>CM046945.1:92953684-94330238 GCA_025698515.1 Gossypium sturtianum
CCTCAGTACTTTCTTCCATGGCGACACCTTCAAGAACACCCTGTCACCCACTGCAAATTCTATGTCCTTACGGTTCAGGTCAACAAAGGACTTTTGTTTGTCTGACGCTTCCTTCAGTCGAGCCTGAATTACCTCAACCTTCTCCTCTTTCTCGGTAACCAACTCCGGACCCAAAATTCGACGTTCCCCTAATTCCATCCAACAGGTAGGAGTACGACACTTTCGCCCGTACAATGCTTCATAGGGCGCCATCTGAATACTTGACTGGTAGCTATTGTTGTACGCAAACTCCGCCAACGGTAAGAACTCTTCCCAACTACCTCTGAAGTCAATGACACATCCTCTTAACATGTCCTCTAAGATCTGAATTACCCGCTCAGACTGTCCGTCGGTCTGAGGATGAAACGCCGTACTGAAATCCAACTTCATACCCAACGCTTGATGCAACTCCTTCCAAAATCGTGAGGTGAACCTAGGGTCCCAGTCCGATATGATTGATACTGGTACCCCATGGAACCTTACTACCTTCGCTATGTATAGCTTAGCCAATTTCTGTAGAGAGTAATCGACACGTACTGGTATGAAATGAGCAGACTTCGTCAAGCGGTCAACAATCACCTAGACCGAATCTTTCTTAGTAGGCGTGAGGGGTAGCCCACTAACAAAGTCCATTGTGATCCTTTCCCACTTCCATTGTGGAATCTTCACCAGCTGCAACAACCCTGATGGTAACTGATGTTCCGCCTTTACTTGCTGACAGGTCAAACACTTCCCCACAAATTCGATCACTTCGTTTTAAACACGGCCACGTAAGGCCCGATCTCGCAAATCTCGATACATCTTACTTCCTCCGGGTGCATAGCGTATGGACTACCATGCGCTTCTTGCAAAATCTTATGCCTCAACTCAAGATCTTTCGGCATACACACTCTCCCTTGAAAACATAATAGCCCTTCCTCATTCATACTAAATTCTGTTGATCCTTCACTTGATACTACCGGAAACGTCTCCTTTAGCAACTCGTCGATCCATTTGTTTCTCCTTAACCCGATCGACCCAATAGGGTTTCACTTGAAGTTCAAACTAATAAACTCCCATCATCATATAGACTAAGGTGAGCAAACATTGCTCTCAAGTCAGAGATTACTTTACGACTCAAGGCATCTGCCACCATGTTAGCTTTACCCGGATGGTACTCGATCGAGCAGTCATAATCTTTTAACAACTCAATCCACCTCCTTTGCCTTAGATTCAACTCCTTCTGGGTTAGCAGGTATTTTAAGCTCTTATGATCAGTGTAAATAACAGATTTTTCCCTGTACAGATAATGCCTCCAGATCTTCAGAGCAAAAACTACTGCCGCCAATTCCATATCATGTGTGGGATAATTTGATTTGTGCGGTCTTAACTGTCGAGATGCTACGCAACAACCTTTCAACCTTGCATCAACACGCATCCTAGTCCCGTGTGTGAAGCAACACAGTAAATCACGAACTCCTTTCCAGCCTCACTTTGAAACAACAGGAGCCTCGTCAAAATCCTTTTAACTTCTCAAAACTCTCTTGCTGCTTATTAGACCAAACGAACGGAACCCCTTTCCGTAACAACTTAGTCAATGGTGCCACAATTAAAGAAAATCCTTCAACAAACCTTCGGTAGTACCCGGCCAAACCAAGAAAACTCCAAATTTCCGCCACAGACCTAGGCGGCTTCCAATCCAACACTGCTTCAATTTTTTGAGGGTCAACCCTAATCCCCTCTGCCGACACAACGTGCCCCAAATACGTAACTTCCCTTAGCCAAAATTTGCACTTACTGAATTTGGCATATAACTGCTTCTCCCTCAGAATCTGCAGAACCACCCGAAGATGTGAATCATGCTCCTCCTCCGATTTTGAATAAACCAGAATATCATCTATAAATACCACAACAAACCGATCTAAGTAGGGTTGAAATACTCTGTTCATCATATCCATAAACGCTGCTGGTGCGTTAGTCAATCCAAATGGCATTACCATGGATTCGTCGTGACCATAGCGAGTCTTAAAAGCCGTCTTATGAATATCCATCTCTTTGACCTTAAGCTGATGGTACCCTGACCTCAGATCTATCTTTGAAAAGACTGAGGCTCCCTTCAATTGATCGAACAAGTCATCGATCCTCGGCAACGGGTATTTGTTCCTGATTGTTAACTTATTCAACTGATGATAGTCAATGCACATACGCATTGATCCATCCTTCTTCTTAACGAATAACACTGGCGCTCCCCAAGGCGACACACTTGGTCGGATAAACCCTCTATCCAGCAACTCTTGGATCTGAGCCTTTAATTCCACAACCTCCTTCGGCGCCATCACATGCGGGCGATAGATACCGCGTATTGTTCGGAAGAAGATCAATACCAAACTCCACTTCACGATCCGGGGGTAATCCCGGGAGCTCTTCTGGGAAAACATCCAGAAATTCCTTCACCCTTCTAACATCTCCGACAGTTCGTTCCTTGGCTTCTAGAGCCTGAACAAACATTAGAATTGCCTCGCATCCTTTCTTCACCATCCTTTCTGCCCTTAAGGCAGACACCACATTTAACAAATAGTTCCCCCTTTCACCTATCACCAACACTTCACTACCCTCAGGAGTTTTTAACACCATACGCTTATTGCCACGGTCCAAATTAAGCGATACTTCACTAACCAATCCATTCCTAAGATCAAATTGAACTCCCCAAATGGCGGTTCCATCGAGATCACCAGAAAAGCTACCCCTTGAACTTCCGAGGGTACATCCTTATACAATTTGTTCACCACTACTGGTTTGTCCTAAAGGGCTCACTACTGATCATCTCCTAGAAGAAGTCTCATAATCTAAGTTCAAAGTTCCCGCTATAGCACTAGCAACATAAGAGTGCATCGAACCAATATCAATCAAGGCAGTATAAGGCAAACCAAAAATTAAAAACGTACCGGTTATAACATCCGGTGCGTCAGCCTCCTCTCGACGTCTGGTAGCATAGACTAACCCCGACTGTCTCACCTCAATGTTTCCTGCCCCTTGGCCTGGTGCTCTACGGCCCCGACCAGAACCGTTACCACCTCTGGCTGGACCACGACCTCTCTGTGGCTACTGACCACCTCTTCCTGGCTGTGCATTCCCTTGACCCGTGGGACCTTCACTGCCCCATTACTGCGGACAGTTTCTAACTTGGTGGTCCGTAGATCCACACCTAAAGCACTTCCCACTGCCTGCCCAACACTCACCTATGTGGAATTTACCACTTCGAGCACACTTCTGTGTTTGACTAGCAGCAGCAGGTCTCTCTTCCCGCCTCGGCCCCTCTGACCTAGGCCTTTTTTGAGTACGCCCAACTGCCCCTGACGATCTAAATTTCATCTTACTTCCACTCCTATCTCTATCCCGATTTAGTTTCTCTGTCCGCTTCACCTCTTCAGCTATCTTAGCTTTTTCCACAAGCACAACAAATTCCCTCTCCCGCTGTGGAGCTATCAATACACGCAAATCATCCCTCAGACCATCTTCAAATCGAACACAACGTTCATGGTCTGTGGCCACCATTCCTCGAGCATAATGGCTAAGGCGTAAGAATTTCGCTTCGTACGCAGCCACCGACCTACTTCTTTGCACCAGATTTAGAAATTCTCTACGCTGCGCATCCACATAACTTGTCCCAATATATTTACTCTGAAATGCCATTTTGAAGAGATCCCAGGTGATACGGTCAGCCACCGTACCATCCTTAACCGTAAGCCACCATTGATAAGCTTCGTCCCTCAGGAGAGATACAACCCTTTCAGTTTTTCCTCTTCAGTGAAATCTATATCATCCATTATACGCTCAACCGCCTCCAACAAGTATCAGCTGTACTCAGGGCTATTCTAGAAATTCCCCTAAACACTTCTGCCCCATTAGCTCTAAGTCGCTCCGACACAGATTTTCAGGCTCCAATGCCCATGCCTGCCCTAGCAACCCTTTCTAAAACCCTTAACATAGCCTGGGACACCGCATCATCTCCGACCGTCTGGTCCTGAAATTCCACCTCCGCAGCTGGTGGTACTGGCATCTCGTTTCCAGACCCATAACCAGATCCTACTGGTTCAGACACAGCCATCCTACCCCTACCACGGCCACGCGCAGGACGTCCATGACCCCTTGTACTCATTCTACCGATTCGCGTTTTATCTGATTAGAAATTTTATGAATTATTAATTTCTTCCACTGATTAACCACGAACAATCTTATGGACAGTAGTTTTAAGAGTAGTTCTTTCGAATTCGAAATTATATCCACGGGTTTCAGTCTCAAGTTTATATCTCCTAGTTCCACACACATTCAACCATCATACATCAACATACAAGTAGCATCCATGAACCCACATTCATCACATAAGGGTATTTTCGTCATTTCACTACCCATGGGTATTTTCGTAGTTCTTTCCTACAAGGTATTTTTCGTAATTTCACAAAATAAGGGTATCTTGGAAATTTTGCAAAATAGGGGTATTTTGGTACTTTTGTAAAACATGGGGTATTTCGGTAATTTTACAATCCAATGGTATTTCAATAATTTTACAAACAGGGGTATTTTAGGAATTTTGCAAATATAAGGGTATTTTAGTAATTTTACAAATATAAGGGGTATTTTAGTAATTAACTTTGGCCCATAAACAAGTCCTCGCGATTAAAGTGAACAAACACTATGCACCAGGTAGGATCTCAGAAAAGAAGAGGTGGGTCACTCGGACCACTTAAATACCAAGCTCTCCCTGAATCCAATCCTAGACATGCGCATGCCTGTTGCCACACCCTAACCCAGCGACTGGTTTACGGACATGTTTAGTTAGATTAAGTTTTATGAATTTAAAGAATTTTTTAAACTAGGCCTAAAGTCCATTAATTCCTAACATGCTAGTCTATGTCCATAAAGCCCATCAACCCAACATGCATATCACATCAAGAGTTAGAATACTTACTGCGTGGATGGTCTTGGTGAGACTCGAAGGCCATATCTCAACCAAAGCATTTTCACCAACTTTATAACCTACTACTGGACCCATTTCACGGCCCCAGTTTTGCAACTGGGCTCTGATACCAAAATGTAACACCCCAAACCCGGCCCAAACGCTACGACCAGATTTGGTATGCTACGGGGTTTATTGTTAAAAACTGTACTTTAATGGTTTTTGGAAATCTCAGTTTCTTTACTTAGCCATTTGTTAAAAATAAGATATTTGTTGAAAACCTTTGTTTTTTTACGTTGAACATGTTTGGAAAACCCATTTAATTACTTTTTATGACTTAAGTCCTTGAACATAAACTTTCAAATTGTAAACATGAACAAATGTAAAGCGATAACCTAAGCCATGGGGCCTTATTACATAAATAGACCCAAAATTAAAACTTAAAGAAAACCGAAAATAGTTCATGAAGATAAATAAAATAAAACTTGATGGCCCCTCGAGCCCGCCTCGGCTCCCATGTCCACGATCTACTGCTCATCTGAAAAGTCAGGGAAAAATAAATGGGTGAGTCACCAAGACTTAGTGTGCAAATCTCGAAAACACATAAAAGGCTTTAGGCCCACAAACCCATTATGGGCCTTGGCCCATACACAATGGCAACAAAATATTTACATGCAACATGGCCCAACCCAACCTAGAGATCCATCCTCTACGCACCAGCACGTACCAACCAACACACCTTGGGGATTTCTACAATCAACCCGCCAACCGCTACACACCATATCGACAGTCATGCTGCCTATTCCTAACAAGCAGGAATCAATTTAACGTGGCTTAGCCACCAATCACTATGTGACCTAATTTTACAGTTCGTGGTTTAACCACCGATCACCAAGTGACCTATTAACATGCTCTTCCCCTTCATCGTATTAACCCTATCCCATGCATACATCCAAGTAAATTCAAGACAGTATACTACCTAAAGATCACAGGTTTTTACATACATCGATACACACATAGAGAAGTTTCTATGGTTACGTACCTGGCATCCTTTTCCTACCCTTTTTGGGTAACACATTTATCCATACTGAATTTTTTTCGGCTTTTAGCCCATAACATACATAATACAGATAATTAGCGTGTTAGAGATCTACACACCTGATTACAGTCAAGACGAGACTTTCTATGTCGACACTATCAGAAGCCGATACGACTGCTAACTGTCTAAGGTTTTGTTCTGACGCTGGTCCACAACCCAGTGGCCAATCCCGAACTGCCGACACTGCTCGTTTCTTAAACTTAGGGATTGGTTTAACAGATCCAATCCCCTCCTTCACCTGATCGATATTTGATTCCATCCAAAAGACCTTTTCAGTTGCTATCATCATAACATACGGTTAAGATCACAAATACAATAGCGAATCAAACGAGAATCCAAAGAGAACCCCTTACCTTGAAATCCCGAAAGATGGAGTTTAGAGCCTAGCGATTTCTGGCTTTTAGACCTATACGATCTACTTCGATTCCCGATGTGTCGCCCCACACATAAACACAATAAACCCACAATCCATTAGCCTTTCGGCTTTGTCTTCAAAAACCGAAAGAGAAAAAGAATGGAACAGAAGAAATCGACACCTACCTTTATAGAGAGTTCGGCAACTCCTAGAAGATTTCGACTTTTGAAAAGATAAAGAAGAAAAGACGATCTCAAGAGATCTATGCAGATTCAGCTTTGATGAAGAAATCGGCAAAGAGAAAGGAATAGACTAGGGTATTCGGCTTATGGAGATGAACACAATGAGACTTCGGCTTTTGCATAAAAGTGGAGATGAGAGCTTGGGATTAGGGGTTTTGGCTTAGCAGAGAATGAGAGAAAAGAAAAAGAACAAACCCTAATGCCAAAAATAGAAAGGTATTCCCCCACTTAATCCCAAAATTTCGGCACCTACTTCCTAAAACCGAAAATGCCCTTTTGACGACTTAAAGTTGAGCTACTAATCAAGGGAAATTTCGGCACCCCTTTGCCATACTAAAACCGATTTCTCCTCCCCCTTAGTGTTGGAATTTCGGCCACCACTGTGACCAGCAGATAAATCCTAAATTTCCTCACTTATCCACCTGATCACATCTCCAAAAGAACCCTAGCTCACACCACCTCTTCCTCTCTTTATCTGCCATATTATCTGCATCATCCACTCGAGTAAATCTTCCTATTTTTAAGCCTTGTTGCCGTCCCTCTCTACTCATTTAAATGCCAAATATTAGCTAACATTTAATTAAAAGAATTGGGCTATATGCAACTCGAATTTGGGCCTCCCTAGTTGACGCCACCTCCCTGCTCTCTATGTGGCGCCACTTTGCCACTGGGCCACAAGCCCATTTGTGATTTAAAACACAGATAATATCTTTAAGCCCTATCTTGTCAGGCTTTCCACTAAAGTGTCCAAACAGCAAATTTGACTAAGGGCTCGGCCCAACCCTGAGCCCAGTCTGAACCCCTTAAACACTCTAATTAACACATTAGAGATAACATAAACATCACAGCACACTAAACGCAAAGGCTCATTAATTCAGGATGTTACAAAAACTCAGTGTGTAATCCCCTTATTAAATAAACAGTCAATATACAGAAACATAATCGGCCTGGGCACGAGCCCCCAAACAAGATATGATCTGATTCGATTCGAGTTTATGGGGGCCAAAGCCCAAAACAATATCATTTGGGCCACAACCAATAACAGAATCAATTTGGCTTAGCCCATCACAGTAACAGTCTCTGTATGAATGATGCATGATGCATGCAAACCCATCCAACCTTGCACTTGCCTCTATCCAACCCTGCACTACCTGTGGGGAATAAATCACCCACGCCATCCCTACACTCCATATGTTAGCACCGGTTGCAGCAGTAACCGAAATCGCAGCAAAGCTGCTAGTATATATGCGCTTCAAGCCTTCAGTAATGGTCTCATAATTGGCACATAGCCATCGGTAACTGTAATAAGATCGGCACATAGCCATCAGCTACGGTAATGTAATCGGCACACAGCCATGGGTAAGTATGATCGACACAAAGTCAACAATAATTACGATCGACACACAGCTATGGATAAATATGATCGACACAAAGTCATAATCAAGACGGCACAGAGCCATAATTAGGTTGGCACAGAGCCATAATCAGATTAACTGGCTTTGTAACACCCCAAACCCAGCCTAGAAGTTAGGCCCGAATTTGGTGTGTCACATGGAAGTAAAAAACCATCTTTGCGATTATTAAAAACTTGCTTGAGAAATACAACCTCTTTGTTAAAACCAAAAACACTTAAGCAATTGTTAACTACTTGAAAACGTAATAATCTTTAAAAACCTTTTCGTTTTGCGGAAGCATATTTGAAATAAACAATTTACGAATATGTAACGTTTATAAATATAGTTGCAGAAGCATTTTGAAAACGTTGCGGAAACTTAGATAAAATACAAGTATTTTCAGAGGTTGTTTGATGAACCGATAATCGAACTAATGATCTTACAAAATCGTGACTTTTGAAAATGACGTTGAAAATTCGAAAGAGAATCCAAGTCTTTTGAAAATATCATTAATAGTTCGAGAGAAAATATCCGTGTTAAAAATATTTGTAAAAGTTTATTTTGAAATCCATTTGTTAATCGATTTTGGAAACCATTGTTTAAGTTTTTAGAAAATTCCCCTTTTTAAACAATTTAAGAAAAATAATAAAAACATCCCAACCAAAAAGCAAAAATAAAAATAGTCCAGAGGCCTTATTACAACATTTAACCCAAAATAGTAAAGTAATAAAATAAACGAGAAAGAAGTCTAAAGTCCAAATAAACCATTTCCAAAGTATGGCCTCCCTCGAGTCATCCATAGCCCAAGTCCATATCATCAAGCATTACCTACAAGGGTTAAGAGAGAGGGGGGTGAGTTACAAGAACTCAGTGTGAAATCCCCTTACCGTTATTCATTGGGCCGGAACCCAATTAGCAATATTTTGGGCCTAAGCCCATTTACAACAATAATAATGTATCAAATATAATATGCATATGATATGCAATTCCCAAACCAAACCTAGTTTTCCATCCGCTACACACCACCCATACCAACCAACACACTTGTGGGGAGCTTTAGTCATCCACCCCGCCAACACACCAAACATAGGCATTAAGCCGATTATATCAAATTTGTGGACAAGTCACCAGATTAACAGAATTTACATGGCATTGCCATTTTTCATATTTGTGGCAGAGCCACGATTTATATAGTGAGCTACGAACTTCTCTTCATCATTATCCCATCCCATGCAAATCATGTATATAATGCATAACAAAATCACAATATATCAATGATAATTTATTCGGATATTTATTACAAAATCATGGCCCATGATCTCAATTAATCAAAAAGGCCCATTAAGCAAAATATCAGATTTGGCCCATTTAGCAAAATATCGAGTTGGCCCATATAGCAAAATATCGATCGCCCATTTATCAAAATATCAGATTGGCCCATTTATCAAAATATCAGATTGGCCCATTTATCAAAATATCAGATTGGCCCATTTAGCAAAATATCAGATTGGCCCATATAGCAAAATATCAGATCGACCCATTTATCAAAATATCAGATTGGCCCATTTATCAAATTATCAGATTGGCCCATTTATCAAAATATCAAATTGGCCCATTTATCAAAATATCAAATTGGCACATTTATCAAAATATCAGATTGGCCCATATAACAATTTCGTAATTCGGCCCTTTAGGGGCATTTTTCGTAATTTTGACCCATAGGGGCATTTTTGTAATTTTGACCATAGGGGCATTTTCGTAATTTCGATAATTTACCCACTAAGGGTAATTCGGTAATCTCGCAACCTAAGGGTATTTTGGAAATTTCGCAACCTAGACTTAACTACTAATGTGGAGCATAAAAATTGAAATTGTCCATCTGCGTCGTACTAACTAAATTGACTATAACTTGAGTTAGGAATCTCGAAATCTAACTCCGTAAATTTTCCCTGAGACTAGACTCATATATCTTCTTACTATAATTTTTCCAGAATTTTTGACTTAGCCATTTAGTACAGTTTATTCCTTAAATATTCCCTTGTTTCACTTACCAACGATTGTGACATCTCTTACCCAAAATTCAAATATCTCACTATACAGTTTTCATATGTTGCTCCCACTTGTTTCTATTGAAAACATACTCACTAAGGAATCTGTACATATAAACTATAACTCATAATTCACTTTGTATAATTTTATACCATTTTTCCAAGACAGACCAGGGAACCACAAAGTCATTCAGAACCAGTCTCACTAAAATTTAGATATCTTAGAATATAGAATTCCTTTTCCTTCTCCGCTTCTTCCTTATCAAAATAGACACAGTAAGATTTAATTCGATATCTTATTCACTTTGTAATTCCTTTTCTCCTATTTTTCGTGATTTTTCAAATACACATCACTGTTTCTGATCGAAACTGCTTTATTACAACATACGATTACCACTACGATCATACGCACGCCCCAGTGATCACGGATGCCGGATTTCGGTTTTCTTCGGTATTTCGACCGATTCACAGAATATTTCATACAAACTTTCAGAGAAGTTTGAGATTACACACCATTTCAGATATGTATACGAAAGGTACGGGATTACACACCTTGATTAGGATTCCCTAAAGAACCACTCGTCGATGACCTAGAACAATACCAACAAAAAGTTAGCCTCGGATTTCCGAAAAGATTTCGTATCACTTACACTTGAATCACTTACCACTATGTCCAAAGGTAGAATATATCGAGTGATTTTGTCCCTAAAACATAATCGATTAGTCACAACCACTATTATCCTTTAAACGAATAAAGAACGATTTCAAATAATCCATGAAGAACTCCTTACCTTATCGATATTGGATCCAATTTCCACCATTTGACTTTGGCTAGAACAATACATGGTCTACCACTTAAAACACTACAAAAAAGAGAAAATAATCTCGTTTGAGAGGGTAGAATAAAATGATGGTCTCAGTTAAAAGGACCATCCCATGCCAAGACATATATTCGGCTAGGAGAAAGAAAAAAATAAAAAAAAATGTTTGAATAGAACCACTTATCGATTGATCAAAGGAGTGAGTGTTAATACGGATGAGAAGAACGATAAAGAAGAAATGGAGGGTTCGGTTTTTCCAAAGGAAAACGAGTGAACAATTTGATCTCCAAGGCTTAGGTACTTTCGGCAACAAGGAGAAAAGAAGAAACAAAAATGCACACTAAAGGCTTGAAAATTCGGCAAAGAGAAGAGGAAATTTGGAGAGAAAGAGAATGATACAAAAAACTAAAGAGAACAACCTCTCAAGCACTAGCTTTGCCAAAAACTCCTAGCAAAATTCGGCTATCACCCCCTTTAGCCCCAAAACCGTCCACATTCATGTCCCTAATAGTCAAAATTTTGCCAACCACCCTTTCCATAATACATCCCTTGAAAAAGGCCACATGTTCCCCCTACTTTCCCCTTTCTCTTGATTTCTTTCCTCACATTCATCCTTGCCTTTTTCTTTTAGCCACCTTACCAAAATAATAAAGTCAACCTTGCCATGAATGCCTCTTGGCCGACACTTAAGGAAAGGGTGCAAAAATATAAGTCAAAATTTGCACACAAAGTGATTCGAACCTCTTCCCTCAAGGTACTACATGTGGCGCCATAACCCTTTTAGCAATTGCTCATTTATGCTAGCAATTTACTCTTTTATTTCTATAAGTCTTGAAGCTACTTACCATCTCTCCTTAATAGGCTTAAACACAAAATTTTATTAAGGCCCAACTTGAACCCGGAACTTCATAGAAACCTCGTAACTTTCCAAAATTACCTTCTTAATAAGTCCAACTTGAAAAAAATGCCGTTCTCTTGTTCTCAAAATTTTAAAACGCTTCTACGCTCAAGGCCCATTGGGCCCAATTCTACTAGGCCCAATTTTGGGATGTTACAGGCTTAAAGCCATCGGTAGGTCCACAATCGTCTTGTGCGACCCGTGTGACCTTAACAGATCATTACTGGGTCCACAGTCATCTCGTGCGACCCTATCAGAATAGTACTTCCTCCATAACCAATATCCCAACCCCATGCAATATGTCATTTATGCAGAATGTCTGGCCCACAAATCATCATATCATTCACAGTTAAGTCAATCAAATCATAGTCATACAATCACAGTCAAATCAGTCAAATCATAGCACAAGTCAGTCATTTACCCTCGAGGGGCAAAATAGTCATTTACCCTATAGGGGCATTACGGTCATTTTACCTTAAAGAGGCATTACGGTTATTTTACCATATAGAGGTATTACGGTCATTTTACCCTACAGGGGCATTACGGTCATTTACCCTATGGGGGTATTTCGGTCGTTTACCCTATGGGGGTATTTCAGTCATTTTACCCTATGGGGGTATTTCGATCATTTTACCCTTTGGGGGTATTTCGGTGATTTTACCTTACAGGGGTATTACGGTCATTTTACCCTACAAGGGCATTACGGTAATTATACCCTACAGGGGTATTTCGATAATTCTACCCTACAGAGGTATTACGGTCATTTTACCTTACAGGGGTATTACGGTCATTTTACCCTACAGGGGCATTACAGTAAATCAACCCTACAGGGGTATTTCGGTAATTCTACCCTACAGGGGTATTTCGGTAATTCTACCCTACCGGGGTATTTTGGTAATTCTACCCTACAGGGGTATTTCGGTAATTCTACCCTACCGGGGTATTTCAGTAATTCTACGCCCGTGTGCTAGGCCGTGTGGTCAATTTAATTTTCATACTTTTTCATAAAATAGGTGCGGACTTCACACAGTAGGGACACATGCCCGTGTTCAAGGCCGTGTAGCACACGCGGCGAGAGACACACTGTTGGTGTCTCCGCTTGCAGTGTGCTCGATTCGGACATTACCGCTCGCAATAATTAAGGTGCAGCGGACACACGCGGGTGAAACACATGCCCGTGGGGTAGGCCGTGTCACACTGCGGCCTGAACTGCGCTTGGGTGTGTCTACCAGTGTGGACAAAAATAAGGCTATTTACCAAGCCATTTGCCACACTCATTTACACCTACACTTACACCAATTCAATAACACAATTCATAGCATACTTAGGCAACCAAAACATCCACAACCAAGGTATTAACATATGAATTTATTCATAACCAACATTAGCCAACTTACATGGCCATATACAAAATGAAATCATTAACCATTATAAGCCAATACATTTGGCCACATTACCAATGAAACATATAACAAAATGACCAAGTCACTATACATGCCATACATTCAAAATGCTAAACCATTAATACCCAAAATGAGAGTTTGATAGTGTGATCCGAATCTTCGATTCCGAGTTAGCTTGGCTACACTATAAAAACATGGAAAACAAACGGAGTAAGCTATATAGCTTAGTAAGCTCGTATGCAAGAAATAAGCAACCCTACCATGCACACAACATTCAAATAACATAACATGATTAAATATGAACCTACCATAGTTTCATAATCACAATCTAACCCATCACAAAACTTACCTCATATTCATCATTTCACACATTTAATAAGCATAAGCTTTACATACATACCTGAGCCATCTCAAAAAGAATGTACACATACTTTCATCTTTGACATACCCGTGAACCACTCGGAATAACAATGTCGGATACTCGGGAAACTTTGCACACTAAGTGCCACATATGTAGCCAAAGCTACCTAAGTCTCATATCACATAATCGCTCGCTCTCGAGCTATCGACGGGCCTACTCACACAAGCTGTCAGTCAAGACGTAGCTACACGGTGCTGCTCACACAAGCTGTCAAGTATCCTCAACATATGCCGGTATACTCAGCCACCGGTAGAACGTACAAGACTAGCACCCGGATCACATAGTCACATGACGCATAATGACCCTAGTGACATGCCACTTGTATCCTAACCTCTTCCTAAGGTTCAAACGGGATTTCATGCTTGTCGATTCGTCTTCGGACTCGTTCGTAGGATTATACTCATTCACAAAATCAAACATACAATTCATGCAATATTAAGGCATTTCGATACAATTATTCTAAAGCTTATTTTTAACATACGAACTTACCTCGGTACAAAATGGATAATTGTTCGATTTAGTCCACAATCTTATTCTTTCCCCGGGCTAGGTTAGAACCTCGTCTTTCTTGATCTATAATATCAAATTTAGCTTATTCAATTATAACATTATTCAATTTAATCCCCAAAACACCTTATGGCAAAAATTACATTTTGCCCCTAACTTTTCAACTTTTTACATTTTAGTCCCTAGGCTCGTAAAATGAAATATAGTCAATTTCTTCAAAACCCAAGCCTAGCCGAATCTTTTTCATGCTCATAGAAGCCCACATTTTTCATTTATTCACATTTTTACACTCATTTTACAACTTTTACAAATAGGTCCTTTTTATGTATTTTCATCAAAAATCACTTAGTAAAAGTTGTTTATCTAACATCAAACATACATAATCTACCATTAGACATCAAAATAAACAAATATCTAATATGGGTAAAATTTTAGACTTTGATTTTCTTTCAAATTAGTCCTTGAAATATCTAGATTAGGTTGCAAGGTTATCAAAAACATAAAAATCATTAAAAACGGGGCTAGAACGGACTTACAATCGAGCTTGAAATTGGCCAAAACCCTAGCTATGTCTTCCTTCAAATTTTTGGCACAAGGGGACTAATTTGAGAAGATGGGCACTTCTATTTTAGTTTTATTTGTCTTTATTTACCAAATGACCAAAATGCCCTTAATGCCAAACTTTGAAATTTCACCTAGCCATGTCCATTTTTGTCCAACTTAAAGTAAAATGGTCAAATTACTACTTAAAGACCTCCAATTTAAGATTTCATTTCAATTAGACACCTCTAGTATCTAGAACACACATTTTGCACTTATTGCAATTTAAACCTATTAGTCAAATTGGACACTCTATCGATAAAATTTCTTAAAGAAATTTTCACACAATCATTCAATCGTACTGTAGACCTTAAGGAAATAATAAAATTAACATTTCTACTTCGGATTTGTGGTCCCAAAACCACTATTCTGACTTGACCCTAAAACGGGTTGTTACAACTCTCCCCCCTTTAGGGATTTTCGTCCCCAAAAATCTTACCAGAAAAGAGGTTTGGGTACTGTTTTCTCATAGCTTCCCCAGGTTCCCATGTAGCCTCTTCGACCTCGTGTCGTTGGCATAAAATTTTCACTAGAGCTATACTCTTATTTCTCAACTATTTGACTTTCCGAGCCAAAATCTTTATCGGTTCTTCACCATAAGTCATATCGGGTTGAGTCTCAACCTCTACCAAAGAAATCACATGCAAATGGTATGATCGATAACGTCGCAACATCGACACATGGAATACATTGTGAATCCTTTCTAACTCTGCTGGTAAAGCCAACTGATATGCCACCAGCCCTATTCTTTCAATAACCTCATACAGCCCAATGAAATGCGGACTCAACTTGCCTTTGCGACCAAATCTCAAAATTTTCTTCCACGGGGATACTTTCAGAAATACTTTATCACCAACTTGAAACTCAATCTATTTTCTTTTCAAATCCGCATAGGATTTCTGTCGATCCGAAGCTGCTTTCAAACAATTGCAAATTACCTTTATCTTTTCTTCGGATTCTCTAACCAAGTCAACCCCATGAATCTGTTTCTCACTGAGCTTGGTCCAGTACAACGGAGTTCGACACTTGCAGCCATACAATGCCTCATACGGTGCCATCTTTATACTCGACTGAAAACTATTGTTATAAGCAAATTCGACTAAAGGTAGATATTTTTCCCAACTACCTTCGAACTCTAATACACAACAGCGAAGCATATCTTCGAGTACCTGAATTATTCTCTCAAATTGACCGTCAGTTTGCGGATGAAATGCGGTGCTAAAATTCAAATTTGTACCCAAATCTTCTTGCAACTTTTTCCAAAATCGAGACGTAAATCTCGGATCTCTATCCGAAATAATAGAAATAGGTACTCCGTGCAAACTACCAATTTCAGCAACATACAATTCAACTAGCTTATCAAGTGAATAGCCGGTACGTATCAGAATAAAATGAGCAGATTTCGTCAATCTATCAACAACGACCCAAACGACATCTTTCTTTTCCGGAGTTAGAGCCAAACCCGTTAAGAAATCCATCGTAATTTTGTCCCATTTCCATTCAGGTACCATTACTGGCTGAAGTAAACCCGAAGGTACTTGGTGTTCGGCTTTTACTTGTTGACAAATCAAACATTTCGATACAAATTCAGAGATATCTCATTTCATACCTGACCACCAATACAGTTTCTTCAAATCATTATACATCTTTGTACTCATCGGATGAACAGACAGACAACCATTATGCGCCTCATGAAGAATTTTATGATAATCTCATCATCTTTCGGTACACATACTCTATCCCAGAACATTAAGTAATCATCAGAACCGATCTGAAAGTCTGAATCACTACTCGATTCACACAGAGCTCTTTTGGCTTGCAATTCACTATCACTTTTCTAAGCTTCGCAAATTTGCTGAAGAAACACCGGTCTAGCTTTCAACTCAACTAGAACCGAACCATCATTGGATAAAGTCAACCTCGTATTCATAGCTCTTAAGGAAAACAAGTACTTTCTGCTCAAAACATCTGCGACTACGTTTGCCTTTCCGGGATGGTAGTCAATCACTAGATCATAATCTTTTAGTAGCTCAAGCCATCTCCGTTGTCGCAAATTCAAATCCTTTTGAGTCATCAAGTACTTTAAACTTTTATGATCCAAAAAGACATGACATTTTTCACCATACAAATGATGCCTCCAAATCTTCAAAGCAAACACTATGGCAGCCAATTCTAGATCGTGCGTCGAATAATTCTTCTCATGCGGTTTCAACTGTCTAGAGGCATAGGCTATCACTTTGCCCTCTTGCATCAATACACATCCTAATCCATTCAATGACGCATCGCTATAAATCACAAACTCTTTTCCCGATTCAGGTTGTACTAAAACCGGTGCCTCAGTCAATAATGCTTTCAACTTCTCAAAACTTTGCTGACATTTTTTGGACCATTCAAACTTAACATCTTTTTGCAGCAGCTTAGTCATAGGAGTAGCAATCATCGAAAAACCCTTAACAAAACGTCTATAATAGCCGGCTAAGCCCAAGAAGCTTCTAACCTCTGATTCATTTCTCGGCGGTTTCCAATCAACAATTGCCGAAATCTTACTCGGATCAACCAGAATACCATCTCCTGAAATAAATGTCCCAAAAATCTGACTTCTCGGAGCCAAAACTCACTTTTGCTGAACTTAGCAAACAATTTCTTATCTCTCAAAGTCTGTAACGCAATTCTTTAATGTTCGGCATGCTCAGACTAATCCCGAGAATAAATCAGGATATCATCAATAAACATAACCACGAATTTGTCTAGGTATGGTCGGAAGATTCGGTTCATCAAGTCCATAAAAACAGCAGGAGCATTAGTTAGTCCGAAAGGCATGACAAGAAATTCATAATGCCCTACCTTGTTCTGAAAGCGGCTTTCGGTACATCTGACTCTTTAACTCTCAATTGGTAGTAGCCAGGCCTCAAATCAATCTTCGAGAACACTGTTGCCCCTTTCAGCTGATCAAACAAGTTATCAATTCTTGGCAAAGGACACTTGTTCTTTATCGTTACCTTATTGAGCTGTCGATAATCGATACAAAGTCTCATAGATCCGTCTTTCTTCTTCACAAGTAATACTGGTGCACTCTATAGAGAAAAACCCGGTCTCGCAAAACCTTTATCTGTCAACTCTTGCAACTGAGCTTTTAATTCTTTCAATTCAGTCGGAGCCATTCTATATGGAGCAATCGGTATCGGTGAAGTCCCTGGTATTAAATCAATACCAAACTCCACCTCTCTGACCAGTGGTAATCCTGACAACTCTCCTAGGAACACATCCGGATATTCACAAACTACTAGTACTGATTCAATCTTTATTTCAGTCACTTTCGTATTTAGTACATACGCAAGAAATGCTTCACAACCCTTCCTTACATACCTCTGAACCGACATAGACGAAATCACAATAGGCAATTCACCCGACTCATCCGATTCAACCCGAAGAATTTTATTGTTTTGACATTTCAATTCAATAACTTTTCGCCTACAATTCACTACTACATCATGTAGAGTCAACAAATCCATTCCAAGTATCACATCAAACTCATTAAATAGCAAAAGCATTAAGTCAGCCGGAAAACAGTGACTCCGAATCATCAAAGGACAACCCTTGCAAACTTTATCTACTAGAACATATTTGCCTAAGGGGTACGACACCTTAATCACAAACTCAGTAGACTCAACAGGTAAATTCTTACTAGATACCAAATTCATGCAAATATAATATTGAGTCGATCCAGGATCGATTAATGCAACTACATTAGTATCATAAAGAGAAAATGTACCAGTGATCACATCAGGGGAGGACGCATCCTTGCGAGTACGAATGGCATAAGCTCTTGCAGATGCTCTAGCTTTCGATCTCACAGCTGAATCCTTGGATACACCTCTGCTACTGGTCCCTTTTCTCGTATTTCTCACTGGTCTCCCTCTAGTAGCAGTGTTACTCGATCTTGCATTCTAAAAATTATCCTTTTCAACCATTTCAGGGCAATCCTGAATGAAGTGATCTTAGGAGCCACATTTAAAACAAGTCCGGTTGTTCATCCTACATTCACCGGGGTGTCACCTACCACGGTGTTGGCATTCAAGCTTATTAGACCTGGCATTACCAATGCTCGCTATAGACGTAGTCTGGGCCTTAGTACCTGAATATTTTTTCCCACGATCTCTGTTGGGATACCCAGCTGAAGCATTCGAACGAGTATGCATATCCCTCGATTTCTTTGACGAAGACTGTAATGACTTATTCATTGGCCTCTTTCCCGAGTCTCTAGCCTCAAACTCAGCTTTTCTCTTTTCTTTGCTCAACTCTTCGGCTTTGCAAGCTTGCTCAACTAGCACAACAAATTCTTTTAGTTCTAGAATCCTGACTAATAGTCTGATATCCTGATCATTACGTCAGAGTCTTAAAATTTATATAATGAATGATGTAGCCTAGAAACTAACTACGACAACGATTGAGGCAAGCGCACCTATCGAACAGTAGTATAGTTTAGTGGCAAGACCAGATTATCGAACCCAAAGGAACCAAAAGTACTAATACTAACTTTCTTTCTATTATTTAGCCTAAGAATTGAAGTGAATTATTGTTTAATCTAAAATTAACTAACTACTAAGCTAAAGATGCTAAGACAAAGAGAATGAATTGGGGAAATACTTGTGGGAAAAACCAATTGATTAAGACGATACCCAAGGAAGAATCCACCTAGACTTCACTTGTTATCTAACTCTGAACCAGACAATTTATTCACTTGACTTGATCCGTAGGATTCCCTAATGTATATTAATACCTTCGTCAAGGCTACTAACGTCTAACCCTAGGTTGATTAATTAAAATCTCTTTCTAATTAAAACCCCTAAAATTGCATTAACTCGATCTATGGACTCCCATATTAGGTTTGACCCTAATCCGGCTGATTTTTGTCATCCTATGTTTAGGGTTGCGATCAACTCCGCTTAATTATGCTAGATCTACTCTTAGACAGGGACTTTTGCTCCACTGCCTAAGCACATTAATACTTGAATCGATACCCTGAAATATCAAAGCAAGAATTAAGAACACATAATTAAGAACAAATCAAGTATTTATCATATAGTTCAGAAAATAATAACAAGATCCGTCTTAGGTTTCATCCCCCTCAGGTATCTGAGGGTTTAGTTCATAATTATAAACGAATACATCTTAGAAGAAAAGATAAAACAAAACATAAGAAAACCCTAAAACCCCCTGAAGGAATTGAAGGAGAGATCCACCGTCTTGAGTATGATTTCGGCTTCTTGAGATGAATCAACTGGCTTTCTTCGAGTAAACCCCACGATTCTAACCTCTTTGGCTTGGCTCATTGGCCTAGCTGGACGCCCCCGACAGAAGGCTTCTGTCGACTCCCCCTTTTAGGTCATACTTAGGGTGTTTATATAGACTTTGGAATGTCTTTCTTCGCCCCTAAGTATCCTTTTCCGAGTAGAATTACAATGGTCACGGCAGAGACACGCCCGTGTGAATCGAGCCCAGGCCGTGTTTGAGCCTGCTAAAGGGGCACGAGCGTGTGCTTTGGGCCCAGGCCGTGTTGATTTCCTACTTTGGCCCATTTGGCCCGTTTTTAAGCTCGTTTTCTGTTCTTTTCATCCTCATATGCTCTCCTAAGTATAAAACATGAAATTAAAGGATTAAGAGCACCAAATTCCATAACTCAAGGTATAAATCATCCAAAAGCATGCTAAATGTGGAGATAAAATATGTTACTATTACGGTTTATCAAATACCCTCACACTTAAGCTTTTGCTTGTCCTCAAGCAAAGTTCTCAACTCACAATTAAAATGAAATTCCTCAATTCATAACCTTCATCAACAATGTTTCGTCATAATTCATAGGTAAATCATACATTGATAACTTAACCCGAAAGTTCCTAAAGATTCAAACAATCAAAGTCATAGTTTTTATAGTACGAAAAATAGGTGTTTCCCCTTACCTAAATAATTACCTCTGATTCAAAATCGACAAGAATTGACATCCTCACTAAAGATTCACTCAAATCACTCGAAGTGTTTAAGGTTCAAAAATAAGCACTTAGAAGTCGAACATGAAAAGTTAATCCCATAAGCTTGCATAAAAATCAAATCTCCACCACTGTAAAATGATATGATACACAAATCAAAAGGTCTTTTATGGGTTGTTACGGGGCTTGGGTTAAAGATGTGGATAAAGGCTTGAATTAGAGGGTTAGTATCGAGACTGAATTGATAAATTACCTAACTAAAAAGTTGTACTTAATAATTACATCACTGAAGCTTAATACTAATAACATGAGCTTCTTCTAAAGATAATGAAATTAACAGTTTTAGCTCAAATAACGTAGAACTAATAATGAATATACTTCATTTTTTTTAAGAACAAATCAAGTCACATACAATAATAATAAGCTAGAATTTAACAACTGATATAAAGAAAATAGTTAAGTAACCGATCAAAACAAATCTCGATATAGGGGTAGTCAAGAGAAATGGTGATAACAAATACAAAGTTGGTTTTGGGTTAATGTTGAGGGTGAGTTAATAAAAGGGTTGTTAGGATCAAAGGGGTTCACTAGGGGTTAATTATGGAGGTAGGCGTTTTTGGAGTAAGTGGGTTAAAACCTAGGTGCCTTTATCATCTTAGTATATCAAATCAAAGGTGTGGTCTCGACATGTATAATCGAAACAAGTTCTAGAATAACAAATCAATATTGACACACTCATAATCAATAAAGTGAGCATGAAAAAGAATATGCTCTGAAAGGTTTAAAATCTCACAAAAATTATGGGCTTTTTGATATCAACCTTGTAAATTTCAAACTTCAAGATAATCATTAGATTAGAGTAGACAACCTAACAAAATTTTTACTTCTGAAAAATAGACTTATCATGCTTGATTCTCTAGTCCCCTAAAGTTTAAATCATCAATACACAATTATTAATGACTTAATCCGAAACATATCAATGAAAATCATAAATCAAAGGAAATTTCATTTTAATCGTAATATGAGAAAATTTTTTAAGAACAAGACATAATTCAGGAATTTGAGAATAATGCAAAAAGTTAGGCACTTTTTCACGATAAAATTCACCCCACACACTTCAGATGTACATTGTCCTCAATGTACAAAGATATATATGAATAATATTTTAAGAAAATCAAAAGAGAGGGAGAAGTGAAACTTCCTGAATTATGGACGAAATCCTTGGAGGATGAACATGATGACTAGGCATAGGTGAAGGTGGTGGAGAATACTCCGGTGGTGTGTTCGTTCCTTGAGTGGCACCTTGAACCTTTTAAACCTGCGAAGTCATCAAGTAAAGTTTTTAGGAGTTCTTATTTAATGGATGTTTGTTATAGTTACTCGAGAGTTAAACAGCCAGAGATAAAAGAAATTAAATTATACTTTAAAATTTAAAGAGTTTAATAATAAAGGAAAATGAACTAAAATAAAAATAAATAAATAAAAATAAGAATAAGAATAAGAATAAAGAAAATAAAAAGGACTCAAAGGTCCTCATCATCGGAGTGATCTCGAGGTGGTGGTGGCGGTGATATGTGAAAAAGCTAATAATATCGACCACGGCTGCCTCGCACGGCCGTGTGGATTTATCTCAGCCCGTGTTCTTTAGGCACTTTTGACCACGGCCGCGTTGCACGACCGTGGCATTTAGTTGGAGCCCGTGTCTTAGGGAAAATTTTCATCCTGTTTCTGCACGATATCCGCCACGCCGATATGCATACTCGTGGTGTCCACACGGCCACGGCCACGCCCGTGTGCAAGGCCGTGTGGTATGGAAACCTACCCCTAAAAATTTGGTTAGTTTTTAGTTAGATGGTAAAATTCAAAAATATGGACGTTAGTGGGGTTAGTGCTCGAGGTGCCTCCCGAGAAGCGCTCGTTTAAAGTCTTGAGCTAGACTTACCTTTTATTTGTATGGCCAGGGTGGTTTACGGATTCGAAACTCCTTTTTCTTACTATCAATTCTATCAACATATGGTTTGAGTCGGGTAATATTTACCTCAAAAGTGCGAAATTAGAATGTGTTACCTCGACCGTTCCGTATGGAAAGACCTTAGTACCGTAGAAAAGGAGTCGCACCATTTGTATTAAGTTAAGGCGACTATTCGGGGTTGGTTGTATCCGATTGCACTGGTCCCCAACTTTGAAGTGATTGGTTCCACCTTTAATACTCGATGTCCTAGCTGTGTCAAGAACCTGAAGAGTGATCGTTTCATCACTTACACGATATGTGAGCTCACGTGGTAGTTTATTTCGTAGAATTGCTGGGAACACTACGTTTAGCTCCACATGCGACGTATCATCTAACTTCTGTTTGTTTGTCAAAAACTCTTTTGAAAATTTCCTTGAATCTGGCATCTGCGAAAGAGCTTCAAGAAATGGCAAGTTAATATGTAATTTCTTTGGAAGTTTAAGAAATTTACCGAATTGTTCCTCTGTGTGGTCTTTCTTTATCACATTGGGGTATGGCACACGAGGTTGGTACTCTGTAATTACCGGTTTTGGTTTATCATGGCTTACCTCAACCTTACCTTCCTCTACCACATTCTCTTGCTTCAATTTTGGTTCATCTAACCCTTCACTATCGTGGCGCTATTATTGCTTGCATGGTTGCTCTCTTGGGTTAGTTTTCGGTGTTGCTAGGCAAGATACCTTGTGGTCTTTCTGAGATCAGCTTAGCAAGCTGACCTATTTGGATCTCGATCCCTTGAATTAATGCCTGTTGATTTTTGAGCATTGTCTCGTTGTTTTGAAAATGGGTTTATGACACTGCAATAAATTTTGTTAACATCTCCTCAAGGTTCGGCTTCTTTTCCTGCTGGTAAGGTGGTTGTTGAAAGCATGTGCGGGGTTGTTGTCTCCGATTTCCTTGGCCATCCCACGAGAAATTGGAATGGTTCCACCAACCTGCATTATAAGTGTTACTATAGGGATTATTTTGAGGTCTAGAATAGTTACCCATATAGTTGACTTGTTCGTTCTCTGTGCTAGGGTTGTAGGAAAGATATTCTGTTTTGTTCACCCCTCCTCCATTTGTATCGTACTGTATTACCGGATGTACCTGCGTAGAACCATACTAAACATCAATTTTTTTATTTAAAAGCTCTACCTGGTTAGATAACATGGCGACCGTGTCAAGGTTGAAAACACCGGCTACTTTATTAGGCATTGTCCTCATGTCTTGCTATTGATAATTATTCAGTGACATCTCTTCGGTTTGAGCGGTATATTCTATTTCACTGTCAAAAGTCAAGGGTCCTGACGGGTTTCTTCTAGTCATAAACTAGAGGTACCTGCTAGGAACAAAATAAAAGAAGAAAAGTTAGCAAAGTTAAAAACAAAATAAAAGTAAATTGTAAAAAAAATGGCTAAAGTAATAAAAATTGAGCATTCTTAATATTTTGGTTCCCCGGCAACGGCGCCAAAAACTTGATCGTTATGTCAGAGTCTTAAAATTTATATAATGAATGATCTAGCCTAGAAACTAACCATGACAACGATTAAGGCAAGCGCACCTATCGAACAGTAGTATAGTTTAGTGGCAAGACCGGATTGTCGAACCCAAAGGAACAAAAAGTACTAATACTAACTTTCTTTCTATTATTTAGCCTAAGAATTGAAGTGAATTATTGTTTAATCTAAAATTAACTAACTACTAAGCTAAAGACGCTAAGACAAAGAGAATGAATTGGGGAAATACTTGTGGGAAAAACCAATTGATTAAGATGATACCCAAGGAAGAATCCACCTAGACTTCACTTGTTATCTAACTCAACTGCAGCGATTTATTCACTTGACTTGATCCGTAGGATTCCCTAATGTATATTAATACCTCCAAGTCGAGGCTACTAATGTCTAACCCTAGGTTGATTAATTGAAATCTCTTTCTAATTAAAACCCCTAGAATTGCATTAACTCGATCTATGAACTCCCATATTAGGTTTGACCCGAATTCGGCAGATTTTCGTCATCCTATGTCTAGGGTTGCGATCAACTCCGCTTAATTATGCTAGATCTACTCTTAGACAGGGACTTTTGCTCCACTGCCTAAGCACATAAATACTTGAATCGATACCCTGAAATATCAAAGCAAGAATTAAGAACACATAATTAAGAACAAATCAAGTATTTATCATATAGTTCGGAAAACAATAACAAGATCCGTCTTAGGTTTCATCCCCCTCAGGTATCTGAGGGTTTAGTTCATAATTATAAATGAATACATCTCAGAAGAAAGGATAAAAAAAACATAAGAAAACCCTAAAACCCCCTGAAGGAATTGAAGGAGAGATCTGCCGTCTTGAGTATGATTTCGGCTTTTTGAGATGAATCAACTGGCTTTTTTCGAGTAAACCCCACGATTCTAACCTCTCTGGCTCGGCTTCTTGGCCTAGCTGGACGCCCTCGACAGAAGGCTTCTGTCGACTCCCCTTTTTATGTCATACTTAGGGTGTTTATATAGACTTTGGAATGTCTTTCTTCGCCCCTAAGTATCCTTTTCTGAATAGAATTACAACGGGTCACGGCAGAGACACGCCCGTGGAACACGCCCATGTGAATCGAGCCCAGGCCGTGTTTGAGCCTGCTAAAGGGGCACGACCGTGTGCTTTGGGCCCAGGCCGTGTTGATTTCCTACTTTGGCCCATTTGGCCCATTTTTAAGCCCGTTTTCCGTTCTTTTCATCCTCCTATGCTCTCCTGAGTATAAAACATGAAATTAAAGTATTAAGAGCACCAAATTCCATAACTCAAGGGATAAATCATCCAAAAGCATGCTAAATATGGAGATAAAATATGTTACTATTACGGTTTATCATATCCTCATTCAAACCATCTTCGAATCTCTTACACATGATAGCCTCTGTTGAAACACATTCCCGAGCATACTTACTGAGTCTAACAAACTTTCACTCGTATTCAGTCATAGTCATTCGACCTTGTTTCAGCTCCAAGAACTCTTTGCATTTCTGATCAATAAACCGTTCATTGATATATTTCTTTCTGAACTCCTCTTGGAAGAAGTCCCAAGTAACTATTTCCCTTGGTACAACCGATACTAAAGTGTTCCACCAATGATATGCCGAATCCCTCAGGAGTGATATAGCACATTTCAAGCACTCCTTCGGTATGCAAGAAAGCTCATCCAAAACCCGGATAGAGTTTTCAAGCCAGAATTCTGCCCTCTCGGGATCATCTTCGACATTTGCTCTAAATTCTTCAGCCCCTTGCTTTCGAATCTTATCGACTGGAGGCTTATTCAGTCTTACCAATTCCACACCTTGGGGAGATACGGGAACCGATTGAGGGTTAGGGGGGTTGAGGATGTTGGGCAGCATCGGATGGAGCGGTCCCTTAGCGGAAGCCAGCGCATTACTTTAACTGTCATCAGCCACTTCTCGGTCGGGATCCATTTACTATATGAAAACACAGTTTAAATTGTCACGAGTCGTCACACTATCAAAATTTATATATATGGCATGTATAGCTAGACTCTTACACACGCTACGTTAGTTCGAGAACTGACTAAACCATAGCTTTGATACCACTAAATGTAACACCCCTTACCCGTATTCAACGCCGGAACAGGGCTCGAGGCATTACTGGATTTATAACACAAGGATTCACACAATTCTGAGTTATAAATTTATGTCCAAATTAAAACCATTCATATTTAGTCATAAAGTCCCTTATGCGAGCCTACGAGGCCCAAAACATGCTTTGGAAGTAGTTCAGGACTAAACCGAGAACTTTAGAAAATTTTACAAAACTTAGAAATATTTTCATGTCACAGGGGTCACACGCCCGTGTGGTTCAAGGGACACGCCCGTGTGACCCTGAGACACGCCCGTGATATAGGCCGTGTTCAAATTAGGGTGCTCTCGGACTTGTACATCATGGCCTTGCCACACGCCCGTGTGCTAGGCCGTGTGGTCAATTTAATTTTCATAATTTTTCATAAAATAGGTGCAGACTTCACACGATTGGGGCACACGCCCGTGTTCAAGGCCGTGTAGCACACACAGTCGAGACACACGCCCGTGTCTCCGCCCGTGTGCTCAAATCTGGACATTCTATTTTGCAACAATTAAGGTGCAGAGGACACACGGCTGAAACTCATACCCGTGGGGCAGACCATGTGCCACACACGGCCTAGACACACGCCCGTGTGTCTACCCGTGTGGACAAAAATAAGGCTATTTACCAAGCCATTTTCCACCCTCATTTACACCTACAATTACACCAGTTCAATAACACAATTCATAGCATACTTAGGCAACCAAAACATCTACAACCAAGGTATTAATTTATGAATATACTCATAACCAACATTAGCCAACATACACGGCCATTTACAAAATGAAATCATTAACCATTATAAGCCAATACATTTGGCCACATTACCAATGACACATATAACAAAATGACCAAGTCTCTATACATGCCATACATTCAAAATGCTAAGACCATTAATACCCAAAATGAGAGTTTGATAGTGTGATCCGAATCTCCGACGATCTCTGATTTCGAGTTAGCTTGGCGACACTATAAAAACAAGGAAAATAAATGGAGTAAGCTATATAGCTTAGTAAGCTCGTATGTAAGAAATAAGCATCCCTACCATGAACACAACATTCAAATAACATAACATAATTAAATGTGGACCTACAATAGTTTCATAATCACAATCTAACCCATCACAAAACTTACCCCATATTCATCATTTCACACATTTAATAAGCATAAGCTTTACATACATACGTGAGCCACCTCAAAATGAATGTACACATACTTTCATCTTTGAAATACTCGTGAACCACTCCGAATAAAAATGTCAGATACTCGGGAAACTTTGCACACTAAGTGCCACATATGTAGCCAAAGCTACCTAAGTCTCATATCACATAGTCGCTCGCTCTCAAGCTATCGACGAGCCTGCTCACACAAGCTGTCAGTCAAGACATAGCTACACGGTGCTGCTCACGTAAGCTTTCAAGTATCCACAACATATGCCGGTATACTCAGCCACCGGTAGAACGTACGAGACCAGCACCCAGATCACATTGTCACATAACACATAATGACCCTAGTGACATGTCACTTGTATCCTAACCTATTCATAAGGTTCAAATGGGATTTCTTGCTTGTCGATTCGTCTTCAGACTCGTTCGTAGGATTATACTCATTCACAAAATCAAACATACAATTCATGAAATATTAAGGAATTTAGATACAATTATTCTAAAGCTTATTTTTAACATACGAACTTACCTCAGTACAAAATGGATAATTGTTCGATTTAGTCCACAATCTTGTTCTTTCCCTGGTCTAGGTCAGAACCTCATATTTCTTGATCTATAATATCAAATTTAGCTTATTCAATTATCACATTATTCAATTTAATCCCCAAAACACCTTATGGCAAAAATTACATTTTTGCCCCTAACTTTTCAACTTTTTACATTTTAGTCCCTAGGCTCGTAAAATGAAATATAGTCAATTTCTTCAAAACCCAAGCCAAGCCGAATCTTTTTCATGCTCATTGCAGCCCACATTTTTCATTTATTCACATTTTTACGCTCATTTTAAAACTTTTAGAAATAAGTCCTTTTTAGGTATTTTCATCAAAAATCGCTTTGTAAAAGTTGTTTATCTAACATCAAACATACATAATCTACCATTAGACATCAAAATACACAAATATCTAACATGGTTAAAATTTTAGACTTTGATTTTCTTTCAAATTAGTCCTTGAAATAGCTAGATTAGGTTGCAAGGATCTCAAAAACATAAAAAAAATCATTAAAAACGGGGCTAGAACGGGTTACAATCGAGCTTGAAAGTGGCCAAAACCCTAGCTATGTCTTCCTTCAAATTTTCCGCACAAGGGGGACTAATTTGAGAAGATGGACACTTTTATTTTAGTTTTATTTGTCTTTACTACAAAATGACCAAAATGCCCTTAATGCCAAACTTTGAAATTTCACCTAGCCATGTCCATTTTTGTCCAACTTAAAGTAAAATGGTCAAATTACCACTTAAGGACCTCCAATTTAAAATTTCATTTCAATTAGAGACCTCTAGCATCTAGAGCACACATTTTGCACTTTTTGCTATTGAGTCCTATTAGTCAAATTGGACACTCTATCGATAAAATTTCTTAACAAAATTTTCACACAGTCATCCAATCATACTGTAGACCTTAAAGAAATAATAAAATTAACATTTCTACTTCAGATTTGTGGTCCCAAAACCACTGTTCTGACTTGACCCTAAAACGGCCTGTTACACCCTCATCGGAAGTCGGAGCATGACTTTCAACATCCAGAAATACAAAAATATATAGACTTTTCAGCACCTTTTGAGCTCTAATTGATGCAGTTTCGTAGTAATTCTTGTCAAAAATTATATTTTAATTATTAACATATTTAATTTTAATTATTTTATAATAAATTTACACAAATTTTATTTATTTTTGATAGTTTTGCATAAAGGGTGAAAATTGGCTCAGCAGTCACATCAAGTGGCTTGAACCGTTGGGGAAATTCTTGCATCAAGTGAATCAAGAGCGTGACTAATTAATTTTCCAGCCATAGATGATCCAAAAATATTTATTGAACAAACTTTATATTTAATTTTGATTGAACATTAATTTGGTTAAAAATTAATTATAAGTCTTAAAAAGAAAAATGGGCCAAATTGTGTTAAGAGTAGATGATTGATCCATCAAGGACTTGGCAGCCCAAACCATCCATATAGCTGACCCAATCAACTTATTTAGCTGATTTTATTAATTACAAAAAATCCTTTGAAATGTCCCTTAATTCTGTTCAAACCCCTCATCTTTTCATGTCTTCTACTTTTAGCCTGTAACACCCCTAACCCGTAACCATCACCGGTCTAGGGTTAAAGGTATTACCGGACAAATCGAACCTTTTTACAACATTTCACATCATTATTTATCAATTCAATCAAAGTGTCCCTTAAACAGGTTTACGAGACCTTAAACATGCATTAAAAAAAGGGTCGGGACTAAACCGGGATCATAATTTTTTTTTCGAAAATCAAACATTTTTCAAAGTTACAGAGGTCACACGCCCGTGTGGGCAGGCCGTGTGCCTCACACGGCCTCGGACACGCCCGTGTGTCCATGCCGTGGCAAAACAGTGCATACATACTGACTTGTCCACACGGCCTGAGACACGCCCGTGTGCCTCATCCGTGGTCGACACTGACTTGCACCACACGGCCAGTCACACACCCGTGTGTCCAGCCCGTGGTCGAAACTGACTTGTTTGAAATACAACCACGAAGGACACGGTCAAGCCACACGCCCGTGTGCTCAACCGTGTGGGAAAATATAGGCCATTTGCAAGGCCAATTTGCCACCCACACTTTGGGTTATACCTACAAGCACAAATAAGCATCATTCCAAGCATCAAAAGTACCCAAAACATACCAAAATAACCATCTTTTCTAACAATACAAGAACATATCAAACACACCAACTTTTGTGCCATTTAGCTCAATCTAATCACAAGCATTTCTAAGCAAAATCCATCCACAAACTTACCAATTCTTTATGACATTTTTTCATCTATAATATACCAACTTTGCATCACAAAACATAGATCAAATATTACCATATGTACATCCATTTACAAGCCATATCACATAGCTTATATATACAACTCAAAACATCAACCATTTCAACTAGACTATACATGCCATACTTAAATATTTACACTTTCAAAAGGTACAAAAATAGAGTTTGATAGTGTGGTGATGATCCTCGACGATCCTCGAGCCTTCTGTAGCTTTAACGATCTATAAAACAATGCAAACACACACAAAGTAAGCTTTTAAAAGCTTAGTAAGCCATATACAAATAAACTTATCATATAAACATTCATAATCATAACAAATACAAGATCATTGACATATCTCAATTGTAAATTCATAATTCATTTTTGGCTCATTTTTTAGCCATTGCTTACCAACAAATAATATCTCCAACTATCTCTTTTATTCAAAGCTCATTCATACATATATCACATTTGTCTCAGCAAGTTTATGCACATATCTCACTTGTGCACCTTCACATATACTTACCTTTTATACTCAATCATATCATACACTTCAAACGTACCTGAAACGGTCATACATTTCACATAGTCTTTCATTTCTAGGATTCGGAATCAAATAGGATACTCAGATATCTCAGAATACTCGTACAAAGCTAACATCCTAGACGTGGTCTTACATGTAATCCAATATCGATGCCATCGTCCCTGCAGAGTGGTCTTACACTTAATCAAATACGATGCCAATGTCCCAGACATGGTCTTACACGTAAATCTCAAATCAATGCCAACGTCCCAGACGTGGTCTTACATGATATCACATATTGAAATCCCTATGTCATGACATATGAATCCTATCTATTCCTAAGGTTCGTACGAGACTTTTCAGACCTTGATACATTGTCGATACTTTCTCGGATTTCACATGTATATCTTCCAAAGCCATTCATCACATTTCAGTATTAAATGAACAGAATAAATCATCTCAAATACATTTATTTGTATATAGACTTACCTCGTATTTGGAATAAACGAACGGATTCGACTACTCGATCACTTTCGACTTTCCTCGATCTAAATCTGTTTTCTTTGGTTCTTGATCTATACATATTCAAATTTAACACATTTATTCACTAAATCATTCAATTCAATCCAAAAACACACATTTAGGGAAATTTACAAATTAACCCTCACATTTTCACATTTTGACATTTAAGTCCCTATTTCACAAAATCACAAAATACACAAAATTACCTTGTACCCATGCTTAGCCGAATTTTCATCATGATCATACAAGTCCATACATTTCATTTATTTCACATTTTAGTCCCTCAAAATATTATTTTCACAATTTAATCCAAATTACTCAAATTCACCAAAAATCCAAAGACAAAACATGTTAATCTAACACATATATTTCATATTTCATCAACTAACATCACAAAGCTCAAGCATTCATCAATGGCACATCTCATAATCTTCATCAATTTCTAAAATTAAAGCATGGGCTTTAGAGAACACGAAGCAACGATCACAAAAACGTAGAAATTATCAAAAACCGAAACCAAAACATACCTTAATCAAGTAAAACCAAGGCCGAACCCTATTTTTATTTCTCTCTTTTATTTTTCTTTTAAATTCGGCACCAAGATATGATGAACATGCATGATTTTCATTTTATGTTTTATTTATTTCATATTAATAAGCCTTTTACCAAATTACCCTTTGTAATTTAATAAGAAAACCTCATAATAATAGTCCATTACCATCCACTTACTAATATTGTGGCTAAATTCCATCTTAAGGACTTCACATACTAAAGATAATAACAATTCGACACTTATTCAATTAAAAGGCCACTTTTACATTTTCTTCGATTAAGTCTTTTTCTAAAATTAAGCACACAAACAATAAAATTAATTCACGAAACTTTCCCACATGCTTAATCACATACTGTAAACACGAAAAATATTATTAAAATATTTTTTTGATTCAGATTTGTGGTCTCGAAACCACTATTCTGACTAGGGTCTAAACCGGATTGTTACAAATCTCCCCCCTTATGGATTTTCGTCCCCGAAAATCTTACCGGTGAATAGGTTAGGGTAACATTCTCTCATTGCATCTTCAAGCTCCCACATACCCTCTTCAACCTCGTGTCGATGCCACAGTACTTTCACTAACGAAATTTTCTTATTTCGCAACTCTGACGGATCGGTTCAACCTCGTAATGATCAGTTCAACCTCGTGTCGATGCCACAGTACTTTCACTAATGATCTGGATTGGTTTTTCCTCGTAAGTCATATCGGATTGGATCTCAATCTCAGACGGAGAAATTACATGTGATGGATCAGATCTGTATCGACGAAGCATTGATACGTGAAATACATTATGAATCTTTTCTAGCTCAGGTGGTAGCAACAATCTATAAGCAACTGGCCCAATTCGTTCGATGATCTCATACGGCCCGATGAACCTCGGACTCAATTTGCCTTTTCTACCAAAACAAAGTATTTTCTTCCACGGAGACACTTTCAAGAACTGTAACAGTCCGGTTTAGACCCTAGTCAGAATAGTGGTTTCGGGACAACAAATCTGAGTCAGAAAAATATTTTAATATTATTTTTGGTGCTTGCATTATGTGATTAAGCATGTGTGAAAGTTTCGTGAAGTAATTTGTCCGTTTGTGTGCTTAATTAGAGAAAATGATCTAATTGTGTAAAATGCAAAATTAGCATGCTATGTGTAAAAAGTACTTATGTGTTATGTCTTTATTAATGTGGTGGCCTTATGAAGCAATTAAACCATTGATATGGTTAATGGACATTTATGACCAACCATTATAAATTATTATATGTTTTTATCAAAGGTTAAAATTGTAACTTAGTTATTAATGTTTTATTAATTAAAATAAAACAAAATGTAAGTCATTTTGTTCATATTTCCATCGAAATTATCAAAGAAAAAGAAAGAAGAAAAGCTTTAAGGGTTCAGCTAGGTTCAAGCAAAATAAAGGTATGATAGTTGTTCAGTTTTTGATAATTTCTACGTTTTTGTAATCGTTGCTTCGAGTACTACAAAACCCATGCCTTAATTTTTGAATTTGATGAAGAATTTGAAATGTGCCATTGATGAATGCTTGAGCTTTGTGATGTTAGTTGATGAAATATGAAATATATGTGTTAGATTAACATGTTTTGTCTTTGGATTTTTGGTGAATTTGAGTAATTTGGACTAAATTGTGAAAATAATATTTTGAGGGACTAAGATGTGGAATAAATGAAAAATATGGGTTGCTAGGGACCTATAGAGAATTCGGCTAAGCCTGGGTTATATTGAATTATGTATATTTTGTGATTTTGTGAAATAGGGACTTAAATGTCAAAATGTGAAAATATAAGGGCTAATTTGTAAATTGCCCTAAATGTGTGTTTTTGGATTGAATTGAATGAATTGGTGAATAAAAAAGTTAAATTTGAATATGTATAGATCAAGAAACAAAGAAAATGGATTTAGATCGAGGAAAGTCGAAAGTGATCGAGTAGTCGAATCCGTCCGTTTATTCAGAAATAAGAGGTAAGTCTAAATTGATTTATTTATGTTCGTATGAAATTGAATTGTGATAAATGATTATGGAAGATGTACATGTGTAATCCGAGAAAGTATCGACAAAGTGTCAAAGTCTGAAAAGTCCCGTACGAACCTAGGAATAGATAGGATTCATATGTCATGACATAGGTTTCTGATATGTGATATCGTGTAAGACCACGTCTGGGACGTTGGCATCGATTTGAGATTTTGTGTAAGACCATGTCTGGGACATTGGCATCGTGCTTGATTCGTGTAAGACCCTGTCTGGGATAGTGGCATCGATATTTGTTTACATGTAAGACCACATCTGGGACGTTGGCATTGTACGAGTATTCTGAGTATCCTATTTGATTCTGAATAGTTCAACGGGCAATTTCGAGAAATGAAATACTATGTGGAACGCGTAATCGTTTCAGGTACGTTTGAGATGTACTCTATGTTTGAGTATGAAAGGTAAGTATATTTGAATTTGCTAAAGAGAAATATGTGCATAGAAATGTTGAGACATAATGTGATATATGTATGAATGTGATATGATCCAAAGAAATACAAATAGATGAGATTTGTTGATAAGAAAATGGTTAGATACCATTGAGCTAGAAAGGAGAAATACGAATAAGCTATTGAGATATGTTAAAGTTCTTGTATTTGAAATGGTTATAAATGTTTATTACGTTAAGTTTATTTGTATATGGCTTACTAAGCTTTTGAAAGCTTACTTTGTGTGTGTTTTGCATTGTCTTATAGATCATTAAAGCTACGGAAGGCTCGGGGATCGTCGAGGATCATCACCACACTATCAAACTCTATTTTGGTACCTTTTGAAAGTGTAAATATTTAAGTATGGCATGTATAGTCTAGTTGAAATGGTTGATGTTTTGAGTTGTATATAAATAGCCATGTGATATGGCTAGATAATGATTATGATATGAATGAGTAGTTCATGCTAAATGATGCATAGTTTGGTATGGTTTGATGGCTAATGTTTGAGCTAATGAGATGGTCAAATCTATGATAATTTCTATGATGCAAAAATTAGCATTTTGTTGATGATGGATTGACACTTTGATTTGGTAAGCTTTTGAATGGTTTATACTTAGAAATGCTTGTGATGAGATTGAGATAAATGTTGCATAAGTTGGTCTGTTTGATATGTTCTTGAATGGTTAGAAAAGATGGTCATTTTGATATGTTTTGAATTTGTATAATGCTTGTAGGTATAACCTAATGAGTGGGTGGCAATTTGGCCTTGTAAATGTCCTAAAATTGCCCACATGGTTGAGCACACGGGCGTGTGGCTCGACCGTGTCCTTCGTGATTGTGTTTCAAAAACAAGTTAGTTCCGACCACGGGCTAGACACACAGGCGTGTGACTAGCCGTGTGATGCAAGTCAGTGTCGACCACGGCTGAGGCACACGGGCGTGTCTCAGGCCGTGTGGACAAGTTAGTATGTATGCTCTATTTTCCCACGGCTTGGACACACGGACATGTCTGAGGCCGTGTGAGGCACATGGCTTACCCACATGGGCGTGTGACCTCTGTAACTTTGAAAAATGTTTTATTTTTGGAAAAATTTTGTATGATCCCGGTTTAGTCCCGACCCGTTTCTAAAGCATGTCTAAGGTCTCGTAGACCTCTTTAAGGGACTATAAGCTTGTATTTTCTATGATATGATGATGTTATACTTTATAATGCGAAATGTTCGTAAAAGTCTCCGATTTGTCCGGTAATGCCTATTAACCCTAGACTGGCAGTGGTTATGGGTTAGGGGTGTTACATTTGATTGGTATCAGAGCTACGATTTAGTCGATTCTAAGACTAACGTAGCGTGTGAGAGTCTAGCTATACATGCCAAATATATGCACTGTGATAGTGTGATGAATCCAGATGTATAAAATGTGTTTTCATTTAGTAAATGAATCCCGGAAGAGCTGTAGCTGATGACGTTGAAAGTAACGCGCCTGCACCCGCTCAAGGGACAGCGCCATCTGATTCGAGACTGGCTACTAGCGGTCGGGAAGGAGAGGGTAAACAAGCCTTCTTCCAAATGATGAATGAGTGGTTCACTCAATACGTTATTACAAATCTGGCTGTTTCACAACCTCCGCCCCCACCCAATCCTCCTCAGACTTCTGTTGTACCACCAGCTATGAACTTGAGTCTGTTGAATAAGCCTCCGTTCGATAAAATTTGTAAATATGGGGCTAAAGAGTTCAGGGCTACCAATGAAGATGATGCTGAGAAAGCTGAGTTTTGGCTCGAGAACACAATCCGAGTGTTTGATGAAATGTCATTGACTCCTGATGAATGTATAAAATGTGTTGTTTCATTATTATGAGATGCAGCTTATCAGTGGTGGAAGACTTTGATTTCTGTTGTTCCAAAAGAATGGGTTACATGGGATTTCTTTCAGTCTGAATTCTGGAAGAAATATATCAGTCAGAAATTTATAGATCAAAAACGGAAAAATTTCTGGAATTGAAACAGGGTCACATGTCCGTCACTGAATACGAACGAGAATTTGTGAGATTAAGTCAATATGCTCGGGAATGTGTTTTGACTGAAGCCATAATGTGTAAACGGTTTGAAGAAGGCCTGAATGAAGATATTCGTTTGCTAGTTGGAATTCTGGAAATAAAAGAATTCGTTGTGCTTGTTGATCGAGCGTGTAAAGCTGAGGCACTCGGGAAGGATAAAAGAAAAGCTGAGTCTGAAGCCAAAGATGTGAAAAAGAGATTCTCGAGTAAAACATTTCAGTCTGCATCAAAGAAATTCAGAGATGAATATAGTCATTCAAAGACTAATGTGAGACATTCGAACAGAGATCGAGCTAGATCGCAGTTGAACTCAAAAGCTCCAGTAACTTCGATGGCTAGTGTGAAAAATATCTGACCTGAGCGACCTGAATGTAAGCACTATGGAAAAAGACATTCGGGTAGTTGTAGATTGAATGATCGAGCCTGTTTCAGATGTGGATCACTAGATCATTTCATTCGAGATTGTCCTGAGTTTGTTGAACAAGAGATTGTACAAAATTCGAAGTCAGATGATGCTCCAGCTAGAGGTAGACATTCAAGAAACACAAGAAATGTCAGTGGTAGTCAAAGAACTACGAGAGATACAGTCACAAGATTTGAAGCTAGAGCGCCTGCCAGAGCATATGCCATTCGAGCTCGTGAGGAAGCTTTGTCTCCAGATGTTATTACGGGTACATTTACTCTTTATGATACTTCTTTGATTGCATTGATAGATCCAGGGTCTACTCATTCGTATGTATGCATGAACTTAGTATCCAGTAAGACTTTGCCTGTAGAGTCTACTGAATTTGTTATTAGAGTATCGAACCCCTTAGGTAAATGTGTTTTGGTTAACAAAGTATGCAAGAATTATCCGTTGATGTTTCAAGATATTTGCTTTCCGGCTGATCTGATGCTATTACCTTTTGATGAGTTTGATATAATTCTGGGTATGGATTGGCTAACATTGCATGATGCTGTTGTGAACTGCAAAAGAAAGACTATTGATTTGAGATGTCCAAATGATGAAATAGTTCGGATTGAATCTAACGATTTGAATGGGTTATCGGCTGTGATATCAGTGATGAAAGCTCAGAGTTATGTGAAAAAGGGTTGCGAAGCCTATTTTGCCTATGTGACTGATTCGAGAGTGAATGAAAAGAAAGTTGAATCTGTGGCAGTTGTTTGTGAGTTCTCTAATGTATTTTCTGAAGAATTACCAGGATTGCCTCTAATACGAGAAGTTGAATTTAGTATTGATTTAATGCCGGGAATGACTCCTATCTCGATAGCTTCGTATAGAATGGCACAAACAGAATTGAAAGAGTTGAAGTCACAGTTGCAAGAGTTAACTGATAGAGGGTTTGCACGACCGAGTTACTCACCATGGGGTGCTCCCGTTCTGTTTGTGATAAAGAAAGATGGTACGATGAGAATGTGCATTAATTACCATCAGTTGAACAAAGTGACTATAAAGAACAAATATCCTCTGCCCAGAATTGATGATTTGTTTGATCAGATTAAAGGAGCCACCGTGTTTTCAAAGATAGATATGAGATCGGGATATTATCAGTTGAGAGTAAAAGACTTAGACATTCCGAAAACTGATTTCAGAACGAGGTACGGGCACTATGAATTTTTAGTTATGCCTTTCAGACTAACAAATGCTCCTGCTGTCTTTATGGATTTGATGAACATAATTTTCAGACCGTATTTAGATCGATTTGTTGTTGTATTCATTGACGACATTTTGATTTATTCGCGTGATAAAATTGAGCATGCTGAACATCTAAGAATTGTGTTACAAACTCTGCGAGATAAGCAACTGTATGCCAAATTCAGTAAATGTGAGTTTTTGTTGTGAGAAGTTAGTTTTCTGGGGCATATTGTGTCAGCATTTGGTATATGAGTTGATCCGAGCAAGATATCAGCTATTTTGGAGTAGAAGCCTCCGAAAAATGTGTCTGAAGTTCGCTATTTTTTGGGACATGCTGGTTATTATCGACAGTTCGTAAAAGGCTTCTCGATGATTGCAAATCCATTGACGAGTTTGCTTCAGAAAGATGTGGGATTTGAATGGTCCGATAAGTGTCAGAAAAGCTTTGATCAATTGAAAGCCCTTTTGACTGAAGCTCCAGTTTTGGTACAGCCAGAATCGGGTAAAGAGTTCATGATTTATAGTGATGCTTCGTTGAATGGTCTAGGATGTGTTTTGATGCAGGAAGGCAAAGTCATAGCCTATGCCTCGAGACAGTTGAAACTGCATGAAAAGAATTATCCGACACACAATCTTGAGCTAGCTGCGATTGTATTTGCTTTAAAGATCTGGCGCCACTATCTTTTCGGTGAAAAATGCCATGTGTTTTCAGATCATAAAAGTCTGAAATATTTGATGACTCAGAAAGATCTGAATCCGCGATAGAGAAGATGGTTAGAACTGTTGAAAGACTACGAGCTTGTGATAGATTATCATCCGGGTAAGGCAAATGTTGTTGTTGAGGCATTGAGTCGAAAATCACTATTTGCATTACGAGCAATGAATGCTCATTTAGACTTGTCTGATGATGGTTCAGTTTTAGCTTAATTGAAAAACGAAATCACTGTTTTTACAGCAAATATGTGATGCTCAGAAAGTTGATAATGAAATGTTAATGAAACGAGCTCAGTGTGATTTAAACTCTAATTTTGAATTTCGGGTTGATGATGATGATTTTTTGAGATTTCGAGATTGGATTTGTGTTCTGAGGAATCCAAAGTTGATTCAGTTAATTTTGAATGAAGCACATAACAGTTGCCTATCTGTTCATCCGGGAAGTACAAAAATGTACAATAATTTGAAGCAACACTATTGGTGGCCTGGAATGAAGCGGGATATCTCGGAGTTTGTATCGAAATGCTTAGTCTGTCAGCAAGTTAAAGCTGAACATCAGGTGCCATCTGGTTTGTTACAACCGATAATGATTCCTGATTGGAAATGGGATAGAGTGACAATGGACTTTGTTTCAGGGTTGCCTTTGACTCCGAGAAAGAAAGATGCAATTTGGGTCATAGTTGACAGATTGACGAAATCAGCCCATTTCATTCCGGTACGATCTGATTACTCACTTGATAAATTAGCTGAGCTATATATTTTTGATATTGTGAGATTGCACGGGGTGCCACTATCTATTGTGTCTGACAGAGATCCGAGATTTACTTCACGATTCTGAAAGAAACTGCAAGAGGCCTTAGGTACTAAATTGCATTTTAGTACAGCTTTTCACCCACAAACGGATGGTCAAACCGAGCGGATTATTCATATTCTCGAGGATATGTTGAGATGTTGTATTCTTGAGTTTAATGGTATGTGGGAACAATATTTGCTATTGATTGAGTTTGCGTATAATAATAGTTTTCAGTTGAGCATCAAAATGGCACCTTATGAGGCTTTGTACGGACGTAAATGTCGAACACCTTTGTATTGGACCGAGCTTAGTGAAAATAAGATACACGGGGTCGATTTGATCAAAGAAACTGAACAGAAGGTCAAAGTGATTTGTGATAGTCTTAAAGCTGCGCCAGATCGTCAGAAATCTTATGCAGACTTGAAATGAAAAGATATCGAATTAGAGATCGGCAATAAAGTGATATAACATCGCACACTTAGTGCCTCAATACAAAACCGAACGTAATTCGGAATCGCACACACAGTGCCAACTATGAAGCCAAAGCTTCTGTTATTTCGCACACACAGTGCTAATCAACTCTGTCTCAATTCAATTACGCACACTTAGTGCCTCGTTACTCAATTTCATTCATTACATTTCTTATTCAATATCTATCATTCAATTCACATCACATAGAAGGTAAATTAACAACTTGTACTATGTCCGAACTTACCTCGGACGTTGAAATATCGAAACAGTCGATTAATCTAGCACTTTGTCTTTGCCTCGATCTCGATCCGAACCTCTCCTCTCTTAGTCTATATACATTCAAATTCAATCCATTCAATCACCAATTCATTCAATTTAATCTAAACACACATATTTAGGGCATTTTACAAAATAGCCCTCACATTTTCACACTTCGACACTTTAGTCCCTAATTCACAAAATCAAAAAATACACCAAATTTCTACTCACACAAGCTTAGCCGAGTTCTTCCCATGCTAATACAAGCCCACACATTTCATTTATTTCACAATTTAGTCCTCCAATTTACACTTTTCTTAATTAAGCTCAAATTACTCAATTTCACTAAAAATCCCAAAACAAAATATGATAATCTTTTACATATCTTTCATATTCCATTATCAACTAACACAAAGCTCATGAATTCATTCATGGCACATTTCAAATTCATCACCAATTCAAAAAATTTAGCATGGGTTTTGTAGAGCACAAAGCAACGATTACAAAAACGTAGAAATTATCAAAAACTGATCAAAACACATACCTTGATTAAGAACAACAATGGCCGAATGTTTTAAGCCCTAACTCTTTCTTTTCTTCTTCAATTTCGGTGAAAAGATGAACATTACTCCACTATCTTTTGTTTTATTTTGAGTAATATTAGCTTATTTCATATTTTACTATTATACCCCTTTTAATATAATATAGAAATCATGTATTTTAATGTCTTAACCGTCCATGCATTCATCAAATAGTATAATTTCAATTTAAAGACTCCACACTTATTAAGCCATGACAATCTAACACTTAAACAATCAGCACTCAGCTTTTATATTTTACACGATTAAGTCCTTTCTCACAATTGGACACACAGTCGATAAATTTTCACACGAAACTTTCACACAGGCTCAATCACACATTATAAACATCAAAGATAATTTTAAAATATTTTTCTGACCTCAGATTTGTGGTCTCGAAACCAATGTGCCGACTAGGGTCTAAACCGGGCTGTTACAACACGGGTATGTGACTCAGCCTTGTATGGCACACAGTCTGGTGACATGGTCGTGTGTCATATGAGAGTTCCCTTGTATGCAAGTTAGTGAGTTACACGGCCTGGCACACGGGTGTGTGGAGCAACTCAGAGAGTTACACTGCCTAGCACACGGGCGTGTGACACAACCGTGTGACCTTACTCAGAGAGTTACACAGGTGAGGACACGGTCTGGGACATGGCTGTGTGTCCCTGATTCGAAGGTTACACAGCCTGAGACACGGGCATTGTAACACCTCTTACCCGTATCGAATGCCGGAATCGGGTATGAGGCATTATCGTACTTAACTTGCTCAAACATGCAACATCGAGACATACAAATGCATTTCGACTAAAAACTTCTAATTCGAGATCGTAACGTCCCTATTATAGGTCCACGAGACCCTAAACATACATACAGAATGGTTCAGGACTAAATCGAAAACTTTTGAACACTTACAAATTTTTTGCTTAAAATAGGGCCCCACGCCCGTATGGTGAGGGACACGCCCGTGTGGGCAGGCCGTGTGGTCACACACGCCCATGTCCCTAGTCCGTTGGATTTTATTTATCAATTTCGAACCTACAGGGGTTTTCACATGGCTTGACACACGCCCGTGTCTACGGCCCGTGTCCCTCACACGACCATGACACGCCCGTGTCTTAGCCCGTGTGTGAAAACCTTGAATTCTATTTATGATGTCATCATCTCTATAAAGTCACACGGCCAAGGAACACAACCATGTCCTCAGGCCATGTGGCGAATTAAATTCCTAAAATCAGGTGCAGACTTCACACGGCCTGAGCAAATGCCTATGTCTTGTGGCTGTGTCTTTCACACGGTTGAGACACACGGCCATGTCTTAGCCCGTGTGGACAAAATAAGACTATATACCAAGCCTTTTTGCCACTTAAACTTGCACCAACTTTCACAACTTCAAGACCACACTAAAAATCCATAAACACATGCGACATATCATCATTCGACCAACAATAACCATAAGCCATAACATAATGTCATTGACTCATTCATGCATATATGAATATGTTTACATTCAAATAAATATTACGTGCCACATCTCATGGACATATACAAAATGAATCAAATATCATCACAAGCCAATATATTTGGCTAAATCAATATGACATATAACCCAAAAGACCAAAACCCTATACATGCCATACTAAAAAAGAATGCTATAACTATACCAAATGTGTAGATAGTGTGGGTGATCCTCCGACGGTCTCCGTTCTCCGAGCTGGCTTGTCGATACTATAAAACAAAGGGGAAAGAAAAAAGGAGTAAGCTTTAAGCTTAGTAAGTCTATATGTAAACAATAAACATCACACCACATACTTATCAATCAAGAACATTACATACTAAATAAAAACAATTCATATCCTCATAACCATACTTACTCATTTCAAACCTTACCACATCCCAAACACATATCATAAAACATTGCTCACATTTACATGCACTTATACCCTACACTTATCACCACAAAGCCACATGTAATTTCACTTAAACAAGTTTCTCGATGAACACTTCGGAATAATATTAGATACTAGGTGGTTTCACACATAGCCCACCATGAATAATTCACAAGGTGGTATTGCACATAACCCACCAAAAATGATAATTGAGGTGGTACCGCACACAGCCAACCAACAATAATAATTACGGTGGTATCGCACACAGCCCACCGACAATGATAATTACGGTGGTATCGCACACAGCCCACCAACAATGATAATTTCGGTGGTATCGCATACAGCCCACCAATATTTACTCATTCATGGATTTTATCTGTATCATTTTTTTAAATCTCAATAATAAGCATTTGCATTCACACAATGCATTAATATGTAAAAACATACGTAATAAGGATGTATCATTTACACATAAACTTACCTCGATACAAAATATGCCAATTTGTAATTTTGTCCGAAACCTTGCCTTTACCTCGGTGAAGGTGGATTCCATGTTCTTCTTGATCTATAATGACATATTTAATTTATTAATTAACAACATTAATCAAATCACTCCACAAATTCTTATTTTGGAAAAATTATCGTTTTGCCCCTAGACTTTTACAAAATTACAATTTTGCCCCTAGGCTCGTAAAATGAAAAATGTTCATTTTTCATACACCCAAGCCTAGCCCATTCATATTCCCTCTTATAGCAACTCAAGATTTCAATTATTACACACATTTACTACCTATTTTGCAACCTTTAGAAAAAAGTCCTTTTAGTTGTTTTCATGGAAACACCTTTCACAAAAGTTGTATATTCAACACCCAAGATTCATTTTCTTCCATGAAATTTCAGAAATCAACATGAATACTCAGATGGAAAATCCCTAGACTCTCAGCCATTTTGCAAAATAGTCCCCTCATTAGCTAGATCATGCTACAAGGGTCCCAAAAGTACAAAAATTAACAAGAATGATCACAAAAATCACTTACTAGTAAAGGTTGATGTTGTTGAAAAATTTCAAGCTTCAAAACCCCTTCTCTTGATGATATTTTCGGTTGGAGAAGAAGTAAAAATGGGAAAAGATTTTATCTTCTTTGTTTTATCTTATTTTATTCAATTAAGTCACCAAAACCCAGCTAACCATTGACCATCACTCATCTTTGTCCCTATGGTAGGCCAACATTCTCCCAATGGCCTAATTGCACATTAAAGACCTCCAATTTAATATTATATAGCTATTTGACACCTCTAGCTTGTAAAAGAAAACTTTCGCACTTTATGCGATTTAGTCTTTTTTCGCAATTAAGCATGAAATCACTAAAATTAATTCACCAAAATTTTCATGCACTCATATAACCATGCTATGATACGTAAAATAATATTAAAAGTAATTTCTCTAGCCTCGGGTTAGTTGTTCTAAAACCATTGTTCTGGCTAGCCCTAAAATCGGGCTATTACAACTCTCCCCCCTTTAGAGATTTTCGTCCCCGAAAATCTTACCGATAAAGAGGTTTGGGTACTATTCTATCATGGCTTCTTCCGGTTACCACGTAGCCTCTTCCACACCATGTTTTTGCCACAACACTTTCACTAAGGCTATACTTTTTTCCCTCAACTGTTTAACCTCTCGAGCCAAAATCTTAATTGGTTCCTCTTCATATGTCATATCCGGTCGTATCTCAATTTCGGTCAGAGGAATCACATACAAAGGATCGGAACGATATTGTCGCAACATCGACACATGAAACACGTTATTTATTCTCTCTAATTCCACCGGCAAAGCTAATCGGTAAGCTACTGGTCCAATCCTTTCAATAACCTCGTACGGCCCTATGAATCACGGACTCAGTTTGCCCTTTCGACCAAATCTCAATATTTTCTTCCACGGGGATACTTTCAGGTATACTTTATCGCCCACCTGAAACTCAATTTCTTTTCTTTTCAAATCCGCGTATGACTTTTGTCGATCTGAAGCGGCTTTTAGATTATCACGGATCACTTTCACTTTCTCTTCGGTTTCTCTAACCAAATCAACCCCGTGAATTTGCTTCGCACTAAGCTGAGTCCAATATAATGGGGTCTGACATTTGCGACCATATAATGCTTCATACGGTGCCATCTGTATACTCGACTGATAACTGTTGTTGTAGGCAAATTCGACCAAAGGTAGATATTTTTCCCAACTACTTTCGAACTCTAAAACACAGCATCTGAGCATATCCTCGAGAACTTGAATTACTCTTTTGGATTGACCATCGGTTTGCGAATGGAACGCAGTACTAAAATTCAATTTTGTACCCAAGGCTTCTTGCAACTTTTTCCAAAACCTCGAAGTAAATCCTGGATCTCTATCCGAGATAATGGTCATAGGCACTCCATGTAATCTCACAATTTCGGCAATATACAGCTCAGCCAACTTGTCAAGTGAGTAATCAACATGTACCGATATAAAGTGAGCCGATTTTGTTAATCTATCAACAACAACCCACACAACATCTTTCTTTTTCGGAGTCATAGGCAACCCTGTTACAAAATCCATCGTGATTCGATCCCATTTCCACTTGGGAACCATCACTGGCTGAAGCAAACCCGAAGGTACCTGATGCTCGGCTTTCACTTGTTGACAAATCAAACACTTTGTAACAAACTTATAGATGTCTCTTTTCATACCCGGACACAAATACAACTTCTTCAAATCATTATACATTTTTGTACTGCCTGGATGTACTGACAAACAACCATTGTGTGCCTCATGAAAAATCTTCTGAATAAGCTCTTCATCCTTAGGTACACAAATCCTCACTCAGAATATCAAATAGCCATCGGTACCAATCCAAAAATCTGATTCCATACCCGTCTCACATTGAATTATCTTGGCTTGTAATTCCTTATCACCTTTTTGAGCTTCACAGATCTCTTGCAAAAAAAATTAGTCTCGCTCTCAACTCGGCTAAAATCAAACCATCGTCAGTCACCGACAACTGGGTATTCATAGCCCTCAAAGCAAACAATGATTTCCTACTCAACGCATCGGCGACCACATTTGGCTTCCCAGAGTGATAGTCAATTATTAACTCATAATAGTCAATTATTAACTCATAATCCTTTATCAACTCTAACCATCTCTGTTGTCGTAGGTTTAACACCTTTTGAGTCATCAAGTACTTCAAACTTTTGTGATCGGTAAAGATTCGGCATTTCTCACCATACAAATAATGGCGCCAAATCTTCAAAGCAAAGATGATGGCGGCCAATTCCAAATCGTGCGTCGGATAATTCTTTTCATGTGGTTTTAACTGTCTAGAGGCATAAGATATCACTTTGCCTTCTTGCATGAGTACACAACCCAATCCATTCAAGGATGCATCACTAAAGACCACAAATTCTTTTCCTGGTTTGGGTTGTACTAGAACTGGAGCCTCGGTCAAAAATGCCTTCAATTTCTCAAAACTCTGTTGGCACTTTTCTGTCCATTCAAACTTCACATCCTTTTGTAATAGCCTCGTCATTGGAGTAGCTATCATAGAAAATCCCTTGACAAACCGTCTGTAATAACCAGCAAGACCCAGAAAACTTCTAATCTCGGATACGTTCCTTGGCGATTTCCAATCAATAATTGCTGAGATCTTACTCGGGTCAACTCTAATTCCATCACTTGAGACAATGTGCCCCAAAATCTGACTTCATTAAGCCAAAATTCACTTTTACTAAACTTGGCATATAATTGATTTTCTCGTAAAATTTGCAAAACCGTCTTCAAGTGCTCAACCTGCTCTTTCTCATCGCGAGAGTAAATCAGTATATCATCAATAAAAACCACAACAAATTTATCCAAATACGACTGAAAGATGCGGTTCATCAAATCCATAAACACAGCAGGGGCATTTGTTAAACCAAAAGGCATGACTAAAAATTTGTAGTGACCATACCTTGTTCAAAATGCTATTTTCGGCACATTCGAGTCTTTGACCCTCAACTGGTAATAACCAGACCTCAAGTCTATCTTTGAAAACACAGTAGCTCCCTTCAATTGGTCAAACAAATCATTGATCCTTGGCAACGGGTATTTGTTCTTCACGGTTACCTTATTAAGCTACCGATAATCTATACATAACCTCATGGAACCATCTTTCTTTTTCACAAATAATACGGGAGCACCCCACGGAGAATAACTCGGTCTTGCAAAGCCTTTGTTCGTCAACTCTTATAGCTGTGCCTTCAACTCTTTCAATTCGGTCAGAGCCATTCTATACAGAGCAACGGAGATCGGTGCAGTCCCAGGTATCAGATCGATAGCAAACTCAATTTCTCTAACTTAAGGTAACCCAGGTAATTCTTCCGGGAATACATCTGGAAACTCACAAACTACTGGCACAGTTTCAAGCTTCGACTCAGTCATCTCAGTATTCAACACATATGCAAGGTATGCTTTACACCCTCTTCTCATACACTTTTGAGCAGACATGTACGAAATCACCACAGGCATCTTATTTGAGTTATCTGTTTCAACCTAAAGAGTCTCACCATTTTCACATTTCAACTCAAAAGTTTTCTGTCTACAATTTACCTTAGCATCATGTAATGTCACCCAATCCATGCCCAAAATAACCTCAAACTTGTCAAATGGAAACAACATTAAATTGGCCAGAAAACAGTGACCTTGAATCGTCAAAGGACAATTCCTACATACCTTTTCTACTAACACATACTTGCCTAAAGGATTTGACACCTTAATCACAAATTCAATAAATTCAACAGGTAATTTCTTACTATTTACCAAATTCACACAAACATAAGAATGAGTGGATCCGGGGTCAATTAAAGCAACGACATTAGTATCGTAAAAAGAAAATATACCCGTAATCACGTCGGGGGATGATGCATCCTCACGAGCTCGTATGGCATAAGCTTTAGCAGGTACTCTCATTTCTATCCTCGCAGCTGAATCCTTTATCATACTTTTACTACTAGCTCCAGTTCTGGCATTTCACGGTGGTCTACCCTTGCTAGTAGTGTTACTCGGTCTAACACTCTGAAGTTTCTCTCCCTCAACATTCTCAGGACAATCTCTGATGAAATGTTCTCGAGAACCACACTTGTAACAAACTCGATTGTTTCCCCAACACTCTCCAAAATGTTGTCTACCACACTTCTGACATTCGGGTTTATTATACTTCACATTACCCACACTTGCCATCGAGCTAGCTTGAACTTTAGAGTCCAAATATGTTTTACCACAATCTCGGTGTGAATACCCAGCTAAAATGGTCGTCCAAGGATTCGTTTCCTTGGACCTCTTTGATTGGGATTAGAACGACTTACTCATCGGCCTCTTCCTTGCATCTCGGCCTCAATCATAGCTTTCCTCTTTTCTTTATTAAGCTCTTCAGCCTTGCAAGCTCTATCGACCAATACCACTAATTCTTTCAATTATAAAATCCCAACTAACAATTTAATATCCTCATTCAGCCCATCTTCGAATCTCTTGCACATAATAGCTTCGGTAGACACACACTATTGAGCATACTTACTGAGTCTAACGAATTCACGTTCATACTTGCCACAGTCATTTTCCCTTGCTTCAGTTTAAGAAACTCTTTTCATTTCTGATCGATGAATCGCTGACTTATGTATTTCTTTCGGAACTCCTCTAAGAATAAATCCCATGTCACTCTCTCTTTCGGAACTACAAATGTCAGTGTTTTCCACCAACGATATGCCGAGTCCCTCAATAACGATACGACACATTTTAAGCACTCTTCGGGCGTGCAAGAGAGTTCATCAAATACCCGCATAGAATTCTCAAGCCAGAACTCTACTTTTTCGGGATCATCATCTATGTTGGCTCTAAATTCCTCAGCCCCTTGTTTTCGAATTTTATGAACCGTGGGTTTAGTCAATCTTACCAAGTCAATTCCTTGATGAGCTACAGAGACCGACTGAGGTATAAGAAGGGGTGGAGGAGGTTGAGCATTAGAATTTGCTCGAACAAATTCAATATACTAGTTACTCATCATGTGGAGAAAGGCTTTTCGAGCCTCTTCTCCTTGACCCAAAGTCTCGGGTCTATTTTCTACTGGCGCGGTCCCTTGTACGGGAGCCGGCGTATTACTTGCAGCATCATCAGCTGCAGCTCGGTCGGGTTCCATTACTATATGAAAACACAGTTGGAAATTGTCAGGAGTTACCACACTATCACAATATATTTATGGTATGTATAGCTAGACTCTCACACACGCTACGGTAGTCCGAGAACCAACTAAACCATAGCTCTGATACCACTAAATGTAACACCCCTTACCCGTATCCGACGCCGGAACTGGGTATGAGGCATTACCGTACTTAACTTGCTCAAACATGCAACATTGAGACATACAATTTCATTTCGACTTAAAATTTCTCATTCGAGATCGTAACGTCCCTATTATAGGTCCACGAGACCCTAAACATATATACAGAATGGTTCGGGACTAAACCGAAAACTTTTGAACACTTAGAAAGTTTTTGCTTAAAATAGGGCCCCACGCTCGTGTAGTGAGGGACACGCCCGTGTGGGCAGGTTGTGTGGTCGCACACGCCCATGTCCCTAGTCTGAGTGGATTTTATTTATCAATTTCGAACCTACAGAGGTTTTCACACGGCTTGACGCACGCCCGTGTCTATGGCCCGTGTCCCTCACACGTCCATGACACGCCTGTGTCTTAGCCCGTGTATGAAAACCTTGACATTCTGTTTATGACGTCATCATCTCCATAAGGTCACACGGCCAAGGCACACGCCCTTGTCCTCAAGCCGTATGGCGAAATAAATTTCTAAAATCAGGTGCAGACTTCACACGGCCTGAGCACATGCCCATGTCTTGTGGCTATGTCTTCCACACGGTTGAGACACACGGCCGTGTCTCAGCCCGTGTGGACAAAATAAGACTATCTACCAAGCCTTTTTGCCACTTAAACTTGCACCAACTTTCACAACTTCAAGACCACACTAAACATCCATAAACACATGTGACATATAATCATTCAACCAACAATAACCATAAGCCATAACATAATGTCATTGACTCATTCATGCATATATGAATATGTTTACATTCAAATAAATATTACGTGCCACATCTCATGGACTTATACAAAATGAATCAAATATCATCACAAGCCAATACATTTGGCTAAATCAATATGACATATAACCCAAAAGACCAAAACCCTATACATGCCATAGTAAAAAAGAATGCTCTAACTATACCAAATGTGTAGATAGTGTCGGTGATCCTCCGACGGTCTCCGTTCCCCGAGCTGGCTTGTCGATACTATAAAACAAAGGGGAAAGAAAAAGGGAGTAAGCTTTATGCTTAGTAAGTCTATATGTAAATAATAAACATCATAACACATACTTATCAATCAAGAACATTACGTACTAAATAAAAACAATTCAAATCCTCATAACCATACTTACTCATTTCAAACCTTACCACATCCCAAACACATATCATAAAACATTGCTCACATTTACATGCACTTATACCCTGTACTTATCACCACAAAGCCACATGTAATTTCACTTAAACAAGTTTCTCGATGAACACTTCAGAATAATGTTAGATACTCAGTGGTTTCGCATATAGCCCACCATGAATAATTCACACGGTGGTATCGCACACAGCCCACCAAAAATGATAATTGTGGTGGTATCGCACACAACCCACCACCAAAAATAATTACGGTGGTATCGTATATAACCCACCAACAATGATAATTACGGTGGTATCGCACACAGCCCACCAATAATGATAATTACGGTGGTATCGCACACAGCCCACCAATATTTACTCATTCATGGATTTTATCCGTATCATTTTTTTTAAATCTCAATAATAAGCATTTGCATTCACACAATGCATTAATATGTAAAAAAATATGTAATAAGGATGTATCGTTTACACATAAACTTACCTCGATACAAAATATGCCAATTTGCAATTTAGTCCGAAACCTTCCCTTTTCCTCGATCAAGGTGGATTCCACGTTCTTCTTGATCTATAATGACATATTTAATTTATTAATTAGCCACACTAATCAAATCACTCCACAAATTCTTATTTTGGCAAAATTACCGTTTTTCCCCTAGACTTTTACAAAATTACAATTTTGCCCCTAGGCTCGTAAAATGAAATGTGTTCATTTTTCATACACCCAAGCCTAGCCCATTCATTTTCCCTCTTATAGCAACTCAAGATTTCAATTATTACACACATTTACTACCTATTTTGCAACCTTTACAAAAAGGTCCTTTTAGGTGTTTTCATGGAATCACCTTTCACAAAAGTTGTATATTCAACACCCAAGATTCATTTTCTTCCATGAAATTTCAGAAATCAACATGAATACTCACATGGAAAATCCCTAGACTCTCAACCATTTTGCAAAATAGTCCCCTCATTAGCTAGATCATGCTACAAGGGTTCCAAAAGTATAAAAATTAACAAGAATGATCACCAAAATCACTTACTAATAAAGGTTGATGTTGCTGAAAATTTTCAAACTTCAAAACCCCTTCTCTTGATGATATTTTCGGTGGGAGAAGAAGTAAAAATGGGAAAAGATGATAGCTTCTTTATTTTATCTTATTTTATTCAATTAAGTCACCAAAACCCACCTAACCATTGACCATGTCTCATCTTTGTCCCTATGGCTGGCCAACACTCTCCCAATGGCCTAATTGCACATCAAGGACCTCCAATTTAATATTCTATAGCTATTTGACACCTCTAGCTTGTAAAATAAAACTTTTGCACTTTATGCGATTTAGTCCTTTTTCGCAATTAAGCATGAAATCACTAAAATTAATTCACCAAAATTTTCATGCACTCATATAATCATGCTATGATACGTAAAATAATATTAAAAATAATTTCACTGGCCTCGAGTTAGTGGTTTCGAAACCACTATTCTGACTAGCCCCAAAATCGGGCTGTTATAGGCGTGTGTCTCAACCGTGTGAGGCACATGGCCTAGCCACACGGCTGTGTGACCCTTGTTTCCAAAATTTTGTGAACTTTTCTTAGACATTCCAAATGTTTTCAATTTAGTCCCGATTTGTTTCTAAAGTATTTCTAAGGCCTCGAGGGCTCGATTTAGGGACGGAATGTGTATGTATGATTGGTTTATGATATGTTTATGATAGTGTATGAATTTATGTATAAATGTTCTGATTGTACAGTAATGCTCCGTAACCCTAATTCGGTGGCGGATACGGGTTAGTGGTGTTACAAAGTACCTCGAACTGATTATTTTATAATTGTATGTGATTATTGATGTGATTTAATGAATGTTGTAAAATTATGTGTACATTCCCATTTCTCATGATGTGTGATATGATGACATTATATGATAGGCATGATATATAAATCATGCCATAGATATTGGAATTGAGATATGATTCGCATGTTAAGCATGCCCACAATATTGATTATGATGTAAATTCGATTCATATGTTAAACATGCCCTACATGATATTATCTGATTTGCATGTTTCAACATGCCCAATGTGACGAGTGATATCTTGAAATGAAAAATACATTTATATATGTTCATTGTGGCCATATCACATGCATGGGGTGGGACATTGTAAGGAGGAAGAATTGGTGGCTTCGTCCACAACCTACATGGCAACTTGTCTGCGAATATTGGTGGCTTTGTCCACAACCTACATGGCAACTTGTCTGCGAATTTTGGTGGCTTCATCCACAACCTACATGGCAGTTTATGTAGCACCCCTAACAAGTCTCTGTCACCAAATTAGGGTCACAGAGTATTACAATAAAATATTAAACATTTAAAAGCTTAAAAACTTACATTCAAGTATATTTACAATTAATCAAGTCACATTCAATTGGTATTCAAAATACACATAGTTAAATCAAGTCTACAGGGCCCGAAAAATAGTTTTGAAACATTCCAGGATCAATTTGAATCAAATCAAAAAAATTAAGAAAAAGTTTAAAATTTTGGAAATAGGGGTTACACGGCCATGTGGCCAGGCCATGTGGACATTCGATGTTGGGTCACACCGCCATGTCGCGGGCTGTGTGCCAGACCGTGTGAAACCTACACCTAAAGACAATAAGGCACACGACCATGCAGATAGGTCGTGTGGCAGCTCATGTGTACCACAATTTGCTTTTGAAACAAGGCAATTATCATACATATCTTAGTTAACAATTCAAGCCTAAAACCATCCTCTGAACATCATCAAATACACTTAAAAAAAACTCTGAACATGCAAATTTCATACAACCTAAGTGCCAAACCAATGTGCCCTCATTGACACCACATCTTAATCAACACATGCAAAGGCATTTGACCTTAATCAAATCATACATTCATCTTACACCACAATTAAGATTCATCAACTTCAATTACCATACCCTGCCATATCACAACTCAACCAAAATGACTTAAATCATTTATTTCCAAAAGAGCCAATTCCATACAACATGAAACATCAACCATATGGAATATATTACACCCCAAAAACACACAAACATACACCGAAAAATCAATAACCACCAATCCAATTATCTTAATCCAAAATAACTTAACATATAACATATACATCCAAAAGAGTCAATCTCATAAAACATACTTATATTTATCGACATCTATATACAAGCATTAGCTTTAAGGCAAAATATAAATCAAAGTTCACATGATAACATCCAATACAAGTAACTTTCATTATGTTTAACTATATACCAAAAGATCATTTCTCTAAACATTAACATCCTAGGTACATGCCAAGACACAAAAAGAAATACGTCACCAATGTTGAGTTTGGGATTATCGTTAGATGATGAGTGGACACACAAAATATAGGCACCTAACCTACACACAAAATGATGATCAAATACTGAATAACTTCACTAACTCAAAGAACTACATATGTGTTTAATAATTCATCAATTCAAAATATCCAATATGTAATGGTTGTTACCACATAGTGTACCATAAGTCCTCATGAACATTTCATATACAATTCAAGCTATCTTTCATTTACCAATCATCTTCAAGGGATCGATTAAACGTTATTAATATTAACCAACCTATTATTAGCACTCAGTGCCTGATGGGTAAATCGTAACAAAGTTTTGCGCCCAGCGCTAGTTGGATAACTCGACGATAGGTGTGCCCTACACTAGTCGGATAAACTGGCAATGTTTTGCACCTAGCGCTACTCGGATAAACCGAAGATATCAAATGTGTGCCCAACACTAGTAAGATAAATCGACAATGATTTGCGCCCATCGCTAGTCAAATAAATAGACAATATTAAAGGGCACTAGTCAGATAAACCGACCATATTAAAAATGTGCTCAGCACTAGTCGGATAAACCAACAATGATTTGATACAAAATTGTAAAACCCTCAATCCCTCATTTCATAATTCAATCAATCACAACCACAACTATAACTATATCTTTGATCAATTTTGTATTCATTCATATATACATCCATAATCCTCCATCCAATTGGATTAACCAATTAAGTTAAGAATATAATTAGATACTAAGTAGTAACAAAATTAATTAAAATAAATTATAATGTTTGGTTCAAGGACTATGAACTTACCTAAACTCATAAACGACTTCTAACACAATCCGACCACTATTCCACTACTTTGACTTTTTCGCAATTTGTGTCTGTTCTAGTTGTTTCTTGATCTAGATAAAAAAATATATTTTTTATTCAATTAATCCCATTCCATCATTAAAAATAATTAATTTAGCTTACAACCCTTAAAAATGAAAATTTACAAAATTACCCTCTAAGTTTACCTTTTATGAAATTTAATCCCTAAACCCAAAACTTGAAATTTCACCATTTTTAACCATAAATCATGCTAGCCAATTTTTACCTAATCTTATAACAACCCATTTTTATAAAAAATTTACAATATTTTCCTTGAATGCTACCATTTTCATAAATAAGTCCCTAAACCTTAAAACCATCAAAATTTCTTAACAAAATATGTCTATTTAACAACCAAGCTTAACAATTTACCTTAAAACTTCAAAAACATCTCAAATTCATCCATGGCATAATTTATAACATTTAATAATTTTGGAATTTGACCTCCGGGTTAGCTAGATTAAGCTAATAAGATAACAAAAACATAAAAACCATTAAAAACGGGGCCAAAAATTACTTACATGCAAAGCTTTGAAGTTGGCCGAAGCTTAAAACAATAAAATGGTGTTCTTCTTTTCACTTTAGGTGGGAGAAAGAACTAAAGAAGATGATACCCCACCTCTTTTTTTCTTAGTTTATGATTTAATATTTAATTACCATTCAATCGTTTAATTAACATCAAATTTTAACTATCTTCAACCCCTTAATCGTCCAACATCTAAAAATTTGGTACAATTACCATATAAGTCCATTAATTTATTTTTCCTTAATCATTTAAGCCATTAAACTAATAGAAACCCATTTTTGCAACCTTTACAATTTAGTCCTTTTTAATTAATTAAATAACTAAACATTAAAAAATTTCTTAACCAAATTTTTATATGACCCTAATAACACTCTATAAATATTTTAATAAACATTTACGGGCTCGATTTATAGAAATGAGGTCCCGATACCTCATTTTATAAAACCACTTGACTTTAAGGATTTACCTTTTGAACCTAATTATTCATTTAACTAACATAAATTATTAAATCAAAATTTATTAAAATACCATATTTGACTTATAAATATTGAATAAAAATATTTAGGAATTGACTCGTTGAATTTGTTGCCCCAAAACCACTATTTTCGACACCACTAAAGAACGGGCTGTTACAGTTTATCTGTGAATATTGGTAGCTTTGTCCACATATTTGAGTGTTTGGATGGATCTCTAATATCCTAAATTGGGGGTTATGCGTTTGGAGCATAACTCAAGTGTTAGTAGGCTTTAAGTGTGGTTGAGCATGTTTTAAGGGTTTTGAGAATCCAAGGATGTAGGAGGAAGTCTTGGAAAAATATTGGAATTTTATTTTTAAAGGAGAAGTTAGGTGAAGGAGGCCTTAAGGAAAATTTTTAGGAGTTTATGGACATGAAAGTGGGCTTGGTAAAGTGGCTTGGGACGCTACCTTAGGTGCTTGGGAGGTTGCGTCAAAAGGGAGTTCAGGAGGGAAAAGGTTCGAGCATCGTGGGAAGCATTAAAGACTTTTATTTTTGCGTCAAAAAGGGGAACTGGGCTAAGGAGGCTTTAAAGAAATTTTTAGGAATTAATGACACAAGGAATCATCTGGTAAAGTGGCAATGGACGCCATGTGCAGTGGGGTTAAGGGCCTTGGTTCGAGTTGCGAAGGAAGCAGGAAGGAGTGTTTATTTTTGCGTCAAGAAGGCACCTTGCAAAAGAGGTTTTAAAAGAAATTTGCAGGTGAATCATGTCACAAAAACGCCTAGGCAAAGTGGCTCGAGGCGTTATCTGCAGACTGCGCCCAAGGGCTCCAGCAGATCTTGGGTTCGAGGGCAGTGAGCAGCAAGAGGGAGTGTTTTATTTTGCTTTTGCGTCAAGGTAGAGTTTGAAGAAAGTGGACGACACGGGGACTTTTAATTGGATGAGGATTGACTTATTCTCCTATTAATTTCGGCTAAGGTAGGATAATTGATGATTATTTTATTTTATTTTAAGTTGGTAGATAATAGATAATTGTTGTTTTATTTATTCAAGTAGGATAATTGTTGATTTAATTATTTTGTGCAAGATGAAGAAGAGATAAATAAGGATTTATTTTATTTATTAAGGAGATAAATAGGTGATAAGAGATAATATAGGAGTTTGATAAGGGATTAATGTTGGATTAATTTATTTTATTTGTTAAGGAGATAATAGAGGAGATTATCAAAGAGTTTGATAATAGCAAGGATATAGTAGCCGAATTCTTTATAAGGGGGGAGTAATCATCTTTGATATCTTTTTCTTTAAATTTCTTTGTGCCGAATTTCTTCCCACTCACACCTCTCATTCTTTTCTTTCATCCAACACCAAATCTATTTCTATTTCTTTGAAGCCATAACCGAAGCTTAAAGTGCCTATTCTCTTTGTTTTGCCACAAGTCACAAAAGCTAAAACCCCTCTGTCGTTGTTGCCGAAATCTCCAGGCATAAAACCCTCTCCATTATTGCGTTTTCTCTTCACCATTAAGTGCTGAAACCATCATTGTTGTGCTCTAAGCTGAATCTTTAAAGGAGGGTGCTGTCGACTACTTACTTTAGGCTCTTCAAAGCAAACGTGTAATAGTGGTAAGTGAATTCTCCTTTGGTAATCAGTTTTTGATTCTTCAAGGTAGGCCAATAAGGCATTCGGCCAAGGGCCATCTTTAGGGTTTAAATGTGACCGATTGGTATTATGGTTAATTAGGGGGCAAGTCGACAGAAGTAGGACAAGCTTCGGGATTCAAGATTTATTTCGGTAAGGATATTTAGTAAATGTAGATTTGATTTTATATATTAAAGTAGTAGTGATTAACTGTTTGATCTGATTAAGTATCGTTATGGAGGCGAATGCTAGTAAAGGAGGACAAGGGATAGCCCCTATCCCAAAGTTTAAGAGAAGATCTGTTTCTGCGGTCCGGGATTGGCCACCAGGGTGTGGACCAGCGTCAGAACAAGAAAGTAGGCAAATAGCCGTAGTATCGCCTAGTGATAGCATCAGTATCGAAAGCGTAGTTCTCCAAGTGATCAGGTGTGTGATTAACCCACCGTTTTCGGGTTTATTCTATATTTGTATGTGTTATGTTTATGGGTTAACTAGTGCAGTGACAGTGATGTGATATGGATACCCTAGAGGGGTATATCGAATACCAGGTTAGTGTTGATTATTGAAAGAATGTGAATGTGCCTATATGAATGAGATTGTATGTCTGAACAACCTGTACATGCATTATTATCATGACATTATTATATGTTGCATGTGCATGGGTGGGATATGATGTGAAAGAAGGTACGGGTGTACTTCGAGTACGTGGTTTGATGTTAGCCTTGAGCTACATCATGGATTGACGTTGACTGAGGTCACGTTGTGGATTAATTGCGATTTAGTTCGCGTGGCTTGATGAGTAGCTCTGTGCCTCATCGTGGTTGATATAAGCTATGTGCTATGTAACATTCCCAAACCCGGCCCATTCACTACGACCGAGTCTGGTTATGTTAGTGAAAATATGTTTCTTTACTAAGAATTTACAACATGAAGATTTACTATCTTTTGAAACCAAGTTCTTTTGAAAACATAACCAAAACTTAAATGTGATAAATTGTCTAAGTCAACTTTAGTGAATATATAAAGCCCATTTGGAAATTAAGTTGTTGGAATAAATTTGTCTTTAATATAAACCAACCATAATTTAAAATAATAAAATAGTTCTCAAAAATAAATAAAAGTCAGAAGGCCCTTATTACATCCATATTTAAAACCAATTACTTAACATAAATAAGCTTTAAAATATTTCAACTCTTCTTTCTCGCATGGGCCACCATGTGTCCTCTCTCGATCCCGGTCCGATTCTACGCATCACCGAAATGGTTAAAGAAAAGAGTGAGTCCACCGACTCGGTGCATAACCACAACACGATTTCCACACGTATGGGTCTAACCCATACCCACATGATCCTCGTAACAAAATCATGCAAGAATGCATCTCGGCCCAACCCTCTTGTCCAACCGTACACCAACCTTAGCGGACTCCTCGCCCAAGGCCGTGGCTAACTCCACCACCGATCACCTCGTGATCCATAAACCTTACCTTGGCAAACTCATCGCTCAAGGCCGTGGTGAGCCACCGATCAACCAAAGTGATCCCAACATCATAATCTGTCTCACGGTGACGCACATAGCCATCAACCGCCGAGATGGGCACTGAGCCACACCTCCCTTGAGGTAGCACAAAGCTAACCATCAAGCGCTAATGCGACTGGTGACATTAGACCACGTACATCATGTGTACACCCTTCCTTTCTCCATCCAATCCAAATCCCATGCAAGTTATGTAAATGCCACATGTTAAGTCATCATATAAATAAGCATACAACTCATATCAATACCACACCAAATATATATATATAAAACACAATAACCCAACATCACCAGTTTACTCACCTGTTATCCGATTATCCACAATAAGCATTAGCAAGCAATTAACTGAAGGAAATAGTGCGATGATTACGCACCTTAACACCTGTACTTCTATGCTTTCGATCCCTAAGCTATCGCTCAAAGAAACGACAGCTATCTGCCTATAGCTATCCCCTCGTTGTTGGCCCACACCCGGTGGCCAATCCCGAATCTTGAGATAGCCCTCTTCTTGAACTTCGGGATAGGGACCTTTCCTTGCCCACTGATCGTGGTTGTGGCCTCCATCAAAAGCTTAATCGTGTAAACAGGTTAACCTCCAAAACACCACTTAAGTACTTAATCTTACTAACTAGCCTTACCTCACCGTGATCAAATCCTCGAATGCTCTTACAACATTTGATGAATCCGACCTAAGGGTCCCTTCTTACCGCTCCTACTTGCTGGCTACACAAGAAAGAATTACCACACTAAGACCACAAGAACATTCGGCCAACCACCACTAGAACAAGGAGGAAGGTTTCGGAAATAGTTGAGGAGAGATTCGGCTCAAGGAGTTTCGGCAAAAGTGTTTAAGGAAGAGAAAGAAAGATGCCTAGATGCTTTTCGGTTTTGAAGGAACAAGGAAGGGATAAAAGAAAGAGTGAAGGATTCGGCCACTTGGAAAATGTGAGAGCAAAAGAATTTGGAGAAGAAGGTTTTGACAACCAAAGGAATTTGGGAGGCAAAATTCGGCAAGGGAGAGAAAGCAAATGATGAATGAAAATGAACACCTCCCCCCCTATTTATACTATTCGGCCAAGCTCCAACCTCCCACAAAAAAAAAAATCCTCAAATCTCCTAAAACACCTCCTTCCATCCATTCAAAATAATTTGAATGAGTCAAACCTACCTAGCCGAATTTAAAAGAGAAGACCAAGTCTTTCTCCACCTTTCAAGCCTTCAAAACCGTCCACCACCAATCCTTAATGACGCAAAAACAAGGCCTCACTGCTGCCCTTGCGAATAGAACACGAGACCCCTTCTAGCTCCCGAGGCGCCACTTCCCCATGCCTTATGTGGCGCCTCCTTGCCACTCGCCACACTAACCTTTATGCCAAAACTCCACCTAAATTTCTCTTAAGGCCCCCTCCATCCAAGCTCCCCTTTTAGCCCCTAAAACTAAAAATTTTCTAAAGCAACCTACCACCACCTAGGGTTCTCGGGGACCCTAAAACTTACCCAACCACACCCTAGAGTGTGCCAACACCCGAGCTAAGCACCAAACGCCTAACCCCTAAAACCAGGTGTTACAATTCTACCCTCCTTAAAATAATTTCGTCCTCGAAATTACTTGTCTAAACTAACACCACACTACACTATAGCTGCACACTCTGATCTTAAAGAGCTAACATACTTTACGAGCAACAAAACAAACAGTCACCAAAACTGCCTCTACCACGTCCACGAGTATTACGACCACGCCCCCTAGAACTCATATCTAGCGCCTCGATTTAGTCATTTAGAAAGTTTTATGCATTAGAAATTCTTGTTTCCTTTGTTTATCCACGAGCAATTTTATGAAAAGCAAGATATTTAGAAGTAGTTCTTTCGAGCAATCAAGTTTCATACCCTACCCAGAGGTAATTTCGTCATTTTCCTATAAGAGGTATATCGGAAATAACTCAGGGTCAATTTTGAAAAATAGTTTTCCAACTTAAAGATATTTCAAAATTTACAAAATCACAGGGGTCATCTTGAAAATTTTGTTTTTCAAACCAGAGGTATCGCACAAATTTCAGAAATCAGGGTTATTTTTGTAATTTTAGAAATCATGGGCATTTTGGTAATTTTGTAATTCGACAGACGTCTTTCAAAATCAGATTTAGGGTTTCACAAACCAAAGGGGTAAGTTTGAAAAATTTTAAAACAGGAGGTTTTAAAAACAGCAAGGCTAATTCCCTTTCGGGTTTTATTAATCGGTTTAGCCTATGAACAAGTCCTCTTGGTTAAGGTGAACCGTAGCTACGCACCAGGTAGGATTCTGCGAAGAGGAGGTGAGTCACGTGGATCGCTTAAGTACCAAGCTCTTAGGATCCAATCCTAGACATGCGCACACAGTTGCCACACCTTAACTCGGCGACTTATTTCTGAGTTTGTTTAAGAGCTTTAAGTTTTATGCATATGTTTGAGTAGACTATTCCTAGGGTCCAACAGATCCTAGTATTCTATTCTACGAGCCCAAACTAACCCCAAATCAATTCATATAAACAAATCACTTCAAGAAAGTCCAAGTACTTACCGGTGGACTTGGTCTGAGGTACAGTGCCATGCGGAATAACAGAAAAACCTTTTATAAAAGCCCATTTTTTTTCAAAAGTCCATTTGAAAGCTGCTTTTGGGCCCAAACCCTCAAAGCCGAGTTTTGAACCGGGCTCGGATATTAGCGTAACATTCCCAAACCGGCCCATTCACTACTACGAATCGAAGTCCAGGTTATGTTAGTGAAAATATGTTTCTTTACTAAGAATTTACAACATGAAGATTTACTATCTTTTGAAACCAAGTTATTTTGAAAACATAACCAAAACTTAAATGTGATAAATTGTCTAAGTCAACTTTAGTGAATATATAAAGCCCATTTGGAAATTAAGTTGTTGGAATAAATTTGTCTTTAATATAAACCAACCATAATTTAAAATAATAAAATAGTTCTCAAAAATAAATAAAAGTCGAAGGCCCTTATTACATCCATATTTAAAACCAATTACTTAACATAAATAAGCTTTAAAATATTTCAACTCTTCTTTCTGCATGGGCCACCATGTGTCCTCTCCGATCCCGGTCCGATTCTACGCATCACCTGAAATGGTTAAAGAAAAGAGTGAGTCCACTGACTCGAGTGCATAACCACAACATGATTTCCACACGTATGGGTCTAACCCATACCCACACAGTTCTCGTAACAAAATCATGCAAGAATGCATCTCAGCCCAACCTACTGTCCAACCGTACACCAACCTTAGCAGACTCCCTGCCCAAGGCCGTGGCTAACCCACCACTGATCACCTCGTGATCCATAAACCTTACCTTGGCAAACTCGCTGCTCAAGGCCGTGGCTGAGCCACCGATCAACCAAAGTGATCCCAACATCATAATCTGTCTACGGTGATGCACATAGCCATCAACCGCCGAGATGGGCACCGAGCCACACCTCCCTCGAGGTAGCACAAAGCTAACCATCAAGCGCTAATGCAGCCTGAGCTGACATTAGACCACGTACATCATGTGTACACCCTTCCTTTCTCCATCCAATCCAAATCCCATGCAAGTTATGTAAATGCCACATGTTAAGTCATCATATAAATAAGCATACAACTCATATCAATACCACACCAAATATATATATATATAACACAATAACCCAACATCACCAGTTTACTCACCTGTTATCCGATTATCCACAATAAGCATTAGCAAGCAATTAAATGAAGGAAATAGTGTGATGATTACGCACCTTAACACCTGTAGTTCTATGCTTTCGATCCCTAAGCTATCGCTCAAAGAAACAACAGCTATCTGCCTATAGCTATCCCCTGCTGTTGGCCCACACCCGTGGCCAATCCCGAATCATGAGATGACCCTCTTCTTGAACTTCGGGATAGGGACCTTTCCTTGCCCACTCTGATTTGGTTGTGGCCTCCATCAAAAGCTTAATCAGTGTAAACAAAGTTAACCTCCAAAACACCACTTAAGTACTTAATCTTACTAACTAGCCTTACCTCACCGTGATCAAATCCTGAATGCTCTTACAACATTTGATGAATCCGACCTAAGGGTCCCTTCTTACCGCTCCTACTTGCTGGCTACAAAAGAAAGAATTACCACACTAAGACCACAAGAACATTCGGCCAACCACCACTAGAACAAGGAGGAAGGTTTGGAAATAGTTGAGGAGAGATTCGGCTCAAGGAGTTTCGGCAAAAGTGTTTAAGGAAGAGAAAGAAAGATGCCTAGATGCTTTCGGTTTTGAAGGAACAAGGAAGGGATAAAAGAAAGAGTGAAGGATTCGGCCACTTGGAAAATGTGAGAGCAAAAGAATTTGGAGAAGAAGGTTCAAGCAACCAAAGGAATTTCGGAGGCAAAATTCGGCAAGGGAGAGAAAGCAAATGATGAATGAAAATGAACACCTCCCCTATTTATACTATTCGCCAAGCTCCAACCTCCCACACAAAAAAAAAAATCCTCAAATCTCCTAAAACACTCCCTTCCATCCATTCAAAATAATTTGAATGAGTCAAACCTACCTAGCCGAATTTAAAAGAGAAGACCAAGTCTTTCTCCACCTTTCAAGCCTTCAAAACCGTCCACCACCAATCCTTAATGACGCAAAAACAAGGCCTCACCGCGCCCTTGCGAATAGAACTCGAGACCCCTTCTAGCTCCCCGAGGCGTCACTTCCCCCATGCCTTATGTGGCGCCTCCTTGCCACTCTGCCACACCAACCTTTATGCCAAAACTCCACCTAAATTTCTCTTAAGGCCCCCTCCATCCAAGCTCCCCCTTTTAGCCCCTAAAACTAAAAATTTTCTAAAGCAACCTACCACCACCTAGGGTTCTCAGGACCCCTAAAACTTACCCAACCACACCCTAGAGTGTGCCAACACCCGAGCTAAGCACCAAACGCCTAACCCCTAAAACCAGGGTGTTACATGCTATATCATGGTTGATGAGTGACTATGTGTCCCATCATGGTTTTGGTGTTAGCTACGGCTACATCGTGGATTGGCGCTGGCTGAGGTCGCGTTGTGGATTATTGTGCTTAATTACACGTGGACGGCATTGATTGCCTTTGGAGTAAAAAGGAGAGGGTGATTTGTTAATCCCCGGTGTGTGGTAGGTGGATATACGGGTGTGTAGAGGATGGACCCTAGGTTGGGTTGGTTGCACTTTGCATTTCAATTGATATGTGGATTAATGTGAAAATGGGCCAAGCCCCAGATATGAATGTGGATCGATGCGGAAATGGGCTAAGCCCGATATGTGGAAATTATGCGATTAATTACCTGTTACACGATAAGTGACATGAATATGGGCCAAGCCCGTAATGTGTTATTATGTGAATATGTTATCTTGTTATCCGATATATGGGTTAATATGTGGTTAACATGTGGGTGGAATTCAGTGGATTAATTACACATCGAGTGCAGTATGACTACCCAAATTTTTATCAACATCGCAGTGATGGATGATGATCGACCGGGTTGGAGTGGATACGAGGTGGCCCATGCGAGAAGAAGTTGTTTTCATTATATAATAGAATTTATTAACTTCAGTATTTTAAGTATTTTTGAATAGTTATTTGTTGTAATAAGGGCCTTAAAGTATTTGAATTTTGCTATGTTTCAGTTGGATTTGTAATTAAGTTAATATTTTGGTAGTTTAATTTTAAAATCTATTTATATCTCAAAAGTCATATTAAAGTTTTGAATCCGGTATTTTTATCACCACTTAATTTTATTTAGAATGTTTTAAATGTTTTATCAAGGGCAACAAATTTTTAACGGTTTTTACTGTTAAGTAAGAATATTTTTAAACGTTTTCCGCAGTGGCATTTCAAATTCGGTCGTATCGAATGGGCCGGGTTTGGGGTGTTACAGGATGAGTTCTGGGGAACTCTTTTTCAAATGTAGTGGTGATGGGTAGAATGTTTTGTAAAAATTTGCATAATTGTTTTACAAAAATTGCACTGCAATGAACATGTGCATCAAATTTGATTATGATGTATGATGAGTATGTGTTTATTGTTATTTAACTTTTTATAATACTCACACTGGGCTTTAAAAGCTCACCCCTTTAGTTTCATAACCTTTTAGGTGATACATGAACTTAGGGCTTGGATTTGGCATTTGGAGGAGCTTCATAGATGGATTTTTAATAATGGGTTTAAAAACTATTTTGGGTGTTATTTTGGACTTTGGACTTTGGACTTTTTATTGGGTTGTTACTTTATTTTACAACTTTAAACTACCATGCATGCATGCTTGATGAATTTACAAATATTTTAAAATATTGAAAGCTTTTAAATTATTTATGATTTTTACTTGATTTTAAAAAAAAACTTATAAAATTGTGATTTTCTAAATATTTTCAAAAGTCCACTGTGAAATATTTATATCAAAATCATTTTAAAGAAACAATTAAGATTATTACAAAACCATTGCTTAAATGATTTTGGACGATATCTTGATATAATAATTAACTTATCAAATGTTCATGTTTTAATAAGTGTTTTCCACAAACAAAATTGATCGATATTTAAATTTTTTAGTTTTCGTAAAAGCGATCGAAACCTAACTACCTTCAATAAGTAAATGGTTTCCAATGGTTTTAATGTGGCTTCTGAAATTCGGCCATGACGTCTAGGCCAAGTTTTAGGGGTTACATTTAGTGGTATCAAAGTTTAGTTCAAAACTCGGACTGTGTATTTTAAACGAGTCTGCATGCATATTTTAAAGAGTATTTTAAAAGTTTTTTGCTATTAAATTTAAAAATTAATTTTTTGAAATTCTAAGACTCCCGAAGCTGATCTGAGATAATTACTCTTTATCCTTGAAACTATAGATTATGAAACTTTAGATTATAAGATGATACACTTATAGATAGCGAAACTCTGATTGAAAACATTCAAGTGATAACATAAGAATTGTTTCTAAAAATTGTCATGGATAACCATGGAGTATGATCTCATGGTGCACATCATCATGCGGCTCAGGAAGAGTCATCTACTGCTCGAGTACCTACACCAGACCTTGGTGTCAATGAAAATGACCCTGCTCTGGATAACGTGAGTCAGGAGCTTGAGAAATTTGCTGATGAGGAGGCTAGTCCTGATCCTATTGATGGTGCAATATCTCAAGCACTACTAAGGGTATTGTAGTGAGTTGTTGGAGGCCAAAATAATATTGGGGGCTGCAGATTTATAGCAGAGAGGCTTTGATCTAGTGGAGCTAAGGTGTTTAGGGGAGTTGCGGGGACGTCCCCTACGGTAGCTGAATATTGGATGGCATCTACCGAGAGAATTTTAGATGATCTGGACAGTACCCTAGAATAGAAAGTAAAAGGCACGGTGTCATTTCTGAGAGATGAGGCCTACTACTGGTGGCAATCTATTGTTGAGGGTACTCAAGCTAAGACGATAACCTGGGAGTATTTCCAAAGTGCAAAATCTTGAAAAAGTATGTGGGCTTAAGATATGTTGAAGCTTGTAGACTTGAGTTTATTGAGCTGAAACAAGGGGATAGGATTGCACCTGAGCATGAAGTAGAGTTCCTGAGATTGAGTCGCTATGCACAAGGAATGGTAGCTTTCGAGCAAGACAAGTGTGTAAGGTTCGAGAATGGGATATGATACGATCTGCAGGTCTAAGTTGCTATGTTGCAAGAGAGAGTCTTTGAGACATTGGTTGAGAAGGTTAAGATTCTAAAAGAGGTAAAATGGGTTGAATGCGAGAGAAGAGACAAGATCAAGACTTCGATTATGAGGGATTTTGGCTCGGGGAATTCTAAACCACATCCTACAAAGAGAGCCAATAGTACTAGACCTCGATAGGACCCAACTGCAGTTGGTACTGGAAATAGAACTCGAGAAAGTGCTCACTGTGGGAAACCTCATCAAGGGGAGCGTTGGAAAAAACTAGGAGCGTGTTTGAGATGTGGATCTCTAGAGCACCTAATGAAGGGCTGTCCACATATGAAAGAACAGAGGCAAGCACCACAACCAAATCAGAGTCAGAATCAAAGGGGACGAAGTAATAAGAAAATTGGTAATTCTAGATTTAGAGAAGGTGGTTAGGGTGCCAATTGCACTGAAGCTAGATAGCCTACTTTGGTTTATGCAACAAGGTGAAGAGGGGACCATGATGCAGCTGATGTCATCACAGGTACTTTTACAATAAATTTTGTATAGTACTTTGCCTTGATAGATGTAGGTTCTACTCATTCACGCGCTGCCTACTCTATGTCTAATAAAATGGGAATAATGGTAGAATAAACTGCTAGAGATATCACTATATATAGTCCCCTAGTAGAGTCTGTATATGTAAACAAAATATATAGAAGATGTCTCTTAAAAATTCAGGGAGAGATGTTTTCAGCCAACTTTATGGAGCTACCTTTTGGAGAATTTGACCTCGTTTTGGGTATGGATTGGTTGAAAGAGAACCGAGTCCATTTAAACTATGATACGAAATAGGTTACTTTGAGAACTTCAGCCAAAAAATAGATAATTATGATTGGGGAGCATTGGGATTACTTATCCAACATGATCTCCACTTTAGTGGCTGAAAAGTTGGTTCGTAAAGGATGCGAGGCTTACTTAGCATACATCCTGGATACGAATGTTGATGAATCTGTGATGGGGAATATTTGTAACACCCCTAACCCGTAACCATGGCCGGTCTAGGGGTTAAGAGGCATTACCGGACAATTGGAAACTTTTACAAACATATCGTATCATAAAACATATCATCGTCAAATCATAACAGCATACAAGCATAGTTCCTTAATGAGGTCTACGAGACCTTAAACATGCGTTAGAACGGAGTTGGGACTAAACCAAAATCATACAAAATTTTTCAGAAAATCAAATATTTTTCAAAGTTACAGAGGTCACACGCCCGTGTGGGTAGGCCGTGTGCCTCACACGGCCTCAAACACGCCCATGTGCCCGAGCCGTGTCAAAACAGGGCATACATACTGACTTGTCCACACGTCCTGAGACATGCCCGTGTGCCTCACCCATGGTCGAGCCTGACTTGCATCACACGGCCATTCACACACCCGTGTGTCCAGTCCGTGGTCGAGCCTGACTTGTCTCGAATTACAACCACGAAGGGCACAGTCGAGCCACACGCCCGTGTGCTCAACCGTGTGGGCAATTATAGGCCATTTACAAGGCCAAAATGCCACCCACACTTTGGGGTAACCCTACAAGCACATACAAGCATAAATCCAAACACTTATGGCAACCAAAACATACCAAATTGACCATCTTTTCTACCCATTCAAGAACATTTCAAACACAACATCCTATGTGCTATTTAGTTCAACTAATTCACAAGCATTTCTAAGCATGATTCGTCCATCAACTTGCCCTTACAATAGGACATCTTCTCATCAATAATATACCAACTTTTCATCTCAAAACTTATCATAAAATTTGACCATCTCATTAGCTCAAACATTAGCCAACAAACCATACCAAACTATGCATCATTTAGCATGAATTACTCATTCATATCATATTTCTTACCTAGCCAAATCACATGGCTATTTATATACAACTCAAAACATATTCCAAAATAACTAGCCTATACATGCCATATTTAACTATGTACACATTCATCACAATTAAATTTCATAGGTACATAATTAAACCAATTCAAATACATTTATTTGTATATAGACTTACCTCGGATTCTGATAAACAGACGGATTCGACTATTCGATCACTTTCGACTTTTCGCGGTCTAAATTCGTTTTCTTCAGTTTTTGATCTATACATATTCAAATTTAACTCTTTTATTCAGCAATTCATTCAATTCAATCCAAGAACACACATTTAGGGCAATATACAAATTGGCCCTCATATTTTCACATTTTGACATTTTAATCCTTATTTCATAAAGTCACAAAAAACACATAATTCAATTCAACCCATGCTTAGCCGAATTCTCTATAGGCCCCTAGCAGCCCATATTTTTCATTTATTTCACATTTTTGTCCCTCAAAATATTATTTTCTCAATTTAATTCAAATTACTCAAATTCATCAAAAATCCAAAGACAAACTATGTTAATCTACCACATATCTTTCATATTCCATCTTCAAATATCACAAAACTCATGAATTCATCAATGGCACATTTAAAAAGTATCATCAATTCAAAAAAAATTAGGCATGGGTTTTGAAGTATTTGAAGCAACGATTACAAAAAAACGTAGAAATTATCAAAAACCGAACAAAAACTAACCTTGAATCAATATGAACAAAGCCGAAACCTAGCTTAGCTTTCTTCTTTTCTTTTTCTTGTATTTTCGGCACAAAAGATGATAAGAATGGCCATTTTCATGCTTTTGTTTTATTAAATTAAACTTAATTAACACTTTACCATTTTACCCTTAATGATATATTAATGAAAAACATTTAATCTATGGACATAATTGTCCACTAACTTAAAAATGGCATAATAACATCATAAGGACTTCATATTAAAAAAGACATAGCACATAGGTACTTTTAACACATGGCATGCTAATTTTGTATTTTATGCAATTTAATCCTTTCCTCAAATTAAACACACAAACAGATAAATTATCTCACGAAACTTTCACACATGCTTAATCACATACTGTAGACACAAAAGATAATATTAAAATATTTTTCTAACTCAGATTTGTGGTCCCGAAACCACTATTTCTGTAACACCCCAAACCCAGCCTAGAGGTTAAGACTGAATCTGACGTGTCACATCGAAGAGATTTTTGAAATTTTGACTTGTTGATAACAAAATTCGTATTTAAGTTAAAAACCCATTTAGTTTTTTATTACTTGAGAAAAATTTGGCAGATTAAGTTATTACAGTACGAAAACAGCTTATCAAAACTATTTCCATATTTGTTACCGTTGATTTCTTAAATTGAATAAAACCGCGGAAGCTTCTCTAATTAAAAAAAAACCTTGAAGTTTAAAATGCGTGTTTTTCTTAAAAACAATTGTTATTTTGAAAACTCATTTATATCAGTTTGGCAGTTTAAAATATGAATTCAAAGCCCAATTAAAAATTAAATCCACCAATGGCCTTATTACATAATCAATAGCCCAATATGAAATTTAAATAAGTAAGTCTAAAGCAGAACATCAGCGATCGTGTGGCCACTTCCGAGTCCCTCGCGACTCCAAATCGTCTAAGGCTGGGGATTACCTGTACAAATAAAAGAAAGGGTGAGTTTACGAAAACTCAGTGTGTAATCCCCTATCCGTCAGCCAGTAATAATATATGCGAGAATGATGCGGGCACGAGCCTAATCAATAATAGTGCGGTGTGGGCCTTAGCCCATTACGAAATGTGGGCCTTAGCCCATTACGAGAATGATGTGGGCCTAAGCCCAATACAGTATTAGTACGGTGCAAATATACAACCTACCCCAATCCAGCCAACACACCACCCGTACCAACCAACACACCATGTGGGGATAAAATTGACCTACCCAGCTAGCACACCAATATCGCAAAGATAGCCGCAAGATAATAACGCAGAGAGTCGCGCAAGAATGAAGATGTGGCAACACCACGAAGAATGATGAATGTGGCAGAGCCACCATTACAGTACTTCCTCCATATCAGAATCCCAACCCCATGCAGTATGTCATGTCATAAATAGTTCGTGTATGCAAAGTTTCCTACTCAGTACAGTCTTACAAATAACATACAATCATCAGTCAACCTACCTCTAGGGTTAAAATGGTCATTTCCATCTATTAGGGGTATAATAGTAATTTTACCCTTTAAGGGTATTTTGGTCACTTTACTTATTTTAGGGTCTCGGTGCAGATAACGACCTCTCCGAAGGTCTACAGTCGCCTCGAGCGACACAAATAACCTAAATGGTCATAACGGTGTAAATGGGCCCAAGTGGGCCCACACGCTCGTGTGGCCCATTTAGCCCAAATTCAGTCACGGCTATGCGAACTACATAGCCCAGTCCAGTATTTGCCACTTATCATGGAATTTATCTGTGTGGGGCCCACAAGCCCATTGGGCCCACACGGCCCCTTTCGGCCCAACGTGGCCCATTACAGCCTAAGCCCATGAAAATGGTCATGGGGCCTCTACAGTCTACCGCCCATGATTCGTGGGCTTGGCTTACGACACGATCGATCGCACGCTCATGTGGTCTCAAACGCCGTATTTTTGGCTTTTCGGCTTTTGTCGTTCTACAGTTACAGTGGGGTGTTTACAATCCTGACTGCGAAACGTGCTTTGATCCACGAGCACACCAACCCTTGGTAGATCTACTGCAACTCTTACGCCTACTCCTTTACAATAGATGGTCTACGACCCCCCTTTTTAGAGGTATCCTGAAATACAACTAAATCTTTAACAATCGTATCCATTAACTGATCGACCAAGGATAAACATCGTTGTATCGCACTTACCGAAATGTATATCAGAAGTAAAGAAAACCCATAATTGGTCCCCCAGAGTATGCCCCAAATCCAAGGCACAAAAAGAACACCCACCCCTAAGAAGGAAGACTCGGTCACTCCCAAGAGTGAGAAGGGAAAAGAAACCGAATAAGAGAGACTTTAGGAAAACAGTATTAACAAAATAACCTACTTGACAAAAGTTGAAAGGACTTACCGAAATCGATGACAGAAAAGAGAGTTGTGCAAAAGAATCCAACCGATTGCCAGAGAATAGTTAAGAGACACAGTATTCGGCTTAATACCAAAAGAAAGAGTGATGATAGAATCGGTTAAAAAATGATAGGTGTATTCGGCCAAGCACAATAGAGAGAGGAGATGATAAAATGAAAGTACTTGAAAGGCCTAAGATGTGTTCGGCTAGGATTGTGAAGGAATAGGAAGCAAAGAAGAAAATAAAGAAAGGTGGAGAGAAGATTCGGCTTAGAAGAGAGTCTGAAAGGAAAAGAATTAAAGAGGAAGGAGAGAAGCACTATTCGGTTTTGAGAAACAGAGAAGTAGAAAGAATTGGAAGAAGAAAGACGATTCGGCCAATATTGAAAAGTGAATTCGGCAATACTAACCAGTTTTCCCCAAACGATCAATTGGGCAAAACTTCAACAACCAAAACGGAGAACGGAATACTATTTTCAGCACTTAAGAATTTAGATTAACCGACCTAAACAAAAATATCCAAAATTGAACCAAAATGAGAGGAGAAAGTCTCATAGCCGAATTTCCCATACACCAACATACCAATCGGCACATCCTTCTACAACTCAAACTCCTCTTTTCTCTCCACAATCCACTCCTAAAAATCCTCCCTGATATCCTCAACATATCACTCCAATCTCTCATCTATCAGAATTTTACTGTAACTCAACTACTAGTCGAACCCTCAGCAAAATAAATACCCCCTTATGCTATGCCAACACTCGAACCTCGGACCCTTTTGCTACACTTGTAACGCCACAACCACTGTACCAATAGGCTTTTTGTGACTTAAAACAAGCACAATAATTAATAAGACCTATGTGCCAGTGTCCAGATTCTTTTAAGAGAAAATTCTAAAAATTCTGCAAAAGCCAAGACTTGAACCCAGGCTTCTCAAACACTCCCATACACACCCAAATAACTTAGCCATTAAAGCAAACAAGCAATTTGTGTCGGATCATGCAAAATTAAAGACCCTATATTTTTGGGGCGTTACAACTCTACCCCCTAAAAGAAATTTCGGCCCTGAAATTTACTTGGTCAGAAAAGGTGAGGGTATTGTTGTCGCATCGCCTCCTCAGGTTCCCACGTGGCTTCCTCTATACCGTGATTATGCCATAGCACTTTAACCAGTGGAATAGATTTCTTCTTTAGTACCTTAACCTTATGGTCCAATATCTGTACTGGTTCTTCCATGAAGGTCAGATCTGGCCTAACCTCGATCTCCTCAATAGGAACTACATGTGTAGGATCAGAGCGGTAACGTCTCATCCTAGAGACGTGGAACACATCATGAATCCTGTCTAATTCTGGAGGCAACTCAAGCTAATAGGCAACTGGCCCTACCCACTTCAGTATTCGGTAAGGCCCAATAAATCTAGGGCTCAGCTTGCCCTTTCGTCCAAATCTCAGAATTTTCTTCCACGGTGAGACCTTAAGGAAGACATAATCCCCCACAGAGTACTCAATCTCCTTACGCTTCAAGTCTGCCTATGACTTCTGCCTATCAAACACTTCCTTTAACCAATCTTGAATCAACTTTACCTTTTCCTCGGTATCAGAAACTAACTCTGGCCCCAGAACTCGTCGCTCGCCTAGCTCAGTCCAACAGGTAGGAGTACAAAACCTACGACCATATAATGCCTCGTACGGTGCCATTTGAATACTGGACTGATAGCCATTATTATACGCGAACTCTGCTAGCGGCAAATAGTCTTCCCAGTTGCCTCAAAAATCAATTACACAACTTCTTAACATGTCCTCCAGTATCCGAATCACCCTCTCTGACTGACCATCTGTTTGAGGATGGAACGCAGTACTGAAGTTCAACCTTGTACCCAAAGCCTCATGTAACTTCTTCCAGAAGCGAGATGTGAATCTAGGATCTCTGTCAGATATGATGGAAACTGATACCCCATGCAATCTCACAATCTCATCTACATACAATTTAGCCAACTTCTGCAGTGAATAATCAATGCGGACCGGTATAAAGTGGGCAGATTTAGTTAATCGGTCTACAATAACCCATATCGAATCCTTCTTAGTAGGCGTCAAGGGTAGCCCACTCACAAAATCCATGGTTACCCTTTCCCACTTCCAGAGTGGAATCTTAACTTGTTGCAGTAACCCAGAAGGCAGCTGATGCTCAGCCTTAATTTGCTGGCATGTCAGACACTTACCAACAAACTAAGTGGCTTCGCGCTTCAGTCCTGGCCACCAGTAAAACTCACGAAGATATCGATATAACTTGTTTCTGCCAGGATGCATAGCATATGGACTACTATGCGCCTCTCACAGTATAGACTGCCTCAGCTCAGTATCCCTCGGTACATAGACTCTCCCACGGAAACACAATACTCCCTCACCATTCAACCCAAAATCTGCAGTCTCTCCCTTCTCAACTTGTCGGAAACGAGGAACTAGTGACTCATCCAACAACTGTTTCCTCATAATTTTCTCAGTCCACGTCGGTCTCACTTGAAGCTCAGCCAACAAGCTACCATCATCAAACAGGCTGAGACGAGCAAACAATGCTCTCAAATCAGATACAGCCCTACAGCTCAGTGCGTAAGCTACCACGTTAGCCTCACCGAGGTGATACTCAATTGAGCAGTTATAATCCTTAAGCAGCTCTATCCATCTTCGCTGCCTAAGATTCAGCTCCTTCTGAGTAAGGAGGTATTTGAGGCTCTTGTGATCTGTGTAAATAATACACTTCTCACCGTATAAGTGGTGCCTCCAAATTTTCAGTGCAGAAACCACTGCGGCTAACTTCAAGTCATGAGTTTTGTAATTCGCCTCGTGAGGCTTAAGCTGGCGAGACGCATATGCAACCACCTTACCCTCCTGCATCAGCACACAACCCAATCCAATGTGTGATGCATCACTGTAGAAAGTAAATTACTTCCCAAACTCTGGCTGTATTAAAACAGGGGCCTCAGTCAGAACTTTCTTCAGTTTCACAAAACTCTCTTGCTGCTTATCAGTCCAATTGAATGGTACCCCTTTACGCAGTAACTTAGTCAGAGGTGCAGCAATCATCGAAAACCCCTCGACAAAACGTCTATGATATCCAGCCAGACCCAAAAAGGTTCGAATATCAAATACAGTCTTCGGTGGTTTCCAATCTAGTATGGCTTCAATTTTTCGAGGATCAACCCTAATCCCCTCGGCAGACACCACGTGACCCAGAAATGTCACCTCTCGCAGCCAGAATTCACACTTGCTGAACTTCACGCATAACTGTTTCTCCCTCAGAACCTGCAGAACAATTCGAAGATGTGCATCATGATCCTCCTCGGTTCTCGAATACACCAGGATATCGTCTATAAACACTATTATGAACTGATCCAGATAGGGCTAGAACACTCTGTTCATCAGATCCATGAAAGCAGCTAGTGCATTCGTCAGCCCAAATGGCATCACTAGGAACTCGTAATGACCATAATGAGTCCTAAACGCAGTCTTATACACATGAGCCTCTTTAAACCTCGGCTGATGATACCCAGAACGAAGATCTATCTTGGAGAAAACTGAAGCTCCTCCTAGCTGATCAAACAGATCGTCAATCCTCTGTAAGGGATACTTATTCTTGATAGTCAGTTTATTCAACTGCCGATAATCGATGCACATGCGCATGGATCCATCCTTCTTCTTTACAAACAACATTGGTGCTCCCTATGGAGACACACTCGATCGAATGAATCCTCGGTTCAGTAGCTCTTCAATTTGAGCCTTTAACTCCACCAGCTCCTTCGGTGCCATTCTATAAGGGGCGATGGACACCGATGCTATTCCAGGTAGGAGCTTAATACCAAATTCGACCTCACGATTCGGAGGCAACCTAGGGAGCTCATCAGGAAATACATCAGAAAAATCCTTAACTGTTCTGGTATCTCCTACAGAAGGACCCTTAGATTCAGATACACCAATATAGGCTAGAAACGCCTCAAAACCTTTGCGAACCAATTTTTCGACCCTTAATGCAGAGATCAAATTAGACAAAAAGTCTCTTCGCTCCCCAATCACAGCCACCTCCTCATCCTCCGAAGTCTTGAACACCATACACTTAGCAGCACAATCCAACCTTGCACGGTGTTTTATCAGCCAATCCATCCCCAAGATTAGGTCGAACTCACCAAACGACACCTCCATCAAATCCGCTGGAAATATAACTCCTTGAACCTCTAGGGCAACATCTCTAAACAACTTGTCTACTCTTACTGACTGTCCCAGTGGACTTAACACAGACATCTCATTAACAATACTCTCACACATGATCCCCAAGGTGCCAGACACAGTACATGCTATGTATAAACGCGTAGACCCTATATTAATCAGAGCAGTGTAAGGTACATTATGAACTAGGAACGTACCAGTTATAACATCTGGAGCATCACCATCCTCTCGGCGATGAGCAGCATAGACCAGAGCTGGCTGCCTTACCTCAGTGTTACCAGCACCTCTTCATGGTGCTCCACGACCTTGTCCCATACCGTTTCCACCTCTGGCCTGCCCACGGCCTCTCGGTGGCTACTGCCCACCTCTCACTGGCTGAACATGACCTTGTCCTGCAGCTTGCATCTGAACAGGCCTCTAAGGACAATTCTTAACCTGATCCTCCATGGACCCGCATCTGAAGCAAGCCCCAATCCTCTTCCAGCACTCACCCTGGTGAGATCTCCCACAATCAGCGCAAGGTTGCGGTCTAGCAATAGCAACAGGAACTCCAGCCCGAAATGGCCCATCAAACTTGGCCTTCTTTATAGGCCTTCCAGAAGAACCTGAGGGCCCAGAATCCCTCTTATTTCTGCCCCTATCTTTCTCACAGTTCTGGTGCTCAGAGCGCTTCACATCCTCAGAATTTTTTTCCTTTTCTACAAGGGCAACAAAGTCTCGCTCCCTCTGTGGAGCTATCAATACTCGTAACTCATCACGAAGGTCATCCTCAAAACGCACACAGCGTTCATACTCAGTTGCTACTATCCCACGAGCATATCAACTCAACCGTAAGAACTCTGCCTCATATTCCGCCACTGTCTTATTCCCTTGGGTCAGGCTCAGAAATTCCCTTCTTCAGGTGTCCACATAACTTGCGCCTACATACTTCCCTTGAAAGGCTGCCTTAAAGAAATCCCATGTCAACCTTTCGGCCTGCGTACCATCTCTCATGGTGAGCCACCACTGGTAGGCCTCGTCTCGCAGTTAGGACACTGTACCTTTTAACTTTTGTTCCGCAGTATAGTCGAGGTCGTCCATTATTCTTTCAGTGGCCTCTAGCCAGTACTCTACAACATTTGGGGCTACTCCAAAAATACCCCTAAAAATTTCTGCTCCATTAGATTGGAGTCGCTTTGAAATTGACCCTCGGCCCACTGCACTAGTACTAGATCCAACAACCCTCTCTAAAATGCGGAGCATAGCTTGGGATAGGGCATCATCCTCAGCCACTCGATCGTAAGACCCCGTCTCGATCACTGGTGAAGCTGGTGCCTCCCTAGCAGGCATGTGACTCGATGCCGAAGACCCAGCCTGAGTACTTTCTCGGCCTCTACCGCGACCCCGTGTACCCCTTCCGCGAGTACCTCTTGTGCTCATTTTGATATACGCTTTATTTGTTTTAAAAATCTTATGCATCAGATTATAATTTCAGTAATTATTAACAAATGAGTCATGAAAGACAGACATCAGGGGTTTGTTTTCGCATATCAAGATCTCACTACAGTTTTCAGTCTTCTACGGTCTCAGTTTCCTTTATCTAGAGTTTCACAGTATAGTCCTACTATCCATAGTAGTTTCTCAGTATAACGTCTTAGTCTATAACAGTAAACAGTATTAGAGAACTTACAGATTTGGCGCCAGAGACTCAGTGTGCCACACTTGTGAATATTCCAAAACGTTTCCAATCTTTAAAATCTACTTTCAGAAAAAAATTTCAAAAACCTATTCAACAGTCAACTTTTGCAACCTGGCTCTGATACCACTAAATGTAACACCCCAAACCAGGCCTAAACGTTACGACTGAATCTAACGTGTCACATCGAAGAGATTTTCAAAATTTGGACTTGTTGATAACAAAATCCATATTTAAGTTAAAACCCGTTTAGTTTTTATTGCTTCAGAAAAATTCGGCAGATTAAGTTATTACAATCTGAAAATAGCTTATCAAAACGATTGCCATATTTGTTACCGTTGATTTCTTAAACTAAATAAAACCGTGGAAGCTTCTCTAATTAAAAAAAAACCTTGAAGTTTAAAATGCGTGTTTTTCTTAAAAATAGTTGTTATTTTGAGAACTCATTTATATCAGTTTGGAAGTTTAAAATTCGAAATCAAAGCCCAATTAAAAATTAAATCCACCAATGGCCTTATTACATAATCAATAGCCCAATATGAAATTTAAATAAGTCTAAAGCAGAACATCAGCGGTCGTGTGGCCACCTCCGAGTCCCTCGCGGCTCCAAATCGTCTAAGGCTGGGGATTACCTGTACAGATAAAAGAAAGGGTGAGTTTACGAAAACTCAGTGTGTATTCCCCTATCCGTCAATCAGTAAAAATATATGTAGTAACAATCTGGGCCTGAGCCCTAATCAGTAATAGTGCAGTGTGGGCCTTAGCCCATTACAGTAACAGTGTGGGCCTAAGCCCAATACAGTATTAGTACGGTGCAAATATGCAACCCACCCCAATCCATCCAACACACCACTCGTACCAACCAACACATCACCCGTACCAACCAAAACACCATGTGGGGATAAAATCGACCCACCCAGCCAGCACACCAATATCGCAGCATAGCTGCCAGTAATAATTGTTAGAGTTGTGTGACCCAAATTCTAAGATATTGCTTGCAAGTCAAGTTAAACAAAATATATCTTTTTTCTAGAAGATTTAGTATTTATGAGTATAATATATTTAGCATTTATTAGCATAATATATTTTTACTTTGATTAGAATTAGGTTTTACAATCCTATAAATAGACATAGTCTATTCCTCTTGTAAGGGTTCGAATTTGACATAGTGAATTTTTCTTCTCCTCTGCCCGTGGTTTTTTCCCGAAAGGGTTTCCACATAAAATTTGTGTGTTCTTTATTTTATTTCTCTTTTCTTTGCGATATATATTATCATTACCGACAGTTATATTTTTCACAAATTGGTATCAGAGCTTCCGGGTTTTTCATCTCGATCACGGTATTGGCGTCCTTGAAGTATGAAATTCTGCTGTTGGATCGCAACACTAGATTCACGTTGTGGCAGATAAAGATGCAGGCAGTTCTTGCACAAATGGATTTAGAGGAAGCCTTGCTAGGGATAGATAAAAAACTTTCGACATTGACGGAGGCAGAGAAGAACCGCAAGGATCGTAAGGCGTTAACACAGTTACATCTGCATTTGTCTAACGAAATTTTGTAGGATGTGATGAAGGAGAAGACTGCCGCTGCATTATGTAAGAGGCTAGAAGAAATATGTATGTCGAAAACTCTAACCAGAAAGTTGCATATGAAGCAACGTCTTTACGCTCATCGTTTGGAGGAAGGTGCGTCTGTGCATGAACACTTAATAGTGTTTAAAGAAATTCTCTCAAACTTGGAGGCCATGGAGGTTCAGTATGATAAGGAAGATCTAGGGTTGATTTTACTTTGTTCGTTGCCCCCGTCTTATTCAACCTTTAGAGACACGATTTTATATAGCCGTGAGTCTCTCACAGTTGATGAGGTTTATGATTATTTGACCTCGTATGATAAGATGAAGCATCTTGTGGTTAAACCCGACTCTCAGGGAGAGGGTCTCATTGTTCGTGGGAGACAAGATCGGAATGCTGATGATAATCATGGAAGGACACAGGAACGGAATCCTCGCGGTAAATCTAAGGGTAGATCAAAGTCTTCAAACAGAGGTAAAACTTGCAACTTCTAAAAGAAGAAAGGGCACATTAAATCTGAGTGCTATAAGCTACAGAATAAGATTAAAAGGGAGGCTACGAATCAAAAGGGAAAACAACCAGAAAATTCAAGTGAAGCTGATGTTGTAGAAGACTACAGCGATGGTGAACTTCTAGTCGCTTCTGTCAACAATTCTAAAGTGAGCGAGGAGTGGATACTTGATTCAGGCTGCACCTTCCACATGAGTCCCAATCGGGTTTGGTTTACAACTTACGAAACAATGTCTGAAGGTGTTGTTTTGATGGGAAATAATGCTTCGTGTAAAATCGCAGTGTTGGAACAATTAAAGTTAAGATGTTTGTGAGTTGTCGAACACTTAGTGACGTACAACATGTTCCGAATTGAAGAGAAATTTAATTTCGTTAAGTACTCTTGATTCAAAAGGGTACAAATACACTGGCCTGAAAGTGGGATTTTGAAGATTTCCAAAGGTTCCTCGTTGTGATGAAAAGGCGAGAAAGACTACCAAGTTATATGTTTTGCGAGGGTTCATCATTATTGGTGATGCGGATGTCGCTTCCTCTTCCTTGTCGGATGATGATATTACTAAACTTTGGCATATGCGCCTAGGGCATATGAGTGAGAATGGCATGGCGAGAATTGAGCAAAGAGGACTTCTTGATGGGCAAGGAATTTGCAACCGAAGTTCTATGAGCAGCTGCGTTTTTAGGAAGCAAAAGAGAGTTCGATTCACCAGAGGAATCCATAACACGAAGGGAACGTTGGAGTATATTCATTCTGATCTGTGGGGGCCATCAAGAGTGCCTTCAAGAGGCAGAGCTAATTATATGCTAACTTTTATTGATGATTTTTCCAGAAAAGTTTGGGCATTCTTCCTGAAGCAGAAAAGCGATGTGTTTTCCGCATTCAAGTCTTGGAAAACTATGATTGAAAAATAGACGGGAAAACAAATAAAATACCTCCATACAGACAATGGCTTAGAGTTTTGTTCAAATGAGTTTAATAAACTATGCAAGTCAGAAGGGATCGTGAGACACTTGATAGTTCGTCATACTCCACAGCAAAACGGCGTTGCAGAACGAATGTACAGAACGATCATGGAGAAAGCTCGATGTATGTTATCAAATGCTAACTTACCAAAGTCGTTCTGGGCCAAAGCAGCCTCTACTGCATGTTTTTTGATCAACCGATCTCCATCCGTTGCCATTGAGAAAAAGACTCCACAAGAGGTATGGTCTGGTAATCCTGCTAATTATTCTGATTTAAAGATCTTTGGGTGTCCTGCGTATGCTCATGTTGATAATGGAAAATTGGAACCGAGATCCATTAAATGTGTTTTTCTTGGTTATAAAGCTGGTGTAAAAGGGTATAAGTTATGGTATCCTAAAAATAGAAAAGTTGTGATTAGCAGAGATGTTATTTTTGATGAAACTGCTATGCTACCTAACATATCTCTTAAAGACTCTTCAAATAAAGAAAATCAAAAGTAGGTGGAGCATCAGTTAATCTGAGTCGATTCCTCAAGCCGATTACAAAATTTGAGAATAGAGTTGCTTCTTCACCACAATACTCTATCGCCAAAAGCAGAACTAGAAGAGAAATTAAGCCTCCAAAGAAGTATCTGCCGAGGTCGATCTAGTTGCTTATGCTTTAAATGTGGTGAAGATATAGATGCAAACCAAGAGCGATCTAATTATTACGAGGCGGTTAATGTGAAGACTCGAGAAAATTGGATGTTTGCTATGCAAGAGGGGATGGAATCACTCCACAAAAACATAACATGGGATCTTGTGAAACTTCCTAAAGGTAAAAAATTTACATTCACTTTGTAAATGGGTGTTTAAAAAGAAAGAAGGGACTCCAGGAGTTGAAGAACCCAGATATAAAACAAGGCTTGTTGCAAAGGTTTACAGTCAAATTCCAGGAGTGGACTTCACAGATGTGTTCTCCCCAGTTGTGAAGCATAGTTTGGTTCGTGATATTTTTGCTCGTGGTGATATTGTTGTGAGCATAATTAGTACTCATGAAAATCTTGTAGATAAGATGACTAAGTCACTTCCTATAACCAAGTTTGAGCATTGGTTAGATTTGGTTGGTGTTCATTGTTGAAGTTAAACCCTTAAGGGGTTTTATGGAAGAGGTGGAGAACTTGTTCGTTGAGAGTTCGCGATGAAGAACTTGTTTGTTGAGAATTCGTGTCAAGGTGGAGATTGTTAGAGTTGTGTGACCCAAATTCTAAGATATTGCTTGCAAGTCAAGTTAAAAAAAATATATCTTTTTTCTAGAAGATTTAGTATTTATGAGTATAATATATTTATCATTTATTAGCATAATATATTTTTACTTTGATTAGAATTAGGTTTTACAATCCTATAAATAGACATAGTCTATTCCTCTTGTAAGGGTTCGAATTCGAAATAGTGAATTTTTCTTCTCCTCTGCCCGTGGTTTTTTCCCGAAAGGGTTTCCACGTAAAATCTGTGTGTTCTTTATTTTATTTCTCTTTTCTTTGCAATATATATTGTCATTACCGACATTTATATTTTTCACAATAATAATGCTGTGTGAGAGTCGCAATATATGATATATATGGCAACACCACGATGAATGATGAATGTGGCAGAGCTACTAATACAGTACTTCCTCCATATCAGAATCCCAACCCCATGCAGTATGTCATGTCATAAATAGTTCGTGTATGGAAAGTGTCCTACTCAGTACAGTCTTACAAATAACATACAATCATCAATCAACCTACCTCTAGGGGTAAAATGGTCATTTCCATCTATTAGAGGTATAATAGTAATTTTACACTTTAAGGGGTATTTTGGTCACTATACTTATTTTGGGGTTTCGGTGCAGATAACGACCTCTCCGAAGGTCTACAGTCTCCTCGAGCAACACATATAAACTAAATGGTCATAACGGTGTAAATGGGCCCCAGGCCTATTATTCGGCCCAAGTGGGCCCACACGCTCGTGTGGCCCATTTAGCCCAAATTCAGTCACGGCTATGCAAACTAGATAGCCCAGTCTAGTATTTGCCACTTATCGTGGATTTTATTCGTGTGGGGCCCACAGCCCATTGGGCCCACACGGCCCCTTTCAGCCCAACGTGGCCCATTACAGCCTAAGCCCATGAAAATGCTCATGGGGCCTCTACAGTCTATCGCCCATGATTCATGGGTTTGGCTTACCACACGAGCGATCGCACGCTCGTGTGGTCTCAAACGTCGTATTTTCGGCTTTTGTCGTTCTACAGTTACAGTGGGGTGTTTACACACCTGATTACGAAACGTGCTTTGATCCACGAGCACACCAACCCTTGGTAGATCTACTGCAACTCTTACACCTACTCCTTTACAAGAGATGGTCTACAACCCCACCTTTTAGAGGTATACTGAAATACAACTAAATCTTTAGCAATCGTATCCATTAACTGATCGACCAACGATAAACATCGCTGCATCACACTTACCGAAACATAGATCAGAAGTAAAGAGAACCCATAATTGGTCACCCAGAGTATGCCCCAAATCCAAGGCACAAAAAGAACACCCACCCCTGAGAATGAAGATTCAGTCACTCCCAAGAGTGAGAAGGGAAAAGAAACCGAATAAGAGAGACTTTAGGAAAACAGTATTAACAAAATAACCTACTTGAAAAAAGTTGAAAGGACTTATTGAAATCGACGACATAAAAAAGAGTTGTGCAAAAGAATCCAACCGATTGCCAGAGAATAGTTAAGAGACACAGTATTCGGCTTAATACCAAAAGAAAAAGTGATGATAGAATCAGTTAGAAAAGGATAGGTGTATTCGGCCAAGCACAATAGAGAGAGGAGATGATAAAATGAAAGTACTTGAAAGGCCTAAGATGTGTTCGGCTAAGATTATGAAGGAATGGGAAGCAAAGAAGAAAATGAAGAAAGGTGGAGAGAATATTCGGCTTAGAAGAGAGTCCGAAAGGAGAAGAATTAAAGAGGAAGGAGAGAAGCACTATTCGGTTTTGAGAAACAGGGAAGTAAAAAGAATTGGAAGAAGAAAGACGATTCGACCAATATTGAAAAGTGAATTCGGTAATACTAACCAGTTTTCCCCAAACAGTCAATTCGGCAAAACTTCAACAACCAAAACGGAGAACAAAATACTATTTTCGACACTTAAGAATTTAGAGTAACCGACCTAAACAAAAATATCCAAAATTGAACCAAAATGAGAGGAGAAAGTCTCATAGCCGAATTTCCCATACACCAACATACCAATCGGCACATCCTTCTACAACTCAAACTCCTCCTTTCTCTCCACAATCCACTCCTAAAAATCCTCCCTGATATCCTCCACATATCACTCCAATCTCTCATCTATCAGAATTTTACTGCAACTCAACTACTAGTCGAACACTCAGCAAAATAAATACCCCCACATGCTATGCCAACACTCGAACCTCAGACCCCTTTGCTACACTTGTAACGCCACAACCACTGCACCAATAGGCTTTTTGTGACTTAAAACAAGCAAAATAATTAATAAGACCTATGTGCCAGTGTCCAGATTCTTTTAAGAGCAAATTCTAAAAATTCTGTAAAAGCCAAGACTTGAACCCAGGCTTTTCAAGCACTCCCATACACACCCAAATCACTTAGCCATTAAAGAAAACAAGCAATTTGTGTCAGATCATGCAAAATTAAAGACCCTATATTTTTGGGGCGTTACAATTTCACTAGGGTCTAAACCGGGCTGTTACAATTCTCCCCCCTTAGGGATTTTCGTCCCCAAAAATCTTACCGTTGAATATATTCGAATAATGTTGTTTCATTGCATCTTCAGGCTCCCACATAGCCTCTTCCACTCCGTGTCGATGCCACAATACTTTTACTAATGAGATTTTCTTATTTCGAAATTCTTTGATTTCACGAGCTAAGGTACGAATTGGTTCTTCCTCGTAAGTCATACCGGATTGGATTTCAATCTCAGACGGAGAAATCACATGCAAAGAATCGGATCTGTATCGCCGAAGCATTGACACGTGAAACACATTATGAATCTTTTCTAGTTCCGGTGGCAACAACAATCTCTATGCAATAAGCCCAATTCGTTCAATGATCTCATACGGTCCGATAAACCTCAGACTCAATTTGCCTTTACGTCTGAATCACAGTACTTTCTTCGATGGAGATACTTTCAAGAACACTTTGTCACCGATCTCAAATTCAATATCTTTTCGTCTCAAATCTGCATAAGATTTCTGATGATTAGAGGCAGCTTTTAGACTATCACGAATCACTTTTAGAGGTAGCTTTGTCACGAACACTTTCACTATCACGAATCAACCCCGTGTATCTTATTCTCACTGAGCTCGATCCAGTACAAAGGTGTTCAACATTTGCGTCCATAAAAATCCTCATAAGGTGCCATTTTGAAGCTTGACTGAAAACTATTATTATACGCAAAATCAATGGCAAATATTGTTCCCACATACCATCAAAATCAAGAATGCAACATCTCAACATATCCTCGAGAATCTGAATAATTCATTCGGATTGACCATCTGTTTGTGGGCAAAAAGCTGTATTAAAATGCAATTTAGTACCTAAGCCCTCTTGCAGTTTCTTCCAAAATCGTGAAGTAAATCTCGGATCTCTGTCAGATACAATATATAGTTGCACCCCATGCAATCTCACAATATTAGAAATATATAGCTCAGCTAATTTATCAAGTGAGTAATCAGATCGTACCGGAATGAAATGGGCTGATTTTGTCAATCTATCAACTACGACCCAAATTGCATCTTTCTTTTTCGGAGTTAAAGGCAACCCTGAAAAAAATCCATTGTCACTCTATCCCATTTCCACTCAGGAATAATTATCGGTTGTAACAAACCAGATGGCACTTGATGTTCAGCTTTAACTTGCTGACAAACTAAACATTTTGAAACAAAGTCAGAGATGTCTCGTTTCATACCAGACCACCAATAATGTTGCTTCAAATCATGATACATCTTTGTACTTCCTGGATGAATAGATAAGCGACTATTATGTGCTTCATTCAAAATCAACTGAATCAACTCTGGGTTTCTCGGAACACAAATCCGATCTCAAAATCTCAAACAATCATCAACATCAACTCGAAATTTAGAATCAAAGTTCAAATCACACTGAGCTCGTTTCACTAACATTTCATTATCAACTTTCTGAGCATCACATATTTGCTGTAAAAACAACGGTTTCACTTTCAACTCAGCTAAAATTGAACCATCCTCAGACAAGTTTAAATGAGTATTCATCGCACGTAATGCAAACAGCAATTTCTGACTCAATGCATCAGCAACAACATTTGCTTTACCCGGATGATAATCTATCACAAGCTCGTAGTCTTTCAATAGCTCTAACCATCTTCTCTGTCGTAGATTCAAATATTTATAAGTCATCAGGTATTTCATGCTTTTGTGATCTGAAAACACATGGCATTTCTCACCAAAAAGATAGTGACGCCAAAGCTTTAAGGAAAACACAATCGCAGCTAGTTCAAGGTCATGTGTCGGATAATTCTTTTCATGCGGCTTTAGTTGTCTCGAGGCATAAGCTATAACTTTGCTTTCCTACATCAAAACACATCCCAATCCATTTAATGAAGCATCACTATATATTACAAACTCTTTACCCGATTCTGGCTGAACCAAAACTGGAGCTTCAGTTAACAAAGTTTTCAATTGATCAAAGCTTTTCTGACATTTATCGGACCATTCAAACTTCACATCTTTCTGAAGCAATCTAGTCAACGAAGTAGCAATCATCGAAAAGCCTTTTATGAACCTTCAATAATAACCAGCAAGTCCAAAAAAATTGCAAACTTTAGACACGTTTCTCGGAGGCTTCCACTCCAAAATAGCTAAAATCTTGCTCGGATCAACTCGTATACCAGATGCTGGCACAATATGCCCCAGAAAACTAACTTCTCGCAACTAGAAATCACATTTACTGAACTTCGCATACAATTGCTTATCTCACAAAGTTTGTAACACAATTTTCAGATGTTCAGCATGCTCAATTTCATCACGCGAATAAATTAAAAAGTCATCAATGAATACAACAAAAAATTGATCTAAATATGGTCTGAAAATTCTGCTCATCAAATCCATAAAAACAGTAGGAGCATTCGTTAGGCCGAAAGGCATAACTAAAAACTCATAATGCCCGTACCTCGTTCTAAAAGTAGTTTTTAGAATATCTGAATCTTTTACTCACAGCTGGTAATATCCCGATCTCAGATCTATCTTTGAAAACACAGTGGCTCCTTTAAGCTGATCAAACAAATCATCAATTCTTGGCAAAGGATATTTGTTCTTTATAGTCACTTTGTTCAACTGACGGTAGTCAATGCACATTCTCATCGTGCCGTCTTTCTTTCTCACAAATAGAACGGGAGCACCCCAAGGTGAGAAACTCGATCGTACGAATCCTCTGTCAGTCAACTCTTGTAACTGTGACTTCAATTCTTTCAATTCTGTTGGTGTCATTCTATATGGAGCTATTGAAATAGGAGTCGTTCCCGGCAATAGATCAATACCAAATTCAACTTCGTGTATCAGAGGTAAGCCCGGTAATTCTTCAGGGAACACGTCAAGGAATTCACAAACAACTAGCACAGATTCAACTTTTTTTTCAGTTACTCTCGAATCAATCACATAGGCAAAATAGGCTTCGCAACCCTTTTTCACATAACTCTGAGCTTTCATCACTGATATCACAGCCGGTAGTCCATTCACATCATTTGATTCAATCCGAACTATTTCATTATTTTGACATCTCAAATCAATAGTTTTTCATTTACAGTTTGTAACAACATCATGCAATGTTAACCAATCCATACCCAGAATTATATCAAACTCATCAAAATGTAATAGCATCAGATCAGCCGAAAAATAAACATCTCGAAACATCAACGGACAATTCTTGCATACTTTGTCAACCAGGACACTTTTACCTAAGGGGTTCGATACTCTAATAATAAATTCAGTAGACTCTACAGGCAAAGTCTTACTGGATACTAAGTTCATGCATACATACGAATGAGTAGATCCAGGGTCTATTAATGCAATCACAAAAGTATCATAAAGAGTAAATGTACCCGTAATAACATATGGAGATGAAGCTTCCTCATGAGCTCGAATGGAATACGCTCTGGCAGGTGCCCTAACTTCAGATCTCGCTACTGTATCTCTCGTAGCTCTCTGACTACCACTGACATTTCATATATTTCTTGAAGGTCTACCTCTAGCTGAAGCATTATCTGACTTCGGATTCTGTGTAATCTCTTGTTCAACTGATTCAGGGCAGTCCCGGATGAAATGATCTAATGATCCACATCTAAAATAGGCTCAGTCATTCAATCTACAACTACCCGGATGTCTTTTACCACAATGCTTACATTCAAGCCGTTTGGTTCAGACATTTCCCACACTAGCTACTAAAGTTGCTAGAGCTTTGAAGTTCGACTGCAATCTAGCTCGATCTCTGTTCGAATGTCCCACATTAGCTTTTGAATGGCTATGCTCACCTCTAAATTTCTTCGATGCAGACTGAAATGATTTGCTTGAGAATCTCTAGCTTCAGACTCAGCTTTTCTTTTATCTTTCCCGGGTGCCTCAGCTTTACATGCTCGATCAACAAGCACAACAAACTCTTTTATTTCCAATATCCCAACTAACAAACAGATATCCTCATTTAGGCCATCTTTAAATCTTTTACACATTATCGCTTCAGTTGAAACACATTCTCGAGCATATTGACTTAATCTCACAAATTCTCATTCGTATTTGGTTACAGACATATGACCCTGTTTCAAATCCAGAAACTCTTTCTGTTTTTGATTTATAAATCTCTGGCTGATATATTTCTTCCAGAACTCAGACTGAAAGAAATCCCAGGTAACTTGTTCTTTCGGAAAAACAGAAATCAAAGTCTGCCACCATTGATAAGCTGTATCTCGTAGTAAGGAAATAACACATTTTATGCATTCTTCAAGAGTCAATGACATTTCATCAAACGCTCGAATTGTGTTCTCAAGCCAAAACTCAGCTCTCTCAGCATCATCATCACTAGTGGCCCTAAACTCTTCGGCCCCATATACGGATTTTGTCGACCGAAGGCTTATTTAACAAATACAGATTCACAGCCGGAGGTACAACAGAAGTCTGAGGGGGATTAGGTGGGGGCGGAGGTTGTGATACAGCCGGATTAGTTCTAATATACTGAGTGAACCACTCATTCATCATTTGGAAGAAGGCTTGTTTAGCCTCTCCTTCTTGACCGCTAGTAGCCGGTCTCGAATCAGATGGCGCTGTCCCTTGAGCGGGAGTAGGCATATTACTTTCAACATCGTCAGCTACAGCTCTTTCAGGATCCATTTACTATACAAAAATCACATTTTATACGTCAGGATTCATCACACTATCACAGTTCGTATATATGACATGTATAGCTAGACTCTCACACGCTACGTTAGTCCTAGAATCGACTAAACCGTAGCTCTGGTACCAATCAAATGTAACACCCCTAACCTGTAACCATTGCCGGTCTAAGGTTAAGAGGCGTTACCGGACAATCGAAAACTTTTACAAACATATCGTGTCATAAAGTATATCATCGTCAAATCATAACAGAATACAAGCACATAGTCCCTTAATGAGGTCTACGAGACCTTCAACATGCATTAGAACGGAGTTGGGACTAAACCGAAATCATACAAAAATTTTCAAAATATCAAATATTTTTCAAAGTTACAGAGGTCACACGCCCGTTTAGGTAGGCCGTATGAGGCCCATGTGCCCGAGCCGTGTCAAAACAGGTCATACATACTGACTTGTCCACACGGCCTGAGACACCCCCGTGTGCCTCACCCGTGATCGAGCCTGACTTGCATCACACGGCCAGTCACACGCCCGTGTGTCCAGCCCGTGGTCGAGCCTGACTTGTCTTGAATTAAAACCAAGAAGGACACGGTCGAGCCACACGCCCGTGTACTCAACCGTGTGGGCAATTATAGGCCATTTACAAGGCCAAAATGCCACCCTACTTTGGGCTAACCCTACAAGCACATACAAGCATCAATCCAAACACTTATGGCAACCAAAACATACCAAATTGACCATCTTTTCTACCCATTCAAGAACATTTCAAACAGAACATCTTATGTGCTATTTAGTTCAACTAATTCACAAGCATTTCTAGGCATGATTCATCCATCAACTTACCCTTACAATAGGACATCTTCTCATCATAACATACCAACTTTTCATCTCAAAACATATCATAAAATTTTACCATCTCATTAGCTCAAACATTAGCCAACAAACCATACCAAACTATGCATCATTTAGCTTGAATTACTCATTCATATCATATTTCTTACCTAGCCATATCACATGGCTATTTATATACAACTCAAAACATAATCCAAAATAACTAGCCTATACATGCCATATTTAACTATGTACACATTCATCACAATTAAATTTCATAGGTACATAATTAAACCAATTCAAATACATTTATTTGTATATAGACTTACCTCGGATTCAGATAAACAGACGGATTTGACTATTCGATCACTTTCGACTTTTCGCGGTCTAAATTCATTTTCTTCGGTTCTTGATCTATACATATTCAAATTTTAACTCTTTTATTCACCAATTCATTCAATTAAATCCAAGAACACACATTTAGGGTAATTTACAAATTGGCCCTCATATTTTCACATTTTGACATTTTAGTCCTTATTTCACAAAGTCACAAAATACACGTAATTCAATTCAACCCATGCTTACCCGAATTCTCTATAGGCCCCTAGCAGCCCATATTTTTCATTTATTTCAAATTCTGGTCCCTCGAAATATTATTTTCTCAAATTAATCCAAATTACTCAAATTCATCAAAAATCCAAAGACAAACTATGTTAATCTACCACATATCTTTCATATTTCATCTTCAAATATCACAAAACTCATGAATTAATCAATGGCACATTTCAAAATCATCATCAATTCATAAAATTAAGGCATGGGTTTTGAAGTATTAGAAGCAACGATTACAAAAACGTAGAAATTATCAAAAACCGAACAAAAACTAACCTTGAATCAAGATGAACAAAGCCGAAACCTAGCTTAGCTTTCTTCTTTTATTTTTCTTATATTTTCGGCACAAAAGATTATAACAATGGCCATTTTCATGCTTTTGTTTTATTAAATTAAACTTAATTAACACTTTACCATTTTACCCTTAATGATATATTAATGAAAAACATTTAATCTATGGACATAGATGTGTCTAAAACTAACTATGTCCACAATAAAGGCAAGCGCACCTATCGTTTGATAGTATAGTTATGGTAAGACCGGAAATATCGTATCCACAAGGACCAAGAGTACTAGTAATTACTATCCTTTTATTATTTAGCCTAAGTAATGGAGTGATTTCTTTTAAACTAAAACTAATTAAACACGAAAACGAAAGAATTAGGAAAATACTTTTAGACAACTTTATGAGATAGGCAATACCTAAGGAAGAATCCACCTAGACTTCACTTATTACTTTTCATTCATATGATTTATTCACTTGACTTAATCCGTAGAAATCCCTGATTTATGTTAATATCTCTCTCGAGACTAAAAACAACTGACTCTAGGTTGATTAATTGAAATCTCTTTCTAATTAAAACCCCTATTATCACATTAACTCGATCTATGGATTCCCTTATTAGATTTGACTCTAATCCGGTAGATTTTCATCGCCCTATGTCTAGGGTTGCAATCAACTCCGCTTAATTGTGTTGATCTACTCTTAAACAGGGACTTTTACTCCACTGAATAAGCACATTCGACTTGAATCAATAACCTTAATTATCAAAACAAGAATAAAAACTCGCAATTAAGAATAAGAACAAGTATTTATCTTATAAATCAAATAGTAATAAGATCCGTCTTAGGTTTCATCCCATTAGGTATCTAAGGGATTTAGTTCATAATGATAGAAGGAGACATCATAGAATAAGGAAAACTACAAAACATAAGAAAACCCAAAAACTTCTAAAGAACTAGATGGGAGGTCTTCAGTCTTGATGGAGATCCTTCCTCCGAGCTACTTCTGACGGCTGTCTTCGAGTATTTTCTGCGTTCTATTCAGCGTCTTCTTTTAGGTCACCCCCTAGGGTGTTTATATAGGCTTTGGAACGTCTTTCGTTGCCCACAAGTAACCTTTTCCAGATAGAATTAGTCTTTGATACGGCAGGGACACGCCCGTGTGATACGCCCGTGTTCGATTGCCTTAGGCTGTGCTCGCTCCTGCCCACCACAATGGCCGTGTGGTCTGCCCGTGGACGATAGTCCAGGCCGTGGTCAATCCTGCTCGTAGCACACGGCCGTGCCCAATGGCCCAGGCCATGTTGAATTCTAAGATAGGCCCATTTTGTCCTTTTTTGGCCCGTTTCTCATTCTTTTCGACTCCCTAAGCTCTTCTGAGTGTAAAACATGAAATTTAAGGATTAGGAGCATCGAATTCATCAAAACTAATGAAAACTCATCCAAAAATAATCTAAGCATGGGGTTAAAATATGTATAAATTATGGTTTATCAAATATCCCCACACTTAAGCCTTTGTTTGTCCTCAAGCAAAATCCTCAATTCACAATTAACTTCCTCAATTCATAATTCTCATTCATAATGTCTCATCATAATTCATAGATAATTCATACATTGATAATTTAACTAAAAGAGTCCTAGATGTTCAAACAATTTAAGTCATAGATTTTTATAGCATGAAAACATAGGTGTTTCCCCTTACCTAAATAATTACCCTTGATTCAAAACCGACAAGTATGACATCCTCACTAATGATCACTCAAATCACTCAAAGTGTTTAAGGTTCAAAATTAAGCACTCAGAAGTCAAACATGAAAAGTTAATCCCATAGGCTTGCATGAAAATCAAATCTCCACCACTATAAAATGAGATGATACACAAATCAAACGGTCTTTTAAAGGGTTGTAATGGGGCTTGGGTTAAAGGTGTGGATAAAGGCTGAATTAGAGGGTTATAATCGAGATTGAATTGAAAAATTACCTAACTAGAAAAGATGGACTAATACTATAATTACATCAATTAAGAACTTATCACTAATAACACGAGCTTCTTCTCAAAATGTAAAATTAACTGTTTAAGCTCAAATAACAAAGAACTAATAATGAATAAATTGCCAATTTTTTTTAAGAACAAGAACATACAATAATAAGATAGAATTTAACAACTGAAATAAAGAAAATAGTTAGGCAACTGATCAAATCAAATCTCGACATAAGGGGGGTCAAAGCAAGAGAAGTAAAAATTTGGTTTTGGGTTATTATTAATGGGTGAGTCAAGAAAACGGTTTATTAGGCTAAAAAGGGTTCACTAGGGGTTAATTACGAAGGTAGGCTTTTAATGGGGTAAGTGGGTTAAATCTTAGGTGCCTTCATCATTTCAGTATATCAAATCAATAATGTGGTCTCGGCATGCATAATCGAAGCAAGTTCTAGAATAACAGTTCAATGTTGACACACTCATAACCAACAATAAAGTGAGCAATAAAAATATATGCTCTAAAAGGCTCAAAATCTCACAAAAATTATGGTTTTTGATGTCAACCTTGCAAATTTCAAACTTCAAAGTAATATTTAAATTTAGGGAAACGACCCAACAAAATTTTAATTCTGAGAATAGACTTATCATGCTTGATTATCTAATATATTAAAGTTTAAACCATCAATGCACAATTATCTATGAATTAATCCAAAACATATCAATGAAAATCATAAATCAATAGAAGTTTCATTCTAATAGTAATATGAGAAAATTACTTAAGAACAAGGCATAATTCAGTATTGTTGACAACTCCCCACACTTAAGATGTACATTGTCCTCAATGTACAAAGATAAGTAATGACAAAGTAGTGAGAAAATCATAAGATAGGAAAAGAAGTGAAACTTCCTGAATTTTGGATGGATCTAGAAAAAAAGAAACGGTGTGGGCAGGGGTGGTGGATACTTCGGTGGTGGTGGGGTCGTTCTGTAATAGCCCCTTGAACCTAAATTAAAGAAATCAAAATATAATAATATAAGTTAAGGACAAGAAAGGTAAACGGAGAGAATTTAAAAATGAAAATAAAAGAAAAATAAAAAATAAATGGACTCAAAGGTCCTTGACTTCTCGAGTCGATGAAGCAGCCGGCATGAACTTATGTAGAGTGGTCGTGCACGGGGATACCGTGCCAGAGTCTTTTCACTTCTTCGACATGGAGATAGTGGCTTTGATCTTGCTTCTAGCATGGTGGCAAGGATGGTGGTTGGTGTGGTAGTGGTGAAAAGCTATGGTGGCTAGGGTTAAGTAGAAGAAGAATTGGAGATGAAGATGAACAGAAGAAGGGGGTTAGGTAGCTGCCCACGCCCGTGTGCTCTGGGCGTGTTAGGTCACACGGTCTAGTTGCACGACCGTGTGATGCTTCGTTCATATCTCCTACGGCCGTGTAGAGGTTTCCATGCCCATGTTTGATTAGTCAGTGTCGACCACGGCCTAGGGACACGAGCATGTCGCACACCCGTGTTACTTTCTCAGTGTCGACCACGGCCATATCACACGGTCGTGCCATTTTATCGCAGCCCGTGTTTTGGGAAAAGTGTCATCCTTGTTCGCACGGTCTCTTCCATGCCGATGTACATATTTTTGGTGTCCACATGGCCACGACCACACCTGTGTGTAAGGCCGTGTGGTAGGGAAACCTGCGCTTTATTAATTTGGTTAGTTTTTAGTTAGGTGCTAAAAATAAAAAATATGAAACTTAAAGGGGTTAGTGCTCGGGTTACCTCCCGAGAAGCGCTCTTTTAAAGTCTTAAGCTAGACTTACCTCTCATTCACATAATCATGGTGGTTTGAGGAGTTGAAACTCCTCATTCTTGCTATCAATTGTATTAAAATACGATTTTAGACGAGTACGATTTACCTTGAAGGTTCCAAATTAAGAATGAGTTACCTCGACTGTACCGTATGGGAAAGTATTGAGTACCGTGAAAGGAGTTATTCCATTAGGTTTAGAAGTGGCAACACGAGGATCTGTATTATCCATTAGAACTTGGTCTCCAACCTTAAAGCAGCTTGCTTCATCTTTAAGTTTGTTATGGAGTTGCCTCGGTTTTGCTTCGTGCGTTCTTGGTTTCTCCTTAACATGTGTCTTCCACTCGTCTAGTTCATCGACCTAAAGCCTTCGCTCCTCATGAGGTATTTCATTGTTGATATGAGATCTAGGATGTGGTTCAGTTGTGTAATTTCGTGGTGCTTTCTGAAAAGAAGGTTGAACCAAATGGTCATTAATAGAATTTATGTTCTCACCTTTATTACTCGATGTCCTAGCCGAGTCAAGAGCCTGAAGAGTGATCGTTTCGTCACCTACACGAAGTGTGAGTTCACCTGTACCAACATCAATTCTAGTTTTAGCAGTTGCCAAAAAGGGTCTTCCTAAAATTAAAGGAATATTATTGTCCTCATCAATGTCTAACACAACAAAGTCTACTGGGAAAATGAATTTATCATTTTTTACTAGTACATCTTCGATTATACCCCTATGAAACTCTAATAGTTTTATCATCCAATTGAATGCTCATCCTAGTTTGTTTGGGTTTCCCAAGATATAGCTATTTAAACATATTATAAGGCATAACATTTATGCTTGCCCCTAAATCTGCTAAAGCATTACTAACAGATAAACTACCAATTAAGCAAGGAATCGTAAAACTCCATGGATCTTTTAACTTTTGTGGTATTCTATTTTGTAAGATTGCTGAGCATACTGCATTTAGCTCCACATGCGACGCCTCGTCTAACTTTCGTTTGTTTGTCAAAAGCTCTTTTAATTTTTTTTTTGAATTGGGCATCTGCGAAAGAGCTTCAATAAACGGTAAGTTAATATGTAATTTTTTAAGAGTTTAAGAAATTTACCAAATTGTTCATCTGTATGGTCTTTCTTTGTCGCATTGGGATATGGCACACGAGGTTGGTATTCTGTACTTACCGATTTCGGTTTATCATGGCATACCTCAACCTTAACTTTATCTACCACATTCTCTTGCCTCTGTTTTGGTTCGTCTAACCCTTCACTATCGTGAGCAGTAATGGCATGAATTTGCTCATTTGGGTTAGTTTCAGTGTTGCTCGGCAAGCTCCCTTGTGGTCGCTCAGATATGAGCTTAGCAAGTTGTCCTAATTGGTTCTTGAGCCCTTGAATCGATGCTTGCTAATTTTTAAGTGTTGTTTCGGTGTTTTAGAAATGGGTTTCTGGCACCGCGATAAATTTTGTTAGCATCTCCTCAAGGTTCGGTTTTTTCTCTTGTGGGTAGGGTTGTTGTTGAAAGCCTGGAGGGGGTTGTTGTCTCTGATTTCCTTGGCCACCCCCTGAGAAGTTTGGGTGATTCCTCTAACCTGGATTGTAAGTGTTAGTATAAGGGTTATTTTGAGGTCTAGAATTGTTACCCATATAGTTCATCTGTTCGCTTTCTATGCCAGGGTTGTAGGGTGGGTATTCTGTATTGTTCGTCCCTCCTCCATTTGTATCGCACTGCATCACTGGATATACCTACAAAGAACCACACAAACCATCAATCTTTTTATTCAATAGTTCTACCTGGTTTGATAGCATTGTCACTGCATCGAGGTTGAAAACTCCGGCGGCTTTTGTTGGCTTCGTCCTCATAACTTGCCACTGATAGTTGTTCAGTGATAGCTCCTCTATAAACTTATAAGCCACTTCAGGGGTCTTGTTATTTAGGGTTCCACTGGTGGCTGAATCAATCAACTGTCTAGTTGAGGGGTTCACACCGTTGTAAAAGGTTTAAACCTGTAGCCACAAACGTAATCCATGGTGAGGGCACCTTCTCAATAAATCCTTATATCTCTCCCATGCATCGTAAAGTGTCTCTAAATCCATCTGCACAAAAGAAGAGATATCATTCCTCAACTTAGCCATTTTAGCCGACAAAAAATATTTAAGTAAAATTTTTTCGGTCATTTGTTCCCATGTAGTGATTGATCTTCGTGGTAACGAGTTCAACCATTGTTTAGCTTTGTTTCTCAACGAGAAGGGAAACAACCGAAGGCGAATGGCATCATCAGAAATGCCATTGATTTTGAAAGTGTCGCGGAATTCAAGAAAATTCACCAAGTGATTATTTGGATCATCATCCTGTAAACCATCAAACTAAACAAATTGTTGAATCATCTGTATAGTGTTAGGTTTTAGTTCAAAATTATTTGCAGCAATATCAGGTCTAACAATACTTGATTCAGTTCCGGTTAAATTAGGTTTAGCATAATCATACATAGTACGAGGAGCAGGATTTTGATTCACCGGGTTTGCAGCAACCACAGGAGGTAGCGGATTATTATCAGCCATCTCTTCTGTAGTATTAATTTCGTCTTCTTGCTCTTCTTCTATGTATTGTAGACTTCGCCTTATTTCTCTTCGGTTTCTGCGAGCTGTATCTTCTATATCACTGTCAAAAAGTAATGGTCCTGACGGGTTCCTTCTAGTCATAAACTAGAAGTTCTTGCCAGAAGCAAAGAAAGAAAAATTAGAAAAGTAGAAAAGAAATTAAATTGCAATAAAATAAAAATAATGGCTAAAGTAATAAAAAATTAGTGTTGCTAATATCTTAGTCCCCGGTAACGATGCCAAAAACATGATGTGTCTAAAACTAACTATGTTCACAATAAAGGCAAGAGCACCTATCGTTTAATAGTATAGTTATGGTAAGACCGGGAATATCGTATCCACAAGGACCAAGAGTACTAGTAATTACTATCCTTTTATTATTTAGCCTAAGTAATGGAGTGATTTCTTTTAAACTAAAGCTAATTAAACACGACAACGAAAGAATTAGGAAAATACTTTTAGACAACTTTATGAGATAGGCAATACCTAAGGAAGAATCCACCTACACTTCACTTATTACTTTTGATTCATATGGTTTATTCACTTGACTTAATCCGTAGAAATCCCTGATTTATGTTAATATCTCTCTCGAGACTAAAAACAACTGACTCTAGGTTGATTAATTGAAATCTCTTTCTAATTAAAACCCCTATTTTCGCATTAACTCAATCTATGGATTCCCTTATTAGATTTGACTCTAATCCGGCAGATTTTCGTCGCCCTATGTCTAGGGTTACAATCAACTCCGCTTAATTGTGTTGATCGACTCTTAAACAGGGACTTTTGCTCCACTGAATAAGCACATTCGACTTGAATCAATAACCTGAATTATCAAAACAAGAATAAGAACTCACAATTAAGAATAAGAACAAGTATTTATCTTATAAATCAAATAGTAATAATATCTGTCTTAGGTTTCATCCCCTTATGTATATAAGGGATTTAGTTCATAATGGTAGAAGGAAACATCATAGAATAAGGAAAACTACAAAACATAAGAAAACCCAAAAACTTCTAAAGAACTAGATGGGAGATCTTCAGTCTTGATAGAGATCCTTCCTCCGAGCTTCTTCCGACGGCTGTCTTCGAGTATTTTCTGCGTTTTATTCAGCGCCTTCTTTTAGGTCACCTACTAGGGTGTTTATATAGGCTTTGGAACGTCTTTCTTTGCCCACAAGTAACCTTTTCCGAATAGAATTAGTCTTCGATACGGCAGGGACACGCCCGTGTGATACGCCCGTGTTCGATTACCTTAGGCTGTGCTCGCTCCTGCCCACCACACATGGCCGTGTGGTCTGCCCGTGGACGATAGTCCAGGCTGTGGTCGATCCTGCTCGTAGCACACGGCTGTGGCCAATTGCCCAGGATGTGTTGAATTCTAGGATAGGCCCATTTTGTCCCTTTTTGGCCCGTTTCTCGTTCTTTTCGACTCCCTAAGCTCTCCTAAGTGTAAAACATGAAATTAAAGGATTAGGAGCATCGAATTCATCAAATCTAATGAAAACTCATCCAAAAATAAGCTAAGCATGGGTTTAAAATATGTATAAATTATGGTTTATCAATTGTCCACTAACTTAAAAATGGCATAATAACATCATAAGGACTTCATATTAATAAAGACATAGCACATAGGTACTTTTAACACATGGCATGCTAATTTTGCATTTTATGCAATTTAATCCTTTTCTCAAATTAAACACACAAATAGATAAATTATCTCACGAAACTTTCACACATGCTTAATCTCATACTGTAGACACAAAAAATAATATTAAAATATTTTTCTGACTTGAATTTGTGGTCCCAAAATCACTATTCTGACTAGGGTCTAAACCGGACTGTTACAATATCCGAGTAGTGAGGGAGTTTCCCGATGTCTTTCTGTAGGAATTTCCTAGTTTACCTCCAGAACATGAGGTTGATTTTGGGATTGGGTTGCTATCTAGGGCAGCTTTGGTTTCTAGTGCTCATTACCACATGGCACCTAAGGAGCTTAATGAGCTAAAGGTGCAGTTGCAAAAGTTATTGGATGGTGGGTTTATAAGACTAAGTGTAACATCCTAGATTAGGGGTTATGAGTTTGGATCATAACTCAAGTATTAGTAGGCTTTAAGTGTGTTGGGATATATTTTAGGAGTTTTTGAGAACTTTAGGTGAAGGGGGAAAACTTTGGAAATTTTTGAAATTTTAAGTAAAAAGGGGAAACTAGACAGGGAGGCCTTAAAATAATTTTATGGAGTTTAGGACACAAGAAATTAATTGGCAAAGTGGCTTGGGGCGCTAGGGTGCAAGGGGGCTTCAGGAGGTGAGGGTTTGAGTGCGGGTGATGGCATGGGAGTATTTTATTTTTCCTTTTGCGTTAGGAAGGGAAGGCTGGGCGGGGAGATCTTAAGAGAAGTTATAGGCGCTTTTGGACATAACACAAGCCTTGGTAACCGGCTTCCATGCGCCACTTAAGGGCCTAGAAGTTACGCTCGAGCAGTCTCGGGTTCGAGCGACAGCGCAGCAGATGGCGTGTTTTTATTTTTGGCTTTTGGCGTTAAGGCAAGGGGGAGCTAACAAAGGAGCCCTTAAAAGAAATTGTGACGAATTTATGTCACAAAGAAACGCCTTGGCAGAGTGGCACAGGCGTTACTGTAAGCTTGTCCAAAGAGGTCCCATGATCGAGTAGCGTGGACAGCAAATGGGTGTTTTATTTTTGCATTTGGCGTGAAGGGAGAGAAAGTGGTGGTACGCACATGGACTCTCAAATGGATAAGCTTAATGTTGTTTTTAAATTAATTTGGGGAGTGATATTATTATTATTTTATTTTATTTATTTATTTGAAGAGGTGGATAGATATGGTTTTAATTTAAAATAGTGATTATTAAGAGATGGGATAGAAGATAAATGTTGTTTATTGATTTAGTTTAATGGGTGATAAATAAAAGATAAGAGTTATCACTTTAATTTGGTATTCGGTCAAGGAGGGTGTGCCGATTTTTAGCAAAGAGAATTCATTTTTGGTGCCTTTAGAAATCCATTTGGTTGTTTCTCCTCTTCTCAAATTTGTTTCTTGGCCGATTTCTCTCTAGTCCACATTGCCAAAACTCTTCAAATCCCTTTCTTCTTTTGTTCCTACTTGGCCGAACTTATCACCCCCATTCTACTCAAACTTCATCTTCCATTTGGTGTTAGCCGAATCTCTTAGGGGCTGTCGACTTTTCTCTTGTAGTTTCTCCAAGCGGCATAGTGCTAACGTCAAGGTGCATTAAGGGAGCCTTTCGTGGTTTCAATTCTGCAAGGTAAGCCTATATGGTATTCGGCCATAGGCCACTTTCCATAGATTTGCTTATAGCCAATTTTAACAAGTGACATATAGGGATTTCGACAGTTTCAAAAGATAAGAGTGGCTTTTCGGGATTTCAATTTGCTTTGGAGCAATACGGGAATACGTTTCAGGATTTAGGACTATCATTGGTGACAGGTGTGTACATACACACTTTATAACTAATAACTGTGCTAAACGCATTGTGTATGCTAAACTGAATTGGTGTAGATTTGGATTTAATACCATCATGGTATAGGCAAGGATTCAGGTAAGTCCTTGTTGTTATGAGTTTTCTTTATGATGCTTTTGGAAAGCATGGCATATTTGGCATATGTGGCTTATAAATGGTAATTGATAAATCCAATGTATGTTGCTAAATAAGCATGTGGGCATAATTCTTGTTAAATGCATATCTTGACTTATGTGGGTTAAGCGAGTGAGGGGGAGGCGATATTCGTGTCGACGGACACCAGTGGTTTGGTACCACATTGTGACTACGGTCACCAGAGGTTTGGCACCTCCAGAGGTTTGGCACCTCATAGCGTCTCGTCCCAGTGGTTTGGTACCACAGTGGGTTGGCCCTACAGATAATATAACGGGATTGACGCCAGTGATTTGGTATCACACAATGGATTGGCCCCATCACTACTATTCGTGACTTCGGGTCACCAGTGGTTTGGCACCACAATATTGATGGATATCGTGTCTTTGGACACCAGTGGTTTGGCACCACCAGTGGTTTGGTACCACACGGGGTAGAGAAAGGTGTATTGGATGGCTAGGTTGGGTGCATTTTAAATTTAGTGCATGTTAACTTAATTATAAATTGTGTATGATGTTGCACTAAACTGGGGGAAGGGTTACACATTGAGTCTTGGTGACTCACCTTCTCCTTTAACTTTTTCAGGTGACTCGTAGATCGCGGTTGGGGAGCCGGATGGACTCGAGGTGGCCATGCAGTGAAAGTGTGATTTAAATGAACTTTCAGCTATTTTCATATTTATTTTCGGTTTCATTTGTTCAAGTTGTAATAAAGCCTCCTAAGATTTTATTTTGCTCATTTTACATATTTTGGATAATTTGTTTAAGTTACTTAATGACTTTAAAATGGGTACACACGTTTTCTCAAATCAAACGCAAAATGTTTTAAAGTGCCATCGGGTACATTTGAAACCTATAACAACTTGACTTAATAAATATTTTTTAAACAAACTAAGTATGGTTTTAGCAAGAAAATTAAAGGAAGGGTTTTCGACAAAACTTAAATCGGCTTAAAAGGGATTTTACAAAATTGTTTTCCTCTGTAACAAACCAAATTCAGTCGTAGTGTTTGGGCCGGGTTTGGGGTGTTACACTAAGCGTGTCGTCTTAGGGAGCTCCAGTCTTGTTTGTAAAGAAAAATGGATGGATTAATGAGACTCTGCATTGATTTTTGACAATTGGACAAGCTTACATTAAATAACTATTACCCATTGTCGAGGATCGATGATCTAATCGATCATTTAGGGGCGCCACAGTTTTCTCCAAGATTGACATGAGGTTAGGTTATTATCAGCTAAAGGTTAGAAAAGTTGATATACTACTTTCAGAACTTGGTACAATCACGATGAGTTCTTAGTGATGCCTTTTGGTCTTACTGATGCACCAGTTGCTTTTGTGGACATCATGAACTGAGTTTTCCAGCCCTATTTTAATCAGTTTGTGGTAGTTTTGATTGACAACATCCTGATTTATTCTAAGACTGAAATTGAGCATGAAGAGCACTTTTGGGTGGTTTTACAAACCCTCTCTAAGAAAAAGTTGTATGCTAAGTTGAGTAAGTGCGAGTTTTGGCTCCGTGAAGTGATGTTTTTGGGTCATGTGGTATCAATTGAGGGTATCTGTGTTGATCCAAAGAAGATTGAGGCTATTCTAGTTTGGAAGCAGCCTAAGAATGTTAGTCAGATTCGAAGTTTTCTTGGACTTGCGAGTTATTATAGGAGGTTTGTTGAAGGGTTCTCTTTGATTGTAGCTCTTATACCTATGTTGTTGAGGAAGAGTGCCTTTTCAAGTGAATCGAGGAACAACAAACTAGTTTTGAGAAGCTTAAGTTAGCGCTAACTCAAGAACCTGTTTTGACTCACCCCAAGCCTGGGAAGGACTATTTGGTTTATAGTGATGCATCTCACACTGGTCTTTGTTGCATATTGATGCAAGAGGCAAAGGTCGTGGCCTATGTGTAACACCCTTAACCCGTGTCCGTTGCCGGATTAAGGTTACAGGCATTACTATGCTTAGCACAAATCGTATCATTTATTTATTGTTATTAAAAACATGGACAAATGCATTTCAAGTTTGTACCACCATCGCAAACTTAAACATTAATAATTTATTCCAATCCCTTTAAGCCAATTTCGTACATCTGCACACACATATATATATATTTATTTATTTTTAACAACTCTAAGATCAATACATCCATAATAACAAACTCACATTCAACTAAAACAAAATATATATATATCCTTTCTTGCTCGAAATACCAAAGCATAAACTAAGTGTATATGCGCATGTTTGAACCAATTACGAATATGTCAATTTAAATACATAGCATAAAACTTCATACACAAACTGTTAATATAACTTATGTAGATCATATCAACTTTTGCATGTTTTATCATTCCTACTGAATCACATCATCAAACCACCTAAATACCTATTCGACATATACCTATCATTTTAGACTTATTAATATAATAACCTTAAGACACATACACTACTTCATGCAAAAAATTTTCATATAAAACAAACATATCCCATTTATCATTCGCATATGTCATTAGCATTTTACTAAAATGAGTATCAATCACCATCAAACATAATTAAACACGTACTATAACAAAACATGATAAACACATCTCATTTGCATGCCATGACCGACTATAATTAGCTTTAAACATCATATTTGGCCATTTTCGCATGGCCATAACATATACAAGGACAAAGTGTATTAATTCAAAACATAGTCTAGTCTATACATGCCTTTAGTTCAAAACCAAACTCAAAAGTACCAAAATAGATTGATAATGTGGATGACTTTGATGACGATCCCCTGAGCCCGTAGCTTGGTCTAAATCTATAATACAAAAAAATGAACACACACAGAGTAAGCTTACTAGCTTAGTAAGTCTTAAGCAAATGTATTCAATCAAATGTTCATTCAATCATTTTCAATAACATACATCATACCATAAAATTTAATGCTTAACACTTATTAGTCCACTAATGCCGAATACAAATACCTCTTTTAGCTCAATCATTGTAATTATTTTATCTTTAATCTTCAATTTATTAGCTCATCATATAATTCAAATATAAATTAATAGCACTTCTCCAACTACTAATACTTTCGATACATTTAATTCAATAGGATCACATATACACAAGTAAGTATATACTTACACTTAGTAATTTCATATACAAGAACACATAATCACATATCTATATATATTCATTTGACATTTCATTCATTCGTATACATGGCATCAAGGTAATCCCAACATGGTTACATAAACATAAGTATAAAGCCAAATATACAGGATCAATTATTATCATTTGCGTTCGACAATTCAACACATATATACTTACCTTATTGATCTAATATAGAAGATCAATTTAATAACTTGTAGGCACTTACCTGTATGGTCGAACATACATATATAACTTGTAATATCAACTTACTTCCTCGATGATTACTTAGCTAGAAAAGTTTATGTCTTGCAATTTGAAATTTCATCACCGGTTTAGAACCTACTAGGCGTCAGCCTGAATCACACACAGGCACTAGGCCTGCTAGACCCGAGGTCTAAAATTTAAACACCGGCATTTAGCCTGCTAGGCAATAAGCTCGATATAATTCACTGGCACAAGGCCTGCTAGGCAATAAGCCCGATATAATTCACCGGCACAAGGCCTGCTAGGCTCAAAGCCCGAATTGACATTATTCCACCATCTCGTACACATTACATTTTATTAAAATCACATATATAACATATAATTCATATCACTTTCACATAATGAATTCAATTTAATTTAACTACCTTTCATTGATAAATTTAATATGTCACGTTCGGCTATGTCTACATTTCAATCCAATAATTCAAAATTCAGCATATAACTAGGTTACGAACAATATTTACAGTATTAACTTGCTTAAAGACAAACCTCCAATATCGTCGGACGACAAGAACCGGCTATTCGATAACTTTCGCCTTTCCCCGATCCAAGTCCCTTTTTTTTGTTCTTGATCTAAACATAATCAAATTAAGCTCATTCAAGCACATTTCATCTAAATTTAGTCCCAAAACACATAAATAGGCAAATTACCATTTTACCCCTGACATTTGCAACTTTTACCATTTAGTCCCTATTGCACAAAACACAAAATACACATAATTTGAATTCAATCCCTAAGGGCCGAATCTTCCCCATGGTCATACAAGTCCCTACATTTCATTTATTTTACATTTTAACCCCTCAAAAATTTATTTTCTCAATTTAGCCCTATTTAGCCAAATTCATCAAAAATTTAAGAACAAAGTTTGTTCATCAACTATATATCTATCATTTAACACCATAAAACATCATGAAACTCAACATAGTATCCATGGCATTTTACACAAACATTATCCATTCATGAAATTAAGACATGGGTTTTAAAGCTCTCAAGCAACGATTACAAAACGTAAAAATTATCGAAAACCGATTAAAATCTAACCTTGAATTTAAGCTTGTAGGAGCCGAATACTAGCCAAAGTTTTCTTTATTTTTTTCTTTTATGGTTTCGGCAAGAACAATGAAAATGAGACCATTTTTTTATGTTTCTTTTATTATATTATAAACATAACTTATAAAATAAATAAAATATAACTTTAACTATTTAATAAATGAAATAAACATATAATATAATTGTATAACATTAGTCATTGCCGTCCACTACCCTTTAAATTGGGTAATTTGCATTTTAAATGCTCCCAATTAGAAAAACAATCTTAACTAAGTCCTCACTCTTTAAACTATCAAGTTTATAATTTACGCGATTAAGCCCTTTTTTTTTAATTAAGCATGCAAATAGTCAAATTTCTCTACGAAACTTTCACACACTTTAATTCACATATAATAAACACAGAAAATAATATTTAAAAATTTTTTAGACTCGGATTCGTGGTCCCGAAACCACTGTTCTGATTAGGGTCAAATTCGGACTGTTACAACTCTCCCCCCTTAGGGATTTTCGTCCCCGAAAATCTTACCGTTAAACAAAGTCGGATATTGTTGCCTCATTGACTCCTCAGGCTCCCACGTAGCCTCTTCTATTCCATGTCGATTCCACAGTACTTTTACTAACGGAATTTTCTTGTTTCTCAATTCTTTCACTTCACGAGTTAAGATACGAATCGGTTCCTCCTCGTACGTCATATCAGATCGAATTTCAATTTCAGACGGGGTAACCACATGTGACGGATCAGATCTATATCTACGAAGCATCGAAACATGAAATACGTTGTGTATCTTTTCTAGTTCAGAGGGCAACTTTAATCTATAAGCGACATGCCCAATACGTTTGATGATCTCATATGGTCCGATGAACCTCGGACTTAATTTGCCTTTTCGACCAAATCGAAGTACTTTCTTCCACAGAGAAACTTTCAAAAATTCCCGGTCACCGACCTGAAACTCAATCTCTTTACGTTTCAAATCCGTATATGACTTTTGGCGATCTGATACAACTTTCAGACTATCTCGGATTACTGTCACTTTCTGTTCAGTCTCTTTAATCAAATCAACCCCGTGTATCTTGTTTTCACTGAGCTCGGTCCAGTACAATGGTGTACGACACTTGCGGTCGTATAAAGCTTCGTAAGGTTCCATTTTGATACTAGATTGAAAACTGTTATTATAAGCAAATTCAATCAAAGGTAGGTATCGTTCCCATGTACCTTCAAACTCGAGGATGCAACATCTCAACATGTCCTCAAGTATCTGAATGATTCGTTCAGACTGACAATCTGTCTGCGGGTGAAAAGATGTGCTAAAGTGTAGTTTGGTACCTAAAGCATCTTGCAATTTCTTCCAAAACCGCGACGTGAATATCGGGTCTCTGTCCGAAACAATAGAAATCAGCACACCATGTAATCTCACAATTTGAGATACATACAACTCAGCCAGCTTATCGAGCGAATAGTCCGTACGAACTGGAACAAAATGAGCTGATTTGGTTAGTCTATCCACTATAACCTGCATCGCATCTTTCTTGCTGCGTGTCGTAGGCAAACCGGATACAAAATCCATAGTAATTCTATCCCATTTCCATTCAGGTATCATGATCGGCTGAAGTAACCCAGAAGGCACCTGATGTTCGGCTTTTACTTGCTAACAAATTAAGCACTTCGAGACAAATTCAGATATGTCCCGTTTCATACCAGGCCACCAATAGAACTGTTTCAAATCATTATACATTTTCGTGCTACCCGGATGTACCGACAATCGACTATTATGAGCCTCATTCAACAACATCTGAATCAAATCCACATTCCTTGGAACACATATTCGGCCTCTGAAGTTCAAACAGTCATTTTCATCAATTCGAAACTCTGATTCTGCATTACTTTCACACTGAACTCGCCTTGCCATCGTATCTTTGTCAACTCTCTGAGCATCATAAATTTGTTGAATATACAATGGTCTTGCATTCAATTCGGCTATTATCGAACCATCATCAGACATAACCATATGTGCGTTTAACGCACGAAGAGCAAATAATGATTTCCGACTTAAGGCATCCGCAACAACATTGGCTTTCCCTGGATGGTAATCAATCACTAATTCGTAATCTTTCAACAGCTCTAACCATCTGCGTTGTCTCAAGTTCAAATCTTTCTGAGTCATCAAGTACTTTAAACTCTTGTGATCCGAATAAACATGACATTTCTCACCGAATAAATAATGACGCAAAATCTTTAATGCGAATACGATGACTGCTAACTCCAAATCATGTGTCGGATAATTTCTTTCATGTGGCTTCAACTGTCTCGAAGCATAGGCTACTACTTTGCCTTCCTGCATTAAAACGCAACCCAAACCATTCAAAGATGCATCACTATAAACAACAAATTCTTTACCCGATTCAGGTTGAACTAACACTGGAGCCTCAGTCAAAAGAGCTTTCAACTGATCGAGACTTTTCTGACATGTTTCCGTCCATTCGAACTTGACATCCTTCTGTAATAGCTTTGTCAAAGGTATGGCTATTATAGAAAAACCTTTCACGAATCGTCTGTAGTAACCAGCAAGTCCCAGAAAACTTCGAATTTCAGAAACATTTCTTGGTGGTTTCCAATCAAGTATAGCCGATATTTTATTCGGATCAACCCGTATGCCTGACGCCGAAACAACGTGACCCAGAAAACTGACCTCATTCAGCCAAAACTCACACTTACTAATCTTTGCGTACAACTGTTTATCTCACAAAGTTTGTAGCACAAGTCTCAGATGCTCAGCATGCTTGGTTTCATCTCTGGAGTAGATCAGAATATCATCTATAAACACTACTACAAATCGATCCAAATACTATCTGAAAATCCGATACGGAGAGAAACTGGTGCACCCCAAGGAGAGAAACTCGGTCGTGCAAAGCCTCTATCTGTTAGCTCTTGCAACTGTGCTTTCAACTCTTTTAATTCTGTAGGTGCCATCCGATACGGAGCTATTAAAATCGAAGTCGTCCCCGGTACTAATTCGATACCAAACTCTATTTCTTGAGCAGTGGTAAACCGGTAGTTCTTCAGAAACACATCCGGATACTCGCACACAACGATGCACGGATTCAAATCGCTTCTCAAGTAACTTTACTATCCAACACATAAGCCAAGTAAGCTTCACACCCTTTTCTCACATGCTTATGAGTTAACATCGAGGAGATTACTGTCGGTAACCCATTCAGGTCATTAGATTCAATTCGGATAACTTCACCATTCTGACATCTCAAATAAATGGTTTTTCTTTTGCAATTAACAACAACATCGTGCAAAGTTAACTGATCCATTCCCAAAATTATATCGAACTCGTCGAAAGGCAACAACATTAAATCGGTGGGAAGCATGAATCCCGAATCATCAACGGGCAACTTTTACACACTTTATCAATCGTAACACATCGACCCAAGGGGTTTGATACACGAATCACAAACTCGATGAGACTCAACAGGTGAGTCTTTATGGATACTAAAGTTTCACACACATATGAATGAGTCGAACCGGATCAATCAATGCAATCACGATGAGTATCATAAAGAGTGAAAGTACCGGTGATAACATCTCGGGAAGAAGCATCCTCTACGCACGCGTCTGACATATGCTCTAGCAGTGCACGAGCCTCTCGATCGAGCTGCAGTTGTCTTTGGTTCCTTTTCGATCGCCACTTACATTTCCCGAATGCCTAGGTAGTGCGCTCGCAGAGCGATACATTACTCGGTCTTGTATTCTGAGCCGTATTTTGCTCAGCTAGCATCGGGCACTCTCGAATAAAATGATCCGATGATCCACATTTAAAGTAGGACCGATCACGAAATCTACAACTCCCTGAATGCCATTTACCACAATGCTTGCATTCAACCCGATTCTACTTGACATTACCAACACTGGCCATCGTAGTAGCTCGAGAACCCCCAGGTGGTCGATCTCATCTAGATAAGTCTGAAGTAGCTCTATGTCGACCAGATTCATCTTTGAACTTCTTGGATACCGAATGAAATGTCTTACTCGATGATCTTTTACGAATGACTCTAGCTTCGATTTCAGCCTTTCTTTTCTCTTTCCCAAGCTCTTCAGCTTTGCAAGCTCGTTCGAAAAGTACCACGAACTCTTTAATCTCGAGTATGCCGACTAGCAACTTAATATCTTCATTCAGACCGTCTTCAAATCTTTTACACATAATGGCTTTAGTTGACACACATTCACGGGCATATCGGCTCAGTCTGACAAATTTCTGTTCATACTCAGTCACTGTCATTCGACCCTGTTTCAATTCCAGAAATTCTTTTCGTTTCTGATCAATGAATCTCTGAATGATATATTTCTTACGAAACTCGGTCTGAAAGAAATCCCAAGTCACTTTCTCTTTTGGAACCACCGATACTAGTGTATTCCGCCAGTGATATGCGGTGTCCCATAATAAGGATATAGCACACTTCAAGCATTAAATGCGAGTACATGATAGCTCATCAAGCACACGGATAGTATTATCAAGCCACATCTCATTTCGTTTCACGTCGTCATCATCATTAGCTTTAAATTCTTGCCCCGTGTTTCTGTTTTTATCAGCGGGAGGCCGCTAGATCTCATCGGATCTATCATCTGAGTCTTTGCGGTATCGGAGTTGGATTATTCGGGGTGGAGGTTGTTGTACAGCCGGATTAGTCCGAATAAATTGGGTAAACCATTCATTCATCATCCGGTAGAAGGCTTGCTTAGCCTCCCCTCATGGCTACCCGAGATAGGTCGAGAGTCTCACCGTGGCACGACCCATGTGCGAGATCAGCGCCACGCTCTCTACATCATCGCTACTGACTCTGTCGGGATCCATTTACTATATAAAACACAATTTAAATGTCGAAGTCACACACACTATCGTATTATAAAATTAAGGCATGTATAGCTAGACTCACACGTATTTCACGGTAGTCCTAGAATCGACTAAACTGTAAGCTCTAATACCAATCAAATGTAACACCCTTAACCTGTGTCTGTTGTTGGATTAAGGTTACCGGCATTACTATGCTTAGCACAAATCGTATCATTTATTTATTATTATTAAAAACATGGAAAAATGTATTTCAAGTTTGTACCACCATCGCAAACTTAACCATTAATAACTTATTCCAATCCCTTTAAGCCAATTTCGTACATCTGCATATATATATATATATATTTATTTTTAACAACTCTAAGATCAATACATCCATAATAACAAACTCACATTCAACTAAAACAAAAAATATATATATCCTTTCTTGCTCGAAATACCAAAGCTTAAACTAAGTGTATATGCGCATGTTTGAACCAACTGCGAATATGTCAATTTAAATACATAGCATAAAACTTCATACACAAACGGTTAATATAACTTATATAGATCATATCAACTTTTGCATGTTTTATCATTCCTACCGAATCACATCATCAAACCACCTAAATACCTATTCGACATATACCTATCATTTTAGACTTATTAATATAATAACCTTAAGCCACATACACTACTTCATGCCAAAACTTTTCATATAAAACAAACATATCCCATTTATCATTCGCATATGTCATTAGCATTTTACTAAAATGAGTATCAATCACAACCAAACATAATTAAACACGTACTATAACAAAACATGATAAACACATCTCATTTGCATGCCATGACCGACTATAATTAGCTTTAAACATCATATTTGGCCATTTTCGCATGGCCATAACATATACAAGGACAAAGTGTATTAATTCAAAACATAGTCTAGTCTATACATGCCTTTAGTTCAAAACCAAACTCAAAAGTACCAAAATAGATTGGTAATGTGGATGACTTTCTTTGACGATCCCCGAGCCGTAGCTTGGTCTAAATCTATAATACAAAACAATGAACACACACATAGTAAGCTTACTAGCTTAGTAAGTCTTAAGCAAATGTATTCAATCAAATGTTCATTCAATCATTTTCAATAACATACATCATACCATAAAATTTAAAGCTTAACACTTATTAGTCTACTAATGTCGAATACAAATACCTCTTTTAGCTCAATCATTGTAATTATTTTATCTTTAATCTTCAATTTATTAGCTCATCATATAATTCAAATATAAATTAATAACACTTCTCCAACTACTAATACTTTCGATACATTTAATTCAATAGGATCACATATACACAAGTAAGTATATACTTACACTTAGTAATTTCATATACAAGAACACATAATCACATATCTATATATATTCATTTGACATTTCATTCATTCGTATACATGGCATCAAGGTAATCCCAACATGGTTACATAAACATAAGTATAAAGCTGAATATACAGGATCAATTATTATCATTTGCGTTCGACAAATCAACACATATATACTTACCTTATTGATCTAATATAGAAGATCAATTTAAGAACTTGTAGGCACTTACCTGTATGGCCGAACATACATATATAACTTGTAATATCAACTTACTTCCTCGATGATTACTTAGCTAGAAAAGTTTATGTCTTGCAATTTGAAATTTCATCACCGGTTTAGAACCGACTAGGCGTCGACTGAATCACACACTGGGCACTAGGCCCGCTAGACCCAGTGCGAAATTTAAACACCGGCATTTAGCCTGCTAGGCAATAAGCCCGATATAATTCACTCGCACAAGGCCTGCTAAGCAATAAGCCTGATATAATTCACCGGCACAAGGCCTGCTAGGCTCAAAGCCCGAATTGACATTATTCCACCATCTCGTACACATTACATTTTATTAAAATCACATATATAACATATAATTCATATCACTTTCACATAATGAATTCAATTTAATTTAACTACCTTTCATTGATAAATTTAATATGTCACATTCGGCTATGTCCACATTTCAATCCAATAATTCAAAATTCAGCATATAACTATGTTACGAACAATATTTACAGTATTAACTTGCTTAAAGACTTACCTCGAATATCGTCGGACGACAAGAACCGGCTATTCGATAACTTTCGCCTTTCCCCGATCCAAGTCCAATTTTTTTGTTTTTGATCTAAACATAATCAAATTAAGCTCATTCAAGCACATTTCATCTCAATTTAGTCCCAAAACACATAAATAGGCAAATTACCATTTTACCCCTGACATTTGTAACTTTTACCATTTAGTCCCTATTGCACAAAACACAAAATACACATAATTTGAATTCAATGCATAAGGGCGAATCTTCCCCATGGTCATACAAGTCCCTACATTTCATTTATTTTGCATTTTAACCCCTCAAAAATTTATTTTCTCAATTTAGCCCTATTTAGCCAAATTCATCAAAAATTCAAGAACAAAGTTTGTTCATCAACTATATATCTATCATTTAACACCATAAAACATCATGAAACTCAACATAGTATCCATGGCATTTTACACAAACATCATCCATTCATGAAATTAAGACATGGGTTTTAAAGCTCTCGAAGCAACGATTACAAAAACGTAAAAATTATCGAAAACTGATTAAAATCTAACCTTGAATTTAAGCTTGTAGGAGCCGAATACTAGCCAAAGTTTTCTTTCTTTTTTTTCTTTTATGGTTTCGGCAAGAACAATGAAAATGAGACCATTTTTTATGTTTCTTTTATTATATTATAAACATAACTTATAAAATAAATAAAATATAACTTTAACTATTTAATAAATGAAATAAACATATAATATAATTGTATAACATTAGTCATTGCCGTCCACTACCCTTTAAATTGGGTAATTTGCATTTTAAATGCTCCCAATTAGAAAAACAACCTTAACTAAGTCCTCACACTTTAAACTATCACGTTTATAATTTACGCGATTAAGCCCTTTTTATTTAATTAAGCATGTAAATAGTCAAATTTCTCTACGAAACTTTCACACACTTTAATTCACATATAATAAACACATAAAATATTATTTAAAAAATTTTCAGACTCGGATTCATGGTCCCGAAACCATTGTTCCGATTAGGGTCAAATTCAGACTGTTACACTATGCCTCAAGATATCTCAAACTATATGAGTGTAACTACACTACTCATGATCTCAAGTTGGTTGTGGTAGTTTTCGCCCTTAAGATTTGGAGGCACTATCTATATTGAGAGAAATGTATTATTTACACGAATTACAAGAGCCTTAAGTACCTCCTAACCCAAAAGGAGTTAGAGTTGAGGTAGGGGATATGGATGAAGTTACTCAAGGACTATGATTGCACTATCGAGTACCATCCGGGTAAAGCAAATGTTGTGGCTGATGTGTTGAGTTGGAGATCAATAATCGAATTGAGAGAGATGTTTGCTAGATTGAGTTTACACGAGGATGGAGGTTTACTTATGGAGATACAAGTGAGACCTACTTTAGTGGATGAGAATAAGTTGAAGCAGCCTTTGGATTCTTCTCTTGTGCCACATGTTAAGCAAATTGAGGAAGTTAAGACTACAAATTTTGGTTTCAATTCAGAGGGAGTTATGTGTTACCATGGAAGATATCGTGTACCTTTGGATAAGGATTTGAGACAGTCCATCCTTCAGGAAGCGCATAGTAGCCCTTATGCTATGCATCTAGAAGGGAATAAAATGTATCAGGATCTTCGGTAAAAATATTGGTGGTCGGGACTTAAGGCTAAGTGTCTGTCGTGCCAACAAGTTAAAGTTGAGCACCAATTTCCTTCTGGGTTACTACAACATATTCAGATTCCTTAGTGGTTGTGGGAGTGTGTCACTGTGGATTTTGTTAGTGGGCTACCTTTGGCACCATCTAAGAACGATTTAGTCTGGGTGGTTGTGGATAAACTAACTAAATTAGATCATTTTCTACCAGTTCACATAGATTACTCAATACTAAAGTTGTAACACCCCATACCCGAGTTCGAGGTTTAGACCGGATACGAGAAGTTACTATGATTGTACTTTTCATGGGCCTACGAGGCCTTAAACTCATGTCCATAAACTTTCAAAACTCAATCGAAAACTTTTCATTGAAACAGGGGTTACACGCCCATGTGAGTTGGGACACGTCCGTGTAAACCTGAGACACGCCCATGTCTCCTAAGCGTGCTTAAAACTCGAGCTTACTGCCAAACTTCACACGTCCATGGCACGCCCGTGGTCCTGGCCCCTGTGAAAAACCTTAGCATTCTGACTTATAACACACGGCCATGGCACGCCCGTAGACTTAGACCGTGTACTACAACTTGATATTCTGACTTAAGGTGCAATGGTGCAGGGTACACACGGCTTAGACACACACCCGTGTGTCCGACCGTGTGGGCACTTAGAGGCTATTTACCAAGCCAATTGCCACCCTAAAATCAAGAGCAAATTCATACCATCTCAACAACTCAAATCACTACAACTTTAATGAACAATATAACATGCTCCATTGATATCAATAACATACATACTTAGTCAATCTTGGCCAATCATTTAGCCATTTACAAAAGAATAATAATAAACTTGATAGCCCATGCTTTTCCTCTTTCTAAGACATATACTCAAAAATGAAATGTTTCCTATACATGCCATACTTAAATAAACAACTTGGCTATACCAAAATAGCGGTTGATAGTGTGATTCTAGCTCCGACTTCAACGATCCACAAGTTAGCTTGGCGGGACTACATAGAAAGAAATAATAAAAGACGTAAGCATTTAGCTTAGTAAGTTTTCGTAATGCACATAGCAACATACTTGCTTAAGATAAACCATTTGACATAAACAATGGCATCATAAATTTCAGCTATAAAGCTTACTTACTCATACTTGATTCTTACATAACTCATGAAACTTACTAGTCTCATACTTGATAGGCAAACAAAGTACCTGTATCACTAGATCACATTGATCAAACATACTTGAACATAATACTCATAATTTCTAATTCATCATTCATAACATGAATAATATTCTTTATCACTTGATAATAACCTTACTTACTTAGCTTTCTTGTTATCTCTTTGAGCTTAACTCGTTTGGTTCGATGAATTTATATGAATAACCGAGGATACTAAATCTCATCTAAATTTCGAGGCCATGACTTAACATGGACTTATACGAAGTCTTTCTTGTTCTCACCAATGCCATGCCTTAACTTGGACTTATATGGGATCTCTTTCTCTTGATAACTTTTCAATGCCAAGCTTGCCTTGGTCTTACATGATAACTTACTCAATGCCAAGCTTGCCTTGGACTTACATGATAACTTATTCAATTCCAAGCTTGCCTTGGACTTACATGATAACTTATTCAATGCCAAGCTTGCCTTGGACTTACATGATATCTTGCTTGCTTGCCGATGCCATGCCTCGGCTTGGTCTTATACGGACTCTCTTGTTTCATGTGGTAGATCGAGTATCCTAAGCTATTCAACTTCAATCGGGGCTTTCTCATGCTTGATTTCATTAATTTCTTTGTTTAACATAACATTAAACATTTTCATAATAACATTGTATATTATACTAAGCAATTCAATGATATAAATCATAAAGCTTAGAAATCATACAAACTTACCTCTATATACAAAATGTAGCTAGGTATGCAATTTAGTCCTCGACCTTGTTCTTGCCTCGATTTTGATCCGGGCTTCGTTTTTTCTTGATCTATAGTCATAAATAGATCGTTTAATATTCACATTGACTAAATTGACCCTTTACTCATACTTGGGCAAAATTACTATTTTACCCCTATACTTTCTCATTTTTGCACTTTTGCCCCAAGGCTCGTAAAATAATTTTCGTTCAACTTTCTTAGACTACATGCTTAGCTGATTCATTTTCTCTACTATAGCAATCATCAATTCTCATTATTTCTAGTAGGTATGACTAATTTCATAACTATTACAAACTAGTCCATACCATCACATTTCATGAAATTCATTAAGGAAAACATGTTTATCTAACATCAAACTCTCATAATCTTCCATAAAACATCATTTAACAAGCATGTCATTCTTAGATGAAATTTTTGAACATGCATCTTAGCTTATTTTATAGCTAAAAATAGCTAATTCATAATACGAGGACTTCAAAAACATGAAGAATATTAAAAACGGGGCTAAGATGAACTTACTAGCAAGCTTGAAAAAAATGAAGAACCCTAGCTATAGAGTCTTCAAATTTTCGGCAATGGAAGAAAGAAGATGAATGAAATTTTATCATCTTTTTCCTATTTTAACCACTTATTAGACAAATGACCAAAATGCCCTTCTCTTTAAAAATTTCTATTTTACTAACTCATGTCCATTTTTTTCCAAAATTTATAATTTGGGCAAATTGCTATTTAAGGACTCATAATTAATATTTTAAAGCTATTTCATACAAAATGCTTCTAGAAAATCATATTTTACAACTTTTGCAATTTGGTCCTTTTTTACCATTCAACTTCATTTTAGCAAAATTTCTTCATGAAACTTTCACACTAACATGCAAACATGGCATGAACCTTAAAAACTCATAAATTCACCTCGGATTCATGGTCTCGCACCACTATTCTGGCTAGGCCCTAAATCGGGCTGTTACAATTCTCCCCCTTAGGGATTTTCGTCCTCGAAAATCTTACCAGTGAAAAGGTTTGGGTACTGGTTTCTCAAACTCTCTTCTGGTTCCCATGTGGCTTCTTCTATTCCATGTCTTTGCCACAATACTTTCACTAAGGCAATACTTTTCTTTTTTAGCTGCTTCACTTCCCAAGCTAATATCTTGACTGGTTCTTCACCATAAGTCATGTCGGGATGAATCTCTACCTCTAACTGGGGAATTACATGCGAAGGGTCTGATCGGTAGCGTCTTAACATTGACACGTGAAACACATCATGTATATTTTCTAACTCTGATGGCAAAGCCAATCTATAAGCTACAGGCCCAACTTTCTCAGTAATCTCATACGGTCCAATAAAACGTGGACTCAACTTGCCTTTTCGGCCAAATCTGAGAACTTTTCTCCAAGGTGACACTTTCAAGAAAACTTTATCTCCAACTTGATACTCTATCTCTTTCCTTTTTAAATCCGAGTAGGATTTCTGTCTGTCTGAAGCAGCTTTTAAGCACTCTCGTATCACTCCTACTTTCTCTTCAGCTTCTCTAACCAAATCAACCCCGTGAATTTGGTTTTCTTTAAGTTCAGTCCAAAATAAAGGCGTTCTGCACTTACGCCCATATAACGCCTCATAAGGCGCCATCCTCAAGCTCGACTGAAAACTATTATTGTAGGCAAATTCTACCAATGGGAGAAACCTTTCCCAATTGCCTCGGAACTCTAGAATACAACATCTGAGCATATCCTCGAGCACTTGAATTAACCTCTCTGATTGACCGTCAGTTTGAGGATGAAAAGCGGTACTAAAGTTCAACTTTGTACCCAAGGCCTCTTGTAACTTCTTCCAAAACCTGGATGTGAATCTCGGATCTCTATCCGATATGATTTACAAGGGAACTCCATGAAGTCTTACTATTTCTGAAACATATAAGTTTGCCAACTTGTCTAGTGAGTAATCAACTCGTACAGGTATAAAATGGGCTGACTTCATAAGTCTATCAACTATAACCCATACAGCATCTTTCTTGCTCGGAGACAATGGTAAACCCGTTACAAAATCCATAGTAATAGGGTCCCATTTCAACTCTGGAACTAAATCGGGTTGAAGCAAGCCTGAAGGTACTTGGTGTTCAACTTTTACTTGCAGACAAATCATACATTTAGAAACAAATTCCGAAATGTATCTCTTCATTTTCGGCCACCAATACTGTTGCTTCAAATCATTATACATTTTAGTACTACCCGGATGTACAGACAAACACCTGTTATGTGCCTCATGCAAAATTCTCCGAATAAGCTCCTCTTTTCTCGGTACACAAATTCTACCTTTAAACATCAAATATCCTTCAGAACTAATCCAAAAGTCGGATTCAACATCTGACTCGCACTGAGCTCTTTTGACTTGTAAATCGCTATCTTGGAGGAATACTGGTCTAGCTCTCAACTTAGCTATAATGGAACCATCATCGGATAAAATTATCCGTGAATTCATTACTGTTAATGCAAATAAGGACTTTCTGCTTAAAGCATCGACGACAACATTCGCCTTTCCTGGATGGTAGTCAATGACTAACTCATAGTCTTTTATCAACTCTAACCATCTCCTTTGCCTTAAATTCAACTGTTTCTGCATCATTAAGTACTTCAGACTTTTGTGATCGGTGAAGATCCGACATCTCTCACCATATAGATGATGTCTCCATATCTTCAATTCGAAGACTATGGCAGCTAACTCTAGGTCATGCGTCGGATAATTCTTCTCGTGAGGCTTTAACTGTCTTGAGGCATAAGCAATCACTTTGCCTTCTTGCATAAGTACACAGCTTAAACCATTTAAGGATGCATCGCTGTAAACTATGAACTCTTTCCCCGTCTCAGGTTGTACTAAAACTGGAGCTTCTGTCAATAATGCTTTCAATTTTTCGAAACTTTGTTGGCATATTTCTATCCACTCGAACTTCACATTTTTCTGTAACAACTTTGACATCGGGGTTGCAATCATGGAAAACCCCTTGAAAAATCGTCTATAATAGCCGACTAGGCCTAGGAAACTTCTAACCTAAGAGATATTCCTCTGTGGTTTCCAATCCGTAATAGCCGAGATCTTACTTGGGTCTACTCGAACCCCTTCTCCTGAGATGATATGCCCCAGAAATCCTACTTCATTGAGCCAAAACTCACTTTTACTGAACTTGGCATACAACTGAATTTCTCGAAGAATCTGTAAAACTATCTGTAGGTGCTCAGCATGCTCATTCTCATCTCGAGAATAAACCAATATGTCGTCAATAAAAACAACTACAAACTTGTCGAGGTATGGTCTGAAGATGCGGTTCATTAAGTCCATGAATATCGCAGGAGCATTGGTCAAACCAAAAGGTATGACTAAAAATTCATAATGCCCATACCTTGTTCGAAAAGCAGTCTTGGATACATCTGACTCCTTTACACTTAACTAGTAATACCCCGATCTCAAGTCTATCTTAGAGAACACGGTGGCTCCTTTCAATTGATCGAACAAATCATCGATCCTTGGCAATGGGTACTTGTTCTTTACTGTCACTTTATTAAGCTGACGGTAATCTATGCACAATCTCATAGTGCCATCCTTCTTTTCACAAATAAAACTGGAGCACCCGGGAAGAACAACTTGACCTTGCAAAGCCTTTGTCTGCGTTAACTCTTGCAATCTGTATCTTCAACTCTTTCAACTCCGTTGGAGCCATTCTGTAAGGAGTAATAGATATTGGTACAGTACCGGGAGTTAGCTCAATGCTGAACTCAACTTATCAGATTGGAGGTAATCCCGGTAATTCTTCGAGAAAAACATCCATGTGCTCACATACTATTGGTACGGACTCAATCTTTAACTCTGTTTCTTTATCATTCATCACAGAGGCCAAATATGCCTCATACCCCTTTCTTATAAATCTCTGTGCCGTCATATGAGAAATCAATATCGGCAATCCACTTTGTTCATCTGATTCTATATGGAGGATATCCCCATTCTCACATCTCATTTCAATGTATTTCTTCCCACAATTAACTATTACATTATGGGAAGTTAACCAGTCCATACCGAGATTGAGATCAAACTCGTCAAATGGTAACAACATAAGGTTTGCTTTAAAACAATGATCTCTAATCATTAATGGACATTCTCTACATACTTCATTCACTAATACACTCTTGCATAAAGGATTAGACACTCTAATCACAAATTCTGTAAACTCTATAGGCATACTCAAATCGGATACCAATTTCATACAAATGTAAGAGTGTGTAGATCCGGATCTATTAAAGCAATAACTTTAACATCATGAAGAGAAAAGGTACCCCTGATAACATCATGGGAAGATGCCTCTTCGCGAGCGCGAATGGCATAGGTCCGTGCAGGCGCCCTACCCTCGGGCCTCGTGGCCTGCTCTCCAGGGTTACCTCTTCCTCTTGCCCCACTTCCTAGGTTTCTCTGCGGTCTTCCTCTGACCATACTCCCAGATCTCGGGTTCTGAGCTCTCTCTTCTTTCATTGTCTCTGGACAATCCTTTATGTAGTGGTCTTGGGAACCACATCTAAAACATACATTTTAAATGCGCTCGGCATTCTCCAAGATGACGTCGCTACGCACACCTTGTGGGCATTCGGGTCTTTCAGTTGAAAGTTCCCCACACTAGCGGATCAAGTAGTCGTGCTTTATTTCCCGAATACTGTTTACTCTTGTCTTTCTTTGAAAACCCAATGGAAGTAGCCGATTGGGTAGGTAAATCTCTTGACTTCTTGGATGAGGATTGGAATGACTTATTCCAATGTCTCTTTCTAGAGTCACGAGACTCAATTTCATCCTTTCTCTTCTCTTTTACTAGCTCTTCGGCTTTACAAGCTCTCTCCACTAGCACAACAAATTCTTTCAATTCTAGTACAGCAACAAAAAAATTTGATGTCCTCATTTAGCCCATCTTCAAATCTTTTGCTCATGATGGCCTCGGTGGACACGTATTCTCGAGCGTATTTGCTGAGTCGCACAAATTCATGCTCATAATCGGTCACCGACATCTTGCCTTGCTTTAACTCTAAAAATTCTTTTCTTTTACGATCTACAAATCTTTGGTGATATACTTTTTCTTGAACTCTTCTTGGAAGAATTCCCATGTGATCTTCTCCTTGGTACCCTTTGGTACAAGGGTGTTCCACCATTGATAGCGAGAATCTCTTAAAAAGGAGACTACACACTTCATGCTTTCCTCGGTGTGCATGATAGCTCATTAAATACCACGATAGTATTTTCTAGCCAAAACTCGCTTTTTTAGGATCATCTTCTCCTTTCGCCCGAAATTCTTCTCGCCCCATGTTTCTGATCCTATCAGCTGGAGGTTTTCTCCTCTTACCACCTCTACTACTTGAGGGGCTCTTTGGAATAGGTTGTGGAGCAGTGGGGGTGGAGGGGTTGTACATTTGGGTTCATACTGAGCGAACTCGAATACCACGTATTCATCATGTGGAGGAAGGCTTCTCTAGCCCCTTCTCCACCTTCTTGACTCACCGTAGTGGGTCTATTCTCATTCTCGTTCGGCACCGTCCCTTCAGCGGGAGCCGGCGCATTACTTTCTATGTCATCCACCATATCTCTTTCAGGATCCATTTACTATATATATAAACATAATTTAAGTCGTCATGAGTTGTCACACTATCATTATAAAAACATTCTTACGTATGGCATGTATAGCTAGACTCGTGCTCATACTACGTTAGTCCTAGAACTGACTAAACCGTAGCTCTGATACCACTAAATGTAACACCCCATACCCGAGTCCGAGGCTTAGACCGGATATGAGAAGTTACTATGCTTGAACTCGCTTAATATAATACTTACGGGCTATAAAATTTCGTTCCGAATTAAGAACTTATATTTCTTAAAAAACTTGTACTTTTCATGGGCCTTCGAGGCCTTAAACTCATGTCCGTAAACTTTTGAAACTCAATCAAAAACTTTTCATTGAAACAGGGGTTACACACCCATGTGAGTTGGGACACGTCCGTGTAAACCTGAGACACGCCCATGTCTCCTAACCGTGCTTAAAACTCGAGCTTACTGCCAAACTTCACACGGCCATGGCACGTCCGTGGTCCTGGCCCGTGCGGAAAACCTTAGCATTCTGACTTATAACACACGGCCATGGCACGCCCGTGGACTTAGACTGTGTACTACAACTTGATATTCTGACTTAAGGTGCAATGGTGCAGGGTACACATGGCTTAGACACACGCCCGTGTGTCCGACCGTGTGGGCACTTAGAGGCTATTTACCAAGCTAATTGCCACCCTGAAATCAAGAGCAAATTCATACCATCTCAACAACTCAAATCACTACAACTTTAATGAACAATATACTATGCTCCATTGATATCAATAACATACATACTTAGTCAATCTTGGCCAATCATTTAGCCATTTACAAAAGAATAATAATAAACTTGATAGCCCATACTTTTCCCCTTTCTAAGACATATACTCAAAAATGAAATGTTTCCTATACATGCCATACTTAAATAAACAACTTGGCTATACCAAAATAGCGGTTGATAGTGTGATTCGAGCTCCGACTTCAACGATCCACAAGTTAGCTTGGCGGGACTACATAGAAAGAAATAATAAAAGACGTAAGCATTTAGCTTAGTAAGTTTTCGTAATGCACATAGCAACATACTTGCTTAAGATAAACCATTTGACATAAACAATGGCATCATAAATTTCAGCTATAAAGCTTACTTACTCATACATGATTCTTACATAACTCATGAAACTTACTAGTCTCATACTTGATAGGCAAACAAAGTACCTGTATCACTAGATCACATTGATCAGCATACTTGAACATAATACTCATAATTTCTAATTCATCATTCATAACATGAATAATATTCTTTATCACTTGATAATAACCTTACTTACTTAGCTTTCTTGTTATCTCTTCGGAGCTTAACTCGTTTGCCCGATAAATTTATATGAATAACCGATGATACTAAATCTCATCTAAATTTCGAGGCCATGACTTAACATGGACTTATACGAAGTCTTTCTTGTTCTCACCAATGCCATGCCTTAACTTGGACTTATATGGGATCTCTTTCTCTTGATAACTTTTCAATGCCAAGCTTGCCTTGGTCTTACATGATAACTTACTCAATGCCAAGCTTGCCTTGGACTTACATGATAACTTATTCAATGCCAAGCTTGCCTTGGACTTACATGATAACTTATTCAATGCCAAGCATGCCTTGGACTTACATGATATCTTGCTTACTTGCCGATGCCATGCCTCGGCTTGGTCTTATACGGACTCTCTTGTTTCATGTGGTAGATCGAGTATCCTAAGCTATTCAACTTTAATCGGGGCTTTCTCATGCTTGATTTCATTAATTTCTTTGTTTAACATAACATTAAACATTTTCATAATAACATTGTATATTATACTAAGCAATTCAATGATATAAATCAAAAAGCTTAGAAATCATACAAACTTACCTCAATATACAAAATGTAGCTAGGTATGCAATTTAGTCCTCAAACTTGTTCTTACCTCGATTTTAATCCGGGCTTCGTTTTTTCTTGATCTATAGTCATAAATAGATCATTTAATATTCACATTGACTAAATTGACCCTTTACTCATACTTGGGAAAATTACTATTTTGCCCCTATACTTTCTCATTTTTGCACTTTTGCCCCAAGGCTCGTAAAATAATTTTCATTCAACTTTCTTAGACTACATGCTTAGCTGATTCATTTTCTCTACTATAGAAATCATCAATTCTCATTATTTCTAGTAGGTATGACTAATTTCAGAACTATTACAAACTAGTCCATACTATCATATTTCATGAAATTCATTAAGGAAAAGATGTTTATCTAACATCAAACTCTTATAATCTTTCATAAAACATCATTTAACAAGCATGTCATTCATAGATGAAATTTTTGAACATGCATCTTAGCTTATTTTATAGCTAAAAATAGCTAATTTATAATACGAGGACTTCAAAAACACGAAGAATATTAAAAGCGGGGCTAAGATGAACTTACTAGCAAGCTTGAAAAAAATGAAGAACCCTAGGTATGGAGTCTTCAAATTTTCGGCAATGGAAGGAAGAAGATGAATGAAATTTTATCGTCTTTTTCCTATTTTAATCACTTATTAGACAAATGACAAAAATGGCCTTCTCTTTAAAAATTTCTATTTTACTAACTCATGTCCATTTTTGTCCAAAATTTATAACTTGGGAAAATTGCTATTTAAGGACTCATAATTAATATTCTAAAGCTATTTCATACAAAATGCTTCTAGAAACTCACATTTTACAACTTTTGCAATTTGGTCCTTTTTGACCATTCAACTTCATTTTAGCAAAATTGCTTCATGAAACTTCACACTAACATGCAAACATGGCATGAACCTTAAAAACTCATAAATTCACCTCAGATTCGTGGTCTCGCACCACTATTCTGACTAGGCCCTAAATCGGGCTGTTACAGAAGTTAGCTAAACTTTATATTTCTAAAATTGTGAGACTTCATGGGGTACTGGTATCAATCATCTCTGACAGCGATCCTCATTTCACATCTTGATTTTGGAAGAAGTTGCATGAGGCTCTCGGTACACGGTTGAATTTTAGTACTACGTTTCATCCACAATCTGATGGGCAGTCAAAAAGGCTTATATAAGTCCTCGGAGATATCTCGGGACAGTTGGGAAGAGCATTTGTAACCCATCAAATCGGGCCTAGACGTTACAGCTCAATCTAAGCTAATACATGGGCAATAGAAATGGAAAAAACTTGAGTTGAAATAAATTGATTTAATCTTTGAAAACGTATGCTAGTTTTTCCCTTAAATGTGATGTTTTTAAATACTACTTTGAAAGAAATCTTGTTTATTTTTGTAAAATATTGTGATTATCTTTAAAATTTAATTTCATTCAATTGACTTTGCGAAAAACAAATTTTATTAAGAAAATACTAAATCATGTAATCCATGCTAAAAATGTTAGAGTATGCCCAAAGACCAATCATGAGATGATTATAATAACATACTTATTTTACCTCGTTTATTAATATAAGGAATAACCATTATTATTTTAGTTTATTTTCTTTATATATAAATAAATTTTTTTATAATAATGTCATTAGAATAATATGATTATTCTTAAAAGGTCCTTAGTCGAGTATTATTGTGGGCTTGGACAACAATAATGCTTTAAGACTAACGTGTAGTTGATTGATGACAAAGTGTTGTCATTGACATGAGATGTCAAAATTAATACATGAGTATGTGTGTTAGAGAAAAACATATTGGACTGACCCCCTATGAATGTGTTTCTGGGATTATCATGTAATAGTCACAACATTACTCATAGTGATTACTATGTATACGATCCTCAGGCTTCAGATCATCATTATCCCAACATCGTGAGTCGTATAATTTGATACAGCCAAACGTCCACTGTAACTGGTTGTTCTATAAACGCTGATATTGGATATACCACAACCTATATAGTGGGATATGGTTGATCAATATAGAATTTTTCACTCCTACATAATGGGAGCAATATCCTAGGCCACTTGATTGAGTGAGACTAGAAATGCATTGCCATGCTCGAATAAGTTGATATGAGATATCATACTTATTTGTTTTTCATAGTCTACTCAGAATATCAAGAAACATTAGATGGGCTATGCAAGTGTGACTATTCCATGACTTGTGTCCATTCCAGATATAAAGGACAAACATATTTAATACATGAAGGGTTAATCACAGAGAGGTTAAATCAAATCATGACTTCTTGCAACTTAGGTAGCAATGATGCATTTCTAGATGCCACTTATTGTTTGTAATATTAGAATCGTTCTAGTATTACTGCTAACGTTACAAGAACCTACAGGGTCACACCCTATGGTTGAAACGAACGGAATCCAAACATAGCAAGTATTGAGTTTAGCTGTCACATGAATTAAATTGATCATAGAATTAAATCAATTGGACAGTTAAATATTGAATGAATTATATGTACAAGTATGTTTTACTCATAATAAAAAATATGGTTAAATTAATTTAAGAATTTGATTCGTATAAAATTTAACTAAAAATAATTTACCAAAATCATTGTTATAATTATTGTAATTATAATTTAGGATCAAATATTATTATAATTACTGTAATTGTAATTTTTTTTGTCAAGCATTATTATAATTATGGAAATTATAATTATTATATTCATTTAATTATTATGATTTGATTCATATCAAAAATATAAATTATTCCCGAATTAGGAAATAGAGGGTTTTTAAGAAAAACCCTTATACCCGAAAAATAAAGTGTGTGAGGTTTAGTAGCCATCAAGAGATTTTTCTCTCTCTGGAAAAGTTTTAGAGACTGCTTACCATTCGTTGTCACATCGGGTGGATTACGTAGAGGCCGAAACTTTTCTTAGCGGCTTGGAATCGACATACAATACTGTAATTTGTTTCTTCGACTTTTCAGGCGATTAAAGGTAATTGTTAATACCCTTTTCACCCCGATTCGTTCCTTGCACATTGATCCCTGGATGTGATTGCTGTATTAATTTTTTTCGCTGTGTCATAGGGTGTACCGGTGATCCTACAAAAAACCCTTGCAAAATATCGAATTAACCAAAATTTTCAAAATGAAACATCCCATGCTACAGTTCAATAGTTTACCACAAAATAAAATCCCAAATAAAATAATAAAGTCTATAAAATCCCAAATTAAAATATAAGTTCATAACCATTTAAACCATATTTTTGAGAGCCTCTCTGATGACCAAATCCAAGTCCTAACCAAGAGGATTATCTGAAACACACAAATAGAGTGGGTGAGCTTTAAAAGGATCAGTGTGAGATCAATATAGAATATATTGTCATACATATAAAAATACATATATCAATCACGTCATAACATACATCATTAAATTCATGGAATATAACACTGATACTTATGCATAGACATATTGATGCCTATTTTAAATTGATGCACATTTTTTAAAAATTCCTACCCATCTTCGCTACACAATAATATTGAGTTCCCCATAACTCGTCCATCAAAACACAATTTGTGGACAAGACACAATTGATTTGCAGATGAACTACCACTGATTTGTAGATAAACTGTCACTAATTGTAGATAACAGTGGTGTCTTGTCAACAGAAGTGTTATCAATGGCAGTTTATCTGCAAATCAGTGGTGGCTTGTCCACAATTTGTTTTTCAAATGGACAAGTTATGGGGAACTCGATATTGGTGTGTAGTGGAGATGGGTAGGAAATTTCATAAAATGTGCATCGTTTTAAAATATGCATCGACCATTAGTATTAGTGTTATAATTTATGAATATTATGATGGTTGATATGTTGAGATTTATATTATGTTATGTATGTGATTATGTTTGTGTTGATCTCACATTGGGCTCTTTAAAGCTCACCCACTTTACTTATGTGTTTTAGATAATCTTCGCGGTTAGGACTCAGATTCGGTCATCGGAGATGCTCTTAGAAATGGTTTTAAAATTAATATAGAATTTTATTCATGGTTTGGATTTTTATGAACTTTATTGCTATTTGATACTTTTTAAATTAAATTATGGTACTGCGGCATGAAATTTTACTTTGGGGGTTTTATTCTGATTTGCATGACTTGATTTCATAATATTAAGTTTTAAAAACTGCATAAGTTAGTATTTGATAAGATTTCTATGAAACTCAGTTTTTAAAATAAAAATTGTCGATAATATATTTTTCTATTTTATTTTAAAAAAAGAAAGAGTTTTTAACAAAATTAGACTTAGTTTTCAAAATTATAAATGTTTACAAATGAGAATTCTAAAGGCATTTGATTTTTGAAGTTATTATATGTAACACCCCTTACCCACATTCAATGCCGGAACAAGGTACGAGGCATTACTAAACCTATACGCAAACGATCATACAATACCGAGATCTGACTTTCCATTTCAAATTAAATCCTTTTATAACGCCTCTTAAACAAGCCTACGAGGCTTAAATCACACTTTAAGAATGGTTCGGGATCAAATCGAACTCTTTGAGAGATCCCTTAAAGACTAAAAAAATTCATTAAATAGTCCACATGCCCGTGTGGAGGAGGGGACACGCCCGTGTGGCATATCACATGCTCGTGTCCCACGCCCATGTGGATTTATTTCTCAATTCGAACCTACAGTGGTTTTCACACGCCCGGACACACGCCTGTGTCCCTCACACGGCCTCGACACGCCCGTGTGCAAGAACCTTGGTATTCTGTTTATGACGTCATCATCTCTATAAGGTCACACGACCAAGGCACATGCCCGTGCCCTCAGACCGTGTGTCGAATTAAATTCCTAATTTCAGGTGCAGACTTCACACGGCCTGGGCACATGCCCATGTCCATGGCCGTGCCTTCCACACGGCTGAGACACACGGCCGTGTCTCTGCCCATGTGTTTACTACTGAGCATACTGACTTGCCAACCTAGCATGCAAGGGGACACAAGGCCTAACTACACGTCTATGAGGCTGACCGTGTGTCACACACGGCCTAGACACACGCCCGTGTGTTTACCCGTGTGGACAAAAACAAGGCTATTTGCCAAGCTCTTTCTATCACCCCAACTTATACAAACATAAATCAGCCCAAATCTTCAACCCATTCATGCATAATTAAACTAAGTAAACCAATCAAACAACTTGCACATTCATGAATAACCTTATCTTTTCATAGATTAATAAGGAAAAGCGATCAACTATGGCCTTATACAAAAAAGTTCATCTTTGAATGAGCCAACACCTTTGGCCAAAACAATATGACATTCAACTAAGTCTAGTCCCTATACATGCCATACTCAAAATGCTAAATCTAACAATACCAAAATGAGCTGATAGTGTGGGTGATCCTTTGCTCATCTTTGTATCCGGAGCTGGCTCTTCGACACTATAAAACAAGGAAAAAGAGAAGGGAGTAAGCTTTAAGCTTAGTAAGTCTATATGTAAACAATAAACATCATACACATAGTCAACATTACATACTATGTAAAAGCAATTCATATCCTCATAACTATGCTTACTCATTTCAAGTTTTACCACATCCCAAACACACATCATACGCTTTACTCACATTTACTTGCACATATGCCCTGCACTTATCACCACAAAGCCACATGAAATTTACACTTAAACAAGTTTCTCGATGAACCCTTCAGAATGATACAAGATACCCGGTGGTTTCGCACACAGCCCACCATTAATCAATAATAGGGTGGTATCGCACACAACCCACCAACAATGATAATTACGGTGGTATCGCACATAGCCCACCAAATGATAATATATATATAAATACGATGGTATCGCACACAGCCCATCGTGAATAAATAACAAGGTGGTATCGCACACAGCCCACCAACAATTACATATTTACGGATAATTATCCATACTCGCATTTCTATTCTAAGGTTCATTCGAGAATTACCCATTTTCTACCATTTTCAATCAATCTCACCAATAAGCATTTACATCCATACAATGCATCATTAGGTAAAAACATATGTATTAAGGATGTATCGTTTACACATAAACTTACCTTAGTGCAAAATATGTTAATTTGTGGTTTAGTCCGAAACCTTGCCTTTTCCCCAGTCAAGGTTGTTTCCGCGTTCTTCTTGATCTATAATAATAAAATTTACTCATTTAATCACTACATAAATCAAGACACTTCAGAATTTCTACTTTGGCAAAAATGACCGTTTTACCCTTATACTTTGGAAAAATTATGATTTTGCCCCTACGCTCGTAAATCATTTTTCATCAAATTTCCTCATTAAACAAGCCTAGCTGAACATTTATATCTCGTATGAAATTTCACAATTTCAATCATTTCATGCATTTACTACTCAATTTACAACCTTTACAAATAGGCCCATTTTTGGTGTTTTCATAGAAACACCTTTCACAAAAGTTGTTTATTTAACAACCACCATTCATTTTCTTCCCTAAAAACTCAGCAAAAAACACAAGCACTCACATGGAAAATCCCTAAACTTTCAACCATTTTGCAAAATAGTCCCCTCATTAGCTAGCTTAAGCTTTAGGGGTTCCAAAAGTGCAAAAATTATCAAGAAAGACCTCTAAAATCACCTACTTGCAAGAGAATAGCTTGGCTAAAAGTTTGAGCTTCAAAACCCCTATTTCTTACTGAAAATTTCGGTAGAAGGAGAAGAAAAATGAAAAAGATGATAGCCTTTTCTTTATTTAATCTTATTTTATTCAATTAAGTCACCAACTCACCTAACCATTGACCAAGCCTTTAATTTGTCCCCTATGACCGGCCATCACCTCCCCAATGGCCTAATTGCACTTTAAGGACCTCCAGTTTAATATTGTACAGTTGTTAGACACCTCTAGCTAGTAAAATGAAACTTTCACACTTTATGCAATTTAGTCCTTTTTCGCAACTAAGCATGAAATCACCAAAATTAATGCACCAAAATTTCCATACATCCATATAATCATGATATAATGTAACAGCCCAATTTAGGGCCTAGCCAAAATAGTGGTTGCAAAACCACAAATCTGAAGTAGAAATATGTGCTTTATGATTTCTATGAGGCTTATGATGTGGTTGCATGATTGTGTGAAAATATCATGAGTAAAAATTTATTTATTAGTGATCAATTTGTCCATTAGGACTAAATTGCAAAGATTAGAAAATATGAGATTCTAGAAGATTTAAGTATGAAATAGAATTATAAAATTTACTAAAGGTCATTATTTAGCAATTAGACCATTTTATATCAAGATGGACAAAAATAGACATGGGAAGGAAAAATCTCAAGAAAGGGCCTTAAGGGCATTTTTGTCATTTGATTAATAAAAGAATTAAATGGGAAAAAGAAGTCAAAAATTCATGTCCATCTTCTTCCTAAGTGTAGAAATTTTGGAGCTCTCCATAGCTAGGGTTTTTTCACCTTTCAATCTTGGTTATCAAGAAACACGAAGCCCGGACCGAAATCGAGGCAAGAATAAGGTTTTGGACTAAATCAAATATCTACACACATTTTGAGTAACGAGGTAAGTTTGTGTGGATTTATAGCTATGTGAAGTTGATTAATGATGCTTCAATGAGATTATAATAAATCGTGTTGAGTTGAAGTCCCGGTTGAAGATTCGGAATAAAGAGGATACCTATGTCACAACATGAGATAAGGAAGGTCCCATATAAGACCATGTCTGGGACGTGGCATCGGCATCGAATGTAGGTCTCGTATAAGACCATGTCTGGGACATGGCATCGGCACCGAATAAGAAAGGTCCCGTATAAGACCATGTCTGGGACATGGCATCAAGATCGAATAAGGAAGGTCGTATAAGACCATGTGCGGGACATGGCCTCGGCACCAAAGGAAGATCTCGTGTAAGACCATGTCTGGGACATGGCATCGACATCTATGTACGATCTTGTATAAGACCATGTCTGGGACATGGCATCGACATCGAGATAAGAGATCCCGTGTAAGACCATATCTGGAATATGGCATCGCCAACAAGAGGTGATCCCATGTAAGACCATATCTGGGATATGGCATTGGCATCGTGATACATGTATGATGAGACTGAGTATCCTCTGATATTCTGAGTAGTTCAACGGGCAAAAGAGTTAAGTAAGCAAGATGATAAAGAGTTAAACTATACAAAGATGACAAAGAGTTACATTTAAGTTAAGGATGATAATGATTTAAGTTTATGTTTATGATAGCATAAGTGCTAAATTATGTGATGAAGTGATACAGGTACCATGAGTAAAATACGAGCTACGAAACCCTAATGTGATATGTGATGGGTAAGCGTAAGTATGAGTAAGTATGTCAAAGTACTTGAGAAATGGTGTCATTATTGTTCTATGAGATGAATGGATTTTACCATGAGTACTTATGTTGCTATTTTAATTTATGCAAACTTACAAAGCTACGTGCTTACCCCTCTCTTTTTCCTTCTCCTTGTAGTATCACCAAGCTAGCTCGAGGATCGTAGGACGTCGGAGCTCGGATCACACTATCAACTATTCTTTTGGTATAGTAAAGTTGATTTATTTTGAGTATGGCATGTATAGGAACTTGGTCATTTTGTGTTGTAACACCCCATACCCGAGTCCGAGGCTTAGATCGGATACGAGATATTACTATGCTTTAACTGCTTAATCATACACTTATGGGCTGTAAAATTTCGTTTCAAATTAAAAACTTCTCTTTCTTAGTCAAGACATTCGTATCGTGGGCCTACGAGGCCTTAAGCTTGCGTTTGGAAACTTTTACGAGTTAAAAGAAACTTTTCTTTGAAACAGGGGCCACACGCCCGTGTAGAATGAGACACGCCCGTGTGTAGGCACACACGTACATGTTCAACAACCGTGCTTAAAAACCCAAGCATTCTGCCAAATGCCCCATGGTTAAAGCACACGCCCATGTGGTTTGGGACACGCCCGTGTACCCCTTTATACGCCCATGTCTTCCGACCGTGGTCGACACTGACTAATTACACACGGCCTTGACACGCCCGTGGACTTAGACCATGTACTATACCTTGATATACTGACTTATTACACACGGCCGGGGCACACGCCCATGTGCTGGCCATGCGTATCACACGGCTTGAACAAACGGACGTGTGATCAGTCCGTGTTCAATTCTAACTTAAGGCACTAAGGTGCAGGATGTACACGGCCTAGACACACGCCCGTATGTCTATCCGTGTGGGCACTTAGATGCTATCTACCAAGCCTTTTTCCACCCCTATTTGCATACATTCATACCTCATCGCATAACCACACCTAGTATCAACATTACTCTTAAACTATAGACATTTGACTATAAAAGAAATAAGATCTTTATCCTATACACAAGGGAGAACTAATTCCCATATCATTATAGACAACTTAGGCCATCATCTATGGCTATAGACAATGGTCCCATAACTCATTTAGGCCAACACATATGGCTATAATAATTAGACCTCATCAACTTCAAGTACTAGCCCTATACATGCCATGACTTCTAAGGACTTGATACCTTATACAAAGGGTCTGCTCGATAGTGTGAAAACATCTCCGATGGCCTCCAACTCGAGCTAGTTAATATAACCTATAAGAGATGAAAAAATGTAAAGGAGTAAGCAATAATGCTTAGTAAGTTCATCTGTATAATTTGACAAATATTGATATTCACTGAATATACATAACCCCAAGGCAATATGTTGAATTTTTATCATCAACTCATAGTTACTTACTCAACCATTCTTGAAACTTACTCATTCAATCTCTTACCACCTTCTTACCATATCACAAGCCAATTCGTTCGTTTAATTAGCATACGTTCCTGCACTGATTGTCACAAGATCATATATAACAACACATCAAGCATTTTCAATAAGCTGCTCATGCTACTAATATCTCGGTGGTTTCGCACTTAGCCCACCATTGAATCTCTAATAGAGAGGTATCGCATATAACCCACCAATCATTTATAAGTGATGGTATCACACATAGCCTATCGATCAACAATCAATAAGGTGATATCGTACATAGCTTACCGTTATTTACATTCATGGATAATAATTCACAAGTATAACTCTATTTCAAATGTTCATTCAAGAACATCCTCACATGTTTCCATTTTTACTTAACTTTCTACGATATTCGTTCTCATTCACACAGTGCATCAAATACACATACCCCACTAGGGGTTCTTCATTTATTGAATTCATCTCCATTCAATTCTACACATACTTGTGCTACTCATGGTACAACCACATACATTCACATATACAATAAATCATTCGAATTGTTAAATAACTCTCTTGAGTCTCATGCACATAGTTCTCGTTGTCACTCTACCCCAATTGGGTTTTACATACACTAACATATCGATGCCATGTCTCTGACATGGTCTTATACAAATTCTTACACCGAGGCCATATCCCAATATGGTCTTACTCGAGCCTTTACCCATCGTCCTATCGTGTTATACACCTTTCCCATTACTCTAAATTCAATTCCATTGACATCTCATCAAGAGACATTTCATACATTCATATAGTAATATACATTCCATATGAAATTGAAATACTAAATAAGCTCATACGTAATTTCAACATTTGCACATGAACTTACCTCGATGTCGAAATAGCCGAAAAAAACTTTTTGCCCACATTTCTCTTTTCATCCGTTCTAGGTCCGAAACTCATTTTCTTTGATCTAAAACAATGAAATTTACTCATTTAATCACTTAATGATCATTTTACAACATAATCTCTACTTAGGAAAAAATGACCATTTTGCCCCTATACTTTGGCAAAATTACGATTTTGCCCCTAGGCTCGTAAATAAATTTTCATCACATTTTCTTGTTAAACAAGCCTAGCTGAACATTAAATCCTCTTACAACTATTCTCAAATCCATCAATTTCATGCCTTAATGAACAAATTACAACTTTTGCATTTTAGTCCCAAATAGGTGTTTTCATGACAACACCTTTCACAAAAGTTGTTTCTCATCATCCTATCATTCATTTTCTTTCATAAAACTCATCAAACAACATAAAATCTCTCATGGAAAGTCCCTAGACTTTCAACCATATTGCAAACTAGTCCCCTCTTTAGAAAGCTTAAGCTTTAGGGTCTCAAAAGTCTGTAAATTAACATCTAAAGCCATCAAAATCACTTACTTGAGTGAAGAGAAGCTTGCTGAAAATTTCAAGCTTTCAAAGCCCTCCCATGGCTGATATTTTCGGTTGAAAGAGAAGAAATAAAAAGGATGATAGCTTTTTGGCTTATTTCATCTTATTTTATTTCTTTTTAAACACCTAACATGACCACATTTAATGTTCTTGTCCCCTTAGCTTACTATGGCCGGCCAACTCACTTAGACTAGGCCAAATTGCTCATTTGGGACCTCCAATTACTAAGCCATATCTATTTGGTACCTTTAACCTATAGAATGGAACTTTCGCACTCTATGCGATTTAGTCCATTTTCACAATTTAGCTAGAAATCGCTAAAATTAAGGCACCAAAATTTTTATGCATCCTCATAAACATGTTGTAACTCATAACATAACATGAAAATAATTTTCTATAACCTCGAATTAGTGATTCTAAGATCACTATTTCGACTAGCCCCTAAATCGGGCTGTTACAATTCTCCCCCCTTAGAGATTTTCGTCCCCGAAAATCTTATCAGGAGGGTTAGTTACCAACATTCTTAAAATGTTTCCATCTAATCTTCAAAATCGCAAATCCACTTATCCTTAAATTCTTCTTACCTATAACTCTTAAGCTGTGATACATAAGATCGAAACGTAACTTTAGACCTAGGTTATTCTTCCTCTAGGGCTTATACTATATCCAGAAATCCACTAATTTGGAACTCCGTACGTGTCCAAATGATTGTTCGGATCTTCACTGGTTGATTCACTACAATTCGAATGACATCCCCTTCTTAGGGAATCTTGTCAAACTGAATTTGAAATCTATAAGGTTTTACCTCACTTTCTCATTAAAGCATTTACCGACTGTAATAGTCTTGACTTATACGCTTTGAAAACTCAGCTTTTAGTGGTCAACTATTTCTGACCATAATCTCAATCATATCGTGAAATGTACTCTATCGTCAAAACATTTATGCACATAACTGCATTTCCTTATTTTTGCATTAGTAGATATGCTACTACTAAATATCATACCAAAACTCTTGTATAAGTTCTGAATTCATCATCATTCACTTCCTATCTCGAGGAAGCACCAACAACATAAACCTTATCCAACATGGATAACTTTCATTCAGGCATCTGTACTATGTCTACTATCTAAGTAGTATCACAATAAATATACCCACCATTGTAATAGCTCAAGCCGTTTCACTATTTCATTTTCAAAATCTTCTGTAGCATATGCTACTCTTTCATCATAAAAAAAAATTCAGAAAATACACATCGATGATCCCATGGATCAATACATAATATCTAACTCATAACACAGACACAAAAGTGATCGTCTCTAGATCCCCAACCTGTCAACTCTTTCTCTCGATTCAGACTAATCTCAGTACTAGAACTTTCAAATAAATAGTTCTTTCAATAGCTTTCAACTCAACCATCACGGTTTGAACATTTCGATGAGCATATCTTTATATCATGATCCCTACTCACGTACACACAGAATTTTATTCTCTTTACTGATTCATGCGTGAATATACACAGAACTTGAATCATATCTCAATACATTAATCTACTCTTTTCTCCATACTGAGAACATATTTTGAGCACACACCCATTTGAGTTTCTCTTGCTATGCTAATCTAAGACCTTTGCTGTCTTCATATCTCACGATAGCAGGGTCATCTTGGTCAAATTCATTAACTCTTTTCGGCTTACTCGAAAACCCATCACACAACGTGAAACTTACGATTTCACCTTTTATACACGAATCATCACCAACTTCCTCCTCAAAGTACCCAATTAAGGTTACGAGAAGATAAAGGAATGTCGATTTCAACTAACCAAATCGACAACCGTTTGTCTGATTTTTAGTATCAGCTAACATTCTCACACAATCATAATTTATGAAAAGAACAACTACGTCAGCCTTGAAAGGTAACAGTTATTTATACGTAATAATCAAGGGGATTATTATTATAATCCATCCATGGCATCAACTAACCATGCACAAACTACAGGCTTTAAGCCAAGTTATTCAAACTTGCCATTTATTTAGCACATACCATGCCGCACATCGTACTCATTTCTTCTTAACTCGTTCATGAGTGTCTACATTTACTCATTCACATGGCTTTAGTACAATTTCCATTTCTACCTCTAGACTCATCTATGTGTCCTATTGATCACTAGGGGTAATCAAAGATGCATATTTATCGTCATTCATGTAGGTACAAGGCCAATGCCACATCTACGAGGTGGTCTTATATGGAGTCTCCTCTGGGTGCCAATGCCATATCTCGGATAAGGTCTTATATGGACTTCCATATCAAATATCATTACCATATTCTGAATATGGTCTTATACCATGTTTTATGAAACCCTAATTTTAAAAATCATTACAATACTCCTTTTAAATAGTAGGGAAAAATTATTTTTTGGAAAAATTTTTAAAATATTCTTGGCTTATCAAAATTACCAAAATGCCCCTAGTGGCAAAATTACGAAAATGCCCTTGGTTTCTAAAATTTCTGTATTACCCCGATTTCAATAAAATTCTTTTACTTTGCAAAAGTATCCAAAAACTTGTATTTCAAAATAATATCCTGACTTTGGAAATTTACAAAATTACCCCTGATTGACAAAATTACCGAAATACCCCTGGTTTCCAAAATTCTGCCGTACCTTTAATTTGGAAAATTTTCAGAAATAACCTCCAATTTTGGGAAATTTAAAATGTCTTGATTTATTAAAAGCTCTCAAAATTTCTTTTATTACAAAAGTACCCCTGTAAGAAAATGACGAAAATACCCATGGGATAGAAATGATCAGAAATGCCCAAAGTGGTGAAGTGAATGTTGTGGATGAATGTGAATGTGATTCTCTGAATTAGAATAGTAAACTTGAACTCAAACTTTGTTCGATCGAAAGAACCACTTCTAGAAATTTTTTTCATAAAATTGTTCGCGGTTAAACAGTGAAACAAATACTAATGCATAAAACTTGTTAATCAGATTAAATCGCGACGTTAGAAATGAGTTCTAGGGGATGTGTTAGATTTGTTAAGATCAGAGTGCGCAGCATAAGCATAGTGCGGTGAGTTAGGATGTACGATTATTCGGTAGTAAGTAATTTCGAGGACTAAATTATTTTTAAGGAGGGTAGAAGCGTAACATCCTAGATTAGGGGTTATGCGTTTGGAGCATAACCCAAGTGCTAGTGGGTTTTAAGGGTATTTGGAGATGTTTTAAGAGTTTTTAGAACTTTAGAATGAGGTGAAAGCTTTGGAAAAATTTTGGATTTAAGTGTAAAAGAGGAAATTAGGGTGAGGAGGCCTTAAGAATAATTTGTGGGCGTTTTGGGTCACGAAAGGGGGCTTGGTAAAGTGGCTTAGGGACGCCACTTAAGGCACGGGAATGACGCCAACAAGGGTGCAGAGTTCGAGTCTTGAGGATGGCATGGAAGTATTTTATTTTTCCTTTTTGCGTTAGGAAGGGGAAGTGGGCCGGGAGGTCTTAAGGGAAGTTATAGGCGCTTTTGGACATAACACAAGCCTTGGTAAAGTGGCTTCCATGCGCCACTTAAGGCCTAGAAGTTCCGCTGGAGCAGCGAGTCTCGGGTTTGGCGACTTGAGCAGCAGAGGCGTGTTTTTATTTTTTTGGCTTTTGGCGTTGGGCAGGGGAAGCTAACGAAGGAGCTCTTAAAAGAATTTGTACCGAATTTAAGTCACAAAAGACGCCTTGGCCGAGTGGCTAAGGGCGCTATATAGAGAGGGCTGCTGGCGGTGAGGTTCTAGGTTCGAACCAAAGGAGGCGCAATTGGGGTTTTTATTTTTCAATCTTTGGCGTGAAAAGGAGAGAAGGAATTGGCCTGCACATGGTATCTTTAATTGGGACGGCATAGGGGGGAGAGATTTTCTCTCTTTAAACTCTTTTAGATGATAAGATAATAAGGATAATATTAGCATTTTGTTATGGATTTTATTTGATTAATTCCAAGGAGAAAATATAGGCATTTGAGTATTCAAATTATTTTGAATAATTTTAAATTAGTGGCCAAGAGAGAATTAAGGAGTTGGCCGAATTTTAAACTCCTTGGAGAGGAGTGGACGGCAAGCATAGGGGGGGAGAAGCCGAATTTTCTTAGTAATTTTTCTTCATAATTTCGGCTAGTCTCCATTTTTTCCTTTTTCATTCTCCCAAAACTGAAAACCCTTCTCTTCTTCTAAAACCTTGGCCGAATCTCCTATACCTTAATCTCCCACCTATTTCTTTCTTTTCTCTTCTCAAACCCTTAGCCGAAACTCTTATTTCACTCTCTTACTTTCTCTTTTTCCATACAAGCTGAACCTTGATTGATTGTGTTGAACAATCATAGCCGAATCTACTCCCTTGGTGTGCCGAATTTCTTTCCTCTATTTGGTGTAGTATTGGCCGAATATCAAGCAAAGGTGACATCCTCTAGTCTTTTCTCCAATCGGTTCATAAGGTGGGTAAGTGGTCAAAGCCGAATGCCTTTTATGTTGTTTCCCTTATTCTTGTCGACTTCTAAAGGAATAAGAGCCGATTTCGGCACTTGTGAGCAAGGGTGCTAATTACTTGTTGAAACCGAATCTGTCTAGGTGCTCCGGGATCTTGAGATCTTCAAAACCAAGCCTTCATTCGTTATCAAACGATTGGTAAGTGGTGGTAAGGATCTATTTTTAATAGATTATTCTTTTAGTAACCGAAAGCCGAAGGCTACTAACATGTGATTGCCGATTTAGGGAAGCGGAAATATTTGGTGTGGTAGCTAGCATTCAAAGGCGTGTAGGTAAGGATTCGGGTTCAAGAGATAACCCTTTAGATTCAATTGGTTTGGCCGAATAGGCCATGTCACTAACCCTTGTGTTTGGCCGAATATAGGGGCAAGGAAACTAGTGTGACCGATTGCCTCTTTGGGGATTTAGAGTTATCGCTAGAAATAGGTGTGTACATACACACTTTATGATTGATTAACTGTGCTAAATGTTGTGTATGCTAAATCTGATTTATGTAGCTTTGGATTTAATACCATAACGGTATAAGCGATGATTCAAGTAAGCCCCTGTCCGTAGGAGTTTACTATTTGATGCTTTTGGAAAGCATGGCATATTTGGTATATGCGATTTAAATACATGTTGGCATGAATTACATTATGCATATATTGACTTATGTGGGTTAAGCGAGTGGAGGGGCGGTGATATTCGTGTGTCGACGGACACCGGTGGTTTGGTACCACATTGTGACTACGGTCACCGAGAGGTTTGGCACCTCCAGAGGTTTGGCACCTCATAGCGCCTCGTCGGTGGCTTAGCACCACGGTGGGTTGGCCCCACAGTTTACATTATGGGATTGGCGCGGTGATTTGGTATCACACGATAGGTTGGCCCCATCATTTGATTTGTGACTTGGGTCACTAGTGGTTTAGCACCACCCGGTGGTTTGGCACCACAATATGACGGATTTCGTGACTTTAAGTCACCGGTGGTTTGGCACCACCCGGTGGTTTGGTACCACACGGGTAGAGAAAGGTGTTTGGATGGCTAGGTTGGGTGCATGGTTTAGTGCATGTTAATTTGTTATAAATTGTGTATGTTGTTGCACTAAATGGGGAAGGGTTACACATTGAGTCTTGGTGACTCACCTTCTCCTTTAACATTTTTCGGGTGACTCATAGATCGCAGATGATGAGGCCGGATGGACTCGAGGTGGCCATGCAATGGATATTTGAATTAAATGAACTTTAAATTTTAGTTTATTATACTTTATTGTTGGTTTTGTTTTAATCAAGTTGTAATAAGGCCTCCTAGGATTATTTTTATTATTTTTACATGTTTTGAATATTTTGTTTAAACTATTTAATAATATTAAAATGGGTGCACATGTTTTCTGAAATCAAACGCGAAATGTTTTAAAGTGCCATCGGGTACATTTGAAACCTATAACAACTTGACTTAATAAATATTTTTTTAAACAAACTAAGTATGGTTTTAGCAAGTAAATTTAAGGAAGGGTTTTCGACAAAACTTAAATCGGCTTAAAAGGGAATTTACAAAATTGTTTTCCTCTGTAACAAACCAAATTCGGTCGTAGTGTTTGGGCCGGGTTTGGGGTGTTACATATACGGGACCTTATCTCTTTTATATATTAATGATAACCCTTTTTATTATAGTCCCCAAGGACTTCAACCTCATTTTCAAAATTAATTACTCTATATAGTAGAGTATCATGTATCAATGTGATACAAAGCATTCTCAATTATACTAACATAATTATTGCATTAATCGAATGCAAACTTACTCAATTTAACTCTCTTAACATCTCATCATAATTCAACAGTGGTAAGGAGAGTGAGGTCACAGAGCCCCTTAACTTTGCTCTCGTGACTACATACTTATGACTTAATATTCATCATAGTCATATAACTCATCTCGAGTGGGTTTTCACATTTATCACTCTACAGTTGTTTCTATCCCTTATACTTTTGAACTGTAACTTTTAATAATTCAAGTTCCACATTAATATCTGCTCGAGTACTCAACATTTAACCCTACTTTCTCTTACAATCACTTATCAATTAATGAATGTTGTACGGGTTTGAGTACGTCGTCTACCTGATCGCCATAGTCCAACTATGGTCTTACTCGTATCACGACAGCATAGTCTAGCTACTTCTTTATATGTCACCACGATGCCATAGCCTCGCTATGGTCTTACATGAAATCTCATACCAATACCAATGCCATATCCCTGATACGGTCTAACATGGAACACACGTCAATGTCGATGCCATATCTCAGATATGGTCTTACACCAGCTCTTGTCTTAATGCCGATGCCATGTTCCAAACATGGTCTTACACTGACACTCATAATACGGCCGATGCCATGTTCCAAACATGGTCTTACACTGACCCTCATAATACGGTCGATGCCATGTTCCAAACATGGTCTTACACTGACCTTCTCATTGCCATGGTCCAACCATGGTCTTATTCATCTTTTCATCGTTGAACGACCGTACTCATATCTTGCATTCTACTTAGTCAACTTTTCAGTTTTTTTACTTCCACACCATAATATGTGTGGCTTCAATGAGTCATAAAACAAAACATCATGCATTCTCTACTTTAATGATCACATGTGGGATTTAACCATGTGGACATATTTATCATAAACAATGGCATCACAAATCTCAAATACTTACTTTACTTCTTATCGCTTATCACATACATCATGGTACTTACTAGTCTCATGTTTGTAAGGTAAACAAGGTACTGTGTAACACTTGATCACATAGATCGGTATACTTTACTATAACAAGCATAATCTCAACATCATCATTCATAACATGAATTATACTTGTTAGTCGACCTTCACTAGCATGACATAATATCAACTTTACTACTAACTTTCTTGCTATCCCATTTAAACTTTACTTGTGTGCCCGATGAATTTCCATGAATAACCGAGGATACTGAATCTCATCTCACATGCTCGATGCCAAAGCCATATCCTAGATATAGTCTTACATGGAATCTCTCTTCTTGGTTTCGAGGCCATGTCTTGACATGGGCTTATACGAAGTCTTTCTCGTTCTCACCAATGCCATGCCTTGGCTTGGACTTACATGATAACTTGTTCAATGCCAAGCTTGCCTTGGGCTTACATGATAACTTGTTCAATGCCAAGCTTGCCTTGGACTTACATGATAACTTGTTCAATGCCAAGCTTGCCTTGGACTTATATGATAACTTGTTCAGTGCCAAGCTTGCCTTGGATTTACATGATAACTTATTCAATGCCAAGCTTGCCTTGGACTTACATGATATCTTGCTTGCTTGCCGATGCCATGCCTCGGCTTGGTCTTATACGGACTTTCTTGTTTCATGTGGTAGATCGAGTATCCTAAGTTATTCAACTTCAATCGGGGCTTTCTCATGCTTGATCTCATTAATTTCTTTGTTTAACATAACATTAAACATTTTCATAATAATATTGTACATTATACTAAGCAATTCAATGATATAAATCATAAAGCTTAGAAATCATACAAACTTACTAAAATTAGCTCGGTTGGGAATCATCACTGTCTTAACAAAACAATTTCGTTAGAGCCGAGAGACATCACACTATCACGATCCACGTACAACATGTATAGCTAGACTCTTACTCACGCTAGGTTAGTCCTAGAACCGACTAAACCGTAGCTCTGATACCACTAAATGTAACACCCCATACCTGAGTCCGAGGCTTAGATCGGATACAAGATATTACTATGCTTTAACTGCTTAATCATACACTTATGGGCTATAAAATTTTGTTTCAAATGAAAAACTTCTCTTTCTTAGTCAAGACATTCGTATCGTGGGCCTACGAGGCCTTAAGCTTGCGTTTGGAAACTTTTACGAGTTAAAAGAAACTTTTCTTTGAAACAGGGGCCACACGCCCGTGTAGAATGAGGCACGCCCGTGTGTATGCACACACGCCCATGTTCAACAACCGTGCTTAAAAACCCAAGCATTCTGCCAAATGCCCCACGGTTAAAGCACACGCCTATGCGGTTTGGGACACGCCCGTGCACCCCTTTATACGCCCATGTCTTCCGACCGTGGTCGACACTAACTAATTACACACGGCCTTGACACGCCCGTGGACTTAGACCGTGTACTATACCTTGATATACTGACTTATTACACATGGCTGGGGCACACACCCATGTGCTGGCTATGCGTATCACACGGCTTGAACAAACGGCCGTGTGATCAGTCCGTGTTCTATTCTAACTTAAGGCACTAAGCTGCAGGATGTACACGGCCTAGACACAGGCCCGTTTGTCTATCCGTATGGGCACTTAGATGCTATCTACCAAGCCTTTTTCCACCCCCATTTGCATACATTCATACCTCATTGCATAACCACACCTAGTATCAACATTACTCTTGAACTATAGACATTTGATTATAAAATAAATAAGATCTTTATCCCATACACAAGGGAGAACTAATTCCTATATTATTACAGACAACTTAGGCCATATTATTACCAAGGGTCTGCTCGATAGTGTGAAAACATCTCCGGCGGCCTCCAACTCGAGCTAGTTAATATAACCTATAAGAGATGAAAAAAAGTAAAGGGGTAAGCAATAAAGCTTAGTAAGTTCATCTGTATAATTTGACAAATATTGATATTCACTGAATATACATAACCCCAAGGCAATATGTTGAATTTTTCTCATCAACTCATAGTTACTTACTCAACCATTCTTGAAACTTACTCATTCAATCTCTTACCACCTTCTTACCATATCACAAGCCAATTCATTCGTTTAATTAGCATACGTTCCTGCACTGATCGTCACAAGATCATATATAATAACACATCAAGCATTTTCAATAACCTGCTCATGCTACTAATATCTCAGTGGTTTTGCACTTAGCCCACCATTGAATCTCTAATAGAGAGGTATCGCATATAACCCACCAATCATTTATAAGTGATGGTATCACACATAGCCCATCGATCAACAATCAATAAGGTGATATCGCACATAGCTTACAGTTATTTACATTCATTGATAATAATTCACAAGTATAACTCTATTTCAAATGTTCATTCAAGAACATCCTCACATGTTTCCATTTTTACTTAACTTTCTACGATATTCGTTCTCATTCACACAGTGCATCAAATACACATACCCCACTAGGGGTTCGTCATTTATTGAATTCATCTCAATTCAATTCTACACATACTTTTGCTACTCATGGTACAACCACATACATTCACATATACAATGAATCATTCGAATTGTTAAATAACTCTCTTGAGTCTCATGCACATAGTTCTCGTTGTCACTCTACCCCAATTGGGTTTTACATACACTAACATATCGATGCCATGTCTCTGACATGTTCTTATACGAATTCTTACACCGAGGCCATATCCCAATATGGTCTTACTCGAGCCTTTACCCATCGTCCTATCATGCTATACACCTTTCCCATTACTCTAAATTCAATTCCATTGACATCTCATCAAGAGACATTTCATACATTCATATAGTAATATACATTCCATACAACATTGAAATACTAAATAAGCTCATACGTAATTTCAACATTTGCACATGAACTTACCTCGATGTCGAAAGAGCCAGAAAAGACTTTTTGCCCACATTTCTCTTTTCATCCGTTCTAGGTCCGAAACTCATTTTCTTTGATCTAAAACAATGAAATTTACTCATTTTAATCACTTAATGATCGTTTTACAACATAATCTCTACTTAGGAAAAAATGACCATTTTGCCCCTATACTTTGGCAAAATTATGATTTTGCCCCTAGGCTCATAAATAAATTTTGATCACATTTTCTTTTTTAAACAAGCCTAGATGAACATTAAATCCTCTTACAACTATTCTCAAATCCATCAATTTCATGCCTTAATGAACAAATTACAACTTTTGCATTTTAGTCCCAAATAGGTGTTTTCATGACAACACATTTCACAAAAGTTGTTTCTCATCATCCTATCATTCATTTCCTTTCATAAAACTCATAAAACAACATAAAATCTCTCATGGCAAGTCCCTAGACTTTCAACCATATTACAAACTAGTCCCCTCTTTAGAAAGCTTAAGCTTTAGGGGTATCAAAAGTACAAAAATTAACATCTAAAGCCATTAAAATCACTTACTTGAGTGAAGAGAAGCTTGATGAAATTTTCAAGCTTTCAAAGCCCTCCCATGGCTGATATTTTCGATTGAAAGAGAAGAAATAAAAAGGATGATAGCTTTTTGGCTTTATTCATCTTATTTTATTTCTTTTTAAACACCTAACACGACCATATTTAATGTTCTTGTCCCCTTAGCTTACTATGGCCGGCCAACTCACTTAGACTAGGCCAAATTACTCATTTGGGACCTCCAATTACTAAGCCATAGCTATTTGGTACCTTTAACCTATAGAATGGAGCTTTCGCACTCTATGCAATTTAGTCTTTTTTCACAATTTAGCTAGAAATCGCTAAAATTAAGGCACCAAAATTTTTATGCATCCTCATAAACATGTTGTAAATCATAACATAACATGAAAATAATTTTCTCTAACCTCGAATTAGTGATTCCGAGATCACTGTTCCAACTAGCCCCTAAATCGGGCTGTTACATGTGTTATGTCATATTTAAAAGCCAAAATGTTGGCTATTAATGTTATACACTCATTTTGTAAATGGCCATTGGAAATTGGCCAATATTGTCAAGTATCATAGTTTCAATGATGATGAGTTTCATGAAGTGAAAGTTCATGCAATTGACGGAGTAAAATGTGAGATGTATGAATGATGATTAGGGATTCTTCATAGTGTATATTATTTCCATGTTATGTGTTGCTTGTATTGGCATATGAGTGTTTATGTTTCAGGGTGGCAATTGGCTTGGTAAATAGCCTTCTAATTGTCCAAACGAGTAGACACACGGGCGTGTGTCTAGGCCATGTGTGACACACGGTCAACCCCATGGGTGTGTTGATAGGCCGTGTGTCCCCTGCATCAAATTTACGAGAATTTGATTCACCACACGAGCGTGTGCCTAGGCTGTGTGCCCCTCAAGAGCTTGCTGACGTCATAAATAGAATACCCAGGTTTTCACACACGGGTGAGGACACGTGCGTGTCTAGGCCGTGTGAGGGACACGGGCCACAGACACGAGCGTGTGTCCGGCTGTGTGAAAACCCCTATAAGTTCAAAATGAAAAATAAATTCCACACGAGCTAGGAACATGGGTGTGTGTGACCACACGACCTGCCCACACGGGCATGTTTCGTTACACACGAGCGTGTGGCCCTGTTTTAGGTAAAAAATTTCTAAGTGCACAAAAGTTCTCGGTTTAACTCTAAAACCTTCCGTAAGTATGTTTAAGGCCTCGTAGGCCCATAATAAGGATGCTATGATTATGAATGAAGAAGTTTTAAGTTGAAACAAAATTTTATAGCTCAAAGTTGTATGTTTGAATAAGTTAAGTACGGTAATGCCTCGTACCCTGTCCCTGCGTCGGATACGGGTAAGGGGTGTTACATATAAAACATATAAAAATATAATAATAATTTTCTTCAACCTCGGATTAGTGGTCTCAAAACCACTATTCTGACTAGGCCCAAAATCGGGTTGTTACAACTCTCCCCCTTTTAGAGATTTTTGTCCCCAAAAATCTTACCGGTAAAAAGGTTTGGGTACTATTCTCTCATGGCCTCTTTCGGGTCCCACGTAGCCTCTTCTACGCTGTGTTTTTGCCACAACACTTTCACTGAGGGTATACTTTTGTTACTCAACTTTTTAACCTCTCGAGCCAAAATCTTAATTGGTTCCTCTTCATAGGTCATATCTGGTCGTATCTCAGTTTCGGTTGGAGGAATCACATGCGAAGGATCGGAACGATATTGTCGCAGCATCAACACATGAAACACATTGTGTATTTCTCCAACTCTACCGGTAAGGCCAACCGGTAAGCTACCGGTCCAATTCTTTCAATAACCTTATACGGCCCTATGAATCGTGGACTCAATTTGCCCTTCTGACCAAATCTCAATATTTTCTTCCACGGGGATACTTTCAGGAATACTTTATCGCACACCTAAAACTCAATTTCCTTCCTTTTCAAATCCACATATGACTTTTGTCGATCTGAAGCAGCTTTCAGACTATCACGGATCACTTTAACTTTCTCCTCGGTTTCTCTAACTAGATCAACCCCGTGAATTTACTTCTCGCTAAGCTCGGTCCAATACAAAGGAGTCCAGCACTTGCGACCATATAATGCTTCGTACGGTGCCATCCGTATACTCGACTGATAACTGTTGTTGTAAGCAAATTCAACCAAAGGTAGAAATTTTTCCCAACTACCTTCGAACTCTAAAACACAGCATCAGATCATATCCTCGAGGACTTCAATCACCCTTTTGGATTGGCCATCGGCTTGCAGATGAAACGTGGGACTAAAATTCAATTTTGTACCCAAGGCTTTATGTAACTTTTTCCAAAACCTCGAAGTAAACCTTGGATCTCTATACGAGATAATGGATATAGGCACTGTAACATCCTAAAATTTGGGGTTCTGTATTTTGCACTATTTCATGCGTTAGGCTAGCTATGTATGTTAGTTGGGTATGTTTGGGGGACCTAAGAAGGCCTAGGGTTGTGTTTGGGCCCTGGTAGAATTTTGCTTTTGGGGCACTTAAGGGGAGAAGGCTGTTGGCGGCAATGCATAAGGGGAAAGGTTGGTAAATTGCAAGCACAAGCTGGGCATGTGGCAAGGTGGCTGTGGCGTGAAATGGCAGAGAGGAGAGCTTGGGTTTGAATCCCACCTGCTGCAACTGATTTAATTTATTTTGTGCTAAACAGGTGAGGGCAATAGAATTCAGCTTGGACTCTACAAGAGGAGTTGAAGACTCAGTCAAATGAATTTGAATGAGTGATGGAGAGGAGTTTGAGGAGTAAATCAAGGAGAAAATCATGGGATTGAGGTGTGAGGGAGAGTTTGGCCAAAAATGGGAAGTGCATGGGAGGGGAGTTGTGTAATTTGGCTAAGAGGGGAGTTGGGGAAACAAAATCAGTTTGGGGTAGTAGAAGTAAGGAAACCAAAATCCTCTAGTGTGTGTGCCAAAATTCTCTGCTTGTGATTTAGTGTTCTTGCGTTATAGTTTGGCAACTCAAGCATTTTGGGTCATTTTCTTCTCAATTCTTTCTTGCTAGTGTCGAAATACTCAAGCCTCTTTTCTTCATCTTTTGTTTTCTTTAATTTGGTGTTAGCCGAAACTTTTTTGTACCTCTCTTTTCATCTACTCTCTTTTATTTTTCTCCCTAGCCATTGATTTCTTTTGTGTTGCCATAAGCCGAACCTCTTCAGCAATTCATCTTTTCACCTCTTTCTCTTGAGCAAATCTGGTAAGTATAAGTTCTCTTCCTTTCTTTCTTGTTCCCCTTTCTTTACCTGAGAAACCGAAACTCCATCTCCTCCCACTCTCTCATTTCGTGTTCTCCTTTTGTAATGCTCTAGTGGGCCGAATCTCTCCTTGTGACAATGACTCGTTCGTTTCATCCTGTGCCATTTAGCTGAACCTCAAGAAACAAAGTGCTTGTTATCTGTCAAAGGTCCCGCTTCAATCGGATTTTGTTTGTGCAAGAATCTATAGCCAAGTCTATTTGTGTTCGGTTCTTCTTTGACCAAGGTAAGGAGTTTTTCTCTAGTTTTATTCGAGTAGTCTCTCTTTCGCTTTACTCTGCCTTAACCCAATCTCTTTGTTAGACAACCATCGTTCTCTCTGAAAGTACTGTACTGATCAAAGAACTCTTCATGGATGCGAGTGCTAGCCAATCTAGGGAGGGGAGTAGACTCGTAGTCCCTACTCCTAAGTTCAAGCGACATGTTGTGTCGGCGGTTCGAGGCTTTCTGCCGGGTTGTGGTAGAGAGCCGACATCCATTTGGGATAGGCAGATAGTGGTTATTCCCGCTAGTGAGAGTTGCAACGATCAAGAGTGTCTATTTCTTCATGTAATCAGGTGTGTAATATTCACACCATCTTTGTTTGATTATTAATTAGTATGTGAATTGTTTAAAAGCCGAAACATCGGTAATGGCAATTGAGTTACCCTTGGGGGGGTATAATCAGAGATACTAGGTTAGTTACTTTTGGTGGTGTCTTGTAAATTCTTTATCACGAATATCTATATGCTTTGATGATTCGATTTATGTTGACATATGTGCATTCATTATATTATGATTATATGTTGCATGGGATTGGGATATGATATTGATTAAAAGGGGAAGTGTATTTCAGTGGTTTGGTACCACAGTGGTTTGGTACCACATATATCAGTGACTCTGTCACATTATTTTAGTGGTTTGGTACCAAAGTGGTTTGGTACCACATTCAGTGGCTTGGTGCCACATAAATGAAGTGTAGCGGATAGAGGGTTGATTGTAGAAATCCCCACAGGTGTGTTTGGCTGGTACGGTTGGTGTGTAGAGGATGGAATACTAGGTTGGGTTGGGTTGCATTGCATACACTATTTGATATGCCATGTTGTTATTCGTTTGGGCTTCGGCCAAAATCAGTACTGTGAGGGCTAAGGCCCAATGTGCTTCTGTGGGCTTAAGCCCAGATTTCGTTCGTAAGGGGAATTACACACTAAGTCCTCGTGAGTCACCCCTCTGCTTAATTTTGCAGGTGACCCCTAGTTGAGGATTTGGAGCCGGGGTGGACTCTGCGGTGGCCATGCATTACTTCTTTCGTAAACTCCGTTTTCTTTATTTGAACTTATTTTAAAGTTGGGATTTTGTTATGTAATAAGGCCTCCGGGATTTTAACTTGGGTTTTTGATTTAATGCGGTTATCATTATATCATGAAATGTTAAATACAGAGTTTTCCTTAAAATATAAATAATCATTTTTCTAAAATATTGACAAGCGGATAACGTGCAGAATAATAATTAAATTCAGAAATTTTCTTAGAACTACAAACACTGTCTTTAAAATGTCACGTTTCAGAACACCACTAGTTTCTGTTTTTCGTATCACAAAACTCCGATTTATTTGTTAGTGTTATTAATAAAAGTTTTTAAGAAAACCTTAAAACGGGATCTAATTTTCAAAATGAAAACAAAACGCGAAGTTTCTAAAATTTCTTTAAACAATCTTTCCTTGTGACATGCCAGATCCGGTCGTAACGTTTAGGCCGGGTTTGGAGTGTTACAATTATGGTATCAGAGCCTAGGTTGCAAAACTCGGCTATGGAATGGGTTCAAAAACATTTTTCAAAGTTGGTTTGAAATATGGTATAGAAAAATATATGTTTTTCTTGAAGTATAGCACCCGAGTCTCAGGCACCAATCCGTACTGTAAGTCTTCTGACTATTGGTTGATTTTTAATGAAAAGATTATATTGTGTTGTGATTGCTAGTTATAAGAGATACAATTCTAGAAATTGAGACCTTTAGAAATACGAGTTGCGGAAGAACTACTTCTAATTCTATCTTCATAAGCTATCCGTTAATAAACAGCGGAAGATATACTAATTCATAAAATTTTTAATCAGATTAAGTCGACTCAGTAAACATGAACGCTAGAGGACGTGGACGTGGTACACGCGGCCGTGGTAGAGGCCGGGTATTGAGGCTGGACCCTCGGAATCAGGGCATGGGCCGAAAGGCGAAGTGCCAGCGTCACCAGTTACGAAAGCAGGCTCTCAGGACCGATCTAGAGGGAACGATGCTTTGTCCCAAGCTATGCTGCGTGTTCTGGAGCGGGTTGTTGCAGCAAGCACGGGATCGGTAGCTCAGAAATCTATTCCTGAGCGACTTCGAGCAAACGGGGCTGAGATATTTAGAGGTATTTCTGGTGTGGCTCCAAACGTAGCGAAATATTGGCTGGAAGCAGGCGAGCGGATTATGGATGATTTGGACTGCACGGCAGAGGAGAAGTTGAAAGGAGTAGTGTCCCTCCTTCGAGATGAGGCATACCAGTGGTGGCTCACGGTAAGGGATGGTACATCAGCAAACCGTATTACCTGGGACTCCTTTAAGACAGCGTTCCAGGGAAAGTATGTTGGGGCGAGTTATGTGGATGCTCAGAGAAAGGCATTTTTAAACTTGGTCCAGGGGAATAAGTCGGTGGCTGAGTATGAGGCAGAGTTCCTACGTTTAAGCCGCTATGCACGGGGTATTGTCGCAACTGATTATGAGTGTTGTGTTAAGTTTGAGGATGGTCTGCGGGACGAGTTGCGGGTACTGATAGCTCAACAATGGGAAAGAGAGTTTGCTATTCTGGTTGAGAAGGCAAAAAATAGCCGAAGAGGTGAAGCGGTCTGAGAGGCAGAATAGGGATAAGGATAGGAGTAGGAATAAGAGGAATTTTGGGTCATCAGGATCTGCTGGGGGCTTTCAAAAAAGGCCTAGATTTGATGGGCCGGGTCGAGTTACGATGCCTGTTGTCGTTGGTCAGTCTCAACCGTGTGCTCGATGTGGGAATTTTCATTCGGGGGAGTGTTGGGTAAGAAATAGAGGATGCTTCAGGTGTGGATCTATGGATCATTGGATAAGGGACTCGCCCACAAGAGCAGACAGCAGCGCGGTCGATGAGGTCGAGGATATGCACATCCCGAAGAAGGGTGGGCAGCAGCCACCGAGAGGTCGTGGTCCGGTCAGAGAAGGAAATGGATTTAGTCGAGGGTGTGGAGCACCGGGCAGAGGTGCTGGGAGTACAGATACAAGATAGCCTGGATTGGTTAATGCAGCTAGACGTCGAGAGGATGGCGATGCACTGGACATCATAACCGGTACGGTCCTTATTTTTGGTGTGCCCTTTACAGCTTTGATAGATATTGGGTCTACACATTCATATGTTGCTAGTACTCGTGTCCGGGACTTTGGGTATAGAATCGAGGTTGCTTCTCGAGAAATGGTGTGATTAGCCCTTTAGGACAATCTGTAGTGGTGAACAAACTATTTAGGAATGTGCCTTTAGAAGTGCAAGGGATTGTTTTCCCGGCTGACTTGATGGAATTTCCGTTCGGCGAGTTCAACTTGATTTTAGGCATGGACTGGTTAGTTAAGTATCGAGCAAACTTGGATTGTGCTGCTAAGCGCATGATATTGAAGACTCCCGAGGATAATGAGGTGCTGGTGATAGGTGAGAGAAGGAATTACCTGTCCAATGTGGTGTCTGCACTAAAGGCTGAAAGTATGGTGCGAAAAGGGTGTGAGGCGTTCTTAGCTTTCATCAGTGCTTTGGAGGCCAAAGAATTGTCTGTAAGGGATGTTAGAACGGTGAAAGAGTTCTCGGACGTCTTTCCAGAAGAGCTTCCAAGGTTACCTCCGGATCGCGAGGTGGAGTTCGGCATTTATCTACTTCCAGAAACAGCTCCGGTGTCCGTCGCCCCATATAGGATGGCACCGAAAGAGCTGGTAGAACTTGAAGCTCAGATTCAGGAACTATTGGACCGCAGTTTTATACGACCAAGTGTGTCTCCGTGGGGAGCGCCGGTGTTGTTCGTTAAGAAAAAGGACGGGTCGATGCGGATGTGCATTGACTACAGGCAATTGAACAAGTTGACGATTAAGAACAAATACCCGTTGCCAAGGATTGACGATTTGTTCAACCAGCTAAGAGGAGCTTCGATATTCTCGAAGATAGATTTGAGATCTGGGTATCATCAGCTAAAGGTCAAGGAGGCGGGTATTCATAAGACTGCTTTTCGAACTCGTTATGGTCACTACGAGTTCTTAGTGATGCCGTTCGGGTTGACGAATGCACCAGTCGTATTTATGGATATGATGAACCGGGTATTCCAACCCTACCTGGATCGGTTTTTCGTAGTGTTCATAGATGATATCTTGGTATATTCAAGGACTGAGGAGGATCATGATTCGCATCTTCGGATAGTTCTGCAGATTTTGAGAGAGAAGCAACTGTATGCCAAATTCAGCAAGTGTGAATTTTGGTTGAGGGAAGTTACCTTTTTGGGGCAGGTTGTTTCTACCGAGGGGATTAGGGTTGATCCCCGAAAGATTGAAGCTATTTTGGATTGGAAGCCGCCAAAGTCTGTAGCAGAAATTCAAAGTTTCCTTGGGTTAGCTGGGTACTACAGAAGGTTCGTGGAGGGATTCTCGTTGATTTTTGCACCATTAACCAAGTTGTTACGGAAAGGGGTACTGCTTGTTTGGGCTGGTAAACAGCAGGAAAGCTTTGAGAAGTTGAAGAAGATTTTGACAGAGGCACCAGTGTTGATTCAGCCTGAGGCTGGAAAGGAGTTTGTCGTCTATTGTGATGCATCACACACAGGGTTAGGATGTGTGCTAATGCAAGAAGGGAAGGTAGTAGCGTATGCGTCTCGGCAATTAAGACCACATGAAGTGAATTATCCCACTCATGATTTGGAGTTAGCTGCGATAGTGTTCGCCCTGAAGATTTGGAGACACTACTTGTATGGAGAAAAGTCAATTATCTACACCGATCATAAGAGCCTGAAATATCTCCTTACCCAGAAGGAGTTGAATTTAAGGCAGCGGAGGTGGATTGAATTGTTGAAAGACTATGACTGCTCGATCGAGTATCACCCGGGTAAAGCTAACGTAGTGGCGGATGCGTTGAGTCGTAAGGTGATATCGGATTTGAGGGCAATGTTTGCTCATATCAGTTTGTATGAAGATGGAAGCTTGTTGGCCGAACTTCAAGTGAAGCCTTCATGGGTAAGTCAGATTAAAGAGAAGTAGTTCTTAGACAGATTGTTAAGTTCTCGACTTCAGTGAGTGGAAGGTGGTGAGACAGAAGATTTTGGTCTGAACAGTGATGGAGTATTATGCTTTCATGGAAAGGTTTGTATGCCGAAGGACTCCAAGTTGAGACAGAGGATTCTGCGAGAGGCGCATAGTAGCCCATACGCTATGCATCCCGGTGGGAGTAAGATGTACTGAGATTTGCGTGAGCAGTATTGGTGGCCAAGTCTGAAGCAAGAAGTTACTGAGTTTGTGAGTAAGTGTTTGACGTGTCAACAGGTAAAGGCAAAACATCAGTTGCCTTCGGGGTCGCTGCAACCAGTGAAGATTCCACTTTGGAAGTGGGAGAGGATAACGATGGATTTTTTTAGTGGGCTACCTCTTACGCCTACTAGGAAAGATTCGGTGTGGGTGATTGTCGATCGGTTGATGAAGTCTGCTCATTTCATACCGGTTCGTATCGACTACTCACTACAGAAGTTAGCCAAGCTGTATGTAGTAGATATTGTGAGGTTACATGGGGTACCAGTGTCTATCATATCAGATAGGGACCCTAGGTTTACATCGCAATTCTGGAAGGCGTTACATAAAGCATTAGGTACAAGACTAGATTTCAGCACGGCATTTCATCCATAGACTGATGGCTAGTCAGAGAGAGTAATTCAGATTCTGGAAGACATGTTGAGAGGCTGTGTAATCGACTTCAGGGGTAGTTGGGAGGATTTTCTACCATTGGCAGAGTTTGCGTACAACAATAGCTATCAATCCAGTATTCAGATGGCACCCTACGAGGTGTTGTATGGTCGTAGGTGTCGTACCCCTACCTGCTGGACAGAGTTGGGTGAGTGACAGTTGTTTGGTTTGAAATTGGTCTCAGAGACGGAGGAAAAGGTTAAGTTGATTCGGGCTCGGTTGAAGAAAGCTTTCGACATGCAGAAATCGTATACAGATCTGAAGCGTAAAGAAATAGAATTCTCAGTGGGTGATCAAGTTTTTCTAAAAGTCTCACCTTGGAAGAAGGTTTTAAGATTTGGACGGAAAGGCAAGTTGAGCCCCAGATTTATCGGGCCTTATCGAGTCTTGAAACGTGTGGGACCAGTAGCTTATTAGCTTGAGTTGCCTCTGGAGTTGAATCGGATACATGATGTATTCCATGTATCAATGTTAAGGCGCTATCGTTCGGGTCCATCTCACATAGTGCCGGTGGAGGAAATTGAAGTAAGACCTGATCTGTCTTTTGAAGAAGAACCAGTGCAGATCTTAGATTGAGATGTCAAGGTGTTGAGAAGGAAGTCGGTTCCTTTTGTCAAGGTGTCATGGCGTAATCACGGTTCAGAAGAAGCCACGTGGGAGCCAGAAGATGTGATGCGACAACAATACCCTCACCTCTTTTAATCAGGTAAATTTTGAGGCCGAAATTTCTTTTAGGGGGGTAGAACTGTAACATCCTAAAATTTGGGGTTATGTATTTTGCACTATTTCATGCGTTAGGCTAGCTATGTATGTTAGTTGGGTATGTTCGGGGGCCCTAAGAAGGCCTGGGGTCGAGTTTGGGCCCTGGTAGCATTTTGGTTTTTGGGCACTTAAGGGGAGAAGGCTGTTGGCGGCAATGCATAAGGGGAAAGGTTGGTAAATTGCTAGCACAAGCTGGGCATGTGGCAAGGTGGCTGTGGCGTGAAATGGCAGAGAGGAGAGCTTGGGTTCGAATCCCACCTGCTGCAACTCATTTAATTTATTTTGTGCTAAGCAGGCGAGGGTAGTAGAGTTTAGCTTGGACTCTGCAAGAGGAGTTGAAGACTCAGTCAAATGAATTTGAATGAGTGATGGAGAGGAGTTGGAGGAGTAAATCAAGGAGAAAATCATGGGATTGATGTGTGAGGGAGAGTTTGGCCAAAAATGGGAAGTGCATGAGAGGGGAGTTGTACAATTCGACTAAGTGGGGAGTTGGGGAAACAAAATCGGTTTGGGGTAGTAGAAGTAAGGAAACCGAAATCCTCTAGTGTGTATGCCGAAATTCTCTGCTTGTGATTTAGTGTTCTTGCGTTATAGTTTGGCAACTCAAGCATTTGGGGTCATTTTCTTGTCAATTCTTTCTTGCTAGTGTCAAAATACTCAAGCCTCTTTTCTTCATCTTTTCTTTTCTTCAATTTGGTGTTAGCCGAAACTTCTTTGTACCTCTCTTTTCGCCTACTCTCTTTTTTTTTCTCCCTAGCCATTGATTTCTTTTACGTTGCCATAAGCCGAACCTCTTCAGCAATTCATCTTTTCACCTCTTTCTCTTGACCGAATCTGGTAAGTATAAGTTCTCTTCCTTTCTTTCTTGTTCCCCTTTCTTTACCTGAGAAACCGAAACTCCATCTCCTCCCACTCTCTCATTTCGCGTTCTCCTTTTGTAGTGCTTTAGTGGGTCGAATCTCTCCTTGTGACAACAACTCGTTCCTTTCATCCTGTGCCATTAGCCGAACCTCAAGAAACAAAGTGCTAGTTGTCTGTCGAAGGTCCCGCTTCAATCGGATTTTGTTTGTGCAAGAATCTATAGCCAAGTCTATCTGTGTTCGGTTCTTCTTTGACCAAGGTAAGAAGTTTTTCTCTAGTTTTATTCGAGTAGTCTCTCTTTCGCTTTACTCTGCCTTAACCCAATCTCTTTGTTAGACAACCATCGTTCTCTCTGAAAGTCATCATGATCGATCAAAGATTCTCTTCATGGATGCGAGTGCTAGCCAATCTAGGGAGGGGAGTAGACTCGTAGTCCCTACTCCTAAGTTCAAGCGACATGCTGTGTCAGCGGTTCGAGACTTTCCGCCGGGTTTTGGTAGAGAGCCGACATCCGTTTGGGATAGGCAGATAGTGGTTATTCCCGCTAGTGAGAGTAGCAACGATCAAAAGTGTATAGTTCTTCGCGTAATCAGGTGTGTAATATTCACACCATCTTTGTTTGATTATTAATTAGTATGTGAATTGTTTAAAAGCCGAAACATCGGTAATGGCGGTTGAGATACCCATGGGGGTAAAATCGGAGATACCAGGTTAGTTACCTTTGGTGGTGTCTTGTAAATTATTTATCACGAATATCTATATGCTCTGATGATTCGATTTACGTTGACATATGTGCATTCATTATATTATGATTATATGTTGCATGGGATTGTGATATGATATTGATTAAAAGGGGAAGTGTATTTTAGTGGTTTGGTACCATAGTGGTTTGGTACCACATATATCAGTGACTCTGTCACATTATTTCAGTGGTTTGGTACCACATTCAGTTGCTTGGTGCCACATATATGGAGTGTAGTGGATGGAGGGTTGATTGTAGAAATCCCCACAGGTGTGTTTGGCTGGTACGGGTGGTGTGTAGAGGATGGAATACTAGGTTGGGTTGGGTTGCATTGCATACACTATTTGATATGCCATGTTGTTATTCGTATGGGCTTCGGCCAAAATCAGTACTGTGAGGGATAAGGCCCAATGTGCTTCTTTGGGCTTAAGCCCAGATTTCGTTCGTAAGGGGAATTACACACAGAGTTCTCGTGACTCACCCCTCTACTTAATTTTGCAGGTGACCCCTAGTTGAGGATTTGGAGCCGGGGTGGACTCTGCGGTGGCCATGCATTACTTCTTTCGTAAACTCCGTTTTCTTTACTTGAACTTATTTTAAAGTTGGGATTTTGTTATGTAATAAGGCCTCCGGGATTTTGACTTGGGTTTTTGATATAACGCGGTTATTATTATATCATGAAATGTTAAACACAAAGTTTTCCTAAAAATATAAATAATCATTTTTCTAAAATATTGACAAGCGGATAACGTGTAGAATAATAATTAAGTTCGGAAATTTTCTTAGAACTACAAACATTGTCTTCAAAATGTCACGTTTCAGAACACCACTAGTTTCAGTTTTTCGTATCACAAAACCTGATTTCGACTGTTAGTGTTATTAATAAAAGTTTTTAAGAAAACCTTAAAACGGGATCTGATTTTCAAAATGATAACAAAACGCAAAGTTTCTAAAATTTCTTTAAACAATCATTCCTTATGACATACCAGATCCGGTCGTAACGTTTAGGCCGGGTTTGGGGTGTTACAGGCACCCCATGTAATCTCACAACCTCGTTAATATACAGTTCAACCAACTTTTCAAGTGAGTAATCAACACGCACCGGTATAAAGTGAGCGATTTTGTTAATCTATCAACGATGACCCATACAACATCTTTCTTTTTCGGAGTCTTAGATAACCCCGTAACGAAATCCATCGTGATTCAGTCCCACTTCCACTCGGGAATCATCACTAGCTGAAGTAGTCCCGAAGGTACTTGATGCTCGGCTTTCACTTGTGATCGTCGCTTGAAACTAACTATGACAACGAATAAGGAAAGCGCACCTATCGTTCGGTAGTATAGCTATGGTAAGACCGGAAATATCGTATCCTTAAGGACCAAGAGTACTAGTAGTTACTATCTTTTTATTATTTAGCCTAAGTATTAAGGGAATCGATGTTTAATTAACTAATTACTAACTAAGGATGCTAAGACACAGAGAGTGAATTGGGAAGATACTTTTGGGGAAAACCAGTTGATTAAGACAATACCCGAGGAAGAATCCACCTAGACTTCACTTGTTATTTAACTCTGAACCAGACGATTTATTCACTTGACTTGATCCGTAAGATTCCCTAATTTATATTAATACCTCTTTCGAGGCTACTAACGTCTAACCCTAGGTTGATTAATTGAAATCTCTTTCTAATTAAAACCCCTAGTGTTGCATTAACTCGATCTATGGACTCCCATATTAGGTTTGACCCTAATCCGGCAGATTTTTGTCATCCTAACTCTAGGGTTGCGATCAACTCCGCTTAACTATGCTAGATCTACTCTTAAACAGGGAATTTTGCTCCACTGCCTAAGCACATCAATACTTGAATCAATATCCTGAAATATTAAAGCAAGAATTAAGAACACATAATTAAGAACAAATCAAGTATTTATCATATAGTTCAGAAAACAATAACAAGATCCGTCTTAGGTTTAATCCCCCTCAGGTATTTGAGGGGTTTAGTTTAATAAAGAATACATCTCAGAACAAAGTAAATAACAAAACATAAGAAAAACCCTAAAACCCCTTGAAGGAATTTGAAGGGAAGATCTTCCGTCTTGAGCGTGATTCTGACTTCTCAGATGGATCAACTGGCTGTCTTGGAGTAATTCCCCTGTGTTCAGCCCTCTCTGGCTTCGTCTTCGTCAAAAGCCCTGACAGAATGCTTCTGTCGAACTCCCTCTTTTAGGTTGCCCTCTAGGGTGTTTATATAGGCTTTCGGAATGCCTTTCTTGGCCCACAAATACCCTAATCCGAATGGAATTAAAATAGGTCAAGGCAGGGGCACGCCCGTTTGAGTCGAGCCCAGGCCGTGTTCGGGCTTGCTAAGGTGGAACGGCCGTGTGGTTACCTCCAGGCCTTGTGGATTTCTTCTTTTGGCCCATTTTCTCTGTTTTTGGCCCATTTCCCGTTGTTTTCATCCTCCGATGCTCTCCTAAGTATAAAACATTAAATTAAAGGATTAGGACCATCAAATTCCACAATTGAGGGGATAAATCATCCAAAAGTATGCTAAATGTGGGATTAAAATATGTATATATTACGGTTTATCAAATACCACAACACTTAAGCATTTGCTTGTCCTCAAGCAAAATTCTCAACTCACAATTAAAATAGAATTTCCTCAATTCGTAACCTTCATCAATAATGTTTCATCATAATTCATAGGTAATTCATACATTGATAATTTAACCAGAAGGTTCCTAAAGATTCAAACAATTAAAGTCATAGTTTATATAGTACGAAAAATAGGTGTTTCCCTTTACCTAAATAATCACCTTTAATTCAAAATCAAAAAATTGACATCCTCGCTAAGGGTTCACTCAAATCACTCAAGGTGTTCAAGGTTCAAAAATAAGCACTCAAGAGTCAAACATGAAAAGTTAATCCCATGAGCTTGCATGAAAATCAAATTTCCACCACTGTAAAATGATATGATACACAAATCAAAAGGTCTTTTATGGGTTGTAACGGGCTTGGGTTAAAGGTGTGGATAAAGGCTGAATTAGAGGGTTAGTATCGAGACTGAATTGATAAATTACCTAACTAGAAAATTGGACTAATACTGAATAATTACATCAATTGAAAACTTAATACTAATAACATGAGCTTCTTCTAAAAATGTACCATTAATTGTTTAAGCTCAAATAATTTATAGAACTAATAATGAATATACTTCGTTTTTTTTAAGAACAAATCAAGTAACAAGAAAGAACTTAACAACAGAAATAGAGAATATAGTTAGGTAATTGCTCAAATCAAATCTCGACAAAAGGGACGTCAAAAGATTAGGGGAATAAAAAATTTGGTTTTAGGTTAATATTAGTGGGTGAGTCAAAAATGGTTTATTAGGCTAAAAGGGGTTCACTAGGGGTTAATTATGAGGGTAGGCTTTTTATGGAGTAAGTGGGTTAAAACCTAGGTGCCTTTATCATCTTAGTATATCAAATCAAAGGTGTGGTCTCGATATGTATAATCGAAGCAAGTTCTAGAATAACAAGTCAATGTTGACATACTAATAATCAATAAAGTGAGCACAAAAAGGAATGTATGCTCTAAAAGGCTCAAGATCTCACAAAAAATTATGGGCTTTTGATGTCAACCTTGTAAATTTCAAACTTCAAGGTAATATTTAGATTTAGGTAGACAACCTAACAAATTTTTAATTCTGAAAATAAACTCATCATGCTTGATTCTCTAGTCTCCTAAAGTTTAAATCATCACTGCACTGTTAACTATGACTTGATCCAAAACATATCAATGAAAATCATAAATCAAAAGAAATTTCATTCTAACAGTAATATGAGAACATTTACTTGAGAACAAGATATAATTCAGGGATTTTCAAATAATACTGTAGTTAACCCCCCACACTTAAGATGTACATTGTCCTAAATGTACAAAGATAGATAATAGCAATATAGTAATAAAATCATAAGATAGGGAGAGAAGTGAAACTTCCTAAATTTTGGATGGAGTCAATGAAAAGAAACGGTAAAGTTGGAGAGAGGTGAAGGTGGGGAGGATACTCCGGTGGTGGTGTGGTCGTTCGTTAACAGCCCCTTGAACCTAAATTGAAGAAATCAAAATATAATAATATAAATTAAATACGAGAAAGATAAAAGAAAAGAAATTAAAAATTAAAATAAGAGAAAAAGAAAAAATAAATGGACTCAAAAGTCCCACGGGCGTGTCGCACGCCGGTGTAGATTTCTCAGTTTCGACCACGGCCAAATCGCACGGCCGTAGTGTTTTATCGCAGCCCATGTTTTTGGGAAAAGTTTTGTCCTGTTTCCACACGGCCTTGCACACGGGTGTGCAAGGCCGTGTGGGTAGGGAAACCTGCGCTTAAAAATTTGGTTAGTTTTTTAGTTAGGTGCTAAAAATAAAAAATATGAAAATTAATGGGGTTAGTGCTAGGGTTGCCTCCCGAGAAGCGCTCATTTAAAGTCTTGAGGTAGACTTACCTGTTATTTGCATAATGGTTGTTTGAGGAGCATATTATAGGGCATGACATTAATACTTGCCCCTAAATCAGCCAAAGCATGGTTAACATTTAAAATACCAATTAAACAAGGAATAGTAAAACTCCCTGGATCTTTCAATTTTGTTGGTAGCTTATTTTGGAGAATAGCTGAGCATTCCTCATTAAGTTCCACTTTTGATAGCTCTTCAAACTTCCTTTTATTTGTTAAAAGCTCTTTTAAGAATTTTGAGTACGTAGGCATCTGCGAAATAGCTTCAACAAAAGGTACGCTAATATGTAATTGTTTAAAGAGTTCGAGAAACTTACCGAATTATGTGTCCATGTGGTCTTTCTTCAACTTTGTTGGATATGGGATCGGTGGGTTATACTCTTTAGGTTCCGGTATAACATTCTCGTTTACTTCCTCAACTTTTTCCTTATTAATTTCTCGTGGTATCTTCTTTTCAGCTTCAACCAACCCCTTTCCACTCCTTAGTGTAACTTCCTTCACATGTTCTTTTGGGTTGGTGTTACTATGTAAGTTACCTGGTTGCCTTCCGGAAACTATCTTAACTAATTGTCCAATTTGATTCTCAATCCTTTGAATCGATTCTTGTTGAGTTTTCAATGTCCTTTTGGTGTTTTGGAAGCGTGTTTCTGACACCGAGATAAATTTCGTTAGCATCTCCTCAAGGTTCAGCTTCTTTTCCTTCTGGTAAGGTGGTTGTTGAAAACCTGGAGGAAGTTGCGGTCTTTGATTACCTTGACCACCCCACGAGAAATTGGGATGGTACCTCCAACCTACATTAAAAGTGTTACTATAAAGATTATTTTGAGGTCTAGAATAGTTACCCATATAGTTGACTTGTTCGTTCTCTGTGCTAGGGTTGTAGGATACATATTCTGTGTTGTTCACCCCTCCTCCATTTGTATCGTACTGTATTACTGGATGTATCTACGTAAAACCACATAAACCATCAATCTTTTTATTTAATAGTTCTACCCAGTTTGATAGCATGGTCACTGCGTCGAGGTTGAAAGCACTGGCGGCTGTTGTTGGCTTTGTCCTCATAACTTGCCACTGATAGTTATTCAGTGCCATCTCCTCTATAGACTAAAATTACCTGCCAAAAGCAAATAAAAGAAAAATTAAAAAAGTAAAAAAAATAAAAATAAGAAAAAGAATAAATTGTAGTAAATAAAAATGGCTAAAGTAATAAAAATTTAGCGTTCCTAATATCTTAGTCCCCGGCAACGGGGCCAAAAACTTGATCGTTGCTCGAAACTAACTATGACAACGAATAAGGTAAGCGCACCTATCATTCGGTAGTATAGCTATGGCAAGACCGGAAATATCGTATCCTCAAGGACCAAGAGTACTAGTAGTTACTATCTTTTTATTATTTAGCCTAAGTATTAAGGGAATCGATGTTTAATTAACTAATTACTAACTAAGGATGCTAAGACACAGAGAGTGAATTGGGAAAATACTTTTGGGGAAAACCAGTTGATTAAGACAATACCCGAGGAAGAATCCACTTAGACTTCACTTGTTATTTAACTTTGAACCAGACAATTTATTCACTTGACTTGATCCGTAAGATTCCCTAATTTATATTAATACCTCTTTCGAGGCTACTAACGTCTAACCCTAGGTTGATTAATTGAAATCTCTTTCTAATTAAAACCCCTATTATTGTATTAACTCGATCTATGGACTCTCATATTAGGTTTGACCCTAATCCAGCATATTTTCGTCATCCTATCTCTAGGGTTGCGATCAACTCCGCTTAACTATGCTAGATCTACTCTTAAACAGGGAATTTTGCTCCACTGCCTAAGCACATGAATACTTGAATCAATATCCTGAAATATTAAAGAAAGAATTAAGAACACATAATTAAGAACAAATCAAGTATTTATCATATAGTTTAGGAAACAATAACAAGATCCATCTTAGGTTTCATCCCCCTCAGGTATTTGAGGGGTTTAGTTCATGTTTAATAAAGAATACATCTCAGAAGAAAGTAAATAACAAAACATAAGAAAAACCCTAAAACCCCCTGAAGGAATTTGAAGGGAAGATCTTCCGTCTTGAGCGTGATTCCGGCTTTTGAGATGGATCAATTGCCTGTCTTGGAGTAATTCCCCTGTGTTCAGCCCTCTCTGGCTTCTTCTCCATCAAAAGCCCTGACAGAAGGCTTCTGTCGAACTCCCTCTTTTAGGTTGCCCTCTAGGGTGTTTATATAGGCTTTCGGAATGCCTTTCTTGGCCCACAAATACCCTAATCCGAATGGAATTAAAACAGGTCAAGGCAGGGGCACGCCCGTGTGGAACGCCCGTATGAGTCGAGCCCAGGCCGTGTTCAGGCCTGCTAAGGTGGCACGGCCGTGTGGTTACCTCCAGGACGTGTGGATTTCTTCTTTTGGCCCATTTTCTTCGTTTTTGGCCTGTTTCTGGTTCTTTTCATCCTCCGATGCTCTCCTAAGTATAAAACATGAAATTAAAGGATTAGGAGCATCTAATTCCACAATTCAGGGGATAAATCATCCAAAAGTACGCTAAATGTGGGATTAAAATATGTATATATTACGGTTTATCAACTTGTTGACAGACCAAACACTTTGTAACAAACTCGGAAGTATCTCTTTTCATACCCGGCAACCAATACAACTTCTTCAAATCATTATACAATTTTGTGCTACCCGGATATACTGACAAGCAACCATTGTGTGCCTTATGTAAACTTTTCTGGATTAAGTCATCATCTTTAGGTACACAAACTCTATCATGAAACATCAAACAATCATCTGAACCAACCTGAAAATCAGAGTTATTTCCCGATTCGCACTGAGCTCTCTTAACTTGCATCTTACTATCATTCTTTTGAGCTTCACGTATCTGCTGAAGAAATAATGGTCTAGCCCTCAACTCGGCCAATATGGATCCATCATCAGACAATGCTAAGACAACCATCAAATCATTATTCTTCAAGTCAAAACCTTTTTCCGGCATTATAGGTTGATGCTTGAAGATTGAATCAAATCTCTCTTTCACTTCTTCATCGATCAAAACCGGGTTTTCAGGAGTAGTCTTGGAAGATCTGGTTCTTTTACGAGACATGGTATCTTTTCCCAAAAATTTGGCAAAGTTTCTGCACAAGGGAGAAAAGAGAAATTGGCAAAGTGGGTAAGGACTTGCTACGACGAAAATCTTGCGACGGCAAGGATGGTGCGGCGGTAACGACAGCGTACGAAAACAACACTGGTGTGCGGCAGTGACAACGGCGATGTGCGACAGCAATGTTGGTGCTTCAGTAATCTTCTTACGGCAGCAATAGGTGATTTCAGAAGAAAGGGAAGAGAAACTAGGGTTTCTTTCGGGACTTGAGGCTAGCGGCACAAGAATGAGATTTAGGGATTTTTAGGGTTAAGCAAATCACTTTGAGGGATATGAAAAATAGTAGAGTGAAGAGGAGTTTATATAGGGAAGAATTAGGGCAACATGTAGCAAAAATTTAGCTACATTAGGGTTACTTAGGCGACAAGTAATGGGAGTGGCGGCAAAGTATGGATTTTTCCCTCCTTTTTGCTGTCTTGGGCCTCAAACTCAGACTGTATTTACAAACTTACTCAAGAAAAAACTGATTAGTACTTGGGCCAAATTTGACCCCCTTTATCAACATAAAAATTTAAAATTTAAACAGAACAAATAAGACTTAAAAATTTTAAATTTTAATTAGAAAGTTTCTTCTTAAAAAAATTACATTAAATTAATTCCCAGGAAAGGGTGGAGAGGCCACAGCGGTCCCGCTTAAGTTCTAATCTCCTTAGACAGAATTAATTAAATGTAATAAGTTAAGAAAATAAGTTCTAATTGTTTATTAATTTACAAAATAAGTTCATGAAAAATCAAGGGTCTGTTAATTTGAACGAGGATTCAACTCGCTCAACTTCACCATCCCAGTATTGTTTGAGACGTTGACCATTAACTTTAAACGTACCTCTGTAATTGTCGTATAATTCAATAGCTCCATGAGGATAAACTTGGTAGATGGTATATGGTCCTTTCCATCGGGATTTAAGCTTCCCAGGAAATAACTTCAACCTTGAATTAAACAACAAAACCTTCTGACCTTCTTTAAACTCACGAGGTTGTATATGACTATCATGCCATCTCTTTGATCTTTCTTTACACGTTTTGGCAATCTCATAGGAAAAAAACCTCAGCTCTTCCAACTCATCAAGTTGTAACATCCTTCTCTCACCGGCTTGCTTAAGATCAAAGTTCAACTACTTTAAAGCCCAGTGAGCTTTATTCTCCAACTCTAATGGCAAATGTCATGCCTTTCCAAAGACTAACCGATAAGGAGTCATTCCTAACGGAGTCTTAAATGCTGTTCGATAGGCCATAATGCATCATCGAGCCTTCGAGACCAATCTTTTCTGCTAGGGCATGCTACCTTTTCAAGGATACCTTTGATTTCACGGTTCACTCTCTTAACTTTCCCATTAGACTGGGGTGATAGGCAGTAGCAATCTTGTGCTTCACATCATATTTGTCAAGTAACCACTTAAGCCATTTGTTCACAAAGTGAGAACCTTCATCACTAATAATAGCTCTTGGTGTCCCAAATCGTGTAAATACATGCTTATGTAAGAAACGAATGACTACCTTAGCATCATTTGTAGGGAATGCTTCAGCTTGAACCCACTTGGATACATAGTCCACAGCAACTAAGATGTATTTGTTCCCATACGAAGAAGGAAACGGGCCTAAGAAGTCAATGCCCCATACGTCGAACAATTCAATCTCCAAAATGTTTGTCAAGGGAATCTCATTCCTCCTTGATATATTTTCAGTCCTTTGGCATTTATCACAGTTCTTCACATAAGCATAAGCATCTTTAAATAGTGTAGGCCAAAAGAACCCTGCTTGCAAAATCTTAGCTGCAGTACGTGAACCACCAAAGTGTCCCCCACTTGGAGATGAATGGCAATGATACAAGATTTCAGCAATCTCACTTTTAACTACACACTTTCGGATTATATTATCTGCACACTATTTAAGCAAAAACGGATCCTCCCAAAAATAATATCGACTATCATGAAGGAATTTTTTCCTTTGTTGGTATGTCATTTCTCGAGAAATTATTCCACATGCAAGATAATTGGCAAAATCAGCAAACCAAGGTGTTTCATGAATTCGACTTACCTCAAATAAGTGCTCATCTACGAAATTCTCATTGATAGGCGCACATGATCGAGTTACCTCATCTTTTTCAGTTACCGTATAATTGAGTTGGGCTCCCATCAAAGTTCTACTTGCATAGTAAATAGGGTGAAACACTTTGTTTCTTCTTTGACCCATCACAGCTCGAACGGCATAATCACTTGCATCGCACATCAACTCAAAAGGTGAGTTCCAATCAGGTGTAATGATTATTAGAGCTGAGATTAACCCTTTTTTTAGATCTTCAAAAGCTTCCAAACATGCTTTGTTGAAATAAAAAACTGTATCTTTCTCTAACAACAAACACAATGGTTTAGAAATTTTCGAAAAATCTTTGATAAACCTTCGGTAAACACCGGCATGGCCTAAGAAACTTCTGACTCCTTTCACATTAATTGTGGCTGATAATCTTTCAATTACGTCCACCTTTTCTTTATCGACTTCAATTCCTCTCTTTGAGATTTTATGCCCTAAGATAATCCCTTCCTTAACCATAAAATTGCATTTTTCCCAGTTAAGGACAAGATCCGTCTCTTTCCATCTCTTCAGTACCTTAGCCAAATTACTCAAACAAATATCATAAGTGTTACCAAAAATAGAAAAATCATCCATGAAAACCTCAACAAAATTTTCAACCATATCAGTGAATATTGCCATCATGCATCGTTGAAATGTTGCAGGTGCATTGCATAAACCAAAAGGCATTTGCCTAAAAGCAAACATACCGTATGGACAAGTAAAGGTTGTTTTATGTTGGTCCTCTGGAGCTACAACTACTTGGTTATATCCCGAATAGCCATCTAAAAAATAATAGAATTCATTACCTGCCAGTCGATCTAACATCTGATCCATAAAAGGCAACGGAAAATGGTCCTTCCAAGTGGCTTTATGTAACACCCCAAACCCGGCCTAGACGCTATGGCCGAATCTGGCGTGTCACATTGAAGTGTCTTTCGAAAGTTTGTCTTGATGGCAAAAATTCGTTTCTAAGTTTAAAAAAACCTCTTTATTATTACTTAACAAATTATTTAGTCAAATGTGTGCCTCATTAGCTGCTCTTGTTATAGTAGGTTGGTTTAAATTCGCGGAACCTTTTGAAAAATTTAATATCCAAATTTTTGTGTCTTTGAAAACGATAATTATTTTGAAAACTCGTCTTCCCTAAACTAGCAGTTTAAAAATAAGTGACTAAAGCCCAATTAAAAACTTTCAGCAAATACCAATGGCCATATTACATAAACAAAACCCAACATAAATTCTAGATTTAAGTAAAAGCAAGTATAAAACAACTGCAGTTGTGTGGCCACCTCCGAGTCCCTCACAGCACCAAATCACCTATGGCTGAGGATTACCTATACAGTCAAAAGAAAGGGTGAGTTTACGAAAACTCAATGTGTAATCCCCTATCGGATCCATCGGTAACAATATGCAAGAATGATGCGGGCCTTGGCCCTACTCAAGAATGATGCGGTGTAGGCCATAGCCCATTTTAGTAATGATGTGGGCCTAAGCCCAATCTGAAGATCGACGGTGCAAATATGCAACCCACCCCAATCCAACCAACACACAACCTGCACCAACCAACACACCATGTTGGGATAAAATCGACCCACCCCACCAAAGACACCAATATCGTAGCAAAGTCGCCAAGAATGAGATCGCAAAGAAAGTCGCCAAGATAATGATATGTGGCAAAGCCACCAGTATAGTATACTTCTTCCGTAATAATACCCCAACCACATGCAGTATGTCGTGTATGCAGAATGCCATGCTCAGAACCAGTCATTTAATTCACAGACAAATCAGTCATTTAAATCACAGATAAATCAGTCATTTAAATCATAGATAAATCAGTCATTTACATCACAGAAAAACCAGTCATTTAAATCACAGACAAATCAGTCATTTAAATCACAGACAAATCTGTCATTCACCCACGAGGGGAAAAATAGTCATTTTACCCTTTGGGGGTATTACGATCATTTTACCATATAGGGGCATTACGGTCATTTTACCCTACAGGGGCATTACGATCATTTTACCCTACAGGGGCATTTCAGTCATTTTACTCTTTAGGGGTTTTTCAGTCATTTTACTCTTTAGGGGTATTTCAGTGCAGATAAAAACCTTTTTGAAGGTCCACAGTCGCCTCGAGCGACACAGATAAAGTAAATGGTCATAACGGTGTAAATGGGCCCAAGGCCGAATATTCGGCCCAAGTGGGCCCACACGCTCGTGTGGCCCATGTAGCCCAAATTCAGTCATGGCTATGTGAACTACATATTCCAGTCCAGTATTTGCCAATTATCGAGGATTTTGTCCGTGTGGGGCCCACGAGCACAGTGGGCCCATACGGCCCATTTTAGCCAAACGAGGCCCATATCGACCCAAGAGCACGAGAACGCTCGTGGTGGCCTCTACCGTCTATTGCCCACGTTTTGTGGGCTCGGTTCACCCCTCGAGTGATCGCAAGCTCTTAGGACCACAAATGCCAGAGTTTTGACTTTTCGGCTTTTCGGCTTTCGCCGATTCACAGCAGAGAGGGGTGTGACTACACACCTGTTTTGCGAAACCGTGCTAAGATCCACGAGCACCAAACTTTGTCTAAACGAGGGTGACTTTAGCCCACTTAAACTGTTGACGAAGGTTGATTTCAAGAATCTTGGCCAAAAATCTGTATTACAACCTAATCTTGTTAACTATTACCATATACGTAAATAACTTGAATCAAGCGGATAACAACTTACCGAACGTAGACTAAGAATGGTAGATAGAAGTAATTGGTCTACACATGCACCCCCTAAAACCGAGGCATGAGATGGTACAATCACACCCCTGGCAGTAACGGCAGAGACAAGATGATGTTAGAGGGAAAAATTATTTCGACAGAAAGTAAAGAAAGGGAAAAGACAACCGTGAATTCAAACAGAGATGGCGGCTACAGCAAGGTTCGACCATAAGTCAAGGATTCTACACCCCAAAAGAAAACCAAGTTACCTTAATCGAATGCAGAGAGAGAAATTTCGCTACAAGAGAATTTGACCAGTAATGTAGGAGGGAACTCTAAGAAAGCAGAAGAAAGCAGAGAGGAAGGAATGAAGCAAAATCGAAATAGTGAACAAGGGAGAAGCCAATACAAGAAGCAGAGAGAAAAGGCAACAAAAGCCAATTTTTGGCACCAACGACATAAAGAACCAAAACGCAAAAGAGAGAGAAAAAAAACATACAAAACCAAAAGTTTGATAGAATAGCAGCTCGGCCGAAATTCCTGTCTACCCACTATGCAATTTTGGCACAACTCTACTACACTTCAAATTCCACTTTTTCCTCCCCTAAATCTCTTCTAAAGTCCCTCCTTGAACCTCTCCAAGACCAGTTCAACTCCATTCAAATTCCCCTTAGCTGTGTTTCAGTCCAACTCCACTACCTACACAGCTCAAGCAGCACAATAAATACCCATTGCGCTACCTAGGACTTGAACCTCAAACCTTTCAGTTGCACTACACGCCACCTTGCCACTAGGCCACAAACTCTTCTTGTGTCATAAACAAGCACTATTATTAATAAAGCTTATATGCCAGTGCCAAGATTCATTTAAGAGAAAAACTAAAAATTTTGCAAGAGCCAGGACTTGAACCCAGGCTTCTCACACACCCCCATACACACCCAAATCACTTAGCCATTAAAGCAAACAAGCTTTTTGTGTCATCTTTTCGCCACAAATATATTTAAAGCCTATGTGCCCACATCAAGGTTCATTTAAAAGGGAAACATGGATTTTTTACTAAAGCCCAGGTTTGAACCCATGACTTCTCCAACACTTCTCAGGACACAAAACCACTCAAGCAGTTATTTATTTATGTCCTTCCCTTGCACATCCAAATACTTATGTGCAACCTTCACTGTTCCCCTGCTCAAGGCCCATTCATTCTAGGCCCAAATTTGGGGCGTTAGAATTCACCCCTCCTTAAAGAAATTTCGTCCCCGAAATTTCAAACTGTCAGAATAGTCACACCACACAGACTTTACCACGACGCTCCCGCTGCGCACTCTGATTTCAAAACATTCTTACAGCCTCTTGAACCACGTCTGTGTGTATCTCTTGTGCCCATTGTCTATTCGCATTTTATCTGAATTAACAATTTTATGCAGATCGGTTTACAGTTCTAGTTGTTTATTAACAGATGTCTTACGAAAAGCAGTAATCAGAGTTTTGTTCTCGTAGATTGAAGTTTTCACTACGATTTTGATTTCCTCTGACTTCGGTTTACTCTAAAGTTTGAAGAGATCCACTATCTACGATGAGTCTCAGTATTTCTATCTACAGCATTTTAGTGTAAACAAGCAACAGCTTCAGAATGACTTACAGAATCGGCGCCGGAGACTCAGTGTGCCACACTTTTCAGAAGAAATATCTCAAAACACTTCACATGTTCAAAAACAACCTTTTGAAATCAAAAAAATTTGAAAACCCACTCCATAGCCGAGTTTTGTAACCTGGCTCTGATACCACTAAATGTAACACCCCAAACCTGGCCTAGACGCTATGGCCAAATCTGGCGTGTCACGTTGAAGTGTCTTTCAAAAGTTTGTCTTGATGGTAAGAATTCGTTTCTAAGTTTAAAAAAACCTCTTTATTATTACTTAACAAATTATTTAGTCAAATGTGTGCCTCATTAGCTGCTCTTGTTATAGTAGGCTGGTTTAAATTCGTGGAAGCTTTTGAAAACTTTAATATACAAATTTTCGTGTCTTTGAAAACGATAATTATTTTGAAAACTCGTCTTCCCTAAACTAGCAGTTTAAAAATAAGTAACTAAAGCCCAATTAAAAACTTCAGCAAATACCAATGGCCTTATTACATAAACAAAACCCAACATAAATTCTAGATTTAAGTAAAAGCAAGTATAAAACAACTTCAGTTGTGTGGCCACCTCCGAGTCCCTCACAGCACCAAATCACCTATGGCTGAGGGTTACCTGTACAGTCAAAAGAAAGGGTGAGTTTACAAAAACTCAGTGTATAATCCCCTATCGAAGAAGTCAAGTAACACTATATGCGAGAATGATGCGGGCCTTAGCCCTATTCAGTAACAGTGTAGTGTGGGCCATAGCCCATTTCAGTAACAGTGTGGGCCTAAGCCCAATACAGTATCAGTACGGTGCAAATATGCATCCCACCCCATTCTAGCCAACACACCACCCGTACCAACCAACACACCATGTGGGGATAAAATCGACCCACCCAGCCACTACACCAATATCGCAACAAAGTTGCGATATGATATCGCGAAAAAAAGTCGCAAGAATAAAGATATGTGGCAAAGCCAAATTGACGGTGATGATATACTTCCTCTGTAACAGTACCCCAACCCCATGTAGTATGTCGTGTATGCAGAATGCCATGCTCAGAATCAGTCATTTAATTCACAGACAAATCAGTCATTTAAATCACAGATAAATCAGTCACTTAAATCACAGACAAATCAGTCATTTACATCACAGACAAATCAGTCATTTAAATCACAGACAAATCAATCATTTAAATCATAGACAAATCAGTCATTCACCCACGATGGGCAAAATAGTCATTTTAACCTTTGGGGGTATTACGGTCATTTTACCCTACAGGGGCATTACGGTCATTTTACCCTACAGGGGCATTACGGTCATTTTACCCTACAGGGGTATTTTAGTCATTTTACTCTTTAGGGGTAATTTAGTCATTTTAGTCTTTAGGGGTATTTCAGTGCAGATAACAACCTTTCCGAAGGTCCACAGTCGCCTCGAGCGACACAGATAAACTAAATGGTCATAACGGTGTAAATGGGCCCAAGGCCCAATATTCGGCCCAAGTGGGCCCACACGCTCGTGTGGCCCATGTAGCCCAAATTCAGTCACGGCTAATTGAACTACATAGTCCAGTCCAGTATTTGCCAATTATTGAGGATTTTGTTCGTGTGGGGCCCACAAGCCCAGTGGGCCCATACGGCCCATTTTAGCCAAATGAGGCCCATATTAGCCCAAGAACACGAGAATGCTCGTGGTGGCCTCTATAGTCTATCGCCCATGGTTTGTGGGCTCGGTTCACCCCTCGAGCGATCACAAGCTTGTGGGGCCACAAATGCCAGAGTTTCGACCTTTCGGCTTTTCATCTTTCGCCGATTCACAGCAGAGAGGGGTGTGACTACACACCTGTTTTGCGAAACCGTGCTAAGATCCACGAGCACCAAACCTTGTTTGAACAAGGGTGACTTTAGCCCACTTAAACCGTTGACGAAGGTTGATTTCAAGATTCTTGGCCAAAAATCTGTATTACAACCTAATCTTGTTAACTATTACCATAAACGTAAATAACTTGAATCAAGCGGATAACAACTTACCGAACGTAGACTAAGAATGGTAGATAAAAGTAATCGGTCTACACACGCACCCCTTAAACCCAAGGCACGAGATGGTACAATCACATCCCTGGCAGTAACGGCAGAGACAAGATGATGTTAGAGGGAAAAATTATTTTGATAGAAAGCAAAGAAAGGGAAAAGACAACCGTGAATTCAAATAGAGATGGCAGCTACAGCAAGGTTTGACCATAAGTCAATGATTCTACACCCTAAAAGAAAACCAAGTTACCTTAATTGAATGCAGAGAGAGAAATTCAGCTCCAAGAGAATTTGACCAGCAATGTAGGAGGGAACTCTAAGAAATCCAAAGAAAGTAGAGAGGAAGGAATGAAGCAAAATCGAAATAGTGAACAAGGGAGAAGCCAATACATGAAGTAGAGAGAAAAGGAAACAAAAGCCAATTTCTGGCACCCATGGCATAAAGAACCAAAACGCAAAAGAGAGAAAAAAAACATACAAAACCGAAAGTTTGAGAGAATAGCAGCTCAACCAAAATTCCTGTGTACCCACTATGCTATTTCGGCACAACTCTACTACACTTCAAATTCCACTTTTTCCTCCCCTAAATATCTTCTAAAATCCCTCCTTGAACCTCTCCAAGACCAGTTCAACTCCATTCAAATTCCCCTTAGCTGTGTTTCAGTCTAACTCCACTACCTACACTGCTCAAGCAGCAAAATAAATACCCATTGCGCAACCCAGGACTTGAACCTCAAACCTTGCAGTTGCACTACACACCACCTTGCCACTAGGCCACAAACTCTTCTTGTATCATAAACAAGCACTATTATTAATAAAGCCTATATGCCAGTGCCCAGATTCATTTAAGAGAAAAACTAAAAATTTTGCAAGAGGCAAGACTTGAACCCAGGCTTCTCACACACCCCCATACACACCCAAATCACTTAGCCATTAAAGCAAACAAGTTTTTTGTGTCATGTTTCTGCCACAAATATATTTAAAGCCTATGTGCCAACATCAAGGTTCATTTAAAAGGGAAACATGGATTTTTTAACAAAGCCCATATTTGAACCCATGACTTCTCTAACACTTCTCATGTAACGTCCTAGAAAGGGCCTATGCATTTTCAGTTTAATTGTACGAAATGACAAGTCTTAAGCACTATGAATAAATTTTTGGTATTTTTGGAATTCTAGAAATGCATAGAAATGGAAATGAACATTTTTGGAAACCTAAACATTTTTGGAAATGTTTCAAAAATGGAAAGTGAACATTTCGGGAAACCTGGAAATGTAAGAAAAATGGCAAGTTACAGAGCCGATCGAAAATTTTAGGAAACTTAGAAATAATCGAGAAATGCCAAGTTTTAAAGTTTAAAATAGGAAATTGAGGCAAGGGGGCCTTAAAAGAAAGAGTTGGTAAAATTTGACACACAAACGGGCTAGGAAAAGTGGCCTGAAGATGGCACTTATGGCTTATAGAAATGGCGCCATGTGCAAGAGGCATGAGCACAGGTTCGAGTCACAAGGGAAGCAAATAAATGAAGTTTTATTTTTGCTTCCTGTGCTAAGGGGTGGACGGCAATTGTTTCTAGAAAAGGGAGGTGTTTTATTTCCATTAATATTGCTTAATAAGGTGATAAATAAAAGCTTTTTAATTTAGATTATTTAGAAGAGATAATAATGGATTTAACACTTTTATTTTTTAAATAAAGGAGATAATATTATCATAAGAGGAGTGGTGGCCAAGCAAGGGACTCTCCTATTGATAATTTCGGCTAAAGAAGGAGAGTTAAAGGCTATTCTCTCATCTTTTCTAAGCTTTGCCGAAAATTCCATAGCAAAACCCCCTCTGCCGAATTTTCTATTCATCTTTTACTCCTCTATTTTCTTCATCTGTCAAGCCAAAGCCCTTTTCTTTTGATCCCTGACTAAAACCTCATAGCCGAATCTCTGTGGCTCTAGGCAAGGAAGCAATCGGTCAAAGCATTAAAGGTAAGGTTAAGCATCATTCAAGTTCTTTTTCTTTTCTATTTGCCGAAAGAGAAGGGTCTAATCCCTATTCCTGTTTTATGGCTGAATTTACAAGGGGTTTATCAAGTTTCTACAACTTCGAATACAAGGAGGAATCTTCCGGGATTCAAGGATCTAAGGTAAGATAGACACATATTTGGTCAAAGTTATGGATTATATGTGAGATTAAAATTAACATATAATTATAGGGATTTCATGGACATACAAGGCAAGGATTGTTTTCAGGAATTGGAAATTGCTGTAAGTGTATAGATCTAATCGGCTAAGGGTTACTTTGGTATCTAAAAGTATTTCCTTTTCTTTCCAAAAGTCGTAAAGCGATGAAAATACATGTTCTTGGTGGCTAGCCGAATTTAAGGGAGGAATACCACAATTTCTGGATTTAATCAATTCGGCAACAAGGTAAGTAATACAAATCCTACTAGGATTTGGTTTTTAAGCCAAATAGGTTTGTTAATATGTTTTAATAATTGGCAGTATATAGGAGTTAAAGATCTAGATCGGTAGATCATTCTTGGGATTTCAAGGAATCTATTTGTTTAATCAGTGTGTACTCACACTAATTTTCAATATATTATGGCAATAATTATTTTAATATATGAATATGCATAAGAATGAGAATGTGGCTAAGTACCACAAATGTGGTAAAGAATACCTGTGCACGTTTCCTATTTTTGATAGGATTACGAATGTGATATATTTTGAACATGTGAATAGTAACATGAATGAGAAAATAAGTATGTTGTGCGTGATAAAATATGTGGGGCATTTGGGCTATATGTGAAAGGGGAAGAAAGTGTTGACTTTGGTCTCACCAACGGAATATGGTGACTACGGTCACAAAATTTGAATATGGTAAACCGGTTACATTATCCGAATTTGGTAACTTCGGTTACATTATTTGAATATGGTGTCTAATGACACAAATTATATAGGCGATGATGAGCACATCGATCGCAGCTGATCGCCTTCGATGGTGTGTAGCGGATGGAGGGTTGACTTAGTAGTCCCCACGGTGTGATTGGCAGGTACGGGTGGTGTGTAGCGGATGGACAAATAGGCTTGGGTTTGGGTTGCATCATTTTTTTTTATGAATATGTCTTTGATATGAACATGTATGCCTGAATTGTTGAATGTTAGTTTGTGTACACATTGAGTCTGTTGACTCACCCCGTTGGGGAATATTTTTCAGGAGATGATCAGTAATGGACCGGGTCGGCAGGAGCTAAAGGTGGCCATGCATAGCAAGGAAAGACTTTTATTATTTGGGACTGTTATTTATATTAAGTACTTAAATTTTATTATTTTGGGTTTTGATTGATGTAATAAGGCCATAAGGCCCAAGTGAATTTCTTTTTTTTTTTTTTTGCTTTACTATGAGATATTATGTCACGAACTAATTTGGATGTAAGTAAGTACAAAATTATTTTTCTTAAAAATGAACTCAAAAATTCTTTTGTCACCTTAATTAAATTGGATTTATAAAATTAAATAAATGGGTTTTTAATCTAAGCCCAACCCAAAACGAAATTTTTCTGAAAATACACAAATTTTCTCTAAGAAACAAAAAATTTTGAAACCGGGTTACTTAAGGAACATACCAGATCCGGTTCAGGCTCGTGGGCCGGGTGTGGGGTGTTTCATCTCAGGACACAAAACCACTCAAGCATTTATTTATTTGTGTCCTTCCTTGCACATCCAAATATTTATGTGCAGCCTTCACTGTTCCCTTGCTCAAGGCCCATTCCTTCTAGGCCCAAATTTGGGGCGTTACACTTTATTCAACTTTTGGTAATCAAAACAAATTCGCCAACCAGTAACAGTTCTCGTTCGAATCAACTCGTTTCTCTCATTTTAAACAATCGTGATTCCACCTTTCTTCGGCACACACTGGACCGGACTTACCCACGAACTATTTGGAATAGGATAGATGATTCCTTCATCTAACCATTTGATCACTTCCTTTCTCACAACTTCTTTCATAATAGGATTGAGACTCCTTTGCCCATCAATTCGAGCTCTTTCACCTTCTTCTAAAATAATTTTATGCATGCAAAAAGAAGGGCTTATACCTCGAATATTAGCTATGGTCCAACCAATTACTTTCTTAAATTTCTTTAGAACAACAAATTAGTTGCTCCTCTTGATCTTTCGTCAGTTCTGCTGAAATAATCACAGGCAAAGTAGAACAGTCACGTAAATAAACGTATTTCAAATGGGAAGGAAGTACCTTTAGTTCTAGTTTAGGTGGTTCTTCAATTGACAACTTGGGTTGCACAAATTCTCTGACTTCTAACTCTAACGGTTCAAACCGTGTGGATTGAATAAAATTTCTCGGATTGGCTTCCATCAAAGCCATGTTTTCTTCACCTTCTTCATCCTCCAAAGGATCAAGATCTAAGGCTTTCTCCAATGGAACTTCTTCAAAATTGCTTTCCATAGAAACCAAGGTTTCTTCCATAATTGGACACTCTTCTGCCGGAGCGGGAAATTTCATCGCTTTAAGAATGTTAAAGGTTACCTTATCGTCTTGAACTCGCATGGTGAGTTCACCTTTCTGCACATTAATTAACGTTCTTTCCGTGGCTAAGAAAGGTCTCCCAAGGATGATCGGCTGTAACACCCCAAACCCGGCCTAGACGTTACGACCAGATCTGATGTGTCACATCAAAGTGGTGTCGTTTGAAAATCAAATTTATCGATAAAAGTTTGGTTCTAAATTTTAAATCCCGTTTAACAATTGTTTTGAAAACGTCAGTATTGTAAAACCTTGTTGTCCGATTATAAGTCGTATCATTTGTTATAAGCTCATCAATTTAAAATAAAATCGCTGAAGCATTTTTTTTAGTTATAAACTTTAAGATTTAAAAACGTGATTTTAAGAAAATAGTTATTGTTTTAAAAACCCGTGTTTCCTAGACTAGCAGATTAAAATAAAGAGAACCACCAATAAAAATCAAAACCCCAATTGGCCTTATTACATAATTTTTAACCCAAAATATTAAAAATAAAGTAGCTAAGTCTAAGATTAAAACATATCGAGCGTGTGGCCACCTCCGAGTCCCTCGCAGCTCCAAATCGTCTAAAACCGGGGATTACCTACGCAGTTAAAGAAAAGGGTGAGTTACGAGAACTCAGTGTGTAATCCCCAAACATGCAATAATAGTCTGAGCCTGAGCCCTATTCAGTATCAGTTCAGTCTGGGCTTTAGCCCTATACAGTAGCAGTGTGGGACTAAGCCCAAATGATTACATAACAGAGCTGTAATGCAACCCAGCCCAATCCAGCCAGCACACCACCTGTACCAACCAACACACCATGTGGGGACCAAGTCGACCCACCCAGCCAACACACCAATATCGCAGCATAGCTGCTAGTAGTAACACAAAGACAAAGCGCGCTAGTGAAAGTAAACGTGGCCAAGCCACTAAAATCAGAATACGTGGCGAAGCCACTAGATCAGTAAACGTGGCAGAGCCACTAGTACAGTACTTCCTCAAAATACAAATTCCCACCCCAATGCAGAATGTCGTGTCATAAATAATTCGTGTATGCAGTATGTCACAAACATAAACAGTCATATAAATATCACATAAACATCACTTAAGCTACCACTAGGGGTATACCGATCATTTTGTCGATTAGGGGTAAAATGGTAATTTCACCCCTCGAGAGTATTTCGGTAATTTTACTTTTCGAAGGTATTTTAGTAATTTTACCTTTCGAGGGTATTTCGGTAATTTTACCCTTTGAGGGTATTTCGATAATTTTACCCTTTGAGGGTATTTTAGTAATTTTCCTTAAACGGCCTTTCCGAAGGCCTACAGTGGCCTCGAGCGATGCAGATACCCTTTTTGGTCAAAACGGTGTAATTGGGCCCAAAGCCCAGTTTTTGGCCCAAGAAGGCCCACACGCTCGTGTGGCCCATTCAGCCCAATTTTGGTCGCGGCTATGCGAATATCGTAGCCCAATCCATTATCTAACACTATCATGAATTTTACTCACGTGGCCCATTATCTAACGGCTATGCGAATATCGTAGCCCAATGGCCCATCTCGGCCCAACGAGGCCCATTACGACCTAAGCCCACGGGAATGTTCGTGGTAGCCTCAACGGACTATCGCCAATGATTGTGGCTCAATTTATCTCTATAAGTGCTCGTACGCTCGAGATCCCTTAGATGCCGAAGTTTCGGCTTATCGGTTTTTCAGCTTTAGCCGGTTCACAATCCATCAGGGGTGTGAATACACACCTTCGTGTGTCATATTGAGAGAACCAAAATCGGGTGTACAATTACACACCTGTTATGGGTTGTAGGTTGAAGCTCCCAAGATTAAGCACCTATGAAATCAACAAATTCTAACAATTAGTCTCAACCCTTGTTAAAACATTACCATAATATTGAAACCGTTTAATCAAACTAACGCTACTTACCACCAATCAAGAGATCTCTTGCAGGGGAAGGGTAACCGACCTACTCCTTGGTTAAGGAAAGCGAGTCCCTAGCAACGTTTGAACGAAGAGAAGGTGTTAGCTATACAAATAACCACGACAACAAATGAAAACAGAATAGCCTTCCGGCTCGAGAGATATAGAACCGAGCATAGAAAAGACGCCGGCCAAGATTCGGCAAGAGTATCTACTTACCGCAAAATTGAAGAGATTCGGAAAGGTTAGAAATAAAGAAAAGAAGGAACGCAGAAAAGAGAGTGTTTAGGAAACAATAGGTTCAGTCATCACAAGAAGAACAAAGAGAAAGGAAATAGATTCGGCAAGAAATGGATTAAGAAAAAAAGAAAAGAGAAATGCCGAGTCAGCAAGGGATGAAGAAGAGAAGAACTTTGAGGAAAAACTCAGCACCCGACGTTCAAGTTTCGACAAAGAATGGGTAGCAAAAGAGAATAAAGATAGAAGGGAAAGGTCCCGAATGGTAAAAAAATGCACGAGATGCTTCAAAAGAACAAATCTCAAAATGCTCAAATGACACCCCTCAGCCGAATTTACACAATTGAAACCCTCTAGCCAAAATTTCGCTTCCTACCCAAGCTCTCCAAATTCGTCCAACTCCCTTCACATTCAAACTCCCTCAAACTCTCCACCAAATCCTCCTTGAATTACTCCCAGCCTCCCATTCGAAATTGTTGATAAATTATTCACCCTCCTATCCAGAGTTTGATCCAAACTCTACCTCTTACACCCTCAAGACCTAAAATAAAAGCCCCCATTTTCTTGCCATGTGATTCGAACCCCACTCCCCTTGCCATCTTAGTGACGCCACCACCACTAGACCACATGCTTCCTTGTCACCACACCACAGGATCTTTTTGTGTCATAAAACACATACAATTAAACATAAGTCCTACTGCAAACTGCCAGTTTCACTTATGAGTAAAAATTAAAATTTTTCCAAGGTTCAGACTCAAACCCAGGCTTAATAAAAACCCCCAAACACACTCAAATAACTACCCGTTCAAGCACATCATGGAATTTAAGCAAATTTAGCAAAATTCTAAACCCCCCATTTTTGGGGCGTTACATCGACACTTCCTTATCTGCTTCAAAATCTAAGATAACGAAATCAATAGGAATAATAAATTTTTTGACTCTTACCAAAACATCTTTGATCTTTCCCTTGGGATATGCTAAAGATCGATCTGCTAGCTGAAGCGTCACAAATGTAGGTCTTACTTCACCTATCCCTAGCATCTTGAAAAGAGACTTAAGCATCAAGTTGATACTCGCTCCTAAATCACACAAAGCTTTACCACTGTAAGATTCACCAATGTTACAGGGTATAGTAAAGCTTCCTGGCTCTTTCAATTTTGGTGGCAACTTGTTCTGTAAGAACGCATTGCACTCCTTTACCAAGGCAACAGTCTCATACTCACTCAGTCGTTTCTTCTTAGACATTATATCTTTCATAAACTTCACATAATTTGGCATTTGTTCTAAAGCCTCCACCAACGGAATATTTATGTGTAACTTCTTCAGAACATCCAAAAACTTCTTGAATTGCACCTCATTTTTTTGCTTTATGTTGCTGCAATCTTTGCGGATATGGAGGTGATGAAACTTTTGGTTGAATCGGACAACACTTCTGAGTTGGTAAATCTGCATCCAAAGAAGATGTTAAAGTATCTGAATTCTCTAAGTTAAGATTTACCTTGTCAGTCTTTACAGATTATGATTCATTTGGTGTAGGAATTTCAACAGTTGGTTGATTCTTCTCAACGGGCTTATCTTCGACATTAATCAATCAGGGTTCCAGAATTTTACCACTTCGCAATGCCACTGCCTTGATATGTTCTTTACCCAAATTTATTGGATTCTTAGTATTGCTCGGCAAGGTTCCTTGCGGTCTATTACAAAGCTCCGTAGCTAACTGACCCATTTGGTTTTCTAAATTTTTCAATGTTGCTGCTTGGCTTTGGATCAAAGCGTCATTCTTTCCCATATACACTTTCAACAAGTTCTCCAAACCTTTTGATGCCTCAGCTTGAGGTGGTCTTGGAGCTTGCTGATTAAACCCTTTAGATTTGTTGGGTCTATGCTGCAATAAGTTGTTGTTCGATCTATTTCCTTAGTTGCTCCAAGAAAAATTAGGATGATTACGCCATGAAGGATTGTAGAAGTTGGACTGAGGTCCTTGTCCACTCCTATTTTGATTTTGGTTCCCCACATAGTACACTGATTCGGGATTTGATGGACAATTCTCAAAAGAATGACCTTTCCCACAGTACACACAGGAAACTACTTCAAACGGACTTGGTGGCTAAGCTGTAAAATTATTAGCACTATTAGCGGTAAACTATTTTAACATAGAGGAAATAGACGATACTTGAGCTGATAACGAAGTGAGGGTGTCAACTTCATGAACTAAAGCTATATGTCTTCCTGAAGCTGTTTGATTTGTTGGCCACTGATAGTTATTACTCGCGATCCTCTCGATGATCTCATAATCCTCATTATAAGACTTATACAAAATTGCACCATTCGTAAAAGCATCTACCATCAATATTGTATGTGCATTGAGACCATTATAGAATGTCTCCAACTGGATACAATGAGGAATCAAATGATGAGGACACTTATGAAGTAACTCCTTGAATCACTCCCAAGCCTTATACAAAGACTCGTCATCCAATTGTTAGAAAGTTGTGATCTCGTTCCTCAACTTAGCATTTTTGCTAGGCGGGAAATACTTAACAAAAAATCTCTCTGCTAATTCTTGCCATGTAGATATGGAATTTGGTGGCAATATATTGAGCCATGCTCGTGCTCGATCTCGCAACGAGTACAGGAACAACTTCAACCTCAATGCGTCTTTAATCACACCGGCTATCTTAAATGAACCACTCACGTCCATAAACAATCAAAGGTGGTGATGTGGATCTTCCGTGGGCATACCATTGAATTTGTAACAGCCCGATTTAGGGCCTAGTCAGAATAGTGGTTGCGAGACGATAAATCTGAAGTAGAAATATGTGTTTTATGGCTTTTATGAGGTCTATGACATGGTTGCATGATTTTTTGAAAATTTCATTAAGAAATTTTATAATTCAGTGATCGATTTATCCATTAGGACTAAATTACAAAGATGGAAAAATATGAGATTCCAGAAGTTTTAAGTATGAGATAGCATTAGAAAATTTATTAGAGGTCCTTATATAGCAATTAGACCATTATATCTTATGATGGACAAAAATGGACATGGGAAGGAAAAATCTCAAGAAAATGGCCTTAAGGGCATTTTAGTCATTTGGTTAATAAATTAATAAAAAGGGGAAAAAAGTCAAAAATGGTGTCCATCTTCTTCCCTAAGTGCCGAAATTTTGAGAAGAAGCCATAGCTAGGTTTTGTTCATTTTCAAGCTCAAAGTAAGTGCATCCTAGCCCCGTTTTTGATGTTCTTCATATTTTTGAGATCTTCGTAGCTCGATTTAGCTATTTCTACCATTATTTTGAGTTATATTTCATGTTCAAAAATTTACCCATGTATGGCATGCATGTATTTTGATGTTTAATGGAGGAATATGAAAGTTTGGCGTGTGATGAACATCTTTTTCTAAGTGATTTTCATGGAAAACTCATAAAAAGGACTTATTTGTAAAGATGATAAAATGTGTAGTAAAAATTAGTTTTGAAGGAAAATATGAGCTATTATAAGCTTAAGATGGGTTTGACTAGGCTTGGGTAACAAAGGAAATGAGTACATTTCATTATACAAGCTTAGGGGCCATTTTACAAATATGTGAAAGTTTAGGGGCAAAATTATAATTTTTGCCAAAGTGTGATGTATGGGCTGTTTTAGTCAATGTGATCATTAAATAAGTGAAATTGTCATTATAGATCAAGAAACACGAAGTTCGGACCGAAACTAAGGAAAGAATAAGGTGGTGGACTAAATTGAACAATTATACATATTTTGGTACCGAGGTAAGTTGGTGTGTAATAGTTCAACATTAAGTTACTATGCTTTTAAATGCTTGACGTTTCATGAAATGTATATTATTTCTATGAAAGTGGTTATTAGAGTCTCGATGAAAGTATGATGAAGTTATACTATGTTGAAATCCCGGTTGAACCTTATGAATAGAAAGGATACCCTTGTCAAGACATGAGATTTATAGGGCCCGTATAAGACCATATCTGGAATATGGCCTCGGTACTGAATTGAGATCCTATATAAGACCATATCTGGGATATGGCATCGGCATCGAATAGTGATTTCGTGTAAGACCACTCTGGGACCTAGCGTCGGTATGAAATCGTGTAAGACCATGTCTGGGACATGGCATTGATACACGATCTCATATAAGACCATATATGGGATATGGCATCGACATCGATAAGAGATCCCGTATAAGACCATATCTGGGATATGGCATCAGCATCAACAGTTGATCCCATGTAAGACCATATCTGGGATATGGCATTGGCATCTTATTACGTGTATGACAAATTCCGGGTATCCTTCGATATTCTAAGTGGGTCAACGGGGTAAAGAGCTAAGTTTATGTTCAAGATGGTAAAAGTGCTAAAGTTATGTGATAAAGTGATACAGGTACATATGAGAACTCACGAGAAATGAGTCCGATATGTGTTATGTGATTGGTAAGAGTAAGCATGAGTAAGCTATATCAATGTGATTGAGAACTTGTGTTATTACTTAAAGTAAAATATGAATGTATTACAAGATTTTTATGTTGCTATCTATTACATGCAAACTTACTAAGCTTTATGCCTCCTCCCTCTCTTTTCCCTTTTTCTTGTAGTATCGCCAAGCTAGCTCGGGGATTGTAAGACGTTGGAGCTCGATTCACACTATCAAGCTATTCTTGTGGTATAGTAAAGTTTGATTATTTTTGGTATGGCATGTATAGGAACTTGGTCATTTTGTTATATGTCATATTGGTTTGCCAAGGTGTTGGCTATTAATGTTACTAAATTCATTTTGTAAATGGCCATTGTAATTGGCCGATACTAGTTAAGTTATATTCATTCAATGATGATGAAATTTATGAAGTGTAAGCTTGTGCAATGGAATGAGTAAAGTGTGAAACATATGCATGATGAACGTATTATGAAGTTAAGGTGTGGATGCCTTAATTGTGAATATTAGAGGTGCATTACGGTTATGTTATGTGTTGCATTGAAATGTTATAAGTGCAGTGGCTTTTCAGGGTGGAAAATGGCTTGGTAAATAGCCTTATATTTGTCCAAACGGGTAGACACACGGGCGTATGTCTAGGCCGTGTGTGGCACACGGTCTTCCTCATGGGCGTGTAGCCTGGCCGTGTGTCCCCTGCATCTAATTTGCGAAAAATTCAGTTCATCACAGGGCTAGCACACGGGCGTGTGGCTTGGCCATATGACCCTAAGTGTCTGCTGACGTCATAAACAGAATGCCAAGATTTTCACACACGGGCTAATACACGGGCGTGTCATGGCCGTGTGAGGGACACGGGCCATAGACACGGGCGTGTGGCCCTGTTTTGAGTAAAAAAATTCTAAGTGTTCATAAGCTTTCGGTTCAGTCTTAATTTTCCCTATTTGTATGATTTGGGTCTCGTAGACTCGTAATAAGGACTATATGATTAAGAATGAAAAGTTTAAAGTTCAAAAGAAAAATTTATGGTCGATTTTGTATGATTTAAGTAAGTTAAGATCGGTAATGCCTCGTACCCAGTTTCGACGTCGAATACGGGTAAGGGGTGTTACATTTAGTGGTATCAGATCTACGGTTTAGTCGATTCTTGGACTAACATAGTGTAAACACGAGTCTAGCTATACATGCCATACGTATGAGTATTTATATAATGATAGTGTGACGACTCCTGATGACTTAAATTATGTTTTTATATAGCAAATGGATCCCGACAGAGCAGTGGCGGATGATGTAGAATGTAACACGCCGGCTCCCGCCCAAGGGACGGTGCCAACTGAAAATGAAAATAGACAAATGACTGTGAGTCAGAGAGGAGGAGAAGAGGCTAGGGAAGCCTTTCTCCATATGATGAACACTTGGTATATGGAGTTCGTTCGAACGAACCCGAATGCTCAACCCCCTCCACCCCTACCTATCCATCATCCTACCCATGTAGCTCCCCAAGTCGTAGAAGTGGTAAGAAGGGAAAATCCCCCAGTTGATAGAATTCAGAAACAAGGAGCTGAGGAATTTCGAGCTAATAAAGATGACGATCCAGAAAGAGTAGAATTTTGGCTTGAAAATACTATCAGAGTATTTGATGAACTATCTTGCACACACAAAGAGTGTATGAAGTGTGTGGTGTCTCTCTTAAGAGATTCGACTTACCAGTGGTGGAACACCCTTGTGTCAGTCGTACCAAGGGAGAAAGTTAATTGGGAATTTTTCCAAGAAGAGTTCCGAAAGAAGTATTGTAACATCCTGAAAAGGGCCTATGCATTTTTGGTTTAATTGTACGAAATGACATATCTTATGTGTTATGAATATATTTTGAACACTTTTGGAAACCTTGAAATGTATGGAAATGTTAAGTTTAAAAGAGGAAAGTGAACATTTTTAGAACCTTGGAAATGTAAGGAAATGTCTTGTAAGGAAATGTCATGGAAATGTAAGGAAATGTCTTGGAAATGTAAGGAAATGTCTTGTAAGGAAATGTCATGGAAATGTAAGGAAATGTCAAGTTTACAGAGCCGGTCGAAAATTTTTGGAAACTTAGAAATGACCTAGAAATGACGAGTTTTAAGGTTTAAGAGGGGAAATTAAGGCAAGGTGGCCTTAAAAGAAAAAGTTTGTGAAATTTGACACACAAACAGGCTTGGAAAAGTGGTCTGAAGATGCCACTTAGGGCCTATGCAAATAGCGCCATATGCAAGAGGAATGGGCCTAAGTTCGAGTCACATGGGAAGCAAATAAAAGAAATTTTATTTGCTACAAGGAGCAGAGAGGTGGACAGCACATGGCTATAAATTAGGAGCTTTTATTATTTTATAAATAGTGGATAAATAAGGGATTTATTTATCATTATTTTCAAGATATAATTGTTGGATTAAATTCTTTTAATTTGAATAAAGAGATAAAGAGGAAAATAAGGGAGAAGTGATGGCCAAGTAAGGGACTTTGAGTTTAATAATTTCGGCTAAGTAAGGATAGTTCTTTGAATTATCTTTTATTTTAAGTGATAATTAAAGGATAAAGTTATCAGATAGAGGAGTGGTGGCCAAGTAAGGGACTCCTTAGATGATAATTTCGGCTATAAAAGGAAGGAAGGAGGGCTACTCATCAATTTGTGCTTCCTCCTTTCTCTGCCGAATTCTTAGTGCTCTCTTCTCTTCTTTTCTTTCTTTTCTTTTTTCAAGCCAAAATTAAGTAATTGTTGGAACCTAGTCGAATATTTTCCTCTCCATTAGAAGCCATAGCCGAATCCTCCATCTTTATTCTTCCTTCTCTTTTCTTTCTAATCCCTCCAAAAGCCGAAAGTTGTGAGATCATCATCAAGCCATAGCCGAATCTCTGAAGGTTGAAGTGAAGGTGCAATCGATTTCTTCAAGTAAGGGTAAGATCTCATTCGGTTTCATCCTTTTTTCTTAAGATTTGCCGAAATCTAGGACTAACCCCATTAATATCATGTTGCCGAAACTTTGAAGAGATCTTTGGGATTTACTAAGTGTCGACTACAAGGAAGGAGAAGTTCTTTTCCGAAGGTACACCATAGGCCACGTGTTCCCTAGTTATTCGGTGAGTTGGGATTTAAAATCCACAAGGTAAGTGTCTATAGTATTCGCCCAAGGCCATGTTTGGTAAATATATGTGTTCATTAATTATTCAAAAGCCGAAAACTAACCAAGTTAATTGATTCAATGCTTGGCGAATGCAAGAAGAGTATAGCGAGAGATTTCAAGACTTGATTCTTAAGTCAAACGGCAACAAGGTAAGTTTAAGTATACTAATCCTACTAGGATTTGGATTTATGGTCGAATGGCTTTTTATTAAAATAGTAGGTGATTAATCAAATGTAGGGATTAAGGATCTAAGCATTAGATCAAGCTTTTTGGGATTTCAAGACCCTTTCGGTAAGTATGATAAGTTGTGGATATTTGGTTAAGAATTCGTATATTGATGATTAAATCGATTGTTACGATTAAGTGTGTTGATGGAGGCGAATACCATTCAAGAAGGGAAAGGGAAGGTCCCTATCCGAAGTTTAAGAAGAGATCTGTCTCTGCGGTTAGGGATTGGCCACCAGGGTGTGGACCGATGTCGAACAAGAAAGTAGGCAACTAGCGTAGTATCGCCTAGTGATAGCATCAGTATCAAAAGCATAGTTCTCCAAGTGATCAGGTGTGTGATTAACCCACCGGTTTCTAGGTATATGATATGTATGTGAAATGTGTATGTATTATGAATGTGCTAACTAGTGCAGTGGAAATTGTCATAAGGATACCCTCAAGGGGTATGCCGATAATCTGGTAAGTACCAAACCTGATGATATGTGATTATTAATATGAATATGTGATAATATGCTTGATGAACATGCTCATGCATCATTACATTGTATTATTATTTTATGTGGCATGTGCATGGGTTGGGATATGAAAGAAGGTACGGGTGTACTTCGAGTACGTGGTTTGATGTTAGCCTTGAGCTACATCGTGGATTGACGTTGACTGAGGTCACATTGTGGATTAATTGCGATTTAGTTCGCGTGGCTTGATGAGTGGCTATGTGCCTCATCGTGGTTGATATCGGCTATGTGCCATATCGTGGTTGATGAGTGACTATGTGTCCCATCGTGGTTTTTGATGTTAGCCTTGAGCTACATCGTGGATTGACATTGACTGAGGTCACGTTGTGGATTAATTGCGATTTAGTTTGCGTGGCTTGATGAGTGGCTATGTGCCTCATCATGGTTGATATCGGCTATGTGCCATATCGTGGTTGATGAGTGACTATGTGTCCCATCGTGGTTTTTGATGTTAGCCTTGAGCTACATCGTGGTGGACGTTGGATCGAGGTCACGTTGTGGATTAATTGTGATTTAGTTCGCGTGGCTTGATGAGTGGCTATGTGCCTCATCGTGGTTGATATCGACTATGTGCCATATCGTGGTTGATGAGTGACTATGTGTCCCATCGTGGTTTTGGTGTTAGCTACGGCTACATCGTGGATTGGCGCCGATCGAGGTCGCGTTGTGGACTATTGTGCTTAATTGAGCGTGGGCGGCGGTGATTGCCTTTGGAGTGAAAAGAGAGGGTGATTTGATAATCCCTCGGTGTGTGGTATTTGGATAAGGGGTGTGTAGCGGATGGACCCTAGGTTTGGGTTGGGCTTCATAATTGCATGATTTCGTATGTGAACATATATGGAAATGGGCCAAGCCCAATATGATATGTGGATTAATGTGGAAATGGGCTAAGCCCAAGTATGTGGAAATTATGTGGTTAACTACCCTATTAGATGAATGTGATATGAATATGGGCCAAGCCCGAATGTGATAACATGTGAATTTGATAATTGATATCTCGATATATGAGTTAATATGTGGATAACATGTGGGTGGAATTCGGTGGATTAATTACACACCGAGTCCGTATGACTCACCCAATTTTTATTAAACATCGCAGATGATTCGTGAGTGATTGGACAGGTTGGAGTGGATACGAGGTGGCCCATCGAGAAGACATCTTCTTTATTTTATTCATTTATTACTAAGAACTTTTGTTTAATTATTTGTTGTAATAAGGCCCGATTAAAGTATTTAAGTATTTCTATTTGAGTATTTTTATTATGTTTAAGCTAGACGACCATTAAATTATTATTTGGAAGTGCTTTTAATTTGGATATTTTTGTCAAGCTTATATTATTTAGAATTTTTAACTGGACATGGTTTTCAAATGACAAAATTTTTAATGTTTTTCCCAAAAGTGAAATCAGTCTTCAAACATTTTTCCGCAGTGGCATCTCAAATTCGGTCGTAACGAATGGGCCGGGTTTGGGGTGTTACAAGTATATTAGCCAAAGGTTTATCGACCAGAAAAGAAAGGAATTCCTTGAGCTAAAACAAGGTCGAATGACGGTAACCGAATATGAACGTGCATTTGTAAGGCTCAGTAAATACTCTTGGGAGTGTATCCACTGAAGCCATTATGTGTAAAAGGTTTGATGACGGGTTAAACGAGGATATCCGATTATTTTTTTGGTGTTCTAGAACTAAAAGAATTTGTTGTGCTAGTAGAGAAAGTGTGTAAGGCCGAGGAATTGGCCAAAGAGAAAAGAAAGGCTGAAATCGAGTCTCGTGACTCGATGAAGAGACAATTGGGTAAGTCATTTCAATCTTCGTCCAAGAAATCAAGAGAGTTCATTTCTCGATCAGCTGCTTCATTTGGGTTCTCAAACAGAAGTAAAGGTAAACAGTACTCGAGTTCTAAAGCTCAGACCACTTCAATTCCTAGTGTTGGTAATGCTCGACCAAGTATACTAGAATGTTCACAGTGTGGAAGACGTCACCCCAGTGAGTGCCGAGCAAACAAGAGAGCTTGTTTCAACTGTGGGTCCCAAGACCATTTTATTAGAGATTGTCCCGAGATAGGTGAAAAAGAGAAATTTCAAAGTGCAAGATCGGGTAGTACTACTAGAGGGAGACCACAGAGGAATTCGAGAAATGGAACGAGTAGTAAGAATACACCTAGAGAGCAGACTGCAAGATCTGAGGGTAGAGCGCCTGCGAGGACTTATGCCATTCGCGCTCGCGAAGAGGCATCATCCCTTGATGTGATTACGGGTACATTTTCTCTCTATAATACTCCAGTTGTTGCTTTAATTGATTCGGGATCTACCCACTCATATGTTTGTATGAAATTAGTAACTAATCTGAACATGTCTGTACAATCTACAGAATTCGTGATAAAAGTGTCAAATCCCTTAGGCAAATGTGTGTTAGTTGGTAAAGTATGTAAGAATTGTCCTTTGATGATTAGAGGTTACTATTTTCCAGCTAACCTTATGCTTTTTCCATTTGATGAATTTGATGTAATACTTGGTATGGATTGGTTGACCATTCATGATGTGGTAGTAAATTGTGGAAGAAAATTTATTGAGTTGAAATGTGAAAGTGGTGATATTCTTCGGATTGAATCAAATGAATCGGGTAGCTTGCCTGTAGTGATTTCTTCTATGACTGCTCAGAAATGTATAAGAAAGGGTTGTGAAGCTTACCTTGCCTTTGCTATGAATGCCAAAGAGATTGAGTTAAGAATTGAATCAGTGCTGATAGTATTTGAGTATCCAGATGTATTTCCGGAAGAATTGCTCGGGTTGCCTCCAGTTAGAGAGATTGAATTTGGAATTGAGTTAGCCCCTGGTACTGCGCCAATTTCGATTGCTCCGTACAAGATGGCTCCGGCTGAGTTGAAAGAATTGAGGGCCCAACTATAAGAGTTGATGGATAAAGGTTTTGCAAGACCGAGTTATTCTCCGTGGGGTGCTCCCATATTATTTGTGAAAAAGAAATATGGTTCTATGAGGTTATGTATAGATTATCGGCAACTTAATAAGGTAACCGTAAAGAACAAGTATCCACTACCAAGGATCGATGATTTGTTTGGCCAATTGAAAGGAGCCACTGTGTTTTCCAAGATAGACTTGAGGTCTGGTTATTACCAGTTGAGAGTCAAAGACTCAGATGTGCCGAAAACCGCATTTTGGACAAGGTATGGTCACTATGAATTTCTAGTTATGCCTTTTGGTTTAACCAACGCCCCTGCCGTGTTTATGGACTTGATGAATCACATTTTTCGGCCATATTTGGGAAAATTTTTTGTAGTCTTTATTGATGATATATTGATTTACTCTCGTGATGAGAACGAGCATGTTGAGCACTTGAGGACGGTCTTACAAGTTTTACGGGATAAGCAGTTATATGCCAAGTTTATTAAAAGTGAATTTTGGCTTAAAGAAGTCTTGGGGCACATTGTTTCGGGTGATGGTATTCGAGTTGACCTGAGTAAGATTTCAGCAATTGTTGATTGGAAACCGCCGAGGAATGTATCTGAGGTTAGAAGTTTTCTAGGCCTGGCTGGTTATTACAGACGGTTTGTCAAAGGATTTTCCATGATAGCTACACCGATGACGAGGTTATTACAAAAAGATGTAAAGTTTGAGTGGTCAAAAAAGTGCCAACATAGTTTTAAGAAACTAAAGGCAATGTTGACCGAAGGTCCTATTTTAGTACAACCTAAACCGGGAAAAGAATTTGTGGTTTATAGTGATGCATCTCTAAATGGATTGGGTTGTGTACTCATGCAAGAGGGCAAGGTGATAACTTATGCCTCTAGACAGTTAAAGCTACACGAGAAGAATTACCCGACACATGATTTGGAGTTAGCTGCCATTGTGTTTGCATTGAAGATTTGGAGACACTATTTGTATGGTGAGAAATGTTGGGTATTCACTGATCATAAAAGTCTAAAGTACTTGATGACTCAAAAGGAATTGAATCTAAGGCAACGAAGGTGGTTAGAGTTAATAAAAGATTATGAGTTAGTGATCGACTACCACCCGGGAAAGGCGAATGTGGTCGCCGATGCCCTGAGTAGGAAATCTTTGTTCGCATTGAGAGCTATGAACACACAGTTGGCTTTATCAGATGATGGTTCTATTCTAGCTGAGTTGAGAGCTAGACCGATATTTCTCCAAGAGATTTGTGAAGATCAGAAAGGCGACAGTGATTTGCAAGCCAAAGGAGTTCAATGTGAATCGGGTATGGAGTCAGATTTTCATATTAGTTCTGATGGATGTTTGATGTTCCGAGATAGAGTCTGTGTACCAAGAGACGATGAACTTATTCGAAAAATTTTACATGAAGCACATAGTGGATGGTTATCTGTACATTCAGGCAGTACAAAGATGTATAATGATTTGAAGAAATGGTATTGGTGGCCGAGTATGAAGAAAGACATTTTGGAGTTTGTATCGAGATGTTTGATTTGTCAGCAAGTGAAAGCTGAACACAAAGTACCGTCGGGTTTACTTCAGCCTATTATGGTTCCCGAGTGGAAATGGGACCGTATTGCTATGGACTTTGTGATGGGTTTGCCCTTGACATTGAAAAAGAAAGATGTTGTATGGGTTGTAGTTGATAGGCTTACGAAATTGGCTCACTTTATACCGGTACGCATTGACTATTTGCTTGATAAGTTGGCGGATTTGTATGTGTCAAAAATTGTGAGATTACACAGAGTACCGTTGTCGATTTTTTTGGATAGAGATCTGAGATTTACATCACGCTTTTGGAAAAAGTTGCAAGAAGCCTTGGGCACAAAGTTGAGTTTTAGTACAGCTTTCCATCCACAAATCGACGGACAGTCGGAGAGGATAATACAGATACTTGAAGACATGCTCCGATGCTGTGTTTTGGAATTTTAAGGTAATTGGGAAAAGTACTTACCGTTAGTGGAATTTGCCTACATTAACAATTTTCAGTCGAGTTTGAAAATGGCGCCTTATGAGGCATTGTATGGGTGTAAGTGTCGAACGCCCTTGTATTGGACCGAACTCAGAGAAAATGATTTTCATAGAATTGATTTAGTCAGAGAAACCGAAGAGAAAGTAAGACTGATTTGTGATTATTTAAAAGCTGCATCAGATAGACAAAAATCCCATGTGAATTTGAAACGGAAAGATATTGAGTTTCAAGTTGGTGATAAGGTATTTTTGAAAGTATCACCATGGAAGAAGGTTCTCAGATTTGGCCGGAAAGGCAAACTGAGTCCACGCTTTATCAGATCGTATGAGATTACCGAGAAGATAGGCCAATAGTCTATCGATTGGCTTTGCCATCTGAGTTGGAAAAGATCCATGATGTTTACCATGTGTCTATGTTGCGCCATTACCGATCAGATCCTTCACATGTGATTGTACCGACAGAGGTTGAAATTCAACCCGACATGACTTATGGTGAAGAGCCGGTTAAGATTTTGGCATGAGAAGTCAAACAGTTAAGAAATAAAAGTATAGCTCTTGTGAAAGTATTGTGCCAAATACATGGGGTAGAAGAGGCTACATGAGAGCCCGAGGAGGCTATGATAAACCAATATCCAAACCTTTTTACCAGTAAGATTTTTGGGGACAAAAATCCCTAAGGCGGGAAGAATTGTAACAGCCCGATTTAGGGCCTAGTCAGAATAGTGGTTGCGAGACCACAAATCTGAAGTAGAAATATGTGTTTTATGGTTTTTATGAGGTCTATGACATGGTTTCATGATTTTGTTAAAATTTCATGAAGAAATTTTATAATTCAGTGATCGATTTATCCATTAGGACTAAATTGCAAAGATGGAAAAATATGAGATTCTAGAAGTTTTAAATATGAGATAGCATTAGAAAATTTATTAGAGGTCCTTATATAGCAATTAGACCATTATATCTTATGATGGACAAAAATGGACATGGGAAGGAAAAATCTCAAGAAAAGGGTCTTAAAGGCATTTTAGTCATTTGGTTAATAAATTAATAAAAAGGGGAAAAAAAGTCAAAAATGGCGTCCATCTTCTTCCCTAAGTGCCGAAATTTTGAGGAGAAGCCATAGCTAGGGTTTTGTTCATTTTCAAGCTCAAAGTAAGTGCATCCTAGCCCCGTTTTTGATGTTCTTCGTATTTTTGAGATCTTCGTAACTCGATTTAGCTATTTCTACCATTATTTTGAGCTAGAGTTCATGTTCAAAAATTTACCCAGGTATGGCATGCATGTATTTTGATGTTTAATGGAGCAATATGAAAGTTTGATGTGTGATGAACATCTTTTTCTAAATGATTTTCATGGAAAACTCATAAAAAGGACTTATTTGTAAAGATGATAACATGTGTAGTAAAAATCAGTTTTGAAGGAAAATATGAGCTATTTTAAGCTTAAGATGGGTTCGGCTAGGCTTGGGTAACCAAGGAAATGAGTACATTTCATTATACGAGCCTAAGGGCCATTTTGCAAATATGTGAAAGTTTAGGGGCAAAATTATAATTTTTGCCAAAGCGTGATATATGGGCTGTTTTAGTCAATGTGATCATTAAATAAGTGAAATTGTCATTATAGATCAAGAAACACGAAGTCCGGACCGAAACCGAGGAAAGAACAAGGTGGTGGACTAAATTGAACAATTATACATATTTTGGTACCGAGGTAAGTTGGTGTGTAATAGTTCAACATTAAGTTACTATGCTTTTAAATGCTTGACGTTTCGTGAAATGTATATTATTTCTATGAAAGTGGTTACTAGAGTCTCGATGAAAGTATGATGAAGTTATACTATGTTGAAATCCCGGTTGAACCTTATGAATAGAAATGATACCCTTGTCAAGACATGAGATTTATAAGGTCCCGTATAAGACCATATCTGGGATATGGCCTCGGCACCGAATTGAGATCCCGTATAAGACCATATCTGGGATATGGCATCGGCATCGAATAGTGATTTCGTGTAAGACCACTCTGGGACCTGGCGTCGGTATGAAATTGTGTAAGACCATGTCTGGGACATGGCATCAATACACGATCTCATATAAGACCATATATGGGATATGGCATCGACATCGATAAGAGATCACGTATAAGACCATATATGGGATATGGCATCGGCATCAACAGTTGATCCCATGTAAGACCATATCTGGGATATGGCATTGGCATCTTATTACGTGTATGACGAATTTCGAGTATCCTTCGATATTCTAAGTGGTTCAACGGGGTAAAGAGCTAAGTTTATGTCCAAGATGGTAAAAGTGCTAAAGTTATGTGATGAAGTGATACAGGTACATATGAGAACTCACGAGAAATGAGTCTGATATGTGTAATGTGATTGGTAAGAGTAAGCATGAGTAAGCTATATCAATGTGCTTGAGAACTTGTGTTATTACTTAAAGTAAAGTATGAATGTATTACAAGATTTTTATGTTGCTATCTATTACATGCAAACTTACTAAGCTTTATGCTTACTCCCTCTCTTTTCCCTTTTTCCTGTAGTATCGCCAAGCTAGCTCGGGGATCCTAGGACGTCGGAGCTCGGTTCACACTATCAAGCTATTCTTGTGGTATAGTAAAGTTTGATTATTTTGGGTATGGCATGTATAGGAACTTGGTCATTTTGTTATGTGTCATATTGGTTAGCCAAGGTGTTGGCTATTAATGTTACTAAATTCATTTTGTAAATGGCCATTGGAATTGGCCGATACTAGTTAAGTTATATTCATTCAATGATGATGAAATTCATGAAGTGTAAGCTTGTGCAATTGAATGAGTAAAGTGTGAAATATATGCATGATGAACGTAGTGTGAAGTTAAGGTGTGGATGTCTTAATTGTGAATATTAGAGGTGCATTATGGTTATGTTATGTGTTGCATTGAAATGTTATAAGTGCAGTGGCTTTTCAGGGTGGCAAATGGCTTGGTAAATAGCCTTATATTTATCCACACGGGTAGACACACGGGCATGTGTCTAGGCCGTGTGTGGCACACGGTCTTCCTCATGGGCATGTAGCCTGGCCGTGTGTCCCCTGTATCTAATTTGCAAAAAATTTAGTTTGTCACACGGGCTAGCACACGGGCGTGTGGCTTGGCCGTGTGACCCTAAGTGTCTGCTAACGTCATAAGCAGAATGCCAATGTTTTCACACACGGGCTAATACACGGTCGTGTCCTGGCCGTGTGAGGGACACGGGCCATAGACACGGGCGTGTAGCCCTGTTTTGAGTAAAAAATTTCTAAGTGTTCATGAGCTTTCGGTTCAGTCCTGATTCGCTCTATTTGTATGTTTTGGGTCTCGTAGGCCCGTAATAAGTACTATATGATTATGAATGAAAAGTTTAAAGTTCAAAAGAAAAATTTATGGTCGATTTTGTATGATTTAAGTAAATTAAGATCGATAATGCCTCGTACCCGATTCCGGCGTCAAATACGGGTAAGGGGTGTTACAGAATTGGCCCACCGTTTGGAGCATTTGAAACATCATTGGTTTCAATTCAAATTGGGTTGCCTCAATATCTGGCCTTCTAATTCCTGGATTTAACTCACTGAAAAGTGGCACATCATATTGTCTGATGCATCGTTCCCTATCATGAGCAATGAGGATGGGATTTCGTACACGGTTGGCTTCGTTACCTTGGTCTTGATTCTGATTTCCAAGGTCCATCTCAATTTGTCTTTGATCAGTTCGTTCACGTCTTCTTTGTCTAACAGTTCGCTCAATTTCAGGGTCTACAGGGAGTAAATCGATAATCCAATCTATGCTCATAAACATCTCAAAAGAAAATCACAAAATTAAAAAGAATAAGTTAGTAATGTTAGAACTAAACCAAATTGGAAGTAAATAATTGCACATAAAAAATGATTATGGCAACAGTTAACAATCCCCGGCAACGGTGCCAAAAACTTGTAACGCGTAGGTTTGTGCAAGTGTACACAGTCATTATCAAGTAATAAGTAAGTATCGAGTTATCGTCTCCACAGGGATTGTATTTGTGTCAAATCACTTAATTGTAAAATTATATTAACAACTTGGTAAATAAAAACACATATGATTGAGAAGTGATGATTAAAATTAAATATATTAAACTAAATGCAATGATCCCTAATGCAATTTATCCTAAATATGCAAACTATATGAATGAAATAGATTTTAGAAAAATTAAACACAATTTGCAACAATTATAACATAAATAATCTAGGACAATTACTTTAATTAAACTCAATTTATTATCAACATGCTTAACAACATTCGAAAAAAATTCCATGGAAACTCGATCTTTTATGAGTTGGAAACAACATTAGGTTCTTTCGGAATCCTTTACTTAGTAAATACGCATTTTACTGATCCTTATTTACTAAGGTTTTCTTAGCATTCGTGTGAGGTAACAGGGACGTGTTAGGTTTGAAACAGTTTAATCACACAAATCTAAAAACTATGAAGATAACAGAGCTTGGTCAGAGTTGTTATGCAACCTGCAATTTAATCGGGTCAGGATCTAAATTGAGCCTCCACATTTCAATTATGTGTCCACTAGCCATCGTCTGGTCAGGATCGCTCAGCTAATTTAGGTGCATTTCAATCAGGTATGAACGAAATACAGACTTGATTTTAATTGAAAACGTGATTGATTGAGGCACAAACATTATAAGCATGAATCAAATAAATATTATTTAATCAAAGCAATCATCCAAGCTTAAATAAAATTAAGCTAACATTGTTGTAAACAAGAACAAAGAACACATAGCAAACATTTTCAGATTAAATCAAAGAAAAGAAAGATTAAACCCAAACCAAAGTGGCTTTCACCCAAGACTCTGATCGACGAGGCTCCTTCGCTCCTTCACTTTTCCCTTTTGCTGATGGCTCTCCAAGGTGGCCGACCAAGGGCTCTTTAAGAGGCTTAATTTCTAAAATCTCTATAAAGAGATGATGCTAGGCGTGGGGAATGGAAAATGCTAAAGAGAATTGAGAGAGAAGAGAATGATGGGGGATGAGGGATGATGAATGAATGAGGGGGTCTTATTTATATGTGAGGAGAGGGGGATAGTTTGCTAAAAATAGGAGGTTCCATCTCTTCAAGCATCTTCAAAGGGTGGACGGCCATGAATTGAGGAAATTGAGCTGATTTTTTCTTGATTTTTGCTCAATTTAAGTGCCACAACAACTCATGACTGAAACTCGGTCAAGTGCAAATCTTCAGGCAAATCTCTAATTTCTTCAACATTCCAAGGACCTTGTGCAATTAAACCAAAAAGTGGTTTATGTGGACAGCAAAGTGTAGCCGAAGATTGGGTTGACTTGGTCTCCAATTTGGACGGTTTTGTAATCCAACAAAGCTATCAGACTTGTCCAAAATAAATCAATAAATTAGAGGACCAAAGATTAAAATTTATCCAATTTAAATAATTAATTATAACCCAAATTATTAATGAAATATCTAAAAATGAATATTTAAATATAATTTTATATTTTATTATTTAATTTAATCATGCATGGCCCACTTCATGTCTTGAAAATATAATCTGCTCAATTTAATATAAAATAAGCCATTTTATGCATGAAAACTATATAATAAAGCATAAAATCACATTTTAATAATTTCTATGTCCTAATTTCATAGTTTCACATATTTCATAAATTTATTAAACAATTACTTAGTTTTAACAACAAAATTAAGTAAAAAGGTGATAAATTATATAGGAAAAATCCTATATATTTTTCTGTTTACAGCTTTATAAATTTTTTTTAAAATGTGGGTGCATTTCCAAGCCCCATGTGCATTCACCCAAACTTAAAGTTTGCATTGTCTCCAATACACTAACATGAAAATGTACTTACAATAAAAATGCAATGACAATATATACTTAGCAAAATAAAACCTACAGCTACATGTAATGCATGAATACTATAACTAAAGCTTAAAATAAACTAACTCTGTTATCCGTAGCTGTCGATGTGGCTGCACGATGTTTCTTTCTCCTCCTTTTCTTCTCCTCCTTCTTTTGTTTTTTATCCTTGGAGCGCTTCCTTTTCTTTTCTTTGGGCTTTGCGCGGTCTTTAGATTGCTCCTTAGTTTCGAGCTCAGCCCCGGCATCATCAGCTGCTATTTGTGTAGGAGAGGCCACTTGGAGTGATCCAATGTAGACCACTATTGCCCATGAATTGCATTCCTCCTCACTGGTTACCTCAGCAACTTCCGCCGGTCTCGCTCCAGTTTGCTCCAAATTATCAATATTTGCACCCACAGACTCGGGTGCTGTGACAGTCTTCTCAACAGACTCTTCTTCTTCTTTTTCTTTCTCATTTTTAGCAAATTCCTCTTCTTCAGCAACAACTTCCTCTTCTGCAGTAGCAACTTCCTTCTCAACAACAGTGTCCTCTTGATCAGCAAAAATACCATCCTCAAACAAGCTATCAATCTTTCGCAGGCATTCTTCAATGTCCCTAGATTCCTCTTCTTTCTCATTATCAGAGACCTGCATAATGGGTGGGGGATGCCACCGATCTCTCTCGATCTTCTAAGTCGTCATCCGAGGAAGAGAGGTCATAATTGTGAATGATTGGTGGAAACACAGGGAATTCCGGTAGTAGGGATGGGCTCAGTTGGCCTAATGTGGCTACAATAGAACTGTTCCAGGCTCTGGTATAAGCATAAAACAAATTCTGGGATTTCTCCATAACTTCAACTGTAGCTACAAGCTTGATCTGCCTGTTGTTGATGGAATTTACCATTTTTTCGACATCCTTTAGTTTGCGCCATAATGATGTCTCCACATTCATGCTTGTTCCTTTTCTGTCGGCTTTGGCTTTACCCTTACTTGTCTTGCTGGTCTCCGCCTCCTTCAGTATCGGCGTGTCCTTGCCTTGAGTCATTTTTTCTACAGAGGCTTCATTAATTGGGCTCTTATTTTCCAAGACTTCCTCACCAACACAGGGCACGATTCCTCTTTGCTAATGCAATAACATCACCAGTGATAGGAAAACCGAGATCGCAGTCTACCTTGCGGCGCAGTCAGCTATTTCTCGGTGAAGTATTGCACCTACATCAATTTTTCTTCCCTTCACAATAGAATATATCAGACACATCCTGTCTAGGGTGACTGTGATGCTGTGAATGGAGGGCTTTAGCCTGCAGTTGATAAAATGAAACCAAATTTTGCCTTGCAGCATCAGGAAGCGGCGGTGCATCGTATAGTTCTTTTGATGGGAGCCTGTCCACACTGCTCCCTTGACACACAAGTCTCTCACCAACAAGTCTCATCTTTCATCTGTGATGTCATCCATGAACTTGAAATGTTCGTCGACATCAACCTTGGTGCTGTACATCTCATTGATTGTTGTAACTTCTCGTGGTATTAAACCTTTTCGAACGAAAATGAACTCTAACTCATGATCGTAGAGATTAGCATAGAACTTACATATCAGTGAAGGCGAGTAACTTCCAGGATGGGTGCAAAAGGTTTCCCACTTTAACTTCGAGATGGTTTTAGAGACTTGTTTACCCAGGTCTTGTTGTGGCGAAAGGGAAATGCCCTGCTCGGGATGGAAGTTTTGCTTTAATATATTATCGTGAAATCATTCCTTTGCTGCTTTATTCAAAAAGATTACTGGCTCTCTTGTCTGCACTTTCTTGGGGAATTCTGATTCATGAACTGTGGTAGTAGAGGGTGCATGTTCTCCAGCAGATTTGGCAGTTTTCTTGATAGAGCCTCTTGTTTAGGCCATCTTTTTTTGAGGGAGAACGGTTTGGAGCTGAAAAGATATGATTTTGAGAAGAGAAAAGAAATAAAAATGGTTGCCTGAATGCGTTACAGTCAGTTCAATAAGGGGATTTATAGTGGGTGAAAGAGGAAGATGGAGAGGTGTGTTATTTTTTAGAGAGATATAGGGCTAGCGGGAAGAGTTGTGTCCAATAGAAATTGTGCCCGCTCAGAAGGATCAAATGGCTGAGTGAGTTTTGATCCAACGTTGGGATCTGAATTTCTCAGAATTTTGATAAGCTATAAATGGTAGTGCAGACTTATGGAATGCACTGACAGTAAGATTTCAATGCGTCAACAATGGTACCTAATTATTCTGTAAAACAGAAGGAAAACAAACTTTAACAAAACATAAATAAAACAAAATAAACTAAAATCACAGAGTAATAACTAAAAATTAAAACTTTTCGACCAATTTAATGGTATTTGCCTGCTTTTGATCATTGTTGCTAAAATAGTGTTTCAGCCTCTGTCCATTTACTTTGAACTGGTGTCCATCACTTAAATCTCGAATTGTGACTACACCATGAGAAATACGTCGACAACTTCAAAAGGTCTAGACCAACGTGAACACAATTTACCTGGGTGCAATTTAAGTCAAAAATTGAATAATAAAACTTGTTGACCTGCGATAAATTGTCGCTGTAAAATAATCTTTTCATGCCATCGTTTGGTCTTTTCCTTATAAATTGTAGCATTTTCATAAGCATTTCTCCTAATCTCCTCTAGTTCAGTGATATCCGACAGTCTTTTCTTTCCAGCCGCTTGATAGTCCATGTTCACTTGCTTAATTACCCACATTGCTTTGTGTTCCAATTCGACTGGCAAGTGACATGTTTTCCCAAAAACCAATTGATACGGTGACATCCCTAATGGAGTTTTTATGCTATCCGCAATGCCCATAAAGTGTCATCCAATCAGCAAGACCAATCTTTCCTCGAAGGGTTTACAACATTTTCAAAAATATTTTTAATTTGTCGATTCGAAACTTTAGCTTGTCCATTGGTTTGCGGATGATAAGTAGTAGCCATTCTATGATTAACTCCATATCTTTTCAGTGCGACCGCCACTTGGTTGCAATGAAAGTGTGTACCCTAATCACTAATCAATGCCTTTGGTGTGCCAAAGCGGGTGAGTATATGCTTGTGAAAAAAATTTAGCACTGTCTTTGCATCATCCTTTGGGACTGCAACAGCTTCAACCCACTTCAAGACGTAGTCAACATCTACTAATATATAAAGATTTCCAAATGAACTTGGAAACGGTCCCATAAAATCCATACCCCAAACATCGAATAATTCAACCTCCATAATTGACTGCTACAACATTTCATTGCATCGGGATATACAACTGGTGAGCTAACACCTATCGTATTGATTCACAAAATTATGGGTGTCTTTGAATAATGTCGACTAATAGAATTCTGATAGGAGAACTTTAGCAGCAATTCTCATACCACCGAAATGACCTCCATAAGAAGCATCATGACAATGCTTCAGGATTGAAAGCATCTCCTCTTCCAGAACACAACGTCAAATAATGTTGTCATTGCATACCTTGAATAAATATGGCTTGTTCCAATGATACTTCACTACATCACGAAGAAATCTTTCTCTTTTATGGCCTGTGACACCCAATGGGACTTTTCCACATACTAGATAATTAAAAAAATCCGCATACCAATGGGTTGCATCTACAACAAATAACTTCTCATCTGGGAATGCGTCGACAATTTGAAGTATGTTTCCATCTTCGCTGCCAACTTTTGATTGAGATAAATGGTCTACAACTTGATTCTCTGAACCCTTATGGTCTTTTATCTCGATGTCAAATTCTTGCAACAATAATATCCAGTGTATCAGTCTTAGTTTGGCATCCTTTTTCGCAAAGAGATATCTCAACACTGAATGATAAGTGAATACCGTAACTTTTGCGTCGACAAGATAGGAACAAAACTTGTCGAAAGTAAAGACTACAACAATCAATTCTTTCTCTGTAGTGGTATAATTGAGTTGAGCCACTGTAAGAGTTTTGCTAGCGTAATAGATGGCAAAAAATATTTTTCCCTTTCATTGTCCTAGAACCGTACCCACAGCAAAGTTGTTTGCATCGCACATAACTTCAAAGGGTTGAGACCAATCTGGTGCAACGACAATGGGTGCATTCACTAGCTTCTTTTTTAACTGAATAAAGGCATCCAAACATGCATCGTCAAAAAAGAATTTTTGATTCTGTTCTAGCAATGAGCATAAAGGCTTTGCAATTTTCAAAAAATCTCTAATAAACCTTCGGTAAAACGCCACATGTCCTAAAAAACTGCGAATACCTCTCATGTTTGTTGGTGGAGGTAATTTCTCAATGATTTCCACCTTAGCTTTGTCTACTTGAATAGAGATGCACTGTCCTAACACAATGCCTTTAGTTGCCATGAAATGACATTTTTCCCAATTCAGGACAAGATGTGTGTCCTCACATCACTTCATTACTTTATCCAAATTATCAGCGCAATGATCAAAATCATTCCCATAGACTAAGAAGTCATCCATAAAAACCTCTACAGAGTCTTTGATCATATCTGAGAATATTGCCATCATGCACCTTTGAAATGTGGCTGGTGCGTTGCAAAGATCGAAAGGCAAACGGGGAAAAGCAAAATTACCAAAGGGGCAAGTGAAAGTTGTTTTCTCCTGATCCTCTGGTGCAATAATGATTACTGTGAAGTCAGAGTTTTAAATTTATAAAGATAATGATCGAACCTAGAAACTAACTATGACAACGATTGAGGCAAGCGCACCTATCGAACAGTAGTATAGCTTAGGCAAGACTAGATTGTCGAACCCAAAGGAACTAAAAGTACTAATACTAACTTTCTTTCTATTATTTAGCTTAAGAATTAAGCGAATGGTTGTTTAATCTAAATTAATTAACTACTAAAACTAAAGACTCTAAGAAAAAGAAGAATGAATTTGGGGAAATAACTTGGGGAAAAACCAATTAATTAAGACGACACCCAAGGAAGAATCCACCTAGACTTCACTTGTTATCTAACTCTGAACCAGACGATTTATTCATTTGACTTGATTCGTAGGATTCCCTAATTTATATTAAACCCTCTCTCGAGGCGAATAATGTCTAACCCTAGGTTGATTAATCGCAATCTCTTTCTAATTAAAACCCCTAGAATTGCATTAACTCGATCTATGGACTCCCATATTAGGTTTCACCCTAATCCGGCAACGCTTCGTCACCCTATCTCTAGGCGCGCGATCAACTCCGCTTAACTATGCTAGATCTACTCCTAGGCAGGGACTTTTGCTCCTCCACCTAAGCACATCAAACTTGAATTAATATCCGTGAAATATCAACACAAGAATTAAGAACACATAATTAAGAACAAGTCAAATATTTATCATATAGTTCAGCAAACGATAACAAGATTCATCTAAGTTTCATCCCCTCGTGTATCCGAGGTTTAGTTCATAACAATAAAAGAAAACATCTCGAAGAAAAGATAAAACAAAACATAAGAAATCCCTAAAACCCCCTGAAGGAATTGAAGAGGAGATCCTCCGTCTTGAGTAGAATTCCGGCTTCTTGAGATGGATCAACTGGCTATCCCTGAGCGAATTCCCACAAATCTGCCTTATCTGGCCTAGCAAGACGCCCCTAAATGGTAGCTTTAGGCTCCCGTTGTAACACCCCAAACCCGGCCCATACACCACGACCGAATTTAGAATGCCACTGCAGAAAACGTTTGAAAAGATTTTGACTTTAAAGATAAAAACTTTAAAATTTATTGTCGTTTGTAGAATATTGTATGTTTAAAATTCTGAGTAAAACTTTGATGTTACCAATTATCCGAAATTAAAACTTTAATATAAATATTTTTAAGATATAAGTTGCTAAAAATGAAATCATTTCCAAATAGTAAATTAATCATCCATCCAACTAAAACATAACAATAAACTTCAAATACTTTAAGTGGCCCTTATTACATCAAATAATTATTCAAAAATACTTAATATTAAACTGCATAAAATAAATAAAACATCTTCTGCATGGCCACCTCGTATCCTCTCCAACCCGGTCCAAGCATCACGCATCACCTACGATGTTTGATAAAAATTTGGATGAGTCTAACAGACTCAGTGTGTAATTAGTCCACTGAATTCCACCCACATATCAAACCACATAACAGATAACAAGGCAATTTATTCACATAATATCACAATTTGGGTGTGGCCCATATCCATACCACATATCAGATCATAATGTAATTAACCACATGATTCCACATATTGGGCTTGGCCCATTTCCACACTGTTCCACATTCACATATTGGGCTTGGCCCATAACCACATCAATAACCACAATGCCACACATCAAAGTGCACCCAACCCAACCTAGGGTCCATCCTCTACACACCCCCGTATCCAGCCACCACACACCAGGGGATTTTTAAATCACCCTCCAACCGCTACACACCATTTCGGCAATTAATGCCGTCCACGATGTAGCTCGTAGCTAACATCAAACCACGATGAGGCACATAGCCACTCATCAACCACGATATGGCACACAGCCGATATCAACCACGATGAGGCATAGAGCCACTCATCAATCCACGTGAACTTAATCACAAGTAATCCACAACGCGACCTCAGTCAGCGCCAATCCACGATGTAGCTCATGGCTAACATCAAACCACGTACTCGAAGTACACCCGTACCTTCTTTCATATCCATAACCCATCCCATGCACATGCAACATATAATAATGTCATGATAAATAATGCATGTACATGTTATCCAAGCATTCAATCGTATTCACATTCATAATCCACATTTCATCAGATTTGGTACTAACCTGATTATTGACATACCCCTTTAAGGGCATCCATTTCATACTAGCACATATATAACACATATACAACACATGCAAGTATCACATAAATCCCGGAAAACGGTAGGCTAACTACACACCTGATAACTTGAAGCACTACGCTCTAAATCCCGATGCTATCACTAAGCGAAGCTATCGCCTACTCTCTCTTGCTCTCGCACGCCCACACCACTGGTGGCCAATCTCGCATCAGCAGAAACCGATCTCTTCTTAAACTTCGAGGATAGAGACTATCCCTCTTCCTTCTTGGATCGGTGTTCGCCTCCATCACAATACTTAATCGAACAACCGTTAATCGATAACAGTTTAGTCTAACATAATGAATCTTAGAACTTATCGAATAATCTTACCAAATCGAATCAAAATCCTGGAAGTTCCTCTTAACCATCGTCGATTTGCCCCTATACATCCATAATCCAAATCGGTCAACACTAATAACCAAGATGGCCTATGGCGAATATTACAAACCTCCTTACCTTGCTTACCTAAATCCCAAACCGTCACTTCTCGCTCTTGAAACCGCCGGAATCCCTATATGCCACATATTAGAATCGGTTATGTATAAACCTATGAAGATGGCCTCTTGGCCGAATCTACACATTACTTACCTTGATGTTTCAAAACCCGAGAGATCTCCTTCAATGCTCCTTAGCGTTGGCTACAATCAAAAGAAACACATCACTATGGCCTTAAAGGACATTCGGCCAACCCTAGACCAAAGCCTAACCATTGCTTTCGGCACACTATTGTACAAGAACCCACAATCGATTGCTAAAGGAAAAAGATTACTTACCAACCACGATTAAAACTAGGAAAGGTGGTCGACGGCCCTATCCTTAGGGGTTGCCAAACGAACCATCACTACATCCCATAGATTCGGCTTTAGAGAATGACAAGAAAAGAATAGTTTTCGGGAAAAAGATGATACAAAAGGACATAAAAAGAAGAAGAAGAAACTAGCCTACCACTCTCGAATTTTGAATGGATCGGCTCCAAGGAAAAGATGCAATCGGGTATGGCCTTAAAATAGGGGATGAAACATTCGGCTATCACCAAAATAAAAGAAGAAGGTTGGAAAAGAGATATAGGTTCGGCCAAGAAAAAATAGCGAAAGAAGAAGAGAAGAGTTTGAAGAATTTTGGCTATGGTGACAAGAAGGGTTCGGCTCTAATATAAAAAGAAGAAAAAGAGAGAATTCTCTTGACTAAGAATTTCGGCAATTGGAGATTAAAAGATGAACAAAAAATTTCGGCACTTAATCCCCCTCTACATAGCCGAAAATACTCTCCTACAGAGTCCCTTGGCTGGCCACTTTATCCTTCCTTATCAAATCCCACTTTCTTCTCCTATTTTTCCTCCATGCTACTCATTCAGAATTAATTGAATTAAACAACAATTATCCCTTACCCTTTAGTCAAATTTTAAAAAGAAAATCAAGCCTTATCTCATCCTTTGGAAGTCCAAATGTCGTCCATCACTCCCCCTCTCCCTTAATGCCAACATGCAAAAATAAAACACACTTTATGCTGCCATCAAGACTCGAACCTCCTCCCTCCTAAAGCTCCCTTTGACGCAAACTCCACAGCACCCTAGGTGGTGTCCCTTGCCACTTTTCCAAGGTTATCTTTGTTTCATAAATCCCCCACAAATTCCCTTAAGGCCTCCTTAGCCTAGCTTCCCATCTTAAGCTTGAAATCCAATACTTTTCTAAAGCACTCTCCTACATCCTAGGGTTCTCAAAACCCCTAAAACACCTCCAAACACACTCAAAGCCTACTAGCTTATGAGTTATGCATTAAATGCATAACCCCTAAATCCCGGATGTTACACCCGTCGACTCCCCTTTTTTAGGTCATACTTAGGGTGTATTTATAGGCTTTTGGAATGTGTTTCTTTTCCCCTAAGTATCCAAATCCGATTGAAATTGCTCTTTTCTGCGGCAGGGACACAGCCATGGCACACACCCGTATGAATCGTCTTTAGGTCGTGTTCAGACTTCATTAATGAGGCACGGCCGTGTATTTCGTGGCTTAGACCGTGTTCAAGATTATTGAGGAGGCACGACCGTGTGGTCTTGTGCCCAGGCCGTGTTGATTTCGTGCTTTGGCCCATTTGGCTCGTTTTAAGCCCGTTTCTCATTCTTTTCATCCTCCGGTGCTTTTCTGAGTATAAAACATGAAAAGAAAGGATTAAGAGCACCTTTTTACATAAATAAAGGGATAAATCATCCAAAAGTATGCTAAATGTGGGATTAAAATATGTTACTTTTATGGTTCATCAAATAACAATTTGATTGTACCCAGAATAGCTGTCTAAAAAGCAATAATAGGCCTTTCCAGCAATCCGATCCAGCATTTGGTCGATGAATGGAAGTGGGAAGTGATCCTTCTTTGTGCTCGCATTCAATTTGTGATAATCCATACAAACTCGCCATCCTATGGGAATGCGTGTAGGAAGTAATTCATCCTTATCGTTGCGAACCATAGTGATGCCACTCTTTTTAGGCACGCATTGCACTGGACTTACCCAATTGCTATCAGAAATCGGGTAAATAATTCCAGCATCAAGCCATTTTATGATTTCCTTCTTGACAACTTCCTTCATCTTATCGTTTATTCTTCTTTGCTGTTCAATCGATTACTTGCCTTCATCTTCCAACTTGATCTTGTGCATGCAAAGAGAAGGACTAATACCTTGAATATCGACAATACTCCAAGCAATAGCTCGTTTATGTTGCTTAAGTATATGGACCAATTTCTCTTCTTGAGTTACATCCAATGTTGCAGAGACAATAACTGGGAGAGTATTGTGGTCACCTAGAAACACATATTTAAGATGAGGAGGTAGTGGTTTCAATTCCAGAGTAGGAGCTTCTTCAATAGATGGTTTAAAAATTAGGGTTGTTCTACTTGCTAGGTCTAAGGATTCAATCTGCGATCGGTGCTTGAGTTCAAGATTATTAGCTTCAACCATGCTTTCACAATCATCTAAGCATTCGGCATCAAATGTCCCTGCAAACTCTTTAGAAAGTTTTGGGCTTTGATAATTAAATTCTTCCTCAATTAGATCATCTAACACATCGACAATATGACATTCTTCTTTATCCTTGCATTGAACAGATTCAAAAACACTTAAGGTGACTTGCTCATCATTAAGTCCCATGGTTAGTTCAACTTTATAAACATTAATCAGAGTTCGACCGGTGGCTATAAGTGGTCGCCCCAAGATTATGGGAACCTCCTTGTCTACATCGTATTCAAGTATGATAAAATTAGCCGGAAAAACGAATTAATCCACACGAACTAAGACATCTTTTCTTTACCCTTCAGGTTGAGCCAAGGATTGATTAGCTAGTTGTAATGTCACTGTAGTAGATTTCATGTGACTAATTCCCAACTTTCTAAAAGTAGATAGTGGCATTAGGTTAATGCTAGCTCCCAAGTAGCATAAAGCCTTACCCAAATAATGATTGTCAATTGAACATGGGATGGTAAAGCTCCCAGGATCTTTCAATTTAGGGGGCAACTTGTTTTTCAAAACAACACTACAGCCTTTTGTGAGTGCAATAGTTTCAATATCAGTGAGCTTTTTCTTCTTGGACAAGAGGTCTTTCATAAATTTTCCATAACTCAGAATTTGTACCAGAGCATCTACTAAAGGAACGTTGATTTGCTATTGCTTCAGTGTGTCTAGGAACTGCTGATATTACTTGTCATGCTCATTCTTCTTAAATATTTGTGGGAAGGGTAAAGGTAGAGATACATCTCCTTGCACTAACACCTTTGATTGCATCGAAAATTTTGAAGGTCAAATATTAGGCATATGAGTGACAATTTACGGAACTTCTTTGTCTGATGCATCGACAAATTCTTTAAATTCAACCTTGTCACCAGTGATTACTCCATTCGTATCTTGAGTTGCTACAGTAGAGTCAATAATCGGTTCGCTAGTTTTTTTACCACTCCTAAGAGTGATAGCCTTACAATGTTCTTTCCCTCTTGGACTAGGATTTTCCGTGTCACTAGGTAATGAACCTGGTGGTCGAGTATTCAGATTTGAAGCAAGTTGTCCTAGCTGCGCTTTCACTTCTCGAATGGAAGATAAATTCCCTTGTATGATAGCTTCCGTGCGAGTAATATGCTCCTGGATTAATGACTCAAGAGTTGCTAATAGGTCAGAAGTAGAAGCGTAAGTGTACAATTACTATTGATGTCCTTGAACATGTTAATTTGGTATTCAAGAGTGTTGTGGCTGCACCAGATTTTGGTGTGGATGTGTTTGGCCTTATTGTGGATGCATCTGAGTGTGGTTATTGTAGTCCTGCTATTGTTGAGTGCAGTTCCCGTGCTTGGGATTATAATTTCCCTGAGTAGATGTATTCCCATATCTGAATTTCGCAGCATTTTGTCCAGCATTCTGAGTTCCCCAAAATGGTTGGTTGCGTGCAGAATTGTTGTAAGAATTACCATAAGAATTGTTGAGGATGTTACTAATATAACAGGCATTCTCTTCATGTTGTGGACAATCTTCATAGCTATGGTTGTCACCACAAATCTCACAAGAAAAACTAGGAACGTCAACTTGCTGAATGACTTGTATAGGTGCAACTCCACTAGTCCCTTGCATATTTTTAATCATGTATGTGAGAGAATAAACTTGAGCACTTAGTGCGATTATTGCATCCAATTCAAAAACTTCTGGAGTAGTTTTTACTTGTGCAGCTCTGGAGATAGGGTATTGATAATCATTCTGAGCAATTCTCTCAAGAATTCTCACAACATCATTATAAGTATAATCCAGTAGAGGTCCATTAGCTGATGCATCGACACAAGATTCCTTGTATGTGAATTCAGCCCATTATAAAATATCTCAATTTGTGTTTCTGGTTGAATGCCATGCATGGGACAATGTCGAAGTAAGGATTTATAATGTTCCCATGTGTTGTGAAGATTTTCATCATCCAGCTGATGATAAGCAGTAATATTATTTTGAAGACGAGCATTCATTGTCGGTGGGTTAAATTGTAAAACAAATTGTGTTGCTAGTGCATCCCAATAAGTAATTGATCTGGCAGGTAGTCCAAAAAACCAAGTACAGGTTTTTCCTTGTAAGGAGTAAGGAAATAATAGCATCTTCAAGGCATCATCAGGAACGCCTTGTTGACTAAATGAAGCACAGATCAATAAAAAAAGATTTAAGATGTTCTCTCGCATTTTTTGTGTGGTAGTCCAACATATTGTCCATTAGAATTCAGCATTGAAACATTACCAGCTTGAGTTCAAAATTCCCAGCTTGGATTACTGGCCTAACAACTCCTGGTTGTAAATCATCTAAAACATGTACTACAAAAATCTCGTATAGTCCTATTTTGTAGGCGAGCATCTTGCGGCAATGGATTATTAACATTTTGGTATTGCATTGGGGATATGGTTGCATTGTTCCCTGGTAGAGCCATATTTCTTTATTCTTGAAGTCTACTCCAAACAGTCCTTTCAATTTCTGGATCAAAATCGACAAGAAAATCCAAATTTCTTCAGGTCATAAAACACCTAAATTGAAGTTAAAGAAATAGCAGTAAAGAAAAACCAATTAGTGAATACTACCTATTATATAAGGAAAATAAAGTGCAAAAACACACAAAAACAAAAATAAACATCAAACAAATGCCATCCCCAACAACGGCGCCAAAAACTTGATCAACTATTTAACATCACAACAATAATGTGCAAGCATACACTGTCGATGCAAGTATAGTAGACAGATGTGAGTCTATCGGATATCGATCACACATGAATGGTAGTCTTTTGTCTATTAATGTCAGTGCAATAACTAGATATAAACATGATAAATTGTGAGGATAGTTGTCGATGCAATAACTGGAAACCAATAGAATAAAATATGATAATGATAAACTAGGATCCCCAGCATGAATCTTCAGTAGAATACTAAGTGCTCACAAGGTATAAAAGTATAGGTGACTGTCGATGCAATAAAATTCAATGTATATCTTACTCAGTGTTACTCCTCTATTAAATCTCAGACTTAAACATGCATATTAACCTCACCTTCTGATGATGGTAGTATGGCACTATTAAGAACAAGTGGACTAAATTCCTCTAATCCTCACTCAACTTCCGTTGAAATGCTTGTTGGCTCAAACTGTCACTGCACTTTCCAGTGTCAGTGACTGTAATAACACTTCCATGTTAAAAAAATTCAAACCCCAAGATTAAATAATAAAATCAAGATTAAATAAGATAACATTTCACCAAGAATTCATTAGTACTTCCATACAATCAAAAATCAGAGAGTAATCACCAGCATTTAGAAAGAAATAAGAAAGAATCGAATGGAGAATACTATCCCTAGACAACTCGACTGAATCTCTCTATTCCCTCTTATCTCGTACTTAGGTCTCCTTGTTAGGAGCTAGTTCTCATCTGGTTTTCACGTTGGCTCACCCGTGAGAGGCTTAAGCTGCCATGGCCACAAGCATCAAGGTAGGATGATGAATATGATGATGGAGAAAAAAGGCTCATTTTTGCTTCTCACGTCCACCTTTTATGTCCTCCCTAATAGTACATGTGTCCTTTCCTCAAAATTATTTTGTCCTTGTACGTACAGGTTGGTTATACCAGACTAGACAGCTCACGCAATTTTGGTTCTTATCCGAACAACTATCAGGTGCAGCGACAATTCTAGACGCAATCTGGAATTAACTCATGCAGCGACATTGTAGGCAGCTGTCAGTGCAGCGATAATTCTGGACGCAATCTGGAATTAACTCATGCAGCGACATTAATGCAATAAGATAGCAAAATTAAGAAAAAAATAGGCTAGGATTCACTTAGTTATAAAATGTAATTTACTAAACTAAAAATGCTAAAATGTATGCTAAGGATAACTAAATGGGAATAATTTAACCAATAAGTAAGGGGAAAACCTATGTTCTTTATAGTGATATCAAGCATCCTGTGACTCGGGTTCAGCGACCAGGCTGGGTATAGGGTGTTACATTTGGTGGTATCATAACTTAGGTTATTTAACACTCAGACCTAATTTATTGATGTGCGGATTGGGGTTAGGAAACCTATGTGTCCAAATTTCTCTGATTTCTTGAATTGTTGACATACCTCTATTTGAACCGCATGAATTTGTTTGAAATTGGTGTAGGAACCAGAAACATTGTCTTTATTCTAAAGTTTTCTCACAAGAACATGACTTGGATCATTTCCCCACCACTCACACCTTTGTTTGTTTGTATGTTTGATTAGTTTAGATTCAATATGCCTCAAAGACGTGTGACTATGAATGCGAACGCTCAAGAGGATGATACATCCTTTTCACCTCCTGTGTCGCCGCGTAGTGTGAACATACCTGATTAGGGTGTTGGCGTTCTGATGGAAGTTATGATTCGAGCATTTCAGAGGATTATTGGTGCTAACCTTGCTCCTACAGCAGCGAATCCTGCACCTGTTAATAGAGGATTACTGCTTGAACGTCTGCCGGTGTTGGGTCGTAAAGAATTTTTTGGAGTAAAAGGGACTGATCCAACCGTAGCTGAGTATTGGTTGGAAGGAGTTGAAAGGATCATTGAGCAGATGTCTTATTCTAATGAGGAGAAGTTGGGTTGTATTGTGTCTCTACTCGACGGTGAGGCTCATCATTGGTGGAATACTATTAAGAGAGGTACTATTGCTGAACAGTTGACTTCAGATTATTTTCTTGAGGTTTTAAGAGGAAATTTGTAACGCCCCCAAACCCGGCCCAGACGTTATGGCCGAATCCAGGAATGTCACATTAAAGGCACAAATCAATCGATTTTGCTAAGTGAAAATTTAAGACCCAAAAGCCCAAAATCCTTAAGTCTTGTTAAGTAATGATAAAAGCCCATTATAATATTTTAAGTATTTCGGAACCCAAGTTTAAACATAAGAAATTTGCTTAGGTTTAGTAATTAAGCAAACAGTTGGAACAATAAAACCCAAAATTTCTAAAGTCAAATCGGAGTACAAGGCCTTATTACATCCAACGAAATTAAAGTAAGTAAAACCATGTCTTTTGAAATAAATAAATAAAAATTTAAACATCTTGTAGTGTGGCCATCTCCGAGTCCTCTCCCACGTCGAGTCGTTTACTGAGGGTCACCTGAAACATTTAATAAAAAGGGTGTGAGTTTCGAAACTCAGTGTGTACAACCCTTGGCATTCAATTCAATATACAATTATCACATTGGGCCTAAGCCCTATCAAAATCAGTGGTCTTGAGCCTTAGCCCACAATGACCTCATATCATATCATATTATGTCATATCACACGGAAACAAGGTTATGCAAACCCTCCCCAAAAATCCATCCGCTACAAACCGTTTCCCTTCCAACCCTACACACTTGTAGGGATATAAGTATCAACCCACCCATCCCTACACACCAAAGGTTGCACCATCAGCGGCACTAGTCAATGTTGCAGCAAAGCTGCTAATCATAAAAAGGGCTTAAAGCCATCGATGGATCCACGGTCGTCAAGCGACTATGCGATCATCAAATTCTTCCTCCGTACCATAATTCTCACCCTTATGCATCCTAAACAGAATATCGTATGAATGCAACATACACATTTTCACACATTCGGCACTTAGGGGTATATTAATCATTTCACTGTCCAAGGGTATTTTCGTAAATCTACTCTACAGGGGTATTTAGGTGATTTTGCAAAATAGGGGTACTTTGGTAATTTTGTAAGTCAGGGATATTTTGGTGATTCTGCAAATCAAGGGTATTCTGGTAATTTTACAATCAGGGGTATTTTAGTAATTTAACAAATCTAAGGATATTTTGGTAATTTTCAAACTAAGGGTATTTTGGTAAATTTCAAATTAGGGGTATTTAGTCCCTCTCGGGTTTTAGTTATGAACTTTGGCCCATAAACAAGTCCTTGCGGCTAAAGTGATTAGACACTATACACCAAGTAGGATTCCAGAAAAGAGGAGGTGGGCCACTAGGACCGCTTAAGTATCAACCTCTCCCTAGATCCACTCCTAGACATGCATATGTCGGTTGCCACACTCCAACCCAGCGACTTGTCCACGGACATGTTTAATTATTATATTAAGTCTTATGTGGTTTAAGAGTTGTTCAAAACTAGGCCTAAAGTCCATTAGGCCCTAGCATACTTTTCTACGTCCCCATAAAGCCCATTAAGCCCAAATCACATCCTTACGGCCCATTAGGCCCAAACCTCATTCATATGGCCTACTAGGCCCAAAACGATTACAAATCATGTAACATGCGTGCCTAACTCAGTTCATATAATCAAATCAATCCATTTCATCAAACTTAGCCTCAGGGCCCACTAGGCCCATTTAGCCACTTTCAGCTTTTCGGCTTTTCGGCATTGCCGATATCATGTGTGTAGTGTTTGTACACACCTGATCACTGCGACGTGCTATCCCATACTTAGCCTAGATCCTACAACCAACCAACCTTCAATCAACCACTCATACTTAATCAAAAATATTTACTTAAAAGCCGAAACCTTACCGTAACCTTACTGTGTGCCACCGGGTTCTAATATCCCTTCCTTAGCTACTAACCACAAGTGTTCCGTAGATCTGCACTCACAGATACACCATCAAAATTTGGGTGACTCGTAATCCACACAAGTCATCCACACATTCGGCCATTCACTTCAACCATAATTGGGTTGAGCACACTTACCCTTGCTAACGATCCTACCACGCTTGCGATCTTGGAATCGTATCCTCGTTATCATAGAATTAACGACAAGACAGTTAGATAGCCTTTCAGCTTTTAACAAAACGTACAAGAGAGGTTAACCGAATACTTACCAAATCCACTTTCAATCCTGCGGCCTAAATTCTGCTTTTTAACCTTGACTGATAGTGAATAACAATCGGTTTGTGATGGAGGAAAACAATAAGGGTTTGGCACAAATAGGAATTCCGGCAAGAGAAGATGATGGCAATTCAGCAGTAGAAGGGTTTGGCTAAGAGAGAATTCGACAAAAAGAAATTCGGCTTTTGGAGATTTTGGCAATAGGGAGAATTCGGCTATGGGAAAACCGATTAAGGGGGAAAAAGAAAAACAAAAGAGAGCTCAAAAAACCTTTCAAGCATTTGCCCCCCTCCTTTTATAGCCACCAGCCGAACACTCCTTTCCCCACAGTCCCCTTCGGCACCAACTCCTCCCTCTCCTCATCTCCTAACTTTTCTCCCTGATAACACCTCAATCTTATTCGAAATTTCCTCCACATCCAACACACCTGCTTACTTCAAACTCTCCACGGCAAGAGTTCAAAACCAACACAACTCTGGCCGTCCATACTGTAAAATAAACACTCCACAAAATGCCACTCCTAAGCCTCAAACCTTGGACCTCTTCATCTTACAAACACGCCACCTTATAGCTCCCAAGTGACGCCACTTACCACTGGACCACAAGCCCATTTGTGTCATATTTTCTCTTAATCTGCTTAAGAGGCCTAATGCCTGATACTATGGTCCACTAAAGAAAAAATAAATTTTTCCCTATGGTCTCCCCTATCTCTAAGGCTTCAAATAATCCCGATAATACCTTAAAATTAATATTCTAAGTGCTACACATACATACTAACTTCAATGCACAGAAATTAAGGTTTCAGGATTTTTTTGGGCGTTACAATTCTACCCCTCTTAAAAAAAATTCGGCCTTGAAATTTACCTGGTTGAAACAAGTGAGGGTATTGTCGACGTATTGCCTCCTCAGGTTCCCAAGTAGCCTCCTCGGCATTATGGTTACGCCAAAGCACTTTGACTAAAGGGACAGACTTCCTTCTTAGTACCTTGACATCTTGATCAATTATCTGAACCGACTCCTCTTCAAAGGTTAGGTCTGGTCTAACCTCGATCTCCTCGACTGACACGATGTGAGAAGGGTCTGATCGATAACGTCTTAGCATTGACACATGGAACACATCGTGTATTTGGCTCAATTCAGAAGGCAATTACAGCTGATAGGCAACTGGCCCAATTCGCTTCAACACTCGGTAAGGCCCAATGAACCTTGGGCTTAACTTGCCCTTCCGACCAAATCTCAACACCTTCTTCCAAGGGGAAACCTTGAGAAAAACCATGTCCCCCTCCGCATATTCGATCTCTCTTCGTTTGAGGTCAGCATACGACTTCTGCCTATCCGCTGCCTCTTTCAACCGATCCCGAATAAATTTTACCTTATCTTCGGTGTCTGCTACCAATTCCGGACCCAAAACTCGTCGCTCACCCAACTCAGTCCAACAAGTCGGAGTACGACATCTTTGTCCATACAGTGCTTCATATGGTGCCATTCCAATACTTGCCTGATAACTATTGTTATACGCAAATTCAGCTAACGGCAAGTAGTCCTCCCAACTACCTCAAAACTCAATTAAACACCCTCTCAGCATATCCTCCAAAACTTGAATGACCCTCTCCGACTGACCATCAGTCTGGGGGTGAAATGTTGTACTAAAATCCAACCTCGTGCCTAGCACTTCATGCAGCTTTTTCCAAAAGCGAGACGTAAAACGAGGGTCTCTATCAGATATAATGGAGACCGGAACCCCATGCAACCTCACAATCTCCGCCATATACAGACTTGCCAATTTCTGTAATGAGTAGTCGGTGCGGACCGGTATAAAATGGGGAGACTTGGTTAACCGATCCACAACAACCCACACAGAGTCCTTCTTAGCAGGCGTCAAGGGTAGCCCACTAACGAAATCTATAGTAACCCGCTCCCACTTCCATAGTGGAATCTTAATCGGCTGAAGTAATCCTGATGGTAATTGATGCTTTGTTTTCACTTGCTGACATACTAAACATTTGCTCACAAACTCCGTAACCTCGTGTTTCAATCCCGGCCACCAATAAAGCTCTCGTAAATCTCGATACATCTTGTTACCTCCGGGGTGCATAGAATAGGAACTACTATGCGCTTCCCATAGTATAGACTTCCTTAGCTCTTCGTCCCTTGGCACACAAATTCTACCACGGAAACACAACAACCCGTCACTATTTATCCCAAAATCTGACGTTTCCCCCTTCTCAATTTGCTTGAATCGAGAATCCAAAGTCTCATCTAATGACTGTTTCTCTTTAATCTACTCAACCCACAGTGGCTTCACTTGCAACTCGACTAACAAACTCCTGTCGTCATACAAACTCAACCGAGCAAACATTGCCCTCAAGTCAAACATAGACCTACGGCTTAGCGCATCAGCCACCACATTCGCTTTGCCCGGGTGATATTCAATCGTGCAATCATAATCCTTTAACAGCTCAATCCATCTGCGCTGCCTCAAGGTCAACTCCTTCTGAGTTAAGAGGTACTTCAGACTCTTGTGATCAGTGTAGATGGTGCACTTCTCTCCATACAAATAGTGCCCCCAAATCTTAAGTGCGAACACCGCTGCCGCCAATTCCAAATCGTGGGTTGGGTAATTTCTTTCATGAGTCTTAAGTTGGCATGACGAATATGCAACCACCTTCCCTTCCTGCATCAAAACACAACCCAAGCCCACGTGTGACGCATCGCTATAAATCGTAAACTCCTTCCCGTGCTCCAGCTGAATTAGAACAGGAGCTTCCGTTAAAACCTTCTTAAGTTTCTCGAAGCTTTCTTGCTTTTTATCTGTCAACATAAATGACACCCCCTTTCGTAATAACTTGGTCAAGGGTGCCGCGATTAGGGAAAACCCTTCAACAAACCGCCTATAGTACCCTGCCAGGCCTAGAAAACTCTGAATTTCTAACACCGTCTTAGGTCATTTCCAATCCAACACTGCTTCCACCTTCCGGGGGTCAACTCTAATTCCCTCAGCGGAGACTACATGTCATAAGAAAGTGACTTCCCTTAGCCAGAATTCGCACTTGCTAAACTTAGCATAAAGTTGCTTCTCCCTTAGAATTTGGAACACAATCCTTAAGTGTGCATCATGATCAACCTCCATTCTCGAGTATACCAAGATGTCATCTATGAAGACTACTACGAACTGGTCTAGGTACGGTTGAAAAACCCGGTTCATGAGATCCACAAAAGCAGCAGGTGCGTTTGTTAGCCCAAACGGCATTACCAAAAACTCGTAATGTCCATAACGAGTTCTGAAAGTCGTCTTATACACATCCGCTTCCTTAACCTCGTTGATGGTACCCTAACGCAAATCAATCTTTGAGAAAATCAAGCTCCCTAAGTTGATCGAAAAGGTCATCTATCCTAGGCAGAGGGTACTTATTCTTAATGGTTAACTTTTTCAACTGCCTGTAATCGATGCACATCCTCATGGACCCATCCTTCTTCTTCACGAATAATACCGGTGCTCCCCATGGAGACACGTTTGGTCTAATAAATCCGCGATCCAACAACTCCTAAATCTTAGCCTTCAACTCCACTAGCTCCTTCGATGCCATCCTATAAGGTGCGATGGACACAGGAGCCGTATCAGGTAACAACTCTATTCCAAACTCCACCTCTCTATTGGGAGGTAAGCCCGACAATTCCTCTGGAAAAACATCAGGGAATTCTTTTACTATTTTCAAATTGTGGACAGTAAAACTCTGAGATTCCAAATCACTGATATAAGCTAAATAAGCTTCATGGCCCTTCCTCACCAACTTTTTTGCCCTTATAGTTGAAATCACGTTCGACAAGTAATCACGTCGTTCCCCGATCACTGCCACTTCATCACCTTCCACAGTCCTTAACACCATCCGCTTCATAGCACAATCTAGAGTTGCTTGGTGCCTCGTCAACCAATCCCTGCTTAAGATGAGGTCGAACTCACCAAATGGTAATTCCATCAAGTTCGCTAAGAAAATAACTCTTTGAACTACCAATGGTACATTCCTAAACAGCTTACTAACTTTCACTGACTGCCCTAAAGGACTTAACATAGTCATTTCATTCTCAATGGTTTCAAACTCAACCCCTACAGTTTCAGTCCTATTACATGCAATGTACGAATGTGTCGACCCCACATTAATTAGCGCAATATAAGGTAGCTCACAAATAAGGAACGTACTCGTTATCACATCCGGTGCATCACCTTCCTCTCTGCAACGAGCAGCATACACCAACGCTGGCTATCTCGCCTTTGCCTATCCTGCACCTCTGCCCGGTGCTCCACGTCCTCGTCCTGCGCCATTTCCACCTCTGGCTTGACCACGGCCCCTTGGTGGTTGTTGACCACCCCTCTGTGGCTAAAAATTACCTCTACCATCGGCTCGCTCCTGATCTAGCCTTCTCGGGCACTCCATAATCCTATGCTCCATAGATCCACAGCCCAAACACGCTCCCATCCTCCTCCAACATTCGCCAGGATGCCTTCTCCCACACCCAGCACAAAGTGGTATTCTGTTATTAGCAGCAGCAACAGGGGCCACAGCTCTAACTGGCCCATTCACTCTGGCCCTCCTTATGGGCCTCTGTTCGGCTCCCATAGGTTCTATATTTCGCTTGTTCTTGCCCTTCTCTTTCTCTCGGTTGAGGCACTTTGTGCTCTTTACCTCTTCTGCTATCTTTGTCTTTTCCACCAAAATCGTAAAATCTCGCTCCCTCTGTAGAGCTATAAGTACTCTAAGGTTATCCCTTAATCCATCCTCGAACCGTACGCATCTTTCATACTCTGTTGCGACTATCCCCTTGGCATATCGACTAAGGCGCAGAAACTCAGCCTCGTATCCTGCTACCGACTTATCTCCCTGAGTCAGACTCAAAAACTCCTTCCTTCGGGCATCCACATAGGCCGCTCCAATGTACTTCCCCTGGAATGTCAATTTGAAGAACTCCCAAGTGATCTACTCCGGTTGGTTGCCCTCCTTTACGGTCAACCACCACTGATAGGCTTCCTCCCTTAGTAAGGATATCACCCCTTTTAACTTTTGTTCAGCCGTACAATCCAGGTCGTCCATTATTCTTTCAGTAGCTTCCAACCAATACTCCGCCACATTCGGGGCCACCCCCATTACTCCTTTGAAAATCTCTGCCCCATTAGCTCGGAGTCGCTCAGAGATTGACCCACGACTTCCCGTACCATTATTAGGCCCAACAACCCTTACTAAGATTCTTAACATGGCCTAGGATACTGCATCTTCTGTAGCGGCAGCCCGTTCATATGGTCCCCTTTCAGCTACTGGTGAGGCCGGAACCTCCCCTACTCCAACGTTGGGCATATGGCCCGTCTCTGACGATCCTGCCCTAACACTTCCACGGCCTCTGCCGCGGCCTCTTGCACCTCTTCTAGCGCTCATCGTTGCGTATTTCTGAATTAAAAATTTTATGAAATTAGTACATAGTTCCACTTATTTAGGGCACATGTCTTATGCGAGTAAATTTTTTTTAAAAGTTATTACGCAGTCGAGAATCCACTACAGGCTTAAGTTTCCTACGGGCTTTAGTCTCTAAAAGCCTATTTTTAAGTAGCCCATTATCTATACAGTTCTGTAATTTAAACAAATGTAGTATAGAAAACTTACTTGGCTCGACGCCGAGGGCTCGGTGAACCACACTTCAAGAATCCTGCAAAAACTTCTTAATCTACTTGTTTAAAAAAACAAAATCTAAGGCCCATTTCACAGCCCGAGCTTTACAATCGGGCTTTGATTCCACTAAATGTAACACCCCCAAACCCGGCCCAGACGTTATGGCCGAATCTGGGAATGTCACATTAAAGGCACAACTCAAACGATTATGCTAAGTGAAAATTTAAGACCCAAAAGCCCAAAATCCTTATGTCTTGTTAAGTAATGATAAAAGCCCATTATAATATTTTAAGTATTTCAAAACCCAAGTTTAAACATAAGAAATTTACTTAGGTGTAGTAATTAAGTAAACAGTTGGAATAATAAAACCCAAAATTTCTAAAGTCAAATCGGAGTACAAGGCCTTATTACATCCAACGAAATTAAAGCAATTAAAAACATGTCTTTTGAAACAAATAAATAAAAATTTAAACATCTTGTAGTGTGGCCATCTCCGAGTCCTCTCCCATGTCGAGCCGTTTACTGAGGGTCACCTGAAACATTTAATAAAAAGGGTATGAGTTTTGAAACACAGTGTGTACAACCCTTGGCATTAAATTCAATATACAATTATCACATTGGGCCTAATGTTGGAACGCTGGCGCCCCTTGGCGCAGCAAAATAAAATTAATTTCGGCGATCCAAACCATGAATCCATGTGTGAGGAACGAATCAGGGTGAAATAAAGGTTTTGAAATTACCGAAACTTCAACTGAGTAGACAATGATGCCTCTCGCAACAAGAATTTTGATCTCTTGTTGAACCAAGCCGCAACCTTTTTCGATGTCGTCGCCTCTACGTAATCCACCCGGTTTGACTATGAATCGGAAGAAATCTCCAAAACTGCTTTTGAGGTTTATTTGCTTGACGGCCGCTAGACCTCACAAGCAATCTATTAGGGTTTATATTAAGCTCGTATCTTTTATTACCTTTTATAATTGGTATATCTTTAATGACTCATAAAATTAAATAAATACAATAAAGTTTTTAACCGAAAATTATAATTACATTAATTATATCCGAAAATTATAATTACATTAATTATAACAAGGATTTCGGTAAACTATATTTATTTAAATTTATATACGAACCAAATTCATATATTAATAGAACTATGTTGTCATTATGTGTACAACATCCTTGTACATATAATATGTTCGATATTTGATTGCCCAATAAAATTAATTCTTTAATTAATTTAATTCATGTGACAACCAAACACAATACCAACTATGTTTTATTACGTTCATTTCAACCATAGGGTGTGATCCTGTACGTTCTTGTAACGTTAGCAGTAATACTAGAACGATTCTAATGTCACAAACAATGAGTGGCATCTAGCAATGCATCATTGCTACCTAAGTTACAAGAAGTCATGATTCGACATAACCTTTTGTGATTAACCTTTCATGCATTAATCCTTAAGTCCTTTATCTCTGGAATGGACACAAGTCATGGAATAGTCACACTTGCGTAGTCCATCCCATGTTTCTTGATATCTTGAGTAGACTATGATATACAAATTAGTATGACATCTCATATCAACTTATTTGAGCATGACCATGCATTTCTAGTCTCACTCAATCAAGTGGCCTAAGATATTACTCCTATTATGTAGGACGGACTTATCCTATATTGATCAACCATATCCCTCTACATAGATTGTGGTATATCAAACATCACCTTTATAGAAACGACTTACACGATGTACATTTGATCGTATGAAAATATACAACTCACGATGTTGGGATAATGATGATCTCAAGTCTGAGGATCATATACATATTAATCACTATGAGTAATGTTGTGACAATTACATAACAATCCAAGAAACATACTCATAGCGAGTCACCCAATATGTTGTTCTCTAACACACATATTCATGCATTGATTTTGACACTCCATATCAATGACAACTCTTTATCATCAATCAACTACATGTTAGTCTTAATGCATTATTGTTGTCCTAGTCAACAAGTAATACTTGACTAAGGATCTTGTAAGAATAATCATATTATTCTCGGGACATTATTATAAAATAGTTTATTTGTACAAACAGTAAAGAAAAAATCAAATAATAATGACAACGCTTTATATTAATAAACATCGTAAATCAAGTATGTTATTACAGCCATCTCATGACTGATCTTTGGGCATACTCTTACAATCTCCCACTAGCACTAAGACCAATCACTCATATATCTAATACCAAGTGACTTAGTGTGACGATCATGCTTCACGTGTCGTCGAGGCTTGGTCGTGTGATCAAGAATGTTATCATCTCAGTAGGTACTCTGCATATCCCTACATCCCCTCGATCGATAATCTCTCGAATAAGATGGTATCGCCTAAGTATATGTTTGGATCGCTGGTGAGATCTAGGTTCTTTAGCTTGTGCAATAGCTCCATTTTTATCACATCGGAGTTCTATAGCATCTGATATGCTAGTCACAACCCCTAGTCCAAGAATGAACTTCTTGATCCAAACCGCTTCTTTTGTTTGCTTCATTGGTCGCAATATACTATACCTCTGTTGTAGAATCGACATCATGACTTTGCTTTGAACTCTTCCCACTCACAGCACCACCATTAAGGCAAAACACAAAACCTCGATTGCGATCGAGAATCGCCCTTGTCGATTTGGAAGCCGCATCAGTGTAACCTTTACACTTAACTCTTCCTCACCTCCATATATTAGGAACGTATCCTTAGTTCTTCTTAAGTACTTAAGGATATTCTTGATCGTGGTCCAGTTGACCTTCACCGGGATCTACTTGGTACCTTTCGTCATACTTAAGGCATATGAGACATCTGGACGGGTACATAACATGGCATACATGATAGATCCAATAGCAGAAGCATATGGAATTTTACTCATGCGTTCTCTCTCTTGTGGATTTGAAGGACACATTTCCTTCGAGAGTGAAATACCATGTCTCATAGGTAGGAATCCTCTTTTAGATTCTTCCATATCGAACCTTTTCAAGATTTTTATCTATGTATGTACTTTGGCTTAGACCTAGTATTCGTCTTGATCTATCTCTATAGATCTTGACTCCTAAGATGTAAGTGGCTTCGCCCAAGTCCTTCATAGAAAAACAACTTCCTAACCAAGTCTTAATAGACTGCAATGTAGGTATGTCATTTCCCATGATAAGTATGTCATCCACATATAGTACCAAGAATGTGATAGTGCTCCCACTAACTTTCTTGTAAACACATGGTTCATCTTCATTTTTGATAAAACCAAACTCTTTGATTGCATTGTTAAAACGAAGATTCCAACTTTGAGAAGCTTACTTTAATCCATAAATGGATCTTTGTAGCTTACATATCTCTCTAGCATCCTTTGGATTGACAAAACCTTCAGGTTGTGTCATGTACACATCCTCTTCAAGTTTCCCGTTAAGGAAAGCTATTTTGACGTCCATCTGCTAGATTTCATAATCATGAAATGTAGCTATGGTGAGTAAGATCTTGATGGATTTAAACATAGCTACAGGAGAAAAGGTTTCATCATAGTCAACACCATGAATTTGGCGAAAACCTTTAGCAACTAATCGCCCTTTGTATGTTTGTACATTACCATCCATGTCGATTTTCTTTTTGAAAACCCACTTGCACCCTATAGGTTTAACCCCTTCGGGTGGGTCAATCAAAGTCCATACTTGGTTTTCATACATGGAATCCATCTCGAGATCTCATGGCCTCAAGCCACTTCTCGTAGTTCGGGCTCACACCGCTTCTTGATAAGTCCTAGGCTCATCTTGATCTATAAGAGGAACGTCACCATGCGTTGTAATGAGAAATCCATATCTCTCTGTGTGCATGGCATTCTCTTAAAGATCTGTGCGGTGGTTGTGTTTCTCTGAGAGTTGCTTGTTCCTCAATTTCTTGTGGAATTTGCTATTGTTCTATCTCTCTGGTTCGGTGGTATCTTGTGATTCTCGAATTTCTTCAAGTTCAATCTTTCTCCCACTTCCTTTTCTAGAAGTAAATTCTCTCTCTAGGAAGACACCAGTCCGAGCAACAAATGTTTTGTTCTCAGTGGGATTAAAGAAATAATATCCTTTGGTTTCTTTCGAATACCCCACAAAAATATACCTTTCAGATTTGGGTTCAAGCTTAGTAGACGTCTGACATTTAACATAAGCTTCACAACCCCAAATTTTCATAAAAGACATACTTGGACGTTTCCTAGTCCACATCTCATATGGCATCTTTTGAACCGCTTTAGATGGAACATGATTTAGTGTGAAAGTAGCTGTCTCAAGTGCATGTCCCCAAAAGGAAGCCGGTAGATCAGCATGACTCATCATGGATCAAACCATGTCTAACAGAGTTTGATTTCTTCTCTCAGATACTCCATTCCATTGAGGAGTACCAGGAGGAGTAAGTTGTGAGACAATCCCACACACCTTCAAAAGATCATCGTACTCTAGGCTTAAATACTCTCCACCTCGATCAACTCGAAGTGACTTGATAGTTTTGCCTAGTTGATTTTGTACTTCATTTTTTAATTCCTTGAACTTTTCAAGGGACTCAGACTTATGGCGCATGAGATAAACATACCCATATCTATTGAAATCATCAGTGAAAGTAATGAAGTAGTGAAATCCACCTCTGGCCTGTGTATTTATTGGTCCACATACATCAGAATGTATTAGGCCCAATAAATCACTAGCTCGTTCACTTTTACCAGTAAAAGGAGATTTAGTCATTTTTCCCAATAAGCAAGATTCACATATTTTTCCCAATAAGCAAGATTCACATACTTCAAATTGTTCAAAAACAAATGAATTCAAGAGGCCATCTTTATGGAGTTTGGATATGCGTTTCTCACTTATGTGGCCCAAACGACAGTGCCAAAGATAAGTTTGATTTGAGTCATTTATTTTAGATATTTTAATATTTATGTTGTAAATGGGATTCATTTGATCTAAAATATAGAGGCCATTAATCAATTGTGCCTGTAACATCCTAGATTAGGGGTTATGCGTTCGTGTGTAATTCATGAGATAGTGGGCTCAGTGGGTGTGTTGGATGTGTTCTGAGGAGTTCTAGGAACCCTAAGGTGCATGGAAATGTATGGAAATGTAAGGCAATGTAAGGAAATGTAAGGAAATGCTTTGGAAACGTTAAGTTTAAAAGATGAAAGTGAACATTTTTGGAAACTAGGGGATGTAAGGAAATGATGTGGAAATGATTCAAAAGAGGAAAGTAAACATTTCTGGAAACTTGGAAATGTAAGGAAATGTCAAGTTTAAAGAGCCAAACGAAAATTTTTGGAAACTTGGAAATGTAAAGAAATGTCAAGTTTTAAGGCTTAAAAGAGAAAACTAAGGCAAGGTGGCCTTAAGAAAAATAATATGAGGAATTTGACACACAAACAGGCTTGGAAAAGTGGCTGGAGATGCCACTTAGGGCCTCTGGAAATGGCGCCACATGCAAGGTGTTGGGCCTGAGTTCGAAGTCACATGGGAAGCAAATAAAAGAAATTTTATTTTGCTTCCGAAGAAAGTGAGGTGGAAGGCACATGGCTATAAATTAGGAGCTTTTATTCTTTTATTTTTAAGAGATAAAGGGTGGATAAATAAGGGATAAATAATGGATTTATTTTAGATTATTTTCAAGAGATAAATGTGGATATTATTTCTTTTATTTTGATAGATAAGGAAGAGATAAAAGAGGATTATTATTAGTATTATTTTTATTAAGAGATAAGAGAAAATTATTGGATTAAGTTTTATTAAAGTGATAAATCAAGGGATAAAGCTATCAAAATAGAAGAGTGGTGGCCAAGTAAAGGACTCTAGCTAGTAATTTTGGCTGTAAAAGGAAGAGTAAGGCTATTCTTCATTCATTCTTTTCTTTTCAAGAAAACCTCTCACAAATTCTCTAAAGTTTCTCCTCTCTCTATGCTGAATTTTCTCTGCCATTATTCTCTTTTCTCTTTTCTTTTCTTCTTCTATTACAAACACAATCAAAAGCCGAAGATACCAATAGCCCTAGTCGATTTCTCACTAAGCCTCAAGAGCCGAAATTGTTATCCACATCAAAGCCATAGCCGAACATCGCTAAGGGTTCAAGCAAGAGTTCCATCAAATTCTTCATGAAGGGTAAGATTAGGTTAGATTCTCATTCTATTTCTTTTAAGGTCATTAAATTAAGATTCTAATACCCTTAATATCTGTTGTCGAAGAGATCTTTCGGGATTTACTAAGTGTCGACTACAAGGAAGGAGAAGTTCTTTTCCGAAGGTACACCATAAGCCGCGTGTTCCCTAGTTATTCGGTGAATTTTGGATTTAAGAATCTAAGGTAAGTCATATTTAACATACTGGCTAAGGGTTATTTGTTGTGAATAAATGTTAGAAATTGATCTAACATGTAGTTATAGGGATTTCACAGAGGATACAAGGATTTTGGGATTTGAGAATTTCAAGGTAAGTTTTAAGAATACTAATCCTACTAGGATTTGGATTTATGGCCGAATGGCTTTTTATTAAATTAGTAAGTGATTAATCAAATGTAGGAATTTGAGATCTAAGGCGATAGATCGATTTGGGATTTCAAGGAATTCGTTAACAAATCAGTGTGTGTATTCTACCCTAAGTTTTGATAGGTTCATGGCTATGTTTAAATTAAATGTATTATTAAGAATGTGTGTACTCATACTAACCTTCGATATATCATATGGCAATTATTTTAATATATGAATATGCATAAGAATGTGAATGTGGCTAAGTACCACAAATGTGGTAAAAGTACCAGTGCACGTTTCCTACTCGATAGGATTATGAATATGATATATTTTGAACATATGAATAGTAACATGAATGAGAATTAAGTATGTTATGCATGATATAAAATTTATGGGGCATTCGGGATCTATGTGAAAGGGGAAGAAGGTGTTGACTTGGTCTCACCAACGGAATATGGTGACTACGGTCACAAAATTTGAATATGGTAACTTCGGTTACATTATCCGAATTTGGTAACTTCCGGTTACATTATTTGAATATGGTGTCTAATGACACAAATTATATGGGCGATGAGCACGTCGATTGCAGCTGATCGCCTTCGATGGTGTGTAGCGGATGGAGGGTTGACTTAGTAGTCCTCACGGTGTGACTGGCAGGTACGGGTGGTGTGTAGCGGATGGTTAATTAGGTTTGGGTTTGGGAATGCATCATTAATTGTATTCTATGATTTGAATGTGTATCATTTGCATGCCTGATTCTATTATGACTTAGTGTTGTGTACACATTGAGTCTCTGTTGACTCACCCCGCTTGGGGAATATTTTTCAGTGATGAACAGATAATGGATCGGCCTGCGGGAGCTTAAAGGTGGCCATGCATAGCAAGAAATTTATGATTTGGACTTTCAATTTATTTTAAGTATTTTAAGTTTTACTTTGGGATCATTGATATAATAAGGCCATTGTGGTTTACTTTATTTTTCTTTTATTTATTATGTTTATGGATTTTTATCAATTAAAGTTTAAGTAAATTCCTTTTTAAAATTAACTCTAAATTTTTGTCACCTTAAATAAATGGGTTTTAACATAAGATAAATTTGTTTTCAACTCAAGCCCAACCCAAACAATATTTTTAAAAATCATACAAGTTTTTCCTAAGTAACAAAAAGAATTTGAACACTGTTTACTTGAGGAACATACCAAATCTGGTCAAAGCTCGTGGGCCGGGTTTGGGGTGTTTCAACTTGGTATCAGAGCCGGTTTAAACTCTCGGCCTGTGGGCTCAGCCCAAAACATTTTGAATTCGAGCCCAAATGATTTTCTTTGAACATAAGGTGTTTTATGGCATGGCACCTAAGTCTCCAGACCACATGATCCACAGTAAGTACCCCTAACATTATGTGTGATTCGTGATTTATGAACTGTATAAGGGTAGAGCAGGCATGGAACGTAGAATAGAATGATAGGAACTTGAACCCTAGGACTAGACTACTCAAACACAAAACCACATAAGACTTAATGCACTAAACAAACCTATGACTAAGTCGCCGAGTTAGGTGTGGCAACCATTGTGCGCATGTCAGGATTGGATCAGGAAGAGCACTGGTATTTAAGCAAATCCTAGTGACTCACCTCCTCTTCGCAGAATCTTACAGTGCGTAACCGGTTCACCCTAACCAAGAGGACTTATTCATAGGCTAAACCCTAACTAAAACCCAAAAGGAACTAGCCGTATTTTCAAAAAAAAAAAAACCTAGTTTTAAAACTCTTAAAATTATCCTTTTGAATTGCAAACATGATTCTATAAAATTTTCTGAAGTATTCTTGATTTATAAAAATTACTAAAATACCCCTATTTGCAAAATTACTAAATTGCCCTTGGTTTATGAAATTTCCAAAATACCCACAGTTCTTATCAAAAAATTCATTACTTTATAAAATGTCCAAAAACCCTAATTTGCAAAATATCAAAATACCTTGATTTTGGAAAAATTACAAAGCGCCCTAACTTACAAAATTACCAAAATGACCCTAATTTCCAAATTTTTGCAACATCACCATTTTGGAAAGTACAATTCTCAAAAAGAACCCTCAAAGTTTTGCAAAATTTGGAAATACCCCAAAATATTAAACTCTACAAATTTACCATGGTTTATTACCAAAATACCCAGAGCTCTAAAATTCATAGAAAACCCCTGATTTCAAAATTTTTCAAAATACCCTGAATTTAAAATTCCAAAATACTTTTGACAAAATCACCAAGGAACCTCATTTTGACAAATTACAAAAAATACCCTGTATGGCAAATTACGAAAATACCCACGGGTAGTGGAAAAACAACAACAATGAAAACTACAACATTTTCTGAATGAACGAAAGTTCATAATTGATTGATGGATGTATGAATGTAAAGACTGTGTGTGCATGTATGGATACGAAAGAACCACTCCTAAAATTTTTCCATAAAAATTCTTCGCGAATAATCAAGTGAAACAAGGACTAATTCATAAAACTTTTTACTCGGATTAAATCGCGACGTTAGAAATAAGTTCTAGGGGACGTGAACTTAGGGATTGTGCCTAGAAAGTATGATGGTTCTATTAAGATCAGAGTTGCAATGAAAGCATAGTGCGGTGAGAAGGATTGTACAACAGTTAATAAGTAATTTCGATGACGAAATTATTTTTAGGAGGGTAGAAGCGTAACATCCTAGATTAGGGGTTATGCGTTAGTGTGTAATTCATGAGATAGTGGGCTCAAAGTGGGTGTGTTGGATGTGTTCGAGGAGTTCTAGGAACCCTAAGGTGCATGGAAATGTATGGAAATGTAAGGCAATGTAAGGAAATTTAAGGAAATGCTTTGGAAACGTTAAGTTTAAAAGAGGAAAGTGAACATTTTGGAAACTAGGGGATGTAAGGAAATGATGTGGAAATGATTCAAAAGAGGAAAGTAAACATTTCGGAAACTTGGAAATGTAAGGAAATGTCAAGTTTAAAGAGCCAAACGAAAATTTTTGGAAACTTGGAAATGTAAAGAAATGTCAAGTTTTAAGGCTTAAAAGGAGAAAACTAAGGCAAGGTGGCCTTAAGAAAAATAATATGAGGAATTTGACACACAAACAGGCTTGGAAAAGTGGCTGGAGATGCCACTTAGGGCCTCTGGAAATGGCGGCACATGCAAGGTGTTGGGCCCGAGTTCGAGTCACATGGGAAGCAAATAAAAGAAATTTTATTTTGCTTCAGAAGAAGTGAGGTGGAAGGCACATGGCTATAAATTAGGAGCTTTTATTCTTTTATTTTTAAGAGATAAAGGGTGGATAAATAAAGGGATAAATAATGGATTTATTTTAGATTATTTTCAAGAGATAAATGTGGATATTATTTCTTTTATTTTGATAGATAAGGAAGAGATAAAAGAGGATTATTATTAGTATTATTTTTATTAAGAGATAAGAGATAATTATTGGATTAAGTTTTATTAAAGTGATAAATCAAGGGATAAAGCTATCAAAATAGAAGAGTGGTGGCCAAGTAAAGGACTCTAGCTAGTAATTTTGGCTATAAAAGGAAGAGTAAGGCTATTCTTCATTCATTCTTTTCTTTTCAAGAAAACCTCTGTGAAATTCTCTAAAGTTTCTCCTCTTCTCTCTGCCAAATTTTCTCTGCCATTATTCTCTTTTTCTCTTTTCTTTTCTTCTTCTATTACAAACACAATCAAAAGCGAGAAGATACCAATAGCCCTAGTCGATTTCTCACTAAGCCTCAAGAGCCGAAATTGTTATCCACATCAAAGCCATAGCCAGAATCATCGCTAAGGGTTCAAGCAAGAGTTCCATCAAATTCTTCATGAAGGGTAAGATTAGGTTAGATTCTCATTCTATTTCTTTTAAGGTCATCGAAATTAAGATTCTAATACCCTTAATATCTGTTGTCGAAGAGATCTTTTGGGATTTACTAAGTGTCGACTACAAGGAAGGAGAAGTTCTTTTTCGAAGGTACACCATAAGTCGCGTGTTCCCTAGTTATTCGGTGAATTTCGGATTTAAGAATCTAAGGTAAGTCATATTTAACATACGGCTAAGGGTTATTTGTTGTGAATAAATGTTAGAAATTGATCTAACATGTAGTTATAGGGATTTAAATGAGAGGATACAAGGATTTTGGGATTTGAGAATTTCAAGGTAAGTTTTAAGAATACTAATCCTACTAGGATTTGGATTTATGGTCGAATGGCTTTTTATTAAATTAGTAAGTGATTAATCAAATGTAGGAATTTGAGATCTAAGGCGAGAGATCGATTTGGGATTTCAAGGAATTCGTTAAGCAAATCAGTGTGTACCCTACCTAAGTTTTGATAGGTTCATGGCTATGTTTAAATTAAATGTATTATTAAGAATGTGTGTACTCATACTAACCTTCGATATATCATATGGCAATTATTTTAATATATGAATATGCATAAGAATGTGAATGTGGCTAAGTACCACAAATGTGGTAAAAGTACCAGTGCACGTTTCCTACTACGATAGGATTATGAATATGATATATTTTGAACATATGAATAGTAACATGAATGAGAATTAAGTATGTTATGCATGATATAAAATTTATGGGGCATTCGGGATCTATGTGAAAGGGGAAGAAGGTGTTGACTTTGGTCTCACTAACGGAATATGGTGACTACGGTCACAAAATTTGAATATGGTAACTTCGGTTACATTATCTCGAATTTGGTAACCGGTTACATTATTTGAATATGGTGTCTAATGACACAAATTATATGGGCGATGAGCACGTCGATCGCAGCTGATCGCCTTCGATGGTGTGTAGCGGATGGAGGGTTGACTTAGTAGTCCCCACTTGTGTAGTGGCGTGTACGGGTGGTGTGTAGCGGATGGTTAATTAGGTTTGGGTTTGGGAATGTATCATTAATTGTATTCTATGATTTGAATGTGTATCATTTGCATGCCTGATTCTATTATGACTTAGTGTTGTGTACACATTGAGTCTGTTGACTCACCCGTTTGGGAATATTTTTCAGTGATGAGCAAGAATGGACCGGGCCTGCGAGGAGCTTAAAGGTGGCCATGCATAGCAAGAAATTTATGATTTGGACTTTCAATTTATTTTAAGTATTTTAAGTTTTACTTTGGGATCATTGATATAATAAGGCCATTGTGGTTTACTTTATTTTTCTTTTATTTATTATGTTTATGGATTTTTATCAATTAAAGTTTAAGTAAATTCCTTTTAAAATTAACTCTAAATGTTTTGTCACCTTAAATAAATGGGTTTTAACATAAGATAAATTTGTTTTCAACTCAAGCCCAACCCAAACAATATTTTTTAAAAATCATACAAGTTTTTCCTAAGTAACAAAAGAATTTTGAACCTGTTTACTTGAGGAACATACCAAATCTGGTCAAAGCTCGTGGGCCGGGTTTGGGGTGTTTCAGTGCCAAACCATAGAAAACATTATTGAGATAAAAGGAACAACAATTATTCTTAACAATTATCTCAAAACCAATTTTGTCTAAACAAGAAATTGAAATAATGTTTTTAGTCAAACTGGGCACAAAATAACAATCCTCTAAACATAAATCAAGTCCACTAGGCAAAGATAAAGTATATGTTCCCACAGCTAATGCAAGCAACTTTTTCTCCATTCCAACTTCGCAGTCCACATCTCCTCTAGCCAAAGTCCTACTCCTTTGTAGTCCCCTCTGATGAAGTACAAATATGAGAACCACAACCAGTATCTAATACCCAAGAAGTAGTAGTTGATAAATTAATATCAATAACATAAGTACACAAGCGGACTTTCCGCTTGTTTTGGCCTTCTTGACTTCCTCAAGATAGATAGGGCAATTTCGCTTCCAATGTCCAGTTACACCACAATGAAAGCAGTTTCCTTCCTTAGACACCCCACATTTAGGTTTTAGTGTAGCCTTTCCTTTTCCAAGCTTGGGCTTACCTTTGCCCTTGGGCTTTGTCTAAACTTTGGCCTTTCCTTGCCCTTGTTATTACGGACCATCGGTATGGGCTTGGGTCCAACCTTTTTCATGTTGCCTTGATTCGTAAACATACCGAGCAATCGTGGCAGAGTCTTGTCAATTTCATTCATATTGAAATTGAGGACAAGTAGCTGTAGCTATCCGCAACGATTGCAGAATAACACACGATGGCCAACTCTTGGCTCAATGGAAACCCAAGCTTAGACATGCTTTCAATATAGCCAATCATCTTAAGGACATGAGGTCCTACTGGGCTTCCTTCAGCCAACTTACATTGGAATAGGGCCTTACAGATATCGAACCTTTCTTGCCGTGCTTGCCCCTGATAAAGTTCTTCCAGGTGCTCGATCATATCATAAGCAACCATGTCCTCATGTTGCTTCTGAAGCTCAAGATTCATAGTGGCAAGCATAAGACATCCAACATCTACCATGTCATCGAGATACTTCTTGTAAGCATCTCTATCAGTCCTCGAGGCATTAGCGGGTGGTTCATTAGGAAGTGGTTGTTCAATGACATATAATTTTCATTCTTGTTTGAGGACAATCCTCAAGTTACGAAACCAGTCAAGAAAATTCAAACCATTCAATTTGTCCTTCTCAAGGACCGATCGCAATGAGAGTGTGCTAGTGTTTGCAGCCATAATATATCTACAACAATTAAATATGCGTGTGAGTAAATTTACCAAGTTTATATCAATCATTAAAAAGACTTTATTAAATGGTGTCCCTACTATTTTATTTCAAAATTAATAACCCTCATATATTAATTTCGGAAAGACTTTCTCAAAAGTATTTCTAGTGGGTTAAGGATCCATATTTCACCTCCTCTTAAGTCATCTTTGGCTTTACTCTCAAGACTATGGTTATTTAGGTAAGCAACATTTTCTAATTACATCATATGTAACTCCTAATATTTGGTGAACAACTCTTGTTCTAATCATCTTATGATTTATCCAATTTGCTTGCCTCTAGGTTTCTAATCCTATTAGAGTAACCTAGTTAAGTCACTAACCAATTTTTAACCAGCGAATATCACTTGTTTATTCTTCGCGTTTAACCAAGATAAATACTAGTACTTCGCTTTGGCAGAACCTACATAGTATTGATCGAGGCCTTAATGAGGGCAAAATTGGAAGGCCATGTTGACTTAATATTCTAATAGAGGGATTTTATTAAGGTTGTTGCATCTCACCAATTATGGTCTACTTTATTCCATTTAGTCTTTTAATTAATCTCATCAATTAATGGGGTTTATTATTATCAAATTTTAATATATTTAAAATTGGCATGCTTTAGACATCCATAGCATCTCATACATGAATAAATAAAGCAATAATTAAATGCAATAGTTATAGCCCATAAACTAAGGTGGTTCAACCCAAGCCAATTGGAGAACCAAAAAGGAAACCTAAAGGTGTAAGTCGTTTCATAAGCTATCGGTCCACACTAGTTGTCCCATCTTCCTTCTCGTCTAGCCCACAGCAACTCTTGCAAATCACAATATGCAGAAACTCATTTTACATACGAGGGAGTAAGATGAGAAGAGAAATACAAGAGAATAGTAGTAAGGCACGACACGTAGGCCGTATTTATATAAAAAAATATAACCTTTTATCAAATGGGTCATTGGGCTATAACTATGCATTTCAAACACCGTGCATGTCAAAAATAGCATACATAATTCAACGTTTTTGCTAAAGTGAATTATAAAATATCCTTTCAACCTTTTGTGGCCAACCGAGTTTTATTAACAAAATATATTATAAGAAGATGGGGTCTGAGGCGGTCGGAGGTAGCGAACCGCATACCCCAGTCAAATGAGACCTCACGATTTGATAAATTTTATCAACAGAATCGTGTTTTCAAGATTTTAATCCTTGAGGTTTCATATCGAAACAACCCTTGTTCCACTAGCCAGTTAACTCTTACTGGAAACTGTAAATACCATCGTTGCATCATTACAGATTTGTTAATAGTTAACAGTAATAACTTAAACCGAATAGGCCACAACACCATGATTAACATTTAATCGATTATTGAAAGGGCAATTATCGAGTTATGCTTAAACGATTTAAACAGTCAAAAACGTAATAAAATTAAAGCATGCATCTCATAAAATTGCATCACTCAAGTATTTCAACCCGAGTCCGTATCACACAAGTGGCTCGATACCATCGTTGGGACGCTGGCACCCTTGGCGCAGCAAAATAAAATTAATTTCGCGATCCAAACCATGAATCCATGTGTGAGGAACGAATCGGGTAAAATAAAGGTTTCAAAATTACCAAACTTAAATCGAGTAGACAGCGACGCCTCGGCAACAAGAATTTTGATCTCTTTGTCGAACCAAGCCGCAACCTTTTCCGATGTCACCTCTACGAAACCCACCCGGTTTGACTATGAATGGAAGAAATCTCCAAAACTGTTTTGGAGGTTTATTTGCTTGACGACTGCTAGACCTCACAAGCAATCTATTAGGGTTTATATTAAGCTCTGTATCTTTTATTACCTTTTATAATAGGTATATCTTTAATGACTCATAAAATTAAATAAATACAATAAAGTTTTTAACTAAAAATTATAATTACATTAATTATAACAAGGATTTCGGTAAACTATATTTATTTAAATTTATATACGAACCAAATTCATATATTAATAGAACTATGTTGTCATTATGTGTACAACATCCTTGTACATATAATATGTTCAATATTTGATTGCCCAATAAAATTAATTCTTTACTTAATTTAATTCATGTGACAACCAAACACAATACCAACTATGTTTTATTACGTTCATTTCACCCATTGTGGTGTGACCCAGAGGTTCTTGTAACGTTAGCAAGTAATACTAGAACGATTCTAATGTCACAAACAATGAGTGGCATCTAGCAATGCATCATTGCTACCTAAGTTACAAGAAGTCATGATTCGACATAACCTTTTGTGATTAACCTTTCATGCATTAATCCTTAAGTCCTTTATCTCCGAACGGACACAAGTCATGGAATAGTCACACTTGCATAGTCCATCCCATGTTTCTTGATATCTTGAGTAGACTATGATATACAAATTAGTATGACATCTCATATCAACTTATTTGAGCATGGCCATGCATTTCTAGTCTCACTCAATCAAGTGGCCTAAGATATTACTCCTATTATGTAGGACGGACTTATCCTATATTGATCAACCATATCCTCTACATAGATTGTGGTATATCAAACATCGCCTTTATAGAACAACTCATTACGGTGTACATTTGACTGTATCAAAATATACAACTCACGATGTTGGGATAATGATGATCTCAAGTCTGAGGATCATATACATATTAATCACTATGAGTAATGTTGTGACAATTACATAACAATCCAAGAAACATACTCATAGCAGGTCAGTCCAATATGTTGTTCTCTAACACACATATTCATGCATTGATTTTGACAATCCATATCAATGACAACTCTTTATCATAAATCAACTACATGTTAGTCTTAATGAATTATTGTTGTCCTAGTAAAAAATAATACTTGACTAAGGATCTTTTAAGAATAATCTTATTATTCTCAGGACATTATTATAAAATAGTTTATTTGTACACACAGAAAGAAAAACAAAAATAATAATGACAACGCTTTATATTAATAAACATGGTAAATCAAGTATGTTATTACAACCATCTCATGATTGATCTTTGGGCATACTCTTACACCTAAGCCCTATCAAAATCAATGGTGTTGAGCCTTAGCCCACAATGACCTCATATCATATCATATTATGTCATATCACACGGAAACAAGGTTATGCAAACCCTCCCCAAAAATCCATCCGCTACACACCATTTCCCTTCCAACCCTACACACCTGTGGGGATATAAGTATCAACCCACCCATCCCTACACACAAAAGGTAGCACCATCAGCGGCACTACTCAACGTTGCAGCAAAGCTGCTAATCATAAAATGGGCTTAAAGCCACCGGTGGATCCACGATCGTCAAGCGACTATGCGATCCTCAAATTCTTCCTTCGTACCATAATTCCCACCCTTATGCATCCTAAACAGAATATCGTATGAATGCAACATACACATTAGCACACATTCGGCACTTAGGGGTATATTAATCATTTCACTACCCAAGGGTATTTTCGTAAATATACTCTATAGGGGTACTTTGGTAATTTTGTAAGTTAGGGATATTTTGGTGATTTTGCAAATCAAGGGTATTCTAGTAATTTTACAATCAGGGGTATTTTAGTAATTTAACAAATCTAAGGATATTTTGGTAAATTTCAAGCTAAGGGTATTTTGGTAAATTTCAAATCAGGGGTATTTGGTCCCTCTCGGGTTTTAGTTATGAACTTTGGCCCATAAACAAGTCCTTGCGGCTAAAGTCAACAGACACTATGCACCAGGTAGGATTCCAGAAAAGAGGAGGTGGGCCACTAGGACCGCTTAAGTACCAAGCTCTCCCTAAATCCACTCCTAGACATGCATATGTCGATTGCCACACTCCAACCCAGCGACTTGTCCGCTAACATGTTTAATTATTAGATTAAGTCTTATGTGGTTTAAGAGTTGTTCAGAACTATGCCTAAAGTCCATTAAGCCCTAGCATACTTATCTACATCCCCATAAAGCCCATCAAGCCCAAATAACATCTTTACGGCCCATTAGGCCCAAATCTCATTCATATGTCCTACTAGGCCCAAAACGATTACAAATCATGTAACATGTGTGCCTAACTCAGTTCAAATAATCAAATCAATCTATTTCATCAAACTTAGCCTCAGGGCCCACCGGGCCCATTTAGCCACTTTCGGCTTTTCGACTTTTCGACATTGCCGATATCGTGTGTGTAGTGTTTGTACACACCTGATCACCGCGACGTGCTATCCTATCCTTAGCCTTGATCCTACAACCAACCAACCTTCAATCAACCATTCATACTTAATCAAAAATATTTACTCAAAAGCCGAAACCTTACCGTAACCTTACCGTGTGCCACCGGGTTCTAATAGCCCTTCTTTAGCTACTAATCACAAGTGTTCCCTAGATCTACACTCACACATACACCATCAAAATTTGGGTGACTCGTACTCCACACAAGTCATCCACACATTCGGCCATTCACTTCAACCATAATCGAGTTGAGCACACTTACCCTTTCTAACGATCCTACCACGCTTGCGATCTTGGAATCGTATCCTTGTTATCACAGAATTAACGACAAGACAGTTAGATAGCCTTTCAGCTTTTAACAAAGCATACAAGAGAGGTTAACCAAATACTTACCAAATCCACTTTCGATCCTGCGGCCTAAATTCGGCTTTTTAACCTTGACTGATAGTGAATAACAATCGGTTTGTGATGGAGGAAAACAATAAGGGTTTGGAACAAATAGGAATTTCGGCAAGAGAAGATGATGGCAATTCAGCAGTAGAAGGGTTTGGCTAAGAGTGAATTTGGCAAAAAGAAATTCAGCTTTTGGTGATTTCGGCAATAGGGAGAATTCGGCTATAGGAAAACCGATTAAGGGGGAAAAATAAAAACTAAAGAGAGCTCAAAAAACCTTTCAAGCATTCGGCCCCCTCCTTTTATAGCCACCAGCCGAACACTCCTTTCCCCACAGTCCCCTTCGGCACCAACTCCTCCCTCTCCTAATCTCCTAACTTTTCTCCCTGATAACACTTCAATCTTATCCGAAATTTCCTCCACATCCAACACACCTGCTTACTTCAAACTCTCCACGGCAAGAGTTCAAAACCAACACAACTCTAGCCGTCCATACTGTAAAATAAACACTCCACAAAATGCCACTCCTAAGCCTCGAACCTTGGACCTCTTCAGCTTACAAACACGCCACCTTATAGCTCCCGAGTGACGTCACTTACCACTGGACCACAAGCCCATTTGTGTCATATTTTCTTTTAATCTGCTTAAGAGGCCTAATGCCTGAGACTAGGGTCCACTAAAGAAAAAGTAATTTTTTCCCTATGGTCTCCCCTATCTCTAAGGCTTCAAATAATCCCGATAATACCTTAAAATTAATAATCTAAATGCTACACATACATACTAACTTCAATGCACAGAAATTAAGGTTTCGGGATTTTTTAGGGCGTATATGGAGGCTCGTAAATGTGAGTTCTTAGACTTGGTTCAAGGCAATTTGAATGTGGTTGAGTATGAGTCGGAGTTCGTACGACTTAGTCAGTATGCTCCTGAGATGGTTATTTCTGAGAGGGACTATTGTAAGAGGTTTTGTTTTGGACTTAATCGTGAGATTTAGGTTTACTTGGTACCTCAGAACGTGGATTTGTTTGATGAGTTGGTTGAGAAAGCAAAGGCTATTCAGGAGACTATGGTTGAGCTGCCTTGTTTTGCGGTAACTGAATCTAGTAAGAGAACTTCCGATGATGCATTTTGGAGACTGCTTAAGAGATGACGTGATACTCAGGGTTCTGATAGGAGTGCACAACCATATTTTGGTATATTCTTATAGATTTTATTTCTTACTTGCACCCAAAGTATCGAAGGCATATTGGGCATAAAGTGAACATATTTTAGCCTATGAATAAGAGGCTTCTATACACAAATTAGGGCATCCAACCATCAAAAATAGTTTTTCTCATTCTGATTTCTTTGTATTGTTTTTGTTAATTTAATCGGAACTTCACTATTCCGATGTGAAGATAATTGTGAGCAGAGATTGCTCTAGGATCCGCGCTTCAATATATTTATTCATGATCATTCTCCTATCTCTTATCTTCTATTCTTTTATTTGTCTTCTGTAAATTTGGCCAATTAATCGTTGTATGAATATTAGAATATATTATTGTGCTTTACTTATATCTCGCATGACTCAATTATTAAACTAATTTATCTGTTAAATGATTATTTATCTGTATTTGGTTGTTTATTCAAGAGTACTTAGTATATTAGGGAGTGAAGCCCCTTATAGAATATCAGGATGGGTGAGGCCGGAAGGGTATCCTGTCTTGTATAACTTGTGCCAAGCAATGAGACCGAGAGGGTATCTGTATCCCTAGGAAGAGATCGGAATGGTGACTTAGGTGGTAATCCTTAGTGAAGATGAGTCCAGAAGGGTATTCTTAACTACAGGTGATAAACAACTCAATCTAAAGTAATTAATTATTTAATGAGATAATTAGGGATTTAATTGATCATAGGCTAGAGGCTCATATTGTTGACACTAGGATAGGAAATTCCATTAGGTTAGTTAGGTTAATTAATTTAATAAGTTTACATAATATTTTAATTTGGATTAACACTACTAATTCGTGAACTGATTAGATTAGTATTTATTTTTTGTAATTAATTTAATCATAATATCGCGCCCCATGTTCTATTTATTTTAATTTGCTTGTGCATGTCAAATAATTCAAGTAGCCTAGTGGTTATGTATATAAATTGTCTCCAAAAGGTCCCAAGGTCAAGCCCCCCGCACTCTCAACTTTTTAATTAAATTTTTGGGACAACTTTTGCATAAAGTCAAGACCCTTGTTGTCCAACTCATGCGTTGCCATGCTTGGGAAGATTCTTTCCTTGCTTGCATGGTCAACATTCCTTTTTTTTCCTTTATTCCCTCCATGGTCAACCATTTGCTCCCCTTGTCCTCAAACTTGCCTTTCTCCCCTCCCATCCAATCTTTTTATTTTTTTTCATTTTTCTCTCCTCCCCTCTCTTTGTCGTCGTCCTCCTTGCTCCTCCCATTTTCTCTCATTTTTTATTCATTTTTTATCACTTAATCATCATTTTTCTTCCTTTCTCATCCACCTAACCACCACTAGTAGCCAACTGAACCACCACCTCACCACCACAACACCATCGTCGAACTGCCGTCATCGTCACTGTACCACCGCCGTCCACCACTAAATTTCTCTGTTTTTCATTCTCTTCACCTCCTTTACTCGTAATCGATTTTCTAAATCATTCAATTTTAGTACTTTGATCTTAAAAGGGATTTATTCATGTCCCATTTCTAATCCATCTTTTTAATGGTTTTGTTATATTCTGTTTAGTTATAAATCCTCCTACCTAATCGATTCGTCATGGGAAATGGTTGAGCCCTACCCTTTCAATATTGCGTAAGTATTGAAGATCCTTCAATTACAATATATTATCTTACTTTTATACTCGACTAGGATGCTTCTAACGTTACGATTTACGTGTATTTGTGAAGTGATATTTGTTAATCCTGGATCCATACTCCACATTTTGGAAAAGTGTGTTTGGACAGTTGATTAAATATTTTACTTAATCACTAAAAGGAAAGTTATTTATTAAAATAACATTATTCTGACACGATACAAAATTTGGTTTATATTAAGGATTCAAGCATTGATCTCTTCCCTAAGAATCGAAAATAAAATTGATATCATCAGAATTCACGATATCAGGTGTGGGGATTTATCTTATCAAAATATATAAAATTATTGTTAAGTGTAAAAATGTGAAATATTAAATATTCGTTAATAAAAATCTGAAATGTGAAAATGAACGAATATACTAAGTATTCAAATGGATATATAAATCCGTTAGAAAGGAGGATTATAAGTAAGTGATTATGAACTTTCAGATATATGATACCTTGAATGTGATTGTCTGACTTTTCTGATTAATGCGATATTATATGATTTCCTAACACTCGTGTATTGTGACATATGGCATTATGCATGAAAATGAACATGCCACTATTTCTATTGATATTCTAAATCGCATGTTAAGCATGCCATTATACTAATTCCGATTCACATGTTAAGCATGCCCTTATACTGATTATGATTCACATGTTAAGCATGCCACTATACTGGTTCTAATTCGCATGTAAAGCATGCTTACTGAAAATTATGTTTTGTATGCCATATCACATGCATGGGGTTGGGATATGGTTGTACGGAAGAATATTTTGGCAATTTAATAATCTGCACATTCTGGTGGTTTAACCACACTATCTGGTAGTATATTTGCAATTTTGGTGGCTTGACCACACTATTTTGTATATGGCAGCTTGACTGCAACATCTGGTGGCTCAACCACAATATTAAGTTTCTGGCAGCTTGACTGAGATATCTGGTGGCTTGGCCATATTATTGGTGTGATATTGGATAGATGAGTTCTAGGGAACTTATTATGGTGTGTAGTGGAGATGGGTAGGAAATGTTTTCTGAAAAATCTGCACTGTTTCTAAAAAAGTGTTGCATCGACATCATCACAGTGCATTATGATTAATGTGATTCTGTGATTGTATACTTATGAATATGTGTTATGTTATACCGAATGAGATTCTGTCTTAATTTCTAGTTCTATGAAAATTGACCCACACTGGGCTTTAAAAGCTCCCCTTTAAGTTTCTAATTTTTTAGATAATAATCGAGGTTAAGACATGGGCTCAGCTTACGGAGGTGCACTCAGATATTTTTGAATAACTACCATACTATAATATTTGGTATGTTGTGAATTGTTTTTATTATTTTGGACTGTGGTTGGAGACTTTTCTTTTGGATTTCGGGTTTTCAGATTATTTTGCATGATTAGATTTGTAAAACTATCACCTAAGACGATTTATGAATTTAGTAAGAAAAACTGGATTTTCAACCTAATGACAAACTCAACTCAATGATCGTTATTTCAAACTCAAGACTCATTTTTTGAAACTCAATAGTATTTGCTCATTTAACTGATATTTTATAATATATGGAAAAATTATGATTTCAAATCAACGAGTGAGATTTAGCTATGTTATTTTCTGTTGTGACATTTTCATGGAATATGATGTTTTCTATAAACATTTGATACTTGAGTTTTTTTAAAGATAATCGGTTTTGACAAATTTCTTTTCTAAAAAGAATTTATAGACACCATTTTGCTTTTTCTCAAGCAAGTCAAAATGACTATTTTAAATAATGGTGTTAGTCGAGATAAATTAATTAAATGATTTTTCTACACCATCATCATGGCCAATATGATCTTCAAGATTCGACCATAATGTCTAGGTCAGGTTTAGGGGGTTACACATAATTTCTCCAATCTGCAATCCCTTGGGTACGATCCTCAGAATACTTGCCAGTGTTTCGTTGTAAACTTTACTATATTACAATTTGACCCGTACACTTGCAGACACAACCAATTTAATTATATATATTTGGTGTGATATTTATACTATAAACTATAACACTTTTATAGACGAACAAGGTATTGACACCGTTGCCGGGGATTGTGATGGTGAAATTTTTATTAGATTGGTTATCATAAATTAATATTAATCAAAAGACAAATGAGCTAATTACTTGTAACACCCTATACCCAGTTTGGTCACCTGACCCAAGCTATAAGCTATTACAACTGTAAAACATCAACCTTATTTACTATATCGAGATAAATGATCAAACAATTCATAATATAACTTAATTACAATAATTTAATGTTAATCAATCATAATTGAGCCTTAATAGAGCATACAAAGCTAATAAATCAACCTAGAAATGAATCTGGACTGTTCTGAAACTTTTACAAAAAATTAGGTAAAAGGTGAAAACAAAAGGTCACACGGCTGTGAGACAAGGCTGGGACCGTGTGGTCCCATAACATGGTCATGTTGCCTAACCATGTAACAAATTTAAGCCATGTACTCCAAGGACACACGGTCATGTCCCCAAGCCATGTAACTAATTGTGACCGTGTGGAAAAACCTGTACCAAAATTAAACAGGCCACAGGGTCGTGTCATGCAACCGTGTGGGGCTTACGATCATGGGGTAGGTCGTCTACACCTAAACATGCCTTCAAAACCAAGTCATTTCACCTATAATTTCTTAGATCACAAGCCATGCAATTACCATCCATTATACCTATCTAAAATACACCAAAACTTGCTAAAACATACCGAATAACATTCAACCTAAGTGCCTAACCAATATGCCCTCATTTTCACCACAATTCAAACATTAAAACATAAACCATTTAAGGATTAACCATTAGCATTCTATACCATTCATTCCATGAAATCAATACCAAAATAATCACATTACACCATTGCTCCCATTGCTACCATATTACTTACCAAAGTTTAACAAGTTACCTAAAACATATATATATACCAATTCAATAATCCAAAATGCATTTAGATACCAAAACATGCCTTTGCCATCACACACCACAACCAACCAAAATACCATTAAGGATTTACATATATATACAAATTTTAAATTTCAAATGGTACAAAACAAAACCAAAGTTCTTAAAACATACATAGCTAATACCTTCTTTACATGCCACCTATAATTGAGCCAAAATAAACAAATAGCTACCGAAAGAGTTGAAGAATAGTGTGATCTGCAATGATGTTCCAATCAATAGTACGAATTCAAAAATCTACAAGGAAGAAAATGAACGAAGGTAAGCTTACATAAAGCTTAGTAAGTTCGTATAGTTAAAACATCACATACCTATCAATTTAATGATACAATTCGAATTTAACATAACTAGAATTCCAAGCCTTATTTCGCATTCCCTATCATACCACATGGTTAGACATGTACATACAACATTGCAAGATCCCAAGTTGTTTTACATGCCAATACACTACCACATAAGTATACAACCATTTATGCCATGAGATCAATTTCTTAACATTTCATTAACTATTTTTCTCAAAGAACTTGTAACAGCCCGATTTTGGGCCTAGTCAGAACAGTGGTTTTGGGGCCACAAATCCGACGAGGAAAATCTTATTTTTATTATATTTTTATGGTCTACGATTTCACGGAAAGATTTCGTGAAAATTTTGTTCAAAAATTTCAACATTTGGGCACTCAATTTAGTCAAAAGGACTAAATTATAAATAGTGCAAAAGTTGAGTTCCACGTGTTAGAAGTGTCAAATTTCTATGAAATTTAAAATTGGAGGTCCTTAAATGGTAATTAGACCATTGGTTAAATTTTTGGACAAAAATGGATATGAGATAAGTGAAATACGATATTTTTATGTTTGGGGCATTTTGGTAATTTGGTAATTAAATGGACTAAAAGACAAAATAAAAGCCAAAAACCCTTGTCCATCTTCTTGCTTGGCCGAATTTAGCATGGGGGAAGCCATGGCTAGAGTTTTCAAGCTTTCAAGCTCAATAGTAAGTGCATCCAAGCCCCGTTTTTAATGTTCTTTACATTTTTGAGATCCCCGTAACTCGGTTTAGCTATTTCTACCATTATTTTGAGCTAGGGTTTGTGTTTAAAAATTTACCCATGGATGACATGCATGTGCTTTGATGTCTAATGTTAGAATATGAATGCTCGGTGTGTAGTAAACGACTTTTACTAAGTGATTTTCGATAAAATTACATAAAAGGACTAGTTTGTAAAATTTGAAAAATGTATGAAAATGTGTGAATGAATGCAAATTGTGGACTGCTATAGTTATGAAAATGGTTCGGCTAGGCCTAAAATACAAGGGAATTGAATAAAAATCATTTTACGAGCCTAGGGGAAAAAGTGTAAATATGACAAAGTTTAGGGGCAAAAATGTAATTTTTCTATAATATGATTTTTGGACTGAATTGAATAGTATAATAACTTAATAAGTCAAATGTGATATTTTAGATAAAGAAAACAAGTTTCGGACTTAGAACGGGGGAAAAACGAATATTGGACGACTCGGCCCCTTTCGCCATTTTAAGTCGAGGTAAGTTTGTGTGTAATAATTCAGCATCATGTTATTATGCTTTTAAATGTTAGAAATTTTGTGAAATGTATATTATTTCTATGAAATTGACTAATGATGCCTCGATGAGAGTATGATGAAAATATGTCAAGATGAAGTCCCAGTTGAACATTCGAAATAGTAAGGATACTAATGTCACAACATGAGATAAGGAAGGTCCCGTATAAGACCATGTCTGGGACATGGCATCGGCACCGAATGTAGGTCCAGTATAAGACCATGTTTGGGACATGGCATCGGCACCAAATAAAAGAGGTCTCATATAAGACCATGTCTGGGACATGGCCTCGGCACCAAAGAAAGATCTCGTGTAAGACCATGTCTGGGACATGGCATCGACATCTATATACGATCTCGTATAAGACCATATCTGGGATATTGCATCGACATCGAGATATGAGATCCCGTGTAAGACCATATCCGGGATATGGCATCGGCATCAAGATGTGATCCCATGTAAGACCATATCTGGGATATGGCGTTGGCAACTTGATACATGTATGATGAGATTGAGTATCCTTCGATATTCTGAGTAGTTCAACGGTAAAGAGCTAAGTAGTTCAATGGTAAAGAGCTAATTTTATGTTCAAGAAGGAAAAAGTGCTAAAGTTATGTGATGAAGTAATACAGGTACATATGAAAAACTTATGAGAAATGAGTCCGATATGTGATATGTGACGATTAAGTGCAAGTATATGTATGTGTACACTCATGAGCAATGTGCTCGGGATGTGATCGAATTTTGTTAAGAAGGTAAACGAGTAAGTTATACCTATGAGAATGACCTTGTGATTATAAGACCATGCTTATGATGTATGAATAAGTGGGAAATGTGATTGATGATCATGTGTGAGGCTTTTAAGCCAAAATAAATTGAGAAATGAAATGTTCAAGTCTTTGTGGTGGACGTATAGGTTAAATTGGCCAATGAATGGCATATAAATATTTGATGATGACTAGCTATTGGCATGGCTAACTATTGACATACCTTAGTGTTATATGTGTGTAAATGAGAATTAATACAAAGAAAACATGATAGAGTAAAATTAGCAACAAAATAGTTTGGACAGAAGCAGTTGTATCACTTTGAAAATTAACAAAAAATGGTGGAAATTAAATTAGAAGTTGAATAAGATATGAAATCAAATTTATTGGGTCTATTTTGGCATAAAAGAAACGGTGCAAGCAAAAGAATTTCATACTATGAGATATTTGAATTTTTATAAGATAGGTTCAGAGTGATTTCGTAATCCCCTATTCTGAATTGGAAAATTCATTAAAAATTGTACAAAAATAATAAAGGGATAAAATTTATATTCTTGAATTTCTTAATGAGTCTATTTTCAAGAGAAATAAATGATAATTTCATTCTAGTTCTGTACCACAAGAAAATAAATTTTTAGTAAAGAGGGGTCAGAACTGTCGGACAGCAAAACAGGGGAGACTTTAAAGAATAAATTGTACTGATTGGCTGAACCAAAAATTCTGGAAATTTTATGGTAAGAAGATATGTGAGTCTAGTTTTAAGAAAATTTATCGGATCTTAATTTTGAGTTTTGTAGCTCAAGATAAAATAATTTAGTGACTGTAATGCGAGTAGACAACTCAAGATGGTCATAAATGAATTGTGAAATTTTATGCATTTATGAATGTATTACCTTGAGAACATATTGTGAGAATTAGTGAAAAATATGTTAATAAGTTGCTTATTATTTTCATACAAACTTAACAAGCATTGTAGCGTACTCCCCTTCCTTTCTTATATCTTATAGGGTTTTATGCTAGCTCGAGTTGGAGTCGCCGGAGAACCTATCACACTATCAAGCTTACAATTTAGGTATCGATGATTTTATACTTAAGGTTATGGCATGTATGGGGAACTTGGCCATGTGTATATGTTACTATGAGTTGTCCTAGAATAATGACCTATGATATTCGGAGTTCATTGTTGTATAAGGCCATTTAATGTGGCCAATAAATTAGTTATGCTATAAACTCATGATGATGCATTCCATGATTGAGTAAATTGTATGGTATGGATCGTTACGTATGTGTGGTGGATTTTTTGGTAGCTTGAATATGTCATGAAATGTGTCATTCAAGTTATACTCAAGTATGGGCATGGTAAGGTAGAAATTGGCTTGGAAAAAAATAGCCAACTTCTTGACCACACAGGCAGAGACACGGCCGTGTGTCTCAGCCGTGTGGAGGACACGACATAGCACACAGGCGTGTGACATGGCCATGTGACCCTAAATGGATGATGACGTCATACACAGAGAGTTACACGGGTGGAGGACACGGGCGTGTGTGACCACACGGCCTGCCCACACGAGCGTGTGACTCTCCAAAATATGAAAATTTTCTTAGTGTCTCAAAAGTTTCAAAAGTTCTCAGTTTAGTCTCTAACCACCTTCAATGTATGATTTGGGCCTCGTAGGTCCATATTAGGGACTTTAAGGCAAAGTTTGAAAAGTTTTAAAATTGAACAAAATTTTATGACTCGGAAATGTATGTTTGCATGTGTTTAAGATAGGTAACGCCTCGTACCCTGTCCCGGCGTCGGATACGGGTAAGGGGTGTTACAGAACTATAGAAAATTAACTTTGGATACGTGGGAAATAATGCTCGCACGAGATGATCGTCGGGACATTAACCATTACACAATGCCGCTCACATAAGCTGATGAGATTCTGTGACAAATGCTAGATTCCAGCCATCGGTATGGTATCTACCACCGGTACATTGTACCTGGAAATATATCACAGGCATAGAGTGCCTGGAAACTGTAACATCAGTAAATAGTATCTAGAAACTATAATCTTTAGTACATAGTACCTGGAAACTGAAATCATCGGCAGTTAGTGCCTGGAACACCCTAATGACATATCATTTGTATCCTAATCATTTACTAAGTTCATACGAGCCTTGACTTCTATTTCATAGTTTTTTTTTTCATATTTATAACATTGTACCATAATCAACTTCATAACATATATTCCATAGAATAACATTATATAACTCCAACATGTACAATTTGCCATACTTTATCATTCAAACATTTATTTCTACTGTCAATCTTACCTCAATTAACCATGCTCAATATTCACACATACACTAACATTTATATAATTTGAATTCAAACCATCAATAAATGTAACAAATCAAATACGAACTAACCTAAAAGTAGTCGCTACCAACACCTCGACAAGGACTACTCGATAGCTTTTTGTTTCCTACGATTATCAACTGATTGATTTGTTTCTTGATCTATATATAATAATTTAGCTCAATTAACCAATTCAAACACCTTAAAATATTTAAATTCTTGTATTTGACCATTTTATGACATTTTAAACTATTACCCTGAAGTTTTACATTTTATTCAATTTAGGCCATAAACCTGAAACTTACACAAATATCACAATTAATCCCAAAACCAAGCTAGTTGAATTTTTACCTATACATTTACAACCCATAGCTATAACATCCCACCCAACGAAGCTCGAATGTCTGAAACATTGTTGATAGAAGTAAGGCTTAAGGAGTAAGAATTAAGTGTCGACATTAGCATTTGATCAAGTGTAAAGAGCTTTTCGAGTGCGCCTGCAATACCCAGGCCTAGCAGATTCTAAAAGAAAATGCTCCATGGGGAATGTCACGATGAAACCTATATGGAAATAATGTACGAACAAGAGAGGCTGGGACGCACTAGGGTATGTGGTGAATCAAGAATATTATCGTGTGCATGGTCCTGTAAAGCAGAAATGGATAAGAAATCATGAAAATGACAAGGTATGACAAATCAAGGAATGCTGGTATGAATGTATGTATATATGGTATGGAAATGATCATAAAGAAGTATGATTGGAAAAATAATATTCGCCCAAATACACTTTTGGCATTTAGAATGGGCGGACACCAATATGAAAATAGGTAAATAAGGATTCCATGTCAGATTACTATAACTAGTGAATGATACTTATGGTTACGTAAAATGAACCTTAGGATATGAGGTCACACTAGTGGTGTAACACCCCAAACCTGGCCTAGACGTTATGACCAAATCTGGCGATGTCACATGATAGTGCTTTAGAAAACATAGTTACGATGAAACCATTTTTCGTTATCCTATGCTACCTTCCAAATACATGTCGTTTTTTTCAATAATTATCCATTTTCAAAATGTTGTCCATTTTTCCAAATTATTTATAGTTCAGCGGAAGCATTTAAATCGATTTATGTGAATCGTGTTTTGGTAAAACATTTGTTTTTTTTGAAAACTCTCGTCTTATCCTACTACTAGCAGTTATAAATCAGAATAAAAATCCCAAATTAAAATAAAAACCCTTAAAGGCCATTTACAGTAAAACTTTTCCAAGATAAAATTAAAAACCATAAAAAAAAATAAAAAAAAACCATGAAAGTCCGTAACAGTGGTCATCGCCTGAGTCCTCATTGTGCTGTAGCACATGCTCATCACTGGGGATTACCTTGAGAACATATTGTGAGAATTAGTGAAAAACATGTTAATAAGTTGCTTATTATTTGCATACAAACTTACTAAGCCTTGTAGCTTACTCCCCTTCCTTTCTTATATCTTATAGGGTTTTATGCTAGCTCGAGTTGGAGTCACCGGAGAGCCTATCACACTATCAAGCTTACAATTTAGGTATCGATGATTTTATACTTAAGGTTATGGCATGTATAGGGAACTTGGCCATGTGTATATGTTACTATGAGTTGTCCTAGAATAATGACCTATGATATTCGGAGTTCATTATTGTATAAGGCCATTTAATGTGGCCAATAAATTAGTTATGCTATAAACTCATGATGATGCATTCCTTGGTTGAGTAAATTGTATGCTATGACTTGTTATGTGTGTGTGGTGGATTTTTGGTAGCTTTAATATGTCATGAAATGTGTTCTTCAAGTTATACTCAAGTATGGGCATGGTAAGGTAGAAATTGGCTTGGAAAAAAATAGCCAACTTCTTGACCACACAGGCAGAGACACGGTCGTGTGTCTCGGTAGTGTGGAGGACACGGCATAGCACACAGGCGTGTGACATGGTCGTGTGAACCTAAATCGATGATGACGTCATAAATAGAGAGTTACACAGGTGGAGGACACGGGCGTGTCTGACCACACGGCCTGCCCACACGAGCGTGTGACTCTCCAAAATATGAAAATTTTCTTAGTGTCTCAAAAGTTTCAAAAGTTCTCGGTTTAGTCTCTAACCACCTTCAATGTATGATTTGGGCCTCGTAGGTCCATATTAGGGACTTTAAGGCAAAGTTTGAAAAGTTTTAAAATTGAACGAAATTTTATGACTCAGAAATGTATGTTTGCATGTGTTTAAGATAGGTAACGCCTCGTACCCTGTCCCGACGTCAAATATGGGTAAGGGGTGTTACAGAACTATAGAAAATTAACTTTGGATACCTGGGAAATAATGCTCGCACGAGCTGATCATCGGGACATTAACCATTACACAATGCTGCTCACATAAGCTGACGAGAATCTGTGACAAATGCTAGATTCCAGCCATTGGTATGGTATCTACCACCGGTACATAGTACCTGGAAATATATCACAGGCATAGAGTGCCTGGAAACTGTAACATCAGTAAATAGTATCTAGAAACTATAATCTTCAGTACATAGTACTTGGAAACTGAAATCATTGGCAGCTAGTGCTCGGAACACCCTAATGACATATCATTTGTATCCTAATCATTTACTAAGTTCATACGAGCCTTGACTTCTATTTCAAAGTTTTTTTTTTCATATTTGTAACATTGTACCATAATCAACTTCATCACATATATTCCATAGAATAACATTATACAACTCCAACATGTACAATTTGCCATACTTTATCATTCAAACCTTTATTTCTACTGTCAATCTTACCTCAATTAACCATGATTAATATTCACACATACACTAACATTTATATAATTTGAATTCAAACCATCAATAAATGTAACAAATCAAATACGAACTAACCTAAAAGTAGTCGCTACCAACACCTCGACAAGGACTGCTCGATAGCTTTTCCTTTCCCGCGATTATCAACTGATTGATTTGTTTCTTGATCTATATATAATAATTTAGCTCAATTAACCAATTGAAATACCTTAAAATATTTAAATTCTTGTATTTGACCATTTTATGACATTTTACACTATTACCCTAAAGTTTTACATTTTATTCAATTTAGGCCATAAACCTGAAGCTTACACAAATATCACAATTAATCCAAAAACCAAGCTAGTTGAATTTTTACCTATACATTTACAACCCATAGCTATAACATCCCACCCACCCAACGGAATGAATGGTGAAACATTGTTGATATAAGTAAGGCTTAAGGAGTAAGAATTAAGTGTCAACATTAGCATTTGATCAAGTGTAAAGAGCTTTCGAGTGCGCTTTGCAATGCCCAAGCCTAGCAGTGATTTCGAAAGAAAATGCTCCATAGGGAATGTCACGATGAAACCTATATGGAAATAAGGTACGAACAAGAGAGGCTAGGACGCACTAGGGTATGTGGCGAATCAAGAATATTATCGTGTGCATGGTCCTGTAAAACATAAATGGATAAGAAATCATGAAAATGACAAGGTATGACAAATCAAGGAATGCTGGTATGAATGTATGTATATATGGTATGGAAATGATCATAAAGAAGTATGATTGGAAAAATAATATTCGCCCAAATACACTTTTGGCATTTAGAATGGGCGGACACCAATATGAAAATAGGTAAATAAGGATTCCATGTCAGATTACTATAACTAGTGAATGATACTTATGGTTACGTAAAATGAACCTTAGGATATGAGGTCACACTAGTGGTGTAACACCCCAAACCTGGCCTAGACGTTATGACCAAATCTGGCGATGTCACATGATAGTGCTTTAGAAAACATAGTTATGATGAAACCATTTTTCGTTATCCTATGCTACCTTCCAAATACATGTCGTTTTTTTCAATAATTATCCATTTTCAAAATGTTGTCCATTTTTCCAAATTATTTATAGTTCGCGGAAGCATTTAAATCAGTTTGCGTAATCGTGGTGTTTTGGTAAAACATTTGTTTTTTTTGAAAACTCTCGTCTTATCCTACTACTAGCAGTTATAAATCAGAATAAAAATCCCAAATTAAAATAAAAACCCTTAAAGGCCATTTACAGTAAAACTTTTCCAAGATAAAATTAAAAACCATAAAAAAAAATAAAAAAAAACCATGAAAGTCCGTAACAGTGGTCATTGCTTGAGTCCTCCATTGTGTAGGCACTCTCTCTCACTGGGATTACCTTGAGAACATATTGTGAGAATTAGTGAAAAACATGTTAATAAGTTGCTTATTATTTGCATACAAACTTACTAAGCCTTGTAGCTTACTCCCCTTCCTTTCTTATATCTTATAGGGTTTTATGCTAGCTCGAGTTGGAGTCACCTGAGAGCCTATCACACTATCAAGCTTACAATTTAGGTATCGATGATTTTATACTTAAGGTTATGGCATGTATAGGGAACTTGGCCATGTGTATATGTTACTATGAGTTGTCCTAGAATAATGACCTATGATATTCGGAGTTCATTATTGTATAAGGCCATTTAATGTGGCCAATAAATTAGTTATGCTATAAACTCATGATGATGCATTCCTTGGTTGAGTAAATTGTATGCTATGACTTGTTATGTGTGTGTGGTGGATTTTTGGTAGCTTTAATATGTCATGAAATGTGTTCTTCAAGTTATACTCAAGTATGGGCATGGTAAGGTAGAAATTGGCTTGGAAAAAAATAGCCAACTTCTTGACCACACAGGCAGAGACACGGTCGTGTGTCTCAGCCGTGTGGAGGACACGGCATAGCACACAGGCGTGTGACATGGTCGTGTGAACCTAAATCGATGATGACGTCATAAATAGAGAGTTACACAGGTGGAGGACACGGGCGTGTCTGACCACACGGCCTGCCCACACGAGCGTGTGACTCTCCAAAATATGAAAATTTTCTTAGTGTCTCAAAAGTTTCAAAAGTTCTCGGTTTAGTCTCTAACCACCTTCAATGTATGATTTGGGCCTCGTAGGTCCATATTAGGGACTTTAAGGCAAAGTTTGAAAAGTTTTAAAATTGAACGAAATTTTATGACTCAGAAATGTATGTTTGCATGTGTTTAAGATAGGTAACGCCTGCGTACCTGTCGACGTCGGATATGGGTAAGGGTGTTACGTAACTATAGAAAATTAACTTTGGATACTGGGAAATAATGCTCATGACGAGTGATCATCGGGACATTAACCATTACACAATGTCGCTCACATAAGTCGACGAGAATCTGTGACAAATGCTAGATTCCACCATTGGTATGGTATCTACCACCTGTACATAGTACCGAAATATATCACGTGCATAGAGTGCCCGGAAATCAGAATATCGATAAATAGTATCTAGAAACTATAATCTTCAGTACATAGTACTTGGAAACTGAAATCATTGGCAGCTAGTGCTCGGAACACCCTAATGACATATCATTTGTATCCTAATCATTTACTAAGTTCATACGAGCCTTGACTTCTATTTCAAAGTTTTTTTTTTCATATTTGTAACATTGTACCATAATCAACTTCATCACATATATTCCATAGAATAACATTATACAACTCCAACATGTACAATATGCCATACTTTATCATTCAAACCTTTATTTCTACTGTCAATCTTACCTCAATTAACCATGATTAATATTCACACATACACTAACATTTATATAATTTGAATTCAAACCATCAATAAATGTAACAAATCAAATACGAACTAACCTAAAAGTAGTCGCTACCAACACCTCGACAAGGACTGCTCGATAGCTTTTCCTTTCCCGCGATTATCAACTGATTGATTTGTTTCTTGATCTATATATAATAATTTAGCTCAATTAACCAATTCAAATACCTTAAAATATTTAAATTCTTGTATTTGACCATTTTATGACATTTTACACTATTACCCTAAAGTTTTACATTTTATTCAATTTAGGCCATAAACCTGAAGCTTACACAAATATCACAATTAATCCAAAAACCAAGCTAGTTGAATTTTTACCTATACATTTACAACCCATAGCTATAACATCCCACCCAACGAAGCCCGAATGGCTGAAACATTGTTGATATAAGTAAGGCTTAAGGAGTAAGAATTAAGTGTCAACATTAGCATTTGATCAAGTGTAAAGAGCTTTTCGAGTGCGCCTGCAATGCCCAAGCCTAGCAGATTCTGAAAGAAAATGCTCCATAGGGAATGTCACGATGAAACCTATATGGAAATAAGGTACGAACAAGAGAGGCTAGGACGCACTAGGGTATGTGGCGAATCAAGAATATTATCGTGTGCATGGTCCTGTAAAACATAAATGGATAAGAAATCATGAAAATGACAAGGTATGACAAATCAAGGAATGCTGGTATGAATGTATGTATATATGGTATGGAAATGATCATAAAGAAGTATGATTGGCAAAATAATATTCGCCCAAATACACTTTTGGCATTTAGAATGGGTGGACACCAATATGAAAATAGGTAAATAAGGATTCCATGTCAGATTACTATAATTAGTGAATGATACTTATGGTTATGTAAAATGAACCTTAGGATATGAGTTCACACTAGTGGTGTAACACCCAAAACCCGGCCTAGACGTTATGACCAAATCTGGCGATGTCACATGATAGTGCTTTAGAAAACATAGTTACGATGAAACCATTTTTCGTTATCCTATGCTACCTTCCAAATACATGTCGTTTTTTTCAATCATTATCCATTTTCAAAACGTTGTCCATTTTTCCAAATTATTTATAGTTCGCGGAAGCATTTAAATCAGTTTGCATAATCGTGGTGTTTTGGTAAAACATTTGTTTATTTTGAAAACTCGCATCTTATCCTACTACTAGAAGTTATAAATCAGAATAAAAATCCCAAATTAAAATAAAAACCCTTAAAGGCCATTTATAGTAAAACTTTTCTCGAATAAAATCAAAAACAATAAATAAAAATAAAAAAACCATCAAAGTCCAGAACCGTGGTCACCGTCGAGTCCTCTGCTGTGCTGACCCGTCTACAGCTGGGGATTACCTGAACAGATTAAACAGAATAGGGTGAGTTTTCTCAAACTCAGTGTGAAATCCCCACAGAAAACATACACATAGTATAATATCATAGAACAAACATAAATTCACAGTTTGGGTCTGAGCCCATTACAGAATCGATGTGGACCTTAGCCCACTCAGATACAGAATCAGATATATTCTAGGGCCTTAGCCCATTTCAGACATAATATGCAGATCAGAAAAGAATAGCAGAATCCTACCCACCAGCCTTTACACACCAACTCTGTCCAACCCTACACACCATGTGGGGATAAAATCAACCCACCCATCCCTACACACCATGCTGTACGAATGCGGCACATAGTCGTAAATTTGCAAATTGAAATGCGGATAACAAGCTTAAGAGCCTTTCAGATACTTCCTCCAGTAAATCATCAACCCACCCTGATGCAATGCAACATACGCAGAATGTCATGCTATAATGCAAATAACAGTCCATACATTCAAATCAGTATACATGCTAAGTGTAACATGTTCAGTAAAGATTTCACATAATCAAATCCCATAACTACGGGTCTAAGTACTGCTTACCGACCCTTCCTTAGGTTCACAGTCGACTTGGGCGACCTGTGCAACCTTTCAGAACATTTCATAAAAATGGGCTCACATGCCCATGTGGCCTGCCTGTGTGGGCCCACACGCCCATGTGGCTTGCCCGTGTGGGCCCACACACCCATGTGGCCCACACGACCCAAATTGGCCTTGTCTTTATGGATCACACGGCCTGACCCAAAATTCCACACGCCTGTGTGGTTCACCCGTGTGGGCCCACACGCCCGTGTAGCCTACACAGCCTAATTGGTCGAGCCTGTGTCTCGCACATGGCCTCGCTAGACCATCACCCGACCGTGTCACCTGTACACGGCCTGGCTCGTCGATCACACAACCATGCGGTGACTTACAGTCTCACACACGGCCTACCACATGGGCGACCACACGCCCGTGTGTCGTCGACAGTGAGGTTTTTGGCTTTCGCGGAAACCTCATTTTCTGTATTTTCGGGTACACACCTGGCATTGTTTCGATGTTTAAGCAATCCCTGGCCTTTTGGAACCTAAAATAGTATACCAAAATCTCAAAATTAACAACTAAATCTCAGTTCACCAAAACCAAATTGAGCCAAATGCACACACTTATCGCAATCACACCCGTCTACTCGTATGAATCAATTCGTCGAAGAGAAAACTGCTTCACTACCGTCCACTATGCACAAACAACATAACTTAAGTCTTCAAAAACCAAACTACAAAGACACCAACAACAACACTTACCGATAATGCACGAAAACAACAACCGATGAGCAAGATGGACCGAAACAAAAATCAGGGGAAGGGGAAATCCTATTGAAATTTCGGCAGCAACAAATGGAAGATTGAATGGGGAAAAAATGAAACTTAAGAGAGTGAGAGGGAGTGCCAAATTTTGCTAAATGAAACAACTGATCAGATACTGATAACTCCCCCTCCCAAACTCTTTAATTTTCTCCTTCAACCATTCCACTATCAGCATTTAACTAAAACTCAAACTCCTACGCGACACTAGCAGTAAAATAATTCCCTCGCACGCACAGGGATTCGAACCCCAGACCTCCAACAACCTTTACACTCCACTTAGCCACCAGACCAGCAGGCTTATTCTGTTAATTACTTACACACTTTCACTTATTAGCCTACTAACCAGAGATAGGGCTTTATTCATAAAAATACCAAAATTTTCCCAAGTCAAGGCTTGAACTTTGGACCTCTCACACACCCCTAGAACACTTAGCCACTGAAACAGATACACAGTTGTGTCACAAAATTACAAAAGCCAAAATTAAAAAAAATCGGGGCATTACAAGCATAGCACACCCCGTAACCATTGTGGTCCCGTGCCAGTTAATCTGTTAGGTAAGTTGGTTAGGAACTAACCGAAAATGAACTAGAAATGTTATAGGCTAAAGGACAAATTGAATAAGTTTCTTGAAAGTGGCAAGTTTTGGATGAGGCAACTCAATATTAATGTGATGTTTACAAGGTTTCAATAGAGACATGGGTTAAGTTAAAAGGACACTCAAGTTTGGTTGAGGTGGAGTTATCTTCTTCCCCCCTTTCCCTCTGAAAACATTAAGATCTATGGCTAAAGAAAGATAGAAACATATCTTTGAGCTGAGTTTGAAATCATGGATATTTCTAGTGATTTTCTTCACATATCAAGGTATGTTTTGTGTCTCTATCTATCTAAGGAACAGAAATATGTAAGTATGATTGGAGAAATAAGGCTTGAGAGATGTCTGGGTTTTAAATGATAATAATGGTTATTCGGATGGGTTCTAACAAAGTATTTCTATTCTAAAAGGCATAGAAAGTTATAGCATCTTGTCGAATAATGGATCTAAAGTCTAAGCTGCCCTCTGAGGTTAATAGTTGAGTTTCTATGTTGACTCCTAATTGCTAATAGATTGTACAGGATAAATCTTAAATGTCTAGTAGATGAGTAAAATGTAGGAGAAATTATGCAAGAACAGAGAAAGTATATGCGTAAATTTTCATAATTTAGAAGTGGACTAATAAGTGTATAGGTGAAATCTATCTGCAGAAAGGTAGGACCTTTCTAGCTGAGTCTATAAGCTAACTCTTCCATGTGTGTTATGCATTCTAGAAACTTCGATGAAAAGAGATGAAACCATAAGGCTCAGTTTAACAGTCCAGTTTAGACCCTAGTCAGAATAATGGTTTCGGGACCACAAATTTGAGTCAAAAAATATTTTAATATTATTTTCTATGTTTATAGCATGTGAACTGATATGTGTGAAATTTTCGTGTTTTAATTTGATCATTTGTGTGCTTAATTTGTAAAAAGGATCAAATCGCAGAAAATGCAAAAGTAGCCTTCTATTTGATTAGGTGCGGAATTGAGGTGTCTTATTAAGTGTGAGGTCCTTATGTGGTAAATGGACCCTTGGATTAATGCATGGACAAAGATGGACATATGTTAGTGGGATTTTAATGATATTATTAAGGTTATAAAGGTAATTAATTAAATAAAGGATAGTTTAATAAAACAAAACATGCATTATACCATTATGTTCATCTTTTACCCGAAAATATGAGAAAGAAACAAGGGTTTTAAGCTTTCATAATATTCGATCATTACTAAGCTCAATCAAGGTATGTTTTTGTTTCAGATTTTGATAATTTCTACGTTTTTGTGATCGTTGCTTCGTGTTTTAGCTAGCCCATGCTTGAATTTTTTAATTTCATGATGTATTCATGAAATGCCATTTATGATAGTTTGGGGTTTTTTTTTGATGATGAAAATAAAAGATATTTGAAAGATTAATATGTTTTGTCTTTGGATTTTTGATGAATTTGAGTAATTTGGGCTAAATTGTGAAAATAATAAATTGAGGGACTAAAATGTGAAATAAATGAAATGTGTAGACTTATATGAACTATATGAATATTCAGCCAAGCATGGGAAATATGAAATTTTGTGTATTTTGTGATTTTATGAAATAGGGACTAAAATGTCAAAAATGTGAATTTTAAGGGCTTAAGTGCAAAATGCCCTAATTATGTGTTTGTGGTTTGAATTGAATGAAATGTGTTATTAAATAGCCAAATTTGAATTTATTTAGATCAAGAACAAAAGAAAACGGAATTAGATCGGGGGAAGTCGAAAGTTTTCGAGTAATCGAATACATCCGTTCGTTTTTGTACGAGGTAAGTTCATAAGTAAATAAATGTTGTTAAATTCGATTGTATATATTTTATTTGTATCAAATTGAATAATTACTTGTATATTATGTGAATGCCAAATTGGTAAAAGTGAGGAAGAATTGTCTACGAGCTTGAATTGATCGAGATACAAAGTCCGAAAGCCCCGTACGAACCTTAGAAATAGTTAGGATACTCATGACATAGGATTCCGATATGTGATTCGTGTAAGACCACGTCTGGGACGTCGGCATCGACTTGTGTTTACGTGTAAGACCATGTCTGGGACATTGGCATCGTATTTGATTCGTGTAAGACCCTGTCTGGGATAGTGGCATCGATATGTGATTACATGTAAGACCACGTCTGGGACATTGGCATTGTACGAGATTTCCAATTTTTCGAGTATCCTTATTAATTCCGAATGGTTAAACAGGCATTATCCAGATGAGATCAAATGTGAAAAAGAACTAAAAGGTTCAGGTACGTGCTATGTTATATGTATATGTAAGTAAGGTAAGTATATGTTAGGGATGAGTATACGAATTTGACATGGTAAAAGAGAAATTTATATGTGCTTATGAGTATATGTGTATTCGAACATTGATGTTATATTGCTATTGTAAATGTCATAATATTTGAGATTGCAAGCATATTAAATGTACATTTTGTTAAGGTTTGTTTGATTTGATTAGTTGATTTATTACAAATGTTTATGGGTTCATTATTTACTTATGGCTTACTAAGCTATGAAAGCTTACTTTTTGTGTGTGTTTGTTCCTTATTTTATAGATTATTAAAGCTACGGGAAACTCGGGGATCATCGAGGATCATCACCACACTATCGAACTATATTTTGGTATCTTTTGAAAATGTACATATTAAAGTATAGCATGTATAGGCTATAGAACTTTGGTTATGTTTTGAGATGTGTAAATATAGCCATGTGATATGGCTTGTTAATGAATGTGTTTATGGATGAGTTTTGTTCTTGTTTTATGATGCATAAGTTGGAATGTTTTGATGTGCTCATGAATGGCCAAATGAAATGGTCTATATTGGTAAGTTCATGATTGGTTTGAGAAATTGATATTATGAGAAATGATATGAATTGAAATTGTTTTAAATTATGTATTAATCATATGTTTTGTTGTGAAATCTATGCTTGAAATTTGTTTGTTTGAGTTAGGTTTTCATATGGTAATGAATGATGTTGTTAAGAGTTAAATTGTGCATGTTTTGGTATGTTTTGGTTGCTACTAGATCATGAATTGAGGCTTGTTGGATTTTTGTAGTTTTGACCCAAATTTTGGGTGGCAAATTGGCCGTGAATCAGTAGCTTCCCTAATTTTCACATGGCCTGGCACACGAGTGTGTCTTGTGGCCGTGTGGACAAGTCAGTATGTATGCCCTGTTTTGCCACGGTCTAGACACACGGGTGTGTCTAATGCCGTATGTAATGCCCCAAATTTGGGCCTAGTAGAATTGGGCCCATTGGGCCTTGGGAATGGGAGCGTTTAAAATTTTTTGAGAATAAGAAAACGACACTAATGCAAGTTGGATCTATTAGGTGAGTGATTTTAGAAGGTTAGGGGGCTTTTAGGAAGTCCTAGGGTTAAGCCATGTCATTTGGAAAATTTGTATTTTTGCCTTAGTGGGACCCTAGTCTCAGGTATTAGGCCTCTTAAACAGATTAAGGGGAAAATAGGACACAAATGGGCCTATGGTTCAGTGGCAAGATGGCGCCACTTGGGGAGCTATGAGGTGGCATTACTGTCAGGAGAGGAGGTCCAAGGTTCGAGGCTTAAGAGTGGTGAATTTAGGGGTTTTATTTTTGCACATGGAAGGAAGGTAGTGGCGCTAGAGTGGACTCTGGAAGGGAGTGTTCAGGAGAGAAAATTAAGGTAAAGATAAGAGAGAAAATTTAAGAGATGAGGAGTGTGGATGTGATGGTGCCGAATGGGACTCTGGGGGAAGGGAGTTTCGGTTTTTGGCTATAAAAGGAGGGTACCGAATTCTTTTGAAAGGTTCCTATGTTAATGCCGAAATTTTGTTTTTCTTTCTAGCCGAATTTCCTCACTTGATAGTTGCCTAAACACCCCTTTTCTCTCTAAGTGCTCAGAATTCGAATCCTCCATACCTTCTCTTCTCAGTTCCTTTTCTTGTTCACCTTTGGTTCTAGCTGATCCCTTCTTCTCTTTTTCTCCCTATTGGTGCCAAATAGTCCCTTTCACCATACTAATCTCAAAAGCCGAATACTTCTTGGCCGATTACTTCTTGGGTAAGTGCTTAGTCGATTTTCCTTTAGTGTGTTTTGTTAAAAGCTGAAGGGCTATCTAACCTCTCCTTGTCGTTAACCTTGTATTAACAAGGGTAGGGTTCAAAGATCGCAAGCGTGGTAAGGATCGTTAGCAAAGTGGTAAGTGGTAAGTTGTGAATTAGTGGTTAGCCGAATGTGAGTATGGATTATAGAGGTGACTTGTGTGGAGCATGAGTCACTTGATTTTTGATAGCATATATGTGTGTGGGTGTAGATCTAGGGGATATTCGTGAGTGGTAGCTAAGAAAGGGCTATTAGGACTGGTGGCACACGGTAAGGTTATGGTAAGGCCTTGGTTTTTGGTAAATATTGTGGTTAAGTGTGTGATTGATTGGAGGTTGGTATTGGTTGTAGGTTCAAGGCTGAGGATAGTGTAACACGTCTCATTTACCAGGTGTGTACAAACACTACACACACATGATGGAGGCAACAACGAAAAGTCGAAAAGCCGAAAGTGGCTAAATGGGCCTGCCCAGCTCGTGGGCCCAAGTCGGTAAAGATTGATATGTGAACTTGAAAAATTAATTGACATGAATAGGTGTATGATTTGATTATGATCGGGCCTAATGGGCTATATAAACATGAATGGGCTTAGTGGGCCTTATGGGATTTTAGAAATGCATGCTAGGGTTTAATGGACTCTAGGCCTAGTTCTGATAAATTCTTAAAATTGCATAAGACTTAATTTATTAATCAAACATGTCTATGGACAAGTCAACTAGTTAGAGTGTGGTAACCGACATATGCATGTCTAGGATTGGATCTAGGGAGAGATTGGTACTTAAGTGGTCCTAGAGACCCACCTCATCTTTTCTAAGATCCTACCTGGTGCATAGTGTTTGTTTACTTTAACCGCGAGGACTTGTTGATGGGCCAAAGTTTGTAACTAAAACTTGAGATGAAAGAAATTACAAAAATACCCTTGTAAGGTAGAATTACGAAAATACCCCTATAGGGTAGAAAAATGAAAATACCCCTGTAGGGTAGATTTACAAAAAATACCCCTAGGTGCTTAATGTGTGAAAATGTGTATGTTGCATTCATGAGATATATGTTGCACTTGGGTGGGTTTGATGATACGGAGGAAGATATGTGAGGATCGCATAGTCGCTGACGGACCGTGGATCCACCGGTGGCTTTAAGCCCATTATATGCTTAGTGACTTTCTTTGCAACATTTGAGTAGTGCCGCTGTTGGTGCTACCTTTGGAGTGTAGGGATGGATGGGTTGATATTTATATCCCCACAGGAGTGTAGGGTTGGAAGGGAAATAGAGTGCAGGGTTGGATTTTGGATGGGAGCATTGCATTCATGTGATACTGATGTGATATGAGGTCATTGTGGGCTAAGGCCCAAGACCACCGATTTTGATAGGGCTTAGGCCCAATGTGATAATTCCATGTTGGTTGGATTACCAAGGGTCATACACACTGAGTTTCGAAACTCACACCCTTTTATTTAATGTTTCAGGTGAGTCTCAGTAAACGGCTCGATATGGAAGAGGACTCGGAGGTGGCCACACTACAAACTACATAGAAGTTTTTAATTAGTTTCGAATTACTTTATTTTAATTACCTTATTTTCGTTGGGATGTAATAAGGCCTTGTATCTCCAAATTGACTTTATATTTGGGTTTTATTATTGTTTCAACTGTCAAATTATTAAACTTAAATCAATTTTTAAAGTTTAACATGGTTTTCGAAATAACTATAACATATGGATGTTTTCTTAAAACATGAGCTTTCTTCATAACTTATCAAGTTTTTCCTAAGCTATGGCTGTTTTCAATTATTACGTTTCCGCAACTCCATTATTAAATACCAAGTTTTTTGTTTTTAAATAAAACTTCCGCAACTAAAAAGGGGTTTGTACTCAACATTTTACTCTATGAAGGGTTTTCAATGAAAACAAGGTTTTCGCTAAAACACTTCAATGTGACACGCCGGACTCGGGCCTAACTTCTAGGCCGGGTTTGGGGTGTTACACCGTGTGAGGCACACGGCCTGCCCATACGGGCGTGTGACCTCTGTAACTCTGAAAAATATTTAATTTTCAGAAAATTTTGTATGTGCTCGGTTTAGTCCCGACCCCTTTCCAATGCATGTTTGGAAACACGAAAATTTATACACTTTTTCATGCCCTTTTTAACTCAAATTTATGCATTTTTGATTAAATTCTTGTTGGAAAATAATTAAATACTATAAAATAATTAAATTGTGTTAAAAATATGAACATGATGAATTTTAATTAATTTTATAGTTAATTTTGATTAATTTTGACTATTTTCGACAGATTCACACAAAGGGCGAAAATTGGCTCGGTAGACACTGCTAGAAGAATAAAACCGAGAAGCAATTTGAAGTATCGAGGCACATTTATTTCCAGCCCAAGACGGTCCGATTATGAATATTAAATCATAATATAATTAATTTTAATTTGGGCTAAATAAATTAATCTTAATTAATTATGGAAAAAGGGCCCAGATGAATCGCACTGGTTGAACCAAATTCTGTGAACCGAACCAGCCACCAATTGGGCAGCCCAAACCGTCCTTATGCTGAACCAAAGAAGCCTATTAGATGATTAATTAAGCTTGCAAAGAAGCCCTTGAAGACTTGTCAAAGTTGCATTCAACCCCCTCCACAATTAGTGGCTTTGTAGATTTGCCCCAAGCCATATTTAGCAAAGTTGAAGCCATCAACTTTGCCACATAGGTGGCTGGCCAAGGTGTGGCTCTTTGGCTGCTATTTTTAGCAAATTTCAGCTGCCACATTCAGCTATAAATACACCCCTTGGCTGATCATTCAAGGCATCCCTCATCCCTCATCTCTCATTCACATCTCATTCTCTCTTCTCCTCTCTCACTTTCTCTTAACTTTTCATTTTCTTATTTTATTTCTCTTGTGCCGATATCTCCCCTTGGGAAAGGGGTCTTATTCAGCCATCATTGAGCAGCAATTAGAGTGTTCATAATCCACCTTGATATCCGAGGACAACGGAGGACGAAGAACGGAGCAATCAGTCAAGCCACGGAGAAACACCGGATTTGCTTATTGTTCCCTATCTCTTTAAATTTCGTTGTTTTTTTTGAAAAGCATGTTTATGAATATTTATGCTATTGGAATGGTTAATTTAATCAGCTTAGCTTGAATTTAATTTGTGTTGGGCTGATTGCATGCCGTCCTTTTAAATTATTAAACTTGTGTTTATGCTGTTATAGGCCTCGGTAAAATGCTTGATTAAGTAAAATCATGCCTAAGTTATTCTGGCATTATAATTGTTTAGATAACTAAAGAATTAATTATTTAAATGCATTGAAATTGTAATTAATGGACACGGTACTTAATAAGTGCATGTTTAATTCTTCTAAGGTAGTTAAAGATTATATTAGCATTGTATTTGGCGATACATATGCCTTGCATAACTTGCAAGATTTTTGTGATTAAACTGTTTCAAGGTAAGCATACTTTGTTACCTCACATAGTCTTTTATATACTTATTAGGTTGAATTAATCATTTGAATCGACATAGGAATATGCGAGAGATTGTTTAATTTAATAAGTATGTATGTACAATAACATGTTTACTTTTATAAATCTGTTTTATCGGTCGAATTGACATAGGAATATGTACAAGAGATGAATGGATTTTTGATTTGTAAATATGTTCATAAGTTAGCAAATTACCGAGTTGCCGTGATTTATTCGTAACAAGTATAAGCATGAGTTTAATAATTCTAAGGTAAGAAATGTAATTAATCCAACACAATTATATCATCTTGATTAAAATCAGCTTTTGAATTCGTGCATTAGAACTTTATTTTATTTTATTTTACTTTGTTTTTTTTAGTTTTTAAATATTTATTAAATCCAAATATTTTCTCTTCACCAAAGTGTTTGAAATCACTTTCATTAATAATTCTTTTACAGTCCCTGTGGGTACGATAACTCGACATTTACTTGTCACTTTATTACTTGTTACGATTGTGTACACTTGCACATTTCCACCGTTCCAAGTTTTTGGCGCCGTTGCCGGGGACTGTTTTTCAAAGCCATTATTTGTGAATCTCTTTTACATTTTGGTTTATTTATTTTCCTATTGAATTTTTTACTTACTTAATTTTTCTGTGATTATTTTAGGTGTTTATGAGTATTGACCAGATTATTGACTTACTCCCTGTAGACCCTGAGATAGAGCGAACCTTTCGACAGTGAAGAAGACAAGCGAACCAGAGAAGGACCGAAGAGATGAACTTCGAGAATATGAATCAAGGAAACGGAGCAAACCCTGCTCAGAATCCTATCCTTATTGCTGATGATAGGGATAGAGCCTTAAGATAATATGTCATGCCAGTGTTCAATGACCTTAATCCGGGTATTAGAAGACCCGAAATCGAGGCACAACAATTCAAGCTAAAGCCAGTCATGTTCCAGATGCTTTAGACAGTGGGCCAATTCAGTGGAATGCCTACTGAAGATCGTCATCTTCACTTAAGACTATTTATGGAGGTGAGCGATTCTTTCAAGTTAGCCGGAGTACCCGAAGATTCATTACGATTGAAGTTGTTCCCATATTCGCTGAGGGACAGAGCTCGTGCCTGGTTGAACTCATTGCCATCGAACTCCATTTCTACATGGCAAGAATTAGCCGAGAGATTCCTCATGAAATATTTCCCGCCAAGCAAGAATGCTAAGCTGAGGAACGAGATCACTGCCTTCCACCAAATGGATGATGAGTCCTTGTATGAGGCATGGGAAATATTTAAAGAGTTATTATGGAAGTGCCCTCATCATGGAATCCCACATTCCATTCAACTTGAGACATTCTATAATGGTCTCAACACTCACACAAGGATGGTAGTGGACGCCTCTGCTAATGGTGCTCTCCTTTCTAAGTCATATAATGAGGCTTATGAAATTATTGAGAGGATTGCTAGCAACAATTATCAATGGCCAACCAGTCGAGCAGCGTCAGTAAGACGAGTCGCTAGAATACATGAAGTAGACGCTCTTACTTCACTCGTATCTCAGGTATCATCAATATCCTCAATGCTTAAAAATCTTACTACTAATAGGTATAATAGTTTTGCAGCACAGCCGCCTAATCAATTAGAGAATATAGCCTGTGTCTATTGTGGGGAGGGAAATTTGTTTGAAGAATGTCCGTCGAACCCAGAATCTGTATACTACATGGGTAATCAGAACCAAAACCGAGGAAGGCAAGGGTTGCAATCAAATTTTTATAACCCATCGTGGAGAAACCACCCGAATTTTTTCTGGAGTAACCAAGGGGCTGGAACCAGTACTACTTACACCCAACCCAGACCAACCCAACTACCTAGTTTCCCTCAACAAGTTCAGAAACCAGTTCAAGCTGAAGCATCCAATAGCTTGGAGAGTTTGCTGAAGACATACATGGCAAAGAATGATGCCTTAATCAAGAGCCAAGCAGCTACATTGAAGAATTTGGAGAATCAAGTGGGCCAGCTTGCAACTGAACTTAGGAACTGACCACGGGGTACCTTACCCAGTGATATGAAAAATCCGAGAAATTCGGGCAAGGAGCATTGCAAAGCGTTGACATTGAAGAGTGGAAAGACTGTAACACCCCAAACCCGGCCCATGAGTCCTGTCCGGATCTGGTATGTCACGGAGTAAAATAATTTGGACCAATTTGAAAGTTTGGTGAAAATTTGATAAAATTTGGCTAAGGTTTTAAAATGGTGTTTGAAAACTGAATTGGGCTTTTATAAACATGGTTGGGTTGATGAACTCTTTGAAACTGTCTGATTATTTAAAATTTAAGGAACTTTCAAAATCATTATTGAAGTGGTGAATTTTGTTACCCGATGGTAACTTCTTTGAAAACTCGTAAAAGTTATTAAGTTAGAAAAGTTACTTTTAACCAGTTCAATTAATTTTTATAAGATTCCATTTGTAATAACATGAGTAAAGTAAAGCAATAAAATAAACATCCAAGAATTAGCGGCCTTATTACATCCCAAATTAAAAGACTTTAAGAAAAAAATAAATAAATAAGATTAACCTAAACAAAGTAATTTTCAAATCCACTGATAAGCATGGCCGCCTCGAGTCCTCTCAGGCTCCATCTCCGCGTTCTACTCATCTGCAAAATGGTAAAGAAAGGGGGTGAGTCACCAAGACTCTGTAACATCCCAAAATTGGGCCTAGGAGAATTGAGCCCAATGGGCCTTAGGCGTAGTAGCGTTTAAATTTTTGGAGAACAAGAGACCGGCTTAAATGCTAGTTAGACCCATTGGATAAGTGATTTTGGAAGGTTAGAGGGCTTCTATGAAGTCCCGGGATCAAATATTGGCTTTGGGGAAATTTTGATTTTAGGTGAAAAAAACCCTAGAAGTTGGCAGATAGGCCTTAAGAATAAAATATGGAGGAAAATAACACAAGTAGAGTGTGTGGTGTAGTGGCAAAGTGACGCCACATAAGAGACAAGGGGGTGACGCCACAAGGGAAGGAAGGAGGTCCAAGGTTCAAGTCTTGGCTTTTGCATTTTGGTTTCTTTTTGCTTGGACCTTAGAATTTGGCCCATAGTTTATATTTAGTTGCGCATGGTTTAAGACACAAGAGGAGCTTGTGGCCAAGTGGTTAGTGGCGTGGATTATGTTGCAAGGGAGCCTGGGTTCGAATCTCATGACAAGCAATGGAGTATTTATTTTGCGGATTGGACGGCAAGAGTTTCAGTTGAATTTAAACTCTCATCGTGAAGGGATCCCACATGGGAAAGACACAAAGAATGAAGGTGAAGAGCTAGCTATATAAGGAGCATCCTAGGAGGAGAGTAAACACATCTTGGAGGGCGTTTGGGCACAAGAGTGATCGGAGCGCGGATTAGCCCCAGAGTCCTATCAGGTGTGTAACTCTCTCTACTCTAGTTGTAGAGCGGCAATGCCGAAATGCCGGTCACACGGCATTAGTAGCCACACGAGCGTGCGAGCGCACGTGTGGGGCTTCGACGCGATAGTTGAGGCCATCAGTAGTATTCTCGTGGGTTGGGGCTGCTTGGGCCTCGATGGGCCGAAGTGGGCCCAATGGGCCCGTGGGCCCATATGAGTAAATTGCATGATTGGTTAGTATATGTTGAACTAGACTAGGTGGAAGTTATATACGTGGCTAGATTCGTGTTAGGTGGGTCACACGAGCGTGTGGGCCCGGATGGGCCGAAATCGGGTTTTAGGCCCAATCGTCCGGTACAACCGGAAGTGGTAGCTGAGTCGCTAGTGGCGACATTAGGCCTTCATAAAGGCCATTACTGTGGTGTGAATTTACTTAAAATACCCTTAGTAGGTAAAATTACGATTATACCCTTAAAGGTTGATTAGCATGATTATGTTGTTTAGTTTTGGCCGATTGTAGGGAAGGCTTGATCTCGCATATCTCGGGTTGTGGCTAGTGCTCGAAAAGTGTTAAGGAATGGGGATCTAGTGCGTTAGATCTTGATCTACGGGATTTGATAGTCGCATTAGTAATCAGTGTGTAAACTAACACACTTCTTGCTTTGTATATGTTTGATAAACCGATTGATTGGTAAAACTGAAATAGTATGGTTGAGTGATATGATACCCTATGGGGTATGTGCAGATTCGTGTAAGTCCGTTTCATTATGAGTATTGTTATTGATACATGATGTCATGATTTATGATGTATGTGCTATGAGATGCAACGTTAAACATGTTTGCATGATTTGAATACTATACATGAGTTGGTATGATGATGGGTGATATGAGTGGAGGGCGGTGATATTTTGTCTCGACGAGCACAAAGTGTTTTGGTAACACAACTTTGTGACTTTGGGTCACAGAGGTTTGGCACCTCCAGAGGTTTGGCACCTCGGCGTCTCGCCCCCGTGGTTTTGCACCACGATCCACAAGGCGGTATTGAGGATTGACGCCGGTGATTTGGTATCACACGATGGGTTGGCCCCATCACTCGATTATCGTGACTACGGTCACCGGTGGTTTGGTACCACATTTGTGTCTTTGGGACACAGAGGTTTGGCACCTCATTGCGACTCGCCCCCGTGGTTAACACCACCGTGGGTTGGCCCCACTTTTGAGATACGGGATTGTCGCGGTGATTTGGTATCACACGATGGGTTGGCCCCATCATTGGATTTGTGACTTCGGTCACGGTGTTTTGGTAACACATTGTGACTATACGTCACCAAAGTGGTTTGGCACCACATTGATGATTATTGTGTCTTGAGGACACCGGTGGTTTGGCACCACCGGTGGTTTGGTACCACACGGGGTAGAAAAGGTGTATGGGACGGTTAGGATTGGGTGCATATGATTGGGATGCATGATGATCATGATTATGTTTGTATGTGATATTTTGCTAATCCGGGAAAAAGGGTAGCACATCGAGTCCGGGTGACTCACCTTTTCCTTAACCATTTCGGGTAGTGCATAAAGTGGACCGGGATCGGAGAGGACAAGGTGGCCCATGCCGAAGATGATGTTCAATTATTTCATGCTTGATTTTGATATAAGTACTTTATTTGAATTGTTGGGTTGTAATAAAGGCCATTTTATGTTTTTGGTATTACTTTAACTATGGTTTATTTAAATTAAATTGCTACGTGAAAATGATTTATGGTTTGCAACCTATTTATTCAAATTGGATATTATAAACTAAAGTTTTAAAAATGAATGAGTTTAATAGCAAAGTTTTATTCCAAAGATATGTTTTCCAAAATTCAGCAAACTACGATGTTTTATTTTAAATTAAGAAGATTTTCAACCGTCTTTTCCCAGTGACATAACCAGATTCGGTCGTAGTGAATGGGCCGGGTTTGGGGATGTTCTGATTTAATATCGAGCCCTGGTTCAAAACTCGGCTTTGAGGGTTTTGGGCTCAAAGCTTGATTTTCAAAACGGGCTATTCGAAATATGGGCTTTTATAAAAAGGTTTTCAGGTTAGGCTGGCATGGCACCTGTACCTCCGACCCGAAGTCCACCAGGTAAGTACTTCGGACTTTCTTGAAGTGATCTGTTTGTATGAATTAATTTGGGCTTAGTTTGGGCTCGTAGAATAGAATAATAGGATCTGTTGGACCCTAGGATTAGACTACTCAAACAATGGCATAAGACTTAAAGCTCTTAAACAAACCTGTGAAATAAGTCGCCGAGTTAAGGTGTGGCAACCTGTGTGCGCATGTCTAGGAGTGGTATTCAGTGGGAGCTTGGTATTTAAGCAGTCCGCGTGACTCACCTCCTCTCCACTTGAATCCTACCTGGTGCGTAGCTACGGTTCACCTTAACCAAGAAGACTTGTTCATAGGCTAAACCAAGTATTAAAACCCGAAAGGGATTAGCCTTACTGTTTTAAAACCCTTAGTTTTAAAATTTTCAAACTTACCCCTTTGGTTTGTAAACCCTAAACTCGATTTTGAAAGACGTTTTCTCGATTTACCAAAATTTCCAAAATGCCCTAGTGGCAAAATTACTAAAATGCCCACGACTTTCAAGATTTCGGTTTAACTCCAATTTTAATAAAATTTCCCTACTTTGCAAAAGTATACAAAAACGCTATTTTCAAGATACCACGATTTGAAAATTTACAAAATTACCCCGATGAACAAAATTACCAAAATGCCCTTGGTTTCAAAATTTTCATAATTTCCTCGATTTTTACTAAAATGTTCTTACATTATGAAAATATCAAAACTTCTATTTTACAAATATCGAGATATCTGATTTGAGAAATTTACGAAAATGCCCTTAACGCCCCAATTCATGAAATAACCCGATTTTCAAATTTTTACAACACATCTGGTTTGAAAAACAAATTTTTCAAGATGACCCTGAGATTTTGTAAACTTTGAAATATCTTTAATTTGAAAACTATTTTCAAATTGACCACGAGTTATTAGAAATACCCCTATAGGGAAATGTCAAAATTACCCCTGGGTTGGGAATGCTCAAGAAAGTGACATGGATGAATGAATGTGTCTTTAGTGAAGTATGTGAATGTTTGACTTAGAACAGAGAACTTGAGATGAAACTTTGATTGCTCAAAAGAACGACTTCCAGAAACTTCTGTTCATAAAATTTGCTCGTGGATTAAACAGTGGAACAAAATTTCTAATGCATAAAACTTTTAATCAGATTAAATCGCGACGCTAGATATGAGTTCTAGGGGACGTGTTGTCGCGGGCATGGTCTAGGTGGAATGACAGCTTTATTAAGATCAGAGTGCGCAGCAAGAGCGTAGTGTGGTAGGTTAGGATGTGCGACTGTTAGTTAGATGGAAATTTCGAGGACGAAATTTCTTTAAGGAGGGTAGATTTGTAACATCCCAAAATTGGGCCTAGGAGAATTGAGCCCAATGGGCCTTAGGCGTAGTAGCGTTTAAATTTTTGGAGAACAAGAGACCGGCTTAAATGCTAGTTAGACCCATTGGATAAGTGATTTTGGAAGGTTAGAGGGCTTCTATGAAGTCCCGGGATCAAATATTGGCTTTGGGGAAATTTTGATTTTAGGTGAAAAAAACCCTGGAAGTTGGCAGATAGGCCTTAAGAATAAAATATGGAGGAAAATAACACAAGTAGAGTGTGTGGTGTAGTGGCAAAGTGACGCCACATAAGAGACAAGGGGGTGACGCCACAAGGGAAGGAAGGAGGGCCAAGGTTCAAGTCTTGGCTTTTGCATTTTGGTTTTTTTGCTTGGACCTTAGAATTTGGCCCATAGTTTATATTTAGTTGCGCATGGTTTAAGACACAAGAGGAGCTTGTGGCCAAGTGGTTAGTGGCGTGGATTATGTTGCAAGGGAGCTCGGGTTCGAATCTCATGACAAGCAATGGAGTATTTATTTTATGGATTGGACGGCAAGAGTTTCATTGAATTTAAACTCATCTTGACGAAAGGATCCCACATGGGAAAGACACAAAGAATGAAGGTGAAGAGCTAGCTATATAAGGAGCATCCTAGGAGGAGAGTAAACACATCTTGGAGGGCGTTTGGGCACAAGAGTGATCGGAGCTGGATTAGCCCTGCAGTCCTATCAGTGTGTAACTCTCTCTACTCTAGTTGTAGAGCGGCAAATGCCGAAATGCCGATCACACGGCATTAGTAGCCACACGAGCGTGCGAAGCGCGTGTGGGGCTTCGACGCGATAGTTGAGGCCATCGTAGTATTCTCGTGGGTTGGGGCTGCTTGGGCCTCGATGGGCCAAAGTGGGCCCAATGGGCCCGTGGGCCCATATGAGTAAATTGCATGATTGGTTAGTATATGTTGAACTAGACTAGGTGGAAGTTATATACGTGGCTAGATTCGTGTTAGGTGGGCCACACGAGCGTGTGGGCCGGATGGGCGAAATCGGGTTTTAGGCCCAATCGTCGGCACAACCGGAAGTGGTAGCTGAGTCGCTAGTGGCGACATTAGGCCTTCGAAAGGCCATTGCGGTGTGAATTTACTGAAAATACCCTTAGTAGGTAAAATTACGATTATACCCTTAAAGGTTGATTAGCATGATTATGTTGTTTAGTTTTGGCCGATTGTAGGGAAGGCTTGATCTCGCATATCTCGGGTTGTGGCTAGTGCTCGAAAAGTGTTAAGGAATGGGGATCTAGTGCGTTAGATCTTGATCTACGGGATTTGATAGTCGCATTAGTAATCGTGTGTGTAAACTAACACACTTCTTGCTTTGTATATGTTTGATAAATCGATTGATTGGTAAAACCGAAATAGAATGGTTGAGTGATATGATACCCTATGGGGTATGTGCACGGATTCGGTAAGTCCGTTTCATTATGAGTATTGTTATTGATACATGATGTCATGATTTATGATGTATGTGCTATGAGATGCAACGTTAAACATGTTTGCATGATTTGAATACTATACATGAGTTGGTATGATGATGGGTGATATGAGTGGAGGGGCAAAGTGATATTTTGTGTCGACGTGAGCACCGAGTGTTTTGGTAACACAACTTTGTGACTTTGGGTCACAGAGGTTTGGCACCTCAGAGGTTTGGCACCTCCTCGTCTCGTCCCCGTGGTTTTGCACCACGATCCACAAGGCGGTATTGAGGATTGACGCCAGTGATTTGGTATCACACGATGGGTTGGCCCCATCACTCGATTATCGTGACTACGGTCACCAGTGGTTTGGTACCACATTTGTGTCTTTGGGACACGAGAGGTTTGGCACCTCATTGCGACTCGTCCACGTGGATAACACCACCGTGGGTTGGCCCCACTTTTGAGATACTGGATTGTCGCCGGTGATTTGGTATCACACGATGGGTTGGCCCCATCATTGGATTTGTGACTTCGGTCACCAGTGTTTTGGTAACACATTGTGACTATACGTCACCAGTGGTTTGGCACCACATTGATGATTATTGTGTCTTCAGGACACCAGTGGTTTGGCACCACCAGTGGTTTGGTACCACACGGGGTAGAAAAGGTGTATGGACGGTTAGGATTGGGTGCATATGATTGGGATGCATGATGATCATGATTATGTTTGTATGTGATATTTTGCTAATCCGGGAAAAAGGGTAGCACATCGAGTCTGGGTGACTCACCTTTTCCTTAACCATTTCGGGTAGTGCATAAAGCTGACCAGGGATCGGAGAGGACAAGGTGGCCCATGCCGAAGATGATGTTCAATTATTTCATGCTTGATTTTGATATAAGTACTTTATTTGAATTGTTGGGTTGTAATAAAGGCCATTTTATGTTTTTGGTATTACTTTAACTATGGTTTATTTAAATTAAATTGCTACGTGAAAATGATTTATGGTTTGCAACCTATTTATTCAAATTGGATATTATAAACTAAAGTTTTAAAAATGAATGAGTTTAATAGCAAAGTTTTATTCCAAAGATATGTTTTCCAAAATTCAGCAAACTACGATGTTTTATTTTAAATTAAGAAGATTTTCAACCGTCTTTTCCCAGTGACATAACCAGATTCGGTCGTAGTGAATGGGCCGGGTTTGGGGATGTTACAGACTCAGTGTGTAATCCCCCACCCGGTAAGGTAACTCATACACAAGTCATTAATAAACATGCACATGTAACCCAACCTAACCATCCATACTCCTTTTCTACCCCGTGTGGTCAAAACCACTGGTGGTCAAAACCGCTGATGACTTAGAGTCACAAATCGATGATGGGGCCAACCCATCGTGTGGTCAAAACCACCGATGACCATAGGTCACAATATATCAAATGTGGTCAAAACCATCGGTGGTACCAAACCACCGGGACTTAGTCGCAAATAATCAATCGTTGTGGTCAAAACCACTGATGACCATAGGTCACAAATAATCTGATGGGGCCAACCCATCTTGTGGTCAAAACCACTGACGACGGTCCATAATTCATCCCCCTCCTCTCATCAATCCCACCATCACTTGCTTTTATAACAATTTTCATAAATCATACCGTAGCATTTAATCATCATGTGATGGCATGCAAATCATATATCAAAAATCACAAGTTAGGGGACTTACCCAATATCCATGATTATGCCACAAGCTAACCACAAACAAAAGATCTAAGGCAAGTAATACAGCATGTAAATTAATAAAGTGTGTAGAGAGATCATACACACCTGTTACTATCGTAATTCCTAGATCCCGAAAAGCCGATCTACGATGCTAAATCCCTTGACCTATAATCGGCCAAACACGAAGGTTTAGTGCCATAGCCTATTCGGCCAAACCAAATTAATTTAAAGGGCATCTTTTAAACCCGAATTCTTACCCAAATGCCTTGTGATTATCAACCACCACACACTATGTGCGATCAGCTTCACGTCCCTACAATCGGCACTTATCACATAAATAGCCTTCGGCTTTTGAATACACATATATATAATGAAACCAATGATCTTAAATAAAGCCTTACCACCACTTACCAAAGTCGACTATTAACAAATGAAGGATTGATTGAAATATCCTTGAGTACCTAGAGAAAATCGGTTTCAACAACGATTAACCACCAAAATATATCGGCTTCCCAACCATCCAAATTGCAAGGATACCAGTGAGAAAAGAAATAACCATTCGGCTAACACACTTACCTTCACCAATCGATTGCCACAAGAAATCCCGAAAAGATTTATACCACCCTTAGTATTCGGCCAAAGAGAGTTTGATGGGGAGGAAAAGAGTTTCGGCAATAAGGAGTGAATATTCGGCCAATAAAGAAATAAAAGAAAAGGGAAATTAAGAATGGAGATTCGGCAAGGAGAAGTAGAGAGAGTTTTTGAAACAAAGAAAGAAAGGTAAAGGATTAATGGTGCCGTCGGTTTTGATAGAGGTTGAAAAGGGAGTGAAAAGAAAAGACTTAAAAAAAATGTAATTTCTTTAGTTGAAATTTCCAAGTAATTGGCTAAGCAAATTCGGCACTAATGCCCCTATACTTGCCGTCCACTCTTCCTTTGAAGAGTTTAAAATTCCCCCAATTCCTTAATTCACTCTAGGCCACATATTTCAAATTATTCTAAATAATTTGAATACCTCAAATAATAATCAAATAATAATCCCATAATAATCTAATAATAATGCTAATATTATCCCTTTTTATCTTATCAAATAAATAATGAAAATAAAAGAGACCATGTGCTTGTCAAACTCTTCCAGCCGAATGTTAAACAAAGAACCCATGTGCAGGCCAATTCACCTTGTCACGCCAGCAGCAAAAAGGAAAAAATAAAAATCCAAATGCTTCTTCTTGGACTCGAACCAGCGACCACAAGCAGCAGCCCCCTCCCTTTTCACGCCTTAAGCCACTATTCCCTTTGGAATTTCATGACATAAAGCCCTCACCTTTTAATTATAAGCCTTCTTCCTGGCCCTTACTCCTTCAACGCCAAAGCCCCAAAAAATAAAACTCCTTGCGTCCCTTGCGTTTCGAACCTGAGACCTCCGTTTGACGCCACCTCCAAGGCACCTAAGTGGCGCATGAAGGCCACTTAGCCATGCTGTTCTTTGTGTCACGTTTCGCCCAAAATTTTATTTAACCCCTATCCCCTAGCTTCCTTCCTTTTAACCCTTAAAAAGAAATTTTTTTAACACTAAGTCAGGCCTAGCTCGGGTTTAAATCTAGACCTTAGAACATGCCCAAAGATCCTAGAATTTAATCCTTCAAGCACACACATGGGAAAATATTTAAATTACACACAACCCCTAATTTAGGATGTTACAATTCTACCCCCCTTAAAAATAATTTCGTCCTCGAAATTACTTACTATCGCTCAATCGAGCATCCTTAACTCATCACACTATGCTCTCAATTGCACTCTCGATCTTAAAGAACTATCATACTTCCTAGAAACATTCCCTAAATTCATAATCCAAGTTCCATACACTTTACTAGCAACATAAGAATGAACTAACGTAACCACAACCAAGACAATTGAGGGTATTCCGGAAATAAGAAACTTACCCGTTGTCATGTCTGGCACATCTTCCTCCTCGCGACGGCCATGTAACAACCCAAACCCGGCCCAAACATTACGACCGAATTTGATTTGTTACGGAGAAAAACCTTGTGAACACCATTTCAATACCTATTTAAGTTTTATTGAAAACTTCTCGTTTTTGGTTATCTTGCCAAAGCTACACTTAGATTTAATTTGGAAATTTAATTAAGTCCTAGGTTATTATACAAGTTTCAAGTGTGCTGATGGCACGATAAAACATTTCCGTGTTAACTTAAGAAAACATGTGATTTTGGTTCAATTTTAATAATATAGTTTAAATAAAATATCCAACATATAAGAAATAACAAAAGTAAAGTTTATGGAGGCCTTATTACAACCAAAACAAAAACAACCCAATAAAATAAAATAACCAAGTTTAAGTTCGGTTTATGCAAGTCCACTTTGCATGGCCACCTCGAGTCCAACTGGCTCCTCAACCGCCATTTACGAGTCACTGAAAAATGTTAAAGGAGAAGGTGAGTCACCAAGACTCGAGATGTAACCCTTCCTCGTATGTAAACAAATTCATACACGACATATAATTAATCATCATGTACTAAGCCATGCACCCAACCTAGCCAACCAAACGCCTTTGTCTACCCCATGTGGTACCAAACCACCGGTGACCGCAGATCACAATGTGTTACCAAAACACCTGTGGTGGTGCCAAACCACCGTGACATATAGTCACAATGTGCTACCAAAGCACCGGTGTCCGTGAGACACAAATCGGGTGATGGGGCCAACCCATCGTGTGATACCAAATCACCGCAGACGATCCCATATCTCAAGTGGGGCCAACCCACGGTGGTGTTAACCACGGGGACGAGTCGCTATGAGGTACCAAACCTCGGAGGTACCAAACCTCACGGTGACTTATAGTCACAGTGTGTTACCAAAACAACGGTGGTGCTCACAAGACGAAACATCACGCCCCCTCCACTCATCAATCCCACATCAACATTTATATCACATAACTTATGCTACCATGTACTTAATCACATATACAGGTTTTACCATCAGCAATAAGCAACGTGTACTAAACACACCATGCTTCCCAAAAGCATCTTAAATATTTCATAGTCAACAAGGACTTACTGTTTCCTTGCTTATACCATTCATGGTATTAATCCCGAATCTACACAGATCCAGTTAGTTAGCACACACAACAGTTTTAGTACATTTAATTAATTATAAGTGTGTATGTACACACTGTCACCCTTGGATGTTCTAAACCAGAAAAGAAACGTTGGCCACCCTAGATCTGCTGATCCTATATTCGGCCAAATACCCATATTAGTACTATGGCCTATTCGGCCAAGTCAATTTATTAGAAGGGGTTCTGGCTTACCTATCACCCCTTGAGTACTCACTTCGGTACTTGGTATGCGATTCTGCTTCACTCCTACATTCGGCCATCACTAGAGTTATTAGCCTTCGGCTTAAACGAATAGTAAACTAAAGGAAATCTTCTTACCACTACTTCACAGAAATCCGATTGTTAAGGGATGAAAGATCCGATCTCACTACTTTGAGATCCCGAAGTACCTAAAAGAAATCGATTACCAAAGTGTTTAGGAGCCTTTCTGCCGAAAGAAATCGACACTTTACTCTTGTAAAAGTCAACAGAATATGAATGAGAAGAACAATAGGCATTCGGCCTAGATACTTACTTTCTTAAATCGTTTGCCAAGGAAGATTCAAGAGATCTCTCCTACCTTTATTGTTCGGCCAAGGTGTTTCAAGATAGGGAAAAGAAACTTGGCACCAAGATGAGATGTATATTCGGCTAGAGAGAGTTTAATGAGGAGAAAAGGGATTTGGCAAAGGGTAAGGTGTAGGTTCTGGCTATGGTTGATTCCAATATCAATCAAGGCTGGACTTTGAGAAGAAAAGAAAAAGAAATAGGTTGGAGAGGGTGTGGAGAATTCGCCAAAAAGAAGGAAAAGTTGATGTTTTTGCTTGAGGAGAATGAGAGAAAATCTAAAAGAAGTGAAGGCTAGCCGAATTTTTGTGAAGTAAATCACTAGGCAAATTCGGCCTTATCCCCCCAATACCTTGCCGTCCACCCCTTTCAACAAGGAGTTCAAATTCAGCCAAACTCCTTGAAAGTATTCCAATTAATTTGAATACCCCAACTACCTATTTTTCCTCTTGCCATCTCTAATTAATCCCATGATAATTCATGAGTAAAATAGCCTCCTTATTATCCAAATAAAAACCAAATTTTAAAACTAATTTTATCCCTTATTAATAATAATAAAGAATTCAAGGAGAGAATTTCTCTCCCTTGTGCCGATCCAAATAAAGAGCAAAAGAAAGGGAATTTTGTGACTCGAACCAAGGCTCTCCCCTATCCCTTGTGGCGTCACATGCTAGCTCTTAAGTGGGCTTGCTTTGCCACTTATTCTAGGCTCATCTTATGTCCAATTTATCCCCAATTATTCTTATAACACCCACTTGCTAAGGCTCCCTTCCTTTTTAAATTAAAACTGAAATTTTTCTATCAAACCCGCACACTCAAAGCCTTAAATTAAGCTCTATTATTCCATAAATAATATCACAGCTGTTTATAATAAGAAAAATAATTAAATTCTAAATAACCCCATTTTTGGGATGTTACAGGCCAACTGCATAAACCAACCTTGGTTGCCTCGCCTCTGCACCTTCAGCACCTCGGCCACGCCCGTTACCATTATCATTACCTCTAGCTGCACCTCGACCCCTTTGTGGTGGTCCTTCATTTCTAACCTGAGCACGGTTCTGACCCTCTGGTTGATTCTTAGCTAACTTCTGAGGACAATCCCTTACACGGTGATCGAACGATCCACACTCAAAGCATCCACGATTACCATTCCAACACTCCCCCTTGTGAAACTTGCCACACTTATCACACCGTGGCGGCCATTGAGGATTAGTAGCAAAGCGAGCTGGCAGCTTGATCTGACCCATCAAACCTCGTTCTCTTCTGTGAACCTTCAGCAAACCCTGAAGACCCAAAATTCCTTTTATCCTTACTCTTGTCCTGATTCCGTCTAACAGACTGTCTTACCTCTTCAGCAACCTTAGATTTCTCCACTAGGACAGCAAACTCCCGTTCCTGCTGTGGAGCTATCATCATTCTCAGCTCATCTCTCAGCCCATCTTCAAATCTAACACAGCGTTCATGCTCGGTACCCACAATACCACGAGCATACCTACTCAACCGAAGGAATTCGGCCTCATACTCCGCCACTGTCTTATTGCTTTGAACCAGGTTTAAGAAAGCCTTTTGCTGTGCATCTACGTAGCTAGTTCCGATGTACTTCTTTTGATAGGCATCCTTGAAAAATTCCCAGGTGAGATTTTCTGCCACCGCTCCATCCCTTACAGTGAGCCACCACTGATATGACTCATCCCGAAGCAAAGAAATTACACCCTTCAATTTCTCCTCAGCCGTAAAATCTATGTCATCCATGATTCTTTCAGTTGCTTCCAACCAGTACACTGCCGCACTGGGTGCCACTCCGGAAACTCCCTAAATACTTCGCTCCGTTAGCGCCGAGTCGTTCAACCACAGATTTACGGGCTCCTGCACCCGCGCCAGCCTCAGCAACTCGTTCCAACACCCGTAATACAGCTTGAGATACGACATCATCACCACCCGTCTGATCTTGAAATTCAGTTTCCGCCGCCGGCAGATCCGGCATCTCATTTCCAGACCCGTGACCAGACCTTGCTGGCTCCGACAAGGTCATCCTACCCCTTCCACGGCCACGCGGCGGACGTCCACGACCTCTTGAACTCATTCTAACGATTGCGTTTATCTGATTAAGAAATTTTTATGGATTAGTACGTGTTTCACTTTGGTTATCCGCGACGAAATTTTATGAAAAGAGTTTAGTAGAAATTCTTTCGATCAATCAAAGGTTTAAGTCCTCCATCCTAGTTTACACAGAAGAGCACATCCATTCCCTAATATCTTTCATCCTTATGCACTCATCCCAGGGGTAGTTTCGTCTTTTTCCTACAGGGGTGTTTTTGTAATTTCCAAAGTCAGGGTATTATTTATTGTGTTTGCCCTATGACCGAGTCCTCTTAGTTAGGGTGACCCGAAGTCATACGCACTGTAGGAATCCCGCGAAGAGGAGGTGAGTCACGAGGACCGCTTAAATACCAAGCTCTTAGGATCCAATCCTAGACATGCGCACTGGGTTACCACACCCTAACTCGGTGACTTGGTCGTAGGTTTGTTTAATTAGGCACTTAAAGTCTTATGTACTCTGTTTGGGGTAAACTAATCCTAGTGTTCAACCACTTAATCATACTATCTACGTTCCATACCATACCCTTCTACAGATAATAATTCATACAGAAGTTAGAGGTACTTACCTGGGCGGATAGGTGCCGGAGACTCGGTGCCATGCTGTTCAAAACCCAAAAACAATTCAAAAAGGCCTACCAAAATATTTTTAGGCCTTGGGCCCCCAGAGCCGAGCTTTGAACTGGGCTCTGATACCAATTTTGTAACACCCCAAACCCGGCCCATGAGTCCTGTCCGGATCTGGTATGTCACGGAGTAAAATAATTTGGACCAATTTGAAAGTTTGGTGAAAATTTGATAAAATTTGGCTAAGGTTTTAAAACGGTGTTTGAAAACTCAATTGGGCTTTTATAAACATGGTTGGGTTGATGAACTCTTTGAAACTGTCTGATTATTTAAAATTTAAGGAACTTTCAAAATCATTATTGAAGTGGTGAATTTTGTTACCCGATGGTAACTTCTTTGAAAACTCGTAAAAGTTATTAAGTTAGAAAAGTTACTTTTAACCAGTTCAATTAATTTTTATAAGATTCCATTTGTAATAACATGAGTAAAGTAAAGCAATAAAATAAACATCCAAGAATTAGCGGCCTTATTACATCCCAAATTAAAAGACTTTAAGAAAAAAATAAATAAATAAGATTAACCTAAACAAAGTAATTTTCAAATCCACTGATAAGCATGGCCGCCTCGAGTCCTCTCCGGCTCCATCTCCGCGTTCTACTCATCTGCAAAATGGTAAAAGAAAGGGGTGAGTCACCAAGACTCAGTGTGTAATCCCCCACCCGGTAAGGTAACTCATACACAAGTCATTAATAAACATGCACATGCACATGCAACCCAACCTAACCATCCATACTCCTTTTCTACCCCGTGTGGTCAAAACCACTGGTGGTCAAAACCACTGATGACTTAGAGTCACAAATCTTATGATGGGGCCAACCCATCGTGTGGTCAAAACCACTGATGACCATAGGTCACAATATATCAAATGTGGTCAAAACCACTGGTGGTACCAAACCACTAGGACTTAGTCGCAAATAATCAATTGTTGTGGTCAAAACCACTGATGACCATAGGTCACAAATAATCTGATGGGGCCAACCCATCTTGTGGTCAAAACCACTGACGACAGTCCATAATTCATCCCCCTCCTCTCATCAATCCCACCATCACATGCTTTTATAACAATTTTCATAAATCATATCATAGCATTTAATCATCATGTGATGGCATGCAAATCATATATCAAAAATCACAAGTTAGGGGACTTACCCGATATCCATGATTATGCCACAAGCTAACCACAAACAAAAGATCTAAGGCAAGTAATACAGCATGTAAATTAATAAAGTGTGTAGAGAGATCTTACACACTTGTTACTATCGTAATTCCTAGATCCCGAAAAGCCGATCTACGATGCTAAATCCCTTGACCTATAATCGGCCAAACACGAAGGTTTAGTGCCATAGCCTATTCGGCCAAACCAAATTAATTTAAAGGGCATCTTTTAAACCCGAATTCTTACCCAAATGCCTTGTGATTATCAACCACCACACATTATGTGCGAATCAGCTTCACTTCCCTACAATCGGCACTTATCCACATAAATAGCCTTCGGCTTTTGAATACACATATATATAATGAAACCAATGATCTTAAATAAAGCCTTACCACCACTTACCAAAGTCGACTATTAACAAATGAAGGATTGATTGAAATATCCTTGAGTACCTAGAGAAAATCAGTTTCAACACTGATTAACCACCAAAATTTTATGGGCTTCCCAACCATCCAAATTGCCAGGATACCGTGAGAAAAGAAATAACCATTCGGCTAACACACTTACCTTCACCAATCGATTGCCACAAGAAATCCTGAAAAGATTTATACCACCCTTAGTATTCGGCCAAAGAGAGTTTGATGGGGAGGAAAAGAGTTTCGGCAATAAGGAGTGAATATTCGGCCAATAAAGAAATAAAAGAAAAGGGAAATTAAGAATGGAGATTCGGCAAGGAGAAGTAGAGAGAGTTTTTGAAACAAAGAAAGAAAGGTAAAGGATTAATGGTGCCGCCGGTTTTGATAGAGGTTGAAAAGGGAGTGAAAAGAAAAGACTTAAAAAAAATGTAATTTCTTTAGCCGAAATTTCCAAGTAATTGGCTAAGCAAATTCGGCACTAATGCCCCTATACTTGCCGTCCACTCTTCCTTTGAAGAGTTTAAAATTCCCCCAATTCCTTAATTCACTCTAGGCCACATATTTCAAATTATTCTAAATAATTTGAATACCTCAAATAATAATCAAATAATAATCCCATAATAATCTAATAATAATGCTAATATTATCCCTTTTTATCTTATCAAATAAATAATGAAAATAAAAGAGACCATGTGCTTGTCAAACTCTTCCAGCCGAATGTTAAACAAAGAACCCATGTGCAGGCCAATTCACCTTGTCACGCCAGCAGCAAAAAGGAAAAAATAAAAATCCAAATGCTGCTTCTTGGACTCGAACCAGCGACCACAAGCAAAGAGCCCCTCCCTTTTCACGCCTTAAGCCACTCTTCCCTTTGGAATTTCATGACATAAAGCCCTCACCTTTTAATTATAAGCCTTCTTCCTGGCCCTTACTCCTTCAACGCCAAAGCCCAAAAAAATAAAACTCCTTGCGTCCCTTGCGTTTCGAACCCGAGACCTCCGTTTGACGCCACCTCCAAGGCACCTAAGTGGCGCATGAAGGCCACTTAGCCATGCTATTCTTTGTGTCACGTTTCGCCCAAAATTTTATTTAACCCCTATCCCCTAGCTTCCTTCCTTTTAACCCTTAAAAGAATTTTTTTAACACTAAGTCGTGCCTAGCTCGGGTTTAAATCTAGACCTTAGAACATGCCCAATGATCCTAGAATTTAATCCTTCAAGCACACACATGGGAAAATATTTAAATTACACACAACCCCTAATTTAGGATGTTACAAAGACAATAAAGCCCAACACTGTCGAAGTTGAAAAAGAGCCAGCTGACGCTCAAGATTCAGAAGAAGTTCAACCAAGTGTTGAAAGCCCAGTTTCACTAGAACCAGAATCTGCAAAACTCGACAAAGTAACCTCGGGACCAGCTAATTCTGATCAACTAACAACTTCGTTAGGTGCAGAATTGCCGCCAAAGACGAATCAACCAGAATCAGTTCCAGTAATGAAACCACCACCACCCTACCCTCAAAGACTTTAGAAGCAGAAGCAGGAGATTCAATTCAAGAATTTCCTTGACGTACTCAAGCAACTTCACATCAACATCTCGTTGGTTAAGCACTTGAGAAAATGCTAAACTACGTCAAGTTCATGAAAGATATCTTGTCTAAGAAATGAAGACTTGGAGAATTTGAGACGGTAGCTCTGACGAAGGAATGTAGTGCTCTTCAAGACAAACTACCCCTAAAGTTGAAGGATCATGGATGTTTTACCATACCATGCAACATTGGAGCAACATACTATGCTAAGGCATTATGTGACTTAGGTGCAAGTATCAACTTGATGCCTATGTCAATATTTAAGAAGTTGGGGATAGGAGAAGTTAGACCAACTGAAACACCCCAAACCCGGCCCACGAGCTTTGACCAGATTTGGTATGTTCCTAAAGTAAACCGTTTCAAAATTCTTTTGTTACTTAGGAAAAACTTGTATGATTTTTAAAAAATATTGTTTGGGTTGGGCTTGAGTTGAAAACAAATTTATCTTATGTTAAAACTCATTTATTTAAGGTGACAAAACATTTAGAGTTAATTTTAAAAAGGAATTTACTTAAACTTTAATTGAAAAAAATCCATAAACATAATAAATAAAAGAAAAATAAAGTAAACCACAATGGCCTTATTATATCAATGATCCCAAAGTAAAACTTAAAATACTTAAAATAAATTGAAAGTCCAAATCATAAATTTCTTGCTATGCATGGCCACCTTTAAGCTCCCGCCGACCCGGTCCATTATCGCTCATCACCGAAAAATATTCCCCAAACGGGGTGAGTTAATGAGACTCAATGTGTACACAACACTAAGTCATAATAGAATCAGGCATGCAAATGATACACATTCAAATCATAGAATACAATTAATGATGCATTCCCAAACCCAAACCTAATTAACCATCCGCTACACACCACCCGTACACTCGCCGGTCACACCGTGGGGACTACTAAGTCAACCCTCCATCCGCTACACACCATCGAAGCGATCATTTGCGATCGGCGTGCTCATCGCCCATATAATTTGTGTCATTAGACACCATATTCAAATAATGTAACCGAAGTTACCAAATTCAGATAATGTAACCGAAGTTACCATATTCAAATTTTGTGACCGTAGTCACCATATTCCGTTGGTGAGACCGAAGTCAACACCTTCTTCCCATTTTCACATAGATCCCGAATGCCCCATAAATTTTATATCATGCATAACATACTTAATTCTCATTCATGTTACTATTCATATGTTCAAAATATATCATATTCATAATCCTATCAGAAGTAGGAAACGTACCTGGGTACTTTTACCACATTTGTGGTACTTAGCCACATTCACATTCTTATGCATATTCATATATTAAAATAATTGCCATATGATATATCGAAGGTTAGTATGAGTACACACATTCTTAATAATACATTTAATTTAAACATAGCCATGAACCTATCAAAACTTAGGGTAGGGTACACACTGATTTGCTTAACGAATTCCTTGAAATCCCGAAATCGATCCATCGCCTTAGATCTCAAATTCCTACATTTGATTAATCACTTACTAATTTAATAAAAAGCCATTCGCCATAAATCCAAATCCTAGTAGGATTAGTATTCTTAAAACTTACCTTGAAATTCTCAAATCCCAAAATCCTTGTATCCCCTCTGTTTAAATCCCTATAACTACATGTTAGATCAATTTCTAACATTTATTCACAACAAATAACCCTTAGCCGTATGTTAAATATGACTTACCTTAGATTCTTAAATTCAAATTCACCGAATAACTAGGGAACACGCGACTTATGGTGTACCTTCGGGAAAAGAACTTCTCCTTCCTTGTAGTCGACACTTAGTAAATCCCTGAAAGATCTCTTGACAACATATATTAAGGGTATTAGAATCTTAATTTTGATGACCTTAAAAGAAATAGAATGAGAATCTAACCTAATCTTACCCTTCATGAAGAATTTGATGGAACTCTTGCTTGAACCCTTAGCGATGATTCGGCTATGGCTTTGATGTGGATAACAATTTGGCTCTTGAGGCTTAGTGAGAAATCGACTAGGGCTATTGGTATCTTCGGCTTTTGATTGTGTTTGTAATAGAAGAAGAAAGAAAAAGAGAAAAAGAGAATAATGGGAGAAAATTCAGCAGAGAGAAGAGGAGAAACTTTAGAGAATTTTGGCAGAGGCTTTCTTGAAAAGAAAAGAATGAATGAAGAATAGCCTTACTCTTCCTTTTATAGCCAAAATTACTAGCTAGAGTCCTTTACTTGGCCACCACTCTTCTATTTTGATAGCTTTATCCCTTGATTTATCACTTTAATAAAACTTAATCCAATAATTATCTCTTATCTCTTAATAAAAATAATACTAATAATAATCCTCTTTTATCTCTTCCTTATCTATCAAAATAAAAGAAATAATATCCACATTTATCTCTTGAAAATAATCTAAAATAAATCCATTATTTATCCCTTATTTATCCACCCTTTATCTCTTAAAAATAAAAGAATAAAAGCTCCTAATTTATAGCCATGTGCCGTCCACCTCACTTCTTCTGGAAGCAAAATAAAATTTCTTTTATTTTCTTCCCATGTGACTCGAACTCAGGCCCAACACCTTGCATGTGGCGCCATTTCCAGAGGCCCTAAGTGGCATCTCCAGGCCACTTTTCCAAGCCTGTTTGTGTGTCAAATTCCTCATATTATTTTTCTTAAGGCCACCTTGCCTTAGTTTTCTCTTTTTAAGCCTTAAAACTTGACATTTCTTTACATTTCCAAGTTTCCAAAAATTTTCGTTCGGCTCTGTAACTTGCCATTTTTCTTACATTTCCTTACATTTCCATACATTGCCTTACATTTCCATACATTTCCATGCACCTTAGGGTTCCTAGAACTCCTCAGAACACATCCAACACACCCACTGAGCCCACTATCTCATGAATTACACACGAACGCATAACCCCTAATCTAGGATGTTACAGTTCTACCCTCCTTAAAAATAATTTCGTCCTCGAAATTACTTATTAATAATTTGTATAATCCTTCTCACCGCATTATGCTTTCACATTGCGCACTGATCTTAATAGAACCATCATACTTTCTAGGCACAATCCCTAAGTTCACGTCCCCTAGAACTTATTTCTAACGTCGCGATTTAATCCGAGTAAAAAGTTTTATGAATTAGTCCTTGTTTCACTAATTATTCGCGAAGAATTTTTATGGAAAAATTTTAGGAGTGGTTCTTTCGTATCCATACATGCACACAGTCTTTACATTCATACATCCATCAATCAATTATGAACTTTCGTTCATTCAGAGAAATGTTGTAGTTTTCATTATTTTTGTTTTTCCACTACCAGGGGTATTTTCGTAAGTTTGTCCTACAGGGGTATTTTTGTAATTTGTCAAAATGAGGTTCCTTGGTGATTTTGTCAAAAAGTATTTTGGAATTTTTAAATTCCCGGGGTATTTTGAAAAATTTTGAAATCCGGGGGTATTTTGGTAATTTTGGAGCTCGGGGGTATTTTGGTAATAAACCATGGTAAATTTGTAGAGTTTAATGTTTTCGGGGTATTTCCAAATTTTGCAAAACTTTGAGGGTTCTTTTTGAGAATTGTACTTTCCAAAACGGTGATGTTGCAAAAATTTGGAAATTAGGGTCATTTTGGTAATTTTGTGAGTTAAGGGCAATTTCGTAATTTTTCTCCAAATCAAGGTATTTTTGATAATTTGCAAATTAGGGTTTTTGAACATTTTATAAAGTAATGAAAATTTTGATAAGAACTATGGGTATTTTGGGAATTTCATAAACCAAAGGTATTTTTGTAATTTACCACTAGGGGTATTTTTGTAATTTTATAAATCAAAAATTTTTCGAAAGAATTTTGTAAAAATAGTTCTCACAAATTAAAAAGGTAATTTTAAGAGTTTTAAAGCTAGGGTTTATAAAAACACGGCTAGTTCCCTTTCGGGTTTTAGTCATTGTGTTTAGCCTATGACCGAGTCCTCTTGGTTAGGGTGAACCAAAGCTACGCACCAGGTAGGATTCCTGCGAAGAGGAGGTGAGTCACTAGGACTGCTTAAGTACCAGGCTCTTCCAGATCCAATCCTAGACATGCGCACAATGGTTACCACATCCTAACTCGGCGTCTTAGTCATAGGTTTGTTTAATGGAATTAAGTCTTATGTGTTTGTGTTCGAGTAAACTAGTCCTAGGGTTCAAGTTCCTATCATGCTATTCTACGTTCCATTTCTCTTCTACCCTTCCATAATTCATAACATAAACCACATAATCACACAAATGGTTAGGGGTACTTACAGTGGATCATGGGTTGGAGACTTAGGTGCCATGCCGAAAAACCTGTTTATTTTCAAAAATACTTTCATAAAACTCTTTTGGGCTCGATTTGAAAACGTTTTGGGCCTTAGCCCCACAGCCGAGAGTTTAAAACTGGCTCGATACCAAATTGAAACACCCCAAACCCGCCCACGAGCTTTGACCAGATTTGGTATGTTCCTCAAGTAAACCTGGTTCAAAATTCTTTTGTTACTTAGGAAAAACTTGTATGATTTTTAAAAATATTGTTTGGGTTGGGCTTGAGTTGAAAACAAATTTATCTTATGTTAAAACCCATTTATTTAAGGTGACAAAACATTTAGAGTTAATTTTAAAAGGAATTTACTTAAACTTTAATTGATAAAAATCCATAAACATAATAAATAAAAGAAAAATAAAGTAAACCACAATGGCCTTATTATATCAATGATCCCAAAGTAAAACTTAAAATACTTAAAATAAATTGAAAGTCCAAATCATAAATTTCTTGCTATGCATGGCCACCTTTAAGCTCCCGCCGACCCGGTCCATTATCGCTCATCACCGAAAAATATTCCCCAAACGGGGTGAGTCAACAGACTCAATGTGTACACAACACTAAGTCATAATAGAATCGGGCATGCAAATGATACACATTCAAATCATAGAATACAATTAATGATGCATTCCCAAACCCAAACCTAATTAACCATCCGCTACACACCACCCGCACCGCCGCCACACCGTGGGGACTACTAAGTCAACCCTCCATCCGCTACACACCATCGAAGGCGTCATTTGCAATGACGTGCTCATCGCCCATATAATTTGTGTCATTAGACACCATATTCAAATAATGTAACGAAGTTACCAAATTCAGATAATGTAACCGGTTACCATATTCAAATTTTGTGACCGTAGTCACCATATTCGTTGGTGAGACCAAGTCAACACCTTCTTCCCCTTTCACATAGATCCCGAATGCCCCATAAATTTTATATCATGCATAACATACTTAATTCTCATTCATGTTACTATTCATATGTTCAAAATATATCATATTCATAATCCTATCGTAGTAGGAAACGCACTGGGTACTTTTACCACATTTGTGGTACTTAGCCACATTCACATTCTTATGCATATTCATATATTAAAATAATTGCCATATGATATATCGAAGGTTAGTATGAGTACACACATTCTTAATAATACATTTAATTTAAACATAGCCATGAACCTATCAAAACTTAGGGTAGGGTACACACCGATTTGCTTAACGAATTCCTTGAAATCCAGAAATCGATCATCGCCTTAGATCTCAAATTCCTACATTTGATTAATCACTTACTAATTTGATAAAAAGCCATTCGCCATAAATCCAAATCCTAGTAGGATTAGTATTCTTAAAACTTACCTTGAAATTCTCAAATCCCAAAATCCTTGTATCCTCTCTGTCGAAATCCCTATAACTACATGTTAGATCAATTTCTAACATTTATTCACAACAAATAACCCTTAGCCGTATGTTAAATATGACTTACCTTAGATTCTTAAATTCTGAAATTCACCGAATAACTAGGGAACACGCGGCTTATGGTGTACCTTCGGGAAAATAACTTCTCCTTCCTTGTAGTCGACACTTAGTAAATCCCGAAAGATCTCTTCAACATGAGATATTAAGGGTATTAGAATCTTAATTTCGACAGACCTTAAAAGAAATAGAATGAGAATCTAACCTAATCTTACCTCATGAAGAATTTAATGGAACTCTTGCTTGAACCCTTAGCAGTATTCGGCTATGGCTTTGATGTGGATAACAATTTCGGCTCTTGAGGCTTAGTGAGAAATCGACTAGGGCTATTGGTATCTTGGCTTTTGATTGTGTTTGTAATAGAAGAAGAAAAGAAAAGAGAAAAAGAGAATAATGGCAGAGAAAATTCAGCAGAGAGAAGAGGAGAAACTTTAGAGAATTTCGGCAGAGGTTTTCTTGAAAAGAAAAGAATGAATGAAGAATAGCCTTACTCTTCCTTTTATAGCCAAAATTACTAGCTAGAGTCCTTTACTTGGCCACCACTCTTCTATTTTGATAGCTTTATCCCTTGATTTATCACTTTAATAAAACTTAATCCAATAATTATCTCTTATCTCTTAATAAAAATAATACTAATAATAATCCTCTTTTATCTCTTCCTTATCTATCAAAATAAAAGAAATAATATCCACATTTATCTCTTGAAAAAATAATCTAAAATAAATCCATTATTTATCCCTTATTTATCCACCCTTTATCTCTTAAAAATAAAAGAATAAAAGCTCCTAATTTATAGCCATGTGCCGTCCACCTCACTTCTTCTGGAAGCAAAATAAAATTTCTTTTATTTGCTTCCCATGTGACTTTCGAACTCAGCCCAACACCTTGCATGTGGCGCCATTTCCAGAGGCCCTAAGTGGCATCTCCGTGCCACTTTTCCAAGCCTGTTTGTGTGTCAAATTCCTCATATTATTTTTCTTAAGGCCACCTTGCCTTAGTTTTCTCTTTTTAAGCCTTAAAACTTGACATTTCTTTACATTTCCAAGTTTCCAAATATTTTCGTTCGGCTCTGTAACTTGCCATTTTTCTTACATTTCCTTACATTTCCATACATTTCCATGCACCTTAGGGTTCCTAGAACTCCTCAGAACACATCCAACACACCCACTGAGCCCACTATCTCATGAATTACACACGAACGCATAACCCCAAATCTAGGATGTTACACCAACTACGGTTACGCTTCAACTAGCAGATCGATCCTTAGCATATCTAGAAGGAAAAATCGAGGATGTATTGGTACGTGTAGATAAGTTTATCTTCCCTGCTGACTTTGTAATTCTAGATTTCAAAGCAGACAATGAAGTACCAATCATCCTAGGAAGGCTGTTCCTAGCAACTGGAAGGACCCTTATTGATGTGCAGAAGGGTGAGCTCACTATGCGTGTTCAGGATGATCAGGTAACATTTAACGTCTTTAAGTCTATGCGATTTCCTGACACAATGGATGATTGTTCTGCAGTATCCGATTTAGAGGAATTAATAGTGGAGAAGGAACTCAACTGTGTTGAGGACCCACTGGAAAGAATTTTGACATCAGATCCTCCAAATGATGAAGAGGAGGATGACTACTTAGCTTTGCTAGAAGCTAATCAAAAGGGATTTAATCCGTAATCCCATCTTGAATCTTTGGAATTAAAGAAAAGGGATTACACCCAGCAAAAAGCATTGATTGAGGAGCCACCTAAATTAGAACTCAAGGTATTACCTTCTCATTTAAAATACGTTTATTTAGGTAACGCTTCTACTCTGCCTGTGATTGTTTCAGCAGAACTGACCACTAAGCAAGAAGAGAAACTTATCTTAGTTTTGAAACAATTCAAGAAGGCCATTGGATGGACCATGGCCGATATTCGCGATATTAGTCCGTCTGTATGCATGCACAAGATTATCCTGGAAGATGGTGAAAAAGGGACAATCGATGGACAACGGAGACTGAACCCCATCATGAAGAACATAGTAAAAAAGAAGATCATCAAGTGGTTAGATGCGGGTATTATCTATCCCATCTCAGACAGTTCATGGGTAAGTCCGGTCCAGTGCGTGCCAAAAAAAGGAGGTATCACGGTCGTAGAGAACGAGAACAACGAGTTGATACCGACTAGAACGGTTACGGAATGGAGAATCTGCATCGATTACCGGAAGCTGAACAAGGCGACTAGGAAAGATCACTTTCCTTTGCCGTTCTTGGACCAGATGCTGGATAGACTCGTAGGACGAGATTACTACTATTTTCTCGATGGATACTCAGGGTATAATCAGAATACAGTAGCACTGAAAGATCAACACAAAACGACATTCACTTGCCCGTACGGTACGTTTGCATTTAGACGCATGCCATTTGGTTTATGTAATGCACCTGCTACATTTCAAAGATGTATGATGTCTATTTTTACTGACATGGTTGAGAAGTATTTGGAAGTTTTTATGGACGATTTTTCAGTATTTGGAGATACTTACGATGATTGCTTAGCCAATCTAGCTAAGGTACTAGGGCAATGCGAAGAAACGAATCTCGTACTCAATTGGGAAAAGTGTCATTTTATGGTACGAGAAGGAATTTTTCTAGGCCATCGGATAACAAGACATGGGATCGAGGTAGACAAAGCAAAGGTAGACGTTATTGAGAAACTCCCACCTCCAACATCTGTAAAAGGTGTTAAGAGCTTTTTGGGCCACACCGATTTTTATCGAAGATTTATCAAGGACTTCTCCAAAGTGGCTAAACCCTTATGCAAACTATTGGAGAAGGACTCAATATTCAAGTTTGATAAGGAATGCTTAAAAGCCTTCAACGATTTGAAGAGTCAATTAGTCACGGCACCCATAATCATCACACTAGACTAGGATTTGCCATTCGTATTGATGTGTGACGCAAGTGACTTTGAAATTGGAGCTGTCTTGGGCCAGCGAAGGAACAAAGCTTTTCATCCTATCTACTACGCAAGTCAAACTCTAACCGGAGCTCTATACGGTAATGGAAAAAGAGTTACTTGCTATTGTGTTTGATTTCAACAAGTTTCGATCTTATCTTGTAGGTACCAAAGTGATTGTCTATACAGACCACTCGGCAATTAAATATTTATTGGCCAAGAAAGACGCTAAGCCAAGATTGATCCGGTGGGTACTACTAATTCAAGAGTTCAATCTAGAAATTCAAGATCGAAAGGGAGTAAAGAACCAAGTAGCAGATCACTTGTCTAGATTGGAGCCGCAAGAGGGAAATTCTCAACTTGTATCGATCCAGGAGACATTTCCAGATGAACACATACTGAAGGTAAATCATGTCCATAATATTCATTGGTTTGCTGATATTGCTAACTATTTAGCTTGTGGTTTGATGCCGATTGATAAAATGTATCAACAATGGAAAAAGTTTATTCACAATGCGAAGTACTATTTTTGGGAAGAGCCATATTTGTTTAAAAAGTGTGCAGATCAGATGATCAGGAGATGTGTGGCAGAAGATGAAATATCGAAGATTTTATACCACTGTCACTCAACTCCGAGTGGGGGACACTTCGAAGGTACACCTACAGTGGCCAAAGTATTGCAAGCCAGATTCTTTTGGCCCACACTATTCAAGGATGCATACGCTTACGTAAAGAGCTGTGATCGATGTCAGAGGGTTGGAAATGTCACCAAAAGAAATGAGATGCCTCGAACAAATATCATTGAGGTAGAATTGTTTGATGTTTGGGGTATTGACTTTCTTGGTCCTTTCCCTCCGTCTTTTGGTCACAAGTACATATTGGTAGCAGTGGATTATGTGTCCAAGTGGGTTGAGGCTGAAGCTTATCCGACGAACGATACTAAGGTTGTGATGAAGTTCTTGCAGAATCACATGTTCACAAGGTTTGGAACCCCAAGAGCTATTATCAGCGATGAAGGGAACCATTTTGTGAACAAGTGGTTAAAATGGTTGTTAGATAAACATGGAGTGAAACACAAGGTTGCTACAACTTACCATCTGCAGAAAAATGGGCAAGCTGAGCTGGCGAATAAAGAGAACAAAGGCATGCTTGAGAAGGTAGTTTGCCCGAACCGACGAGATTGGTCCAAGAGACTAGATGATGGTTTATGGGCTTACAGAACAGCATACAAGACACCTTTAGGAATGTCACCCTATAGGTTGGTCTTTGGGAAAGCCTGTCATCTACCTCTGGAGTTAGAGCACAAAGCTTACTGGGCTCTTCAACGACTCAACTTGGATCTTAAGCTTGCTAGAGAGAAACAGATGCTCCAACTCAACGAGCTAGAGGAATTCTGAATGTTCTCATACGAAAATGCCAAGTTACTCAAAGAAAGACTCAAGAAGTGGCATGACAAACACATTCGAGTTCGAGAATTTGAAGCAGGTCAGCAAGTCTTGTTATTTAATTCCAGATTGAAGTTCTTCCCAGGTAAGTTAAAGTCACGTTGGTCCGGTCCATTCACGATTCATCGCGTCTATCCATATAGAGTTGTTGAGCTCCAAGGTAAGGGAGGTAATTTTCAAGTCAAAGCTCAGCGTTTGAAACATTACTACGGAGAAAAACCTGAACGGGATCAAATCTTGTTCAGCTTATCAGATATTTAAATTTTCTTATTTTTAATAAATTATTTAGGGTATATTTGTGGGTTTATTATGTTTAAATAAATTCTGTCTAGGAGATTGGAACTTAAGCGGGACCGCTTGTGACCCCTCCAATCTTTCCTTGGAATTGGTTTTTACATAATTTCCCGAGAAATTAGTCCCTAAATGACAAAATAAATTTTTGGTTTTTCAAATAAAAAGGTCAAGTTTGACCCAAGCTTTAAATTACAAATCGATTTCAAATTTTCATTAAGTCTAGGGACTTAATTGAATTATTTTAAATTTTGGTTGCTATTTTCGTAAATCATAAAAACTAGGTGCCTCTTTTTGTAAATATTTCTAAAAGACATCTAAAATAAATACTTTTACTTAATATATATTTATATAATTTGATAAACTTTAATATATAATTATATCTCTTATAATTTATATATTAATTTTTATCAACTTAGCTTAGAATTAAGATTAATTTTATTTAATTATATTTCATGTTTATCTTAATAATTTAATAGCAATTGATAAGTTCATATGCATATTATTAATTGTTGTTAACTTTGAGTAGGATTAGAATTAGAATATCTTAATTATTAAATTACTTTAAGAGTTTTACTCTAATTCCTATTACTCTCACTATAAATTCCATTGATAAACCGTAATATATACATATTTTAATCCCACATTTAGCATACTTTTGGATGATTTAATCCCTTAATTGTGGAATTTGATGCTCCTAATCCTTTAATTTCATGTTTTATACTTAGGAGAGCATCGAAGGATGAAAAGAACGAGAAACAAGCTGAAAACGGAGAAAATGGGCCAAAGTAAGAAATTCACACTGCCTGGAGTTCACCACACGGTCGTGCCACCTTAGCAGGCCTGAACACGGCCTAGGCTCGATTCACACGGGCGTTCCACACGGGCGTGCCCCTGCCTTGACCTATTTTAATTCCATTCGGATTAGGGTACTTGTGGGCCAAGAAAGGCATTCCGAAAGCCTATATAAACACCCTAGAGAGCGAACTAAAAGGGGGGCGAAGCCAAAGAGGGCTGAACACAGGAAATTACTCGAAGACAGCCAGTTGAGTCATCCCAGAAGCCGAAATCACACTCAAGACGGAATATCTTCCCTTCAATTTCCTTCAGGGGGTTTTAGGGTTTTTCTTATGTTTTGTTATTTACTTTCTTCTGAGATGTATTCTTTATTAAACATGAACTAAACCCCTCAAATACACGAGGGGATGAAACCTAAGACGGATCTTGTTATTGTTTTCTGAACTGTATGATAAATACTTGATTTGTTCTTAATTATGTGTTCTTAATTCTTGCTTTAATATTTCAGTATATTGATTCAAGTATTGATGTGCTTAGGCAGTGGAGCAAAAGTCCCTGTTTAAGAGTAGATCTAGCATAGTTAAGTGGAGCTGATCGCAACCCTAGAGAAAGGATGACAAAAATCTGCCAGATTAGGGTCAAACCTAGTATGGGAGTCCATAGATCGAGTTAATGCAACACTAGGGGTTTTAATTAGAAAGAGATTTCAATTAATCAACCTAGGGTTAGACGTTATTAGTCTCGAAAGGGATAATAATATAAATTAGGGAATCCTACGGATCAAGTCAAGTGAATAAATCGTCTGGTTCAGAGTTAAGTAACAAGTGAAGTCTTGGTGGATTCTTCCTCGGGTATTGTCTTAATCAACTGGTTTTTCCAAAAGTATTTTCCCAATTCATTCTCTATGTCTTTGCATCCTTAGTTTAGTAATTAGTTAATTAAACATCGATTCCCTTAATACTTAAGCTAGATAATAAAAAGATAGTAACTACTAGTACTCTTGGTCCTTGAGGATACAATATTTTCGGTCTTGCCATAGCTATACTATCGAACGATAGGTGCGCTTGCCTTATTCGTTGTCATAGTTAGTTTGGACACGATCAAGTTTTTGGCGCCGTTGCCGGGGACTAAGATATTAGGAACACTAAATTTTTATTACTCTAGCTATTCTTATTTTTTGCAATTTATTTTATTTTATTTTAACTTGCTAATTTTTCTTTTATTTACTTCTGGCAGGTAATTTTAGTTTATGACTAGAAGAAACCCGTCAGGACCCTTGATTTTTGACAGTGAAATAGAACATACCGCTCGCAGAAACCGAAGAGATGTCACTTAATAATTATCAGTGGCAAGTCATGAGGACAAAGCCTAATAAAGCAGCCGATGTTTTCAAACTTGACGCGGTCACCATGTTATCTAACCAGGTAGAGCTTTTAAATAAAAAAAATGATGGTTTGTATTGTTCTATGCAGGTACATCTGGTGATGTAGTATGATACAAATGGAGGAGGGGTGAACAACACAGAATATCTATCCTACAACCCTAGCACAGAGAATGAACAAGTCAACTATATGGGTAACAATTCTAGACCTTAAAATAATCCCTGTAGTAACACTTATAATGCAGGTTGGAGGAACCATCTCAACTTCTCTTGGGGTGGACAAGGAAATCAAAGACCGCAACACCCTCCAAGCTTTCAACAACAACCCTACCCACAGGAGAAGAAGTCGAACCTTTAGGAGATGCTAACAAAATTCATCTCGATGTCAGAAACACGTTTCCAAAACACTGAAACAGCGCTTAAAAATCAGCAAGCGTCGATTCAAGGGCTCGAGAATCAAATAGGTCAGCTTGCTAAGCTGATCTCAGAAAGACCACAAGGTGTCTTGCCAAGCAACACTGAAACTAACCCAAAGGAGCAACTTCAAGCCATAACTGCTCACGAAAGTGAAGGGTTAGACGCACCAAAACCAAGGCAAGAAAATGTGGCAGATAAAGGTAAGGTTGAGGTAAGCCATGATAAACCTAACCCGATAATTATAGAGTACCAACCTCGTGTGTCATACCGCAATGCGATAAAGAAAGACCACACAGAGGATCAATTCGGTAAATTTCTTAAACTTCTAAAAAAAAATTACATATTAACTTACCATTTCTTGAAGCTCTTTCGCAGATGCCAGACTCAATAAAATTTTTAAAAGAGCTTTTGACAAACAAACGGAAGTTAGACGATACGTCGCATGTGGAGCTAAATGCAGTGTGCTCAGTAATTCTACAAAATAAACTACCACGTGAGCTCACATTTCGTGTAAGTGACGAAACGATCACTCTTCAGGTTCTTGACACGACTAGGACATCGAGTAATAGAGGTGGAACAAATCACTTCAAAGTTTGGGACCAGGTACTGTTAGATACAACCGACCCTCGAATAGCCGCTTCAGAGCTTAATACAAACGGTGCGACTCCTTTTACGGTACTTAAGGTCTTTCTATACGGAACGGTCAAGGTAACTCAATCTAATTTTGACATTTTTTAAGGTAAATATTACCCGACTCAAACCATATGTTTATAGAATTGATAGTAAGAAAAAGGAGTTTCGACTTCGTAAACCACCATGACCATACTAACGTCCATATTTTTTAATTTTAGCATCTAACTAAAAACTAACCAAATTTTTAGGCGCAGGTTTCCCTACCCACACGGCCTTGCACACGGGCGTGGCCGTGGCCGTGTGGAAACAGGATGAAACTTATCCCAAAACACGGGTTGCGATAAAATGCCACGGCCGTGCGATTCGGCTGTGATCGAAACTGAGAAATCTATACGGGCGTGCGACATGCCCGTGGGACCTTTGAGTCCATTTATTTTTTTTCTCCTTTTCTCTTATTCTCATTTTTAATTTCTTTTCTTTTATCTTTCTCGTCTTTCATTTATATTATTATATTTTCATTTCTTTAATTTAGGTTCAAGGGGCTGTTAATGAACGAACACACCACCACCGGAGTATCCTCCCCACCTTCACTTGTCTCCAACTTTACCGTTTCTTTTCATTGACTCCATCCAAAATTCAGGAAGTTTCACTTCTCTCCCTATCTTATGATTTTATTACTATATTGCTATTATCTATCTTTGTACATTGAGGACAATGTACATCCTAAGTGTGGGGGGTTAACTACAGTATTAATTGAAAATCCCTGAATTATGTCTTATTCTTAAGTAGTTTTCTCATATTACTATTAGAATGAAACTTCTATTAATTTATGATTATCATTGATATGCTTCGAATTAAGTCATAGGTAATTGTGCATTGATGGTTTAAACTTTAAGACATTAGAGAATCAAGCATGATGAGTCTATTTTCAAAATTAAAAATTGATAGGTTGTCTACCTAAATCTAATTATTACCTTGAAGTTTGAAATTCACAAGGTTGACATCAAAAACCCATAATTTTTGTGAGATCTTGAGCATTCAGAGCATACATTCTTTTCTTGCTCACTTTATTGATTATGAGTGTGTCAACATTGATTTGTTATTCTAGAACTTGCTTCGATCATACATGTCGAGACCACACCTATGATTTGATATACTAAGATGATAAAGGCACCAAGGTTTTAACCCACTTATTCCACTAAAAAGCCTACCCGTTTAATTAACCCCTGGTGAACCCTTTGAAACCCAATCAACCGTTTCTTGACTCACCCATTAATATTGACCCAAAACCCACTTTGTATTTGTTATCACCAATTCTCTTGACTACCCTTATATCGAGATTTGATTTGATTGGTTGCTTAACTATTTTCTTTATTTTAGTTGTTAAATTCTATCTTATTATTATTGTATGTGCTTATTCTTAAAAAAAAATTTAATTATTTGAAGCATATTCATAATTAGTTCTATGTTAGTTGAGCTGATACGTTTAAATTCCACATCTTGAGAAGAAGCTCGTGTTATGAAATTTTAATGTAACTATTCAGTATTAGTTTATTTCTCTAGTTAGGTAATTTGTCAATTCAATCTCGATTCTAACCCTTTAATTCAGCCTTTATCCACACCTTTAACCCAAGCCCCGTTACAACCCATAAAAGACCTTTTGATTTGTGTATCATATCATTTTACTGTGGTGGATATTTGATTTTCATGCAAGCCTATGGGATTAACTTTTCATGTTTGACTCTTGAGTGCTTATTTTTGAACCTTAAACACCTTGAGTGATTTGAGTGAACCTTTAGTGAGGATGTCAATTCTTGTTGATTTTGAATTAAAGGTGATTATTTAGGTAAGGGGAAACACCTATTTTTCGTACTATAAAAACTATGACTTTGATTGTTTGAATCTTTAGGAACCTTCTGGTAAAATTATCAATGTACGAATTACCTATGAATTATGATGAAACAATATTGATGAAGGTTATGAATTGAGGAAATTTGATTTTAATTGTGAGTTGAGAATTTTGCTTGAGGACAAGAAAATGCTTAAGTGTGGGGGTATTTGATAAACCGTAATATATACAAATTTTAATCCCACATTTAGCATACTTTTGGATGATTTAATCCCTTGAATTGTGGAATTTGATGCTCCTAATCCTTTAATTTCATGTTTTATACTTAGGATAGCATCGGAGGATGAAAAGAACGAGAAACGGGTCGAAAATGGAGAAAATGGGCCAAAGTAAGAAATTCACACGGCCTGGAGTTCACCACACGGCCGTGCCACCTTAGCACGCCCGAACACGGCCTGGGCTCGATTCACACGGGCGTTCCACACGGGCGTGCCCCTGCCTTGACCTGTTTTAATTCCATTCGGATTAGGGTACTTGTGGGCCAAGAAAGGCATTCCTAAAGCCTATATAAACACCCTAGAGAGCGACCTAAAAGGGGGGCGAAGCCAGAGAGGGCTGAACACAGGAAATTACTCGAAGACAGCCAGTTAAGTCATCCCAGAAGCCGAAATCACACTCAAGACGGAATATCTTCCCTTCAATTTCCTTCAGGGGGTTTTAGGGTTTTTCTTATGTTTTGTTATTTACTTTCTTCTGAGATGTATTCTTTATTAAACATGAACTAAACCCTTCAAATACCTGAGGGAGATGAAACCTAAGACGGATCTTGTTATTGTTTTCTGAACTGTATGATAAATACTTGATTTGTTCTTAATTATGTGTTCTTAATTCTTGCTTTAATATTTCAGGATATTGATTCAAGTATTGATGTGCTTAGGTAGTGGAGCAAAAGTCCCTGTTTAAGAGTAGATCTAGCATAGTTAAGCGGAGTTGATCGCAACCCTAGAGATAGGATGACGAAAATCACGGATTAGGGTCAAACCTAATATGGGAGTCCATAGATCGAGTTAATGCAACACTAGGGGTTTTAATTAGAAAGAGATTTCAATTAATCAACCTAGGGTTAGACCTTATTAGTCTCGAAAGGGATAATAATATAAATTAGGGAATCCTACGGATCAAGTCAATTGAATAAATAAATGCAGTTGAGTTATGTAACAAGTGAAGTCTTGGTGGATTCTTCCTCGGGTATTGTCTTAATCAACTGGTTTTCCCAAAAATATTTTCCCAATTCATTCTCTGTGTCTTAGCATCCTTAGTTTAGTAATTAGTTAATTAAACATCGATTCCCTTAATACTTAGGCTAGATAATAAAAAGATAGTAACTACTAGTACTCTTGGTCCTTGAGGATACGATATTTCTGGTCTTGCCATAGCTATACTACCGAACGATAGGTGTGCTTGCCTTATTTGTTGTCATAGTTAGTTTGGACACGATCATCCATCCATGCCTCTTCCCATTCATTCATCACTCAAAACCCAAGTGCCAAAACCTCCTAGCTGAAGCACCTAGCCGCACGCCCAAGCATCCAGCAGCTCGCGCACACAAGCGCGCCAGTGGCCTCCCCGTGCTGCTACACTTGCTGCTCTAGCCTAGCTGCCCAATTTGTATCCTGCTCCTGTGTGCCGCACTTGCGCATGCCCGTGGCCTGCTTGCTGCAATGCCTTGCACGCTGCTGCTTGCGCGCAGCCCCTACCACACGTTGCAGCTTGCTACCGCACCATTTGCCCGCGCACCTAGCAGCCTCCCAACACCCGACCAGCACATCTCCTTCACCCACACATCAAGCCCTTAATCCTTTAACCTTCCTTTTAAATTTCCATCTTTTGTTTCATAAGTATATTTTAGCTTAGGAGTTCTTAATTTCTACAAGAAAGGTGGTAAGAACAATTTCTTTTCTTAAGTTTGAATTTTATTCAATTATTTAATTTTTCAATTTATTAAAATATTAGTAATTTTTATATTAAAATTTTTGAAAATAATTTCTCCCATCTTATGTTCAGGTCAATCATGCCTCGTAAGAGAACTCGTGCTTCCGCTCAAATCGATGAAACGCAAAATAAGTTCCACTGTGTAGAAGCCAAAGTAAGATACGAAAGTATCTTCAAAAATCAATAGATGCATCCAGAGAAAGGCTTCACATTGAAGGAAAGAAACTACAGAGACTTTATGGCACGTATTCATCAAGTTGCTGAAGCCCTCAATTGGGAATTATTTTGTGAAAAGAGACCAAGTGTGGATGAGGAACTAGTTCGTGAATTCTATGCGAACTTAACCTCAAGCAAATTGATCGAACTTCCAGTTCACGGAATCAAGGTACCAATAAATTCAAATGCTATTAATGAGTTCTTTGAATTACCTGATTTTGAAAATGATGAATATTCTTCTCTGTTGAGCAACATTAAGCCTGAAAATCTGCAAGAAATTCTCGAGGAACTTACAGTTCTAGGTTCTAAGTGGACTGTGTCAAAGCAAGGAATCCACACGTGTCAAAGAGAGTACTTGACACCAATTGCTAAGGTATGGTTCTATTTCATCCGTTTCAGCCTTATACCTAGTTCGCATGGGACTACAATCTCATTAGAGCAAATGGTCCTATTATACTCGATTCTAACTTGAAAGACCATTGACGTGGGCAAAATCATCCTAAGAGAAATGCAAAATTGTGCCGTTAGACGTTCTGGCCCGACCTATTTCCCCTTTATAATAACAATTTTGTGCTTAAAAGTAAAAATCCTTTCAGACGTGAAGAAGACAGGGTATAGTCAAGGTACAATCACCGATTGGGACCTCTACCGAGTAGCTGGAGATTCTGTTCTATAGAAATGAGTTGAAGAGAGTGAGGATCCCAAAGAAGCAGAAGATGATCCCACAGAAATCCCTGAAGTCCCTAGTGAGGCAGAACCAATAGAACCAGAAGCTGAACCTGATATCGAAACCTCAATGTTTGGAGCTCCACCGCCTAGCCCAGATCTTCGTGATGAGCTGTTAAAGCTGATGGACTTAATGCAACACATGCAATGGCAACAACAAGCCTACTGGAGATACTCAAAAATAAGGGATGACTCGATGAGGAGTGCCTTTAAGAATATTTATAATGACCCATTTATTTTTGTGCCTGTGTTTCCAGATTTTATATTTGAACCATGGATTTCATTATCGAAGAGGGAGCAAGGCGATTCATGCAAAGGCAATACTGATGAAGCAAAAGATGAGTCGAATTCGGAAGGATTGACAAACAAATAAAAAAGGGAGGACTTCAACTTTAGTTTATTTTTATTCTTAAGTTATTTTAGGATTAGGTTAATTAGGAATTTTTATTTTTGCACAATAAAACAAGAGGTAGGAATCATGAATAAAATCTGAACAAGTCACAAAGGCTAAAGTGTGGCAATAGGTATATACATGTCTAGGATTAGATTTTAGAGAGAGCTTGGTACTTAAGTAGTCAACTTGACTCACCTCCTCTTTTCTAAAATCCTACCTGGTGTATAGTATCTATTCACTTTAAATAATGAGGACATTGTTCACTTTAAGTAGGGGGGACTGAAAATTTGAATTAATCCCACTCAGAATAAAACTTTCCTTTAATTATGATTAGGATATATTTTGTTCAAAAAGTTGAAATTTTGTTAAGTATGCTAAACTTCAGTATTAATAAAGTTCTATTATTTCAATAATTTATTATGTTAGCTTAATAATGATATGAATGTACTTTTAATAAAACATGCAAATTCGTACCATAAAATTTTTAGTTCCTTACGAAAAAATTAGGCATGCATGAAAGTTTAAGTCTTTAGAATTGACTTAGTAATTTCTTGAGGCGAAATCCTAGGAAGCATGGAATATTGAAAATGATTTAGGCAACTATTGTTTGGACCGTTTGAGCCTTTCAAGCCAACCCTGATAAAATTATCCTTTGAAACCCAACTTTGAGACTTTATGGCCTAGTTTTATTTGGACCCTTGCAATAATTAGCCATCACTTCTCTTAATTATCTTAAAAATGTCCCAAACACTAGACTTAGTACTATTAAGAGTATTCTTTGAAAATAAGTTTGGGGGAGTTGAAAAGAAGTATCAATTGCTCGAAAATTGTAGTACATGAAGCGAGTACTCGAAATTGAATTTTAAAAAAGAAGAAGCATGCACTCGAAATAAAATAGATGTACGAAAGAGCATAAGTTGGTGTATCAAGGGTAAAAATTCCGAAGGTTCGATTTTAAGTTTAGTCTAGGGTTTTAAAACTTAAAATTATCTATCTTTTACCTACCCCTAAGCCCAACCACGTTACAACCCTGTTAAAGACCTATTGATTCAAAGTTCCAATGTTACCTACATTAGTGGAGAGAAATTGCTCTGTTCAACATATGAAGACATCAGTTAAGCTTAATGATTGCAGTTTAATTTTGAATAAGGGATTAAAATCAAAATGGTAGGGATTAACATGTCTTTATTAAGAAACATTTAGTCTAATTTTGCTATTATAGTAATTGTTGAGATTAATTTGAATGATATATATACTTGAGTAGCATAATCATCGAATTTCTTGTTTTTGAGCATAAGTATATTAATTTCATGATTTTCAGAAGAATGTTGTTCTGAAGGAGTTTTTCAAAAGTGTTTCTGAGAAAATTCTTTTCAATTTTGTGCATTACTCGGGACGAGCAATGAATTAAGTTTGGGGGTGTGGAAACACGAAAATTTATACACTTTTCCATGCCCTTTTTAACTCAAATTTATGCAGCTTCGATTAAATTCTTGTCGGAAAATAATTAAATACTATAAAATAATTAAATTGTGTTAAAAATATGAACATTATGAATTTTAATTAATTTTATAGTTAATTTTGATTAAATATGACTATTTTCGACAGATTCGCGCAAAGGGCGAAAATTGGCTCGGCAGACACTGCTAGAAGAATAAAACCGAAAAGCAATTTGAAGTATCGAGGCACATTTATTTCCAGCCCAAGACGGTCCGATTATGAATATTAAATCATAATATAATTAATTTTAATTTGGGCTAAATAAATTAATCTTAATTAATTATGGAAAAAGGGCCCAGTTGAACCGCACTAGTTGAACCGAATTCAGTGAACCGAACCAGCCACCAATTGGGCAGCCCAAACTGTCCTTATGCTGACCAAAATCAGCCTATTAGTTGATTAATTAAGCTTGCAAAGAAGCCCTTGAAGACTTGTCAAAGTTGCATTCAACCCCCTCCACAATTAGTGGCTTTGTAGATTTGCCCCAAGCCATATTTAGCAAAGTTGAAGCCATCAACTTTGCCACATAGGTGGCCGGCCAAGGTGTGTCTCTTTGGCTGCTATTTCTAGAAAATTTCAGCTGTCACATTGATGCGAGACGGCCCGGGGTAGTCGAGTCGTTCACTTGAGTGCCCGATCGTCTTACGAGGAGAGGTTGGAAACTCAGAAAGCTTAGGTGCTTTCGGAATTGATTTGCTGAAGCTTAGGGTAAGTTTTTAAAATTAAAGGACTTACGTTAGGAATGGAGGTATAAAGAAGATATGGGGTTAGGTTTTAGAAGTCGGAAGAAATGAGGTTTGGGTTTAGGTTGGTAAAGAAAGTAGATGATGGTATTCGGTTTAGTCGGATAGAAGAAAAATGGATAAGGTCGAAGAATGGGTGTTTGGTTAAGAATGAATAAAAAGAAAGTAATTGGGTGGTGATGGAAAATAGAGCTTAAATTGGGAATCGATTCAACACTATAAAGAGTGTCACCCCGGTTCCAATCGGTTTAAGGTGGTTTGATGGAAATAGGAAGAACGCCACACTCGGGTTAACGAGTGATAAGTTTAAACAAGAATTGGAAGACGCCACAAGCTAGCTTGATAAGTCGACCAAAACTCGTACGAATAAGCCGAGGAGTAAACTCACTCTTTGTTGAACAAAAGTTCATTAATAATTTTGCCAAAAGTTTTTTTACAAGAGCAAATGAACTCCTATTTATACTAATAGCCTAGGTAGCCGAATGGCCCATTACATGACTTAATAGCTAAGTTAATTTTAATCTAGAAACACTTAGAAAATTCTAGAATTTAGTCTTAATTGGGGATGATCGAATTCAGCTAATGGAAGGGCTTGGGACGTCCTTCTAGATGAGCAAATACATTTGGAGCTTTGGCAAGATGCATGGTTGAGGTCTAGGTTCGGCCAAGCCTTTAATGGCCTCCTTAATTGGTCACCTTTGGCTGAATAATTAGCAACATTAAATTGAGCATATGAGCAGCCAATTTGAGTGTGAATGGATGGTCTTGAATGGTCTCCCTAATGTGAACATAGCCAACTGAACAACCCCTTGTATGATTATCTTGTGTGAACCGAATTATGCTTCTTGGGAAGAGGATCGGCCAACATTGAAGGACTTAAAGGCAGGATTCTCTTCAGCCGAATAGGTGCTTGGAGAAACCAAAAACATTCATCAATTAAGTATAGATTTGGCTGCACATACATGGCTCCTTGTGTTCAATGTACCATCCACATACAATGCACCTAGGTGCATGAACCTTCTTAATTGCCTAATGAACATTCGGCTGCACCTATCAAGCACATGAACCAAGTTAAATTCAATGCTCAAATCAGCTGAATAATATTAAGACACACTAGGACACATTAACCATCATTTAGAGAAACTAAATATAGGTAATTTAAACACACTTAATATTCGGCTAAGGCTAGACACATTAAAAGCTTGCTGTAAAAATTAGGACAACTTAAATTGAGTTTAGGCTTCATAATTTCAGCATTAATTAAAGCTTTAAGACATATTAACTTGCTGTAATAAAATTAAACAAAATAAAAATTCAATTTATTGATATTAAGCAATTTAGTTGATTCAGCTCAATGATTTGAAATGAGCTAAAATGAGCTACTCCGGATTAAAGATAACTTGCACCGAAGTGCATGAGAGTTTCATTAACAATTCGCGCCCCTTCAACCGAGCTCGGGGCCTCACTCCTTTGTTTGACGCACCAACTCCGAATGACTTTTTGTATGCTGCCCCCATGTGGGTCACATCATCCCCCCTCTTCAAGGCGACTTGTCCTCAAGTCGAAGCACTCGTTTGTCTGGGAGTTCATATTATCCATCGACTGATCTAATGGGTGGAGGGTTCGGGCTAAAACTTGTTCACTCAATCCTTCAATATCCAATATTGAACTTGGCATATTAATCAAGCTATGAAACATGCAAAAATTGACAACATCATGACTCAGTTTGCAATTCAAAACACGGATGTAACACCCCAAACCCGGTCAACACACCACGACCGAGTCTGGCATGTTACGGAGTGAAAACATTTGAATAAAACAAGTTACTGGTTAAATTTTATTGAAAACTCTTTATCGTTTTAGTGTTTAGAAAACCTCATATAAAGTGATGTTAAAATCATTTTGGTGTTGCTTTAAATCCAGAAAACTTTATGGTTGAAAAATCCGTTGATCGATACTAGCTTTTGGATATCATGTGATTCTTTTTAAATTCTGAGTAAGGTGTGTATAGTCAGGTTAAAACCATTCACTTTGAAGTTGTTTGAAACTTAAATCCAGAAATCATTTAGGTTACCTTTGCAATCATATTGTAAATGTTATTACCCGATAATGAGGTTTGAAAACCCGAAGGAGGTATAATTTTGAAAACATTGCTTTTTACCGGTTATTTAAGCAATCAATTCGTTAAGCACATGCATAATATCATCAAAAAGTAAAGAAAGTAATTTAAAACCCAAAATAATACTTAGCGGCCTTATTATAGAACCAAAACCAAATTTAAAGTAAATAGATAAAACTAGAGTAGTAATAAAAACCCGAAAATAAGTTTGCATGGCCACCTCGAGTCCTCCTCGGCTCCATATCCGCGATCTATGCCTCATCCGCAAAATGTAAGGGAGGGTGAGTCACTGAGACTCAGTGTGTAAATCCCCAACCCGATGGAATAGCACTTACACAAATCATTAATAAAACATGCAATCATGCACCCCATCATCTAACCATCCGATCTCCTTTATCTACCCCGTGTGGTCAAAACCACTGGTGGTCAAAACCACTGGTGACCGAGGTCACAAAATATATATATCGGTGTGGTCAAAACCCATCGTGACCGTAGTCACAAATCAAGTGATGGGGCCAACCCATCGTGTGGTCAAAACCACCGGATGACAATCCCGTATCAATCATGTGGGGCCAACCCAACGTGGTACCAAACCACCGGGACGAGTCACAATATCCATATGTGGTCAAAACCACTAGTGATGATGAGTCACAATATCATATATGTGGTCAAAACCACCATGGTGACCGTAGTCACAATATCATATATATGGTCAAAACCACTGGTGGTCAAAACCACTGGGACTTAGTCATAAATAATAATATCAAAGACGGGGCCAACCCGCCGTGTGGTCAAAACCACCGGTGACACCCAAATAGATCCTCCTCCTCTCATCAAACCCATCATCATGTCCAAATCATACGTATCATAATATCATGAAATCATGCAAATAATGCATAGCATAGCATTTAACGGTAACATGACAATGTATATCAAAAATCACATAGCAGGGGACTTACCCGGAGTCCACGCTCATGCCCACAAGGCAAAATCACTGATTTCAGTGACTAATCGGTTTATAACACTTAACACAATAACATGTAATACTAACGAAGTGTGTAAGGTTACACACCTGACTACTTGTAGATCTAAGCGAAACCCGAACTACGCGAAACTAGTGAAATCCCGAAACGTTGCTTCCCCCTTCCTACAATTGGCCAATACTTGTTAGTAACCAAAAGCCCATTCGGCTAAACTAGCAATCCTGAACCAAAAGAGTTTGTCACCACCTTACCTTAATGACTGATTCGGCTTCTAAACACCGAAGATCGGCACCCCCTATTGATGTTAGGGGTTTCGGCTATCAACATGGAACAAGAATGGAGTTCAATACATAGATCTATAATGGAAAAGAAGATAGAAAAGAAAAAGATGTCACTTACCAAGAGATTCGGCTATGACTCACCAAGAGAACTAAATTCGGCACTTCAATGGAGACTAGAACACGTGAGAAAAGAAGAGAATGAGACTAAGGGTATTCGGCCAAGGCTCTTGATGAAACCGAAAGAAAAACAACAAGCTTTTCGGCTTTTGAAATAAAATGGAAGAGATGGAAAAGATGGAGTAGGATTGATTTGGCAAAGAAGAATGGATGAAATTTCGGCACAAGGGATTTGAAAGAGAGAAGGAAAGATGTCGAATGGGGGGTGAGATTGTTGGTTTCAGCTTTAAACAAAATAAAAAGAATAAGAAGAAGTGAACAAGGTGATTTCGGCAAGGAGAAGGCTAACAAAGAGCGAACCGAAAAGAGAAGAAGAAGATAGCTATTTGAGTTTCGGCTTTGAGCAAAAATAAGAAAAGAAGAAGTGACAAAGGTGGATTCGGCCAAGAGGAGTTTCGGCTCTTCAAAGGAATGGCAAAGTTGGTTCGGCCAAATGCCCAAGTTGCCAAAAGAAAACCAAAAAGAGGAGAAAAGCAAGAGGGTTTCGGTTTTGACATAAAACACCAAGAGAATGACCTTCTAAGCTAGCCGTCCCTAGCTATCTCCCAACACACATTCGGCCACTCCCCAATAAACCCAAAACTGATTACACCTTCTTCCTCAAAGTCTAAAATTCGGCCAACTCCTTCAAATGAGTTTGAAATAATTCAAACTCCTAAATTTCTTCCCTTCCATCAGTTCAAATTCGTTTGACCCCTTCCATCCTTATCTTCCGAGTCCATCCCGAGCACTCTACTGCTGTTTCGGCGTGAAAAGAATAAGCGGGAAGTGCAATTCCCGCCGCTCGAACCCAAGCACTCCTTCCCCGAATGTGGCGTCACCATCCAAGCACCTTAGTGGCGCCTCCTTTGTCACTTTACCAAGGTAATTCTTGTGTCACAACCTCCCAATAAATTCTTTTAACCTCTAACTTCCTTAGCTTTCTCTTCCTAAGCACTAAAACAAAATTTTAGTCCTAACTCGAGCCTAACCCTGTGGTCATGCCTAAACCCCAAAACATGATAAATAAACATAATAGACATATCCTCCCATGCAACACAAACAAAATGCAGAGACCCGAATTAAGGATGTTACAGTTCTACCCCTTAAAAATAATTTCGGCCTCGAAATTACAGTCGGTCGTAAGAGTTGAGGTATTGCCGTCGCATCACATCCTCCGGTTCCCACGTGGCCTCCTCCGTACCATGGTTTCACCATAATACTTTTACCAAAGGGTACCGACTTCCTACGAACCTTGACATCCCGATCCAAGATCCGCATCGCTCCTCCTCGAAAGACAAATCGGGACTCACCTCTATCTCCGCAATTGGCACAACATGAGATGGATCTGATCGATAGCGCCTAAGCATTGAAACATGAAAGACATCGTGAATCTGACTTAACTCTGTTGGTAACTCGAGCTGATAAGCTACCGGTCCCACTCGCTTCAACACTGAATACTGCCCGATAAACCTAGGGCTTAGCTTGCCTTTTTGCCCAAATCTCAACACTTTCTTCCATGGCGATACTTTCAGAAAGACCTTATCACCCACTGCATACTCTATATCCCTGCGCTTAAGATCGGCGTAAGACTTCTGCCTGTCCGATGCTTCCTTAAGACGAGCCCAAATCACCTTAACCTTATCCTCTATTTCTGCCACTAACTCTGGACCCAACATCTGCCATTCACCCAGTTCCGTCCAACACGTCGGAGTATGACATTTCCGTCCATAGAGTGCCTCATATGGTGCCATCTGTATACTCGCTTGATAACTATTGTTATAAGCGAACTCTGCCAATGGTAGATACTCCTCCCAACTATCGCTAAAATCCAGAACATAGCCCCTTAACATATCCTCCGAATCGGATTACCCTCTCGCATATCCATCGCATGCGGATGAAAAGCCGTCTTTGAAATCCAACCTCGTGCCCAAAGCTTTGATGCAAAGCTTTCCGAACCTCGACGTGAACTCGGGATCCCTATCCAAAATGATTGACACCGCACTCCATGCAACCTTACTATCTCGCCACATACAACTTGGCTAACTGAGCGAATAATCAACCCTTACCGGTATGAAATGAGCTGACTTAGTCAAACGGTCCACAATCACCCAGACTGAGTCCTTCTTACTAGGCGTAAGGGGAAGCCCACTAACGAAGTCCATCGTAATCCTTTCCCACTTCCACTGTGGAATCTTTACCACCGCAACAACCACGATGGCAATCGATGCTCACTTTAACTTGCCGGGCATGTCAAACACTTTCCCACAAACTCTGTTACTTCCCGCTTAAGACCTGGCCACCAGAACTGTTCCCTCAAATCACGATACATCTTACTGCCTCCAGGATGCATAGTGTATGGGCTGCTATGAGCTTCTTGAAGAATCTGCTGTCTCAACTCGACGTCCTTAGGCATACATAACTTCCCTTGAAACACACGGTACTCTCTCACTACCCAAGTCAGAACCCTCGGGATTCACCATTCTGCACTTGCAACCTCCGAGCACTCAAAACCTCATCTATCAGTTGTTTCTCCTTAACCTGATCAATCCAATTCGGCTTTACTTGCAATTCTGGCAAAAGACTTCCGTCGTCATATAGACTAAGGTGAGAAAACATCACTCGCAAGTCCGCTACCACCTTACGGCTCAACGCATCAGCTACTACGTTAGCCTTACCCTGATGGTACTCAATCGAGCAGTCATAGTCCTTTAGCAACTCGATCCACCTCCGCCGCCTCAAGTTTAAATCTTTCGAGTCAAGAGGTACTTGGACTCTTGTGATCCGTGTAAACTATCGACTTTTCTCCATACAAATAATGCCTCCAAATCTTTAAGGCAAAAACTACTGCAGCCAACTCCAAGTCATGTGTCGGATAGTTACCCTCATGAGGCCTGAACAGTCGAGATGCATACGCTACAAATTTTCCATCTTGCATCAGCACACACCCTAAGCCAGTATGCGATGCATCACAATAGACCGTGAATTCCTTCCCCGCTCAGTGAATCAAACCGAGCCTCGGTCAAAATCTTCTTCAACTTGTCAAAGCTTTCTTGCTATTTCTCAGACCAGACAAACGGAACCCCTTTTCTCAACAGCTTAGTCAACGGTGCTGCGATCAAAGAAAAACCTTCTACGAACCTCCTATAGTATCCCTGCCAAACCCAGAAAACTCCGAAGCTCTGCAACCGACTTCAGTGGTTTCCAATCCAACATTGCATTGATCTTGCGAGGGTCCACCCTAATCCCTTCAACTGATACCACATGCCCCAAGAAAGTTACCTCCTTAAGCTAGAACTCGCACTTACTAAATTTGGCGAACAACTGCTTCTCCCTCAGAACCTGTAGAACCACCCGAAGATGCGCGCCATGTTCTTCCTCAGATTTCGATTACACCAAGATGTCGTCTATGAACACTACGACAAATCGATCCAAATACGGCTAAAACACCTGATTCATCATATCCATGAATGCTGCCGGCGCATTAGTCAACCCAAATGGCATCACTAGAAACTTGTAGTGCCCATACCTCATACGAAATGCCGTCTTAAGAATATCAGCCTCCTTTACTTTGAGTTGATGATACCCTGACCTGAGATCGATCTTAGAGAAAACCGATGCACCCTTAAGTTGATCAAACAAGTCGTCAATCCTGGGCAACGGATACTTGTTTTTGATCGTCAACTTATTCAGCTGACGGTAGTCTATACACATCCGCATTGTACCGTCTTTCTTCTTAACAAAGAGCACAGGTGCTCCCCAAGGAGATATACTCGGCTGGATGAAACCCCTGTCCAACAATTCCTGAATCTGCGCCTTTAACTCCACCAATTCCTTTGGCGCCATCCTATATGGAGCAATAGACACTGGTGCGATTCCTGGCAACGGATCTATACCGAACTCAACTTCACGGTCTGGAGGCACACCCGGAAGTTCCTCTGGAAATACATCAGCAAATTCCCTCACGGTTTGGACACTTTCCACAGCTGAATCCTTAGCTTCCAGAGTACAGACATGCACCATAAATGCCTTACAACCTTTCCTAACCATTTTCTCTGCCTTCATCGCCGAGACCACATTGGATAGGTAATCTCTCCTATTACCTATCATCACTACCTCCTCACCTTCCACTAACTTCAACACCATGCACTTAGCTGCGCAATCCAAACTGGCTTGATACTTTACTAGCCAATCCATCCCAAGAATCAGATCAAACTCCCCAAACGGCAGTTCCATCAAGTCAGCCAAAAACACGACCCCTTGGAGTTCTACGGGTACATCCTTATACAGTTTATTTACTTCTACAGAGTAACCTAGAGGGCTTATCACTGTCATCTTCCTAGAAGTAATCTCAGAGTCTAAGTTCATGGTTTCCACTATGCTACTGGCTACATACAAGTGTGTCGATCCCACATCTATCAAAGCATTATAAGGTAGTCCAAAGATTAAGAATGTACCGGTTATGACGTCCGGTGCGTCGCCCTCCTCTCGACGCCTCACTGCGTAGACCAATCAGTATCTCGCCTGCAGTACCAGTGTACCTCTCTGCCGGTGCTCCACGGCCCCTACCAGATCCATTACCTCCCCTGGCTGCACCACGGCCCCTCTGTGATTACTGACCATCCCTCCCGACCTGTGCACGATTCTGATCCCCAGACTGCAACCTAGCTGACCTCTATGGACAATCCCTCACTCGATGCCCCATCGATCCACACTCAAAGCAACCTCTATTTCCAGTCCAGCATTCCCCCGTGTGAGACTTTCCACACCGAGCACATCGTGGCGGCCATTGAGTATTAGCAACAGCAGGCCTAGCAGCTTAACTCGGCCTACTAAATCTACCTCGTTTCTGCTGATTCCCAGCAGACCCAGATGATCCAGAATTCCTTTTGTTCCAACCCTTATCCTGATTCCGTCTTACCGACTATTTCACTTCCTCAGCAACTTTGGCCTTTTCCACTAAGACCGTAAACTCTCTTTCATGCTGTGGGGTAATTACCATCCGCAGCTCGTCTCTCAGTCCATCCTCAAATCTGACACAGTGCTCATGCTCCGTGCCCACAATACCACGTGCATAGCGACTCAGCCAAAGAAATTTCGCCTCATATTCTGACACAGTCTTATTACCTTGGACCAAGTTCAGGAACGCCTTGCGCTGCGCATCAATATAGCTAGCCCCTATGTATTTCCTCTGATAAGCTGTTCTAAAGAATTCCCAAGTAAGATCATCCGCCATTGCTCCGTCCCTAACTGTGAGCCACCATTGATATGACTCATCTCGCAGCAGAGATACTACCCCCTTAAGCTTCTCCTCAGCCGAGAAGTCTAGATCATCCATAATACATTCTGTCGCCTCCAACTAATATTTCGCTGTGCTAGGAGCCACACCGGAGATACCTCTGAACACCTCGGCACCATTAGCCTAGAGTCTTTCGGGCACAGATTTCTGAACCCCTGCTCCAACGCTTGCACTAGCAACCCTCTCTAACACCCGCAACATCGCCTGTGACACTGCGTCATCACCTGTCTGGTCCTGATGTTCCATGCCCACAGCTGGCGGCAGTGGTACCTCATTTTCTGATCCATGACCAGACCCTAACGGTTTCGAGACCGTCATCCTACCCCTACCTCGTCCACGAGTGTTACGCCTACGTCCACGTGTACTCATGTCTACCGATACGATACGAGCTGATTAAAAGTTTTATGCATTAGAATTTTATTCCACTGTCTATTAAGGCACAGTTTTATGAGAAGTTTAATCAGAGATTGTTTCGTAAGTACATCCATCCTATAGTTCAAATCTCTAGAGTAGTTCCTACTACTATTTAGTCATGCCAATATCACCATAATCACATCATCAAAAGCAACAGTTTGGGGTACTTACTTGGGCGGATTGGTGCCGGACACTCGGTGCCATGCTTTCACCACTGTACTTTTTCCCATAAAAGCCTTTCATAAACCATTTTAAAACATTTTTGGGCCTCGGCGCTGGTGAGCTGTTGAACACAGCTCGATACCAAAATTGTAACACCCCAAACCCGGTCAACACACCACGACCGAATCTGGCATGTTACGGAGTGAAAACATTTGAATAAAACAAGTTACTGGTTAAATTTTATTGAAAACTCTTTATCGTTTTAGTGTTTAGAAAACCTCATATAAAGTGATGTTAAAATCATTTTGGTGTTGCTTTAAATCCAGAAAACTTTATGGTTGAAAAATCCGTTGATCGATACTAGCTTTTGGATATCATGTGACTCTTTTTAAATTCCGAGTAAGGTGTTTATAGTCAGGTTAAAACCATTCGCTTTGAAGTTGTTTGAAACTTAAATCCAAAAATCATTTAGGTTACCTTTGCAATCATATTGTAAATGTTATTATCCGATAATGAGGTTTGAAAACCCGAAGGAGGTATAATTTTGAAAACATTGCTTTTTACCGGTTATTTAAGCAATCAATTCGTTAAGCACGTGCATAATATCATCAAAAAGTAAAGCAAGTAATTTAAAACCCAAAATAATACTTAGCGGCCTTATTACAGAACCAAAACAAAATTTAAAGTAAATAGATAAAACTAGAGTAGTAATAAAAACCCGAAAATAAGTTTGCATGGCCACCTCAAGTCCTCTCCGGCTCCATATCCGCGATCTATGCCTCATCTGCAAAATGTAAGGGAGGGGTGAGTCACCGAGACTCAGTGTGTAAATCCCCAACCCGATGGAATAGCACTTACACAAATCATTAATAAAACATGCAATCATGCACCCCATCATCTAACCATCCAAACTCTTTTATCTACCCCGTGTGGTCAAAACCACTGGTGGTCAAAACCACTGGTGACCGAGGTCACAAATATATATATCGGTGTGGTCAAAACCACTGGTGACCGTAGTCACAAATCAAGTGATGGGGCCAACCCATCGTGTGGTCAAAACCACTTATGACAATCCCGTCTCAATCATGTAGGGCCAACCCACTGTGGTACCAAACCACTGGGACGAGTCACAATATCCATATATGGTCAAAACCACTGGTGACCGTAGTCACAATATCATATATGTGGTCAAAACCACTGGTGACCGTAGTCACAATATCATATATATGGTCAAAACCACTGGTGGTCAAAACCACTAGGACTTAGTCACAAATAATAATATCAAAGACGGGGCCAACCCGTCATGTGGTCAAAACCACTGGTGACAGTCCAAATAGATCCTCCCCCTCCTCTCATCAAACCCATCATCATGTCCAAATCATACGTATCATAATATCATGAAATCATGCAAATAATGCATAGCATAGCATTTAACGGTAACATGACGATGTATATCAAAAATCACATAGCAGGGGACTTACCCGGAGTCCACGCTCATGCCCACAAGGCAAAATCACTGATTTCAATGACTAATCGGTTTATAACAGTTAACACAATAACATGTAATACTAACGAAGTGTGTAAGGTTACACACCTGACTACTTGTAGATCTAAGCGAAACCCGAACTACGCGAAACTAGCAAAATCCCAAACGTTGCTTCCCCTTCCTACAATTGGCCAATACTTGTTAGTAACCAAAAGCCCATTCGGCTAAACTAGCAATCCCGAACCAAAAGAGTTTGTCACCACCTTACCTTAATGGTGATTCGGCTTCTAAACACCAAAGATCGGCACCCCTATTGATGTTAGGGGTTTGGCTATCAACATGGAACAAGAATGGAGTTCAATACATAGATCTATAATGGAAAACAAGATAGAAAAGAAAAAGATGTCACTTACCAAGAGATTCGGCTATGAATCACCAAGAGAACTAAATTCGGCACTTCAATGGAGACTAGAACACGTGAGAAAAGAAGAGAATGAGAATAAGGGTATTCGGCCAAGGCTCTTGATGAAACCGAAAGAAAAACAACAAGTTTTCGGCTTTTGACATAAAATGGAAGAGATGGAAGAAGATGGAGTAGGATTGATTTCGGCAAAGAAGAATGGATGAAATTTCAGCACAAGGGGATTTGAAAGAGAGAAGGAAAGATGTCGAATGGGGGGTGAGATTGTTGGTTTCGGCTTTAAACAAAATAAAAAGAATAAGAAGAAGTGAACAAGGTGATTTCGGCAAGGAGAAGGCTAACAAAGAGCGAACCGAAAAGAGAAGAAGAAGATAGCTATTTGAGTTTCGGCTTTGAGCAAAAATAAGAAAAGAAGAAGTGACAAAGGTGGATTCGGCCAAGATGGAGTTTCGGCTCTTCAAAGGGAATGGCAAAGTTGGTTCGACCAAATGCCCAAGTTGCCAAAAGAGAAAACCAAAAAGAGGAGAAAAGCAAGAGGGGTTTCAGTTTTGACATAAAACACCAAGAGAATGACCTTCTAAGCTAGCCGTCCCTAGCTATCTCCCAACACACATTCGGCCACTCCCCAATAAACCCAAAACCGATTACACCTTCTTCCCCAAAGTCCAAAATTCAGCCAACTCCTTCAAATGAGTTTGAAATAATTCAACTCCTAAATTTCCTCCCTTCCATCAGTTCAAATTCGTTTGACCCCTTCCATCCTTATCTTCCAGAGTCCATCCTGAGCACTCCACTTCCCCGCTTTTCGGCGTGAAAAAGAATAAGCAGGAAGTGCAATTCCTGCTGCTCGAACCCAAGCACTCCTTCCCTGAATGTGGCGTCACCATCCAAGCACCTTAGTGGCGCCTCCTTTGCCACTTTACCAAGGTAATTCTTGTGTCACAACCTCCCAATAAATTCTTTTAACCTCTAACTTCCTTAGCTTTCTCTTCCTAAGCACTAAAACAAAATTTTAGCCCTAACTCAGGCCTAACCCAGGGTCATGCCTAAACCCCAAAACATGATAAATAAACATAATAGACATATCCTCCCATGCAATACAAACAAAATGCAGAGACCCCGAATTAAAGATGTTACAACGGACTTGCGAGATAGCCATCAAAGGATTAGTCAAACGATTCAAGAGATAGAAAAAATTCAATTTGCCAAAACAATTTACCAAATAATAATTTTTATCAAGATAAGGGATTCAAACAAATTTGGACAACAACGTCTCAACTATTGGCTCTTCAAACGTAAAGACTTCAAATTTTTCAAAGAGAGATACCTTACTCACAGTCATCACATATTTGTCATTCTGGGAGGTAGATTTATCCCCATCAACACTGGGTTCTTTCTCGAAATCCTTAAAACTAACGAGATCTTCACAAGAATCCCATTTGAATGAATTAGAGTTTTTGGAGAACTCACCTTGCTTACCTACGGAACAGACGGAATGGAAACAAGTGTTACCTTGTGTGTCTAACACAAATCTCCTCTCGTCGATATGGTATCGTAAACAGGGTGCTTGGACAGACTTAACCTGAAAAAAGAAAATGAGTAAGCATTGGTTAAGTAAAAGACTTTTCCCTTTCTCTCTTTTTTTTCTTTCATTTTCTTTTTCATTTTCTTTTGCTTTTTTTTCTTCTCTTTTATTTTCACATTCTTTCTTTTCAACTCTCGTATTTTGCCCGCTCGATTTTGTTTCTTTTTCTTCTTGTGTATTTACAAATTTTCCTTTCAAAATCTCCATGGACCGCCTTAGATGTTGCTAGTCTTCCGCCACTTGTTGAGGGGTTAACGGTGCCAACACAATATTCTTGCTATGATGTTTGAAGGAATAGTGGTTGGTGAATCCGTCATGTTTAACTCGACGATCAAATTGCCATGGTCTTCCCAGCAAAAAATGTCCCGCATGCATAGGAACGACATCACATAGTACTTCATCATGGTAGTTATCAATTGAAAAGGGCACCTTCGCTTGTTGGGTAACCTTGAGCTCGACACCTTCGTTGAGCCATTGCAACTTGTAAGGATTCGGGTGCCTAAGTGTTGACAGAGATAAATTCTTGATCATGAGGGTGCTTGCAACATTCGTACAACTTCAACCGTCTATCACAACGCTGCACACTTTACCCAAAACGTGACATCGGGTATGAAATAAATTTTCTCGTTGAGGCTCACTTACAAAAGTTTGCGCGTTGAGACTCCGTTTCACCACTAGCATCTCGCCTTCAACCACAAACTTGACTTCTTCTTCATTCTCGGACGGGGGATCGGCCTCATCGTCCTTTCCATCTATTTCTTCCATCGATTCTACCTCTCCATTAGGCAGCATAATCATCGTGTTGCGGTTTGGAAATTGGCTCACGATATGTCCTCGGCCTTGACATTTGAAACACTTAATGTCTCGTGTCCTTGATGAGTTCGTCTCAGGGGCCTTACCTCTGTTAGTTTCGCCCACAGACTTGTTAGACTTATTGAATGCCGTAGGCTCCTTTGAAGGATTTGACGTTGCGGTTTTACTTGGGCCTTGGTTCCACTTAGGTGTGCTCGAGAGGGGATAACTTCGGACGGCTCCTTTTTCGTTTGAGTTATTTCTCAACTTTAATCGCCATGTGAACCATGTCCACAATCTTGACGTAATGTTGCAGCTCTACGATGTTGGCTATATCTCAGTTTAGGCTAGCCAAAAACCTAGCCATGGTCTCCTCACGATCCTCTTACACGTCTACACGGATCATCGCAACTTCCATCTCCTTGAAGTAATCTTCCATGCTTCTTATTCCTTGCGTGAGATTTTGGAGTTTTTGATACAACTCCCGGTGATAATAAGATGGTATAAAGCATCATCACATAATCGCTTTCATCTCAGCCCACGTTTGGATGGGGCGCTCGTCATTCCACCTTCGACTAGTTGTGAGCTGATCCCACCTGTAGGTTTGGAATATTTGGGTACTCTCTCGTATGATGGCTTGCACCTGTAGGTTAGGAACTCCACCTCCGGGAGTGTTTCTTCGTGGCTGGTGGCCTCCTCCACCTCCAGCGGCGTTAGAAGCGCCTCCGCTTGCCATCCTTCATTCGGGACTTCTTGACATAATCAATAAAGAAAGCTATGAAACCTCACCGCAAATCCTTACTAATCACTCACAAGAAATTCACTCACGCTTGTGTTTCTATCAATGTCGGCTTTTTTTCTCTAATGTAACACTCTTTCCTTTTACCACTCGACTCTCTCTCGCAAATTCGTATTTCGTTTTAGACAACTTATTGCTGCTTGAGGGTCAGCTTCAAACGGTGTCAAGGGGTGATTACAGAGTGTTCGGGTAGTCTAACAAAAAACAAAGTATGTGTGGCGTTGGGGGTTGAGGATTGGGTTACAGAGGAAGATGGATGGCTTAAAAGATCGAGATTTGGGTGTAGTGAGTTTGATATCAGACTTTGGGATGAAGATGAATGGTGTACAATCAATTACTAACTTTGAACACACCTTTTTTTTTATATATATATTTTTCGAATTTTTTTTAACTCAAATACACGAATTAAGATGCAAAGAACTACAAATTACAATTTTGAATATATATATATATATTTTTTATGACTTTTTTTTACGAGTTTTTTTTTCAAGCTACGAACCTATTCCGGCTTTCTTCGATCTTCGTCGACTTTTTGTTTTGGTAGCTCTGATACCAAATGATGCGAGACGGCCCGGGTAGTCCAGTCGTTCACTTAACTACCCGATCGTCTTACGATGAGAGGTTGGAAACTCGGGAAGCCTAGGTGTTTTCGGAATTGATTTGCGGAAGCTTAGGGTAAGTTTTGAAAATTTAAGGACTTAAGTTAGGAATGGAGGTATAAAGAAGAGATGGGGTTAGGTTTTAGAAGCCGAAAGAAATGAGGTTCGGGTTTAGGTTGGTAAAGAAAGTAGATGATGGTATTCGGTTTAGTCGGATAGAAGAAAAATGGATAAGGTCGAAGAATGGGTGTTTGGTTAAGAATGAATAAAAAGAAAGTCATTGGGTGGTGATGGAAAATAGAGCTTAAATCGGGAATCGGTTCAAAACTATAAAGAGTGTCACCCCGGTTCCAATCGGTTTAAGGTGGTTTGATGGAAATAGGAAGAACGCCACACTCGGGTTAACGAGTGATAAGTTCAAACAAGAATCAGAAGACGCCACAAGCTAGCTTGATAAGTCGACCAAAACTCGTACGAATAAGTAGAGGAGTAAACTCACTCTTTGTTGAACAAAAGTTCATTAATAATTTTGCCAAAAGTTTTTTTACAAGAGCAAATGAACTCCTATTTATACTAATAGCCTAGGTAGTCGAATGGCCCATTACATGACTTAATAACTAAGTTAATTTTAATCTAGAAACACTTAGAAAATTCCAGAATTTAGTCTTAATTGGGGATGGCCGAATTTAGCTAATGGAAGGGCTTGGGACGTCCTTCTAGATGAGCAAATGCATTTGGAGCTTTGGCAAGATGCATGGTTGAGGTCTAGGTTCGGCCAGGCCTTTAATGGCCTCCTTAATTGGTCACCTTTGGCTGAATAATTAGCAGCATTAAATTGAGCATATGAGCAGCCAATTTGAGTGTGAATGGATGGTCTTGAATGGTCTCCCTAATGTGAACATAGCCAACCGAACAGCCCCTTGTGTGATCATCTTGTGTGAACCGAATTATGCTTCTTGGGAAGAGGATCGGCCAACATTGAAGGACTTAAAGGCAGGAGTCTCTTCAGCCGAATAGGTGCTTGGAGAAACCAAAAACATTCATCAATTAAGTATAGATTAATTTTGCACATACATGGCTCCTTGTGTTCAATGTACCATCCACATACAATGCACCTAGGTGCATGAACCTTCTTAATGGCCTAATGAACATTCTTTTGCACCTATCAAGCACATGAACCAAGTTAAATTCAATGCTCAAATCAATTTGAATAATATTAAGACACTCTAGGACACATTAACCATCATTTAGACAAACTAAATACAAGTAATTTAAACACACTTAATATTCGGCTAAGGCTAGACACATTAAAAACCTGCTGTAAAAATTAGGACAACTTAAATTGAGTTTAGGCTTCATAATTTCAGCATTAATTAAAGCTTTAAGACATATTAACTTGCTGTAATAAAATTAAACAAAATAAAAATTCAATTTATTGAAATTAAGCAATTTAGTTGATTCAGCTCAATGAGCTGAAATAGCTCAAATGAGCTACTCCGGATTAAAGATAACTTGCACCGAAGTGCATGAGAGTTTCATTAACAATTCGCGCCCCTTCAACCGAGCTCGGGGCATCACTCCTTTCTTTGACGCACCAACTCGGAATGACTTTTTGTTGGCTGCCCCTATGTGGGTCACATCACACATTCAACTATAAATACACCCCTTGGCTGATCATTCAAGCATCCCTCATCCCTCATCTCTCATTCACATCTCATTCTCTCTTCTCCTCTCTCACTTTCTCTCAACTTTTCATTTTCTTATGTTATTGCTCTTGTGCCAATTTCTCCCCTTGGGAAAGGGGTCTTCTTCAGCCATCATTAGAACTTTATTTTATTTTATTTTACTTTACTTTTTTTAGTTTTTAAATATTTCTTAAATCCAAATATTTTCTCTTCACCAAAGTGTTTGAAATCATTTTCATAAATAATTCTTTTACAATCCCTGTGGGTACGATAACTCGACATTTACTTGTCACTTTATTACTTGTTACGATTGTATACACTTGCACATTTTCACCGTTCCAATGTTTAAGGTCTCGTAGACCTTTAAATGGGACTCTATGTATATGATTTGCTATGATATGATGATGGTGTATTATATGTTTGTGAAATGATCGTAAAAGTTTCAATAAGTCCAGTAACCCCTCTTAACCCTATTCCAGCGATGATTACGGGTTAGGGGTGTTACATTTTATTGGTATCAGAGCTACAGTTTAGTCGATTCTAGGACTAATGTAGCGTGTATGAGTGTAGCTATACATGCCATATTTATAAACTGTGATAGTGTGATGATTCCTGACAATTAAAATGTGGTTTCATATAGTAAATGGATCCCGATCAAGCTGTAGCTGATGATGTGGAAAGTAATGCGCCCGCTCCTATTCAGGGGGCAGCGTCGGCTGATTCTAGGCCGATTTCGAGTAGTGATGAGAGTGAGGCTAAACAAGCCTTCTATCAGATGATGAACGATTGGTTCACACAGTACATTCGTACAAATCCGGCTGTTCAACAACCACCACCCTAGTCTAATCCTCCACCGATACCTGTAATACCTTAAGTACTTGATTCGATGAGATCACTTAAGCCCCCTGTTGATTAAATTAGAAAATACGGGGCTGAAGAATTCAGAGCCACTGTTGATGATGATGCTGAGCGAGCTGAATTCTGGCTCGATAATACTATCCGTGTGTTTGATGAGCTATCCTGTACACCTGATGAGTGCATTAAATGTGTTGTATCATTGCTTCGAGAATCCGCGTATCATTGGTGGAATACATTGATATATGTAGTTCTGAGAGAATGGGTTACCTGGGAGTTCTTTTAGACCGAATTCCGTAAGAAATAAATTAGTTAGAGATTCATCGACCAAAAGCGCAAAGAATTCCTTGAGTTGAAACAGGGTCGTATGACCGTAATAGAATATGAGCGGGAATTTGTGAGACTTAGCAGATATGCCCAAGAGTGTGTTTCGACAGAAGCAATTATGTGTAAAAGGTTCGAAGACATGTTGAATGAAGACATTAAATTGCTCGTTGGGATTCCTAAAATAAAAGAGTTTGTTGTACTTGTTGAGCGAGCATGCAAAGCTGAAGAGCTCGGGAAAGAGAAAAGAAAAGCTGACTTTGAAGCTAGAGATGCAAGTAAGAGATCATCGAGTAAGTCATTCCAGCATGCATCAAAGAAATTTTGAGATGACTTTAGCTATTCAAAGGCTACTGCGGGTTATTCTAGACGTGATCGGGACAGACCACCTGTGAGTTTGAAAGCTGCCTCAGTAGCTAGTGTTGGTAACATTCGATTGAATCAACCTGAGTGCAAACACTACGGTAAACGACATCCCAACAGTTGTAGATTGAATGATTGGGCTTGCTTTAAATGTGGATCGATGGATCACTTCATTCTTGAATGTCCTGAGTTGGTTGAGCAAGACATGAAGCAGAATAAGAGGATGAGTAACACGACATCTTGTGGTAGACCACCCAAAAATACGGGTAATGTGAGTGGCAGTCAAAGAGGAACTAAAGACACAACTATTAGATTAGAGGCTCGTGCACCTGCCAGAGCTTATACTATTCGCGCCCACAAAGAAGCTTCGTCTCCAGATGTGATTACTGGTACTTTCACTCTCTATGATACTAGTGTTGTTGCATTGATTGATCCTGGTTCGACTCATTCTTATGTATGTGAGACTTTAGTATCCAGTAAGACTTTGCCTATAGAGTCTACTAAATTTGTGATTAGAGTATCGAACCCCTTAAGCCGATGTGTTTTAGTTGATAAGGTGTGCAAGAATTGTCCGTTGATGATTCGATATTCATGTTTTCCAGCTGGTTTGATGTTGTTGCCATTCGATGAGTTTGATATAATTCTGGGTATGGATTGGTTAACTTTGCACGATGCTATTGTGAACTGCAAACGACAGACTATTGATTTGCGATGTCAGAATGATGAGATTATTCGGATTGAGTCTAATGATCTGAATGGTTTACCGGTAGTGATATCTTCGATGTTAGCTTAGAAATATGTGAAAAAGGGTTGTGAAGCTTACTTTGCTTATGTACTCGACTCTAAAGTGACCGAAAAGAAGATTGATTCAGTACCAGTTGTGTGTGAGTATCCGGATGTGTTTCCTGAAGAATTATCGAGTTTACCATCGATCCGAGAGGTAGAGTTTGGTATTGAGTTAGTACCGGGGACGACTCCAATTTCGATAACTCCGTACAGAATGGCACCGATTGAATTAAAAGAATTGAAAGCGCAGTTGCAAGAATTGACGGATAGAGGTTTTGCTCGATCGAGTTTTTCTCCCTGGGATGCACTGGTTTTGTTTGTGAAAAAGAAAGATGGAACTATGAGAATGTGCATTGATTACCGACAGCTCAATAAGGTGAATATAAAGAATAAATATCCTTTGCCACGGATTGACGATTTGTTCGATCAGTTGAAAGGGGCTACTGTGTTTTCTAAGATAGATCTGAGATTGGGTTACTATCAGTTGCGAGTTAAAGACTCCGATGTACCGAAAACTACTTTTCAAACGAGGTACGGACACTATGAGTTTTTGGTTATGCCTTTCGGACTTACTAATGCTCCTGTTGTTTTTATGGATTTAATGAATCTGATCTCCAGACAGTATTTGGATCGATTTTTGGTTGTGTTTATAGATGACATATTGATCTATTCACGTGATGAATCCGAACATGCTGAACATCTGAGATTAGTGCTACAGACTTTGCGTGATAAGCAGTTGTACGCGAAGTTCAGTAAATGTGAGTTCTGGTTACGAGAAGTCAGTTTTCTGGGACATATTGTATCATGTAACAGCCCGATTCTGACCCTAATCAAAATAGTGGTTTCGGGACCACAAATCCGAGTCAGTAGAGTATTTTTATAATATATTTGGTGTCTATGATCTATGATTGAGCATGTGTTAAAATTTCATGAATTAATTTGTCTGTTTGTGTGTTTAATTTAAGAAAAAAGGACTAAATTGCATAAGTGGTAAAAGTAGCTTTTTATTAAATTGAGTGTTTAATTGATTTGTCTTCTTTTATATGTGGACTTAAGTTGTAAATTAACCATTTAGCATGTTAGTGGACGGCATTTGGCTTTAATTTTATAATAATATGTTTTTATATACATAAATTATATGTTAAAGTTTACATTTTATAATATAAGTTAATAATAAATAAAACATCAAAAGAAAAAGCCATTATCACTCATCTTGGTGCCGAAAAACACAAGAAAAAGAAAGAAGGAAAAACTCTTAGGTTTCGGCTAGCTTGAAGCAAAATTAAGGTATGATTCGGTTTTAGTTTTTGATAATTTTTACGTTTTTGAGATCGTTGCTTTGAGTTTTAGCTAGCCCATGTGTAAATTTTTGAATTGGTTGTGTTTTCCGTGAGATGCCATTGAAGGAAGCTTGATATTCTTGTTGTTTGATGATGAAATATTAATTATATGTGATAGATTAACAAGTGTTGTTCTTGAATTTTTGATGAAATTGAGTGATTTGGATTAAATTGCAAAAATAAATGTTAGAGGGACTAAAATGCAAAATAAATGGATTGTATGGACTTGTATGGGCATGAGTAACATTCGGCCCTAAAGGAGTGTGTGCAAATTTTGAGTATTTTGTGTTTTGTGCAATAAGGACTAAATTGTAAAAATTGTAAATGTCAGGGGTAAAATAGTAATTTGCCCATTTATGTGTTTTTGAATTAAATTGAATGAAAATATATTTGAATGAGCTGAATTTGAAATTGATTTAGATCAAGAACAAAAATGATCGGGATTAAATCGGGGAAAGGAAAAGATAATCGAATAGTCGGAAAACAAAGTCCGTCGATACTCGAGGTAAGTTTTTAAGCAATTGGGTTGAAATGAATTTTAGTCTATATCATTGTGCATATGTTAAATAGAAGTAAGTATGTTTAATTTCATAATGCCGAATGTGACATTGAATGAATTATGTATTAGCCGGATGTAAGGTTGGTATATATATATATAAGCTTTGATTATTTGAGTTGAATGAATATATATATGTATTAAGAGAAAGTTGAATGCGAGAATGAAAGGAGAGATGGTTGTAGTTGAATAGGTGGGTTTCGAAACCTTTTTTTCAGATTTTGAAAAACGAGGATCGACTTTATAATGACAATAGTGTCGCCACCGATCCTTTATTCAAGGTGTGATCGGGTCACCTTAAGATCGATTATTTTAATAAATCATTTTAGATTTATTAAAATAATAATTTTGGTCTACGAAATCTAAGAAAACAGGTTCGGAAGTCGGTTACGTGCGAGGAAGGATTAGCACCCTCGCAACGCCCGAAATTGGTACCTAATTGATTAATTGATGTCCTAATATCGAAAAGTTTGAAACAATTTTGAAATTTCATTTTTTTTAAATTTTAAATAACTCGAATTGGATATTGAGATTCCCTTGTTCCGAAGGAATAAAATATCACATCCAGCACGATAGGATATGACGTTTCAAACCCTTGATGCTGAGATCCTCTCATGATTTCCCAAGTTCATGTATTGAGATTTTTATAAGGATATACAATTATTTGGACAAACGAAAAAACAAAGCCCAGCACGATAGGGTACGATTTATCGAATTTCCAAATACGAAATATTGCCTTATTTTGAAACATGGACAAAATTTTAAAAGGATATTTGGTTATTTGGTGAAATGGAAAACCGAAACCCAGCACGATAGGGCACGATTCCTCGAATTTCCAAACACACAAATATTGCCTTATTTTGAAAGCATGGACAAAATTTTAAAAGGGTACTTGGTTATTTGGACAAATGGAAAACCGAAACCCAGCACGATAGGGCACGATTCCTCGAATTTCCAAACATCAAATATTGCCTTATTTTACGAACTTTTAAATGAATGATTTTAAAATTGACTTAGAATGCTTTTATTGAATCTCTATTTGATAATGATAAATAAAAATATAATATGGAATAATAATGCATGAATACGAATCTGCACAAACGAATAACAAAGATAACCATACACGCTCACACAATTTGGAATATACAACATCGATAATTTCACAGCACATCATGTTTAAAATGATAATATTTAAAATCCTATGAATAATAAAAACAATTTTAAAAGAAATTCAAAGCCAATTACAAACATACATAATACTACATAAAGCGAGTTCAATATATATACCATTTGTAATTTAAATACGTGATATACAAAATGATTTAAAAACGATACATAATATAAATAACGTATTTACATAATAATAATAATGTAAGGAAGTGTTGGAACTAAATAAAACATAATTTAAAATAAGATCTTTAAGAGAGAAGTTATATTTATATATAGATTTAAAAACAAAATATATACATATATATCTAAGAGAAACACATAAAATAATATGAAACTAATAATATATACATAAAACGAAATAATTTTAATATAAAATATGTATCTATATACATAAAATAATAGTATGTAAGAGTATTTAAGTTAAAATTTATGCAAATTATTAAAACAAAGAAATAGGAAATTTTGAAATCAAACATTTATATGATAAATAAATAAAATATACGTAAATGAATTAAAAATAAAACTACCAGGCTATTTTATAAATAAATAAAACTATTTAAACAAAATCAAGGATCAATATAAATGCGCCCCAAATGATCAGGGACTAAGCCAGCAAATAATTCCATAGCCCAAAACGCAGTGTTTAAAAGGACTAAATTGAAAATGTGCGTAATTTACTGAGACTAATTAAAAATAATGCAAACGTACCTAGGATCTAATCGAAAGTCGTCACGACAGAAAAGGACTAATTGCGTGAATATCCCATCACCGCAAAAACGCGCGGATCCCACGGGCGACGGATCGGGTCAAGTCGGGTCATTGGATATTGGCCAACACGGCGCCGTTTTGGTGCCATGGAAACTGGCCCTATACGGTGCCGTTTCATGTGCTATATCAAGGCTAAAACAAAACCTAAAATCAGAACATTCATTCATTTCTAAAGCAAAATAAAAAAAACCCTAATCTCTATTCCTTTTCAATCGGCCGAGATATTTCCGTCCCCTTAAACACCGATTCGCCACCATAGACGGCGAGTACTCGAGCCTCGGTGAAAATTTTGGCCTTAAGATCGCCTCTCAGCCTCGATTTCAACGAAGCATAAAGGAAACCCCTGGCATATTCGTAAGTTCGCTTTCTTCTTTTATTCTCGTTTGTATACTCAAAATAAAAATAATCAATAAAAAAAGAAATTTTAAAATCGAATAAAAGAGGATGAAATGACCTTTCAATCTTTCTCTGTTTTTCTTTGTATATTCTGTATGTGTAAAAATGTAAAGAAGAAGCCATTTACAATGGTTTCTTTTGGTCCTTTTAAAGGCCGAAATTTAAAATAGAAATAAAAATAAAATACAATCGTTTTTGTCCTTGTTTTTCTTACTGTGCTGGTTGTTTGTCATTTTCGCAGGTACGACGAGGCGTACCGAGGCGTGGACGTGGCACGTACAGAGGCTGTGCACTGGAGGCTACTGAAGCGGCGCAAGGCTAGGTGGTGCGCGTGTGAGGGACGCGGTGGCGGCGCTGGAAAGCCCTAGAAGCTTTTTAGGGTTTCAATTTCTGAAAACAACATTTGGGCCATCTGGGCCATTTTAGGATTGGGCCATTTGGGCTAGGTGCTGGTTTGGGTTGGGTGCTTTTGGGCTAACAGTTTAGTTGGGCCTGTTGGGTAGTGAGTTATGTATTGGGCTTTTTTTTATTATGGACTGATGGACTGTTATTGTTTTTTTTTTTATTTTTAATTTTGGTTTATTATTGGGCCAGGCCAAAATTGGCCTATTACAGCTACCCCTCTTTGCTCGTTGGCGTGTAACGGGAATTAAGCAAAGACTTTAAAAAAGGCCAATTTTGCCAGGTCTTGTCGAATCTTTGACTTTTCGGTGCTTTTCTTCTTCGAGTAGCTTCATTCCATCCCACTGCATCTTCAGGGGTATAAGAACTAGCGCTTCGATCCAATTCCGATGTAATTTCAGGGGGAAGAGATTTGTAGCTTCGATCTTCCTACTGAAACTTCTCGGAAATAAATGTTGATCCTCAATAACCTCAGGAAGAAGGGATTTGTAGCCTCAACCTACTCCATTGGGACTTCGAGGTGATAAGAATTCAGAGAGAAGAGATTTGTAGCTTCGATCTTCTTACTGAAACTTCTCGAAAATAAGGGTTGATCCTCAATATAATATCTGGGAGAAGGGATTTGTAGCCTCCACCTACTCCACTGGGACTTCAAGGTGATAAGAATTCAGAGAGAAGAGATTTGTAGCTTCGACCTTCGTACTGAAACTTCTCGGAAATAAAGGTTGATCCTCAATAACCTCAGGGAGAAGGGATTTGTAGCCTCAACCTACTCCTTTGGGACTTGAGGTGATAAGAATTGAGAGAAGAGATTTGTAGCTTCGATCTTCTTACTGAAACTCTCTCGAAATAAAGGTTGATCCTCAATAACCTCGGGGAGAAGGGATTTATAGCCTCAACCTACTCCACTGGGACTTCGAGGTGATAAGATTTGTATCTTCGATCCGCTTCGCTCAGGAAGGCAATATCTGCTATTTTTAATCTGCTTCCTTTGCAAACTCGGGGGCCTTGGTGGTATCTTCGACCAGCGCTCGGGAAGGAAAGGTCTGCTATTTTCAATCTGCTCCACTGCAAACTCAGGGATGCCAGACTGGTATCTTCGATCCACTTCACTCAGGAAAGCAAGATCTACTATTTTCAATCTGCTCCACTACAAACTCAGAGACGCCAGACTGGTATCTTTGATCTGCTTCGCTCAAGAAGGCAAGATCTGCTATTTTTAATCTGCTCCACTGCAAACTCAGGGACGCCAGACTTGTAACACCCCAAACCCGGTCTATGCGTTAAGACCAGATTTGGTATGCTACTCAAATCGAATATACATCTAGTCATCTAATGATTTAAAGAAAACAGGTCTTCAAAAGCTATTTTGGAGATGGAGTTTATCAAAAACTGAGGTTAATTTGAAATCTATGATTTTAAAACATAGGAGTTTAAAATTTGATCTCAGAGAAATAATTGGTTAACTTTTTTAAAGAAATTTAAAAGAGTTCAAAAGGAATTTGGAAACAAAATTTATAAAAGAGTTTTCACCGAAATTTTTACGAGAAAGCGATATTTAAGAAACCCCATTTTTATACGTAATTTAAAGAAAACATTTATAAACTTAAAATAGTCCACTTTAAGTATCTAAAACATATTAAAATCCATCCACGAAATAAAATCCATAAAAACAATACTAGAGGCCTTATTACATCGCTAAAATAGTAATTAAGTAAAAATACTAAAGAGTAGTTTTAAAGTTCATAAAAACCATCATTTGAAGTATGGCCTCCACGAAGTCATCCCCGGCCCAAGCCTCCATCAATTATTATTATCTGAGAAGGGTAAGAAAACGGGGTGAGTTACTTAGAACTCAGTGTGTAACCCACTTACCAAATCCACTGCGCCATATCATCAAAGCATTTTATTGGGCTTGAGCCCATTAACTAATTTAACAATATAGTAATTAAAAAAATTGCATGTGCAATGCAATTCCCAACCAAGCCTAAATTTCCATCCAGTACACACCACCCGTACCAACCAGCACACCTGTGGGGATCAAGTCAACCCACCCCGCCAACACACCAATCGCAGGCATTAAGCCATTTAAAATGTTTGTGGCTGAGCCACCCGAACTAGAATTTGTGGCAGAGCCACCCGAACTAGATTGTGGTAGAACCACCAGAACTTCTCTTCAATTTTAATCCCAACCCATGCAATCATGTATACATAAACAAAGCTTAACAATTTACATATGATAATTTCAACATAAGGCCCATACTACAAGTTGGCCCATTTCTCAATTTGGCCCATATGGTAATTTATCAAAACAGCTCCTTAAGCAATCTAGCAATTCGGCCCATTAAGCAATCTAGCAAATTTTTCCATTAATCAATCTAGCAAATTAGCCCATTAATCAATCTAGCAATTTAGCCCATTAGTCAATCTAGCAATTTAGCCCATTAATCAATCTAGCAAATTAGCCCATTAATCAATCTAGCAATTTAGCCCATTAATCGATCTAGTAATTTGTCCATTAAGCAATCTAGCAATTTGGCCCATTAATCAATCTAGCAAATTGGCCCATTAATCAATCTAGCAATTTGGCCTAAAAATTACTTTTTATCAAATTAGCCCATTGAGGGCGATTTCCATAATTTTCGCGACTTCAACACCGATTTCATGCACTTACACAAAAAAATGTTAATATACCGTATTTTTTTTCCGATTTTACCAACTTTACGAATTTTTATTCTAATGCTTACGATATAACATCTAACCCATGAGATAAGTGTGAAATTACACACCTGATTACGGTGAGAACTATACTTTCCCGCTCGTCGATACCTAAACATATGTCACACTTGGTTAGAACACTAATACATATTATAAATCTATACTATAGATAAGCGATCTAGATTTTACCCTCGGAATCTCGAACAACAACTATTTGTCGGTTTTCCCCGGTTGACGGTTCACAACCCAATGGAAAATCCCGAACAGCTAAAGGCTCCGAACTACAAACAACTTCGAATAGTCGATTCTCCTCGGATGAGGGTCGTCCACAACCCGGTGGAAAATCCCGGATTCTTGAAAGCTTGACCCTTCGCTTGAATCTAGAGGGATTAGCGAGTCCGCCCCTCTTAAGAACACTATTCACCACCCTTTTCGACCCTATCTTGTTTGCCTTAAAATTCAGAGTGATTCCAAAAAAAATCCCTTGAAAGTATATGATCCAAAATCAAATGACTTCAAGAGGACTTCGAAGCGATGATGATACGACTCTCCACTATTTCATGGTTGTCCAAAGTTGAATAGAAGAAATAATCGAGAATAAAGTCTATGAGGAAAAGAAGATTTGGCTATGATTTAATGGTAAGGGAAAAATAGTTTCAGCTATAGAGGTGGTCTCTAACATTCGGCCATGGAAGAAATAAGAAGGAAAAATGTGTTTGAAGGATGAGTAAAATGGAGAAAGAAAGAGAATAGAGATGAGATGTTTATGATTCGATTTTCAAGGGTGAGAAAAGAGCAAAAAGTAAGGTTTGGAACAATGTACATTAGGCAATGGGGAAGATGGAAGAAAAAGAAATGGTTTTTGTGTTTGATATTTTCGGCACTAGGAGAGAAGCACAAATGAAGCACTTGAGAGGTTGGAAATATATGACCAAATGGTCAAAAGGAGAAGACAAAAAAAAAGAAAAACAAAGATGTTTACCCAAAGCATCAAGCACATTCGGCTATGAGAGAAAAAGATGAAAAGAAAAGGTGTTTTGGGAGAACAAAAATGACCAAATGGGATTACACACTAACTACACATCCTTACCAAAGTCTACCTCAAAAATTCGGCCACCCCCCCAGTCCACAAAACCGTCCAAGTTCATGGACAAGCTTTGCCATTCCAACTTTCCAAAACACATCCCTTAAGAAGTGCCTTGTGTTCCCCCTACATTCCATAAGTGTAACACCCTAAAATTCAAGTATCGATTTATTGCATGTTTTGGTGTTTAGATTATGAAGGAAAATTTTCTTATTTCTTTTCATGCTTATTATAGTCCTGAAGAAGAGTATAGAATTATTCGGGTATGGAATAATTTTTAGTTTGAGAATTTATTGAAGTGGAGCAAGTGGCATTGACACTTAAGTTAAATTAAGTGTTAAAAAGTAGCATAAGATGAGTAAATGGCAAGGTGGTGTTGGCGCATGAGATATTGCATGAGGGGAGTGGTTCGAATCCCTTGTATAGCATTTAGACAACTTTTATTTTGCTCTTCTATGGTAAGTGTCGGCCAAGCTATAGATATGGTAAGGTTGGACTTTTCATTTTTGGTAATTAGACTAAAGGAATAAGGAAATAGCTAACTTATAGTATGGAATCAAGGAAATTTTGAAAGATAAGGGACATAAGGCATTTATCAAGGAAAGTGTTTTGAAACAAATTCATGGTCATTTGACCAATGAATTTGGGACGGCAATATGGCTAGGGGGAAGGTTGGCCGAATATGCTAGTAGTTGGCTAGGATTAGGAGTTTGTTTTGGTCATTCCTAGCATTTTGTGCAAAGAGTTGCAATTCTCTTTTCAACCTCTTTTCCTTTGGCCGAATTTGATCTTTTAGTAAGCCTAATTCTTTTGACCATTTGGTCATTTTTGCTTTTCACTTTAGTATTCTTTTTGTACCTCTTCATAGTGCCGAAATCGCTAGTACCAAAAAGGCCATTCCTTTCTTTTCGTTTTCTTTCTCCATTGTCGAATGTACTTTGCTTCTAAGCACATCTTTTTCTTTCTCTTTTCTCCTGTTTGAAAACCGAAACATCATCATCATTCTTCTCTCATCTTTTATTCTTGATACTCATACTTTCTCTATTATTTTCTCTCATGGCCGAATGTTGATGTACCCATAGCCGAATCTTTCTCTATTCATAAACATCTTTCTCAATCGTCTCTTTTCAACCGTGGACAATAGGTAAGAATTCTTTTTAGTTCATGTTAGTTAATAGTTGTCATGGCCGAATCTTGATAAGGGGTATAAAGGCTTTCTTAGATCGAAATAAACGTTCATTCTATTAACGTTTTTATTTGTTATACTTTAGTGCAATAGTGGAAGACCAGAACTCAAGTGTTCGTGAGTATCATAGAACGATTTGCTCGATTCTCATTTTTGGAACAAGGATCTTTGTGGTAAGCAAATTTCACCCTTAAACCCTTAGTCATATTTCGATGTAATATTAGATTGGATTAACAATCTTTTGTCTTTGAAGACAATCAAAATAGGGAAGAAAAGGGCGGTGAATAGTGTTCGGAAGAGGGGTGGTTCTGTTATTCCCCCTAAGTATAAACAGAGGACTGTTTCACCAATCCGGGATTTCCCACCGGGTTGTGGATGTTCATCCGAGGAGAATCAATTGTTTGAAGTAGTTCGTACTCCCGAACCATTATTTGTTCGTGGGTTTGATTCGGTTAACGAACCATTAATCGGGGAGAAACCGCAAGTAGAAGTAGTTCAAAAATCCGAGGGTAAAACTTAGATCGTTATTTCTAAGATTGATTTCGTCAATAAAATATAGTGATTCTAAATTATCGTGATACATATAGGTGTTGACGAGCGGGAAAGTCTAGTTCTCACTATAACCAGGTGTGTAACTTCATACTTATCTTTCGGGTTAGATACTAAACCGTAAGAAATTTGATAAATCGTAAAAAATGGCCAAATCGAAAATGTTGTAGTAATTAGTACTTTTGTGTAAATGCATAAAACTGCTAGATCGATAAATTGGGCCATAAAGCGCTAGATCGATAAATATGGGCCAAAGTTTGCTAGATCGCTCTTTGGGCCAAAAACCTCTAGTTCGAGATATGGGCCAAAGTTTAATACTATATTGTTATTAGGCCCAAATGAAAGGTTTTATTAAAAACTCATTTGTATTATGGGTTACTTGATAAATTATTTATGATTAAAGGTTGTTATTCATACATAATTGCATGGCATGGGATACATGATGAAGAGAAGTAAGGCACTGTGGCCATGAATCTAGTTCGGTGGCTCTGCCACAAAATTTTGGCTTAATGCCTCTAGTTCGGTGACTATGTCACAATCTAGTTCAAGAGTGCACTACAATATTATTTAAAAGGCTAAATGCCTACGATTGGTGTGTTTGGCGGGGTGGGTTGACTTGATCCCCACGGGTGTCTTTGGTTGATGTACGGGGTGTGTAGCGGATGGAAATTAGGCTTGGTTGGGAAATTCATTTTACATGCATTTTATATATTTTATTTCATTTTATATTATTAAAATTCGTAATTGGGTTCAAGCCCAAATTAATACCTTGATGGTCCGGCCCAATAATGGGGGTAAGTGAGTTACACACTCTGAGTTCTTTGTAACTCACCCCGTTTTATTATCCATCTCGGTAATGGAAATTGATGTGGACTTGGGTAGGGGATGACTTGGTGGAGGCCATACTACGAGCTTGGGTTTTATAAACTATGAACTTTATTTAAGTTACTTATTTTAATTACTATTTTGGGTATGATGTAATAAGGCCTCTAATTATGTTTTTATGGATTTTTATGTGTGGATGGATTTAATTTTATTTTAAGACTCTTAATATGGGCTTATGTTAAATCTATAAAGTTTTCTTAAAAATATTGTGTTTTATAACAATTTTGGACACCTAAATTACCTTTCAATTTCTTTCAAATTCTTTTCAAACTACGTTAAGGTTTCGACTAATATATATATAAGATTTCAAGCAAGTATTTTTCTTAATTCATAATCATTGTACTTAGTTTTTAATAAACCTTATTTCTAAAGGATTTGCATTACTGTTTTACTTAAATCATTAGAGAATTTTGGATGTTCGTTCGGTGTGACAAACCAAATCTCGTCTTAACGCATAGACCTGGTTTGGGGTGTTACATTTAATGGTATCAGAGCCAGTTTCAAAACTCGGTTGTGGTTTGGGTTCAACAAAGATATTTGTTTGAGAAACAACTCAAATTTCTAGACTTTTTGATTTAAAGGTAGTATGGCATCATGAGCATCCCGCGCCAAGTCAAGTAAGTATCTGTATATTGATTGTTTATTATCATTGTGATATGATCATAAAAAAACACTCTAGAACTTCTAGTTTTAGGTGTTGAAAATCGTAGAGATTGAGACAATAGGATATGGTTGCGGAAACAACTCTATCTCTTTTATATCATAAAACATCGTTAATAAACACTGAAATAGTATTTTGATTCATAAAACTCATAATCAGATTAAATCAGTCATTATGAGCACTAGAGGACGTGGTCGTGGACGCGGTAGACGTGGCCGTGATAGAGGACGAGGTGTTAGAGGCGCAACTGAAGCGCCGGATCATATGCCGGAAATGGATGCACCTGCGTCACTCAAAAGTGAGACAGGATCACATGATCATATGGAAGAAGATAATTCGGTGACGCGAGCAATGTTGCGAGTCCTTGAAAGGGTCGCTGGAGCTAGAACCGGGCCAACGGCTCGTGGGTCGATATCGGAACGATTGAAATCAAGTGGTGCTTGAGTTTTTGAGGTGTCTCGGTGTAGCTCCAAATGTCACTTGAATATTGGCTTGAGGCGGTGGAGCGAATTATGGGACGATCTTGAGTGTACGGTGGAACAAAAACTAAGGGAGCGGTGTCCTTGTTAAGGGACGAAGCATACCAATGGTGGCTTCTTGTCCGAGAAGGCATGTCGCATTAGTTAATTGGGAATTCTTTAAAGTTTCCTTCCAAGGGAAATATGTAGGAACGAGTTATGTTGATGCGGAAGGAAGGAATTCTCGAATCTGGTCCAAGGAATAAGACGATGGCAAAGATATGAAGTGAGTTTTTGCGTTTGAGTCGCTATGCTCGAACAATAGTGGCAACGGATCATGAGCGTTGTGTAATCTTTGAGGATGGCTTGAACGATGAATTGCGGGTTTTGATAGCCCCACAACAAGTTAGAACTTTTGCCACGCTTGTGGAAAAGGCCAAGATAGCCGAAGAGGCTAAGAACTCGAACGTCGAGAATCGAGGAGCAGCTAGAGGCAAGAGAGATATGAAGTATTCGGGTTCTTCAAGAAGGTTTCGAAGAGGCCTCGGAATGATGAACCCACTCAAGGTAGAACACCAGAATCGTGAATCGAGTCGAGATTGTGCTAATTGTGGGAAAAGGCATTCGGAGAGTCTTTGGAAGAAAAGCGGGTGCTTGCTATAAATGCGGTCGATGGATCATCAATATAGGAATTGACCTCGTCGAATGGATACAACTCAGGAAGCTCGTAATACTGATGCACCACCGGCAAGAGGAATTCAGCAACCACCGAGAGGTCGTGGACCAGGTCGTGGTGGTAATGGGGCTGGACGTGGTCAAGGTGCAGCGGGTCGAGGCAATGGTCCTAGAGGCAACACAGATGCAAGACAGCCAGGATTGGTATATGCAGTTAGACGCCGTGAGGATGGCAATGCACCTGATGTGATAATTGGTACGTTCTTCATTTTTGATGTACCTGTTATTGCTTTGAAAGATATTGGTTCTACCCATTCGTATGTTGCTAGCACCATATCTGGAAACTTGAATTTAGACTCTGAAATTTCCGATAGTGAGATGAAGGTAATTAGTCCTTTAGGACAGTCGGTATTGGTAAATAAACTGTTTAGAGATGTGCCCTTAGAAATTCAAGGAGAAATATTTTTGGCGAATTTGATGGAATTGCCTTTTGGCGAGTTCGATATCATTTTGGGCATGGATTGGTTGGTTAAGCACCGGGCAAAATTGGATTGTGCTGAAAAGCGGATGTCAATAAGGACGGTGGAGGATAAAGAAATAATTATGATAGGCGAGCGAAGGAATAATTTGGCAAATGTTGTATCTGCACTTAAGGTAGAAAAGTTGGTGCGAAAAGGGTATGGAGCATTTTTAGCATTTATTAGTGCTTTAGATGCCAAAGAGTTATCAGTGGAAGATGTGAGGACAGTGAAGGAATTTCTGGATGTATTTCCCGAAGAACTTCCGGTGTACCTCGGATCGGAAGTGGAATTTGGTATTGAGCTTTTGCCGGGCAGCTCCGGTGTCCATTGCTCCTTATAGAATGGTACAGAAGGAGTTGTTTGAGCTTAAAGCTCAAATTCAAGAATTGCTAGATCGGGGCTTTATTCGACCGAGTGTGTCTTCGTGGGGGGAGCACCGGTTTTGTTTGTTAAGAAGAAAGATGGGTCGATGCGTATGTGTATTGACTACGAGCAATTAAATAAATTGACGATCAAGAATAGGTACCCTCCGCCAAGAATTGACGACTGTTTGATCAATTGAAGGGAGCTTGATTTTCTCCAAAATTGATTTGAGATCGGGTTATCACCGGCTTAAGGTGAAAGAAGCGGATATTCACAAGGCGGCTTTCGAACTCGTTATGGACATTATGAGTTTTTGGTGAAGCCGTTTGGGTTGACCAATGCACCAATTGCATTTATGGATATGATGAACCGGGTCTTTCAACCATATTTAGACCGGTTTGTGGTGGTATTCATAGATGACATTCGGTATATTCAAGGAATGAAGAGGAGCATGACTCGCATTTGCGAATTGTATTGCGATTACTCGAGATAATCAATCTGTATGCCAAATTCGAGTAAATGTGAATTCAGTTTAGGGAAGTGACTTTCTTGGGTCATGTGGTATCAGTAGAAGGAATAAGGGTGGATCCTCGGAAGATTGAGGTCAGTATTGGATTGGAAACCACCAAAGTCGATGGCGAGATTCGAGTTTCTTGGGTTTTGCTGGTTACTATAGACGCTTTGTTGAGGGGTTTTCGTTGATTGCTGCACCCCTAACTAAGCTATTGCGGAAGGGAGTACCATATATATGGACCTATAAACAGCAAGAAAGTTTCGAGAAATTGAAGAAGATTTTAACTAAGCGCCCGATCTTGATTCAACTTTGAAAGTGGAAAGGAGTTTATAGTTTCTTCGCGATGCATCACACACGGGCTTAGGATGTTTATTGATGCAAAGTTGGAAAGTGGTGGCTTATGCTTCTCGTCAGCTGAGACCGCACGAAGTAAGCTACCCTACTCATGACTTGGAGTTAGCTGCAGTAGTGTTTGCTCTAAAGATTTGGAGGCATTACCTCTACGGTGAAAAGTCTATCATCTATACGGATCACAAGAGTCTTAAGTATCTTCTTACTCAGAAGGAATTAAACTTGAGACAACGAAGATGGGTGGAGTTGTTAAAGGACTATGATTTCTCAATCGAGTATCATCCTGGAAAAGCTAATGTGGTAGCAGACGCGTTAAGTCGTAAGGTGGTATCTCGATTTGAGAACAATGTTTGCCCATTTGAGTTTGTACGAGGATGGTAGTCCGATAGCGGAACTTCGGTGAAGCCTCGTGGTTAGAGCAAATCAAGGAAAAACAGATATCGGATAAGAAATTGGGATCATTAATTCAACAAGTTGAAAATGGTGGAATAGAGGATTTTAGCATAAATGCGGAAGGTGTGTTATGTTTTCGTGGGAGAGTTTGTATGCCTAAGGACTCAGATCTGAGACAAATGATTCTACGGGAGGCGCATAGTAGCCCTTATGCTATGCACCCCGGAGGAAATAAGATGTATCGGGATCTTCGTGAACAATATTGGTGGCCAGGGTTGAAGCGTGAGATTTCTGAATTTGTGGGAAAATGTTTAACTTGTCAGCAAGTGAAGGCGGAGCATCAATTACCGTCAGGATTATTACAACCGGTAAAGATTCCTCTTTGGAAATGGGAGCGGATAACAATGGATTTTGTTAGTGGGTTACCTTTAACACCTACTAAGAAAAATTCCGTTTGGGTAATTGTTGATCGTTTGACGAAGATCGCTCATTTTCTACCGGTTAAATGCGGATTACTCGTTACAGAAGTTGGCTAAGCTGTACGTATCTGAAATTGTGAGGTTGCATGGGGTACCTGTGTCTATTATATCAGATAGGGATCCTAGGTTTACGTCACGGTTTTGGAAAGCTTTGCATGAAGCCTTGGGAACAAAGCTAAACTTCAGTACGGCTTTTCATCCTCAGTCAGATGGTCAATCAGAAAGAGTAATTCAGATTCTGGAAGACATGTTAAGGGGATGTGTAATCGACTTCAAAGGTAGTTGGGAGGATTTTCTACCGTTGGCAGAATTCGCTTACAACAATAGTTTTCAGTCTAGCATTCAGATGGCACCCTACGAGGCATTATATGGTCGTAGGTGTTGTTCTCCTAGTTGTTGGACTGAATTGGACGAACGACAGATGTTAGGTCTGGTGATCTCGAAACGGAAAGAAAAGTAAAAGCTATTCGAGCACGGTTAAAGGAAGCTTCGGATAGACAAAAGTCATATGCAGATCCAAGCGTAGAAGTATCGAGTATCTTTGTGGGGATCAAGTTTTCTTGAAGGTCTCACCTTGGAAGAAGATTTTCAGGTTTGGGAAGAAGGGCAAGTTGAGTCCTAGATACATTGGACCATATCGTGTGGTGAAGCGTGTTGGTCCAGTGGCCTATCAGATCGAATTACCTCCGGAGTTGAGTCAGATTCATAATGTTTTTCATGTTTCCATCTTTGAGGTGCTATAGATCGGATCCTTCGCACATAGTGCCGGTAGGAGAAGTGGAGTTGAAGTCAGACTTGTCTTTTGAGGAAGAACCAGTGGAAATCTTAGACCGAGATGTTAAGGTGCTAAGAAAGAAAACCGTGCCGTTGGTCAAAGTTTTATGGCGTAATCACGGAGCGGAGGAAGCTACGTGGGAGCCGAGGATGCAATTCAAGCAACAATACCTCACCTCTTTCAACTGTAAATTTCGAGGACGAAATTTTCTTTAAGGAGGGTAGAGTTGGAACACCCTAAAATTCAAGTATCGATTTATTGCATGTTTTGGTGTTTAGATTATGAAGGAAAATTTTCTTATTTCTTTTCGTGCTTATTATAGTCCTGAAGAAGAGTATAGAATTATTCGGGTATGGAATAATTTTTAGTTTGAGAATTTATTGAAGTGGAGCAAGTGGCATTGACACTTAAGTTAAATTAAGTGTTAAAAAGTAGCATAAGATGAGTAAATGGCAAGGTGGTGTTGGCGCATGAGATATTGCATGAGGGGAGTGGTTTGAATCCCTTGTATAGCATTTAGACAACTTTTATTTTGCTCTTCTATGGTAAGTGTCGCCAAGCTATAGATATGGTAAGGTTGGACTTTTCATTTTTGGTAAGTAGACTAAAGGAATAAGGAAATAGCTAACTTATAGTATGGAATCAAGGAAATTTTGAAAGATAAGGGGACATAAGGCATTTATCAAGGAAAGTGTTTTGAAACAAATTCATGGTCATTTGACCAATGAATTTGGACGACAATATGGCTAGGGGAAGGTTGGCCGAATATGCTAGTAGTTGGCTAGGATTAGGAGTTTGTTTTGGTCATTCCTAGCATTTTGTGCAAAGAGTTGCAATTCTCTTTTCAACCTCTTTTCCTTTGGCCGAATTTGATCTTTTAGTAAGCCTAATTCTTTTGACCATTTGGTCATTTTTGCTTTTCACTTTAGTATTCTTTTTGTACCTCTTCATAGTGCCGAAATCGCTAGTACCAAAAAGGCCATTCCTTTCTTTTCGTTTTCTTTCTCCATTGTCGAATGTACTTTGCTCCTAAGCACATCTTTTTCTTTCTCTTTTCTCCTCTTTGAAAACCGAAACATCATCATCATTCTTCTCTCATCTTTTATTCTTGATACTCATACTTTCTCTATTATTTTCTCTCATGGCCGAATGTTGATGTACCCATAGCCGAATCTTTCTCTATTCATAAACATCTTTCTCAATCGTATCTTTTCAACCGTGGACAATAGGTAAGAATTCTTTTTAGTTCATGTTAGTTAATAGTTGTCATGGCCGAATCTTGATAAGGGGTATAAAGGCTTTCTTAGATCGAAATAAACGTTCATTCTATTAACGTTTTTTTTTGTTATACTTTAGTGCAATAGTGGAAGACCGGAACTCAAGTGTTCGTGAGTATCATAGAACGATTTGCTCGATTCTCATTTTTGGAACAAGGATCTTTGTGGTAAGCAAATTTCACCCTTAAACCCTTAGTCATATTTCGATGTAATATTAGATTGGATTAACGATCTTTTGTCTTTGAAGACAATCAAAATAGGGAAGAAAAGGGCGGTGAATAGTGTTCGGAAGAGGGGTGGTTCCATTATTCCCCCTAAGTATAAACAAAGGACTGTTTCAGCAATCCGGGATTTCCCACCGGGTTGTGGATGTTCATCCGAGGAGAATCAATTGTTTGAAGTAGTTCGTACTCCCGAACCATTATTTGTTCGTGGATTTGATTCGGTTAACGAACCATCAATCGGGGAGAAACCGCAAGTAGAAGTAGTTCAAAAATCCGAGGGTAAAAGTTAGATCGTTATTTCTAAGATTGATTTCGTCAATAAAATATAGTGATTCTAAATTATCGTGATACGTATAGGTCTTGACGAGCGGGAAAGTCTAGTTCTCACTATAACCAGGTGTGTAACTTCATACTTATCTTTCGGGTTAGATACTAAACCGTAAGAAATTTGATAAATCGTAAAAAATGGCCAAATCGAAAATGTTGTAGTAATTAGTACTTTTGTGTAAATGCATAAAACTGCTAGATCGATAAATTGGGCCATAAAACTGCTAGATCGATAAATTGGGCCATAAAACTGCTAGATCGATAAATATGGGCCAAAGTTTGCTAGATCGCTACTGGGCCAAAAACCCTCTAGTTCGAGATATGGGCCAAAGTTTAATACTATATTGTTATTAGGCCCAAATGAAAGGTTTTATTAAAAACTCATTTGTATTATGGGTTACTTGATAAATTATTTATGATTAAAGGTTGTTATTCATACATAATTGCATGGCATGGGATACATGATGAAGAGAAGTAAGGCCTGTGGCCATGAATCTAGTTCGGTGGCTCTGCCACAAAATTTTGGCTTAATGCCTCTAGTTCGGTGACTATGTCACAATCTAGTTCGGTAGTGCACTACAATATTATTTAAAAGGCTAAATGCCTACGATTGGTCCTGTTTGGCGGGGTGGGTTGACTTGATCCCCACAGGTGTCTTTGAAGTTGGTATGGGGGTGTGTAGCGGATGGAAATTAGGCTTGGTTGGGAAATTCATTTTACATGCATTTTATATATTTTATTTCATTTTATATTATTAAAATTGTAATTGGGTTCAAGCCCAAATTAATGCCTTGATGGTCCGGCCCAATAATGGGGGTAAGTGAGTTACACATCGAGTTCTTTGTAACTCACCCCGTTTTATTATCCATCTCGTGTAATGGAAATTGATGTGGACTTGGGCGGGGATGACTTGGTGGAGGCCATACTACGAGCTTGGGTTTTATAAACTATGAACTTTATTTAAGTTACTTATTTTAATTACTATTTTGGGTATGATGTAATAAGGCCTCTAATTATGTTTTTATGGATTTTTATGTGTGGATGGATTTAATTTTATTTTAAGACTTTTAATATGGGCTTATGTTAAATCTATAAAGTTTTCTTAAAAATATTGTGTTTTATAACAATTTTGGACACCTAAATTACCTTTCAATTTCTTTCAAATTCTTTTAAAACTACGTTAAGGTTTCGACTAATATATATATAAGATTTCAAGCAAGTATTTTTCTTAATTCATAATCATTGTACTTAGTTTTTAATAAACCTTATTTCTAAAGGATTTGCATTACTGTTTTACTTAAATCATTAGAGAATTTTGGATGTTCGTTCGGTGTGACAAACCAAATCTCGTCTTAACGCATAGACCTGGTTTGGGGTGTTACAATAAGTTTAGGATTTCTATCCCCAAGTTCTATGCTTACCTTAACCATTAGCCACCTTGCCATAAAAAAAAAATAGTCCAACCTTTCCAAAAATAAGGCTTGACCAACACATGCTAGAAGGGTGTAAAAATAAAAGTCACAAAATGCATTCCAAAGGATTCGAACCTCTACCCTCAAGTAACACTTATGGCGCCAACTCCACTTTACTACTAGCTCATCTTATGCTAGCTTTTGACACTAAATTTCCTTAAACATCAAGGTCACTTGATCCACTTCAATAAAGTACTCATTACAATTTTTTTTTTAATTCTGAATAAATCCCGAGCCTTCTCAAAACGATATTAAACACACAAATTGAATCATTCACTAGCTAAACACCAAAAACATGCAACATATCGATACTCAATTTTTAGGATGTTACAGTTCTACCCCCCTTAAAGAAAATTTCGTCCTCGAAATTTACCTGGTTAAAAGAGGTGAGGATATTGTTGCCGAATTGCGTCCTTAGGCTCTCACGTAGCTTCCTTCTCTCCGTGATTACGCCATAGAACCTTAACCAATGGTACAGTCTTCTTTCTTAGCACCTTAGCATCACGGTCTAAGATTTTCACTGGTTCCTCCTTGAAAGACAAGTCTGGCCTTAACTCTACTTCTTCTACCGGTACTATGTGAGACGGATCCGATCTATAACGCCTCAGCATAGAAACATGGAAAACACTATGAATATGACTTAACTCCAGAGGTAATTCAAGCTAATAGGCCACTGGTCCAACACGCTTCAACACACGGTACGGTCCAATGAACCTAGGGCTCAACTTGCCCTTCCTTCCAAACCTGAAAATCTTCTTCCAATGTGAGACTTTCAGAAAAACCTGATCTCCCACCGCAAACTCAATATCCTTGCGCTTCAGATCTGCATACGACTTTTGTCTATCCGAAGCTTCCTTTAACCGTGCTCAAATCACCTTTACCTTTTCTTCCGTCTCAGATATCAATTCAGGACCCAACAACTGTCGTTCCCCCAGTTCAGTCCAACAAGTAGGGGTACGACACTTACGACCATATAACGCTTCATAGGGTACCATCTGGATACTGGATTGGTAACTATTATTATACGTGAATTCTGCCAACGGTAGGAAATCTTCCCAACTACCTCTGAAGTCAATTACACAACCCCTTAACATGTCTTCCAAAATCTGAATTACTCTTTCTGACTGACCATCTGACTGAGGATGAAAAGCGTACTGAAGTTTAACTGTGTTCCCAAAGCCTCATGCAAAGCTTTCCAAAATCGTGATGTAAACCTAGAATCCCTGTCTGATATAATAGACACTGGTACCCCATGCAACCTCACGATCTCCGATACATACAACTTAGCCAACTTTTGCAAAGTGAGTAATCCATTTAATGGTAGTAAAATGAGCGATCTTCGTCAATCGATCTACTACCACCCAAACGGAATCCTTTTTAGTAGGTGTTAAGGGTAACCAACTAACAAAGTCCATCGTTATCCACTCCCATTTCCATAGAGGAATCTTTACCGGTTGCAATAAGCACGACGGTAATTGATGTTTCGCCTTCACTTGTTGACAAGTCAAGCACTTACCCACAAAATCAGTAACCTCCCGCTTTAACCTTGGCCACCAATACTGCTCTCGTAGATCTCGATACATCTTATTTCCTCCAGGGTGCATAGCATAAGGGCTACTATGCGCCTCACGCAAAATCATTTATCTCAAATCCAAATCCATGGGCATACAAACTCTTCTACGAAAACACAGCACTCCATCCTTGTTCATTCCAAAGTCCCCTATTACGCCACTTTCAACTTGTTGCATTAACGGACCCAACTTTTCATCTGATAACTACTTTTCCTTGATCTGTTCCAACCACAAAGGCTTCACCTGAAGTTCCGCTAGCAGGCTTCCATCTTCATAAAAACTGAGATGAGCAAACATTGCTCTTAATTCTGATACTACCTTACGACTCAACGCGTCTGCCACCACGTTAGCCTTTCCAGGATGATACTCGATTGAGAGGTCATAATCCTTTAACAGCTCCACCCATCTCCGCTGTCTCAAGTTCAACTCCTTTTGGGTAAGGAGGTACTTAAGACTCTTGTGGTCCGTATAAATGATAGACTTCTCACCGTAGAGATAGTGCCTCCAAATCTTTAAAGCAAACACTACCGCAGCCAACTCCAAGTCATGAGTAGGATAGTTAACTTCGTGCGGCCTTAACTGACGAGAAGCATAAGCCACCACTTTTCCACCTTGCATCAGCACACATCCTAAACCCATGTGTGACGCATCACAGTAAACGATAAACTCTTTTCCAGCCTCAGGTTGAATCAGTACTGGCGCTTCCGTCAAAATCTTCTTTAGTTTCTCAAAACTTTCTTCTTGTTTATCGTTCCACACATACGGTACTCCCTTTCGCAACAGCTTAGTTAGGGGTGCAGCAATCAACGAAAACCCCTCAACAAAGCGGCTATAATAACCAGCCAAACCTAAGAAACTCTGAATCTCAGCCACTGACTTTGGTGGTTTCCAGTCCTATACCGCCTCTACCTTCCGAGGATCAACTCTTATTCCTTCGGCTGACACCACATGACCCAAGAAAGTCACTTCTCTCAACCAAAATTCACATTTTTGAATTTGGCATAAAGTTGCTTGTCTCGCAGTATTTGCAATATTGTGCGCAAATGTGAGTCATGCTCTTTTTCATTCCTCGAATATACCAAGATATCATCTATGAACACCACCATGAACCGGTCTAGATAGGGTTGAAAGACTCGATTCATCATGTCCATAAATGCAGCTGGTGCATTGGTCAAACCAAACGGCATTACCAAAAACTCATAATGTCCATAACGAGTTCAGAATGTCGTCTTATGAATATCCGCCTCCTTAAGCTTGAGTTGATGATAACCCGATCTCAAATCATTCTTGGAGAAAACTGAAGCTCCTCTCAATTGATCAAACAGGTCGTCGATTCTAGGAAATGGATACCTATTCTTGATCGTCAATTTATTCAACTGCCTATAATCAATGCACATACGCATCGATCCATCCTTCTTCTTGACGAACAAAACTGGTGCTCCCCACGGAGACACACTCGGTCGAATAAATCCTCGATCCAACAATTCTTGAATTTGAGCTTTAAGCTCCGCTAACTCCTTTGGCGCCATTCTATAAGGAGCAATAGACACTAGAGCCGTTCCGGGTAAAAGCTCAATGCCAAATTCTACTTCCCGATCTGGAGGTAGACCCAGAAGTTCTTCAGGGAAGACATCTAGAAATTCTTTCACCGTTCTCACACCTTCCACCGATAATTCCTTGGCATCCAAAGCACTAATGAAGGCTAGGAACGCTCCATACCCTTTCCGCACCAACTTCTCTGCCTTTAAAGCAGATACCAAATTTGCTAAAAAGTTCCTTCGTTTGCCTATCATTACTACTTCCTCATCATCCACAGTCCTGATTGACATCCGTTTTGCAGCATAATCCAATTGCGCCCGGTGCTTCACCAACCAATCCATGCCAAAAATAAGATCGAACTCGCCGAAAGGCAATTCTATCAAATCCGCTAAAAATATTTTTCTTTAAATTTCCAAAGGCACATCTCTATACAATTTATTTACTATTACCGACTGTCCTAAAGGACTAATTACCGTCACCTCTCTATCAGTAATCTCAGATCTAATATTCAAGTTTCCAGATATGGCACTAGCAACATACGAGTGGGTAGACCCGATATCTATCAAAGCAAAGAACAGTACATCAAAGATGAAGAACGCATCGCTTATCACATCAGTGCATCGCCATCTTCACGACTTTGACCGCATAGACTAACCCCAGCTGTCTTGCCTCCGCGTTACCTCTAAAGCCATGACCTCGACCCAGTGCACCTTGACCACGTCCAGTACCATTACCACCACGACCCGATCCACGACCTCTCGGTGGCTACTGAGTGCCTCTAGCTGGCTGTGCATCAAAGTTACGAGCTTCCTGAGTCGGAGCAGTCCGTCGAGGGCAATTCCTATATTGATGATCCTTGGAACCACATTTGTAACGACCACCAGTTTTCTTCCAGCATTCCCCAGGGTGTCGTTTTCCACAGTCAGCACAGTCTCGACTTTGATTGGTAGTCACAGGTGCTCTAGCTTGAGCTGGCTCATCATTTCGAGGCCTCTTTTGGAACCTTAATGAAGAACTCGAGTACTTAAAGTCCCTCTTGCCTCTGACTCTTTCTTAGTTCTGGCGTTCTGAGTTCTTAGCCTCTTCAGCTATCTTGGCTTTCTCCACAAGCGTGGCAAAAGTCCTTACTTGTTGTGGGGCTATCAGTACCCGCAACTCATCATTCAGCCCATCTTCAAAGCGTATACAGTGCTCATGATCCGTTGACACTATAGTCCGAGCATAACGACTCAAGCGTAGAAATTCTGCCTCATAAGCTGCCACCGTCTTATTTCCTTGAACCAGATTCAGGAATTCCTTCCTCCGGGCATCCACATAACTTGTCCCTACATACTTCCCTTGAAAGCGGCTCACGAAGAAATCCCAAGTAACAATCTGCAGCCTCAGTGCCTTCTCGAACCGTAAGCCACCATTGATACGCTTCATCCTTTAGCAAGGACACCGCTCATCTCAGTTTCTGTTCGACGGTGCACTCCAGATCATCCATAATCCGCTCTACAGCCTCGAGCCAATATTCCGCAACATTCGGAGCTACACCGGAGACACCTTTAAAAACCTCAGCACCACTTGATTTAAGTCGTTCCGATATTGATCCATGAACTGCTGGGCCAGTTCTAGTCCCAACAACCCTTTCTAGGACTCGCAACATTGCTTGAGTCAAAGCATTGTCCTCTCTCGTATGGTCATGTGATCCAGTCTCACTCCCGGGTGACACAGGTGCGTCCATTTCCGGAATATGACCCGGCGCTTCAGACGCAACCCTAGCACCTCGTCCTCTACCACGGCCACGTCTACCGTGTCCCCGTCCACGTCCTCTAGTGCTCATACTGACTATTTTGGTTAAATCTGATTACAAGTTTTATGAATCAGAGTATTATTTCAGTGTATATTAATGATATTTTATGAGATATAAGAGGTAGAGTTGTTTTCGCAATCACATCATATAGTCTCGATCTCTACCGTTTTCAACACCTAAAACTAGAAGTTCTAGAGTGTTCCTATGATCATATCACAATAATAAACATTCAATATACAAATACTTACTTGACTTGGTGCTGGATGCTCGTGATGCTATACTACCTTTAGATCATAGAGTCTAGAAATTTAAACAGTTTTAAAAAAAAATTATTGTTGAACCCAAACCACAGCCAAGTTTTGAACCTTGCTCTGATACCATTAAATGCAACACCCCAAACCCGGTCTATGCGTTAAGACCAGATGTGGTATGCTACTCAAATCGAATATACATCTAGTCATCTAATGATTTAAAGAAAACAGGTCTTCAAAAGCTATTTTGGAGATGGAGTTTATCAAAAACTGAGGTTAATTTGAAATCTATGATTTTAAAACATAGGAGTTTAAAATTTGATCTCAGAGAAATAATTGGTTAACTTTTTTAAAGAAATTTAAAAGAGTTCAAAAGGAATTTGGAAACAAAATTTATAAAAGAGTTTTCACCGAAATTTTTACGAGATAGTGATATTTAAGAAACCTCATTTTTATACATAATTTAAAGAAAACATTTATAAACTTAAAATAGTCCACTTTAAGTATCTAAAACATATTAAAATCCATCCACGAAATAAAATCCATAAAAACAATACTAGAGGCCTTATTACATCGCTAAAATAGTAATTAAGTAAAAATACTAAAGAGTAGTTTTAAAGTTCATAAAAACCATCATTTGAAGTATGGCCTCCACGAAGTCATCCCCGGCCCAAGCCTCCATCAATTATTATTACCTGAGAAGGGTAAGAAAATGGGGTGAGTTAGTTAGAACTCAGTGTGTAACCCATTTACCAAATCCACTGGGTCATATCATCAAAGCATTTTATTGGGCTTGAGCCCATTATCTAAGTTAACAATATAGTAATTAAAAAAAAGGCATGTGCAATGCAATTCCCAACCAAGCCTAAATTTCCATCCGCTACACACCACCCGTACCAACCAGCACACCTGTGGGGATCGAGTCAACCAACCCTCCAACACACCAATCGCAGGCATTAAGCCATTTAAAATGTTTTTGGCTGAGCCACCCGAACAAGAATTTGTGGCAGAGCCACCCGAACTAGAATTTGTGGCAGAACCACCAGAACTTCTCTTCAATTTAATCTCAACCCATGCAATCATGTATACATAAACAAAGCTTAACAATTTACATATGATAATTTCAACATAAGGCCCATACTACAAGTTGGCCCATTTTTCAATTTGGCCCATATGGTAATTTATCAAAACGGCTCCTTAAGCAATCTAGCAATTCGGCCCATTAAGCGATCTAGCAAATTTGTCCATTAATCAATCTAGCAAATTAGCCCATTAATCAATCTAGCAATTTAGCCCATTAATCAATCTAGCAATTTAGCTCATTAATCGATCTAGCAATTTGTCCATTAAGCAATCTAGCAATTTGTCCCATTAATCAATCTAGCAAATTGACCCATTAATCAATCTAGCAAATTGGCCCAAAAATTACTTTTTATCAAATTAGCCCATTGAGGGCGATTTCCGTAATTTTCGTGACTTTAACACCGATTTCATGCACTTACACAAAAAAAATGTTAATATACCGTATTTTTTTCCGATTTTACCAACTTTATGAATTTTTAATCTAATGCTTACAATATAACATCTAACCCATGAGATAAGTGTGAAATTACACACCTGATTACGGTGAAAACTATACTTTCATGCTCGTCGATACCTAAACATATGTCACGCTTGATTAGAACACTAATACTTATTATAAATCTATACTATATATAAGCGATCTAGATCTTTACCCTCGAAATCTCGAACAACAACTATTTGTCGGTTTTCCCCGGTTGACGGTTCACAACCCAATGGAAAATCTCGAACAGCTAAAGGCTCCAAACTACAAACAACTTTGAATAGTCGATTCTCCTCGGATGAGGGTCATCCACAACCCGGTGGAAAATCCCGGATTGCTGAAACAGCTCTTCGCTTGAATCTAGAGGGATTAGCGAGTCCGCCCCTCTTAAGAACACTATTCACCACCCTTTTCGACCCTATCTTGTTTGCCTTAAAATTCAGAGTGATTCCAAAAAAAATCCCTTGAAAGTATATGATCCAAAATCAAATGACTTCAAGAGGACTTCGAAGCGATGATGATTCGGCTCTCCACTATTTCACGGTTGTCCAAAGTTGAATAGAAGAAATAATCGAGAATAAAGTCTATGAGGAAAAGAAGATTTGGCTATGATTTAAGGGTAAGGGGAAAATAATGTCAGCTATGGAGGTGGTCTCTAACATTTGGCCATGGAAGAAATAAGAAGGAAAAATGTGTTTGAAGGATGAGTAAAATGGAGAAAGAAAGAGAATAGAGAAGAGATGTATATGATTCGGTTTTCAAGGGTGAGAAAAGAGCAAAAAGTAAGGTTTGGAACAATGTGCATTCGGCAATGGGGAAGAAGGAAGAAAAAGAAATGGTTTTTGTGTTTGATATTTTCGGCACTAGGAGAGAAGCACAAATGAAGCACTTGAGAGGTTGGCAAAATATGACCAAATGGTCAAAAGGAGAAGACAAAAAAAAAAGAAAAAACAAAGATGTTTACCCAAAGCATCAAACACATTCGGCTATGAGAGAAAAAGATGAAAAGAAAAGGTGTTTTGGGAGAACAAAAATGACCAAATGGGATTAAACACTAACTACACATCCTTACCAAAGTCTACCTCAAAAAATCTGTAATATCCCGGGTTAGGGGCTATTTTGTTGTTGCATGTTTTTGCATGTGTTTAGTGTGCTGTGTTGCTATTTCGGTGTTTTAGGGGCTCAATTGTGGGTTAGGAGTGTGCCTGAGTGAAGGGGAAAATTTTGATTTTTGGGTGTTAAGTCAGGGGAGCTATTGGAGCTAGGGTATAAGGATTTTCTTTGATGTTTTAATTGCACAAAAAGGGAGCTGGTGTAGTGGCAAGCTAGACGCCACTAAGGCTTTGTGTGGGTAACGCCTAATGCAAGGGTGTAGGCCTTGTGTTCGAGCCATGAGTGGCCACTTTTGGCACTCATTTTGACGGCATGGAGGGAGGAGTTTGTGGCGAGTTCAAACTCGCCAAAGACTAAGTCTTCCCATTTGAATGGAGGGTGGAGAGGGATTTTAGGAGGAAGACTTGGTAAACACATTTGAATGTGTGGCATGGAGTAGTTGGGGATCATGGCGAATTTTAGGGAGTTGGGAGGGGAGTGACGGCATAGTAGTGTGATGTTGGTGGGGTGCCAAAATTTTTTGAAATTTTGGCATTTTCGATCACATTTGGTAAAAGAAAAAGTTCCTTTTGATACTTGTAGCCGAATTTTCTTCAAGGTTTCTTCTCATTTTCTTCACTTCTTGAAACCAAAAATCCAAGTGAGTGACTCCATCTTTACTTTTTGCAAACCGAAAGTTTTCAATCATCTCTGTCCCTCTTTCATTGGTGTAGGCCAATGCTCCCTCTCACCTATTTCTTTTGTTCATTGTGTTGAGCCGAAACCCCACCTCTCCAAAACCGTTTTTCCACTTCTTTTCTTACTAGCCGAAACTCCATTCTCTTAGAACACATCTTCTTCCTCTTCTTTCATTTACAAGCCAGAAAGTACCCTCCCTTATCCAACTTTATTCCTCTTCTTTTCTTTAAACTCAATTGCCGATTTCCCCATTTCTTCCCACCTCTATTTTTCCTCCTTTTTCTTTCAAGGCCGAAAATAAGAGTGATAAACCCCTAGCCGTACCTTTTGTTTGATTGTGGTGCAAAGTGTGGACCGAACCTATCTTCTTCCCTAGTGGCGTCATGGCGAATAATTGGTTGGTGTTGGTAAGTGCTAGGCCGAATAGCCATTTCTTCCCTCTCTAGTGCTTAATGGGTGTTGATTGGATTATTAGCCGATTCTAGGCATGTGGTAAAGGTGCGGTCTCTTATGATTGAACCGATTGTGTGATAGGGCAATCGGGGAGTTCCAAGCGATCGGTGGAGCCTTCTCCTTTGTTAACCAATTCGGTAAGTGATGGTGATATATCGTTCATGGTTTATTCGTGATTTCGATTAAGTCAAAGGTGATTTGTGATTAACTATTTTGATAGGGTGCCGATTGTTGAAGAAGGAACCATCAGGTTTGATTTGGTAGGAAACCAAATCAAGTGAAGGAGCTAGTTAATCAAGGGACTTAGATCGTTTCGTTGGGGTTTTAGACTCGTGATTACGGTGTGTAACTAACACACCCATATTTAGTGATATTATTATAAAACTTGTTTGCCTATTAAAATCATGTGAAGATGATGGATTATTGGATACCCAAACGGGGTATGTATGCGTATCCGGTAAGTCGGTATTGTTACTAGATTACCGATGATCTATATGGTATCATGACTATGTATGTATGTGATATGGGGCATGAGTCAAACATATTAGCATGATATGCATAATTTGTATGATATGCATGATTACATGAGTTGGTTGTTGATGGGTGATATGAGTGGAGGGGCAGTGATGATTTGTCTTGTGAGCACCAGTGTTTTGGTAACACACTTTGTGACTTTGGGTCACCAAGTGCTTTGGTAGCACATTTGTGTCTTTGGGACACCGGAGGTTGGGCACCTCATTGCGACTTGTCCCCCGTGGGTAACACCACCGTGGGTTGGCCCCACTTTGAGATATGGGATCGCTCGCTAGTGATTGGGTATCACACGATGGGTTGGCCCCATCATTCGATTATTGTGACTACGGTCACCGGTGCTTTGGTAGCACATTTGTGTCTTTGGGACACCAGAGGTTGGGCACCTCATTGCGACTTGTCCCCTGTGGGTAACACCACAGTGGGTTGGCCCCACATGAGATATGGGATCGTCGCTAGTGATTGGGTATCACACGATGGGTTGGCCCCATCATTCGATTATCGTGACTACGGTCACGGTGCTTGGGTAGCACATTGTGTCTTTGGGACACCAGTGTTTTGGTAACACATTGTGACTATATGTCACGGTGGTTTGGCACCACCACGGTGGTTTGGTACCACACGGGGTAGAAAAAGGAGATACGGATGGTTAGGATCGGGTTGCATTAATTATGTTGCTATGTATGATGTGTGTTAGCATGTTGATTCATCGGGAGCGGGATTTATGCACTGAGTCATTCGACTCACCCTCTCCTTTGACATTTCAGGTGACTCGTAGACGCGGACATGGAGCCGGGATGGACTCGGGGTGCTCATGCCATGCTTAATAAAGTTTTACTCCAACTCTATCATTTGGGTACTTTAATTTAATTACTGTTATTTGGGTTTTAATTTGGATTTGTAAAAGGCCTTTAAATTATGTTTTATGATGGGTATGTTTTAATTAGATTCTCAACCTGCTTAACAAATAACTTGGCATGACATTGTACTAAAACTTGGAAAGACAACATTTTCAAAATTATATCGAAATGTGTTTTAAACTATACCATCGGGTATCTCGCTATGTGATGTTATTCAATAAACTCAAAATGATTTTCAAATCAAACCCGATTTGCTGCTAAGTCTAAAATGTCTCAAATTGGCACTAAGAAACTATTGGAAGTCCGAAATGAAATTAACTCGTTTTAACTATATACTTGGATAAGTTTTCAAAATCTAATCAAACAAGCCTACTCAAACTTTCCTCAAATTCACTTTGTTTTCACCCCACTTCTAAACGAAAAAAACTGATCACTCAAAGACGTTTTTCCCCGTAACATACCAGATTCGGGCGTGGTGTCTTGTCCGAGTTTGGGGTGTTACAATTGTGGTATCAGAGCTAAGTTCAAAAGCTCGGCTGTGGGCCTGAGGCCCAAAAATGTTTTCAAAAGATTGTTTTGTTAGTCTTTATTCTTAAAGTATGGTTTGAAAGGCATGGCACCGAGTCTCCGGCACCAGTTCGCCCAGGTAAGTACCCCGTACTATTGTTTGTGATTTGGTTGGGTGTGATATGATTTGATGATTAGCAATAGTATGCTACTGTAGAGATTGAGACTGATAGGATTCTGTGAATTCGCGAGAACAAATCCTCTTAAAATATTCATAAGACTTGCTTTTAAACAAGTGGAATAAATGATGATGCATAAAAAAATTCTTAATCAGATACGTAGGAAGATTAGTCATGAGCGCTAGAGGTGGACGTGGTCGTGGACGGAGGTCGTGGTAGGAGGACGGTTTCGAGCCCGTAGGATCTGGTCAGGGTTCAAGAAATGAGATACCGGTACCGCCACCAGCTGGAGGTGGTGAGTTCCAAGATCGGGCCCGGGGCGACGCAGCGGATGTCACGAGCGATGCTTTGCGAGTGTTAGAAAGGGTAGCGAGGAGTTGGTGGTGGCACGGGAGTTAGGAATCTGTTCTGGCGACTTCGGGCCAATGGGGCCGAATTCTTCCGAGGTGTTTCGGTGTTGCTCCCAAAGATCTGCTGAATATTGGTGGAGGCAAGCCGAGCGGATCATGGATGATCTGGACTTGACAGTGAAGAGAAGTCGAAGGGCATCGATCGCTTCTCGGGATGAGTCATATCGTGGTGGCTCACGATTCGAGACGAGTGTGGCAGCAGAGGATCCGACATGGGATTATTTCGTGGTACGCATATCAAAAGAAATACATCGGAGCTAGTTATATCGACTCCCAACGAAAGGCTTTTCCGAGGCTTGTTCAGGGAGTAAATCATTCTTGAGTACGCAGGTGAGTTCCCGGGTGAGTAGGTATGCCAGGGGCATTGTGGCCACGGAGCATGAGAGGTGTGTTTGTTTCGAGGATGGTGCGAGACGACTTGAGGTGCTTGATTGCTCCTCGCCAGGAGCGAGTTTGTTCTTTGTCTTAGTTGAGAAGGCTAAGGTAGCCGAGGGTGTTAAGGAGTCAGTGAGACAAGGCATGGACAGAAATAGGCATAAGAGGAGCTTTGGGTCTTCTGGATCGTCGGGTAATCCGCCGAAGAGGGCTAGACCGAGTGGGCCGAACCAGCCTGCTAGGTTTGTTCTTTGCTAAGGCGGGGACCGCCGCAGATGTGATCGGTGTGGGAAATCTCATTGGGGTGGTTCTTTGGACTTGGAGGAAAAGGTTGCTTCGAGTGTGGTTCTCTGGAACACCGGGTGAGGGACTGTCCGCGTAGGTTGGCTAGGATTCAGTCTGAGAGGCAGGGCCGTAATCAGTTCAGAGGTAATGGACCGCCACCGCAGAGGGGCCGTGGTAATGGCAGAGGTGGTAATGGGTCTGGTCGGGGCCGTGGAGCACCGGGCGAGAGGTGCGAGTAGTTACGATGCTAGGCACTGGATTAGTGTATCTTTGCGAGGCACCGAGAGAGGGCGACGACCGGACGTCATAACTGTGACGTTTTTGATTTTGGTTCTCCTTATCTTTGCTTTGATTGATGTGGGTTCAACGACTCTTATGTTTCAGAGTATAGTAGAGACCATGGATTTAGGCTCGAGATATCTTCTAGGCGGATGACCGTGATTAGCCCTCTAGGTCACTCTGTAGTAGTAGATAAACTGTTTAGAGAGGTACCCTTAGAACTCCAAGGGGTAGTGTTTGCTTCGGCGATCCGATGGAACCGCCGTTTGGGGAGTTCGATCTGATTCTTGGGATGGACTGGTTGGTCAAGTACCAGGCAAGGTTGGATTGCGCGGCCAAGCGCATGGTTCTTAAGACGGTTGAGGGTGATGAGGTGGCTATGATAGGTAATAGGAGGGATTACTTATCAAATGTGGTATCCGCTCTGAAGCGAGAGAAGATGGTCGGGAAAAATTTGTGAAGCGTATGTGGTTCATGTGTATGCCTTGGAGGCTAAAGAGGCTCTTTGTGGAGAAGGTTCGTGCTTGTTAAGGAGTTTCTTGATGTTTTTCCGAGGAGCTTCCGGGTTTGCCGCCAGATCGCGAGGTGGAGTTCGGGATTGATCTGTTACCCGGAACTGCGCCAGTGTCTATTGCTCCGTATAGGATGGCGCCAAAGGAATTGGTGGAGCTTAAGGCTCGAGATCCAGGAGTTATTGGATAGAGGTTTCATCGGGCCAAGTGTTTCGCCAGTAAGTGCGCCGGTACTCTTTGTCAAGAAGAAAGATGGCACGATGCGGATGTGTATAGACTACCGCCAGATTGAACAAGTCGACGATTAAAAACAAGTATCCGTTGCCACGGATAGATGACTTGTTTGATCATTTGAAGAAGCGCTGCGGTATTCTCGAAGATCGACTTGAGGTGCAGGTATCATCGGTTGAAGGTTAAGGAGGTCGATATCCATAAAACAGCGTTCGGACTCGGTATGGGCACTACGAATTCTGGTAATGCCATTGGGTTGACTAACGCACCAGCGGCATTTATGGATATGATGAATAGGGTGTTTCAACGATGATCTGGATCGATTCGTCGTGGTTTTCATAGACGACATCTTGGTGTACTCAAGGCGAGAGGAAGAGCATGATAAGCATTTGCAGTGGTGTTGCAGATTTTGAGGAAAAGCGACTCTATGCTAAGTTCGATGAAGTGCGAGTTCGGCTTAGAGAAGTGACTTTCTTGGGTCATGTAGTGTGGTGAGGGGATTCGAGTAGATCCTCGTAAGATTGAGGCGATTTTGGATTGGAAGCCGCCTAGGTCGGTGGTGAGATTCGGAGTTTTCTAGGTTTGGCGGATACTACCGAAGGTTTGTTGAGGGTTTCTCGTTGGTAGCAATGTGCACGATGACCAAGTTTCTTTGAGGAAAGAAGTTCCGTTTGTATGGACCGAGAAGCGCAGGAAAGCTTCGACAAGTTAAAGAAGATTTTGACCGAGGCTCGGTTCTAATTCAACCCGAGGTGGTAAGGAATTCACAGTCTATTGCGATGCATCACATACGGGCTTGGGTTGTGTCTTTGATGCAAGAGGGTAAGGTTGTGGCTTACGCTTCTCGGCAGTGAGGCCACATGAGGTCAACTATCCGACTTACGATTTGGAGCTAGCGGCCGTGGTCTTCGCCTTAAAGATTTGGAGGCACTACTTGTATGCGGAGAGAGATCGATAGTCTACACAGTTACAAGAGTCTCAAGTACCTTTTGACTCGGAAGGATTTGAATTTGAGGCGCGTGAGATGGGTTGAGTTCTTTGAAAGATTACGATTGTTCGATTGAGTATCATCGGGCAAGGCTAACGTGGTGGTCGACGCGTTGAGCCGCAAGGTTGTTTCGGACTTAAGAGCATTGTTTGCCCACTTGAGTTTGTATGGCGATGGGAGTATTCTCGCAGAGTTGCGAGTTAAGCCTACTTGGGTTGAGCGGATCGAGAGAAAGCAGATTATTGGATGAGGTTCGAGTGCGCGGAGGTTACAAGTGCAGAATGGTGGTTTGGAGGGTTACTGACTGTCTAGTGACGAGGTTCGTGTTTTCGTGGTAAGGCTTGTATGCCTAAAGATGTTGAGTCGAGGCGAAGATTCTTGGGGACGCACATAGCAGATCCTTATGCTATGCATCCCTGGAGGTAGCAAGATGTATAGGGATCTTAGAGAGCGATTTTGGTGGCTGGCTTGAAGAAGGAGGTGACAGAGTTTGTTGGGAAGTGTCCGACTTGTCAACAGGTCAAGGTGAACATCGATTGCCGTCGGGGTTGCTTCGACTGTGAAGATTCCTCGATGGAAGTGGGAAAGGATAACCATGGATTTCGTCGGTGGGTTACCGCTACGCCTAGCAAGAAAGATTCCGTTTGGGTAGTGGTGGATCGACCGACTAAATCAGCTCACTTTATTCCGGTGAGGTTGACTACTCACTCGAAGCTAGCGAAGCTATATGTGTCGAGATAGTGAGGTTGCACGGCGTGCGATTTCGATAATCTCGGATAGGGATCCCGATTCACGTCAAGGTTACGAAAGCGTTGCATCAAGCTCGGGTACTCGTTTGGATTTGATGCGGCTTTTCACCCGCAGACTGACGGTCAATCAGAAAGGGTCATTCAGGTCTTGGAGGATATGCTAAGAGGTTGTATCTTGGACTTCAGAGGTAGTTGGGAGGAGTTTCTACCATTAGCTGAGTTTGCCTACAACAACAGTTACCAAGCGAGCATCAAGATGGCACCGTATGAGGCGTTGTATGGTAGGAAGTGTCGCTCACCTACGTGTTGGACGGAGTTAGGTGAACGCCGGTTGTTGGGACCCGAGTTGGTTCTTTGAGACCGAAGACAAGGTTAAGTCGATTCGATCTAGATTGAAGGAAGCTCGGACCGTGAGAAGTCTTATGCCGATCTTAAGCGAAGAGATATAGAGTTTCTTTGTGGGGATCGAGTTTTCCTGAAGGTCTCGCCTTGGAAAAAGGTGTTGAGATTCGGAAAGAAAGGCAAGCTAAGTCCGAGGTTTATTGGGCCGTATAAAGTTTTGAGGCGAGTCGGACCAGTGGCGTATCAGCTTGAGTTGCCAGCAGAGCTTAGTCAGATTCACGACGTTTTCCACGTTTCGATGCTTCGGAGGTATCGTTCAGATCCGTCGCATGTGGTAGCAATGGAAGAGATCGAGGTAAATCCAGATTTGACTATGGAAGAAGAACACATGCGATTCTAGATCGGGATGTGAAAGTTCTGCGTAAGAAGTCCGTGCCTTTGGTTAAGGTTCTTTGGCGGAATCATGGCGTGGAAGAAGCGGCGTGGGAACCCGAGGATATGATGAGACAACAATACCCGCAACTCTTTCGATCGAGGTAATTTGGGGGTCGAAATTATTTTAAAGGGGTAGAAACTGTAATATCCCGGGTTAGGGGGCTATTTTGTTGTTGCATGTTTTTGCATGTGTTTAGTGTCTTTGTGTTGCTATTTCGGTGTTTTAGGGGCTCAATTGTGGGTTAGGAGTGTGCCTGAGTGAAGGGGAAAATTTTGATTTTTGGGTGTTAAGTCGGGGAGCTATTGGAGCTAGGGTATAAGGATTTTCTTTGATGTTTTAATTGCACAAAAAGGAGCTGGTGTAGTGGCAAGCTAGACGCCACTAAGGCTTTGTGTGGGTAACGCCTAATGCAAGGGTGTAGGCCTTGTGTTCGAGCCATGAGTGGCCACTTTTTGGCACTCATTTTGACGGCATGGAGGGAGGAGTTTGTGGCGGTTCAAACTACGCCAAAGACTAAGTCTTCCCATTTGAATGGAGGGTGGAGAGGGATTTTAGGAGGAAGACTTGGTAAACACATTTGAATGTGTGGCATGGAGTAGTTGGGGATCATGGCGAATTTTAGGGAGTTGGGAGGGGAGGACGGCATAGTAGTGTGATGTTGGTGGGGTGTCAAATTTTTTTGAAATTTTGGCATTTTCGGTCACATTTGGTAAAAGCAAAAGTTCCTTTTGATACTTGTAGCCGAATTTTCTTCAAGGTTTCTTCTCATTTTCTTCACTTCTTGAAACCAAAAATCCAAGTGAGTGACTCCATCTTTACTTTTTGCAAACCGAAAGTTTTCAATCATCTCTGTCCCTCTTTCATTGGTGTAGGCCGAATGCTCCCTCTCACCTATTTCTTTTGTTCATTGTGTTGAGCCGAAACCCCACCTCTCCAAAACCGTTTTTCCACTTCTTTTCTTGCTAGCCGAAACTCCATTCTCTTAGAACACATCTTCTTCCTCTTCTTTCATTTACAAGCCGAAAGTACCCTCCCTTATCCAACTTTATTCCTCTTCTTTTCTTTAAACTCAATTGCCGATTTCCCCCATTTCTTCCCACCTCTATTTTTCCTCCTTTTTCTTTCAAGGCCGAAAATAAGAGTGATAAACCCCCTAGCCGTACCTTTTGTTTGATTGTGGTGCAAAGTGTGGACCGAACCTATCTTCTTCCCTAGTGGCGTCATGGCCGAATAATTGGTTGGTGTTGGTAAGTGCTAGGCCGAATAGCCATTTCTTCCCTCTCTAGTGCTTAATGGGTGTTGATTGGATTATTAGCCGATTCTAGGCATGTGGTAAAGGTGCGGTCTCTTATGATTGAACCGATTGTGTGATAGGGCAATCAGGGAGTTCCAAGCAGTCAGGTGGAGCCTTCTCCCTTTGTTAACCAATTCGGTAAGTGATGGTGATATATCGTTCATGGTTTATTCGTGATTTCGATTAAGTCAAAGGTGATTTGTGATTAACTATTTTGATAGGGTGCCGATTGTTGAAGAAGGAACCACTGTGGGTTCGGATTTGGTAGGAAACCAAATCAAGTGAAGGAGCTAGTTAATCAAGGGACTTAGATCGTTTCGTTGGGGTTTTAGACTCGTGATTACCAGGTGTGTAACTAACACACCCATATTTAGTGATATTATTATAAAACCTGTTTGCCTATTAAAATCATGACAGTATGATGGATTATTGGATACCCAAACGGGTATGTGTACGTATCGGGTAAGTCAAGTATTGTTACTAGATTCTTGATGATCTATATGGTATCATGACTATGTATGTATGTGATATGGGGCATGAGTCAAACATATTAGCATGATATGCATAATTTGTATGATATGCATGATTACATGAGTTGGTTGTTGATGGGTGATATGAGTGGAGGGGCGGTGATGATTTGTCTTGTGAGCACCAGTGTTTTGGTAACACACTTTGTGACTTTGGGTCACCAGTGCTTTGGTAGCACATTTGTGTCTTTGGGACACCGGAGGTTGGGCACCTCATTGCGACTTGTCCTGTGGTAACACCACCGTGGGTTGGCCCCACTTTGAGATATGGGATCGTCGCTAGTGATTGGGTATCACACGATGGGTTGGCCCCATCATTCGATTATTGTGACTACGGTCACCGGTGCTTTGGTAGCACATTTGTGTCTTTGGGACACCGTGAGGTTGGGCACCTCATTGCGACTTGTCCCTGTGGGTAACACCACCGTGGGTTGGCCCCACATGAGATATGGGATCGTCCTCGCTAGTGATTGGGTATCACACGATGGGTTGGCCCCATCATTCGATTATCGTGACTACGGTCACGGTGCTTAGGTAGCACATTGTGTCTTTGGGACACCGGTGTTTTAGTAACACATTGTGACTATATGTCACCGGTGGTTTGGCACCACCAGTGGTTTGGTACCACACGGGGTAGAAAAAGGAGATACGGATGGTTAGGATCGGGTTGCATTAATTATGTTGCTATGTATGATGTGTGTTAGCATGTTGATTCATCGGGAGCGGGATTTATGCATCGAGTCATTCGACTCACCCTCTCCTTTGACATTTCAGGTGACTCGTGACGCGGACATGGAGCCAGGGATGGACTCGGGTGCTCATGCCATGCTTAATAAAGTTTTACTCCAACTCTATCATTTGGGTACTTTAATTTAATTATCTTTGTTATTTGGGTTTTAATTTGGATTTGTAAAAGGCCTTTAAATTATGTTTTATGATGGGTATGTTTTAATTAGATTCTCAACCTGCTTAACAAATAACTTGGCATGACATTGTACTAAAACTTGGAAAGACAACGTTTTCAAAATTATATCGAAATGTGTTTTAAACTATACCATCGGGTATCTCGCTATGTGATGTTATTCAATAAACTCAAAATGATTTTCAAATCAAACCCGATTTGCTGCTAAGTCTAAAATGTCTCAAATTGGCACTAAGAAACTATTGGAAGTCCGAAATGAAATTAACTCGTTTTAACTATATACTTGGATAAGTTTTCAAAATCTAATCAAACAAGCCTACTCAAACTTTCCTCAAATTCACTTTGTTTTCACCCCACTTCTAAACGAAAAAAACTGATCACTCAAAGACGTTTTTCCCCGTAACATACCAGATTCGGGCGTGGTGTCTTGTCCGAGTTTGGGGTGTTACAAAATCGGCCACCCCCCTAGTCCCCAAAACTGTCCAAGTTCATGGACAAGCTTGGCCATTCCAACTTTCCAAAACACATCCCTTAAGAAGTGCCTTGTGTTCCCCCTACATTCCATAAGTTTAGGATTTCTTTCCCCAAGTTCCATGCTTACCTTAACCATTAGCCACCTTGCCATAAAAAAAAATAGTCCAACCTTACCAAAGCTCATAGGTACAGATGTATCCCGGAAGCAATCCACTAGCCCATGCGGAAGTGAAAACCTCACGAAGGCATAGCTTCTTACTCCCACTTAAAGGTGTGACCACAACGGCCATGCAATGGAATGCCAAAGTATTTTATGAGACTCGACATTATTGTAATTATAACACAAACAAATGCATCAAAAGAAACATGATTTTTCAAAACAATTTTCCAAATTTTCAATCAAAAGGACAAAAATTAATCAATCTATGGCTTGACTCTCAACCAGTCCCCAGTGGAGTCGCCAAGCTGTCGAAACCATTTTTTTAGATTTTGAAAAACGAGGATCGACTTTAAAATGACAATGGAATCACCACCGATCCTTTATTCAAGGTGTGATCGGGTCACCTTAAGATCGATTATTTTAATAAATCATTTTAGATTTATTAAAATAATAATTTTGGTCTATGAAATCTAAGAAAATAGGTTCGGAAGTCGGTTACGTTCGAGGAAGGATTAGCACCCTCGCAGCGCCCGAAATTGGTACCAAATTGATTAATTGATGTCCTAATATCGAAAAGTTTGAAACAATTTTGAAATTCCATTTTTTTTAAAAAAAATTAAATAACTCGAATTGGATATTGAGATTCCCTTGTTCTGAAGGAATAAAATATCACATCCAGCACGATAGGATATGACGTTTCAAACCCTTGATACCGAGATCCTCTCATGATTTCCAAAGTTCATGTATTGAGATTTTTATAAGGATATTCAATTATTTGAACAAACGAAAAACCGAAGCCCAGCACGATAGGGTACGATTTATCGAATTTCCAAACACGAAATATTGCCTTATTTTGAAAACATGGACAAAATTTTAAAAGGATATTTGGTTATTTGGTGAAATGGAAAACCGAAACCCAGCACGATAGGGCACGATTCCTCGAATTTCCAAACACACAAATATTGCCTTATTTTGAAAGCATGGACAAAATTTTAAAAGGGTACTTGGTTATTTGGACAAACGGAAAACCGAAACCCAGCACGATAGGGCACAATTCCTCAAATTTCCAAACATCAAATATTGCCTTATTTTATGAACTTTTAAATGAACGATTTTAAAATTGACTTAGAATGCTTTTATTAAATCTCTATTTGATAATGAGAAATAAAAACATAATATGGAATAATAATGCGTGAATACGAATCTGCACAAACGAATAACAAAGATAACCATACGCTCACACAATTTGGAATATACAACATCGATAATTTCACAACACGTCATGTTTAAAATGATAATATTTAAAATCCTATGAATAATAAAAACAATTCTAAAAGAAATTCAAAGCCAATTACAAACATACATAATACTACATAAACGAGTTCAATATATATACCATTTGTAATTTAAATACGTGATATACAAAATGATTCAAAAACGATACATAATATAAATAACATATGTACATAAAAATAATAATGTAAGGAAGTGTTGGAACTAAATAAAACATAATTTAAAATAAGATCTTTAAGAGAGAAGTTATATTTATATATAAATTTAAAAACAAAATATATACATATATATCTAAGAGAAAACACATAAAATAATATGAAACTAATAATATATACATAAAACGAAATAATTTTAATATAAATTATGTATGTATATACATAAAATAATAGTATGTAAAAGTATTTAAGTTAAAATTTATGCAAATTATTAAAACAAAGAAATAGGAAATTTTGAAATCAAACATTTATATGGTAAATAAATAAAATATACGTAATTAAATTAAAAATAAAACTACCAGGCTATTTTATAAATAAAGAAAACTATTTAAACAAAATCAAGGATCAATATAAATGCGCCCCAAATGATCAGGGACTAAGCCAGCAAATAATTCCATAGCCCAAAACGCAGTGTTTAAAAGGACTAAATTGAAAATGTGCGTAATTTACAGAGACTAATTAAAAATAATGCAAATGTACCTAGGATCTAATCGAAAGTCGACATGACAGAAAAGGACTAATTGCGTGAATTACCCATCACCGCAAAAATGCGCGGATCCCATGGGCGACGGATCGGGTCAAGTCGGGTCATTGGATATTGGCCAACACGGTGCCGTTTCAGTGCCATGGAAACTGGCCCTATACGGTGTCGTTTCATGTGCTATATCAAGGCTAAAACAAAACCTAAAATCAGAACATTCATTCATTTCTAAAGAAAAAAAAAACCCTAATCTCTATTCCTTTTCAATCGGCCGAACTATGTCCGTCCCCTTAAACACTGATTTGCCACCACAGACGGCGAGTACTCGAGCCTCGGTGAAAATTTTGGCCTTAAGATCGCCTCTCAGCCTCGATTTCAATGAAGCAAAAAGGAAACCCCTGGCGTATTCGTAAGTTCTCTTTCTCCTTTTATTCTCGTTTGTATACTCAAAATAAAAATAATCAGTAAAAAAAGAAATTTTAAAATCGAATAAAAGAGGATGAAATCACCTTTCAATCTTTCTCTGTTTTTCTTTGTATATTCTGTATGTGTAAAAATGTGAAGAAGAAGCCATTTACAATGGTTTCTTTTGGTCCTTTTAAAGGCCGAAATCAAAAATAGTAATAAAAATAAAATACAATCGTTTTTGTCCTTATTTTTCTTGCTGTGCTGGTTGTTTGTCATTTTCACAGGTACGACGAGGCGTACGGAGGCGTGGACGTGGCACGTATAGAGGCTGTGCGCTGGAGGTTGCTGAAGCGACGCAAGGCTAGGTGGTGCACGTGTGAGGGACGCGGTGGCGGCGCTGGAAAGCCCTAGAAGCTTTTTAGGGTTTCAGTTTCTGAAAACAACATTCGGGCCATCTGGGCCATTTCAGGATTGGGCCATTTGGGCTAGGTGCTGGTTTGGGTTGGGTGCTCTTGGGCTAACAGTTTAGTTGGGCCTGTTGGGTAGTGAGTTATGTATTGGGCTTTTTTTTTATTATGGACTGATGGACTGTTATTGTTTTTATTTTATTTTTAATTTTGGTTTATTATTGGGCCTGGCCAAAATTGGCCTATTACAGGTATATATGTGTATTGAATGTTGCCGAATGTGATGGTATTTGGTAGGAGAAATGAGTTGTTTTGAACATGTACATATATGTGTATATATGAATGAAAATGAAATCATATGTGTTTATTTGAATGAGGAAAAGATCGGTTAATAGGCATGATGTGTGCGAGCTTAAATACCGAGCACTGTGTGTGCGAAATCGGTCGTTTGGCACTAAGTGTGCGGAAAATAAGTAATGGCACTAAGTGTGCAATACATTACAAGTAAATGGCACTATGTGTGCACTTTATCAAAGTAACGGCACTAAGTCTGCGATACGTTACATGATTTGTACTATGTGTGCGGGTTTACGGATCCTTCGAGGATATCAACTAGTGAATTGTGATAAACGAAATGAAATAAACAGGCATGTGATTCATGGTAGTAGGGAAATTTAGTACTAATGTGGTAAGTTATATTAGCTTATGAAACTAAAGAAATGAGATGTGAACATTAGTTTTTGAATTTGTTGAGATGAAATAATGATGCTTAGTTTAAAATAAAATCTAATATGGAAATGTTGAGTATTCGGTTTGAGATTACTAAATATGATAGCTAATGAGTGGTAAAATGTTCTATACCTATTGATATGAGCTTCATTGATGATTGTGTTAAATTGATTTAATTTGTAAAATATTCAATTTTATACTTTACAATTGCTTATAACTTACTAAGCTATGTTAGCTTACTATGTGTGTGTTCATTTGACTATTTTATAGATTTTGAAGTCTAAGTTCGAGCTCAGAGATCATCGTCAAAGTCAATCACACTATCAACTATTTTTGGTACCTTTTTACAAGTTGAACTTTTGAGACTATGGCATGCATAGGCTAATTTATGTTTTTGGTTAGTTTTAAAGTTGTAAATATATATAAAGCCATGCAAAAATGGCTTGACTATTAGGTTTAAACTTGGTTTTATATGTTCTTAATTAAATGTTTGAGTGTTTGGTTTTGATGATTTGGATATGATATATATATTTGGTATGGATCATGTAACATCCCAAAAATTAGGGGTTGGTCATATTTGTGTAATTGCATGTTATGTTGGTTCTGTTTGATGTTTAAGGGTGTTTAGGGGCCCTAGGAAGGCCTGGGGTCGTGTGGGAGCCCTAGTAAAATTTTGGTTTTGGGCACTTTAGTGGGGTGAGCTAGTGGAGGCAGAACTTAAGTTTAATTGGTTGTATCTTGTTAACACAAGAAGCAGGGTGGCCTAGTGGGTGGCGTCATAAGTGGAGCATGGGGGGAGAGTGTTCGAATCCCACATGCTGCAAAAAGGGAGTTTTATTTTATGCTCAGGAAAGGGAGGTAGCTGAGTGGAGACCAAACTCTTCAGGAGAGAGAGAGGAATTGGTCAAAATGTTTGAATAGGTGATGGAGAGTGAATTATGGAGGACATTGAGGAGAGAATCAAGGGATTTGGGAGTGTGGGGGGCGGTTGGCCGAATATGGGAGCTTGTGGGAGGTGAATTCCGGCTAGGAGTTGTTTTTGGTAGGCAAATTCGGCTTTGGGTAGGGAGCAAAGAGAGAAAACCAAAATCTTTTTTTTTTGTGTGTGTGCCGAAACTCTCTATGGACTTTTGGCATTGTTTTTCATTTTGGCTAGGGCATTTTGGATCTTTGGCTTCAACACTTTTTTTTCATTTGTGGTTGCCAAACACTTGTGGCCGAACTCTTTTCTAACCCTTTCTTTCCTTTAGCCGAACCTTTTTCTACATCTACCACTTCGACTTGTATTAATTGTGTAGTTTTCATTTTGATATATCCTTCATAGCCGAACCCTGAGTTATCTTATACTGTTGCTAAGGCCGAATCTTTTCTTCCTATTTGGCTCATCTTTGATTTAAGGTTAGTATTACTCTTCTGCTAGATTCTTGTTTCTTTTCACTTCATGTTCCTTTGCTAAAAGCTGAAATCTTTACCCTGTTTCTTTTGTCTAAGGCCGAATCTGTCAGAGTGTTAGCAGACACTTTCATCTATCTTCTAGCCTTTGGTTTTTGGGAAGTGGGTTGGTAAGTAGTTTTATGACCAAACTTAGGGGTTGGGGATTTATTATTCGGTTGGTCCTTACTCAAACTGAAGGGCTATTTGGGTCCTTTTGTGGGCATGATTAAGGGGTACTAACATCTGTTTCTCGTGCCAAACACGGCTAGGGTCTCGACGAACTTAATCTGAGGGCCAACTGAACACTTGTTCCTTGCAGTGGAGTTCTTGGGTTGTTGGTAAGTGATGTAGATTGTTATTAATCTCAACTTATGGAAGAAGTTGTATAAAAGATTTAGACTAACTGTTAGTCAATGTGGATCTCAGGTATTCTGGAATAGTGCCAGTATCGCAAATCGTAAAATAGGTGTGTAATCTCACACCCACTTCGATGATTGCCTGTGGTGTTCTGTGAAACGGCCAAAAACCGAAAAGCCGAAAAGCCGACAATTGTGACCACTGGAGCATGCGAGTGCTCATAGTGGTAAATTGAGATACGAATCGCGATGTTAAGTCGTGAGGGTGTCACAAGCACTCTCGTGATACTGAGGCTGTAACGGGCCTAACCGACCCGAAACGGGCCAAATGGGCCCAATGGGCTTTCCGGCCCACTTGGGCAAAACTGTTAGAAAACTGTCAAATGATAAGTCTGAATGGGAAATTTGCGATTCTGAGCCTAGAATCATGCGAAAGGGGCCACACGAGCGTGTGGGCCCGTTTGGGCCTAAAATGGAATTTAGGCCCAATAGTCTCGTAGAGACCCAATAAGGGCCCCGTGTCATTCAGGGCGACAGTAAGCTATTGAAAAGTTGTAAATTGATACATTACTGAGATACCCTCGTTGGGTAAATTACTGAAATACCCTCGTTGGGTAAAACTACTGTTATACCTTAGGGGCAGATTTGGTATGATTGCGTATAACTTGATTAATTGCCATGATGATACATTTTGCATACACTGAAATATTATGCCATGACATGTTGCATTGGGATGGGTTATAATGATTGAGGAAGTGCTGTACTGGTGGCTATGCCACAATATACTGATTTCAGTGGCTCAGCCACATATCACGTCTTGGCGGCTTTGCTGCGTTTATACTGGCAGCTTGACTGCATTTTTGGAGTGTAGGGTTGGGTGGGTTGACTTGGTCCCCACATGGAGTGTAGGGCTGGTACGGGTGGAGTGTAGCGGATGGACTATTAGGTTGGGGGCTGCATTTTCTGTTTGCATTACCATGATTTTGGGGACGTGGGCCCAAATTGATACTGTATGGGGCTTAAGCCCAGACTGAGACAATGACTGTGACTGGAATCAGGATTGCACACTGAGTTCTTGTAACTTACCCCATTGTTTCAACCTTGCAGCTGATCCCCAACGTTAGTGGATTTTGAGCTGTGGAGGACTCTGTGGTGGCCATACACCGGGAATTATTCTCGTGAACTTAGTAAATTTATGTTTTGCTTTATTTCAGTTTAATTATTGATTTGGGTTAATATTTCTATAATAAGGCCATTGGTTTATTTTCTTTTAAGTTTTCTTTGATAACTGCTAAATTTATAAATAAGTAGTTTTCCTAAATCGACACCTACAGTTTTCAAATATATCACATTTTCGTAATTCACTGAAATTGATTTCTGTTTTAAACGAGTTTTTGGGTATAATAACAATGATAACAACAATAATGTTTTTACAAGAAAACCAAAAAAAACAAATTTGATTTTTCTCAAACAATAAAGCTCAAGTTTTCAAAAATAATACGAACTTTTTAACAAACGCGCAAGCTTCTAAACAACCCTTCTATGTGACATACCAGATCCGGTCATAACATCTAGGCCGGGTTTGGGGTGTTACATTTTATGGTATTAGAGCCAGGTTGTAAAACTCGGCTGTGGAATGGGTTCAAAAATGTTTTCAAAATTTGTTTGAAATAAGGTTTAGAAAATATATGTTTTTAGTGGAAGTATGGCACCCGAGTCTCCGGCACCAAATCCGTAAGTTCTCTTACCCTATATCTGATGATATGATGAAATGACTTTAGTAATAAACTATTATAGCAGTAGTATACTGAGACTGTTAGCTATAAGAGCTAAGACCGTAGAGACTGAGGCATTAGGAAATTCGATCTGCGAGAACAACTCTTATATCTGCTTTCCATAAAACATTTGTTAATAAATATTGGAATTATACATTGATTCATAAAATTCTTAATCAGATTAATTCGATTCAATAGTATGAGTACCAGAGGACGTGGACGTGGTATACACGGCCGTGGTAAAGGCCGAAATGCTAGGGCTGGATCCTCAGCCTCGGGGCACATGCCTGAAATGGAAGCACCTGCATCACCAGTGACTGAGATAGGGTCCCATGACCGAGCTGGAGGGGACGATGCTTTGTCTCAAGCTATGCTGAGAGTTTTGGAACGGGTTGCTAGAGCAAGTACTGGGTCGGTAGCTCATGGGTCTATTTCTGAGCGACACCAGTCAAACGGGGCCGAAGTTTTTAGGGGTATTTCTGGTGTGGCCCCAAATGTAGCCGAATACTGGTTGGAGGCAGTTGAACGGATTATGGATGATCTAGATTGCACCGCTGAACAGAAACTGAAAGGGGCAGTGTCCCTGTTGAGAGATGAGGCATACGAGTGGTGGCTCACTGTGAGGGAAGGTACTCAAGCTGATCGTATGACCTGGGATTTCTTTAAGACAGTGTTCCAGAGAAAGTATGTTGGGGCGAGTTATGTGGATGCTCGGAGAAAAGAATTCTTGAATCTGGTTCAGGGGAATAAATTCGTGGCGGAGTACGAGGCGGAGTTCTTGCGTTTGAGCCGGTATGCTCGAGAAATAGTTTCCACCGATTATGAGCACTGTGTACGATTTGAAGATGGGCTGCGAGATGAGTTAAGGATACTGATAGCCCCGCAGAGGGAGAGAGATTTTGCTGCTTTGGTAGAGAAGGCCAAGATTGCTGAAGTGGTGAAACGCTCTGAGCGTCAGAACCATGGCAAGGAAAGGGGTAGGAATAAGAGAGATTTTAGGCCTTCTAGTTCTTCAGATAGATTTCAAAAGAGGCCTAGATTTAACGAGCCAGTTCAAACTGGAGTTCTATTTACTCTATGCGCATCGCAACCCGCATGCGGTGTGCGGGTTGTATCATCAGGGTGAATGCTGGAAGAAAGTTGGGGCTTGCTTCAGGCGTGGGTCAAGACACCACAGAATCAAGGGATCGTACATCTGAAATCGGAGTCGGCGTCGATTTGCAAGACGAGGTTATGTTTAGCGAGAGAGGTGGTGGTCGCACCACCCGAGAGGTCGTGGTCTTGCCAGAGGGGGAAATGGGTTTGGACGAGGTCGTAGAGCACTGGGCAGAGATGCTGGAAATACAGATGTAAGGCAGCCAGGGTTGGTTTATGCCGCTAGACGTCGAGAGGATGGCGACGCACCGGACGTCATAATCGGTACGTTTCTTATATTTGATGTGCCATTTACCGCTTTGATTGATATTGGATCTACCCATTCATATGTTTCCTGTACTGTGTCTGGGACTCTGGGTATAAAATCTGAGATTGCTGTTAGGGAAATGTCTGTGATTAGCCCTCTAGGACAATCTGTGTTAGTGAACAAGTTATTTAGGGATGTGCCTTTAGAAGTTCAAGGAGTAGTGTTCCCGGCAGATTTGATGGAACTGCCGTTCGGCGAGTTTGACCTTATCCTAGGCATGGACTGGCTAGTTAAGCATCGTGTGAATTTGGATTGCACTGCTAAGCGTATGGTATTAAAGGCCCTTGAGAATGAGGAGGTGATGGTGATAGGAGAAAGAAGGGATTACTTGTCCCATGTAATTTTGGTATTAAAGGCCGAGAAGATGGTGCGTAAAGGGTGTGAGGCATTTCTAGCTTTTGTAAGCACATCTGATGTTAAGGAATTATCTGTTGGGGATGTTCGAACCGTGAAGGAGTTCTCGGACGTTTTTCTCGAAGAGCTTCCGGGATTGCCTCCAAACCGTGAGGTTGAATTTGGCATCGAGCTACTTCCAGGAATAGCTCCGGTGTCCATCGCCCCTTATAGGATGGCACCGAGGGAGCTGGTAGAACTAAAAGCTCAGATCCAAGAGTTGTTGGACCGAGGTTTTATCAGACCAAGTGTATCGCCTTGGGGAGCGCCGGTGTTGTTCGTGAAGAAGAAGGATGGGTCAATGCGTATGTGCATTGACTATCGTCAATTGAACAAGCTAACTATTAAGAACAAATACCTGCTACCAAGGATTGATGACCTGTTTGATCAGCTACGGGGAGATTCGATCTTCTTGAAGATAGATTTAAGATCATGATATCATCAGTTAAGGGTCAAGGAGGCAGACATATACAAGACAGCTTTCCGAACTCGTTATGGGCATTATGAGTTTTTTGGTTATGCCATTCAGATAAACGAACGCACTAGCCGCATTTATGGATATGATTAACCGGATCTTCCAACCCTATCTAGACCGGTTCGTGGTGGTATTCATAGATGACATATTGGTGTACTCAAGAACAGAGGAGGAGCATGACTTGCATCTTCGGGTTGTTCTGCAGATGTTGAGAGAGAAGAAACTTTACGCCAAATTCAGTAAGTGCGAGTTTTGGTTGAAGGAAGTGACATTTTTGGAACATGTTGTGTCGGCCGAGGGGATTAGGGTTGATCCTCAGAAAGTTGAAGCGGTATTGGGTTGGAAGCCACCGAAGTCAGTATCAAAAATTCGAAGTTTTCTGGGTTTCGCTGGGTACTACAGAAGGTTTGTTGAGGGGTTTTCATTGATTGCTGCACCCCTAACTAAGTTACTGCGTAAGGGAGTACCGTTTGTGTGGGCTGATAAACAGCAGGAAAGTTTTGAAAAGTTGAAGAAGATTCTGACTGAAGCACCAGTATTAATACAGCCTGAGACTGGGAAAGAATTTGTTGTCTATTGTAACGCGTCGCGCACTAGTTTGGGATGTGTGCTGATGCAAGAAGGGAAGGTAGTGGCATATGCATCTCGTCAACTAAGGCCACATGAGGTGAACTATCCTACTCATGACTTGGAACTGGCCGCAGTAGTGTTCGCTCTAAAGATTTGGAGACATTACCTGTATGGGGAAAAGTCGATTATTTACACAGACCATAAGAGTCTTAAGTATCTCCTTACCCAAAAGGAGCTAAATTTGAGTCAACAGAGGTGGATAGAATTGCTAAAGGACTATGACTGCTTGATCGAGTATCACCTGGGTAAAGCCAATGTGGTGGCGGATGCACTAAGTCGCAAGGTGGTATCTGATTTGAGAGCAATGTTTGCTCACCTCAGCCTTTATGAGGATGGTAGTTTGTTGGCAGAACTTCAGGTGAAACCGTCTTGGGTTAATCAGATTAGGGAAAAGCAGTTGTTGGATGAATAGTTGGGTTCTCAGCTTCAACAAGTGAAAAGTGGAGAGACAATGGATTTTGGGTTGAATAGTGAAGGGGTGTTATGTTTTCGTGGAAGAATTTATATGCCAAAGAACTCTGAGTTGAGACAGATGATTCTGCGAGAAGCGCATAGTAGCCCATACGCTATGCATCCTGGTGGAAACAAGATGTACCGAGACCTCTGTGAACAGTACTAGTGGCCAGGGTTGAAACGGGAAGTTACCGACTTTGTGAGCAAATGTTTGACATGTCAGCAAGTGAAGGCGGAACATCAGTAGCCTTCGGTACTTCTACAACCGGTAAAGATTCCACTTTGGAAGTGGAAGAGAATAACAATGGATTTTGTTAGTGGGCTACCCCTTACGCCTACTAAGAAAGATTCAGTGTGGGTAATCGTTGACCAGTTGACTAAATCCGCTCACTTCATACTGGTTCGCACTGACTACTCACTTCAGAAGTTGGCCAAGTTGTATGTGGCAGAAATTGTGAGGCTACACGGGGTACCAGTGTCTATCATATCAGACAGAGACCCGAGATTTACATCTCGGTTCTGGAAAGCGTTACATGAAGCTTTGGGTACAAGATTTGTGTAACAGCCCGATTTAGGGGCTAGTCGAAACAGTGATCTCGGAATCACTAATTCGAGGTTAGAGAAAATTATTTTCATGATATGTTATGTGTTATAACATGTTTATAAGGATGTATGGAAATTTTGGTGCTTTAATTTTAGCGGTTGAGGGCTTAATTTCGAAAAAGGACTAAATCGCATAAAGTGCAAAAGTTCCATTCTATAGGCTAAAGGTACCAAATAGCCATGAAATATCAATTAAAGGTCTTTAAAGGACAATTAGACCATCTAAGATGTGTTGACCGGCGACGGTAGATAAACTCGTACAACGATACCAAACCATCACTTTTAAAAATTATATCTTAAACATAATATTTCTCTCTTGGGTCTGCCGTTTGGCACGTTTCTTTGTCTGCTTCTTAGCACATTTTTTCTTTTCTCTTTTCTTTTGTCTGTTTTCAATTTTCTAGTCAACTGCGTCATCGTCTCCCATGTTTGGGTGATTTAGCGAGTAATCGATTCATGGAGGAGAACCTTGCGAATCTGAGTATCATTGATGAAGAAGAGGAAGCTTTTTAAGAGGAAGAATCTATGGTGGAAAAATCTTATAAATGGTGCCTGGTTGGTCGCTGCTTAACAGATAGTGTAGTCCACTTTCCTTCACTAAGAAATACTATGGCAGATCTATGGCATCCTATTGGAGGCATCTGCATCTCTGATCTTGGAGAAAAGAAGTATCTTTTTCAATTCTTTCTTGAGGTTGATATTCAAAGGGTTCTTGATGGTACCCCATGGTTTTTTAATAATCACCTACTTATTCTTCAAAGGATCACCAATGGCGAAAATCCTGTAACAATGTCTCTCAACCATACCGAGTTCTGGATACAAGTTCACGATTTACCACCGGGGTTGATGACTGAGGCTATGGCCAAGCAATTTGGCAATTTTTGTGGCAAATTTATTGTGTATGATTTGGTTAATCTCTCTTTGGGAATTAGTACTTTTATACGCATTCGTATATCCTTGGACATTTCCGTACCTTTGAAACGGAGGAAGAAGGTTCAGATTGGGAATTTGATGACAGTTTATGCTCGTTTCAAATATGAAAAACTTAGTCTGTTTTGTTTCATATGTGGCAAACTGGGTCATGGTGAAAGTTTTTGCCCCTACCGACTAAGAATTGAGGCATCCAAAATTGTTCACGGATGGGATCTATCTTTGCGTGCAGAATCGAGGCGGAGACGGTCGGTGGCGAGTAGATGGCTAAGGGATGCGGATGGCTCCCAGAGATTTGAGGACATTTTGGAAAGTTCTAATAATGGCAATTCTTTCAAAGCTGGGAATATTTTTAGGAGACAAATGGAGGGAAATTTGGAGAATCAATCTGAAAATCCTAATTTTACTCCCTTAGCCGTTAATCAACAATTATTCTATAATGGACGGGTTCAGAGATTGGATTGGCGTAAGGAGATTTTGAATGATGGAGAAATAACACATGGGCCTATGGAATTGGGCTTTGATAACGAAAATGTTCCAATCCCTCTTGTGGACGGTAAGAAACGAAAGAGAGTTGTGGTGGGAGAATCGGCTATTTTGGATTCAATGGATGGAAAAGATTCGACAACTTTATCGGCTAGGTCTGGTGCTCAGAGCAGCCGGGCACAATGAAGATTTTAAGCTAGAACGTCCGTGAATTGGGGAGACCACGGACTGTTAATAGACTCAAAAATAAATTACAAGTCATTAATCCCCGAATTTTGTTTCTCATTAAAACAAAATTAAGTGCTAAGAAGATGGAAATGGTTAGATCAAAATGTGGATTTGAGAATGGTATTGACATTGGTTCGATGGGCTCCAGAGGAGGATTGTCGCTGGGTTGGAAAGGCAATTCGTTGGTCAGTCTACTAAGCTTCCCATCTTATCATATTGATGTAGAAATAAATGACACAATGTGTGATGTAAAATGGCGTCTCACGGGGTTCTATGGCAATCCAGATGAAGATGGTAGAAGTGCATCATGGAATTTACTTAGACAATTGGGCAACATTAATAATGCTCCTTGGGTTGTATTAGGGGACTTCAACGAAATTGCAAATTCATTTGAGAAGAAAGGGGGACGCCGTCGTTCTGAGAGGCAAATGGTGGCTTTTCGGTCAGCATTAGAAGATTGTAATCTTACTGATCTTGGATTCAAAGGCCGTTGGTTCACATGGGAAAGAGGCAAATTTAGGTCCACAAATATCAGAGAACGCCTAGATCGTGGGGTTGCTAATCTTAATTGGTTAGAGTTATTTCCAAACGGCCAAATTGAACACTTGACCCATTCTTTCTCGGATCACTGCCCGATCCTCCTTGATACCATGGGAGTGGAAAAACGGGAATATAAGTTTAACCCGTGTAGCTTTCGGTTTGAAGCAAGATGGTGCTTGGACTCTTCCTTCGAGGATTTGGTCAGAGGCTGGTGGGCTGATTCAAGTGGAAGTATACCTGATAGGCTTGAGGATATGGGTCACAAAATGCATGTATGGAGTAGAAACAGTAAAAGGGATGAAAAGAAAAGGCGAACCTGCTTGGAGAATTGGTTGGATTATCTTTTTACTCAAGACATATCTGATAATATTTTAGCCGAGATTGCAGAAGTGCAATTGGATCTCAATTTGGAGGCGGACAAGGAAGAACTTTATTGGGAGCAACGAGCCTGAGTTAACTGGCTTAAGAATAGGGATCGTAACACTAGCTTCTTTCACAAAATGGCCAGTCAGCGAAAGATTCGAAATTAGATTGCGGCGTTAGAAGATGATGTTGGTACTAGATTTTCGGCAAATGAGGACATGATCAAGATCGCGCAGGATTATTTCGAGAAGCTCTTTTCTGCATCAGAGGAAGGGGAGGATGAACATATTTTTAGGTTTGGTAGAGAAAAGAGTTCTTGCCGGTATGAATGAATCCCTCAGAAGCGAGTTCTTGAGGAGGACATATGCGATCTTGGTAAAATCTATGCCACCTCTAAAGGCTCACAGGATTGATGGTTTTGTTGCAACCTTCTACCAAAAATCTTGGCACATTGTTGGACCAGGACATTTCTAGGTATTGTCTTGATATGTTGAATGGACAAAAAGAAATTGGAGATATCAATAAGACGAGGATTGTGTTGTTTCCCAAAATTGATAATCCAAAGAATATGTCTCACTTTCGACCTATAAGCCTTTGCAATGTTATTTACAAGATTATTGTGAAAGTCTTGGTGAACCGAATGAGTGAAATTTTGGGTGATTGTATTAACGAAGCTCAAGGTACGTTTATACCGGGGAGGCTGATCTCTGATAATGTGTTAATTTCTTATGAAGTGCTCCATTCGTTGAAGATGAAGAAGAGGGGGAGGAGAGGGAATTTTGTTCTCAAGCTGGACATGAGTAAGGCATACGATCGCGTGGAATGGGATTTCCTGGTAGGAATGATGAAGTCTTTGGGGTTTCATGATGATTGGATGGTTCTAATAGTGAGATGTGTTACTTCAGTTTCCTATTCAGTTTCTCTCAATGGAATGAATAGTGACTGGTTCTCTCCTTCAAGAGGTTTCCGACAAGGCGATCCTCTTAGCCCATATTTATTTTTGATCTGTGCAGAAGGTTTCTCTACCCTTCTGGAGGATGCTAAGCAGCAGGGACTAATGAGAGGGGCTTCTGTTGGGAGGGAAAGGTTTTCCATTAACCACTTGTACTTTGCAGATGACTGCATTCTTTTTGGAGACGCTACTCAAGAGGGAGTGTGCACAGTTCGAGACATCATTCGAGAATATGAGAAGAGTGCTGGTCAGAAGGTCAACTATGATAAATCTCTAATTTACTTTGGAGCCAATGTTCAAGAAGAGGTAAAGGGGGGCATTATAAGAACATTGGGGGTTCGTGTGGCATCCAATCCTTAGAAATACTTAGGTTTACCGATGTTGGTGGGACGCAGGAAAACTTGGGCATTTTCTAGGTTTAAAGACAGATTTTGGAAGCGAGTTGAAGGCTGGAGCTTTCGGTACTTATCAATGGGGGTTAAAGAGGTCTTTATCAAGTCTGTGCTACAGGCAACACCCTTATATGCAATGCAATGCTTTCTCTTTCCAAAGACTTTATGTTCGCAGCTTAAAAACATCATGAATAAATTTTGGTGGTCCAACAATAAAATGAAGATCGGGATTCACTGGAGTGATTGGAATAAGCTTTGTTTATCGAAGTTCGATGGAGGCCTTGGATTCAAGAATTTGTTTTTGTTTAATAAGGCCTTATTAGCTAAGCAAGTTTTGCGCGTTTTGACCCAACCGCAATGTCTTTTAACTAGAGTGTTAAAGGCGCGTTACTTTTTGTTTACTGATATTCTAGCAGCTAAAATTGGTTCTTACCCTTCTTTTACCTGGCGGATTATTTGCAGTGTACGAGAACTTATTGAAGATGGAATGCTGTAGAGAATTGGAAAGGGCGATCGTGTCAACATCTGGAGCGATCCTTGGCTCCCTGGAAGAGAGAATAATAGACTTTCAGGACATGACATTAGAAACAGGTGGATTACTGTTAATCAACTAATGCAACCAGATTTATCTACCTGGAATGATGAACTGATTCGCAACCTTTTTGATGAGGACACTGCCAACAGGATCCGTTCTATTCCTATCTCTGGAAGTAGCTTGGAGGATTCTATAGTGTGGAAGTTCGAGGGTTCGTACATATTCATGCATGGAGTGGATATCGGGTACTTTCTAAATCCCTATTTCATACTCACGATGACTGCCCCTATCACGATGAATTAAAAGTCTTTTACAAGAGTCTATGGGAGTTGAATATCCCAGGTAAAATCAAAATACATGTCTGGCGATTATTTAACAATATGATCCCTCATTTTTGTAATCTGGCGAAGAGGAATTTGGTTGTGGATCCGATTTGCCCATTGTGCAAAGAAGATGTGGAAAGCATAGACCACTTGCTTTGGACCTGTGGTACCTTGCGCCAGGTCTGGACTTGCCTCCAGCTTCATATCCAGTTTGTTGATGAGTCCGTATGTGCCAAAATGAGCTTTGCTCAAGTGTTTGCTGCGGCGGAAAACAAACAAAAATGCATTATTGCGATATCATTATGGAGTCTTTGGTTTAGGCGTAATAAACTCATACATGAAGGGGTTAAATTTCAATTTGACGAAGTGGTGGGATATATCAGGGGATATGCGCAAGAAATCTTATTAACCCATACAAATCGTCAAGTTACTGTGAAACCTCATTTGCAGGACCAATGGAAGGCCCCGGAGGTGGGGATTGTTAAGATAAATTTTGATGCATCATTCTTAAGCAAAGACAGAATAGCAATCACAGCAGTCTTAGCAAGAAATTTTAAAGGGTCTATTCTGGGGGCAGAAACTTATTTGTTTGAGAACATAGCAGATCCTTTCGTGGCGGAGGCGAGGGCATGTGAAAGTGTGTTACTGTTTGCGAAAACCATGGGTTTCCAGAGACTGGAGGTGGAGGGTGATGCGCTTTCTGTCATCAAGAGCATCAAGAAGAAGGGCACGGACACTTCGGTGATTAGATCGATTACTCATCATATCTATCTTATGGGTTCAAGTTTTGATCAGATCGCTTACCTTTTTACGCCGCGAACTGCGAATGTAGCGGTCCATGCCTTGACACTGGAGGGAAGGAGAACCAGCTATTTTGGGGCTTGGATCCATGAGTTACCATCATCGGTGATTTCCATTGTGAGAAAGGAAGAGTTGCAGACGAATCTGGATGGTTAAGGGGAGGTTCTTGGCTTTGGTTTTTTGGGGAAGGTTCTTTGAATCCTCATGTTCTAGTTGAAAAAAAATAAAGCTTCAGTCGCTTTATGGCAAGTGACGTTTTGGCTGATATTTTGCTGTTTTCAAGTATTTGGCGGTGGGCTCAAGAGTTTTGTCGTTTATCTTTTGCAGTTTGCTTTTTATTGTTGATGTCAGGTCTTGTTGTTCGTCCTGGCTTGTGTATTTTATTTTATTTTTTGGACCTTTGTTTTTGTTTTATTTTTGAGCCTGGCCCAATAATAATATCAGTCTTCATTCAAAAAAAAAAAGATGTGTTGATCGGCCATGTAGACAAGGGGGACAAGAGCTTTTAATTTTGGTCAAAGTTGGTGGGTTAAATTGATGTTTTGTAATAAAATAAAGGAAAAAGATATCATCTTTCCTCTCTTCTTCTCCACCGAAAGTTTCAGCAAACAAGGGGTGTTTGAAAGCTCAAAAATTTCAGCAAGCTTTACTCCACTCAAGTAAGTGATTTTGATGGTATTTCTTGAAGAAAATTTCACTTTTGAGGTCCCTAAAGCTTAAGCTTTCTAAAGAGGGGACTATTTTGCATTATGGTAAAAAGTTTAGAGATTTGCCATGTGAGATTTTAAGTTTTTAGCTGAGTTTTTATGGAAGAAGATGAATGATAGGATGATGAGAAACAACTTTTGTGAAAGGTGTTGTCATGAAAACACCTAATTGGGACTAAAATGCAAAAGTTGTAATTTGTTCATTAAGGCATGAAATAGATCGAATTGTGGATAGTTGTAAGAGGATTAAATGTTCAGCTAGGCTTGCTTAATAAGAAATTGAGATGAAAATTTATTTACGAGCCTAGGGGAAAAATTGTAATTTTGCCAAAGTACAGGGGCAAAATAGTCATTTTTTCCTAAAGTGTAGATTATGGTAGATTATGATTTATAAATGATTAAATCAGTAAATTTCATTGTTCTAGATCAAAGAAAATGAGTTTCAGACCTAGAACGGATGAAAAGATAAATGTGGGGAAAAAGGTCCCTTTTGGCCCTTTCAACATCGAGGTAAGTTCATGTGCAAATGTTGTAATTACGTATGAGCTAATTTAATGTTCCAATGTTGTATGGAATGTATATTTACTCTATGAATGTATGAAATATCTTTGATGAGAGGTCAAAAGAATTGAATTTAAGAGTAATGGGAATTGTATGTAGAATGATATGATGATAGTTAAGGCCTCGTGTAAGACCATATTTGAATATGGCCTCGATGTAAGAATTTGTATAAGATCATGTCAGGGACATGGCATCGATATCTTAATACAAGTAAGACCCTATTGGGGTATAAATTTCTTTGTGACATTTTGAGTATGAGACTCAAGAGAGTTATTTAATAACTTGAATGATTCAATGTATATGTTGAAAGAGAGAAAGTATGTGGTTGTACCACGAAAATCACAAGTGTGTGTTAGAATTGAATTGATATGGATTCAGTATATGATGAACCCTTAGTGGGTTATGTGTATTCAATACGCCTTAGTTGTATGAGATAGATTTATTTATGCATTGTGTGAATGCGAACGAGTATCGTAGAAAGTTAAGTAAGAATAGAAGTATGTGAGGATGTTCTCGGATGAACATTTGAAATAGAGATATACATGTGGATTATTATCCATGAATGTAAAATAACGGTGAGCTATGTGCGACATCACCTTATTGATGGTAATGATGGGTTGTGTGCGATACCATCGCTTATAAATGATTGGTGAGCTAAGTGCGAAATCATCATAAGTATAAATGATTTGTGGGTTGTGTGTGATACCACCCTATTAGAGATTCAATGGTGGGCTAAGTGCGAAACCACCGAGAGATTAATAGTATGAGTATCTTATTGAAAATGCTTGATGAGTTGTTTTATATGATCATGTGGTGATCAGTGCAGGAATATGTACTAATTAAATGAGCAATTGGCTTGTGGCATGGTAAGAATATGGTAAGAGACAGAATGAGTAAGCTTCACGAATGGTTGAGTAAGTTACCGTGAGTTAATGAGAAAAACTCGGTATAATACTTTGTGGTTATGTATATTCAATGAATGTCAATATTTGTCAGATTATGCATATGAACTTACTAAGCATTATTGCTTACTCCCTTACTTTTCTCTTCTCTTATAGGTTATTTTAATTAGCTCGGGTTGGAGGCCGTCGGAGATGTTTTCACACTATCGAGCAGACCCTTGGTATGAGGTATCAAGTCCTTATGAGTCATGGCATGTATAGGGATTCTTTTAAAGTTGATTAAGTTCTAACCGATGTAGCCAATTTGTATTGGCCTAAGAGAATCTAGAGTTGGTTGTGTATGACCATAGATGATGGCTTAAGTTGGTTGTATTTGTATTGGGAGTAGTTCTCCCTAGTGTATGGAATAAAGACTTTATCTCTTTAATGATTAAATGTGTTAATTCATGTGTTTTAATTGATGATTTTAGAATGTTTTGAAGTAGTATATTAATGTATGCAAACGGGAGTGGTAAAAGGCTTGGTAAGATAGCCTCTAAGCGCCCACACGGACGTGTGTCTAGGCCATGTGTCTCCTGCACCTTAGTATCTTAAATCAGACTAGACCACGGGCTGGTCACACGGTCGTTTGTCCAGGCCGTGTGATACACACGGTTGGCACATGGGCGTGTGCCAAGGCCACGTGAAGTCTGCACTTGACACTTAGAAATTCAATTGTCACACTGGCCGACTTTGCAGGCGTGTGTACGCACCGTGTGGATAAGTCGAATGCCAGGTTTGGCACACGGGCGAGGGCCACGGGCGTGTCGAGCCGTGTGGATTTAGTCGATGTCGACCACGGGTGGAAGGCACGGGCATGTCTTAAGGGCACGCGGGCGTGTCCCTATACCAACACGGGCGTGTGTGTCCCATTTTAAAGAAAAGTTTCTTTTGGCTTGTAAAAGTTTTGGACACAAGTTTAAGGCCTCGTAGGCCCACGATATGAATGATTTGACTAAGAAAGAGAAGTTTTTAATTCGAAACAAAGTTTTGTAGCCCGTAAGTACATGTTTAAGGAAGTTCAAGCATAGTAATGTCTCGTATCTGGTTTTAGCCTCAGAATCGGGTATGGGGTGTTACATTTAGTGGTATCAGAGCATGGTTTAGTCGGTTCTCGGACTAACCTAGCACGAGTAAGAGTCTAGCTATACATGCTATATGTGGACAGTGATAGTGTGATGTCTCTCGGCTCTAACGAAATTGTTTTGTTAAGACAGAGATGATTCCCAACCGAGCTAATTTCAGTAAGTTTGTATGATTTTCAAGCTTCATGGATATTTTTATTGAATTGCTTGCTATGTTGTTAAATGCACATTATTTTCATGAAAATGTTTAATGATTTATTAAACAAAGAAGTTATTAAGAGCATGTATATGAAAGCCCTGATTGAAAATGAATTACTTAGGATACTCAATCTGCCACATGAGACAAGAAAGTCCGTATAAGACCATGTCAAGACATGGCATCGGCAATCAACCAAGTTATCATGTAAGACCAAGACAAGTCTTGGCATTGAAGAGTTACTATGAGATGAAGATCCATATAAGCCCAAGCCAAGGCATGGCATTGGCGAGTCTCCAAGCACAGATGTCATGTAAGTCCAAGACAAGTCTTGGCATTGAAAAGCTATCAAGAGATAGAGATCCCATGTAAGTCCAAGCCAAGGCATGGCATTGGTGAGTAACAAGGAAGATTTCATGTAAGTCCAAGCCAAGGCACAGCATTGACCAGTTCTTGAGTAAAGTTACCAATAAGACCATGTCAAGACATGGTAATGGTAAGTTCCCAAGGGAACCCACAAGCAAGACTTCGTGTAAGTCCATGTCAAGACATGGCATCAATACCAAGTAAGAGATCCCATGTAAGACTAGATCAAGGATTTAGCATTGGCATCAAGATACATGTGAAATGAGATTCAGTATCCTCAGTCATTCATAGTAATTCATCGAGCAAAAGAGTAATGCTTAAATGAGATAGCAAGAAAGTTAGTAGTAAAGTTGGTATTACGTCATGCTAGTGAAGGCTGACTAACAAGTATAATTCATGTTATAAATGATGATGTTGAGATTATTCTTATTATAGTAAAGTATACTGATCTATGTGATCAAGTGTTACAGGTACCTTGTTTACCTTACAAACATAAGACTTGTAAGTACCATGATGTATGTGAGAAGTAGTAAGAGTAAGTAAGCATTTGAGATTTGTGATGCCATTGTTTATGATAAATATGTCCACATGGTTAAATCTCACGTGTGACTATTAAAGTAGAGAAGGTATAATGTTTCGTCTTATAACCCTGTTACAAAGTCACACATATTATAGTGTGAGAGTTAAAACTGAAAAGTTTGACTAAGTAGAATGCAGGAGATGAGTACGGTCGTTCAATGATAAAATGATGAATAAGACCGTGGTTGGACCATGGCGGTATATGTGATCCCATATAAGACCATGTCTGGGGCATGGCATTGGCATCGATACATGATCCCGTATAAGACCATATCAGGGATATGGCTTCGGTATTGAATAAGTTAATCGGATAAGACCATATCTGGGATATGGCATCGATATTTGTTGTGAGATCCTGTATAAGACCATATCTGGGATATGGCATCGGCATCAACTAGTAATCCCGTGTGAGACCACGTCTAGAACCTGGCTTCGGTATGAGATCGTGTAAGACCATATCTGGGATATGGCGTCAATATCGATATAAGATTTCGTGTAAGACCATATCTGGGATATGGCATCGGCATCGATATGAGTTTCCATGTAAGACCGTATCAGGGATATGGCATTGGTATTGATATGAGATTTTCGTGTAAGACCATAGCGAGGCTATGGCATCGTGATGACATGTAAAGTAAATATTTGGGCTGACGCGTTGTGATACTGAGTAAGACCATAGTTGGACTATGGCAATCAAGTAAACGATGTACTCAAACTCGTAAGACATTCTCTAACTTGATAAGCAATGATGAGAGAAATTAGAGTTTAATGTTGAGTACTTGAGTAGACATTAAGGTGGAACTTGAGTAAGTGAAGTCACTGTTTGAAATTATGGGTGATACAAACCATTGTAACATGAGTAAGTATGAAAACTTGCCTGGAGCGAGTTGTGTGACTACGATGATATTTCGTTAATTAGGAATGTTAAATCATATGTATGTAGTCACAAGAATCAAGTTAGGGGTTCTACGACTTCACCCCCTTACCACTATTAAATCATGATGAGATGTTATGAGAGTCAAGTTAAATAAGTTTGCATGTGATTAATGCAAAAAAAAAATTTATGTTAGCATAGTTGAGAATGCTTTGTATCACGCGGATACATGATACTCTACTAAATAGAGTAATTGTTGTGGAACGTGAGGTTGAAGTCCTAGGGGACTATAATGAATATGAGAATCGTGTAAGACCATATTCAGAATATGGCATCGATGCTTGATGTTGAAGTCCATATAAGACCTTATCCGGGATATGGCATTGGCATTTAGAGGTGACTCCATATAAGACCACCTCGGGAATGTGGTATTGGTTTCGTACCAACATGAATGACGATGAATATGCGTCTTTGATTGTCCCTAGTGATCAATGGGACAGATAGATGAGTCTGGAGGTAGAAATGAGAATGGTACTAAAGTCATGTGAAAGAGTGAAAACATGTACTCGTGAATGAATCACGAAGAGACGATTACGATATATGACACAGAACATGTTATATAAGGGCAAGTATGAGTAAGTTGGCTAGGAGCCTATGGTTTGTGCATGGTTAGTTAATGTCGCGGTTGGGATTATAAAGATCTCCTTTAGTATTATGTACTAATACATGTTTCCCTTCAGGGATGATGTGGTCGTTCTTTTCATGAAATTATGATTGTGTGAGAACGTTAACTGACGGAAAAAGTAGACTAAACGGTTGTCGATTTAGTTAATTGAAATCGACATTCCTCTATCTCCTCATAACCTTAATTGGGTACCTTAAGGAGGAAGTTGGTGATGATTCTAGTTTAAGAAATGAAATCACAAGTTTCACGTCGTATGAAGAGTTTAATGAATTTTATCGAGATGTCCCTGCTATCGTGAGATATGACGATAGTAAAGGTTTTAGATTAGCATAGTAATAGAAACTCAGATTAGAGTGTGCTTAAAATATGTTCTCAGTATGGAGAAAAGAGTAGATTATTGCATTGAGATATGATTCAAATTCTGTGTATATGTGAGTAGAGAGCATGATATAAAGATATGCTCATCGAAATGTTCAAACCGTGATAGTTGAGTTGAAAGCTATTGAAAGAACTGTTTATTTGAAAGTTCTAGTCTCGAGATCGATCTGAATCGAGAGAAAGAGTTGACAAGTTGGTGATCCAGAGACGATCACTTTTGTGTCTGTGCTGTGAGTTAGATATTATGTATTGATCCATGGGAAGATCGATGTGTATTTTCTGAATTTTAATAAGTGAGAGTATTTTATGCTATAGAAGATTTTGAAGATGAAATAGTGGAAACGGCTTGAGCTATTACAATGGTGGGTATAGTTATTGTGATACTACTCAGATAGTAGACATAGTACAGATGTCTGAATGAAAGATCCATGTTTAGTAATGTGAGTTAGTTACTTGGTTGACTCTAGTTGGTAATATCCTACTTTCAGCGAGGTTAATGACTATAGTGAGTCTTCCTTTCAGAACAGAAGAGTTCAGAAGTGTTATAATAAATGGTATTTTAAATAAGTTATCCATGTTGGATAAGATTTCTGTTGTTGATGCTTCTTCGAGATTGAAAGTGAATGATGTTGAATCCAGAACTTATACAAGAGTTTTGGTATGAGATTTAGTAGTAACATATCTACTAATGCAAAAGTAAGGAAATGCAGTTATGTGCATAAAGGTTTTGACATAGAGTACATTTCACAATATGGTCGAGTTATGGTTAGAAGTAGTTGACCAATAAAAATTGAGTTTCCAAAGCACACAAGACAAGACTACTACAGTCATTAAATGCTTTAATGAGAGAGTGAGGTAAAACCTTATAGATTTCAAATTTGATGTGACAAAATTTCCAAGAAAGGGAGATGTCATTCGAATTGTAGTAAATCAACCAATAAAGATTCGAATGATCATTTGGACATGTGCAGAGTTCCAAATTGGTAGATTACAGAGTATATGCCCCAGAGGAAGAATAACCTAGGTCTCAAGTTACGTTTTGACCTTAAGTATCACAGTTTAAGAGTTGTTGGCAAGAGAAATTTGAGAATAAGTGGACTCGTAATTTTGAAGAGTAGATGGAAACGTTTTAAGAATGTTGGTAACAACTCCTCCTGATTAGATTTTCGGGGACGAAAATCCCTAAGGGGGGAGAATTGTAACAACCCGATTTAGGGGCTAGTGGGAACAGTGATCTCGGAATCACTAATTCAAGGTTAGAGAAAATTATTTGCATGATATGTTATGTGTTATAACATGTTTATAAGGATGTATGGAAATTTTGGTGCTTTAATTTTAGCGGTTGAGGGCTTAATTTCGAAAAAGGATTAAATCGCATAAATTGCAAAAGTTCCATTCTATAGGCGAAAGGTACCAAATAGCCATGAAATATCAATTGAAGGTCTTTAAAGGACAATTAGACCATCTCAGATGTGTTGACCGGCCATGTAGACAAGGGGGACAAGAGCTTTTAATTTTGGTCAAAGTTGGTGGGTTAAATTGATGTTTTGTAATAAAATAAAGAAAGGAAAAAGATATCATCTTTCCACTCTTCCACTCCACCGAAAGTTTCAGCAAACAAGGGGTGTTTGAAAGCTAAAAAATTTCAGCAAGCTTTACTCCACTCAAGTAAGTGATTTTGATGGTATTTCTTGAAGAAAATTTCACTTTTGAGGTCCCTAAAGCTTAAGCTTTCTAAAGAGGGGACTATTTTGCATTATGGTAAAAAGTTTAGATATTTGCCATGTGAGATTTTAAGTTGTTAGCTGAGTTTTTATGGAAGAAGATGAATGATAGGATGATGAGAAACAACTTTTGTGAAAGGTGTTGTCATGAAAACACCTAATTGGGACTAAAATGCAAAAGTTGTAATTTGTTCATTAAGGCATGAAATAGATGGAATTGTGGATACTTGTAAGAGGATTAAATGTTCAGCTAGGATTTCTTAATAAGAAATTGAGATGAAAATTTATTTACGAGCCTAGGGGCAAAATCATAATTTTGCCAAAGTGTAGGGGCAAAATAGTCATTTTTGCCTAAAGTGTAGATTATGGTATATTATGATTTATAAATGATTAAATCAGAAAATTTCATTGTTCTAGATCAAAGAAAATGAGTTTCGGACCTAGAACGGATGAAAAGAGAAATGTGGGCAAAAAGGTCCATTTTGGCCCTTTCGACATGGAGGTAAGTTCATGTTCAAATGTTGCAATTACGTATGAGTTAATTTAATGTTCCAATGTTGTATGGTATGTATATTTACTCTATGAATGTATGAAATATCTTTGATGAGAGGTCAAAAGAATTGAATTTAAGAGTAATGGGAATTGTATGTAGAATGATATGATGATAGTTAAGGCCTCGTGTAAGACCATATTGGAATATGGCCTCGATGTAAGAATTCGTATAAGACCATGTCAGGGACATGGCATCGATATCTTAATACAAGTAAGACCCTATTTGGGTATAAATTCTATGTGACATTTTGAGTATGAGACTCAAGAGAGTTATTTAATAACTTGAGTGATTCAACGTATATGTTGAAAGAGAGAAAGTATGTGGTTGTACCATGAAAAGCACAAGTGTGTGTTAGAATTGAATTGATATGGATTCAGTATATGATGAACCTTTAGTGGGTTATGTGTATTCAATACGCCTTAGTTGTATGAGATAGATTCATTTATGCATTGTGTGAATGCGAACGAGTATCGTAGAAAGTTAAGTAAGAATAGAAGTATGTGAGGATGTTCTCGGATGAACATTTGAAATAGAGATATACATGTGGATTATTATCCATGAATGTAAAATAACGGTGAGCTATGTGCGACATCACCTTATTGATGGTAATGATAGGCTGTGTGCGATACCATCGCTTATAAATGATTTGTAAGCTAAGTGCGAAATCACCATAAGTATAAATGATTGGTTGGCTGTGTGTGATACCACCCTATTAGAGATTCAATGGTGGGCTAAGTGCGAAACCACCGAGAGATTAATAGTATGAGTATCGTATTGAAAATGCTTGATGAGTTGTTTTATATGATCATTTGGTGATCAGTGCAGGAATATGTACTAATTAAATGAGCAATTGGCATGTGGTGTTGTAAGAATGTGGTAAGAGACAGAATGAGTAAGCTTCACGAATGGTTGAGTAAGTTACCGTGAGTTAATGAGAAAAACTCGGTATAATACTTTGTGGTTATGTATATTCAATGAATGTCAATATTTGTCAGATTATGCATATGAACTTACTAAGGATTATTGTTTACTCCCTTACATTTCTCATCTCTTATAAGTTATTTTAATTAGCTCAGGTTGGAGGCCACCGGAGATGTTTTCACACTATCGAGCAAACTCTTGGTATGAGGTATCAAGTCCTTATGAGTCATGGCATGTATAGGGATTCTTTTAAAGTTGATTAAGTTCTAACCGATGTAGCCAATTTGTATTGGCCTAAGAGAATCTAGAGTTGGTTGTGTATGACCATAGATGATGGCTTAAGTTGGTTGTATTTGTATTGGGAGTAGTTCTCCCTAGTGTATGGGATAAAGACTTTATCTCTTTAATGATTAAATGTGTTAATTCATGTGTTTTAATTGATCATTTTAGAATTTTATGAAGTAGTATATGAATGTATGCAAACGGGAATGATAAAAGGCTTGGTAAGATAGCCTCTAAGCGCCCACACGAATAGACACACGTGCGTGTGTCTAGGCCTTGTGTCTCCTGCACCTTAGTATCTTAAGTCATATTAGACCACGGGCTGGTCACACGGCCGTTTGTCAAGGCCGTGTGATACACACGGTTGGAACATGGGCGTGTGCCAAGGCCGTGTGAAGTCTGCACTTGACACTTAGAAATTCAATTGTCACACGGCTGACGCACACGGGCGTGTGTACAGACCGTGTGGATAAGTCAGAATGCCAAGGTTTGGCACACGGGCCAGGGCCACGGGCGTGTCCAGGCCGTGTGGATTTAGTTAGTGTCGACCACGGGTGGAAGGCACGGGCATGTCTTAAGGGCACACGGGCGTGTCCCTATACCAACACGGGCGTGTGGCCCCTGTTTTAAAGAAAAGTTTCTTTTGGCTTGTAAAAGTTTCCGGACGCAAGTTTAAGGCCTCGTAGGCCCACGATATGAATGATTTGACTAAGAAAGAGAAGTTTTTAATTCAGAACAAAGTTTTGTAGCCCGTAAGTACATGTTTAAGGAAGTTCAAGCATAGTAATGTCTCGTATCCGGTTTTAGCCTCGGAATCGGGTATGGGGTGTTACAATTAGACTTCAGCACAGTGTTTCATCCACAGAATGATGGTCAGTTGGAGAGGGTAATCCAAATTCTGGAAGACATGTTAAGGGGCTGTGTGATTGACTTCAGAGGCAGTTGGGAAGATTATCTGTCGTTAGCGAAATTTGCATACAACAACAGCTACCAATCTAGCATTCAGATGGCACCCTACGAGGCGTTATATGGTCGTAGGTGTCGTACCCATACTTGTTGGACGGAGTTGGGTGAGCAACAGTTGTTGGGTCCGGAATTGATTTCAGAAACTGAGGAAAAGGTTAAGTTGATTCGGGGCCGATTAAAAGAAGCTTCTGATAGATAGAAGTCGTATGCGGATCTGAAGCGTAAGGAGATAGAATTTTCAGTGAGGATTGTGTCTTCTTGAAGGTCCCACCTTGGAAGAAAATTTTAAGATTTGGACGAAAGGGCAAGTTAAGCCCTAGGTTCACCGGGCCTTGTCGGATGGTGAAGCGTGTGGGACCGGTCGCCTACCAGCTTGAGTTGCCCCCGGAGTTGAATCGGATACATGATGTATTTCACATTTCTATGTTGAGACGCTACCGTTCAGATCCATCTCATATAGTGTCGGTGAAAGAGATTGAAGTAAGACCTGACCTGTCTTTTGAAGAAGAACCGGTGCAGATTTTGGATCGGGATGTTAAAGTATTGAGGAGGAAATCTGTTCCATTGGTCAAAGTGTTATGGCATAATCACGGTTCAGAGGAAGCCACGTGGGAGCCAGAGGAAGCAATTCAACAGCAATACCCCCACCTCTTTTGACCAGGTAAATTTCGAGGCCGAAATTTCTCTAAGGGGGGTAGAACTGTAACATCCCAAAAATTAAGTGTTGGTCATATTTGTGTAATTGCATGTTATGCTGGTTCTGTGTGATGTTTAAGGGTGTTTAGGGGCCCTATGAAGGCCTGGGGTCGTGTGGGAGCCCTGGTAAAATTTTGGTTTTGGGCACTTTAGTGGGGTGAGCTAGTGGAGGCAGGACTTAAGTTTAATTGGTTGTATCTTGTTAACACAAGAAGCAGGGTGGCCTAGTAGGTGGCGTCACAAGGGAAGCATGGGGGGGAGTGTTCGAATCCCACATGCTGGAAAAAGGGAGTTTTATTTTATGCTCAGGAAAGGGAGGTAGCTGAGTGGAGACCAAACTCCGCAGGAGAGAGAGAGGAATTGGTCAAAATGATTGAATAGGTGATGGAGAGTGAATTGTGGAGGACATTGAGGAGAGAATCAAGGGATTTGGGAGTGTGAGGGGTGGTTGGCCGAATATGGGAGCTTGTGGGAGGTGAATTTCAGCTAGGAGTTGTTTTTGGTAGGCAAATTCGGCTTTGGGTAGGGAGCAAAGAGAGAAAATTGAAATATTTTTTTGTGTGTGTGTGCCGAAACTCTCTAGGGACTTTTGGCATTGTTTTTCTTTTTGGCTAAGGTATTTTGGATCTTTGGCTTCAACTTTTTCTTGGCCGAAACCTCAATCTCTCAAGTGATTTCTTCTCTTTTCTGTTTCAAATACGTTTCTTTCGTTTGTGGTTGCCAAACACTTGTGGCCGAACTCTTTTCTAACCCTTTCCTTCCTTTAGCCAAATCTTTTTCTACATCTACCACTTCGACTTGTATTAATTGTGTAGTTTTCATTTTGATATATCATCCGTAGCTTAACCCTGAGTTATCTTATACTGTTGCTAAGGCCGAATCTTTTCTTTGCATTTGGCTCATCTTTGATTTAAGGTTAGTATTACTCTTCTGCTAGATTCTTGTTTCTTTTCACTTCATGTTCATTTGCTAAAAGCTGAAATCTTCACCCTGTTTCTTTTGTCTAAGGCCGAATCTGTCAGAGTGCTAGCAGACACTTTCATCTATCTTCTAGCCTTTGGTTTTTGGGAAGTGGGATGGTAAGTAGTTTTATGACCGAACTTAGGGGTTGGGGCTTTATTATTCGGTAAGTCCTTACTCAAACCGAAGGGCTGTTTGGGTCCTTTCGTGGGCATGATTAAGGGGTACTAACATCTGTTTCTCGTGCCAAACACGGCTAGGATCTCGACGAACTTAATCTGAGGGCCAACCGAACACTTGTTCCTTGCAGTGGAGTTCTTGGGTTGTTGGTAAGTGATGTAGATTGTTATTAATCTCAACTTATGGAAGAAGTTGTATAAAAGATTTAGACTAACTGTTAGTCAATGTGGATCTCAGGTATTCTGGAATAGTGCCAGTATCGCAAATCGTAAAACAGGTGTGTAATCTCACACCCACTTTGATGATTGCCTGTGGTGTTCTATGAAATAGCCAAAAACTGAAAAGCCGAAAAGCCAGCAACTATGACCACTCGAGCGTGCGAATGCTCGTAGTGGTAAATCGAGATACGAATCGCGACGTTAAGTCGTGAGGGTGTCACAAGCACTCTCGCGATACTGAGGCTGTAACGGGCCTAACCGACCCGAAACGGGCCAAATGAGCCCAATGGGCTTTCCGGCCCACTTGGGCAAAACTGTTAGAAAACTGTTAAATGATAAGTTTGAATGTGAAATTTACGATTTTGAGCCCGAAATCATGCTAAAGGGGCAACACGAGCGCGTGGGCTCGTTTGGGCCTAAAATGGTATTTAGGCCCAATAGTCCCGTAGAGACCCAATAAGGGTCCTGTGTCGTTCAGGGCAACAATAAGCTATTGAAAAGCCATAAATTGATACATTACTGAGATACCCTCGTTAGGTAAATTACTGAAATACCCTCGTTGGGTAAAACTACTGTTATACCTTAGGGGCAGATTTGGTATGATTGCGTATAACTTGATTAATTGCCATGATGATACATTTTGCATACACTGAAATATTATGTCATGACATGTTGCATTGGGATGGGTTATAATGATGGAGGAAGTCTTTGATCTTGGTGGCTATGCCACAATATCACGATTTCAAAGTGACTCGGCCACATATCACGAGCATTGGCGGCTTTGTTGCGTTTATACTGGTAGCTTGACTGCATTTTTGGAGTGTAGGGTTGGGTGGGTTGACTTGGTCCCCACATGGAGTGTAGGGCTGGTACGGGTGGAGTGTAGCGGATGGACTATTAGGTTGGGGGATGCATTTTCTGTTTGCATTACCATGATTTTGGGGACGTGGGCCCAAATTGATACTGTATGGGGCTTAGGCCCAGACTGAGACCATGACTGTGACTGGAATCAGGATTGCACACTAAGTTCTTGTAACTCACCCCGTTGTTTCAACCTTGCAGGTGATCCCCAGCGTTAGTGGATTTGGAGCTGTGGAGGACTCTGTGGTGGCCATACACCGGGAATTATTTTTGTGAACTTAGTAAATTTACGTTTTGCTTTATTTTAGTTTAATAATTGATTTGGGTTAATATTTATGTAATAAGGCCATTGGTTTATTTTCTTTTAAGTTTTCCTTGATAACTGCTAAATTTATAAATACGTAGTTTTCCTAAATCGACACCTACTGTTTTCAAATATATCATATTTTCGTAATTCACTGAAATTGAGTTCTGTTTTAAACGAGTTATTTGGTATAATAACAATGATAACAACAATAATGTTTTTACAAGAAAACCACAAAAACAAATTTGATTTTTCTCAAACAACAAAGCTCAAGTTTTCAAAAATAATACGAACTTTTTAACAAACGCGCAAGCTTCTAAACAACCCCTTCTATGTGACATACTAGATCCGGTCATAACGTCTAGGCCGGGTTTGGGGTGTTATAGATCATAACTCGTATGGTTGGTATATTGATCATATGTATTGATGGGTTTTGCCGTAAATAACTTATGATTTAGTTCATATTAGTAAGTTTAAATCATAGTATGAATGCTTGTGAGATTTTCCTTTATAATTCGGCTAAAAAGTATGAAAGAGCATGATGTATTTTTGATCATGAACTAACTTTATTTGAATTTACGGATATGCTATAATTTGATTGAGAGATAGATTTCAGTTGTGGTATGATGTTGGCTCATTGGGAATGTATGCTAATTGTAGTTGTGCATAATTATATATACGCATGTGTCATAATGGCTAATGTAATGAGTTGGTTGAGTAAAGACAAGTAGATTTGTTATTTGGACTTGCTAATACGTTAATAAACTAGGTGTACTATGAATTTATTGATTATGATTGAAAATGATATTGGTATCTTAGTAAAATAATATAGTCATTTGCGAATGATCTTGTAAATAGAAAATAAGTATGTTTAGTCTTTAGTAAACGGGTTAAATATGTTTGTTCATAATGACCATATCCAATCCCGTATATAATATTGATTATTAAGTTCATGTTTTATGTATATGTGTTTTAAGGCATTATGTGTGGCTTTGAGATATGATTCGTATATTTAGTGTGACTAATAATTTAAGTTAAATATTGAGTTAGCAAAATGTTACTTATATAAATAATTGCTAATAAGATCTATGTGATTATGTAATTGTACGAAAGTTGTATTTCCTCTGGTAATACCTCGTAACCCTAATCCGGCGACGGATACAGGTTAGGGGTGTTACATTTGATTGGTATCAGAGCTACGGTTTAGTCGATTCTCGGACTAACGTAGCGCGTGTGAGTATAGCTATACATGCCATAATTTATAATGTGATAGTGTGATGACTTCTGACAATGAAATGTGTTTTCTTCTTCTGTTTAGTAAATGGATCCTAATCCCGAGCAAGCCATAGCTGACGATGTCGAGAGTGTGGAGCCTGCTCCCGCGCAAGGGACCGCGCCGGATGAATCTCGACCAGCTACGAGTAATCATGACGAGGGGGATAAACAAGCCTTCTTTAATATAATGAACGATTGGTTCAATCAATATATCCGGACCAATCCGGCTGTTCAACAACCCCCGAATCTGAATACTCCACCTGTAGTACCGGTGGTACCCTCGATCATTAATCCCGAGAGAATAAATAAGCCTCCGGTTGTGTAATCAGAAAACACGGGGCTCAAGAGTTTAGAGTGAAGATGATGATGATGCTGAACGAGCTGAATTTTGGCTCGATAATACAATTCGTGTTTTCGATGAACTATCCTGTACACCTGATGAGTGCTTGAAATGTGCTATATCTTTATTACGAGACTCTGCCTATTATTGGTGGAACACTCTTGTATCGGTTGTACCAAAGGAACGAGTTACTTGGGACTTCTTTCAGACAGAGTTTTGCAAGAAATACATCAACCAGCGATTCATAGATCTTAAACGCAAGGAATTTCTCGAGCTCAAACAGGGTCGTATGACTGTTTCTGAGTACGAGCGCAAGTTTGTGAGACTTAGCCGATACGCCCGCGAGTGTGTTTCATCTGAGGCTGCTATGTGTAGAAGATTTGAAGAAGGGTTAAATGAAGATATAAAATTACTAGTTGGTATTCTTGAAATAAATGAGTTCGTGGTACTTGTTGAGCGAGCTTGTAAAGCTGAAGAGCTTGGGAAAGAAAAACGAAAGGCTGAGAGTGAAGCTAGAGAATTCTGTAAGAGATCAGCGGGTAAATTTTTTGAATCGTCATCAAAGAAGTTCAAAAATGAAAATAGCCGATCCAAAGCTAATACAGGTATCTCTATACGAGAACGACCACCAGTGAGTTCACAAGCTACTTCGATTGCTAGTGTCAGAAATACCTGACCAAATAAACCCGAGTGTCAACAGTGTGGTAGGCGACATTTTGGTGAATGTTGGAGCAAGTCCAACAACCGAGCTTGCTACAAGTGTGGTTCTGATCGTTGTGTTTATGTGATGTCAAAGTCTTAAAATTTATAATGAGAATGATCGAACCTGGAAACTAACTATGACAACGATTTGAGGCAAGCGCACCTATCGAACAGTAGTATAGTTAAGGCAAGACCGGAATGTCGAACCCAAAGGAACAAAAAGTACTAATACTAACTTTCATTTTATTATCTAGCCTAAAATAAAGGGAAATTGTTGTTTAATCTAAATTAACTAATTATTAAACTAAAGACTCTAAGACAAAGAAGAATGAATTTGGGGAAAATACTTGTGGGAAAAGCCAATTGATAAAGACAATACCCAAGGAAGAATCCACCTAGACTTCACTTGTTATCTAACTCTGAACCAGACGATTTATTCATTTGAACAAAACATAAGAAATCCTTAAAACCCCCTGAAGGAATTGAAGGAGAGATCCTCCATCTTGAGTATGATTCCGGCTTCTTGAGATGGATCAACTGGCTATCTTCAAGTAAACCTCCACAAATCTGCCTCCTTTAGCCTAGCAAGACGCCCCTTAACAACAGCCTTGGCCTCCCCCCCATTTGGGTCATACTTAGGGTGTTTATATAGGCTTTGGAATGTGTTTCTTTGCCCCTAAGTATCCTAATCCGAGTGAAATTTCTCTTTGTCACGGCAGGGGCATGGCCATGGCACACGCCCGTGTAAATTGTGGGCAGGCCTTGTGGAGTCCGTTGATGAGGCACGGCCGTGTGGTCTTGGGCCCAGGCCGTGTTGATTTCGTGATGTGGCCCATTTGGCCTGTTTTAAGCTCGTTTCTTGTTCTTTTCATCCTCCGGTGCTTTCCTGGGTATAAAACATGAAAACAAAGGATTAAGAGCACCAAATGACATAAAATAAGGGATAATTCATCCAAAAGCATGCTAAATGTGGGATTAAAATATGTTACTTTTACGGTTTATCAAATACCCCCACACTTAAGCTTTTGCTTGTCCTCAAGCAAAATTCTCAACTCATAATTAAAACGAACTTCCTCGATTCATAATATTCATCAATAGTGTTTCATCATAATTCAAAGATAATTTATACATGGATGATTCAACTCAAAGAGTCCTAAAGATTCAAACAATCTAAGTCATACCTTTGTAGCACAAAACCTAGGTGTTTCCCTTCATCTAAATAGTTACCTTTGATTCAAAATCGACAAGGATTGACATCCTCACTAAAGATTCACTCAAATCACTCAAGGTGTTTAAGGTTCAAGAAAAAGCACTCAAAAGTTAAACATGAAGAGTTAATCCCATAGGCTTGCATAAAAATCAAATGTCCACCACTATAATATGAGATGATACACAAATCAAAAGGTCTTTAACAGGGTTGTAACGGGGCTTGGGTTAAAGGTGTGGATAAAGGCTGAATTAGAAGGTTATAATCGAGATTGAATTGACAAATTACCTAACTAGAAATAATGAAATGAATATAAATAATTACATCAATTGAAAACTTGTAATAATAATACAACTACTAATACGAGCTTCTTTTTCAACAATTGGAATTTAGATGTATAAGTTCACTTGATCACAGAACTAATAATGAATATACTTTGATTTGATTTTTTTTGAACAATTCACAAATACATAATAAATGATGAATTTACTATCGAAATAATTAGGCAATTGATCAAATCAAGTCTCGATATAAGGGTAGTCAAAAGGAATGGTGATAACGAAAATGAAGGGTTTTGGGTTAATATTAGCGGTTGAATCAATAAAAAGGGTTGTTAGGATTAAACGGGGTTCACTTAGGGGTTAATTGTGAAGGTTGGCTTTTAGTGGAGTAAGTGGGTTAAATCCTAGGTGCCTTCATCATCTCTGTATATCAAATCAAAGGTGTGGTCTCGGCATGTATAATCGATGCAAGTTCTAGAATAACAAATCAATGTTGACACACTCATAATCAATAAGGTGAGAAAGAAAAAGAATATATGCTCTATAAGGCTCAAAATCTCACAAAAATTATGGGTATTTTGATGTCATTCTTGTAGATTTCAAACTCCAAAGTAATATTCAAATTTAGGTAGACAACCTAGAAAAATTTTTAATTTTGAAAAATAGACTTATCATGCTTGATTCTATAGTATCCTTCAAATTTAATTATCAATGCACAATTATCAATGACTTAATCCAAAACACATCAATAAAAATCATAAATCAGGGAAGTTTCATTCTAATCATAATATGAGAAACTTACTTTAGGACAAGGCATAATTCAGGGATTTTCAAATAATACTATAGTTAACCCCCCACACTTAAGATGTACATTGCCCTCAATGTACCAAGATAGATAATAGCACAATAATAATAAAATCATAAGATATTGGAGAGAAGTGAAACTTCCTGAATTATGGATGAAATCCTTGGAGGATGTTCCATGACAAATGTGATGACTAGGTAAAAGTGATGGTTTCGTTCCTTGAGTTGTATATTTAATCTAATTAATCTGCGAAGTCATCAATTAAATGTTCAGGGGAAAATAAATAATGAGAGTTGTTAGAGATACTCGTGGGTTAGACAGCCAGTTAATAAAAGCAATTAAACTATAAATGAAAGTTTTAAACATAAATTACAAAAAGTCTTAAAAATAAAAATAAAAGATGAAAATGGAAAATAAAACTAAAAATAAAGGAAATAGAAGGACTCAAAGGTCCTCGTCGTCGGCTGGATCGCGCGGTGGTGGCGGTGATGAGATATGAAAGTGATGACAGATCTGCTGAAGAGTTGCCTCAATCCCGTCAAATCTTCGAGCGGTGTTATTGAATTGCTGCGTACAGTAGTGCTCGAACTGAGTGAGACGTGCAGAAATGTCTGAGAGGGAGGCAGCCGAATGAACTGGACGATGGCCTTGTTGTGGTGCTTCCTGTGGTGGGGGGACATCTTCATTAATGTCCTCAGGGTCCTCCTCGTCAGTGGTAGGCGCTAGCCGATATTGGGGAGGATCGTCCCACGTCGACGCTAAATCATCCTCATGTGCAGCATCGTCCGAATGCCTTGTGGGGACATTTGTCCTATTAGTGTGAGGGAGGAGATCTGAGAGTCGGTGCTGAGGAGCCCAAAATATCTAGCCAAGCGCGTAATGTAGGGACCCATAGAAATGACCCCTCTCCTGTGCGGCTCCGTTTGATGTCTAATGGCGAGAGCGATGAAATAAGCTAAGTCGAAAACGTGCCCGTTCGCCATGCACCATAGGAAGTAGGCGTCGTGAGTGTTGACGATGCTGGTGCTCTCTCGCCGACCTGTAAGTGTGTGAGCTAGAATAGCGTGTACGTACCTTAGAGATGGGGCAAGAGCTGTTGCCTTGGAGCGGCTAGGGTCGTAATTGCCTCTGTTAGGGGCTAAATTGTACCAACAATTTGTGGGAGTGTTGTGGATATGGCGATGAAGATCCGACATGTCATTTTCCTCTCTAAATTTGTCGGTATAAAGTCCCAACGCGGCTCCAAATTATGGTACGTTTAGTTTTCTTATGATGCCTCCGAGGCGGAACTGGATTGTGCCGGGGTCGTCGTAGCTTAACATCACTGTCTAAAGATGAAATGTTGAACAGAGCTCCAAAGTGAGCTCTAGATACGTGGACTCGATGATGTCGAAGAATTGGCTCCAAGGGTCGGTAGTTAGGAGAGCCCGTACGACATCGGCTAGTTGGACCTGCTCCAAAGCAGCACAATCGATTCATCTCCCTACGCCGAGAGGTCTTGCGCGTAGTATCTTATAACTATCCTCTTGAGTCCCCAGTGGAAATTGTAGAAACGGGTGGCACACTTCGGTGGATGCGCTTACGGAGGATGAACCGGGTCCCTTTCGTTTTTTGGAAGTAGGGACTGCGGTTTTCTTTCCTCGGGATGACGACATTGTACCTGAAAGTAGTACTTATTCAAGTAAATTTTTTATATTAAAAAATATCACATATTGTGATCAATATTCAGAATATACACAGACTTGAACTCATAATAGAACCGTTCAACCATATTTAGTATGAGTAAGCATTTTGATAATGAACGATTCCCATTCAATTTATTAAGTACACAATGACTAAAGTAATCGAAAAAGTAATCAAAATAGTGATAAAAATCGTAAGGATTAACTCTAAAAATTACTGATAATAAAGTTTAAAATAAACTTAATGAAATGAATTTCTAGAAAAAAAATAGTTAAATAGATAGAAATGAGATAGTTAAAAAACGTTGTGGGAAGTGGAAAGTGTATAAATTCGGCTTAGGAGGGTAAATGAGTGCTGTTTTTGGGTCTTTTAGGGGGTATTACGAATTATCATTGTGGCTTTCGGCATTTGGAGAGTTTTGCAAATAAGTTAGTCTTTCTTTTCTTTACCGAATATCCTATAGTTACCCTCACACAAGCGCATTTGATCTTTTCTTTTCTCCCCCTCATTCTATTCTTCTGTTGCCGAATTCTTCCATTGCCGAAAAACCATCATTCCTTTTTGCCAAATTCTCTCTTAGCCAAACTTTTCTATTCTTTGAATTACCATCATCTTCTCTCTGCCAGAAATCCCCATTAGTGCCGAATCTTTGTTGTTTTTCTCTATCACAAATCAGTTGGTATATACTCTCAGTCAAGGTTAAAAGCTGAATCTCGTTTGGTAGGCCGCCGGATCTAAGGTTGGATTCGGTAAGTATTCTGTTAACTCCTCTTAGTACGTTTTGTTGAAAGCCGAAGGGCAATCTAATTTCTCATTGTCGTGGATCTTGTATAAACAAGGGCAAGGTTCAGAGATCGCAAGCGTGGTAGGATCGTTAGTAAGGATCTAGGGTACACTTGTGATTAGCAGCTAAGGAAGGGCCATTAGAACCCGGGGGCACACGGTAAGGTTACGGTAAGGTTTCGGCTTTTGAGTAAATATTTTTGATTAAGTATGAGTGGTTGATTGAAGGTTGGTTGGTTGTAGGATCAAGGCTAAGGATAGGATAGCACGTCACAGTGATCAGGTGTGTACAAACACTACACACACGATATCGGCAATGCCGAAAAGCCGAAAAGCTGAAAGTGGCTAAACGGGCCCGGTGGGCCCTGAGGCTAAGTTTGATAAAATGGTTCGGTTGATTATACGAATTAAGTTAGCCATGCTTGATACATGATCTGGATATGTTTTGGGCCTAATAGGCCATATGATGAGATTTGGGCCTAACGGGCCGTAAGGACATAAAATGGGCTTGATGGGCTCATGGGGACGTAGACAAGTATGCTAGGGTTTAATGGACTTTAGGCCTAGTTCTGAACAACTCTTAAATCACATAAGACTTAATCTAACAACCAAACATGTTTGTGGACAAGTCGATTAGTTAAAGTGTGGCAATCGACATATGCATGTCTAGGATTGAATCTAGTCAGAGCTTGGTACTTAAGCGGTCCTAATGACCCACCTCCTCTTTTCTGAGATCCTACCTGGTGCATAGTGTTTGTTCACTTTAACTGCGAGGACTTGTTTATGGGCCAAAGTTCATAACTAAAACGCAAGAGGGACCAAATACCCTTATATTTACAAAATTACTAAAATACCCTTATATTTGTAAAACTACTAAAATACCCTTATATTTGTAAAATTACTAAAATACCCTTATATTTATAAAATTACTAAAATACCCTTATATTTGTAAAATTACGAAAATACCCTTGTGTAGAATTACTCAAATACCCCTAGATTTGTAAATTACCGAAATACCCTCGGTTTGCAAAATTACCGAAATACTCCCGGTTTGCAAAATTACCGAAATACCCCTGGTTTGCAAAATTACCGAAATACCCCTGGTTTGCAAAATTACCAAAATACCCCCGGTTTGCAAAATTACCGAAATACCCTCGGTTTGCAAAATTACCAAAATACCCCTGGTTTGTAAAATTACCGAAATACCACTGGTTTGCGAAATTACCAAAATACCCTCGATTTGCGAAATTACCGTTTTACCCCTACACGAAAAAATGATCGTTGTACCCTCGTGGTAGTACTAGCGTTGTATGTGTTAATTGTATGATCGATTATGCTTGAGATGTGTTGCATACATGGATTGGTTATGAGTAGAATTACCGAACTACCCCTGTAGGGTAGAATTATCGAAATACCCTTATAGGGTAAAATGACTGATTTGCCCTTGTAGGTAAATGATCGACTTGTGCAATGAGTGGACTAATTTGACTGTGGTTGTATGACTGATATGCTTTTATTACATGTTTAAATAATTGTTACTGAGCATGGCCATTTTGCATACACGTGTAATGATTGAGCATGACATACACGACATATTGCATGGGGTTGGGATTATTAATACGGAGGAAGTGCTAATAGCATCGCGCGTGCTAAACAGCGACTATGGATCCACCGAGGGCTTTATAGCCACCGCAGGCTTTTTAGCCACCGAGCAGCCATGCTGCACCGATAATGTTACCGAGGGCTGTGTGCCATTAACATGGGCTTTGTGCCGTAATTATGGGCTCTGTGCCAATACCGAAGGCTTTGTGATGTTATTATGGCTTTGTGCCAATCATATTTACCGTGGCTATGTGCCTAACATATATATATATTGATGACTCTGTGTCAATATTTGAGGATCGCATGGCCGTATGGTATGGATCCAGGATCGCATGGACGTATGGTATGGATCCACAGAAGGCTTTAAAGCCTAATATATGATTAGCAGCTTTGCTGCAACGTTCGGTAGTACCGCAACCGGGCTACCCATGGTGTGTAGCGGAGGGGTGGGTCGAGCTAGAATTCCCCACAGGAGCCATAAGGTTGGAAGGGAAATGGTGTGTGTAGTGGATGGATTTTTGGGGTGGGTTTTGCATTATCTTGTTGTATATGATGCGATATGATGTGCTATGAGGTCATGGTGGGCTAAGGCCCAAGACCACCGATTTGATAGGGCTTAGGCCCAATGTGAATATTTGTATGAGAATTGATTGCCAAGGGTTGTACACACTGAGTTTTGAAACTCACACCCTTTAATTTAATATTTCAGGTGGTCATGCATAGACGGCTCGACGCGGGAGAGGACTCGGAGATGGCCACACTACAAGCTGTTCAAATGTTTTAATTTATTCAAATGATTCTTTTTTAAATACTGTGTTTTTTTCATTGGATTGTAATAAGGCCATGTAACTCCTATTTGACTTTGAATTTTGGGTTTATTATTATTATTTTTTCAACTACCCACTTAAGAAATTTCATAAAATTTTTAAAGTGTTAATATGGTTTTCGAAATAATCTTATGTTTTGGGCTTTTGGGCCTTAAATGGTTAACTAGTAAATTGTTTTGAAGTGCGCCTTTAATGTGACATTCCAGATTCGGGCCTAACTTCTAGGCCGGGTTTGGGGTGTTACATTTAGTTGTATCAGAGCCAGGTTGCAAAACTCGGGCTGTGAAATAGGCATTAGATTTTGGGTTTTAAAAAGTTTTTGGCAGGATTCTTGTAGTGTGGTTCACCGAGTCCTCGACGTCGAGCCAAGTAAGTTCTTTGTACTACATGTGTTTAAATTGTTGAACTGTGTAGATATTGGGCTACTTTAAAATAGGTTTTTAGAGACTAAAAGCCCGTAGGAAACTTAAGCCTGTAGTGGATCTTCGACCACGAAACCATTTTTAAATTGTTACTCACATAAGACATGTGCCCTAAACAAGTGGAACTATGTACTAACTTCATAAAATTCTTAATTCGAATAATACAAGAATCAATGATGAGTGCTAGAAGAGGAGGAAGAGGCCGCAGCCGAGGTCGTGGAAGTGTTAGGGCTTTGTAAACATTTGAACCAGAATTTGGTACTTATTCTGCGTATATTTGAGAATGTTTGCAATAGGTGGATGTTTTGGGTATGTATTAAAATTATCAGGGTCAGAGTGCGCAGCGGTAGCGTGGTGGGGTAGTTGATACACGACCATCCTGTTAGTTAGAAATTTCGAGGACGAAAGTTTTTTATGGGGGAAGAATTGTAACGCCCCGAATTTGGGCCTAGAAGTATTGGGCCTATTGGGCTTTGGGCTTTAGATCTCAGAAAATTTTTAAGTAAGCAAGAAAAAGACAATTGGCATGTGGGCTTTGAGGGTAATGAATTTGGAGTGTCTAGGGGTGTTAGAGATGTTCTGGGATCAAGTAAGGGTATAGGAAAAATTTTAGTTTTAGCCCAAGGGAACTGTGACTTCAGCTAGTAGGCCTTTTAAATAAATGAAGAAGAAAAATGACACAAAAGAGCTAGTGGTGTAGTGGCAAAGTGGCGCCACTTAGGGAGCAGGGAGGTGGCGTCCTTAGCAGGCAAGGGAGTCCAAGGTTCGAGTAGTGGCATGGTATTTTGTTGGGGATTTAATTTTTTCCTTCTAGATGGTTAGTAGTGGCGTTGGATGTGAACTCTGAAGGAAGTGTTCATGAGAGAAAATTAAGGAAGGGATAAAGGAGCTTATCTTAGAGAAAATTTAGGATGAGACTGAGGAGTTATCAGGCAGAAAAGTTAGGAGCTGAGAAGTGTGAAGAGTTGGTGCCGTTGTGGGAAGTGGGAAGGGTATAAATTCGGCTTAGGAGGGTAAATGAGTGTCGTTTTTGGGTCTTTTAGGGGGTATTACGAATTTTCATTGTGGCTATCGGCATTTGGAGAGTTTTTCAAATAAGTTAGTCTTTCTTTTCTTTACCGAATATCCTGTAGTTACCCTCACACAAGCGCATTTGATCTTTTCTTTTCTCCCCCTCATTCTATTCTTCTGTTGCCGAATTCATCCATTGCCGAAAAACCATCATTCCTTTTTGCCGAATTCTCTCTTAGCCAAACTTTTCTATTGCCAAATTACCATCATCTTCTCTTGCCGAAAAATCCCCATTAGTGCCGAATCTTTGTTGTTTTTCTCTATCACAAATCAGTGGGTATATACTCTCAGTCAAGGTTAAAAGCCGAATCTCGTTTGGTAGGCCGCGGGATCCAAGGTTGGATTCGGTAAGTATTCTGTTAACTCCCCTTAGTACGTTTTGTTGAAAGCCGAAGGGAGATCTAATTTCTCATTGTCGTGGATCTTGTATTAACAAGGGTAAGGTTCAGAGATCGCAAGCATGGCAGGATCGTTAGTAAGGATCTAGGGTACACTTGTGATTAGCAGCTAAGGAAGGGCCATTAGAACCCGGTGGCACACGGTAAGGTTTCGGCTTTTGAGTAAATATTTTTGATTAAGTATGAGTGGTTGATTGAAGGTTGGTTTGTTGTAGGATCAAGGCTAAGGATAGGACAGCACGTCACAGTGATCAGGTGTGTACAAACACTACACACACGATATCGGCAATGCCGAAAAGCCGAAAAGCTGAAAGTGGCTAAACGGGCCCGGTGGGCCCTGAGGCTAAGTTTGATAAAATGGTTCGGTTGATTATACGAATTAAGTTAGCCATGCTTGATACATGATCTGGATATGTTTTGGGCCTAATAGGCCATATGATGAGATTTGGGCCTAACGGGCCGTAAGGACATAAAATGGGCTTGATGGGCTCATGGGGACCTAGACAAGTATGCTGGGGTTTAATGGACTTTAGGCCTAGTTTTGAACAACTCTTAAATCACATAAGACTTAATCTAATAACCAAACATGTCTGTGAACAAGTCGATTAGTTATAGTGTGGTAACCGACATATGCATGTCTAGGATTGGATCTAGTGAGAGCTTGGTACTTAAGCGGTCCTAGTGACCCACCTCCTCTTTTCTGAGATCCTACCTGGTGCATAGTGTTTGTTCACTTTAACCGCGAGGACTTGTTTATGGGCCAAAGTTCATAACTAAAACCCGAGAGGGACCAAATACCCTTATATTTACAAAATTACTAAAATACCCTTATATTTGTAAAACTACTAAAATACCCTTATATTTGTAAAATTACTAAAATACCCTTATATTTATAAAATTACTAAAATATCCTTATATTTGTAAAATTACTAAAATACCCTTATATGTAGAATTACTAAAATACCCCTAGATTTGTAAATTACCGAAATACCCCCGGTTTGCAAAATTACCGAAATACCCCTGATTTGCAAAATTGCTGAAATACCCCTAGGTTGTAAAATTACTGAAATACCCCTGGTTTGCGAAATTACCAAAATACCCCCAGTTTGCAAAATTACCAAAATACCCCTGGTTTACAAAATTGTCGAAATACCCCTGGTTTGTAAAATTACCGAAATACCCCTGGTTTACGTAATTACCAAAATACCCCCGTTTTACGAAATTATCGTTTTACCCCTACACGACAAAATGATCGTTGTACCCTCGTGGTAGTACTAGCGTTGTATGTGTTAATTGTATGATCGATTATGCTTGAGATGCATTGCATACACAGATTGGTTATGAGTAGAATTAACGAACTACCCCTGTAGGGTAGAATTACCGAAATACCCTTATAGGGTAAAATGACTGATTTGCCATTGTAGGTAAATGATCGACTTGTGCAATGAGTGGACTAATTTGACTGTGGTTGTATGAGTGATATGCTTTTATTACATGTTTAAATAATTGTTACTGAGCATGGCCATTTTGCATACACGTGTAATGATTGAGCATGACATACACGACATATTGCATGGGGTTGGGATTATTAATATGGAGGAAGTGCTAATAGGATCGCATGGTCGCTTGACGACTGTGGATCCACCGAGGGCTTTATAGCCACCGCAGGGTTTTTAGCCATCGAGCAGTCATGCTGCACCGATAATGTTACCGAGGGCTGTGTGCCATTAACATGGGCTTTGTGCCGTGATTATGGGCTTTGTGCCAATACCGAAGGCTTTGTACCGTAATTATGGGCTTTGTGCCAATACCGAAGGCTTTGTGCTGTTATTATGGCTTTGTGCCAATCATATTTACCATGGCTATGTGCCTAACATATATATATATTGATGACTCTGTGTCAATATTTGAGGATCGCATGGCCGTATGGTATGGATCCAGGATCGCATGGCCGTATGGTATGGATCCACAGAAGGCTTTAAAGCCCAATATATGATCAGCAGCTTTGTTGCAACGTTCGGTAGTACCGCAATCGGGCTACCCATGGTGTGTAGCGAAGGGGTGGGTCGAGGTAGAATTCCCCACAGGAGCCATAAGGTTGGAAGGGAAATGGTGTGTGTAGTGGATGGATTTTTGGGGTGGGTTTTGCATTATCTTGTTGTATATGATGCGATATGATGTGCTATGAGGTCATGGTGGGCTAAGGCCCAAGACCACCGATTTGATAGGGCTTAGGCCCAATGTGAATATTTGTATGAGAATTGATTGCCAAGGGTTGTACACACTGAGTTTCGAAACTCACACCCTTTAATTTAATATTTCAGGTGATCATGCATAGACGGCTCGACGCAGGAGAGGACTCAGAGATGGCCACACTACAAGCTGTTCAAATGTTTTAATTTATTCAAATGATTCTTTTTTAAATACTGTGTTTTTTTCATTTGATTGTAATAAGGCCATGTAACTCCTATTTGACTTTGAATTTTGGGTTTATTGTTATTATTGTTGTTTCAACTACCAACTTAAGAAATTTCATAAAATTTTTAAAGTGTTAATATGGTTTTCGAAATAATCTTATGTTTTGGGCTTTTGGGCCTTAAATGGTTAACTAGTAAATTGTTTTGAAGTGCGCCTTTAATGTGACATTCCGGATTCGGGCCTAACTTCTAGGCCGGGTTTGGGGTGTTACACTTATATATTATGGCATATTTACAGTATTGGTAAGTGAAAGATATTACAATGAGTTTCTTAGTTACATATATGAATTGTTACTTTGAGTAAAAGTGACTTATGGTATGAAACTTCCTTTAAAATGAAGGTTATTTTGATGTATTTGGATTGAAAAGGTAACATTTGAATTATGTGGATGAATGGTTCATATAGTGAAATTCTTTTCATGATATGAACAGGTAATTAAAGCTTTACAGTGTATATGATTATATGAAATGATCTATGATTTAAAATAAGGATATGGAATATATGATAAGTATAGTTAAAAGAAAATGAAAGTATAAGTTAGTCATATGATAGATGAATGGTGAAACTAAAATGCTTGATATGTTATATGCCTTGATTGGATTGGATTGGATTTATATATGCATTTCTTCACCTACTAACTTTGTGAGGTATGGTGTATAGGAAAACAAAATTTTGTCTATGACTAAATAGAATTACTCATGGTTGCTTAATTTAATGCAATCGATAAGTTTAAGTTCCTTTATATGAGCTTACTAGGCTCTAGTTGTTTATATAGTTATTTTCTTCATTTTTGTAGATCACCAGAAAGCTCGAACGGTTGGAATCTTCGTCGAAGCACGATCGTACTATCCATCAATCCACTTTGGTAGCTTTTGAATATATTGAAATGGTTATAAGTGGCATGTATAGGGTCGTATGTCTATTTGGTATGTATTAGATTGTGCCAAGCCATGGTGTGCCTTAATGCTGTAACACCCCAAACCCGGCCTAGAAGTTACGCCTGAATCTAGTGTGTCACATAGAAGTAAAAAAACCATCTTTGCTATTATTAAAAACTTGCTTGAGAAATACAGCCTCTTTGTTAAAACCAAAAACACTTAAGCAATTGTTAACTACTTGAAAACGTAATAATCTTTTAAAAAAAAACCTTTTTAGTAATGAAAGCATATTTGAAATGAACAAAATAAAAATGTGATGTTTAGAAATAGAGTTGCAGAAGCATTTTGGAATCGTTACGGAAACATAGATAAAATACAAGTATTTTTGAGAGATCGTTTGATGAGTCAAAAATCGAGGTAGTGAGCTTTAAAACCGTGACTTTTGAAAATGTCGTAGATAATTTTGAAAGAGAATCCGAATTAAATCATTTGTGAAAAGTTTGTTATAAAATCCATTTATTAATCAATTTTCGAAAGCCATTATTTATGATTTTAGAAAATCCCCGTTAAAACAATTCAAGCAATACTATAAGTATGACTAAACATAAAGCAATTTAAAACATATCCCAGAGGCCTTATTACAACATAAACCAAAATAGAAAAATAATAAAATAAATCAAAATAGAAATTTAAAGTTCAATAACACCATTTCTGAAGTATGGCTTCCATCGAGTCATCCATGGCCCAAGTCCACATCACTGAGCATTACCTACAAGGGTTAAGAAAAAGGGGGGTGAGTTACAAGAACTCAGTGTGAAATCCCCTTACCGTTATCCACTAGGCCTGAACCCGCTTAGAAATATCTTGGGCCGAAGCCCAATTACAAAATATTATATATATGAATGCAAAGAATGCAACCCAACCCATCCATCCAATCTCTCCCCCGTACCAGCCAGTCTCTCCTGTGGGTATCAAGTTAACCCACCCCGCCAGTCTCTCCAATTTGCAGTCAAGCTGCCATTTATACTATTTGTGGCTGAGCCACTAGATTCATATACGGTAAAATGATCGACACAGAGTCGTTAATTCATATGTTAGGCACGTAGCCATTATCACAATTTGTGGCAATGCCACCGGTCTATACTTCTCTTCATTCAAATTTTTCCATCCCATGCAATATGTAAAGATGCATCATACATAATCGTAAAACATCCATATAAAAATAACATCCATTAACCTATTGAATACTTTTTATGAATCAGCCCATTAAAGCAATACGATCATTCGGCCCATAGGGGGCATTTGATAATCGGTCCATAAGGACATTTCGGTAAATCGACCCATTATAACAATCTATCAAATCGGCCCATAGGGGCATTTTGGTAAATCGGTAATTTTACCCACTAAGGGTAATTCGGTAATCTCGCAACCCAGGGGTATTTCGGTAATTTACACTCCAAGGGTATTTTGGTAATTCCGCAACCTAGACTTAACTACTAATGTGGGGCATAAAAATCGAAACTGTCCATCTGCGTTGTACTGACTAAATTGACTATAACTCGAGTTAGGAATCTCGAAATCTAAATTCGTAAATTTTCCTTGAAACTAGACTCATATATATTCTTACTAAAAATTTTCCAAAATTTTCGGCTTAACCATTTAGTACAGTTTATTCCTTAAAGTTTCCCTTGTTTCACTGACCAACGATTCTAACCTCTCTTACCTTAATTTCAAATATCTCACTGTACGGTTTTCATATGTTGCTTCCACTTATTTCTATTGAAAATAGGCTCACTAACGAATCTATACATATAAATTATAACTCATAATTCACTTTTTACAATTTTAACCAATTTTTCCAAGACAGAACAGGGAACCACGAAGTCCATCAGAACCAGTCTCACTAAAATTAAGATATCCCAGATTATAAACTTCCTCTTCCTCCTCTGTTTCTTTCATATAAAAATAGACACAGTAAGCTTTAATTCGATATCTTTTTCACTTTCTAATTCCTTTTATCCTATTTTTTCAGGATTTTTCCAAAATCACGTCACTGCTGCTAACCAAACTGTTTCTTTGCAAAATATGGTTACTACTATGAACATACGCACTCCCGAGTGGTCTCGGATGCCAGTTTTTGATTTTCTTCGGTATTTTGACCGAATCATATTTCATACAAACATCCAGAGAGGCATGAGATTACACACCATTTCAAACATATATTCGGAAGGGTACAGGATTACACACCTTGATTACAAGTTGTGCTTTCTACCGTTTCAACACCAAGAATGTGATCTCCCTCAGTGCACCAAAAATCGATCCTACCCTTTGGCTACCGAAATCCCGTCCTAACAATATTTGGTGAGCGAAAGAGTCGTTAGCAATTATCCCACCTTTGATCAAAACAAATCTTATAACAACGTTCTTACCCCACTTGCTTGGCAAGTCGACGATAACGATTTGGTTAATACAAATCACTTGTGCTCCTTCACCTTGTTGAAAGCCCTAAATCCAGCGATGGCCATATCACAGAAAAGAATGTAACTCAGACCCAATGAGAGAGAAAGAAGAACACTCGATTATTAAGGAAAACTCAAATGAAAGAAAGTTATCGACAAAGAGAGAACTACTACTTACCGATTGTTAATTTCCTTGTAGCGCCACTCACTTAAATTACTACGAAAAGAGGATGATTTGATCACAAGGTAATGTCGAATTAAGAATAGAGAAAATGTTGATGAAAAGGTCAAAAGAAAAGAATGGATGGAGAGAAGAGTGCTAGATTGTTTCAGCTATCTAAGGGGAGATGAACAAAAAGGTGAGTGATTCGGCCAAACAAAGGAGAAAGATGTACACTCAAAGCTTGAAGATTCGACAAGAAGGAGAAGGAAATTTGGAGAGAAAAGAAAAATGACACAAAAGTTGCAAATAGGAGTTTTTGTCCAAAACAACACCAAAAATTTTACCAATTGCCAAAGAAAATTCGGCTACCTCCCTCTACACCCAAAACAATCCACATTCATGACCATAATGGTCAAAAATTGGCCAACCACACTTTCCATAACACTTCCCTTGAAAAAGGCCACATGTTGCCCTTAATTTCCCATTTCTCTTGATTTCTTTCCTCACCTTCATCCTTTCCTATTTTCCTTAGCCATCTTGCCAAAAATAAAAAGTCCACCTTGCCTTATTTACAAGCTTGACCGACACTTAGGGAAAAAGTACAAAAAAATTAGTCAAAATTTTGCACTTGATGGGATTTGAACCTCCTCCCTCAAAGTCCTTCATGTGGCGCCATATCCTCTTTACCAGAAGCTCCTTTGTGCAAGCAAATTGCTCTCTTATTTCCATAAGCCTTGATGCCACTTACTATCTCTCCTTAAAGTGCTAAAACACAAAATTTTACTAAAGCCCAACTTGAACCCGGAACTTCATAGAACCCCGTAACTTTCCAAAATCACCTTCCTAATAAGTCCAACTTGAAATAATGCCGTTCCCTTATTCTCAAAAATTTTTAAAACGCTTCTACGCTCAAGGCCCAATGGGCCCAATAGGTCCAATTCTACTAGGCCCAATTTTGGGATGTTACAAATGCTTTTTTCGATGGTTTGTATATGAAGTGTATTTATAAGATGTTAATGGTTGTGCATGGCCTTTTGAAATTAGGAAGGAAATGGTTGATTGAAATGTTTTTAGATGTGGGTATTTGGTATATTTGAAGTATGTTAAATGATTGAACTTATGATGTTAAATTGATTTAGGATAAGTGTTTGAAATGTGGTGCCTTTGAACGACATATTGGTTAGAACATATAGGTTGGTTCAATTGGTATGTTTTGTATGTGTTTAAGGTGTGTTTTGGTCATATGAATGTGTATATGAAAGGTGTGTTTTGGTATGCAAGTATAGGTTTTGAAATTGCTTTTTTAAGGGCTAAATTTGGAGCACACGGTCGCCTCACACAGTCGTGTGTCATTTATATTTTAAGTGCATATTTCACACAGTCTGAGACACGGCCTACAACATGGTCATGTGTCTTGAAACAGTTTGTTACAAGATTTAGCACACGACCGTGTGACCCTATTTCAGTTACACACGGCTGTGTGTCCCTACTTCGAATGTCCACACGGTCTAAGCCATGTCACACGGCCGTGTGACCCTTTCTTTCTCAAGTTTTTAAGTTTTTCCTAAAAAAAAATTATTTATTCAAAATGATCCCTGATCGTTTTTAAATTGTTTTTAAGGCCCTGAAAGCTCTATTTAAGGCCCAAATGTGTATATTTGCTATAATTGGAATGAGTTATTGAAAGTTTATACCTTAGTTGAATTATTGGTCTATTTTTGAAGTTTAAAGTTCTATTTTGTACAGTAACGCTCCGTAACCCAAATCTAGTGACGGAGATGGGTTAGGGGTGTTACATTTAGTGGTATCAAAGCTACAATTTAGTCAGTTCTTGAACCGAACGTAGCATGTATGGAGTCTAGAAATACATGTCATTTTATAACCTGTGATAGTTTGATGTCTCCTGACTTAATTTGATTATTTTTTCATTTAGATAAAAGATGTCTTCCAATTGAGCTAATTTCAATGAAGCTGAAAGTTATGTTCTTGTCACCAATCAAGGGGCTATCCATAATATGCCCGATTTTCTTACGCTTAGAGGTGAGAATCGTAGTATCTTTATTATTAATGAATGATATGTTTAATATGTATATGAGAATCGATTTTGTGACTCAACGACCTCTACCCCCTCGTCCTCAAAGTCTTATACGACAGAATATTCACAGGATTTATGTTGATTAAGTCTGAAAGTGTGGAGCTGAAGATTTTAGCTATAGAATGAGTAATAATTTGGCCAGAGTCGAGTACTAGTTAAAAACTCACAGAGAGTTCTAGATGAAATATTATATCTTTCCAAAGATTAACTGAATTATACGGTGTCACTGTTAAAAGAAGAGGTTATCCATTAGTAATCGACTTTAACCAAGATCTCTTCTGAATTGATTTTTGAAATAATTACGTTAGCAAACGATATTTAGACAAGAAGAAAAATGAAGTTCTTCAATTGAAGCTGGGAAACAGATCAATTGTGGATTTTGGGTAAGAGTAGTTTAGCTCGGCAAGTATGTTAATAAGATAGTATTGATTGAAGAAAAAAATGTGTATTCATTTTGAAGATAGTTTAAACAACGATACCAAGTTGACGGTTGGTGCAATGGAAATTAAAAAATTTGTAATTTTGTCTAGTTGAATTCAGAGTAGGGAATAAGTATACAATCACAAGAAATAGTATGAAACGAGAGCTCACGACTTTAGTAAATGTAGCACATCCAGAAAATTTTTCTTCTTTCTTATGAAAGAAAATGAAAGAAGCAAGTTGTCGTTTTTCAACAACATCAGGGTTATCCGGTAGAGATTGAATGAAAAAAAATAGTATGAGATCATTGATACCTTTAGTAGCCAATGTGGTAGTATGAGTGTTTGAAATGTGGTGCCTTTGAATGACATATTGGATAGAACATATAGGTTGGTTGAATTAGTATGTGTTTAAGGTATGTTTTGGTCATATGAATGTGTATATGAAAGGTGTGTTTTGGTATGCAAGTATAGTCTTTGAAATGGCTTGTTTTAATGGCTAAATTTTGTGCACAAGGCCTGGGACACTGGCTGTCACACGGCCGTGTGTTATTTATATTTTAAGTGTAAGCTTCACATGGTCTAAGACACGACTGTGTGTCTCAAAACTGTTTATCACACGGTTTAGCACACGGCCTATGATATAACTGTGTGACCCTATTTCGATTACACACACGGGTGGGCACATGGGCTAGGGCACGGCCATGTGTCCCTACTTCGAATGTCCGCACAGCCTGAGCCATGTCACACAGCCGTGTGACCCTAGCTTTCTCATTTTTTTAGGTTTTTCCTAATTTTTTTTATTTATTCAAAATGATCCTCGATCATTTTGAAATTGTTTTTAGGGCCCTAAATTCTCGATTTAAGGCCCAAATGTGTATGTTTGCTATAATTGGAATGTGTAACATCCTAAATTAGGGGTTGTGTGTAATTTAAATATTTTCCCATGTGTGTGCTTGAAGGATTAAATTCTAGGATCATTGGGCATGTTCTAAGGTCTAGATTTAAACCCGAGCTAGGCTCGACTTAGTGTTAAAAATTTCTTTTTAAGGGTTAAAAGGAAGGAAGCTAGGGGATAGGGGTTAAATAAAATTTTGGGCGAAACGTGACACAAAGAACAGCATGGCTAAGTGACCTTCATGCGCCACTTAGGTGCCTTGGAGGTGGCATCAAACGGAGGTCTCGGGTTCAAACGCAAGGGACGCAAGGAGTTTTATTTTTTTGGGCTTTGGCGTTGAAGGAGTAAAGGCCAGGAAGAAGGCTTATAATTAAAAGGTGAGGGCTTTATGTCATGAAATTCCAAAGGGAAGAGTGGCTTAAGGCGTGAAAAGGGAGGGGGCTGCTGCTTGTGGTCGCTGGTTCGAGTCCAAGAAGCAGCATTTGGATTTTTATTTTTCCTCTTTGCTGCTGGCGTGAAGGAGAGAAAGAATTGGCATGATTTTGGACTCTTCAAAGTGATAGAGTTTGAGCTTTTTTTTTTTAATTTCAGCTGGAAGAGTAATTAATAGTATTTTATTTTCATTATAATTGTTTAAGGAGGATTAGGAGATAAAGATGTGAGATAAATCTTGCATTTTTGAAAGCTGAAATTATCACCTAAAAAGGAGGTGCTGGCCGAATATTGGACTCCTTGAGGGGGGCTGTCCATATCTATTTTGTACAGCAAAGATGTGCCAAAGTTGAATTTATTTTCTTTTCTTTTCTCCAGAATTTGCTGCTGCCGAAACCACCCCCTTTTCCTACATCTTTTTTTTTTTTTCTTTTTCTTCCTCCTCTAGCCGAACCTACCCTCCTCCTTCACTAAAATTTCCAGCCCTTCCAATTGTGCATTTGGTCGTATCTCCCTAAAGAGAGGTTTGATATGTGGAGTTTAAGAGCCTACATAAATTAAGGGAAGCTTTAGGAATTATTTTTCCAAGGGTGAGTTGGTAAGCACTTTTCGGCCAAGGGCCTTTGATAAAAGTTTATTGTTTAATATCAAACTAATGAGTGTGCCATGGTTTTAGGGGCAAATTAAGACTTGGGATTGGTTTGGGAATCAATTCCGTTCAAGGTAAGGCCGTAAAAGAACCTCTGACATTACTTGGTTTGGCCGAATAGGCCTAAGTCCCTAACCATGCTTTTTGGTCGATTATAGGACAAGAGATCTAGCGACGTAGATCGGATCTTTGGGATCTAGGAATTCCGGTAGAAACAGGTGTGTGTAAACTCTTTACACACTTTATTAAGAAACTTGCTATATTATTGTCTTGAGTATAAATTTTGGTAGTGATCTATGATATGCTTGTGGGCTTAAACATGGATTAGGGTAAGTCCCCTAACTTGTGATTTTTGATATATGATTTGCATGCCATCACATGATGATTAAATGCTACGGTATGATTTATGAAAATTGTTATAAAAGCATGTGATGGTGGGATTGATGAGAGGAGGGGATGAATTATGGGGTATCGTCGGTGGTTTTGACCACAAGATGGGTTGGCCCCATCAGATTATTTGTGACCTATGGTCATCGGTGGTTTTGACCACAACAATTGATTATTTGCGACTAAGTCCCGGTGGTTTGGTACCACCGATGGTTTTGACCACATTTGATATATTGTGACCTATGGTCATCAGTGGTTTTGACCACACGATGGGTTGGCCCCATCATTAGATTTGTGACTCTAAGTCATCAGTGGTTTTGACCACCAGTGGTTTTGACCACACGGGGTAGAAAAGGAGTATGGATGGTTAGGTTGGGTTGCATGTGCATGTTTATTAATGACTTGTGTATGAGTTACCTTATCGGGTGGGGATTACACACTGAGTCTTGGTGACTCACCCCCTTCTTTACCATTTTGCAGATGAGTAGAACGCGGAGATGGAGCCGGAGAGGACTCGAGGCGGCCATGCTTATCAGTGGATTTGATATTACTTTGTTTAGGTTAATCTTATTTATTTATTTTTTTCTTAAAGTCTTTTAATTTGGGTTGTAATAAGGCCGCTAATTCTTGGATGTTTATTTTATTGCTTTACTTTACTCATGTTATTACAAATGGAATCTTATAAAAATTAATTGAACCGGTTAAAAGTAACTTTTCTAACTTAATAACTTTTACGAGTTTTTAAAGAAGTTACCATCGGGTAACAAAATTCACCACTTCAATAATGATTTTGAAAGTTCCTTAAATTTTAAATAATCAGACAGTTTCAAAGAGTTCATCAACCCAACCATGTTTATAAAAGCCCAATTGAGTTTTCAAACACCGTTTTAAAACCTTAGCCAAATTTTATCAAATTTTCACCAAACTATCAAATTGGTCCAAATTATTTTACTCCGTGACATACCAGATCCGGTCAGGACTCATGGGCCGGGTTTGGGGTGTTACAGAATGAGTTATTGAAAATTTATACTTTAGTTGTATTATTGTTCTATTTTTGAAGTTTAAGGTTCTATTTTGTACATTAACGCTCCGTAACCCTAATTCGATGACTGTGAATATGATATGTGAGTTGTGCAAGTATACACGTCAAATCAAGTAATAAATTGATAAGTTAGATCGTCCACGGGGATTGAATTAGGTATACAAATGGTCAAGTAATTGTAATAAAGTTAGATTAATGTTATAGCAAAATGATTATAAGAATGCAGTGGTAAATAAAAGGAATATCAATGTGAACAAAATGTGTAACTGATGAATAATTGAAAATGCTATGACAATGCAATAGTAATAATGAAATGGCAATTACGAAAATGATTATATATGAATAATATGTAACTGAACAAATAAACAACTAAGGATGCGATGGAAAAGATACTACGGCAAGGGATAAGGGAAAAGAAATGCCTCGACAAAATCATAATCAATCTACTGCTCAAAAGAGTTCTAAAGTGGTCTACTTCTTTTGAGAGCAAAAAACTCAAGTTACCTTGCCCGTCTCTCTATGCCTTGAATACAGTGCCCTGCACTGTTTCCTTCTGTATGAACGCTATTCTATCTGCTCTATGTCAAGAGTCTACTACAAGTATCTGTCGAGTACTTGCCCATATCATTCAATTTCAGTCCAACTGATCAAACCTTTTTAGAATTAAATTAGTTTGTAGGCATGTTGCATAGTCGTCTATGTTTAGGGATTGCACGTATACAATTTAGAAATAAAAAAAATTGAATGAAACAGTAAATTAATTCAGATCTATGCTTCAACCATTAAAGAAAATAAAGGTTTCATCATGTAATCCCAACCCTATGAGATTTAGCTCAGGGGTTGGCAAGTAAAATTCAAAACCAAAATATCATTCAACATCGTTTCAATCAAATCAATTCACGGAGAAATAGTTAAGAAATAATAGAAGAATGATGGGAAGACATCTTTCACTTGTCCAGTTCACACTTCCAGTGGCATAGTGTCCTGTGGTGGTTGAGAGGGACTGCCTTCGTCTTCCTTTTTCCAGCTCTACTCAACCCCTACCCTCTAGTTTCACCTATGGATCTCCACCTTTGTCCCCCCTTTAGGGTTTCCTCCTTTGGTTTTTTGTACCTTTTCCCTAGGGTAAATCCAACAACCCATGTTTATTTTCTCCTCTTTTTAATTTTGTTTTCAACAACCAAAGATTACCTTCTCCTCTTTTTAAATTATTTTTTTCTAGGATAAAAACCAACATCCCAGGATTATCTTCTCCTCTTTTTTAGGTAGATTTTTTGTAACAACCCGATTTTGGGTCTAGTCGGAACAATGGTTTCGGGACTACAAATCTGACATAGAAAAATTTATTTTTATTATATTTTTATGGTCTACAGTTTTATGGAATGATTTCGTGAAAATTCCGTTCAAAAAATTTGACGTTTGGGCACTCAATTTAATAAAAAGGACTAAATTGTAATAAGTGCAAAATGTGTGTTCTAGAAGCTAGAGGTGTATAATTGCTATGAAATTTTAAATTGGAGGTTCTTAAATGGTAATTAGACCATTAGTTAAGTTGGTGGTCAAAAATTGACATGGTTTGGTATGTTTCTAAAGTTTTTCATTAAGGGCATTTTAGTAATTTGGTAAATTAAATGAATTAAAAAGCCAAATTAAAAGCCAATTTTTGTCCATCTTCCTCCCATGGCCGAATTTTACAAGGGGAAACCATGGCTAGGGTTTTTCAAGCTTCCAAGCTCGATTGTAAGTCCGTTCTAGCCCCGTTTTTAATGATTTTTGTATTTTTGAAATCCTTGTAACATGATCTATCTATTTCTACCACTAATTTAAGAAATAATCAAGGTCTAAAATTTTACCCATGATGGATATTTGTGTATTTTGATGTTTAATGGTAGAAAATGTATGTTTGGTGTATGATAAACGACTTTTGCTAAGTGATTTTCGATGAAAATGCCTAAAAGGGACCTATTTGTAAAAGTTATTAAAGTAGGTGTTAAAATGCGAATAAAAGAAAAATATGGGCTGCTGTAAGCATGTATAAGGTTCGGCTAGGCATGGGTATTGAAGAAATTGAGTACATTTCATTTTATGAGCCTAGGGACTAAAATGTAAAAATGTCAAACTTTAGGGGCAAAAATGTAATTTTTTCATTATGTGATTTTGGGTTGATTTGAATAGTATAATGATTAAATAAGTTAAATGTGATGTTATAGATCAAGAAAAACAAGATTCAGGATTAGAACGGGGGAAAAACAAGTATTTGACGATTAGGTCATTTTTGCCGTTTCTATGCCGAGGTAAGTTCGTATGTTTAATAAATATTAAATTATATGTGTATAAATGCTTGATTGATATAATTGTGGTAAATGCTACATTATTGAAGTGAAATGTGAATGCTATTGAGTACGATACTACGAAAATGACCGACGGAGATTCGATACAGCAAAGTCCCGGTTGAACATTAGGAATAGATAGGATACAAATGTCATGACATTAGGGTTAATGTGATTACGTGTAAGACCATATCTGGGATATGGTATCGATATGAGACTTCATGTAAGACCATATCTGGGATATGGCATCGATATGAGACTTCGTGTAAGACCATAGCTGGGCTATTGGCATCGATACGAGATTTCATGTAAGACCATATCTGGAATATGGCATTGGTACGGTACTGTATGTACGAGAATCTCGAGTATCCTTTAGTATTCCAAATAGTTCAACGGGAAATTCTACAGGTATGTCAAAGGAGAGAAAGCATATGTAAGTATTATGGATTGGTACTGGTATGCACGTAAAGTTTATAAGCATTGACTTCATGAAATTGTGAGTTCATGATTTCCACAAAGATGTTTTTGTGAAAACCTTGTGATTATTGGTCAATACTTGTGATGTATGAAATACATGGTAAATTCGGTTGACGATTATTTGTTTGGCTTTTGGGCTAAATTGAGTTATGATATGGCATGTTTTATTCACACAAATTGTATTTTATCGGATATGAGAAAAAGGGAATATTGGCATAATTGCCTATTAAAAAGGTTATGGAAGTATAGGAAGATAAGAGATTAGGAAATTGGAAGATGTTAAAGTATATGCTTGAAATGTAAATACTCATAATTAATGTGCATGGCTACTTTGAAATTTGAAATGATTTGTATTTGTTGTAATCTGTTACAAAGGAGAGATTATGGTTGTTAGGCTAATGCCAAGATATGTTAAATTATGCTTATAAGTTGATAGAGTAAAAATTATGACTGAATGAAAAATATAACTGTGAGATTTATAGCAATTTGTTTTATCTTGTGTTTAAATTGTTGAACTTGATAAAAGATTTGTAAGAGTTGCTTATTATTTTTGTACGGACTTACTAAGCTATATAGCTTACCCTCTTATTTTCCCATATCTTATAGGGTTATTAAGCTAGCTCGGGTTGGAGATCGCAAGAGATCCTATCACACTATCAAGCTATCATTTTGGGTATAAATGAATTCAAGCATTTTAAGTCTATGGCATGTATAGGGACTAGGCCAATTTGTTATGTGTGCCATTATTAAGTTGGCCATATGTGTTGGTTTATAATTGTTAATGCCCTCTTGTGAATGTGAAATTAGTATGTTTTTAACGGGCTAAGTATGATGTTTTAAGCATGATAAATAATGGCATGAGAATGACATGTTATTGTCTTGGTTGTGGTTATTTGGTTGCTCTCACATGCTTGATTTACTGCCATGAGATGTTGTGTAGATATGTGCAAGTGAGGGTGGCAAAATGGCTTGGTAAATAGCCTTGTTTTTGTCCACACGGGTAGACACACGGGCGTGTGATCCGACCGTGTGTCCCCTGCACCTTAATTTTGGAAAAAAATAGAATGTCAAGAATTGAGCACACGGGCAGAGACACGGGCGTGGGTCTAACTCGTGTGTGCTACACGAGCGTGTGGCACGGTCGTGTGGCACAAGTCAGAGAGCTCCCTAAATCAAACACGACCTGTAGCACGGGCGTGTCTGAGGGCCACACGGGCGTGTCCCGAACCCACACGGGCGTGTGACCCCTATAACATGAAAAAAATTTCTAAGTTTTGTAAAATTTTCTAAAGTTCTCGGTTTAGTCCCGAACCATTTCCAAAGCATGTTTTGAGCCTTGTAGGCACGTATTAGGGACTTTATGATCGAATATGAATGGTTTTAATTTGGACAAAAATTTATGACTCGAAAATGTGTGTTTGCTTGTGTTTATGTCCGGTAATGCCTCATACCCTGTTCCGGCGTCGAATACGGGTAAGGGGTGTTACATTTTTTTGGTACAAGGCAGTTGGGCTGAAACCGATATGCATTGAGTGTTGACTCGGTCTTCCTAGAATTGCCACTGCATTCGTGCTAACAAAATGTCTAACATTTTGCCCCGGCAAACCTTGACTCCTTTATTTCTCGTTCCTTAACCTGCACCTTCCAAACCACCAAATATAGCCCTACCACAAGCAATTAAAAGTAACAAATAATAATATTTAAGCATCGTCCAAGCTTCTTATGCAACATTCTAAAAAATGCTAAAATAATATCCTAAAATACAACTAAGTTCACTTATGTACAAACAATTGACCCAGTCTAAAGACATTATTATAACTCTTTTCAAGAGTTATCACACCCCCAAACATGAGTTATTGCTTGTCCTCAAGAAAGATATCCATGATTGCATGAACGTAAGAATTTCCATAGCAACATAATCACCTTTGCATTGTGAGACCCTTAAGAGAGCATTTTGTACTTGAGTTCTCAGCAACATTCTATGTTTAAAAATTTTATCAAGTTTCATAAGCTTATTTAGCAAAGGCAGTGCAAAAAAATTTTGTAACACCCCAAATTTTGGGCCTAGAAGAATTGGGCCTTCAGCTTGGGAGCGCCTAAAATTCTTGAGAGCAAGAAAATGGCACGAATGCATGTTAGTACTGCTGGGTTAGCAATATTGGAGTGTTTGGGGTTTTGGAGAAGTCTTGGGTTCAAACCTGGGCTTTAGCAAAAAATTTGGTTTTAGGTGAATTAAACCCTGGATGTTGGTATGTAGGCCTTAAGAACAATTAAGATTAAAATGTGACACAAGATGGCCTTATGGTCTAGTGGTGGAATTCGAGTGAAAGACTGCTGGGGAGAAAGTTTGAATTAGTCTTGAGATGTTGGGAGAAGATTATGCAGCAAATCAAGGAGGGATTTATGGAGAAGTTTAAGGATTTTGAAAAGGGGGAGAAGTTGTAGCAGAATGGGAGTGCTAGTATGTGCAAATTCGGCTAGAAGGTTTTAGGTGCTTACGTTTTGCTTTGTTTAGTTTTCAGCATTTTGTTTTGTGCTCTTCAAGTTCTTTTAAGGTGCTGAATTGTGTTTTTGGGGTAGCCTTTAGCACCGTTTTTCTCTCGTTTTCTTTTCTAGTGGCTGAATATTGCATTTTGGGTATTTTATGAGTGGTCGATTTCTCCTTTCTTAATTTTGCCAAATCTTTCCTTTCTTTCGGCTTCTCATTTCTTTCTTTTCTTTCCACCGGGTTGGCCTAATCTCTATCTTTCTCCTCTCATATTTCTAAACTGATTATACCTTTCTTTCCCCTTTCTTTTTTTTATTGAATCAATTATTCTCCTTTTCTTCTCCTAAGCCGGATACTCTTTTCTTTCTTACACCTAAGTACCTTGAATCTGTTGGCCGAATATCACATCTTGTAGCTTGGGTTTTGTGTTGACTGATTGTTGCTCTTCTTTTCATCTCTATTATTTACTTCAGTTCTGGCCATAGGTTTTTGACCGATTCTCTTCCTCCTCACCTATTCATCTCGTTTTGGCTTGACAACGGTTCTCTGGTAATTGTAAGTATGATCGACTCTTGCTCTGTTTCTTTAATTTCTATTTTTTTTTTGTTTTAAGAGACCTCACTCTTTGGTTTTGCTTAAAACCGAATGCCATTTCTCCCTATCTCTAGTTTTGAGACTTGGTTGGACAATGGGTTTTGTTTCAAGCCTTTGGGTATGCGAGTTTTGTTAATGGGTGGTGCGTTTCGTGTGTAGATACTAATCAAGAAGTGGGTAATTCTTTGTTAATCGCCAGTTTAGTTGCAAGTATCCATTGGTTCAAGCAAGGTAGGTGACTGTGGTTTGAGTGATGAGGTTTGGTTGATTAAGGCTGGTTATGTTTTGTTTATATGCATGTAATCATGTGTTGTGAATGATTATAGGTTGTAACACCCCAAACCCGATCTAGACGTTACGACCGGATCTAACGTGTCACATCAAGTGACGTTTGTAAACCGGAAAGTTTGAAAAACTCATTACAAAACATTTATTCTCTTTGAGACTTTTAGGATAGTAATTTCGTAAACACATTATTTCTTTATTAAACAAATCGTTTATTAAAGAGAATTAAGTATCATGAAGCTCGTTTGAGTTGTATTTTTATCTTAATTTTTTAAGGTTTGAAAAATTGTAATTTCCTTTAAAACTCATTGTCATTTTAAAACTCGCGTTTCCTAATCTAGCAGGTAGTAATGAAAAGAAAATACCAATTAAAAGTTAAAAATCCCAAATGGCCTTATTACAAAATCATTAGTCCAATATATTAAAACTAAATTAAATAAAATAACTAAGTTTACGCTTAAAACATATCGAGCGTGTGGCCAACTCCGAGTCTCTCACGGCTCCAAATCATCTAAGACTGGGGATTACCTGCACAGTTAAGGAAAAGGGTGAGTTACGAGAACTTAGTGTGTAATCCCTACTCTGATGTCGATCTGGGCCCAAGCCCTAATCAATACTGACTCGATGCGGGCCTTAGCCCTATCTGAGAATCAGTGGGTCCAAGCCCAAAATCATGTCAATGCAAACATAATGCAACCCAACCCAGTCCAACCATCACACCACCCGTACCAACCCTACACACCATGTTGGGACCAAGTCGACCCACACAGCCCTACACACCAATAACGCAACCGAGCTGCTAATAATAACGCAGCAAAGCTGCTAATAACAGTAAAAGTGGCTGAGCCACTTGAATCAGTATACGTGGCAAAGCCACTAAATCAGTAAATCGTGGCATAGCCACCAGTACAGTACTTCCTCCAAAATACAAAACCCAACCCAATGCAACATGTCATGTCATATATAACCCATGTATGCAGTATATGACAATCATAATCAGTCATACAAAATACACATACATCACTTATACTACCACTAAGGGTATACGATCATTTGGTAGGTTGGGGGTAAAACGGTAATTCACCCTCGGGGGTATTCTGGTAATTTTACCCATCGAGGGTATTTTAGTAATTTTACCCATTGAGGGTATTTCAGTAATTTCACCCACTGAAGGTATTTCATTAATTTCACCCACTGAAGGTATTTCAGTAATTTAGTCATCTAACAGCCTCTCCAAAGGTCTACAGTCACCTCGAGCGACTCAGATACCCTTTCTGGTCAAAACGGTGCAATTGGGCCCAAAGCCCAATTTTTGGCCCAAGCGGGCCCACATGCTCGTGTGGCCCATTCATCCCATTTTCGATCACGGCTCTGCGAACCTCGCAGCCGCATCTATTATCTGGCACTTACCATGGATTTCGCCCATGTGGGCCTGTTAGCCCATTGGGCCCATTTTGGCCCAACAAGGCCCATTACGACCTAGGCCCACAAGAAAATTGGTGGCATTCCCCACGGTCTATCGCCAACAATTGTGGCTCGGTTTATCTCTACGAGCGCTCGCACACTCGAGTGATCTCGGATGCCAAAGTTTCAGCTTATCGGTTTTTGGCTTTAGCCGATTCACAGTTCATCAGGGTGTGAGTGCACACCTTCATTCATCGCATTGACAGAACTAAAGTGGGTGTACGATTACACACCTGTTACGAGTTGTGGTTTGAAACGCTTCCAAGACACCTATGATAACAACCATCCATTAGTTAGTCACAAAGTCTTGCTAAGCCCGAGTATTAATCGCTTAAATCAACTTACTTTACTTACCAGAAAATGAAAGACCCCTTGCAGTGGAAGAGTATTGACCTTACCCCACGGTTATGGGAAACGAGTCCCTAGCGACAAACGACGAAAAAGAACATGTTAGAACCGCTACTCCATGGCAACTAGAGAAACAGCCTTTCGACCCCAAAGAACCCAAATCGAGAAAGAGAGAAAAACAGTCAACCTATATTCGGCTATAGCCACAACTTACCAACAAGTGGGAGAGATTCTGAAATAGTTAGAACGAAGAGAAGAGAATATTCGGGCCCTAAAAGATTCGGCCTACACAAAAGAATCAAGGCTTAATGTTTGGCTAGCTTCACAAGATCAAGAGAAGAATGAAAAGAAAAGAAAGGTTGGGTGTTCGGCCAAAGGAGAACCGAAAGGAGAAAATGTAGATATTGGGCTTAGAGAAAAGAAAAGAAGACAACGAAGTATGAAGAGAAATGGGAGGAAAAGTAAAGATTCGGCCAACCAAGCTTCCAGACGAAATGCTAAATCGAGCAACTGAAGTGTGAATAACAATTAGCAAAGAGGAAAAGAAATGCACGAAAGGTAGCAAAATGTACGGAAAGAAGAAAAATGCACCAAATGCTTCAAAAGAAGGAATCCCAAAAATGCTCCCAAAGACCCCTCAGCTGAAATTGTATCATGCCAACCCCCTAGCCGAAATTCTCTTCCTCCCTAGACTCCCAATTTCGGCCAACACTCCCACACACACCACTTCCTCGATTTTCTCCACCCCAATCTCCTAAAATTCCTCCCATCATTCCATTTGAAAGTTTTGACCAAGTCTTCAACCTCCCTTGTAGAGTTTGATCCAAACTCTACTTCTTCCACTCCCAAGACATAAAATAAAAGCTCTCATTTGCTTTCCATGGGATTCGAATCCCACTCCCCCATGCTACTTCAGTGACGCCACAGCCACAAGTGACATGCTCATCTTGTGACACCTAAACGGACACAAATATACTTAAGTCCTACTGCTAATAGCCCTCTCCTCTTAAAGGCCAAAAACTAAATTTTTTCCAAAGCTCAGACTCGAACCCAGGCCTCCTTAGAACCCCAAAATTCACTCAAATAGCTAGCCGTTCAAGCACAACATGAATTTTAAGCAAAATTACAGCCCCTAAATTGGGACGTTACAACTCTACCCCCTTAAAAAAAATTTGGCCTCGAAATTTACCTGATTAGAAGAGGTGAGGGTATTGCTGTCGCATTGCCTCCTCAGGCTCCCACGTGGCTTCCTCTGAACCGTGATTACGCCAAAGCACCTTGACTAACGGGACAGATTTTCTTCTTAACACTTTAACATCACGATCCAGTATTTGCACCGGTTCTTCCTCAAAAGTCAGATCAGGTCTTACCTCGATTTCCTCCACCGGCACTATATGAGAGGGATCGAAACGGTATCGCCTCAGCATAGAGACGTGGAACACATCATGTATACGATTTAAATCAGGAGGCAGCTCCAGCTATTTGGCAATCGGTCCCACACGCTTTAATACTCGGTAAGGCCCGATGAATCTCGGGCTCAGCTTGCCTTTCCGTCCAAATCTTAGAATCTTCTTCCATGGTGATACCTTCAAGAAGACAAACTCCCCCACCGTGTACTCAATCTCTTTACGCTTTAGATCAGCATACAACTTCTGCCTATCAGATGCTTCTTTTAACCGGTCCCGGATCAACTTAACTTTTTCCTCGGTTTTAGAAACTAGTTCCGGTCCCAACATTTGCCGCTCACCCAGTTCTGTCCAACAAGTAGGGGTACGACACCTACGACCATATAACGCCTCGTATGGTGCCATCTGAATGCTGGATTGGTAGCTGTTGTTATAAGCGAATTCCGCTAGTGGCAAATAGTCTTCCCAACTGCCCTTGAAATTGATTACATAGCTTCTTAGCATGTCTCTCAAAATCTGAATTACTCTCTCCGACTGTCTATCAGTCTGAGGATGAAATACCGAGCTGAAATCTAACCTTGTACCCAAAGCATCGTGTAACACTCTCTAGAACCATGATGTGAATCTAGGGTCCCTATCCGAAATGATAGACACTGGTGCAGCCTCACAATCTCAGCCACGTATAACTTGGCCAACTTCTGCAACGAGTAATCAGTGCGAACCGGTATAAAGTGGGCGAACTTAGTCAGTCGATCAACAATAACCCATACCGAATCTTTCTTAGTAGGCGTCAGGGGTAGCCCACTAACAAAATCCATGGTTACCCTCTCCCATTTCCAGAGTGGAATTTTAACAGGTTGCAGTAATCCAGAAGGCAGTTGATGCTCAGCCTTCACTTGCTGGCATGTCAAACACTTACCTACGAAATCGGTAACCTCACGCTTAAGCCCTGGCCACCAGTATAGTTCACGCAGGTCTCGGTATAACTTGTTCCCACTAGGATGCATAGCGTATGGGCTACTATGCGCTTCCCGCAGTATGGACTGCCTTAACTCAGAATCCCTCGGTACACAAATTCTCCCACGGAAGCATAATACTCCCTCACTATTCAGCCCAAAGTCCACAGTTTCTCCCTTCTTCACCAGTCGAAAACGAGGAATCAACGATTCATCCAGCAACTGCTTCTCCTTAATTTGATCAACCCAAGTCGGTCTGACTTGAATTTCAGCTAACAGACTACCATCCTCAAACAGGCTGAGACGAGCAAACATTGCTCTTAGATCAGATGCAACCTTACGGCTCAATGCATCCGCTACTACGTTAGCTTTTCTCGGATGATACTCAATCGAGCAATCATAATCCTTAAGCAACTCTATCCATCTTTGTTGTCTAAGATTCAACTCCTTCTAAGTAAGGAGGTACTTGAGGCTTTTATGGTCGGTATAAATGATCGACTTCTCCCCATACAAGTAGTGTCTCCAAATCTTTAGTGCGAATACCACCGCAGCTAATTCCAAGTCATGAGTGAGGTAATTCACCTCGTGCGGCCTAAGCTGACAAGACGCATGCGCCACCACCTTACCCTCTTGCATCAGCACACAACCCAAACCAGTGTGCGACGCATCACAGTAGACAATGAATTCCTTTCCAGGCTCTGGCTGTATTAATACCAGAGCTTCAGTCAAAATCTTCTTCAGTTTCTCAAAACTCTCCTACTATTTATCAGCCCAATTAAACGGTACCCCTTTACGCGGCAACATAGTTAGGAAGTGCGGCAATCGATGAGAATCCCTCAACGAACCGTCAGAATACCCGGCCCGGACCGTAAAACTTGAATCTTGGATACGGTCTTTGGTGGTTTCGGTCCAATACGGCCTCAATTTTTAGAGGATCAACCCTAATCCCCTCGGCAGACACTACATGACCTAGAAATGTCACCTCTCGTAGCCAAAACTCGCACTTGCTAAACTTGGCATAAAGCTGCTTTTCTCTTAGTATTTGCAGAACAATCTGGAGGTGCGAATCATGATCCTCTTTGGTTTTTGAATACACCAGAATGTCATCTATAAACACCACTACGAACCGGTCCAAATAGGGTTTGAAAACCCAGTTCATCATATCCATGAAAGCAGTTGGTGCATTTGTCAACCCAAATGGCATAACCAGAAACTCGTAATGTCCATAACGAGTCTTGAATGCAGTCTTGTGCACATTAGCCTCCTTAACTCTTAGCTGATGGTACCTCAATCTAAGATCTATCTTGGAGAAGACCGAAGCTCCTCGCAGCTAGTCAAATAGATCGTCTATCCTTGGTAATGGGTACTTGTTCTTAATTGTCAGTTTATTCAATTGACGATAATCAATACACATGCGCATGGACCCATCCTTCTTCTTCACGAACAATAGCAGTGCTCCTATAAGGATTTGAGCCTTTAACTCTACCAACTCTTTCGGTGCCATTCTATAAGGGGCGATGGACACCAGAGTCGTTCCAGGTAGAAGCTCAATGCCGAATTCGACCTCATGATTTGGAGGCAACCCTAGAAGCTCTTCGGGGAATACATCCGAAAACTCCTTTACAGTTCTGACATTCCCAACAGATGGACCCACAGAATCAGAAATACTGACATAAGCTAAGAATGTCTCGCAACCCTTGCGAATCTGTTTCTCGGCCCTTAGTGCTGAGATTACATTAGTTAAATAATCCCTTCGCTCCCCTATCACAATCACCTCCTCATCCTCAAAGAAGACTTCAATACCATACGCTTAGCAGCGCAATCCAAATTCGTACGGTGCTTCACTAACCAATCCATGCCCAAAATAAGATCAAATTCACCAAACGGCAGTTCCATCAAATCTGCCAAAAAGACAACCCCTTGGACCTCTAGGGGTACATTTCTAAATAGTTTATTCACTCTAACCAACTGTCCCAGCGAACTTACCACCGACGTTTCTCTGTCAGTAATTTCAAACTGTATACCCAACGACCCAGACACAGTACATGCAACATACGAGTGTGTAGACCCAATATCAATTAAAGTGGTATATGGTACATTATAAATGAGGAACGTACCAGTTATGACATCAAGGGCGTCACCATCCTCTCGGTGCCGAGCAGCATAGACCAACGCTGGCTGTCTCGCCTTCGTGTTACCAGCACCTCTTCCCAGTGCTCCACGACCTCGTCCCAAACCATTACCCCCTCTGGCTTGACCCCAGCCTCTCGGTGGCTGCTGACCACCTCTCCCTGGCTGAACATAGCTACGACCCGCGACTTGCATCGACTGAGCCTCTGAGTACAGTCTTTAACCCTGTGGTCCCTAGACCCACATCTGAAGCACGCTCCAAGTCTCTTCCAGCACTCACCCTGGTGCGATCTTCCACACACAGTGCAAGGCTGTGGTCCGACAGCAACAACAGGAACCTCAGCTCAGACTAGCCCATCAAATCTAGGCCTCTTCTTAGGCCCACCAGAAGAACATGAGGGCCCAAAATCCCTCTTACTTCTTCCCCTTTCCTTCTCACGATTTTGACGCTCTGAGCGTTTCACATCCTCGGCAATCTTTGCCTTCTCAATCAGGGCAGCAAAGTCTCTTTCCCTCTACGGCGCTATCAGTACCCGCAACTCATCTCGAAGACCATCCTCGAAATGCACACAACACTCATACTCAGTCGTGACTATGCCCCGAGCATACCGGATCAACCGTAGAAACTCTGCCTCATACTCTGCTACAGACTTATTCCCCTGGATCAAACTCAGAAATTCCTTCCTTCGGGCATCCACATAACTCGCCCCGACATATTTTCCTTGGAAGGTCATCTTAAAGAAGTCCCATGACAAACGGTCGGCCTGCCTGCCTTCCCTCACAGTAAGCCACCATTGGTACGCCTCATCTCGCAGTAAAGACACTGCTCCTTTCAAATTTTGCTCCGCCGTACAATCACGGTCATCCATTATTTGCTCGACAGCTTCCAACCAATATTCTGCCCTGTTCGGGGCTATACCAGAGATTCCTCTAAAAATTTCTGCCCCATTCGACCAGAGTCGTTCAGAAATTAACCCTCGGCCCACTGACCTAGTACTTGCTCCAGCAACCCTTTCCAGAACCCGCAACATCACTTGGGACAGGGCATCATCCCCACCGGCTCAGTCATGAGACCCCGTCTCAGTCACTGGTGAAGCTGGCGCTTCCCTAGCAGGCATGTGTCCTGATGCTGAAGACCCAGCCCTAGCACCTCGGCCTCTACCACGACCACGTGTACCCCTTTCGCGACCTCTTGTGATCATATCGGTATAGCGTATTTATCTATTTTAAGAGTTTTATGCATCATCTTATAATTCTCATAATTATTAACAGATCTTTTATGATGAACATTAATTAGGGTTGTTTTCGCAGATCGAATTTTTACTACAGTTTTCTGTCTCCTATAGTCTCAGTTTCTCTAACTAAGGAGTTTCAGTATACTACTACTATCCCTAGTAGTTTCTCAGTAGTCATTTTAGCATATAACAGAGTACAGTGTCAGAGAACTTACAAATTTGGTGTCGAAGACTCGGTGTGCCACACCATCGGTAACAACATTACTTTCCAAACCAAAATTTAAACAGATTAGAAAATTTTAAAAACCCATTTCACAGCCGAGTTTTGCAACCTGGCTCTGGTACCACTAAATGTAACACCCCAAACCCGGTCTAGACGTTACGACTGGATCTGACGTGTCACATCAAGTGACGTTTGTAAACCGAAAAGTTCGGAAAGCTCAATACAAAACATTTATTCTCTTTGAGACTTTTAGGATAGTAATTTTGCAAACACATTATTTCTTTATTAAACAAATCGTTTATTAAAGAGAATTAAGTATCGTGGAAGCTCGTTTGAGTTGTATTTTTATCTTATTTTTTTTAAGGTTTGAAAAATCGTAATTTCCTTTAAAAACCGTTGTCGTTTTAAAACTCGCGTTTTCTAATCTAGCAGGTAGTAATGAAAAGAAAATACCAATTAAAAGTTAAAAATCCTAAGTGGCCTTATTACAAAATCATTAGTCCAATATACTAAAACTAAATTAAATAAAATAACTAAGTTTACGCTTAAAACATATCGAGCGTGTGGCCACCTCCGAGTCCCTTGCGGCTCCAAATCGTCTAAGACTGGGGATTACCTGCACAGTTAAGGAAAAGGGTGAGTTACGAGAACTCAGTGTGTAATCCCCTACTACAGTATCAGTCTGGGCCAAAGCCCTAATCAATACAGCTCGGTCTGGGCCTTAGCCCTATACAGAATCAGAGTGGGTCCAAGCCCAAAATCATGTCAATGCAAAAAGAATGCAACCCAACCCAGTCCAACCATCACACCACCCATACCAACCCTACACACCATGTGGGGACCAAGTCGACCCACCCAGCCCTACAAACCAATAACGCAGCCGAGCTGCTAATATCAACGCAGCAAAGCTGCTAATAACAATAAATGTGGCTGAGCCACTAGAATCAGTATACGTGGCAAAGCCACTAAATCAGTAAATCGTGGCATAGCCACCAGTACAGTACTTCCTTCAAAATACAAAACCCAACCCAATGCAGCATGTCATGTTATATATAACCCATGTATGCAGTATATCACAATCATAATCAATCATACAAAATACACATACACCACTTATACTACCACTAAGGGTATACGGTCATTTGGTCGGTTGGGGGTAAAACGGTAATTCACCCCTCATGGGTATTCCGATAATTTTACCCATCGAGGGTATTTCAGTAATTTCACCCATTCAGGGTATTTCAGTAATTTCACCCACTGAAGGTATTTCAGTAATTTCACCCACTGAGGGTATTTCAGTAATTTAGTCATCTAACGGCCTCTCCAGAGGCCTACAGCCGCCTCGAGTGACTCAGATACCATTTCTCGTCAAAACGGTGCAATTTGGCCCAAACCCTAATTTTCAGCCCAAGTGGGCCCACATGCTCGTGTGGCCCATTCAGCCCATTTTCGATCACGGTTCTGCGAACCTCGCAGCTGCATCTATTATCCGGCGCTTACCATGGATTTCGCCCCTGTGGGCCCGTTAGCCCATTGGGCCCACTTCGGCCCAACAAGGCCTATTACGACCTAGGCCCACAAGAAAATTGGTGGCATTCCCCACGGTCTATCGCCAACGATTGTGGCTCGGTTTATCTCTACGAGCGCTCGCACGCTTGAGTGATCTCGGATGCTGAAGTTTCGGCTTGTTGATTTTCGGCTTTAGCCAATTCACAGTTCATCAGGCTGTGAGTGCACACCTTCATTCATCGCATTGACAGAACTAAAGTGGGTGTACAATTACACACCTGTTACGAGTTGTGGTTTGAAACGCTTCCAAGACACCTATGATAACGACCATCCATTAGTTAGTCACAAAGTCTTACTAAGCCCGAGTATTAATCTCTTAAATCAACTTACTTTACTTACCAGAAAATGAAAGACCCCTTGCAGTGGAAGAGTATTCGGCCTACACCCCCTGGTTAAGGGAAACGAGTCCCTAGCGACAAATGTCGAAAAAGAACATGTTAGAATCGCTACTCCATGGCAACTAGAGAAACAGCATTTTGGCCCCAAAGAACCCAAATCGAGAAAGAGAGAAAAATAGTCAACCTATATTCGGCTATAGACACAACTTACCAACAAGTGGGAGAGATTCTGAAACAGTTAGAACGAGGAGAAGAGAATATTCGGGCCCTAAAAGATTCGGCCTACACAAAAGAATCAAGGCTTAATGTTTGGCTAGCTTCGCAAGATCACGAGAAGAATGAAAGGAAAAGAAAGGTTGGGTGTTCGGCCAAAGGAGAACCGAAAAGAGAAAATGTAGATATTCGGCTTAGAGAAAAGAAAAGAAGACAACGAAGTATGAAGAGAAATGGGAGGAAAAGTAAAGATTCGGCCAACCAAACTTGCAGACGAAATGCTAAACCGAGCAACTGAAGTGTGAATAACTATTAGCAAAGAGGAAAAGAAATGCACGAAAGGTAGCAAAATGCACGGAAAGAAGAAAAATGCACCAAATGCTGCAAAAGAAGGAATCCCAAAAATGCTCCCAAAGACCCCTCAGTCGAAATTGTATCATGCCAACCCCCTAGCCGAAATTCTCTTCCTCCCTAGACTCCCAATTTCGGCCAACACTCCCACACACACCACTTCCCCGATTTTCACCACCCCAATTTCCTAAAATTCCTCCCATCCTTCCATTTGAAATTTTTGACCAAGTCTTCAACCTCTCTTGTAGAGTTTGATCCAAACTTTACTTCTTCCACTCCCAAGACATAAAATTAAAGCTCTCATTTGCTTTCCATGGGATTCGAACCCCACTCCCCCATGCTACTTCAGTGACGCCACAGCCACAAGTCACATGCTCATCTTGTGACACCTAAACGCACACAAATATACTTAAGTCCTACTGCTAACAGCCATCTCCTCTTAAAGGCCAAAAACTAATTTTTTTTCAAAGCTCAGACTCGAACCCAGGCCTCCTTAAAACCCCCAAATTCACTCAAATAGCTAGCCGTTCAAGCACAACATGAATTTTAAGCAAAATTACAGCCCCTAATTTGGGACGTTACATAGGTTGGCGCTCGAAGGCAGTGCGCGAGTGTTCACAAGCAGGTGTGTGACTTTGTGCTCTGTTGATGATCGGCTGAAAAGCCGAAAGTGTGTATTTCACACTGATTGGACTGTAGATCAGCAAAAGCTAAAATACGGCGTTTGATGCCACACGAGCGAGCGATTGTACGTGTGGTGATTCGAGCCTACAAATCTTAGGCGTAAGACTGTAGAGGCTGTTATGGGCCTCAATGGGCCAAAATGGGCCGTGTGGGCCCAATGGGCTTGTGGGCCCCATACAGATAAAATCTACAATCTATGGTAAATGTTAGACCGAGCCGTGTAGTCCACATGGCTAGGGTCGTTTTTGGCCAATGGGCTGTGTGGGCCCATTGGGCTGGTGGGCCCCACACGGATAAAATGCATGTTATATGGTTCCTATTGGTTTGAACTGTGTTGTTCGTATAGCCGAGGCTATTTCTGGGCTAATTGGGCCACACGAGTGTGTGGGCCCACTTGGGCCGAGTAATAGGCCTTAGGCCCATTTACACCATTGTGACTGTTTAGCTTACTTAAGTCGCTCGAGGCGACGGTGGACCTTCTGTTGGGTCGCTGAGACCTCGATTTGTAAAATTACTGAATACCCCCAATTTGCAAAATTACCGAAATACCCCCAATTTGCAAAATTACTTAAATACCCCCGATTTGCAAAATTACTGAAATACCCCTAGTTTGTAAAATTACCGAAATACCCCCGGTTTGCAAAATTATCGAAATACTCCCGACTTGTGAAATTATCGAAATACCCTCGATTTGCAAAATTATCGAAATACCCCCAGTTTGCAAAATTACCAAAATACCCCTACTTTACAAAATTACCGAAATACCCCTGTAGGGTAGGAATACTGAAATACCCCTGTAGGGTAGGAATACCAAAATACCCCGAAAGGGTAAAATCACTGTTTTGCCCTTGTGGGTAAATGATTATTTTATGCTATGCTTTGACTGACTTGAGCTATGATTTGTCTGTCTTTCTAGAGTATGCCATGTGATTTATATATATGTGCTTTGCATACAAGACATACTGCATGGGATTGGGATTTTGGAATTGGAGGAAGTGATTTAATTGTTACGGTTGCACGGGTCGCCCGAGACACTGTGGACCCACTGATTTGATTGTTAGGGTCGCACGGGTCACCCGAGACGACTGTGGACCTACTGACGGCTTTAAGCCGCTTATATTCTGGCAGCTGTGCTGCGATATTGGTTAGAGCCACAACCGGGGCTAACATTGGTGTGCTAGCTGGGTGGGTCGATTTTATCCCCAGATGGTGTGTTGGTTGGTACGAGTGCTGTGCTGGATGGATTGGGGTGGGTGCATTTTTACACTATTGCATTTTTATTTATGAGATCTGATACGGATATGGGCTAGGCCCAAACGATTCTATTATGGGCCGGGACCCAAACGATATGGCAATGGGCTTAGGCCCACTTGAACCGCTATCTTGTGACTAAATAGGGCTCTGTGCCTGCATCGCTTCGAATTCTATTTATCTTACTGACTATTTTTATATTAGGGGATTACACACTGAGTTTTCGTAAACTCACCCCGTCTTTATTTTAATTGTGCAGGCAATCCCTAGCCTTAGACATATGGGAGCTGTGAGGGACTCGGAGATGGCCACACAACTACTTCTGTTTTTCTATTAAGTTATTCATAAGTATTTTATTTTGGTTTGGGTTGTAATAAGGCCTCTTCAAGTTTTCAGATTTTAAATTTTAGGTTTGGTTTTATTTTATTTTATATCTGTTAGAAGTAAATCGTGGTTTTCCAAAATGATTACTGTTTTCAAAATACTACGTTACAATAATTATTTCGGTTATCACGTTTCCGCAACATTTTTAAAAAGCTTCCACAGTTGAAAGGAATTTTGAAGGAAATTGATCGCTGTAAATCAGAGTTTTAAAATTTATAAAAGAATTATCGAACCTGGAAACTAACTCTGACAACGATTAAAGAAAAGTGCACCTATCAAACAGTAGTATAGTTTAGGCAAGACCGGATTATCGAACCCAAAAGAACTAAAAGTACTAATACTAACTTTCTTTGTATTATTTAGCCTAAAATAAGTGAAGTTGTTTATTAATCTAAATTAATTAACTACTAAACTAAAGACTCTAAGACAAAGAAGAATGAATTTGGAAAATAACTTGGGAAAAACTCAGTTGATTTAAACGATACCCTAGGAAGAATCCACCTAGACTTCACTTGTTATCTATCACTGAACCATATGATTTTATTTACTTAGTTTGATCCGTAAGACTCCCTAACGTATATTAAACCCTCTAACCCTAGTTTAATTAGTGGAACTCCCGTTCTCTTATAATAACCCCCTAGAATAGCAGTAAATCAATCTGTGGACTCCCATATTAGGTTTCACCCTAATCCGACAAAATCTCGTCACCCTATCTCTAGGCGTGCGATCAACTCCGTTTAATTATGTTGGATCTACTCTTAGGCAGGGTCTATTCTTCCTCCACCTAAGCACATTAAATTTGGATTAAGCTCACATAATTAAGAACAAACTAAGCATTTATCATATAATTCAAATAATCAAATAACAAGATTCATCATAGGTTTCATCCCTTTCGGGTATCCTAAGGGTTTAGTTCATAACAATAAAGGAAAACATCTCAATAGAAAAGATAAAACAAAACATAAGAAATCCCTAAAACCCCCTGAAGGAATTGAAGAGAAGATCCTCCGTCTTGAGTATAACTCGCTTCTTGAGATGGATCAAGCGGCTATCCTCGAGTGAATCCCCACAAATCGCTTCTCCGGCCTAGCACGACGCCCGACGAAAGCCCCCGCAGTAAGCTTCTCGCCGAACTCCCCCTTCTAAGTTGCTACCTAGGGTGTTTATATAGGCTTTGAGATGTGTTACTTGGCCTCCAAGTATCCTAATTTGAGTGCAATTCCTATTTGGGAGTTTAAGTAGACTTAGGAATGTGTTTCTTTGCCTCCAAGCATCTAAATCTGAGTAATATTCCTCTTTCCCGCGGCAGGGACACGACCATGGCACACGCCCATGTGAATCATGGCCAGGCCGTGTTGGACTCCGTTGATGAGGCACGGGCGTGTAAATTGTGGCTAGGCCGTGTTCTAGATAATTAAGGAGGCACAGCTGTGTGGCTTGAAGTCCAGGCCGTGCTGATTTCGTGGCTTGGCCCAATTTAGTCTGTTTTAAGCCCGTTTCTCGTTCTTTTTGTCATCGGGTGCTTTCCTGAGTATAAAACATGAAAAGAAAGGATTAAGAGCATCTTTTTATATAAATTGAGGCTTAAATCATCCAAAAGCATATTAAATATGGGCTTTAAATATGTTACTTTTATTGTTCATCAAATACCCCCACACTTAAGCTTTTGCTTGTCCTCAAGCAAAATTCTCAACTTACAATTAAAACGAACTTCCCTCAATTCATAATAGTCATTGATAGTGTTTCATCATAATTCAGAGATAATTTATACATGGATAATTCAACTCAAAGAGTCCTAAAAATTCAAACATTATAAGTCATAGATTTTGTAGCACAAAACATAGGTGTCTCCCCTTATCTAGATAATTACCTTTGATTCGAAATCGACAAGGATTGACATCCTCACAAAAGGTTCACTCAAATCACTCAAAGTGTTTAAGGTTCAAAATTTAGGCACTCAAAAATCAAACATGAAGAGTTAATCCCATAGGCTTGCATAAAAATCAAATCTCCACCACTAAAATATGAGATGAAACACAAATCAAAAGGTCTTTAACAGGGTTGTAACGGGGCTAGGGTTAAGGTGTGGAATAAGGTTGAATTAGAAGGTTAGAATCGAGATTGAATTGACAAATTACCTAACTAAGAATTAATGAACCAATAATAATAATTACATCAATTGAAAACTAATAATACTAATAATACGAGCTTCTTTTTTTCGATATTTGGATTTTAAATGTATAAGCTCGTTTAATCACATAACTAATAATGAATATACTTCGTTTTTTTTTTAAGAACAACTAAATACATAATAAAGGATAAACTACTAAAATTCATAATTAGGCAACTAATTAGACCAAATCTCGATATAAGGGTAGTCAAAAGGAATGGTGATAACAAAAACAAAGGGTTTCTGCGTTAATATTAGCGGTTATGTCAATAAATAGGGTTGTTACGATTAAAGGGGTTCACTAGGGGTTAATTATGAAGTTAGGCTTTTTATGGAGTAAGTGGGTTAAAACCTAGGTGCCTTTATCATCTCTGTGTATCAAATCAAAAAAATGTGGTCTCGACATGTATAATCGATGCAAGTTCTAGAATAACAAATCAGTGTTGGCATACTCATAATCAATAAAGTGAGCAAGAAAAAGGATGTATGCTCTATAAGGCTCAAAATCTCACAAAAATTATGGGTATTTTGACATCAACCTCGTAAATTTCAAACTTCAAAGTAATATTCAAATTCAGTTTGACAACCTAGCAAATTTTTAATTTCTGAAAAATAGACTTATCATGCTTGATTCTCTAGTATTCTTAGAATTTAATTATCAATGCACAATTATCAATGACTTAATCTAAAATATATCAATAAAAATCATAAATCATCAGAAATTTCATCCTAATTAGTAATATGAGCAATTTACTTTCAAACAAGACTAAATTCAGGGATTTTCAAATAATACTATAGTGAACCCCCCACACTTAAGATGTACATTGTCCTCAATGTACAAAGGTAGATAATATCAAAATAATCATAAAATCGTAAGATGGGGAGAGAAGGGAAACTTCCTGAATTTTGGATGAAGCCAATAAAAAGAAATCGGATAGGATTGGAGGTGAGCGTGGGGAAGCGTCTCGAACTGGTTGAGTCCTCGAAGCAGCCATCCTAATTTCTTTTGTATCCTACGCTAAATCTAAATGGAATGAATAACAATAAGAAAATAATAAAGAAAATAAAAGAAAGGAAATGAAAATAAAAATAAAAATGAAAATGAAAATGAAAATGAAAATGAAAATGAAAATAAAAGTAAAAATAAAAATAGAAATAAAAGTAAATATTTAAATAGTGATACGGTCCACGCCCTTGTTCGAGTTTAATCAGTCTGTGTTTTTCGTGATTTTGAATTTTGGGAGTGTTTAGGTGTTTTACCACGGCCGTGGGTCTTGTAGCACGCCCATGTATTCTTCACACGGTCCTTTAGAACGGGCGTGTTTAACCTGTGCTCGTCAAGTCAGTAACCTCGCACGGTTTTAGGGCACAGCCGTGTCTCGCCTGTGCTCAATAAGTCAGTAACCTCACACGGGAAGTCGGCACAGGCGTGGCTTTTTATCGCAGCCTGTTTTGGGAAAAGAAATTATTCTTTTTCATGCACGGTTACTAGCACGTCCGTGGTTTGTCCTTCTGGCTTCCACACGGCCACGGCCGTGTGTAAGGCCGTGCGAGCATGGAAATCTGTACTTTGGTTAGTTTATGGTTAGGTGCTAAAATGAAAAATAAAAGTAAAATAAAAAATGTAAAAATTAATAGGGTTAGTGCTCGGGTTGCCTCCCGAGAAGCGCTCGTTTATAGTCTTAAGCTAGACTTTACCTCTCATTCGTATGGTCAAGGTGGTTTGAGGAGGTAAAAATCCTTCCTCATGCGATCAAATCGGATTTTGATATAAAATTTAAGTCGAGTAGTGTTTAACTCAAAAGTACTGAATTTAGGATTGCTTACCTCGACTGGCCCGTATAGGAAGACATTAAGTACCTCAAAAGTGATTTCTTCGGTTGTCTTGAGGTCTGAATTGGCGATTCGAGGGTCTTCCTTATTCAACAATACCTGATCCCCTATTTTGAAGTGATTTGTTATTCCTATTAGCTCGTCTAGGGGTTCCTTCGGTTTTTCTTCGTGCGGTTTCGGCTCCTCTTTAAAGTGTGTCTTCCCCTCTTTTAGTTTGTTGATCTCAAGGCTTCGTTCCTCATATGCTTCTTCTTTGTTGACACAAGGTTCCTGTTTCGGCTCAGGTTCGTAGTTCTGTGGTTGTTCCTGCGGTGAAATTTGAATAGATTGATTATCAATTGATTTTACTTTCTCACCTTCATTAGTCGATGTTCTGGCCGAGTCAAGAGCTTGTAAACTGATTGATTCGTCACCTATACGAAGAATGAGTTCTCCTGTACCAACATCACTTTTAGTCCTGGCAGTTGCTAGAAAAGGTCTTCCTAAAATTAAAGGGATCGAATTGTCCTCATCCATGTCTAAAACGACAAAGTCTACTGGGAATACGAATTTATCAATTTTGATTAGAACATTTTCAATTATACCCCTAGGAATTCTGATAGTTTTATTAGTTAATTGAATGCTCATCCTGCTTTTTGTCTCGGTTTCCCTAGACCTAGTTGTTTAAACATTTTATAAGACATAACATTGATGCTTGCCCCTAAATCAGCTAAAGCATTATCAATAGATAAACTACCAACTAAACATGGAATTGTAAAACTCCTTGGATCTTTTAATTTCCGTGGCAGTTTATTTTGTAGAATTGCTAAGCACATTGCGTTTAGCTCCACATGTGATTCCTCATCTAGCTTCTGTTAGTTTGTCAACTACTCTTTTAAAAATTTTCTATAATCGGGTATCTGCGAAAGAGCTTCGAGAAACGGTAAGTTAATATGTAATTTCTTTAAAAGTTTAAGAAACTTACCAAACTGTTCCTCTGTGTTGTCCTTCTTCATTGCTTCGGGATATGGTACACGAGGATGGTACTCTGTAATTGTCGATTTTTGTATATCATGGCTCACCTCAACCTTACCTTCACTTACAACAAGATCTTGCCTTACGTCAGATTCCACTAATCTTTCACTGTCATGAGTTGTTACAGCTTGAATTTGCTCTTTTGGATTAGTTTCAGTGTTGCTTGGCAGGCTTTCTTGTGGTTGTTCTAAGATCAGCTTAACAGGCTGACCTAAATGATCCTCAATCCCTTGAATTGATGTTTCTTGTTTCGTTTCTATATTTTGGAGACGTGCTTCTGTGATTGCTATGAATTTTGCCAGCGTCTCTTCAAGGTTCGACTCATCTTCCTGTTGGTGAGGTGGTTGTTGAAAATTTGGAGGAAGGTCCTCTCTTTGGCTGCCTTGATTGTCCCACGAGAAATTGGGATGGTACCTCCAATTTGTATTATAAGTGTCATTATAAAAATTATTTTGAGGTCTAGAATAGTTACCCATATAGTGGACTTGTTCGTTCTACATGCCATATCTGTAGGGTAGGTACTCAGGGTTCGCCATTCCTCCTAGATTCGAGTCATATTGCATAACTGGATGTACCTGCGAGAGACTACACAAACCATCAATCTTTTTATTCATCATCTCTAACTGGTTTGATAGCCTGGTTATTGCGTCGAGGTTGAAGACACTGGCGGCTTCTGTTGGTGTTGTCCTCATAACTCGCCACTGATAGTTATTTAGTGCCATCTTCTCTATAAACTAAAATTATCTGAAAAAAAACAAATAAAAGAAAAATTAGCAAAGTAAAAATTTAAACTAAAAATAAAAGTAAATTGCAAAAAATAAAAAGAATAGCTAAAGTAATAAAAATAGAGCTTTCTTAATATTTTAGTTCCCCGGCAACGACGCCTAAAACTTGATCGCTGTAAATCAGAGTTTTAAAATTTATAAAAGAATGATCAAACCTAGAAACTAACTCTGACAACGATTAAAGGCAAGTACACCTATCGAACAGTAGTATAGTTTAGGCAAGACCAGATTATCGAACCCAAAGGAACTAAACGTACTAATACTAACTTTCTTTTTATTATTTAGCCTAAAATAAGTGAAGTTGTTTATTAATCTAAATTAATTAACTACTAAATTAAAGACTCTAAGACAAAGAAGAATGAATTTGGAAAATAACTTGGGAAAGACTCGGTTGATTTAAACGCGATACCTAGGAAGAATCCACCTAGACTTCACTTGTTATCTATCATGAACCATATGATTTTATTTACTTAGTTTGATCCGTAAGACTCCTAACGTATATTAAACCTCTCTCGAAATGAATAACTTCTAACCCTAGGTTAATTACTGGAACTCTCGTTCTCTTATAACAACCCCTAGAATAGCGAAGTAAATCGATCCGTGGACTCCCATATTAGGTTTCACCCTAATCCGGCAAAATCTCATCACCCTATCTCTAGGCGTATGCGATCAACTCCGCTTAATTATGTTGGATCTACTCTTAGGCGAGTGGTCTATTCCTCCTCCACCTAAGCACATTAAATTTGGATTAAGCTCACATAATTAAGAACAAACTAAGCATTTATCATATAATTCAAATAATCAAATAACAAGATTCATCATAGGTTTCATCCCTTCTTCTGTATCAGAAGGGTTTAATTCATAACAATAAAGGAAAACATCTCAAGAGAAAAGATAAAACAAAACATAAGAAATCCTAAAACCTCTGAAGGAATTGAAGAGGAGATCCTCCGTCTTGAGTATAACTCGCTTCTTGAGATGGATCAACTGGCTATCCCTGAGTGAATCCCCACAAATCTGCCTTCTCTGGCCTAGCACGACTGTAACACCCCAAACCCGGACAGGACACCACGTCCGAATCTGGTATGCTACGGGGAAAACGTTTTTGAGAGATAAGATCTTTCGTTTAAAAGCGGGGCGAAAACATAGTGAACTTGAAGAAAATTGGAGTAGGCCTGTTTGATTAAATTTTGAAAACTTATCCAAAGTATATAGTTAAAAACGAGTTGATTTCATTTAGCATTTCCAATAGTTTCTTAGTACTATTTTGAAACATTTTTGACTTAGTAGAATATCGAGTTTGGTTTGAAAATCATTTGAGTTTACTTTATAGCAAAACATAGTGAGATACCCGATGGTATAGTTTAAAACACATTGCGTTATAGTTTTGAAAACATTATCTTACCAAATTTTTAGTAAAATTTCATACCAAGTTATTTGTTAAGCAGGTTGAGAATCTAATTAAAACATAACCATCATAAAACATAATTTAAAGGCCTTTTACAAATCCAAATTAAATCTCAAATAAAAATAAATAAGCTAAAGTACCCAAAGTGAATAGTCCGAGCAAGACTTTTATTAAAGCATGGCATGTGCACCCGAGTCCACCCCGGCTCCATGTCCGCGTCTCACGGGTCACCTGAAATGTCAAAGGAGAGGGTGAGTCGAATGACTCGGTGCATAAATCCCGCTCCCGATGAAACAACATGCTAACACACATCATACATAGCAACATAATTAATGCAACTCGATCCTAACCATCTGTATCTCCTTTTTCTACCCGTGTGGTACCAAACCACTGGTGGTGCTAAAACCACGGTGACATATAGTCACAATGTGTTACCAAAACACTGGTGTCCCAAAGACACAATATCCATCAATGTGGTGCCAAACCCACTGGTGTCCCAAAGACACGTTTGTGCTACCAAAGCACCGTGACCGAAGTCACAAATCCAATGATGGGGCCAACCCATCGTGTGATACCCAATCACTAGCGAGGCGATCCGTATCTCAAGTGGGGGCAACCCACGGTGGTGTTAACCCATGGGACGAGTCGCAATGAGGTGCCCAACCTCGGTGTCCCAAAGACACAAATGTGGTACCAAACCACCGGTGACCGTAGTCACAATAATCGAGTGATGGGGCCAACCCATCGCGTGTGATACCAAATCACTAGCAGACGATCCCATATCTCATGTGGGGCCAACCCACGGTGGTGTTAACCACGGGGGACGAGTCGCAATGAGGTGCCAAACCTCCGGAGGTGCCAAACCTCTGGTGACCCAAAGTCACAAAGTGTGTTACTAAAACACCGGTGCTCGTCAAAGACAAAATATCACGCCCCCTCCACTCATATCACCCATCATCATACCAACTCATGTGATCATGCATATCATACAAGTCATGCATATCATGCCAACTTGTCTAGCATTACATCTCATAGCATACATAACATAGATCATAATACCCACGGTATCCATAATAGAACTTGTAATAAATTAGACTTACCTGTGATACGTACACATACCCCGTTTGGGTATCCAATTATCCGTCATACTTGGTATAGTTTTTAACAGCAAACAGGTTTATTAATAACATTACTAGGTATCGGTGTGTTAGTTTACACACACAGTAACAAAAGCCTTAAACCTCACTTAACTGATCTAAGCCCCCCGATTATCTTGTTCCTATAACAATCGGTCAAAACATAGGTTAGCCTTCCACACCTTTGGCTAAGACCAAATAAACCAAAGGGTTTAATGTTGAACCCTTACCTTTACACTTGATTTGGTTTCCTACCAAATCCCGAACCCAACAGTGGTTCTTCTGATAATCGGCCAACACCTATCAAGAACATAGTTAATCCTTAGTCACCCTTGCCTTAATCGAAACCAAAGAATTGGACTAATAATAATATATCAACCACTTACCCTTACTTACCAACCAACTAATCGAAAGAAGGAGGCTTCACTTAACTCCCTCGACAAACCGTATGTCCTACAACAAAGTCGATTACCCAGAGATTAGCCTTCGATCAACAATTGACCAAAATCATCCTTAGCCTTACCAAAATCGATAGAGCACAAGAGAGAAAAGAAAAAGAACATTCGGCTAGCACTCACCTTATTCCAAACCCGATTGGACACCACAAGAGAGGTCCACCCCACTCCAATATTCGGCCAAGGCAAACTCTTTGGTAAGGGATTGATATTCGGCCAAAATGCAACAAATGATAGAGGGGAAATTTAGCAAAGACAAGGGTGGGATTCGGCTACAAAAGTTCAAAAGAAAGAGAAAAGAAACAAATAAAATAATAAAAAAAAAGAAACGAAAGAGGTATTTTGAAGGGTGGAGTTTGGCACAAGTACTTTAGGAGAAAAGAATGGATTATGAGAAGGAGAGAAGAGAGTGTTCCTGGCTATCAAGGTTCAACAAGGAAGAAAAATATGATAAGAGAAGACTTTTACTTTGGCTTACTCAAGTGAAAACAAGAAGAGAAATGCAATCTTGCATTCGGCTATACACGCACCAAATGAAGCAAAACAACTTCGGCAACTAAAGGGACTAGGTATTTGGTTTCTTGCTTTTGACAAAATGAGAAGAACCTTGTTTGACACCCAAAAAGTGACCGAAAATCACCCCCACAAAGCCAATTGAATTTGGCACACCCTTTCCCCACACCAAGCCGTCACTCCCCTCCAACTCCTCCCTAAAATTCGGCCAAATCCCCACAACACTCCACTCCACACATTCAAACAACATGACCAAGTCTCCTCCTACAAATGCTCTCCACCTTTCATTTGAAAGGTATGACTTGGTCCAAGGTAGAATTCAACTTGCCTTCTACCTCTTCCCCCATGCCGTCCAAAATTAAAGCCAAAATGGGGACTCTGCAGCTCGAACACTAGACCTCCACTCCATGTAGATGACGCCACACCAAGCTCCCCATGTAACGCATGCTTGCCACCTTGCCAGCTCACTTTTTTGTGCAACAAAACAACAAGTAAAATTCTTAAACCCCATCTTCCTCAGCTCCCTTCACTTAACACCCAAAAACCAAAATTTTCCCATTCACTCAGGCATACTCCTAGACTACAATTAAGCCCCGATACAACACAAACAACAACACAGCACACCAAACACATGCAATATCATGCAACACCCAAAATAGCCCCTAACCCGGGATATTACAGTTCTACCCCCCTTAAAAAATAATTTCGACCTCGAAATTACCTGATCAAAAGAGTTGCAGGTATTGCTGTCTCATCATATCCTCGGGTTCCCACGTAGCTTCTTCTACGCCATGATTCCGCCAAAGAACCTTAACCAAAGGCACGGACTTCTTACGCAGAACCTTCACCTCCCGATCTAGAATGCGCACGCGGTTCCTCTTCCATAGTCAAGTCTGGATTTACCTCGACCTCTTCCACCGCTACCACATGTGACGAGTCTGAACGATACCTCCGAAGCATCGAAACATGAAAAACGTCGTGAATCTGACTAAGCTCTGCTGGCAACTCAAGGCGATACGCCATGGTCCAACTCGTCTCAATACCTTATACGCCCAATAAATCTCGGACTCAATTTTTGCCTTTTTTTCGAACCTCAACACCTTCTTCCAAGGTGAGACCTTTAGAAACACTTTGTCCCCTACAAAGAAACTCTATATCTCTTCGCTTAATATCGGCATAAGACTTACGCGGTCCGAAGCTTCCTTCAATCGAGATGAATCAACTTAACCTTATCTTCGGTCTCAAAGAACCAACTCGGGTCCCAACAATCGACGTTCACCTAACTCCGTCCAACACGTAGGTGAGCGACATTTCCTACCATACAACGCCTCATACGGTGCCATCTTGATGCTCGCAGTAATTGTTGTTGTAGGCAAACTCGACTAATGGCAAAACTCCTCCCAACTACCCACGAAATCCAGGACACAACCTCTCGGCATATCCTCTAAGACTGAATGACCCTTTTCGATTGACCGTCGATCGGGTGAAAAGCCGTCTTTGAAATCCAAACGAGTACCCGTGAGCTTGATGCAACGCTTTCGAACCTTGACGTAAACACGGGATCCCTATCCGAGATTATCGTAAACCGCACACCGTGCAACCTTACTATCTCTCGAAACATACGGCCGCTGAAGCTTCGGCGAGTAGTCAACCTCACCGGAATAAAGTGAGCTGATTTAGTCGAGCGATCCACCACTACCCAAACTGAATCCTTCTTGCTTGGCGTAAGCGGTAACCCACTGACGAAATCCATGGTTATCCTTTCCCACTTCCACTGAGGAATCTTCACAGGCTGAAGCAAACCCGACGGCAACTGATGCTCAGCCTTGACCTGCTGACAAGTCAGACACTTCCCAACAAACTCTGTCACCTCTTTCTTCAAGCCAGGCCACCAAAACTGCTCTCTAAGATCCCTATACATCTTGCTACCTCCAGGATGCATAGCATAAGGACTGCTATGTGCGTCCTGAAGAATCTTCTGCCTCAGCTCAACATCTTTAGGCATACAAGCCTTACCCTGAAAACACAACACCTCATCACTAGACAAGCTGTAACCCTCCAAACCACCATTCTGCACTTGCAACCTTCGCGCCCTCAGAACCTCATCCAATAATCGCTTTCTCTCGATCCGCTTCAACCCAAGTAGGCTTAACTTGCAACTCTGCCAGAATACTCCCATCGTCATACAAACTCAAGTGGGCAAACAAAGCTCTTAAGTCCGAAACAACCTTGCGGCTCAACGCGTCAGCCACCACGTTAGCCTTGCCCGGATGATACTCAATCGAACAGTCGTAATCTTTCAAAGAACTCAACCCATCTCTGCGCGCCTCAAATTCAAATCCTTACGAGTCGAAGATACTTTAGACTCTTGTGATCTGTGTAGACTATCGATCTTTCTCCATACAAGTAGTGCCTCCAAATCTTTAAAGCGAAGACTACAGCTGCTAGCTCCAAATCGTGCGTCGGATAGTTGACCTCATGTGGTCTCAGCTGCCGAGAAGCGTAAGCCACAACCTTACCTTCTTGCATCAGCACACAACCCAAGCCCGTATGTGATGCATCGCAATAGATCGTGAATTCCTTACCGACCTCGAGTTGTATCAAAATCGAGCCTCGGTCAAAATCTTCTTTAACTTATCGAAGCTTTCTCATTGTTTCTCGGTCCATACAAACGGAACTTCTTTCCTCGGCAACTTGGTCATCGGTGTTGCTATCAACGAAAAACCCTCAACAAACCTTCGGTAGTATCGGCCAAACCAGAAAACTCCGAATCTCACCAGCGACCTAGGCGGCTTCAATCCAAAATCGCCTCAATCTTACGAGGATCTACTCGAATCCTCACCGACACTACATGACCCAAGAAAGTCACTTCCTAAGCCGAACTCACACTTATCGAACTTAGCATAAAGTCGCTCTTCCTCAAAATCTGCAACACCACTGCAAATGCTTATCATGCTCTTCCTCCGCCCTGAGTACACCAAGATGTCGTCTATGAAAACCACGACGAATCTGATCCAGATATTGTTGAAACACCCTATTCATCATATCCATAAACGCTGCGGCGGCGTTAGTCAACCCGAACGGCATTACGAGTAAATTCGTAGTGCCCATACCGAGTCCAAACGCTTGTTTTATGGATATCGGCCTCCTTAACTCTTAATCGGTGATACCTGGACCTCAAGTCGATCTTTGAAAATACCGCAGACACCCGGTGATCAAACAAATCATCTATCCGTGGCAACGGATACTTGTTTTTAATCGTCGACTTATTCAATCAAGCGGTGAGTCTATACACATCCGCATCGTGCCATCTTTCTTCTTGACAAAGAGTACCGGGTGCACCCACGGCTAAACACTTGGCCCGATAAAACCCCGATCCAATAACTCACGGATCTCGAGCCTTAAGCTCCACCAATTCCTTTGGCGCCATCCTATACGGAGCAATAGACACCGGCGCAGATTCAGGGTAATAGATCTATCCCGAACTCTACCTCGCGATCTGGCGGCAAACCCGGAAGCTCCTCGGGAAACACATCAAGCAAAATCCTTAATGATGCATTTAACCTTCTCCACAGCGGACTCTTTAGCCTCCAAGGCATACACATGAACTACATATGCTTTACTGACCCTTCACGACCATCTTCTCCGCTTTCGGAGCAGATACCACATTTGATAAGTAATCCCTCCTATTACCTATCATAGCCACCTCATCACCCTCAACCGTCTTAAGAACCATGCGCTTGGCGCGCAATCCAACCTCTTTGGTACTTGACCAATCGGTCCATCCCAAGAATCGGATCGAACTCCCCAAGCGGCAGTTCCATCGGATCGCAGACAAGCACTACCCCTTGGAGTTCTAGGGTACTCTCTAAACAGCTTTATCTACTACTACAGAGTGACCTAGAGGGCTAATCACGGTCATATCCGCCTAGGAGATATCTCGAGTCTAAATCCATGGTCTCTACTATACTACGGCAACATAAGAGTGCGTTGAACCCACATCAATCAAAGCGTTATAAGGAGAACCAAAAATCAAAAATGTACCGGTTATGACGTCCGATGCGTCGCCCTCCTCCCGGCGCCTCGTAGCATACACTAATCCAGGTATGCCGCATCGAACTACCGCACCTGCGCCGGTGCTCCACGGCGCCGACCAGAACCATTACCACCTCCTGCCATTACCACGGCCCCTCTGCGGTGGCGGTCCATTACCTCTCGAATCGATTGCGTACGACTCTCGGGTGAATCCTGGCCAACCTACGCGGACAGTCCCTCACGCGGTGCTCCAGAGAACCACACTCAAAGCAACCTTTTCCCACCCAACAACCACCCCAATGAGATTTTCCACATCGATCACATCTGCGGCGGTCCCGCTAGCGCGACAACAAACCTAGCAGGTGGTTCGGCCCACTCGGTCTAGCCCTCTTCTCGCGGATTACCCGACGATCCGTAAGACCCAAAGCTCCTCTTATGCCTATTTACGCCCATGCCCTGTCTCACCGACTCCTTAACACCTCGGCTACCTTAGCCTTCTAAACTAAGACAGCAAACTCGCTCCTCGAGGAGCAATCAAGTGACCTCAACTCGTCTCGCACCCATCCTCGAAACGAACACACCTCTCATGCTCATGGCCACAATGCCCCCGGCATACCTACTCGACCAGGAACTCACCTCGTACTCGAAAGCAGATTTACTCCCGAACAAGCCTCGAAATGCCTTCCACTGGGAGTCAATATAACTAGCTCCGATGTATTTCTTTTGATATGCGCACTGAAATAATCCCATGTCGGATCCTCTGCCGCCATTAATCGTCTCGAACCGTGAGCCACCATCGATATGACTCATCCTGCAGGAGAAGCGATACGATGCCCTTCGACTTCTCTTGTTTGTCAAGTCCAGATCATCCATGACCCGCTCGGTTGCCTCTAGCCAATATTCAGTGATCTTTGGGAGCAACACCGAAACACCTCGGAAGAATTCGCCCCGTTTGTTCCGAAGTCGCTCGAGCATCGATTTCCTAACTCCCGCACCACCACCTACACCGGCTACTCTTTCCAACACTCGCGAAGATCGCACGAGACATCACTGCGTCATCTCGATCGATCTTGGAACTCACCACCTCCGGTGGTGGCGGAACCGTATCTCATTTTTCAAACCGACGACGAGATCCTACGGGCTCGTAAACCGTCATCCTACCCCTACCTCTACCACGAGTATTACGACCACGCCCGCCTCGAGTGCTCATGACTAATCTTTCTCACGATTCGATTAAGAATTTTATGCATCAATATTTATTCCACTTTGTTTTAAAGCAAGTCTTATGAATATTAAAGAGGATTTGTTCTCGCGAATTCACAAAATCCTATCAGTTCAATCTCTAGAGTAGTATACTATTGCTATTCATCAAATCATATCACATCCAATCAATTCACAAGCAATAGTAAGGGTACTTGCCTGGACGAACTGGTGCCGGAGACTCGGTGCCATGCCTTTCAAACCATACAAACACTTAAAAACTTTTTGGGCCTCAGCCCACAGTAGAAGCCTTTGAACTGGCTCGATACCACAATTGTAACACCCCAAACCCGGACGGGACACCACGTCCGAACGGTATGCTACTGGGAAAACGTTTTTGAGAGATAAGATCTTTTCGTTTAAAAGCGGGTAAAACATAGTGAACTTGAAGAAAATTGGAGTAGGCCTGTTTGATTAGATTTTGAAAACTTATCCAAAGTATATAGTTAAAAACGAGTTGATTTCATTTAGCATTTCCAATAGTTTCTTAGTACTATTTTGAAACATTTTTGACTTAGTAGAATATCGAGTTTGGTTTGAAAATCATTTGAGTTTACTTTATAGCAAAACATAGTGAGATACCCGATGGTATAGTTTAAAACACATTGCGTTATAGTTTTGAAAACATTATCTTACCAAATTTTTAGTAAAATTTCATACCAAGTTATTTGTTAAGCAGGTTGAGAATCTAATTAAAACATAACCATCATAAAACATAATTTAAAGGCCTTTTACAAATCCAAATTAAATCTCAAATAAAAATAAATAAGCTAAAGTACCCAAAGTGAATAGTCCGAGCAAGACTTTTATTAAAGCATGGCATGTGCACCCGAGTCCACCCGGCTCCATGTCCGCGTCTACGGGTCACCTGAAATGTCAAAGGAGAGGGTGAGTCGAATGACTCAGTGCATAAATCCCGCTCCCGATGAAACAACATGCTAACACACATCATACATAGCAACATAATTAATGCAACCCGATCCTAACCATCCGTATCTCCTTTTTCTACCCCGTGTGGTACCAAACCACTGGTGGTGCCAAACCACTGGTGACATATAGTCACAATGTGTTACCAAAACACTGGTGTCCCAAAGACACAATATCCATCAATGTGGTGCCAAACCACTGGTGTCCCAAAGACACGTTTGTGCTACCAAAGCACTGGTGACCGAAGTCACAAATCCAATGATGGGGCCAACCCATCTTGTGATACCCAATCACTAGCAGACGATCCCGTATCTCAAGTGGGGCCAACCCACGGTGGTGTTAACCACAGGGACGAGTCGCAGTGAGGTGCCCAACCTCTGGTGTCCCAAAGACACAAATGTGGTACCAAACCACTGGTGACCGTAGTCACAATAATCGAGTGATGGGGCCATCCCATCGTGTGATACCAAATCACTAGCAGACGATCCCATATCTCATGTGGGGCCAACCCACGGTGGTGTTAACCACGTGGACGAGTCGCAATGAGGTGCCAAACTCTCGGAGGTGCCAAACCTCGGTGACCCAAAGTCACAAAGTGTGTTACCAAAAACATGGTGCTCGTCAAGACAAAATATCATCGCCCCCTCCACTCATATCACCCATCATCATACCAACTCATGTGATCATGCATATCATACAAGTCATGCATATCATGCCAACATGTCTAGCATTACATCTCATAGCATACATAACATAGATCATAATACCCATTGTATCCATAATAGAACTTGTAATAAATTAGACTTACCGGATACGCATACATACCCCGTTTGGGTATCCAATTATCCGTCATCTTTGGTATAGTTTTTAACAGGCAAACAGTTTATTAATAACATTACTAGGTATCGGTGTGTTAGTTTACACACTGGTAACAAAAGCCTTAAACCTCACGAACTGATCTAAGCCCCCCCTGATTATCTTGTTCATATAACAATCAGTCAAAACATAGGTTAGCCTTCCACACCTTTCGACTAAGACCAAATAAACCAAAGGGTTTAATGTTGAACCCTTACCTTTACACTTGATTTGGTTTCCTACCAAATCCCGAACCCAACAGTGGTTCTTCTGATAATCGGCCAACACCTATCAAGAACATAGTTAATCCTTAGTCACCCTTGCCTTAATCGAAACCAAAGAATTGGACTAATAATAATATATCAACCACTTACCCTTACTTACCAACCAACTAATCGAAAGAAGGAGGCTTCACTTAACTCCCTCGACAAACCGTATGTCCTACAACAAAGTCGATTACCCAGAGATTAGCCTTCGATCAACAATTGACCAAAATCATCCTTAGCCTTACCAAAATCGATAGAGCACAAGAGAGAAAAGAAAAAGAACATTTGGCTAGCACTCACCTTATTCCAAACCCGATTGGACACCACACAAGAGAGGTCCACCCCACTCCAATATTCGGCCAAGGCAAACTCTTTGGTGAGGGATTGATATTCGGCCAAAATGCAACAAATGATAGAGGGAAATTTCGGCAGCACAAGGGAGGGATTCGGCTACAAAAGTTCAAAAGAAAGAGAAAAGAAACAAATAAAATAATAAAAAAAAAGAAACGAAAGAGGTATTTTGAAGGGTGGAGTTTCGGCACAAGTACTTTAGGAGAAAAGAATGGATTATGAGAAGGAGAGAAGAGAGTGTTCGGCTATCAAGGTTCAACAAGGAGGAAAAATATGATAAGAGAAGACTTTTACTTTGGCTTACTCAAGTGAAAACAAGAAGAGAAATGCAATCTTGCATTCGGCTATACACGCACCAAATGAAGCAAAACAACCCGGCAACTAAAGGGACTAGGTATTTCGGTTTCTTGCTTTTGACAAAATGAGAAGAACCTTGTTTGACACCCAAAAGTGACCGAAAATCACCCCACAAAGCCAATTGAATTTCGGCACACCCTTTCCCCACACCAAGCCGTCACTCCCCCTCCAACTCCTCCCTAAAATTCGGCCAAATCCCCACAACACTCCACTCCACACATTCAAACAACATGACCAAGTCTCCCTCCTACAAATGCTCTCCACCTTTCATTTGAAAGGTATGACTTGGTCCAAGGTAGAATTCAACTTGCCTTCTACCTCTTCCCCATGCCGTCCAAAATTAAAGCCAAAATGGGGACTGCAGCTCGAACACTAGACCTCCACTCCATGTAGATGACGCCACACCAAGCTCCCCATGTAACGCATGCTTGCCACCTTGCCAGCTCACTTTTTTGTGCAACAAAACAACAAGTAAAATTCTTAAACCCCAGCTTCCTCAGCTCCCTTCACTTAACACCCAAAAACCAAAATTTTCCCATTCACTCAGGCATACTCCTAGACTACAATTAAGCCCCGATACAACACAAACAACAACACAGCACACCAAACACATGCAATATCATGCAACACCCAAAATAGCCCCTAACCCGGGATATTACAACGACACCCTGACAAAAGCTCTGGCAGAAGGCTTCTGCCGAACTCCCCCTTCTAAGTTGCTACCTGGGGTGTTTATATAGGCTTTGAGATGTGTTACTTGGCCTCCAAGTATCCTAATTTGAGTGCAATTCCTATTTGGGAGTTTAAGTAGACTTAGTAATGTGTTTCTTTGCCTCCAAGTATCTAAATCCGAGTAAAATTCCTCTTTCTCGCGACAGGGACACGGCCATGGAACACGCCCGTGTGAATCGTGGCCAGGCCGTGTTGGACTCCGTTGATGAGGCACGACCGTGTAAATCGTGGCTAGGTCGTGTTCTAGATAATTAAGGAGGCACGACCGTGTGGCTTGAAGTCCAGGCCGTGCTGATTTCGTGGCTTGACCCAATTTAGTCCGTTTTAAGCCTGTTTCTCGTTCTTTTCATCATCGAGTGCTTTCCTGAGTATAAAACATGAAAAGAAAGGATTATGAGCATCTTTTTACATAAATTGAGGCTTAAATCATCCAAAAGCATATTAAATGTGGGCTTTAAATATGTTACTTTTATGGTTCATCAGAAATCAATAACGATTTAAAAGTGAACAACCTTTTTCAATAAACCCCATTTTAAAATTAAACAAACACAAGCTGAGGCTTTACACAAGTTTTAAATGGCAAGAAGTTTTTGAATATTAAGAAGGGTTTCCAACGAAAATAAGGTTTTCGAAAAACACTTCAATGTGACACGTCAGATGCGGGCCTAACTTCTGAGCCGGGTTTGAGGTGTTACAAATTTTGCCCTAAAAGAAACAAAAATCCTTAGTACTCATGCAACTTTCACTATAGCAAGTATATCCTAATTTACTTAGTTCATCTTTTAACTAACTCAGTTTTCTTTATTATTATTTTTTCATCTGGCCTTATACATACTCAAATACATACATATCCATTTATTATGTATTTTTTTTACTAAGGGATTCAGCTCGTCACATGGTTCTTTGAGTTGACAATTACAATGGAGCATACACTAAATTGCTAAATACTCAATCATGTCACAATTTGAATACTCACTCATGAAGCTAAGGCTTTTGAGTAAATAGATGGATGGAGCAAACAACTACCCCTTTAGCTACTTAGTTCGTTACTACAGTGGAATGCCCCTAATTTTCTTTATTACACACTCTTACTCAAACCCAGCTTTCTAGTTAATAGCACAATGGAGCAAACAAAGTGGTGCTGACTTACTTGGCAATTCTAAGCATTGGAGTATTTGATGGCATTTTTTCCTTTAATTTTCTTAAACATTGCCACTTTATTCATTATTGAGTATTGTCATTGTACTGAATTTAGCTTCAACAATCTCTAAGTCTATCAAAAGAAGCTTATTATAGATAAATTGGAATTGGAATTAGGACATCCTAATTTTAGGGGTCAATTTGTAAGCAAACTATCATCAGCTAAAATCACCTAATCCACTATCACAACTTTCATCAGCTAAAAGGTCTTCCAAGGATAATCGGTACATCTTTGTCAGCTTCACATTCTAAAATAATGAAATCGGCTGGAAAAATAAACTTATCTATTTAGACCAGCACATCTTCATTTTTACCTTCCCGATGTGCGTAGGATTGATCGGCCAGTTGTAACGTAAACATAGTAGGTCTTGCTTTCCAATTCCCAGCTTCCTGAAAATAGACATAGGCATTAGATTTATACTTTCTCCTAAATCACATAACGCCTTACCAACATCATGATTTCCAATTAAACATGGGATAGTGAAACTCCCTGGCTCATTCATCTTCGGAGGTAGTTTATTCATCAACATTGTTGTGCTCCCTTCAGTGAGAGCAACAGTCTCAAACTCTCCCAATCTACGCTTCTCTGATAATGTCTTTCATAAATTTCACATAATTGGGCATCTGTTCCAAAGCTTCCATTAATGGTATGTTGATGTGGAGTTGCTTCAAAACATATAAAAACCTTTTAAATTGAATATCCTACTCAGAATTATGAAATCGCTGAGGATAAGGTAGAGGTGCTCGTCCTTCAGGTTGCTAATATTCTTTTGCTGTGGCATTTTTGTTGGCAACACGACCTGATTTTGCCATAACATTTTTCTGCTTATCCTTTTCAGATGCTATATGATTTTCAGTTGATTCTGCTTATCCTTGGCATCTTTAACAACATCATTCAACTGAGTTGATACGAAATGAAGCGGGAGAATGATCGAATTCAAGTTGTTCGACTCAAAAAGGAAATATTTGGATCATATCTAAAAAGAAGAAATAAATAAATTTAGAAATAAAGAAGTCGAAAACAGTAAAAGAAGAAATTTGAGAACAAAGAACAAATAAAAATAATGATATATAAATAAATAAATAAATTCATGAAATTTAAAAGTGGAAGATGGATTGAATAAACTGATGGCTATGATGGATAGAAGGATAAATGTCCAATTGAACCCTTTGAGATATAAATCCCAACAAACTCAATTAATGGCCCTAATCAACCCTCCAAGAAATAATCCTTGACAAATTGAAGGGTGAAGAATGAATTCCCACGACTCCTTGAAGAAAATCAAGAAGAAAACTAATTCTAAAAATCATAAGAAAGAAATCTCGCACAAAGAAGAAACTCCTAGAGTTGAAAACTTTATCAATGAAAATAATTGTCTAATTTGTATACAATGCAAAGGCCTATATATAGGCTAGCTAAATAAATCTAAATAAAACTCTTAAGTATACTAGAACTCTAATTAATCTAAACAAGTAGTTTTAAACTAAACTTTCTTGTTGACATTAATCTCCTAAATAACTTAAACTACTTAATAATTATTAAAAATTCAAAATAACAAAATAATAAGAGCTAATAAATACAACATTGGGCTCATATATATAAAAAAATTAAGTCTAAAACCCGAAGCCAATATAATTTAAACTTGAATTTAAAGCCTGAAACTCGTAATTCTCATCATAATCCCTTCCAGAAATTCTACTCGCACAGTCGTCACTAAAACAGTCATAACTTTAGTTCCCAAACTCAAAATTGAGTGATTCAAGTTTGTTTTGAAGATAGAAGATAGATCTTCAAACTCCAAGAGACATCTTAACCAAGAAATTCCTTAATCCAATCACAAAATTCGTCACAAGTCCAATGATTTCCCAAACTTGAAAATTGGCAGCTTCAGTAAATGAAATTTAATAAATTTCAACCCATCCGTGCATGTATTGTAACAACCTAATTTTGGGCCTAGTCGGAATAGTGGTTTTGAGGCCACAAATCCGATGAGAAAAAATCTTATTTTTATTATATTATTATGGTCTACGATTTCATGGAAATATTTCATGAAAATTTCGTTCGAAAATTTTGACGTTTAGGCACTCAATTTAGTCAAAAGGACTAAATTGTAAATAGTGCAAAAGTTGAGTTCCACATGTTAGAAGTGTCCAATTTCTATGAAATTTTAAATTGGAGGTCCTTAAATGGTAATTAGACCATTGGTTAAATTTATGGACAAAAATGGACATGAGATAAGTGAAATAGGATATTTTTAAGTTAGGGGCATTTTGGTAATTTGGTAATTAAATGGACTAAAAGACAAAATAAAAGCCAAAAACCCTTGTCCATCTTCTTTCTTAGCCTAATTTAGCATGGGGGAAGCCATGGCTAGGGTTTTCAAGCTTTCAAGCTCAATAGTAAGTGCATCCAAGCCCCGTTTTTAATGTTCTTTACATTTTTGAGATCCCTGTAACTCGGTTTAGCTATTTATACCATTATTTTGAGCTAGGGTTTGTGTTTAAAAATTTACCCATGGATGACATGCAAGTTCTTTGATGTCTAATGGTAGAATATGAATGGTCGGTGTGTAGTAAACGACTTTTACTGAGTGATTTTCGATGAAATCGCATAAAAGGACTAATTTGTAAAAAGTTGAAAAATGTATGAAAATGTGTGAATGAATGCAAATTGTCGACTGCTATAGTTATGAAAATGGTTTGGCTAGGCCTAAAATACAATGAAATTGAATAAAAATTATTTTACGAGCCTAGGGGCAAAAGTGTAAATATGACAAAGTTTAGGGGCAAAAACGTAATTTTGCAATAGTATGATTTCTGGGTCACAATGAATAATGTGAATAATAAGTAAGCTAAATGTGATGTTATAGATCAAAGAAAACGAGGTTCAGACTTAGAACGGGGAAAAAATGAGTAACTGACGGTTGGGTCCCTTTTTGCCATTTTGGTATCGAGGTAAGTTCGTGTGTGAATAATACAACATTATATTATGTATTTAATATTTTGATATTCCATGAATTGTATATATATGTTTCTACGGATTCGATTGATGATGATTTGGCGAAGAATCGAAGAATGAGAATCTCGGTTGAACCTTAGGAATAGAAAGGATACCTTGTCACGACATTAGATTAATAAGGTCCCGTGTAAGACCATATCTGGGATACAGCCTCGGCACCGAATTGAGATCACGTGTAAGGCCATATCTAGGATATGGCATCGACATCGAATAGTGATTCCGTGTAAGACCACGTATGGGACCTGGCTTGTAACACCCCCTTACCCGTGTTCGAAGCTTGAACCGGATACGAGGCATTACCTAACTTACTTGCTTAAACATAACACAACGGGCTATAAAATTTCAGTACAGCTTAAAAACTTTCCATTTAAACTCATAACCTGCACATCCTGAGCCTACGAGGCCTTAAACATACTCTCGGAAGGTTTCAGAATTAAACCGGGAATTTTTATGCACTTGGGAAATTTTTTGTCTAAACAGGGGCTACACGCCCATGTTGCCCAAGGGACACGCCCGTGCGACCCTAAGACATGCCTGTGCTCCTTGCCCGTGTCTCTCACACAGCCCCGACACGCTCGTGTCTTAGCCCATGTGCCAAAACCTTGGCATGTAACACCCCATACCCGAGTCTGAGACTAAGACTGGATACGAGACATTACCATGCTTGAACTCACTTAAACATGTACTTACGGGCTATAAAATTTCGTTCTGAAATAAAAACTTCTCTTTCTTAGTCAAATCAGACATTTCATGGGCCTACAAGGCCTCAGACTTACGTCCCGAAACTTTCAGAACTCATCTGGAAACTTTCTCTCGAACAGGGGTCACACGTCCGTGTGACTTGGGACACGCCTGCAGTGCCCTAAAACATGCCCGTATCTTTCACCCGTAGTGGATATCGGCAAATTACACACGGCCCGACACGCGCGTGGCTCCACGCCCGTGTGCCAAACCTGGCATTTCGACTTATTCACACGGTCTATACACACGCCCGTGTGCATTAGCCGTGTGACAATTCAATTACTAAGTGTAAAGTGCGGACTTCACACGCCCAGGGCACACGCCCATGTGCTAACCGTGTGGTACACACGCCTAAACACATGGCGTGTTATTGGCCCGTGGTCTATATCGACTTAAAACACTAATGTGCAGGGACACACGCCTGTCACGCCCATCCGTGTGGGCACCTAGAGGCTATCTTCCAAGCCAATTTGCCACCCTGATATCAATATCAATCCAATACTCAACTCAATAACACAATTATTACATCTAATGTGACAAGAATGCATACTTCATTGATAGATAAAAACATACATACTTAATGATTCTTGACCAATCTCTTTGACCATAAACAAAATAATACTAAGCTTGATAGCCAACACTTTGGCTAGGTTTAAAACATTACTCAAAATGAAATGTTTCCTATACATGCCATACTTAATATAAACAACTTGGCTATACCAAAATAGCAATTGATAGTGTGCTCCGAGCTCCGATGACGATGATCCACGAGATTAGCTTGGTGGGACTACATGGAAAGAAAGAATAAAGGACGTAAGCATTTAGCTTAGTAAGTTTGCATGTAATTCTCATAGCAATATATTTGCTTAACATTAACCATTCATCATAAACAATGGCATTATGAATCTCAAGTATTTAAGCTTACTTACTCTTACTGACTCTTACATATCTCATGCTCGCACGGTAAACAATTTACATGTATCACTTGATCACATAGATCAGTATACTTTACTATGATAAGTATAATCTCAACTTCATCATTCATATCATGAATAATACTCTTAATTAACTTTAACTAGCATAACTTGATAATAACTTTACTTACTTAACTTTCTTACTATATCATTTGAGCTTTACTCTCTTGCCCGATGAATTTCTATGAATAACCGAGGATACTGAATCTCATCCCACATAACTCGATGCCAAAGCCATATCCTCGATATGGTCTTACATGGGATCTCTCATCTTGGTATTGATGCCATGTCTTGACATGGACTTACTCAGTCTTTATTGTGATTTCCCTTGGGAACTTACCATTGCCATGTCTTGACATGGTCTTACTTGGTATCTTTACTCATGAACTGGTCAATGTCGAGCCTTGGCTTGGACTTACATGAAATCTTTCTTGTTACTCACCAATGCCATGCCTTTACTTGGACTTACATGGAATCTCTACCTCATGATAGCTTTTCAATGCCAAGACTTATCTTGGACTTGCATGACATCTTTGCTTGGAGACTCACCAATGCCATGCCTTGGCTTGGGCTTACATGGGTCTTCATCTCATAATAACTCTTCAATTCCAAGACTTGTCTTGGACTTACATGATAACTTGCTTGATTGCCGATGCCATGCCTTGGCTTGGTCTTATACGGACTTTCTTATCTCGTGTGGTAGATCGAGTATCCTAAGTAATTCAACTTCAATCGGGACTTCCTCATGCTTAATCTCATTAATTTCTTTATTTAACATAGAAATAAGCATTTCTATTGTAATAATGTACATTATACTAAGCAATTCAATGATAATAATCATAAAGCTTAGAAATCATACAAACTTACCTCAATATACAAAATGTATGTAGATATGTAATTTAGTCCTCGACTTTGTTCTTGCCTCGGTTTCGATCCGGGCTTCATTTTTCTTGATCTATAATAATAATTAGATCATTTAATACTCATATTGACTAAATTGACTCTTAACTCATACTTTGGTAAAATTACTATTTTTTCCCTAAACTTTCTCATATTTGCACTTTTGCCCCTAGGCTCGTAAAATAATTCTCATTCAACTTTCTTAAACATCATGTTTAGCTGATTCATTTTCTCTACTATAACAATCATCAATTCTCACTATTTCTAATAGGTATGACCAATTTCATAACTATTACAAATTAGTCCATACTATCTTTTTTCATGAAATTCACTAAGGAAAAGATGTTTATCTAACATCAAATTCCCATAATCTTCAATAAAATATCATTTTACATGCATGATACACATGGGTAGATTTTTGAACATGCTTCTTAGCTCATCTTATAGCTAAAAATAGCTAATTCATAATACGAGGACTCCTAAAATACGAAGAATATCAAAAACGGGGCTAGGATGACTTACTTGCAAGCTTCAAAAATTTGAAGAACCCTAGCTAAGGAGTCTCCCAATTTTTGGCACAAGAAAGAAGATGAATGAAATTTTTATCATCTTTTTCCTATTTTAATCATTTAATTGGTAAATGACCAAAATGCCCTTCTCTTTAAAAATTTACAATTTACTAACTCATGTTCATTTTTGTCCAAAACTTATAATTTGGGAAAATTTCTATTTAAGGACTTCTAATTAACATTCTAAAGCTATTTCATACAAAAAGCTTCTAGAAACTCATATTTTGCAACTTTTGCAATTTAGTCCTATTTGATCATTCCATGTCAATTTCACAAAATTTCTACATGGAACTTTAATACTATCATGAAAACATGTCATAAACCTTAAGAACTCAATTTACTAACTCAGATTTGTGGTCTCGCACCACTATTCTGACTAGGCCCTGAATCGGGCTGTTACAATTCTCCCTCTCTTAGGAATTTTCGTCCTCGAAAATCTTACCAGCAAACAGGTTTGGATACTAGTTTCTCATGATTCCTTCTGGTTCCCACGTAGCTTTTTCTATTCCATGTCTTTGCCACAATACTTTTACCAGGGCAATACTTTTATTCCTTAGCTGCTTGACTTCCCGAGCTAAAATCTTAAATGGTTCTTCACCATAAGTCATGTCGGGATGAATCTCTATCTCTGACGAGGTAATTACATGTGAAGGATCTGATCGGTAGCATCTCAACATTGACACGTGAAACACATCGTGAATCTTTTCTAACTCTGATGGCAAAGCCAATCGATAAGCTATCGGCCTAACTCTTTCAGTAATCTCGTATGGTCTGATAAAACGTGGACTCAACTTTCCTTTACGGCCAAATCTGAGAACCTTTCTCCATGGTGACAGTTTCAAGAAAACTTTATCCCCGACTTGGTACTCTATCTCTTTCCTTCTTAAATCCGAATAGGATTTTTGTCTGTCTGAAGCAGCTTTTAAACTTTCTCGTATCACTTTCACTTTCCCTCGCTTTCTAACCAAATCAACCCTGTGAATTTGGTTTTCCTTGAGTTCAATCCAATATAGAGGCATTCGGCACTTACGCCCATATAAAGCCTCATAAGGCGCCATCTTTAAACTCGACTGAAAAATATTATTGTAGGCAAATTATACCAATGGGTGAAACTTTTCCAAACTACCTCGGAATTCGAGAATACAACATCTGAGCATATCCTCGAGTACTTGAATTAACCTCTCTGACTGACCGTCAGTTTGAGGATGAAAAGCGGTACTAAAGTTCAACTTTGTACCCAAGGCCTCTTGTAACTTCTTCCAAAATCTGGATGTAAACCTCGGATCTCTATCCGAGATGATTGACAACGGAACACCGTGAAGCCTTACTATTTTTGAAACGTACAAGTTTGCCAACTTGTCTAGTGAGTAATCAACTCGTACAGGTATAAAATGGGCTGACTTCGTAAGTCTATCAACCACGACCCATACAGCATCTTTCTTGCTTGGAGACAACGGTAAACCCGTTACAAAATCCATAGTAATACGGTCCCATTTCCACTCTGGAACCAAAATGGGTTGAAGCAAACCTGAAGGTACTTGGTGTTTAGCCTTTACTTGCTGACAAATCAAGCATTTGGAAACAAACTCTGAAATATCTTTCTTCATTCTCGGCCACCAATATTGTTGCTTCAAGTCATTATACATCTTGGTACCACCCGGATGTACAGATAAACATCTTTTATGGGCCTCACGCAAAATTCCCTGAATAAGCTCTTCCTTTCTCGGTACACAAACTCTATCTTTGAACATCAGACTTCCATTGGGACTAATCTGGAAATCAGACTCAACATCTGTCTCGCACTAAGCTCTCTTGACTTGCAATCCACTATCTTCTTTTTGAGCTTCAATGATCTCTTGGAGGAAAATTGGTCTAGCTCTCAACTCAGATAGAATAGAACCATCATCGGATAAAGTCATCCGTGAATTCATTGCCCTTAATACAAATAGGGGCTTTCTACTCAAAGCGTCGGTGACCACATTCGCCTTCCTGGGATGGTAGTCAATGACCAATTCATAGTCTTTTATCAACTCTAACCATCTCTGCTGCCTTAAGTTCAACTCTTTCTGCGTCATCAAGTACTTCAAACTTTTGTTATCGGTGAAGATCCGACATCTCTCACCATATAGGTGGTGTCCTCATATCTTCAATGCGAAGACTATGGCAGCCAACTCTAGATCGTGGGTCGGATAATTCTTCTCATGTGGCTTCAACTGTCTTGAGGCGTAAGCAATCACTTTGCCTTCTTGCATAAGTACACACCCTAATCCATTTAAGGATGCATCAGTAAATCACAAATTCTTTCCCTATCTCAAAGTTGTACTAAACCGAGCTTCACAACATCGCTTTGTAAACTTTGTTGGCATCTTTCTCATCCACTTAAACTTCACATTTTTCTCAGAATAATTTAGTCATCGGGGTTGCAATCATAGAAAACCCCTTGACGAATCGTCTATAATAGCCACTAGGCCTAGGAAACTTCTAACCTCAGAGACATTTCTCGGTGGATTCCAGTCCATTATGGCCGAAATCTTACTTGGATCTACTCGGACTCCATCTCCGAGACAATATGTCCTAAATCCTACTTCCTTGAGCCAAAATTCACTTTTACCGAACTTGGCATATAATTGATTTTTCAAGAGTCAGAAACTATCCGTAGGTGCTCAAAGATGCTCATTCTTATATCGGGAATAAATCAAGATGTCGCCAATGAAAACGACTACAAACTTGTCGAGGTATGGTCTAAAAATGCGGTTCATTAAGTCCATGAATACCGCAGGAGCATTGGTCAAACCAAAAGGCATGACTAAAAATTCATAATGCCCATACCTCGTTCGAAAAGCGGTTTTGGATACATCTGAATCCTTTACTCTTAGCTGGTAGTACCCCGATCTCAAGTCTATCTTAGAGAACACGGTGGCTCCCTTCAATTGATCGAATAAATCATTGATCCTTGGCAATGGGTACTTGTTCTTTACTGTCATTTTATTAAGTTGACGGTAATCTATGCACAATCTCATGGTGCCATCTTTCTTTTTCACAAATAAAACAAGAGCACCCCAGGGAGAACAACTTGACCTAGCAAAGCCTTTATCAGTCAACTCTTGCAACTATGAATTCATCTCCTTCAAATCCGTTGGAGCCATTCTGTAAGGAGTAATAGATATTGGTACAGTACCGGGAGTTAGCTCAATGCTGAACTCAACCTCTGTAACTGGTGGTAGTCCTGGTAATTCTTCAGGAAAAACATCAACGTACTCACATACTATTGGTACTGACTCAATCTTTAACTCTATTTCTTTATCATTCATCATAAAGGCCAAATATGCCTCATACCCCTTTCTTACGTATCTCTGTGCCGTCATGTGAAAAATCATTGCCGGTGATCTACTTTGCTCATCTGATTCTATATGGAGAGTATCCCCATTCTCACATCTCATCTCAATATATTTCTTCCCATAATTAACTATTACATCATGAGTGGTCAACCAGTCCATATCAAGAATGATGTCAAACTCATCAAATGGTAGCAACATAAGATTTGCTTTAAAGTAATGACCTCTAATCATTAATGGACCATCTTTACATGCTTCATCAACTAACACACTCTTGCCTAAAGGATTAGACACCTTAATCGTAAATTCTGTAGAATCTATAGCCATATTCATACTGGATACTAGTTTCATACAAATGTAAGAGTGTGTGGATCCGGGATCTACTAAAGAAATAACTTTGATATCATAAAGAGAAAAGGTACCCGTAATAACATCAGGAGAAGATGCCTCTTCGTGAGCGCGAATGGCATAAGTCCTCGCAGGCACCCTACCCTCGTGTCTCGCGCACCGCTCTCTAGGGTTACCTCTTCCACTTGCCCCACTTACCGGGTTCCTCTCTGCGGTCTTCCTCGACCACACTCCCGAATCTCTGGGTTACGAGCTCTATCTTCTTTCATTGTCTCTGGACAATCTTTTATGTAGTGGTCCCGGGAACCACATCGAAACATGCATTTTCATGTGCTTGACATTCTCCAAGATGACGTCTCGCCACACCTTTGTGGGCATTCGGGTCTATCTCGATCGGATGTTCCCACACTAGCAACTGAGGTCGTCTGTGCCTTACTTCCCGAATACTGCTTACTCTAGTCCTTCCTTGAAAACCCAGTGGAAGTAGCCGATCGGGTGGAGAAATCTCTTGACTTCTTGGATGAGGATTGGAATGACTTATTCCATTGTCTCGTTTTAGAGTCGCGAGACTCTATTTTAGACTTTCTCTTCTCCTTTACTAGTTCTTCTGCTTTACAAGCCCTCTCTACTAGCACAACAAATTCCTTTAGTTCTAGGACAGCAACAAATAAATTGATGTCCTCATTTAGCCCATCTTCAAATCTCTTACTCATGATGGCCTCAGTGGACACGTATTCTCGAGCGTATTTGCTGAGCTGTACAAACTCACGTTCATAATCAGTCACAGACATCTTGCCTTGCTTTAACTCTAGAAATTCCTTTCTTTTCTGGTCCACGAACCTTTGAGTGATATATTTTTTTTTGAACTCTTCCTGGAAGAATTCCCATGTGATCTTTTCTCGAGATACCACTGACACAAGGGTGTTCCACCATTGTTAAGCAGAATCTCTTAAAAGAGAGACTACACACTTCATGCATTCCTCAGGCGTGCATGACAACTCATTAAATACCCTGATAGTATTTTCTATCCAGAACTCAGCCTTTTCTAGATCATCATCTTTTCTAGCCCGAAATTCTTCTGCCCCATGTTTCCTAATCCTATCAACCGGAGGCTTCTCTCCTCTTACCACCTCTACTACTTGAGGGGCTACTGGGATAGGTTGAGGAATAGGTGGGGGTGGAGGGGGTTGTGCATTCGGATTCGTACGAACGAACTCCGTATACCAGGTATTCATCATATGGAGGAAGGCTTCTCTAGCCTCTTCTCCTCCTCCTTGACTCACCGTAGTGGGTCTATTCTCATTCTCGTTCGGCACCGTCCCTTTAGCGGGAGCCGGGGCGTTACTTTCTACGTCATCCGCCACAGCTCTATCGGGATCCATTTACTAAATGTATAAACATAATTTAAGTCGTCAGGAGTTGTCACACTATCATTATAAAAACATTCTTACGTATGGAATGTATAGCTAGACTCGTGCTCGTGCTATGTTAGTCCTAGAACCGACTAAACCGTAGCTCTGGTACCACTAAATGTAACACCCCATGCCCGAGTCCGAGACTAAGACTGGATACGAGACATTACCATGCTTGAACTCACTTAAACAAGTACTTACGGGCTATCAAATTTTGTTCTGAATTAAAAACTTCTCTTTCTTAGTCAAATCAGACATTTCATGGGCCTACGAGGCCTTAGACTTACGTCCCGAAACTTTCAGAACTCATCTGGAAACTTTCTCTCGAATAGGGGTCACATGTCCGTGTGACTTGGGACATGCCCGTGCACCCCTAAAACATGCCCGTGTCTTTCACCCGTAGTGGATACTGGAAAATTACACACGGCCTGGACACGCCCGTGGCCTTGGCCCGTGTGCCAAACCTTGGCATTCTGACTTATTCACATGGTCTATACACACGCCCGTGTGCATTATCCGTGTGACAAATCAATTACTAAGTGTAAAGTGCAGACTTCACACGCCTAGGGCACATGCCCATGTGCTAACCGTGTGGTACACACGGCCTAAACACACTGCCGTGTTATTGGCCCGTGGTCTATCCTGACTTAAAACACTAATGTGTAGGGGACACACGGCTTAAACACACGCCCGTCTGTCCATCCGTGTGGGCACCTAGAGGCTATCTTCCAAGCCAATTTGCCACCCTGATATCAATATCAATCCAATACTCAACTCAATAACACAATTATTACATCTAATGTGACATGAATGCATACTTCATTGATAGATAAAAACATACATACTTAATGATTCATGACCAATCTCTTTGACCATATACAAAAGAATACTAAGCTTGATAGCCAACACTTTGGCTAGGTTTAAAACATAACTCAAAATGAAATGTTTCCTATACATGTCATTCTTAATATAAAAAACTTGGCTATACCAAAATAGCGATTGATAGTGTGCTCCGAGCTCCGATGACGAAGATCCACGAGATTAGCTTAGTGGGACTACATGGAAAGAAAGAATAAAGGACGTAAGCATTTAGCTTAGTAAGTTTGCATGTAATTCTCATAGCAATATATTTGCTTAACATTAACCATTCATCATAAACAATGGCATTATGAATCTCAAGTATTTAAGCTTACTTACTCTTACCGACTCTTACATATCTCATGCTCGCACGGTAAACAATATACATGTATCACTTGATCACATAGATCAGTATACTTTACTATGATAAGTATAATCTCAACTTCATCATTCATATCATGAATAATACTCTTAATTAACTTTAACTAGCATAACTTGATAATAACTTTACTTACTTAACTTTTTTACTATATCATTTGAGCTTTACTCTCTTGCCCGATGAATTTCTATGAATAACCGAGGATACTGAATCTCATCCCACATAACTCGATGCCAAAGCCATATCCTCGATATGGTCTTACATGGGATCTCTCATCTTGGTATTGATGCCTTTTCTTGACATGGACTTACTCAAAGTCTTCCTTGTGTGTTCCCTTGGGAACTTACCATTGCCATGTCTTGACATGGTCTTACTTGGTATCTTTACTCATGAACTGGTCAATGCCGAGCCTTGGCTTGGACTTACATGAAATCTTTCTTGTTACTCACCAATGCCATGCCTTGGCTTGGACTTACATGGATTCTCTACCTCATGATAGCTTTTCAATGCCAAGACTTATCTTGGACTTACATGACATCTTTGCTTGGAGACTCACCAATGCCATGCCTTGGCTTGGGCTTACATGGGTCTTTATCTCATAATAACTCTTCAATGCCAAGACTTGTCTTGGACTTACATGATAACTTGCTTGATTGTCGATGCCATGCCTTGGCTTGGTCTTATACGGACTTTCTTATCTCGTGTGGTAGATCGAGTATCCTAAGTAATTCAACTTCAATCGGGACTTTCTCATGCTTAATCTCATTAATTTCTTTATTTAACATAGCAATAAGCATTTCTATGGTAATAATGTACATTATACTAAGCAATTCAATGATAATAATCATAAAGCTTAGAAATCATACAAACTTACCTCAATATACAAAATGTATGTAGATATGCAATTTAGTCCTCGACTTTGTTCTTACCTCGGTTTCGATCCAGGGTTCGTTTTTCTTGATCTATAATAATAATTAGATCATTTAATACTCATATTGATTAAATTGACTCTTAACTCATACTTTGGCAAAGTTACTATTTTGCCCCTAAACTTTCTCATATTTACACTTTTGCCCCTATGCTCGTAAAATAATTCTCATTCAACTTTCTTAAACATCATGTTTAGCTGATTCATTTTCTCTACTATAACAATCATCAATTCTCACTATTTCTAATAGGTATGACCAATTTCATAACTATTACAAATTAGTCCATACTATCTTTTTTCATGAAATTCACTAAGGAAAAGATGTTTATCTAACATCAAACTCCCATAATCTTCCATAAAATATCATTTTACATGAATGATACACATGGGTAGATTTTTGAACATGCTTCTTAGCTCATCTTATAGCTAAAAATAGCAAATTCATAATACGAGGACTCCAAAAATACGAAGAATATTAAAAACGGGGCTAGGATGACTTACTTGCAAGCTTCAAAAATTTTAAGAACCCTAGATATTGAGTCTCCCAATTTTCGGCACAAGGAAGAAGATGAATGAAATTTTTATCATCTTTTTCCTATTTTAATCATTTAATTGGTAAATGACCAAAATGCCCTTCTCTTTAAAAATATACAATTTACTAACTCATGTCCATTTTTGTCCAAAACTTATAATTTGGGAAAATTGCTATTTAAGGACTTCTAATTAATATTCTAAAGCTATTTCATACAAAAAGCTTCTAGAAACTCATATTTTGCAACTTTTGCAATTTAGTCCTATTTGATCATTCCATGTCAATTTCACAAAATTTCTACATGGAACTTTAATACTATCATGCAAACATGTCATAAACCTTAAGAAATCAATTTACTAACTCAGATTTGTGGTCTCGCACCACTATTCTGACTAGGCCCTGAATCGGGCTGTTACATGGCATTCTGTTTATGATGTCATCACCTCACTATGGTCACACGGCCAAGGCACACGCCCGTGTCGTTAGACCGTGTGTCGAATTAAATTCCAAATTTTAGGTGCAGACTTCACACGGGCTGGGCACACGCCCATGTCCATGTCCGTGTCTTCCACACGGTAGAGACACACGGCCGTGTCTCTGTCCGTGTGTTTACTACTGAGCATACTGACTTGTAAACCTAGCATGCAAAGGGGGCACACGGCCAATTAACACGCCCATGGGGTTGACCGTGTGTCACACACGGCTTAGACACACGCCCGTGTGTCTACCCATGTGGACATTAAAAAGGCTATATTCCAAGCCAAATGCCACCCTACATAGCAACCATACTTATACCAACTCAAATCAAACATCCACACAAGCATAAACTTCATGATTCATCATCAATGAATATATATAAACTTGTCAAGTATTGGCCCAACTTCAATGACCGTATACAAAATGAATTTGCTAACATAAATAGCCAACACTTTTGGCTTGCAAATATAACATAACAAAATACCCAAGTCCTATACATGCCATACTCAAAATAAATCTAATTTGGCTATACCAAAAAGTGGTCGATAGTGTGATCTCCAAACTCCGACGTCCGCCAATTTCTCGAGCTAACTTGGCAATGCTACAAGGAAAAGGGAAATGAGAGGGGTAAGCATAAAGCTTAGTAAGTTTGCATGGAAATAATAGCAACAATACATTCATAATGACATCAATTCATGGCATTAGATAACCACACAAAGTCATAAGCACTTTGCCATAACTTACTCGTACTAGTTCTTATCTAGCATATACCATGCCACATATCGTAAACATTCCTCGTGAATTATTCACGGGTACATGTATTCACTCAATCACATGACTTTAGTACTAATCTCATTCCTATTTCCAAGCTTATCTATTTATCCCACTAATTCACTAGTGATACTCAAAGATGCATATTCATCATCATTAGCATAAACACGAAGCCAATGCCACATCCCAGATGTGGTCTCACATGGATCATCTCTGAATATCGATGCCATATGCCGGATATGGTCTTATACAGAACATCACATCAATATCGATGCCATATCCCAGATATGGTCTTGTACGATTTCCTTTTTTGTTTATAGTCAATGCCGAAGCCATATCCCAGATATGGTCTTACACAGAATCTCAATTCGGTGCCAAGGCCATGCCCCCGACATGGTCTTACACGGGACCTTATCCATCTCATGTCTCGATGATAGTGTTCTCACATTTATTATAGTCCAACCGGGACTTCAACATCTCAACCTTTTTCATCTTTTTCTCATTCAACACCAATTCTCAATTTCATAGAATATTATGCATCATTTCAATATCAAACATTCTCAAACATACTAGCATGAATGTTGAATTTATCACATACAACTTACCTCGATTTCAAAATAGGTTAGATTGTCGATTTAGTCTGCTATTTTGTTCTTTCCCCGATCGAGGTTGATTCTTGATTCTTCTTGCTCTATAATAGCAATTTAGCTCATTTTAATATCACAATAATAAATGCATTTCAATAATCATGCTTTGGCAAATTTACTATTTTGCCCTTAGACTTTGGCAAAATGACCATTTTACCCCTAGGCTCAGAAATCAATTCTAATCAAATTTCTACCTTTAACAAACCTAGGTGAACATTTATTTCTCTTATGGCTATCATCAAAACCCAACATTTCACACACTTATAACAAATTTTATAACCTTTACAAAAAGGTCCATTTATGTGTTTTCATGGTAACACTTTTCACAAAAGTTGTTCATCTAACAACTAAGACTCATTTTCTTCCATAAAAATGCAAAAAATAACATAAAAGCTCTCATGGAAAAACCCTAAGCTTTTCACCATCTTGCAAAATAGTCCCCTCATTAGAAAGCTTAAGCTTTAGGGGTCCCAAAAGTAAAAATATCATCAAGAAAAACCATTAAAATCACTTACTTGTAATGTGAAGAGCTTGCTGAAATTTTAAGCTTCAAGAACCCCTATTCTTACTTGAATATTCGGTGGAAGAAGAAAGGAAAATGAAAAGATGATAGCCTTTATTTTATTTAATCATACTTTATTCATTTAGCCAACTAATGTCACCAACCCTTGACAATTTTAATTTTCTTGTCCCCTTGGTCGGCCATCATATTCATTTAAGGGGTTAATTGCCCTTTAAAGACCTCAAATTAATATTTTATGACTATTAGGCACCTTTAGATTATAACTAGAGCTTTCGCTCTTTATGCGATTTAGTCCCTTTTCGCGATTAAGCATGAAATCGCTAAAATTAAAGCACCAAAATTTTCATACACATATACAATCATGCTCTAACTTATAGAATAACATAAAAAAAAATTTCTCTAACATCAGATTAGTGGTTCTGAACCACTGTTCCGACTAGCCCCTAAATCGGGCTGTTACATGGCTTCGGTATGATCTAGTGCAAGACCATATCTGGGATATGACGTCGACATCGATATGAGATTCTGTATAAGACCATATATGGGATATGGCATCGGCATCGACATGCAATCTCGTGTAAGACCATGTCTGGGATATGTCGTCGACATCGATATGAGATCCCGTATAAGACCATATCTGGGATATGGCATCGGCATTGGCATGTGATCCCATATAAGACCATATCTGGGATATGGCATTCGCATCTCACTACGTGTATGACAATTTTCGAGTATCCTTCGATATTCCAAGTGGTTCAACGGGATAAAGAATAAGTTTATGTTAAAGACGGGAAAATGACTAAAGTGTCAATGAATATGAATATGTGACGATTAAGTGCAGGAATATGTATGTATACACTCATGAGCAATGTGCTCGGGATGTGATCGAATTTTGGTAAGAAGGTAAACGAGTAAGTTATACCTATGAGAATGACCTTGTGATTATAAGTCCATGCTTATGGTATAAGAATATGTGGGAAATGTGATTGATGATCATGTGTGAGGCTTTTAAGCCAAATTAAATTGAGAATGAAATGTTCAAGTCTTTGTTGTTGATGTATAGGTTAAATTGGACAATGAATGGCTTGTAAATATTTTATGATGACTAGCTATTGGAATGGCTAACTATGGATATACTTTAGTGTTATATGTGTGTAAATGAGAATTAATACAAAGAAAACATGATAGAGTAAAATTAGCAATAAAACAGTTTGGACAACAGCAATTGTATCACTTTGAAAATTCACCAAAAATACTGGGAATTGAAATAGAAGTTGAATAAGATATGAAATTAAATCTTATTGAGTCTATTTTTGCATAAAAGAAATAGTGTAAGCAAAAGAATTTAATATTAGGAGATATTTGAATTTTTATAAGACAGGGTCAGAGTGATTTCGAAATCCCCTGTTCTGACTTGGGAAATTCATTACAAATTGTACAGAAATAATGAAGGGATAAAATTTATATGCTTTAATCTCTTTACAAGTATATTTTTGAAAGAAATAAATAGGAATGTCTTTTGATTTCTGTAAAACGAGAAAATAAATTTTTAGTGAAGAGGGGTAAGAACTGTCGTCTAGCGAAACAGGGAAGAATTTAAATAATAAACTGTACTGATTGGCAAAACCAAAAATTCTGAAAATTTTATGGTAAAAATATATGTGAGTGTAGTCTTAGGGAAAATTAGTGGATATTAATTAAGAGTTTCGTAGCTTTGGATAAAAATAATTTAGTGACAGTAACTCAAGTAGACAGCTCAAGATGAACATAAGTAAATAGTGAAATTTTGTGTAATTATGATGGTATTACCTTGAGAACATATTGTGAGAATTGGTGAAAAACATGTTAATAAGTTGCTTATTATTTGCATACAAACTTACTAAGCATTGTAGCTTACTCCCCTTCCTTTCTCATATCTTATAGGGTTTTATGCTAGCTCGAGTTGGAGATCACTGGAGATGCTATCACACTATCAAGCTATCATCATGGGGTAAAAGTGAATATAGACCTCTTAAGTTTATAGCATGTATAGGGAAGAAGTCACTTTGTGATTGTGTCATTATGATTTAGCCAAAGGTATTGGCTTGTAATGGTTAAAGGTTTAATGTAATGTGTAGCCATGTGAATCGGCTTATATTGGCTAATTGGTTATAAGCCTATATCTTTATTCATATGCATATGCCAATGTATTGTGATGTTGTGGGTACTTATTTGGTACATGTGATGGATTGCAGTTTATGGCCTAAAGACCTAATGGTTGAATGTGGCACAATAGTCTTATTATTGAATGTGATTTGGTATGTTTGGATTCGGTAAAGCATGATGTTAAGAGTATGTATATGATGATATTGACATGATATGTTATTGTTTGTGTTTGGTTGGTCTAAATGCATTTATATGCTTAAGATTGTGCCATGTGATGTTGTGTAAGTATGTGCAAGTGAGGATGGCAAAATGGCTTGGAAAATAGCCTTGTAATTGTCCATACGGGTAGACACACGGGCGTGTGTCTAGGCCGTGTGTGACACACAGTCAGCCCCATGGGCGTGTGTCCCCTGCACCTTAATTTAGGTAAAATAGAATATCCAGAATTCAACACACAGGCAGAGACACGGGCGTGTGTCTCAGCCGTGTGGAGGACACTGCCTAAGCACACAGGCGTGTGACTTGGTCGTGTGACCTCTTTTGATGATGACGTCATAAACAGAATGTCAAGGTTTTCACACACGGGCTAAGACACGGGTGTGTCATGGCCGTGTGAAGGACACGGGCTATAAACACGGGCGTGTGGCCTGTTTTGAGCAAAAAATTTCTAAGTGTTCGTAAGGTTCTGGTTCAATCCCGAACCACTCTATATGTATGTTTCGGGTCTCGTAGGCCCATAATAGGGATGTTATGAACAAGAATGAAAAGTTTTAAGTTGGAATGAAAAATTATGGCCCGATTTTGCATGATTAAGTATGTTAAGTCCGGTAATGCCTCGTACCCGGTTCCGGTGTTGAATTCTGGTAAGGGGTGTTATATTTAGTGGTATCAGAGCTATGGTTTAGTCGATTCTCGGGCTAACCTAGCGTATGTGAGTCTAGCTATACATGCCATATTACTACTCGTGATAGTGTGATATCTTCCGACTCTAACGAAATTGTTTTGTTAAGACAGATATGACTTCCAACCGAGCTATTTTTGATAATGCTGAAAAATGATATTGAGGTGATTGAAATGTGTTTGTGATGAGACAAATCTTAGAAATGTATGAATAGAAGTTCATGATATGTATGTGTTAATGTACGAAGTGAGATAACCATGAGTTGAGAAATGTGGAAACGTGGAATAAAATGAAAGTTTATGTGGTGATAAGCCCATTCATGTTTGCTTGGCATGCATATGATGATATATGCCCAACCTATTTGATTAAGTGAATATGATAAGTACACTTACACAAATTGACGGAATGTGTGTTTATGTACACTTGTTTGAATAAGTGTAATCAGTATGTTAATGTGGTTGAATTTTATGTTTACTTGTTAAATTATAGATAATATGATGTTATGTTTTACGTCTTTGTTAACGCAGAAAATGAGTGCGATCGTTCAATGATGAATTTAAGGATAAGACCATGGTTGGACCATGGCAAAGTATGGAATGAAAGACCATAGCTGGGCTATGGCATTTCAGTGAAAGGACCATAACTGGGTTATGGCATTGTGGACGTAAGACCATGGTTGGACCATGGCAGTACATGTGTGTACGTGTAAGACCATTGTTGGACTATGGCATTGTAATAACGTATAAGACCATAGCTGGGCTATGCATTTTGGTACGTGTAAGACCATGTTTGGGACATGGCATCGATATGAGACTTTGTGTAAGACCATAGTTGGACTATGGCATCAAGTAAACGACATACTCAAACCCGTAAGGCGTTCTCTAATTTGACAAATGTTAGTAAGTAAATTCATTGTTTGAAATTGTGGATAGCATAAAACATTCGTAAAATGAATAAGTATATTAAATTGTCTGAAGTGAATTATGTGATTATGATGATATTACGTTAATGATGAATGCTAAGTCATATGTGTGTATTTATTAGAGTCAAGTTAGAGGCTTTACGACCTCACCCCCTTACCAGTGATGCTTTATGACGAAATTTTACGAGAACCATGTTGAATAAGTTCATAAGTGTTAAACTAAAGAGTTCAGTGATGAAATAATTAGTAATGTATACAGAGATAAGAATAGTTTGGAAAGTGAAAACAGCTTTAGAAGAAATATCAGAATGTTTTAAAGATTATATAGATTATGCAATGTCACAGATAAAGAAGAAGCTAGTCTCGGCTATTCGATTCAATTGATTTATGTGTATTTAAAGTATTCTCAAGTATAGTAATGAATTTTGTGCATTCACGAGTATATAGACGGATAGTCTGAATGAGGAAATTATATTCTGGAAAGTATGATACAGAGATATGTTTATTGGATTGTTCTAATCGAATGATGTTATTATGAGTTAAAGTTGTACCGATTGATAAAGTCATCACATTTATGAAAATTTTTGAATGATCTATGCATGTTAGCAAAGTTCTAAACAGTTGAAAGTATTATTAACCGAAGCTCTAGTTCTGAGTTCGGTTTGAATTGAGTAAGGAAATTACGATTTTTCAATGATGTACTATTGAACAGATTGGAATATGTTTTAATACAAGAATGTAAAGAAGTAGTTTGCACTTTTAGACGGTTAAAGTCACATGAAAAAGAACTGTTCGGCTAATGATTTAGAGACGGCCACTTTTATATCTGTGTTGTGAACTGGATGATTTCGTATGATTGACAAAAAATGTCATATGCTTCCTGATTCTAATGGGTTAAAGTATCTAATGTCGCAGAAAGATTTGAAATTAAGACAACGTGAATGTTTTGAGATGTTAAAAGACTATGAGTAATTATCGACTTACCTTTTGGAAAGCAAGTATGGTTACAGATGCTTGAATGGAAAATCTTTGTTTATTTTTGTGAGTACTGGTTACTTGATTGATCTTATTTGATGATGGACTAGTTCTAACTAAGTTAAAAGCTTAAGTGATGCTTTCTTTGTGAATTGAGAAGCTCAGAAATGTGATAGAGAGTGGTGAACTAAACGAGTACAGTGTGAAACGACTTTCTATTTCGAATTTGAGTTGGACTCGATTCTCATTACTATTATTGTTCTGAGATAGAATTCGCGTACTGGGTAATCTAGAGTTTGTACTGAAGTTTTTATACGAGACTCGATGAGTAGCTCGTCGGCTCATCCAAGAGTAATAAACTGTGTAGTCATATAAAGTAGATGTGCTAATGATTGCGTATGTTACATGATATTTTGGATCTGTATTCAGATGATGATATGTTAACAGATAAAAGTCGAAAATCAAGTGTATTCAGGACTAATACAGTCAGTGGTTGTGCGAGAGTGGTAATGAGATAGAGTTATCATAGATTTCATATCGGGATTGCCATTATCCCCGAAAATGAAGATGTTAATTGGTTTATGGTTGATCATTTGACAAAGAAAGATCCGTATGATCATTTCATTATGTACAAATTTCTTATTTGATAGATTAGCCGAGTAAAATGTTTCTGAGATTATTAGATTATGCAGAATGCTAGTTCCATTATGTCGGATAGAGATCCAGAGGTTACATCGCAATTATGGGATTAGACATAGGAAACTCTGATTATGCAGTTGCATTTTGGCACAGTAATTTGTCTATATCAATGATAAGTCTAAGATAGTAGTTCAGATTTTGACGGTGTACTCCGTCACTGTATGCTAAAGTTTAAAGGATATTGGAAAGAGATATATTAAATTAAATCGATTTGTAATTCTGAGCAGATTAGTGAAAGTGTTTCATGAGAGTTGAAAGCAACTTCTTCTGGTAAGATTTTTAGGGACGAAAATCCCTAAAGAGGGGGAGAATTGTAATAGCCCGATTTTGGGCCTAGTCGAAACAATGGTTTTGGGGCCACAAATTTGACGAGAAAAAATCTTATTTTTATTATATTTTTATGGTCTACTATTTCACAGAAAGATTTCGTGAAAATTTCATTCGAAAATTTCGACGTTTAGGAACTCAATTTAGTCAAAAGGACTAAATTGTAAATAGTGCAAAAGTTGAGTTCCACATGTTAGAAGTGTCCAATTTCTATGAAATTTTAAATTGGAGGTCCTTAAATGGTAATTAGACCATTTGTTAAATTGTTGGACAAAAATGGACATGAGATAAGTGAAATAGGATATTTTTAAGTTAGCGGCATTTTGGTAATTAAATGGACTAGAAGACAAAATAAAAGCCAAAAACCCTTGTCCATCTTCTTGCTTGGCCAAATTTAGCATGGGGGAAGCCATGGCTAGGGTTTTCAAGCTTTCAAGCTCAATAGTAAGTTCATCCAAGCCCCGTTTTTAATGTTCTTTACATTTTTGAGATCCCCGTAACTCGGTTTAGCTATTTATACCATTATTTTGAGCTAGGTTTTGTGTTTAAAAATTTACCCATGGATGACATGCAAGTGCTTTGATGTCTAATGGTAGAATATGAATGCTCGGTGTGTAGTAAACGACTTTTACTGATTGATTTTCGATGAAATCGCATAAAAGGCCTAATTTGTAAAAAGTTGAAAAATGCATGAAAATGTGTGAATGAATGCAATTTGTGGACTGTTATAGTTTTGAAAATGGTCCTGCTAGGCCTAAAATACAAGGAAATTGAATAAAAATCATTTTACGAGCCTAGGGGCAAAAGTGTAAATATGACAAAGTTTAGAGGCAAAAACGTAATTTTGTCATAGTATGATTTCTAGGTCACAAAGAATAATGTGACTAATAAGTAAGCTAAATGTGATGTTATAGATCAAAGAAAACGAGGTTTGGACTTAGAACGGGGGAAAAATGAGTAATTGACGGTTATATCCCTTTTTGCCATTTTAGTATCGAGGTAAGTTCGTGTGTAAATAATACAACATTATATTATGTATTTAATATTTTAATATTGCATGAATTGTATATATATGTTTCTACGGATTCGATTGATGATGATTTGGCGAAGAATCGAAGAATGAGAACCCCGGTTGAACCTTAGGAATAGAAACGATACCTTGTCACGACATTAGGTTAATAAGGTCCCGTGTAAGACCATATTTGGGATATGGCCTCGGCACTGAATTGAGATCCCGTGTAAGACCATATCTGGGATATGGCATCGGCATCGAATAGTGATTCCGTGTATGACCACGTCTGGGACCTGGCTTCGGTATGATCTAGTGTAAGACCATATCTGGGATATGGCGTCGACATTGATATGAGATCTCGTATAAGACCATATCAGGGATATGGCATCGGTATCGACATGCGATCTCGTGTAAGACCATATCTGGGATATGGCATCGACATCGATATGAGATCCCGTATAAGACCATATCTGGGATATGGCATCGGCATTGGCATGTGATCCCATGTAAGACCATATCTGGGATATGGCATTGGCATCTTACTACGTGTATGACAATTTCTGAGTATCCTTCGATATTCCAAGTGGTTCAACGGGTTAAAGAATTAAAGTTTATGTTAAAGACGGGAAAATGACTAAAGTGTCAATGAATATGAATATGTGACGATTAAGTGCAGGAATATGTTTGTATACACTCATGAGCAATGTGCTCGGGATGTGATCGAATTTTGGTAAGAAGGTAAACAAGTAAGTTATACCTATGAGAATTGATTATAAGTCCATGCTTATGATGTAAGAATATGTGGGAAATGTGATTGATGATCATGTGTGAGGCCTTTAAGCCAAAATAAATTGAGAAATGAAATGTTCAAGTCTTTGTTGTTGATGTATAGGTTAAATTGGCCAATGAATGGCTTGTGAATATTTGATGATGACTAGCTATTTGCATGGCTAACTATGGATATACTTTAGTGTTATATGTGTGTAAATGAGAATTAATACAAAGAAAATATGATAGAGTAAAATTAGCAATAAAACAGTTTGGACAGCAGCAGTTGTATCACTTTGAAAATTCACCAAAAATGATGGAAATTGAATTAGTAGTTGAATAATATCTGAAATTAAATATTATTGAGTATATTTTTGTATAAAAGAAACGGTGTAAGCAAAAGAATTTCATATTATGATATATTTGAATTTTTATAAGATAGGGTCAGAGTGATTTCTAAATCCCCTGTTCTGAATTGGAAAATTCATTAAAAATTGTACAGAAATAATAAGGGATAAATTTTATATGCTTTAATCTATTAGCAAGTCTATTTTGAAGAGAAACAAACAGGAACATCTTTCGAGTTTTGTACAACGAGAAAATAATTTTTTAGTGAAGAGGGGTCAGAACTGTCAGATAGCAAAACAGGGGAGAATTTAAAGAATAAACTGTACTGATTGGATGAACCAAAAATTCTGGAAATTTTATGGTAAAAAGATATGTGAGTCTAGTTTTAGGGAAATTAGTAGATCTTAATTCGGAGTTTCGTAGCTCCAGATAAAAATAATTTAGTGACTGTAACTCGAGTAGACAGCTCAAGATGAACATAAGTAAATAGTGAAATTTTGTGTAATTATGATGGTATTACCTTGAGAACATATTGTGAGAATTGGTGAAAAACATGTTAATAAGTTGCTTATTATTTGCATACAAACTTACTAAGCATTGTAGCTTACTCCCCTTCCTTTCTCATATCTTATAGGGTTTTATGCTAGCTTGAGTTGGAGATCGCTGGAGATGCTATCTCACTATCAAGCTATCATCGTGGGATAAAAGTGAATATAGACCTCTTAAGTTTATGGCATGTATAGGGAATAAGTCACTTTGTGATTGTGTCATTATGATTTAGCCAAAGGTATTGGCTTGTAATGGTCAAAGGTTTAATGTAATGTGTAGCCATGTGAATCGGCTTATATTGGCTAATTGGTAATAAGTCTATATCTTTATTCATATGCATATCCCAATGTCTTGTGATGTGGTGGGTACTTATTTGGTACATGTGATGTATTACAGTTTATGGCCTAAAGACCTAATGGTTGAATGTGGCCCAATAGTCTTATTATTGAATGTGATTTGGTATGTTTGGATTCGGTAAAGCATGATGTTAAGAGTATGTATATGATGATATTAGCATGATATGTTATTGTTTGTGTTTGGTTGGTCTAAATGCATTTATATGCTTAAGATTGTGCCATGTGATGTTGTGTGAGTATGTGCAAGTGACGGTGGCAAAATGGCTTGGAAAATAGCCTTGTAATTGTCCATATGGGTAGACACACGGGCGTGTGTGACACACGATCAGCCCCATGGGCGTGTGTTCCGGCCGTGTGTCCCCTGCACCTTAATTTAGGTAAAACAGAATGTCAAGAATTCAGTACACAGGCAGAGACACGGGCGTGTGTCTCAGCCGTGTGGAGGACACGGCCTAAGCACACGGGTGTCTTACTTGGCCGTGTGACCTCTTTTGATGATGACATCATAAACAGAATGTCAATGTTTTCACGCACGGGCTAAGACACGGGCGTGTCATGGCTGTGTGAGGGACACGGACGTGTGGCCTATTTTGAGCAAAAAATTTCTAAGTGTTCGTAAGCTTCTGGTTCAGTCCCGAACCACTCTATATGTTTGTTTTGGGTCTCGTAGGCCTATAATAGGGATGTTATGAACATGAATGAAATGTTTTAAGTTGGAATGAAAAATTATGGCCCGATTTTGCATGATTAAGTATGTTAAGTCCGGTAATGCCTCGTACCCGGTTCCAGCGTTGAATATGGGTAAGGGGTGTTACATGTATCATGAGTTCCACTTCTGAAAGTGATTGCTTTGCAATGCTCTTTCCCTTGTGATATCAAATTCTCAGTAACACTTGGCAAAGCTCTTTGTGGTCTTGAATTTAAAGCATTTTTTATTTGCCCCACTTGTTTCTTAAGAGCTCGTAGGGACGCAACTCTACTTTGAATTACGACATCATTCTTGGCCATAAAATCTTTTAACAAGTCTTCAATAGATGGTGATGATGATGATGACTAACCTTGTTGGACATTTTGCCTCGAAAAAGGTTGAGTATAACCAAGCGGTGCATTGATAGCATTTTGTCTTATCGTATTGTTAAAATTCCCCGTACCGTGATTATTCCAACCAAAGTTTGGATGCTGCTTCCACCCTGGATTATAGGTTTTGGAAAAGGGATTATTATTCCAATTGAAATTACCCATGTAGAACACAGATGCTGGATTTGATGGGCATTCATCAGACACATGGTCTTCATCGCAATAAACACACGATTCTTGAACTACAATTGGTCTCTTCATTGTTTTGATCATATTAGTTAAAGATGATACCTGGGCAATCAACGAAGCGATTGCCTCCAGCTCCATAGTACCAACAGCTTTCTTGCCCGTCCCAACTCTTTCGGTACGATATTGATAATCATTATTAGCAAACTTTTCCAAAATCTCATATGCTTCATTATAAGATTTTGTTAGTAATAATGCCCTAGGCCTATTGTATGGATGCTTTATTTTGATTAAATGAATTTAGTATTATTATATTTTGTATGTTTAATATATAATAATATCCTTAAATAATTTTATTCTAAATGTCTCTACTCGGTCGTTGTTGTGGGAACAATAATGAATTAAGATTAGAATGGAAAATGATAGACAATTCATGTGATGAATATGTGTTTGAGAGACAAATCATATTCATATGTATTTGTTGAGAATGAATATTGGACTGACCCGTTTTGATATTAATACATAGATCAAAGTCATAAATTAAATCTCTAAACAATTGTGTCATTAAATCCTTAGACATGAAATCACTATAGTTCTCAACATGAGGAATTTTATGTTTTGACATAATCACACGTTGTCTTTAACCGGGCAACTATAAAAGTTATGCTTGAACATAATTAGAATAATGTAGTGATATGTGAGTGATTAAGATGGAATTTGTCCCTCTTATTATAAGAAAGATATCTCTGGGCCCCTCGACGATTGAGACTGAAAAATGCATGGCCATGCTCAAATGAATTGATGGAGATCAATGTCATTTTTTTTGTCAGTCTAATTCTTTATCAAGAAATTAAAGATAGAACAATATAAGGTTGCCTTTATCCATGCCTTATACTCTATCTAGATATCGTGAGACAAAAGGATTATGTCATGAGTTGTATTTAGGTTGTCTCGGATCATTTGCTTTCATTTAACTTGGGTAGTCGTAATGTCTTACTAGAGGCCACTTATGACTTGTAGGACCAAATATGATTTGGGCCTACTGCCAACGTTAATTGAACCTATAGGGTCGCACATTAAGAATGAACAGGAATGGTTAAGTTTATCACTCCCTTTAAGTAATTTAAAATGATAAGATTATTTTAAATTACGAATAATAATCAATTATTATTTTGATTCGATTTTAATTTTGAAATTTAAATTCGTAGTCAAAATGATAACAAATAGTAATTTTGTTATTATTTCCTGTTAAATTCTGAAATAGTAATAAACGAGATAAAAAAGGGCTTTTATATATTCTTTATGAGATAAGGAAATAGAATTTAATTATTATTTAAAAGAGTTTTAGATAAATAATAATTAAAATTCAAAATCAAAAGGGTTTGATATATTCGTTATCAGATAAGGAAATATAATTTAATTATTATTTAAAAGAGTTTTAGATAAATAATAATTAAAATAGAATTTAATTATTATTTAAAAGAGTTTTAAAAATTCAAGTTAAAATCTGATATTCCTTATCAGATAAGGAAAGAGATTTTAAATTATTTAAAAGAGTTTTAAATATATATACAACTTCAAATCCAGTTTTACCCAACTCCATATATATCTGATATATGTACACTTTTCCAAAAACACACAAGTTTTTCGCTATCAGCGGTTTGAGAGAATAAACCAACAATGTTTTGAGAAAACAAAGTTGGAACTAGCATTCCATTCCACCTTTCATTATTCATTCGAGTGTGGATGCTTGGAGATCCTATTCAAATCAAGCATTAGTATCTGGAAGTTTAACCAAACTAGCATGAGATCCTTGGTCATTTATGGGATATCAATTTTTTTCCGCCACGTTATGTTCGTATGAGATTCGAACTCTATCACGTATCCTGAAAATTTTATCCAACAAAGTTCCATTGGACGAAGCATCCACTACCATTCTCGTATGTGCATTCAGCCCATTATAGAATATCTCCATCTAAGTCCAATGTTGAAACCCATGCATAGGACATTTCTGAATTAAGTCTTTAAATCATTCACAAGCTTCATATAGTGTTTCATCCTCCAATTGCTGAAAAGATGTGATGCCATTTCTAATCTTTGCATTCATATTTAGGGGATTATACCGTAGCAAAAACCTCTAGCAAAGATCATTCCATGATGCCACTGTTCCTGATGATAAAGCATTCAGCCATGCTCTCACTCGATCTCCTAAAGAATATGGAAATAGTTTAAGTCGCAAAGCGTCTTCAGGAACACCCTGTTGTCTAAATGAGTCACAGACCGCTAGAAAAAGTCTTAAATGCAGTCTTGGATCTTCAGTGGGTAATCCACTAAACCATCTTACTGTTTGTAACATCTAAAATATTATCGGTTTCAACTCAAACTACTGAGCTTGTATTTGTAGTCTAACTATCCCTAGATTTAGATCATCCAAAATTGGCACAACATGCTTTCAGATTGGTCTATCTCGGTCATCTATCACATGAAGAATAGGAGGATTAACATCCTGACCATTCAGATTATCATTGAGACCAGGATCATTCCCGTTCCTAGCCATTTTTCGCAGTTCTTTCTGCCTTCTTCGTAAAGTTCTCTCAATCTCTAGGTCAAAAGGATACTTTTTGTTAGCAGGAATGCCTCTTCTCATGCACTGATGGAAAACCTGTAGAAATTAAATATAACTAATTTAAATAAACAAATGAAATTAATTAAAATAAACAAACCAAATTACACCAAATTGTCGATCCCCGGCAACGGTACCAAAAACTTGTCATGTGTGAATATGTTATGTGAATTCTGCAAGTATACACGTCAGATCAAGTAATAAAGTGATAAGCGATCATCTCTACATGGATCGGATTAGGTATACAAATAGTTAGGTTAATGTTATAGCAAAATAATGATAAGAATGCAGTGGTAAACAAAACGAATAATAATGTGAAGAAAACATGTAACTGATGAATAATTGAAAATGCTATGGCAATGCGAGAGTAAAAATGAAATGGCAATTACGAAAATTATTATAAGAATAATATGTAACTGAACAAATTACCAACTAAGGATGCGATGGCAAAGATACTACGATAAGGGATAAGGGATATACGATGTTGATATTAAATGTTGGAATTACTAAGAATCTACCCTTACTGTCAGAAATGCCTCGACAGAATCGTAATCAATCTACTACTTAGAAGAGTTCTAAAGTGGTCTACTTCTTTCGAGAGCAAAAACCTCAAGTTACCTTGCTCGTGTCTATAGGCCTTTAATACGGTACCCTGCACTGTTTCCTTTTGTATGAACGTTGCTCTATCTGCTCTATATCAAGAGTCTACTACAAGTATCTATCTAGTACTTGCTCATATCATTCAATTTCGGTCCAACTAATCCAACCTTTTCAGAATTAAATTAGTTTATGAGCATACTGCACAGTCGTCTATGTCTAGGGATTGCATGCATACAATTTAAAAATAAAAACAATTGAATGAAACAATAAATTAATTCATATATATGCTTCAACAATTAAAAAAAAATAAAGGTTTTATCATATAATCCCAATCCTATGAGATTTAGCTCATGGGTTGGCAAGTAAAATTCAAAACCAAAATATCATTCAACATCATTTCGATCAAATCAATTCACAGAGATATAGTTAAGAAATAACAGAAGAATGATGGGAAGACAGCCTTCACGTGTCAGTTCACACTTCCAACGGCAAAGTGTCCTGTGGTGGTTGAAAGGGACTGCCTTCATCTTCTTTTTTTCGTCTCTACTCAACTGCTACCCTCTAGTTTCACCTATAGATCTCCACCTTTGTTCCCCCATTAGGGATTCCTCCTTTTTCTTTTTATAGTTTTTTTCCTAGGGTAAATCCAACAATTCATGTTTATCTTCTCTTTTTTTTTTTTTAAAATTCTTTTTTCAACAACCCAAGATTATCTTTTCCTCTTTTTAAATTCTTTTTTTTCTAGGATAAAAATCAACATCCCAGGATTATCTTCTCATCTTTTTTAGGTAGTTTTTTTTCTAGTACATGTAATTACCCAAATTTCTGCGATGTCAAAAATAGTGGTTCGAGACCACCAAATCCGACAAATAAATTCGTAAATTATATTATTTAATATTTACGAGCCAAATTTAGCTTTTAAAAGATTTTTGAAATAGTAAATTATGTTTTATAAAGATTTATTTGGTCAAGAAATTGAGAAAAAAGAGGTATCGAGATCTCAGTGTTATAAATCGAGCCATAAATATTTTTATGAATATTTACGGAGTGTCAATAAGGTAGTATTAAAATTTCGTTAGAAAATTTTGACGTTTGGGTGGTTAATTAAATAAAAAGGACTAAATTGAAAATTGAGTAAAACTTGCTAGAAGGATTAAATAGCTCAATTGTCAAATGAGGAAGGACCTAAAGTGCAAATAAGCCCAAAGGAGATATTTTGGGCGGCAATAGCTGAGAAAAATCAGGAAATGGGTGAAATAAGGGCAATATTGGAAAATTGCCAAAATTAGTTAAATAAAAATGGGACCAAATTGGAATATCTAGAATTCTCATCATTTTTCTTCATATTCTTCAGCTGAAAAATAGCCATGGAAGAGGGTTCAAGTTGGTTTTCATACTTTAGCTTCATGTAAGTTTAATTCTTGTTTTCTCATTGAAATTTCTAAGTTTTTGGACTTTTACAATTGGGTCCAACTTATTATGTCATTAGTTTTTGATTCCATGGCTAATTTTTAAAGTTGCTATGGATGAGTGCTGGAAGCATATGATGAATAAAAATATAATTGAAGCTTTAATTTTGATATATGATGATTTTATCAAGTAAAATTGATGGAAATTGACTTAAGACCTAATAGTGAAAGAGTTTGGAATTAAGGTCTAGTGCTAAAGTTTTGATTTCCAAGGGTTATGAAATAGTTTAAAATGATAGAATAAAGTATTAATTGAGAAAAATTAGCTCAATTGAGGGGGTTAATTGAGCAAGGACTGAATTGTATGAACTGTGAAATTTGGGGCAAAATAAAAATTAACATTTTGCACTAAAGTAGTTTTGGACAATAGCAGTAGTCTAACTTTGAAAAATCACCAAAAAATTTATAAATCTAATTATAGATTTAATAAAATATGAAATTAAAGCTTATTGAGTTAGTTTCTTATAGAATAAACGGTGTAAGCAATGGAATTGTGAATCATGAGCTATAATAAATTTTGTGAGACAAGGTCAGAATGATTTCGGGTTCCCCTGTTCTAACTTTGGAAAATCATAAAATATTGGAGGAAAATAATTATGGGTTATAATTTATATTATTAAAATCCTTAATGAGTCTATTTTCAAAAGAAACAAATGGAAACATTATCCAAATTCTGTATGATGAGATAATTAATTTTTAGTGAAGAGGGGTCGGAACTCTCGGACAGCAGAACATGGGTGACTTTAAAGAACAAAATGTACTTATTGGATAAACCAAAAATTCTAAAAATTTTATGGTAAGAAGATATGTGAGTCTAGTTTTATGGAAAATTAGCGGAGCTTAATTTAGAGTTCTATATCTCAAGATAAAAATAATTTAGCGACTGTGACACGGATGGACAGCTTGAATATCCATATAAGTAAATAGTGAAAATTATAGATAATGTTACTTACAAGTGTGTTATTTATATTAAGTATGTGGATGGAGAGGAGGAGGAGGAAAAATATATGAATGACTTGTGTATAAATTGATCACATACCCGATTATAATCAATAAATGTTAAATTAGAAATGATATAATGTTTTATTTCGAATATTTACTATGAAATTGTGATTAACGTTATGATATAAAATTTGAATTTGTAAGTTTGTATGTAAATAATACATCGTTTTTATTTATGTTTTAATATTTTGTTATATTATATGAGATATGGCTGTATATGGAGTAATTATTTGATGTAAATTAGGAATTGTGATTGATTATGGATGAATTGGTAAAATGTTGAAAAGTGAGGATTCCCGGTTGAACCTTCGGAATAGAAAAGATACGAATGAGGTAGCTAGGCCACATGTGTGGTACTATGTGCAGGCCACCATGTATCTGTTATTATTTCGATGAGTTCAACGGGAAATTTACTAAGTGAAAATACATGTGATCATGTAACGACTAAGTGTAATTGAATATGACTATGTGATGAATTGACGGATAAGTCCTTGGTTTCACCATGGCATAATGATAGTGAAGATGTAAGACCATAGCTGAGCTATGGCATTCTAGTGAAAAGACCATAGCTATGCTATGACATCAGTGATTATCAGTGAAATTCAGTGCATACCGGTGCAGACCAATTTTGTAAGACGTTCATTAATTTGACAAAGTTTTGTAAATGTTACATGGAATTATGTGATATAAGGAAATACGAGTTGATGAGACATAAACATAAATCTTGGTTGATGAATGAGTTCATTTGTGATTATATATTTGTAAACCTTGAGTGTATTATCCGTATGAATTGGTATTCCGAATGAGTTAATGAGAAAAATTCTAATATGAAATAATCTGAATTCGAAAATGAAATATTATGAAAACGTACTTGAAATACATTGGTATATCTTGTATATTTTATTTGAATTCATAATGTGGAAAGTAAATGTATGTGGAAATTTGAGATGATGATATCTGTACATGGAATCTATTGGTGGATACGTATATCCAAATTCATATGATAAATTTTAGTGAACATTGAAATTGGACTCAATAAGTGATTTGTCAATTTAATTTGTGATTGGTAGGAAGAGTTAGTGAGTTGCATGTTTATGAATTGTTACACGTATTTGTCTGAAATACGAGGAAATGATGGTTCTTGATACATGGAAATATGAGGCTGTGATATATAAAAACATGGAATATGTTTGATAAATGTGTTTATTCATAATTATAGAACTGTACACCTCAAGTGTACTATTTGTGTAAAGATGTTGTTCAAATGATTTGATGAGTAGAACTCAAATATGAAGTAGTTAGAAACCAAGACAAATTGTTATGAAAATGTATATGAAATACAGAGGTATGATTATTATATTTGATATGAATACATAATGTGAAAAAGTATAGGTATAAGAGGATTTTATTAAGAATTGAGCCTATATACGTTTCTTGTTATTTATATGAAGTGTACGACTAACAAATGGTAATAAGTATAAGGCTTGGTTGAATATCTTAAATTGGTTCTTGACTATATTAAAATGTTGGTAAAGATAAAGGATCAAGTGAGTGAGAAATATGGCTTGGAAAATAGCCTAATTTTTGTCCACACGGGTAGACACGGGCGTGTGTCTAGGCCGTGTGTGACAAGCATTCTACCCCATGGGCATATGGTCCGGTTGTGTGTCTCCAGTCACACGGGCGTGTGACCTTTATATGCGAGAAAAATTTTAAAAGTCGCGAAAATTTTTCCTGAGGATCCGGTTTAGTCTCGACCCGATCTTAATGCATGATTTCGACCTCGAAGGTCCGTTAAAGGAACGTTTATAATTAGGCTCGGTATTTGAACGATAATGATTTCAAATTATCTGTAAGTGTTCTGTACTCCTTGGTAATGCCTCGTAACCCTATTCCGGAGATGGATACGGGTTGGGGGTGTTACAGTACATGTACAGTTGGGCTGAAATTGGTATGCGTTGGGTGTTGACTCGGTCTTCCTGGAATTGCCATCGCATTCGTGCTAACAAAATGTCCAATATTTTGCCTCGAAAAACCTTCACTCCTTTTTTTCTTGTTTCTTAACCTGTACCTACCGAACCACCAAAAATAGCCCTACCATAAGAAATTAAAAGTAACAAATAATAGTATTTAAACATCATCCAAGCTTCTTATGTGATGTTTTAAAAAATGCTAAAATAATATCCTAAAGTGCAACTATGCTCACTTAAGTACAAACAACTGACCCAGTCTAAAGGCATGAATTATAACTCTTTCCAAGAGTTATCAGCGACAGAGACGGGTTAGGGATGTTACACAACCCTTGTGGCATCTATTCAAGGAAACGCCCCTGTGGTGAATAATGAATGAATGGAAAGGAAATTTTGCGAGCAAGGTAGGAATGAGTTGTAAGGTTTTCTGAAGGGACAGTAAGTATAACACCCTGAAGATATGGTAAATGTAATGAACTCTGAAGAAACAATGTATAGAGCAAGTAGAAGGAATAAGGTATATAGCGAACTCTGAAGGAGTGACCTCATGTGGAAAGTTATCGAAAATCCTACATAGCCTCAAGGTTTAAAAAAAGGAGATGGGACTCAGGAGTAATCAGAGTCTGGGCGAACACTAAAGATGAACCCTGAAAGACACCCTATGGAGAAATTTGTGCTAAGTAATTGGCGTAGTCGACCTCGCCCCTATATGTGAGTAGTAAAGTCAGTAAGTATGAAATGTAATTATAAATGTATTAATAAGGTGAATACAATGGCTAAGGTTTGTATAAAGGTAAGATCTTAAAGAGACATGGAAGGTAATGATGTTGTAAAAATGATACGCTCGTAAGAAGGAATCAAATGCATGAGTGTGGACCACACACTGCGATATGTCAAGGCAATGCTTTAATGATTTTGAATGGAAGGTAAGTCCTTGAAAATATTAAGAGAAAGGAAATGGTCTTAAGCGAAGAAGGATAATTTTAGTGTGAAGATGGTAGTCCCAGTGGAGTACTCGTCAGAGGTGAAAGGGAATGCCAAGAAACACATAAAGGATGTGCAAAGCAACAAGTGATGTGATGAAGTGGATCAGGTTTGTAAGGATTAACTCACTTAGTTCTTATGGACTTACGAAATTTATTTCATGTTTCAGGTTTAAAAGAAGTACGCATTAAGGGACAATGCCAAGGCTACGCCAAGGACTGGCGGGTCGTACTATTATGCATACAGAGGAAGTTAAATGGCGTATTCAAGTATGAGCATATATTTATTTAACAGTCCAAGGTACTTACAGTAGGCTAGGAGTTAAAGTAGTTAATACTAAAATTTTATAATCAAACTGTATCTGTAATTATACATTGTACACTCACAGGAAACCTTGAATTGAAGTTTGAAACTTTATCATACTCATAGATAGAACTTATACATCGGCAGATAAGCATAGGATTAAGTTGTGTTTATACCAAGGTGTAACGCTCGATATTCGAATCCAACGAATAGGATCGGTTTGAGGGCATTACAATAACTACCGAAATTTCACAAGAATCTCATGTTAAATTTTTTGATTTTATCAATTTAGTCCTTAAACATAAAACTAACAAAAATTCATGTACAAAATAGTCCTAATTAACAACCAAGCTTGTAAATTTTTCATTCAAATTCATAAACACCTAAAAACCATAAATGGAAAATTTTAAAACCTTTAATAGTTTTATAAATTAGTCCTTGGGTTAGGTAGATTAAGGTACAACAATCTTGAAAACATAAAAATTACTAAAAACGAGATCAAACTGACTTACATGCAAGGGATAATAGCTAGCTGAACCTCAAAGCTCACAAAAATGGTGTTTCTTTCGTTCAAAATTCGGTGGAGTTGAATTAAGAAATATGACAATATGTTTTTCCTTCTTCTGTTTTTGTTTTATTTATTAATTTACTATTTTACCATTAAAAATAAATTAAACTCCATGACATATCTGATCTGCCACAATTCATTGTAGCATATTAAATCATTTTTTCATACTTAAGGAGCTTGTATAAAAGTAATTTAATTATGTTTTACTTAGTTTTTCAATTTTAGTTCTCAAATAATAAAAAGTGTGATTTGAGCTGTTTATACGACCTTAGGGGCAAAAGTAGGCCTTAAGGAAGGCTAATGTATTTGGTGAGTGTGTAGGACATCATTCGGAGGCACAAGGACACAAAATTGGTCGCCATGTTGCGACACGGAGGGTCGACGTCGCAACATAGTGAGCAAGACACCCCAAAAGAGCTAGACTACCTTTGGTGTCGCAACATAGCAAGAAGGTGTTGTGACACAGCCCAAAATCCAAGCCTGATCCTACAAAATGCCACTAGTTTTGTGACATAGGGTAGGGGATGTCGCGACATCAGCCTTCCATGAAGAATTAATAAACTTAAGGCGTCTTGGTCGACACTATGAACTTTAACGAGGAAACATCAGTCGATTTAGGACAATGGATGACAACCAACCCTAATTCTATAAATAGGCTTCATTGAACACTTCAAAAACAACTTTTGAGTACCTTTGATGTTTTATTCTAGTTTAGGTCACAACTTTATTCAATTTTCAGTTTTTTAGTTTCTTTTGTTTTTCAGTTTTTTAGTTTCTTTTGTCCTTAGGTTATTCCGTTTTGTAAATCTGTTTTATTTTCAATTCTTGTATGTTGGAGAATCGAATTTGTGGATTTATCAACTCTTTGTATATTTTTGCACTTCAATAGTTAATAGAAATTTAGGATTTCTCTTAAACTTTTATTCTTGATTTACTTTTCATGTTTATCTTTTTAATCAAGTTTATGTGGTTTGTGAGATCAATGTGGAACTCATCCTTTTATTGGGGATTAACAAGTGGACGTGGAAATAATTAATTTCTATATAGGGTTTCTTAGCGGATCAGTTGGTTGGGATAAGAAGAACATAAACCGTAAGCCTGACAACCTTAGAAAGTCATCTAGGCGGGAATGAACCCAAAATTTGTCACATCCCAATAACTGGGTTAGTAAAAATTGGGTTAATGAACCGAGAGGTGTCGTGCCCCAAAATTTTTAGGATGACCTTAGTACATTTGACAATATATAAGTATCAAGTCTAGTGATTTAGTAGTGGAGGTGTCCTTGAATACCCAAATTTGAATCCCTTCCCTCACATTATTTTCTATCTGGTGCAATTTTTCTTTAAACTAGCCTAAGTTTGAATCCCCTTGGCATATTTTAAAAAAAAAATTCAGTCATTCACTTGGTCAATCCATCTAGAAACCGTCCTAAATTGAAGGAAGAGGTGATTGGGGGTCAACCCTCAAATCACTCCCATTTGTTCCCTTCATGATCCGTTTTTTGCTCTAACATTCCCCTCACTTGCCCATTTTCCTTCCTTGGCTAGCTTGAATGTCCATCCACTAAAATAGTCACCATTTTCACTTTTTTGTCATTTTGTTACTCTCCTCCTCCTCTCTTGACTGATTCCTCCATTGCTTCTCCTTGCTCTTCCATTTTCTTCTTCTTTTAGCCACAATTTCACCTCCTTTTCTCTACTACTCTTCCACCACCATTAATTAACCACACCACCACATCACCATCGTCGCACCACCACCTCACCACTTTCGCACCACTACCATGATCATTTTTCCTTCTCTTTTTCTCTCTACTTCTCAACCAAGTGATTTTTGCTCCACATTTACATATACTAATGGTTTCGAAAACCTTACTAGAATTTTATTATTTCTATTAGAGTTGAGTGACTCAAACCCTTGTTAAAATAAAATACAGTGGTAAAATAAAATAAAAGTAAAATCCATATAGAACTATTGAAACACCCCAAACCCGGCCCACGAGCCCAGACCGGATCTGGTATGTTCCTCGAGTAAAATATTTCAAATTCATGTTTATTACTTTGGAAATTTTGGGTGGTTTATAAAAAAAAATGCCGAGTTGTTTTGGAGTTAATCTTTAATTCGAAAATCGTTTGTGTTTAGGTGTCTAAACATTTAAAATTTATTTTTAAGAAAAGTTGCTTAAACTTTAAATGGATAAAATTTGTATCATAATAAAACAAATAAAAATGCATGCATAATCAGTTTATAGCTATGGCCTTATTACATCAAAGCAAAACCCGAAATAAATCCAAAATACTTAGAAGTAAAAAGTCCAAAATTAAAATAAAGTCTGAGTTGAACATGGCCACCACTAAGCTCCTGCCGACCCGGTCCGCATCGAGTGTCACACTGAAAAATATCCCACAGCGGGGTGAGTCAAACAGACTCAGTGTGTATAACCAACACCAATCCCAACGATTTAGGCACATCAAATCATACACATATAACGAATATAAATAATGAGGCAATCCCGAACCCAAACCTAGATAACCATCCGCTACACATCACCCGTACCAACCATCACACCGTGGGGACTACTAAGTCGACCCTCCATCCGCTACACATCATCGAAGGCGATCATTGCGCAGACGACATGCTCATCGCTCTTATAAATTTTGTGGCATAGCCACCAGATATTATTTCGTGACATAAGTCACCACATTCAGATTTCGTGACATGAGTCACCACATTCAGATTTCGGGACATGAGTCACCACATTCAGATATTGTGGTATAAACCACCAGATCACTTCCCCTTTTCAATATCACCCGTATGCCCCATGCGTCATACAACATGCAGAAATAACACATTTTACCTTATTTCACATTCGTAACAATTTCTCATATGTGTCATGTTCAATATTCATAATATTATTAACAGAGCATTAATGGGTAACGTACCTGAACCCACTGTACCATTGAATGGTACCTTTAACTACACTTTTCATATTTCCATTTGTACATACAAAATATTCATACCATCAATCTATTAGGAGTTAGTGTAGGGCTACACACCTGGTTACTAACGTGTTCACTGAATCCCGAAAGTCTACCGAAATAGATTGTACTCCCTACTAAAAATCAATGTTAGAATCGGCTAGACACTAACACTTAATATGGCCTTGGCCGAATGTTCATACTCCCTTACCTTGTGTCTAAATCCCGAAAACAGTCACTTGGTTATAGAGATATCAAAATCCTACATGATACATGTTAGGGTCAGCCTTTGTACAAGATCTATGAAAATGGCCCTTGGCTGAATACCACACATGGCTTACCTTAGAACTTGAAATCCCGAATGATCTCCTCCTTGTAGATGACAACAACCAAATCCCAAATTCCTCCTTCAAAGTTTCGGCCAAAGAACAATAATGGGATTAGAGTCTTGATTTCGATAGATCAAATTAGAGAAAAGAGATTTTTAAACCCAAGAGAGATCCCTTACCAAACAGAATGACCAAAACGCAATTGGTCACCCACCTTCACGAAATCGACAAGAAAACTTGCAGAAGAAATCGATTAAAGTAGTGACAATGAAGTGAGCTTTGGCTCTAGAATTTCTTGAACAATCGGCTAGGGGTTACTTTGAGTATTCGGCTTTTGATGAACACTAGGGAGATTCGGCTTCAACAAGGGAAAGAAAAGGAAGAGTATGAGGCTTTAGGGAGAATCGGCAATGATGGGATTTTGAGAGAGATATTCGGCCAAAGTCTCAGTGAAGGGAAAAAGAGAGAATCTTGATGGGTTTTGAATATGAAAGAAAAAGGTGAAAGATTTGGGAGAGAAAGATGTTGAAAATCGGCATAAGAAAGTGACCAAAATGGCACTTGAATGGCCTTAAGCAATTCGACTAACACTCAACTCTATCTCCCCCTGCTTTTCTCCTATTTTCTCTCTTCAACACTCATTCAAAAGATTTGAATGAGTCAACCTTTATCCCCCTACCCTTAGCCGAATATTCAAAAGAAAAAGACTAAGTCTCATCCTCATCCACTTGAAGTCCTTGTGCCGTCCAACTCCTCCCTAGCCTGACGCAAAAACAACTCCAAAGTGCTCCCTGCTTGCTCGAACCTAGGCCCCTTTGCACTGCTTGTGGCGTCACTTACTGAGGCTTTTAAGTGGCGCCTCCTTGCCACTTTAACAAGCCCATTTTTTGTGTCTAAATTCTCCTACAAATTCTCTTAAGGCCTATCAAGCTTAGCTCCTCTTTAAAACATAAAATCAAATAATTTCTAAGGCATTTTCCTACACTCTAAAGTTCTCAAAATTCATAAAACATATTTACAACACACACAGGCATGCTACTTCACATAATTAAGCAATAATGCACAAGCCATAAATCTCGGATATTACAGTTCTACCCCCTTAAAATAATTTCGTCCTAGAAATTACCTGGCTGAAATAAGTGAGGGTATTGCTGTCGCATTGTTTCTTCTGGCTCCCACGAAGCTTCTTCCGATCCATGATTACGCCATAACACTTTGACCAAAGGAACTGATTTCCTTCGCAACACTTTCACATCTCGCTCCAAGATCTGAATCGGCTCTTCCTCGTAGGACAAATCTGGTCTTAGCTCCACCTCCTCAACTGGTACTACATGAAACGGATCCGATCGGTAATGACGTAGCATAGAAACGTGGAATACATCGTGCATCTGCTGCAATTCCGAAGGCAACTCTAACTGGTATGCCACTGGACAAACTCGCTTCAATACCCGATAAGGTCCTATAAACCTTGGACTTAATTTCCCTTTGCGACCAAATCTCATCACCTTCTTCCAAGGCGAAACCTTAAGAAACACTCGATCTCCCACAGCAAATTCTATTTCCTTTCGCTTAAGATCCGCATACGACTTACGCCTCGCGGATGCCTCCTTTAATCGTGCCCGAATTAACTTAACCTTTTTCAGATTCTCGCCACAATCTCTCCGGACCCAAAACTTGACGTTCTCCCAATTCGCCCAACACGTAGGCGTGCGACACTTAGATCCATACAAAGTGCTTCATACGGTGCCATCCGAATCATCGCTTGATAGTTTGTTATTATATGCAAATTTCGCTAAAGGCAAGTATTCTTCCCAACTCCCTCTCAAGTCTATCACACACCCCTCAACATACCTTCCAACACTTGGATCACTCGCCAGATTGACCGTCGATCGTGGATGAAATGCCGCATCGAAGTCTAATCGGTGCCCAAAGCTTGATGTAGTGCTTTCCAAAACCGAGACGTAAACCTTGGATCCTATCCGAGATAATCGACATTGGCACTCCATGCAACCTCACAATTTCGCCACATATAACTTCACCAACTTCTCAGAAGAATAGTCTACCCTTTTGGTAAGAAATGCGCGGACTTTGTCAATCGATCCACTATCACCCATACCAAGTCCTTCTTAGTAGGCGTAAGGGAAGCCCACTAACGAAGTCCATGGTGATTCTCTCCCACTTCCATCGCGGAATCTTTATCGTTTGAAGCAACCACGACGGAACTTGGTGTTCACCTTCACTTGTCGACACGTCAAGCATTTCCCTACAAATTCGGTAACTTCCCTCTTAAGACCAGGCCACCAAAACTGTTCCCTTAGGTCTCTATACATCTTACTACCTCCAGGATGCATAGCATAGGGGCTACTATGCGATTAGGAAGAATCCTCTGCCTTAACTCCTTGTTCTTGACAAGATCTGGACCTTACCCTTGAAACACAATACTCCCTCGTCATTAATACTATAATCTTCCAACTCTCCACTCTGCACTTGCCGTAGCTTAGCACTTAGATCATCATCCATTAACTGACTTTCCTTCACCGCTTTCAACCATGTCGGTTTAACTTGCAACTCTGCCAATAAACTTCCATCATCATACAAGCTAAGATGTGCAAACATTGCCCTCAGATCCGACACTACTTTTCGACTTAGGGCATCTGCCACTACATTCGCCTTGCCCGGATGATACTCTATAGAATAATCGTAGTCTTTCAATAACTCCACCCACCTTCGCTGTCTCAGGTTCAGCTCTTTCTGAGTCAGCAGATACTTAAGGCCCTTGTGGTCTGTGTAGATCACTGACTTCTCCCCATAAAGATAATGCCTCCATACCTTCAGAGCAAAGACTACCGCCGCTAATTCCAAATCATGCGTCGGGTAGTTAACCTCATGCGGCCTTAATTGTCGAGACGCATAAGCGACTACCTTCCCGTCTTGCATCAATACGCATCCTAATCCTGTATGAGAAGCGTCACAATACACCACGAAATCCTTTCCTGCCTCTGGCTGTATCAAAATCGGAGCTTCAGTCAAGACCCTCTTAAGCTTTTCAAAGCTCTCCTGTTGCCTATCTGTCCATACGAAAGGTACTTCCTTTCTCAAAAACTTCGTCAAAGGTGCAGCTATTGATGAGAACCCTTCTACAAACCTTCTGTAGTAGCCTGCCAATCCCAAGAAACTACGAACCTCCTCCACAGACTTAGGTGGTTTCCAATCCAACACTGCCTCAATCTTCCTAGGATCCACTCTTATCCCTTCTACAGATACCACATGCCCTAAGAATGCGACCTCCTTCAGCCAAAATTAACACTTGCTGAATTTGGCATAAAGCTTCTTCTCTCTTAATACTTGCAACACAACCCGGAGATGCTCATCATGCTCCTCTTCAGACTTGGAATATACTAAGATGTCGTCTATGAACACAACGACGAACCTATCCAAGTAAGGTTGAAAAACCCGTTTCATCATATCCATGAACGCGGCTGGGGCGTTCGTCAATCCGAACGGTATTACTAAGAACTCATAATGCCCGTATCTTGTTCGGAAGGCTGTCTTATGGATATCTGCTTCCTTCACCTTAACCAGACCTTAGATCTATCTTCGAGAATACTGCTGCCCCCTTCAGTTGATCGAACAACTCATCTATCCTCGGCAACGGGTACTTGTTCTTGATGGTCAGCTTATTCAACTGACGATAATCTATGCACATACGCATAGTTCCATCCTTCTTCTTCACAAACAAGACCGGTGCTCCCCATGGAGACACACTGGGTCGGATAAACCCACGATCAAGCAACTCTTGGATTTGAGCCTTGAGCTCAACCAATTCCTTTGGTGCCATTCTGTACGGGGCGATTGACACAGGAGCTATTCCCGGTAGCAAGTCAATTCCAAACTCCACCTCCCTATCCGGGGGTATTCCAGGTAATTCTTCCAGAAAGACATCCACAAATTCCCTTACCGTTCTAACCCCTTCCACACTTGTTTCCTTAGTGTCCAAGGCACTAACCCACATCAGAAAAACTGGACATCCTTTCCTTACCATCTTCTCCGCCTTAAGGGCGGATATTACATTCGACAAATAGTTTCGTCCTTCGCCCATCACCACAACTTCCTTATCGTCGGGAGTTCTCAACGACTTGCGTTTAGCGGCGCAATCCACATTCGCACGATACTTCACTAACCAATCCATGCCTAAGATTAGATCAAATTCCCCGAATGGTAGTTCCACTAAGTCACCGGGGGCTGCGTCCCCGAACTTCTAAAGGCACTTCCTTAAAGAGTTTATCTACTATCACAGTCTGCCCTAAAGGACTAAGTACAGTCATCTTCCTAGGTACAGTCTCAAAGTTCACATGCAAAGTTTTGGATACTTCACTAGCAACATAGGAATGAGTTGACCCTATGTCTATTAAAGCAATAAAGGGTAACTCCGAAATAAGGAACGTACCCGTTATAACATCAGGTGCATCGCTGTCTTCCCTCCGACGAACCGCATATACCAGTCCTGGCTGTCTAGCCTCAGCATTACCAACACCTCTGCCTCGTGTTCCACGTCCTCTTTCAGCACCGTTTCCTCTGCCAATCGGACCACGACCCCGCTGAGGCTGCTGTCCCCCTTTTCCAGCCTGATTAGAACCCTAACCTGTTGGTCGACTCCCGTCTATCTTAATAGGACAGTCCTTAATCATGTGTTCCTAAGACCCACACTTAAAGCATCCTCCCGTCTTCTTCCAACACTCTCCTAGGTGCCTCTTCCCACACTGATCACAAGTACGATACTGCCCTCTTGTCACAACTTGCTGACCTCGCAGCCCATCAACTCTAGGCCTCTTCTGCGCATTCCCAGATGACCCTGATGATCCAAAACCTCTCTTGTGCCTATTTCGTTCAGTATTCTGTTTCACAGAGTCCTTAATCCCTTCGGCTACCTTAGCCTTTTCCACCAACACGGCAAACTCTCGCTCCTGCTGTGGAGCTATCAACAATCTCAGGTCATCCCTCAGTCCGTCCTCAAATCAGACACATCGCTCATGCTCCGTAGCCAAGATACCTCAAGCATACCGGCTCAACCTTAAGAATTCAGCCTCATATTCCGCTACGGACTTGTTCCCTTGAACCAACCCTAGAAATGCCTTCTTCTGAGCATAAGTATAACTAGTTCCAGCATACTTCTTCTAATATGCCGCCTTAACATACTCCCAAGTGAGATCCTCAGCTGTAGTACCATCCCGAACTGTGAGCCACCACTGATATGCCTCATCGCGAAGTAGCGACACCATTCCCTTCAGCTTCTCTTCAGCAGTCAGATCCAGCTCATCCATAATTCGCTCTGTCGCTTCCATCCAATACTCTGCCGTACTGGGTGCCACACCAGATACGCCACGGAATACTTCAGCTCCATTTGCTCGGAGTCACTCGGGTACAGATTTCCGAGCTCCCCCACCTCCACCTGCTCCAGCCACCATCTCAAGAACCCGCAGCATCGCCTGTGATACTGCATCATCCCCCGTCTGATCTTGCTGCTCAACACCAACAGCTGGTGGTGGGGGTGGTGGTACCTCATTTTCGGACCCTTGTCCAGACCTAACGGGTTCCGATACGGTCATTCTGCCTCTACCACGTCCTCGCACATTACGACCATGTCCCCTAGAACTCATTTCTACGATCGCGCTTTAGTCTAATTTAAGGAATTTTATGCATTAGTATTTGTTCCACTAATTATCCGCGAAGAAATTTTATGAAAAGGAGCTTAGTAGTAGTGCTTTCGATCATTACAGGGTTTTCATTTCAAGTCTTCTATCCTAGTTCAGAGAAAGATGCACCTTCATTCAGTAGTATCTACTACACACATTCATCACTTGTACATTTTTGTCCGTTTTAATCCCAAGGGTATTTTCGTAATTTGTCTTATAAGGGTATTTTGGTAATTTCCAAATCAGGGTATCTTGATATTTCACGAAATAGGGATTTTGGTGTTTTTGTGAAGTAAAAATGTTTTAGTAAAAATCGAGGGTAGTATGGTAATTTTATAAACCAAGGGTATTTTAGTAATTTTACAAACCAGGGGTATTTGGGTAATTTTTGTAAATCGAGAATATTTCGAAAAATTTTCTTTTTAAGGTCTAAAATAGTTTTTACAAATCAAAGGGGTAATTTGGTGATTTTAAGACTAAGGTTTTTTTTTATAAAACAGTGTAGCTGGTCCCTTTCGGGTTTTAATTATTGAATTTAGCCCGTGAATAAGTCCTCTTGGTTAGGGTGAACCGTTACTACGCACTGCAGGATTCGAGTGAAGAGGAGGTGAGTCACTAGGATCGCTTAAATACTGTGCTCTTCCTAAATCCAATCCTAGACATGCGCACAACCGGTTGCCACACCCTAACTCCGGCGACTCGACCACAGTTTGTTTAATTAGGCCTTAAAGTTTTATGTAATTCAGTATTGAAGTAAGCTAATCCTAGGGTTCCATAACTTAATATACTACTCGCCTCAAGTTATACCCATATACAAATCATACATTAATTCACACAACGCGGTTAGGGGTACTTACCTAGTGGACTTGGCCGGAGACTTAGGTGCCATGCTAGAGAAAAACTCGCTCATTTCACAAAATTTTCACAAAACTTATTTGGGCTCTATTTTGAAAATGTTATGGGATTTAAACCCAAGGCCGAGAGTTTAAAATTTGGCTCGATACAAAACTGAAACACCCCAAACCCGCCCACGAACCTGCACTAGGATCCGTATGTTCCTCGAGTAAAACGTTTCAAATTCATGTTTATTACTTTGGAAATTTTGGGTGGTTTATAAAAAAAATGCCGAGTTGTTTTGGAGTTAATCTTTAATTCGAAAATCGTTTGTGTTTAGGTGTCTAAACATTTAAAATTTATTTTTAAGAAAAGTTGCTTAAACTTTAAATGGATAAAATTTGTATCATAATAAAACAAATAAAAATGTATGCATAATCGTTTATAGCTATGGCCTTATTACATCAAAGCAAAACCCGAAATAAATCCAAAATACTTAGAAGTAAAAAGTCCAAAATTAAAATAAAGTCCGAGTTGAACATGGCCACCACTAAGCTCCCGCCGACCGGTCCGTTCTTGAGTGTCACTGAAAAATATCCCACAACGGGGTGAGTCAAGCAGACTCGGTGTGTATAACCAACACCAATCCCAACGATTTAGGCACATCAAATCATACACATATAACGAATATAAATAATGATGCAATCCCGAACCCAAACCTAGATAACCATCCGCTACACATCACCCGTACCAACCATCACACCGTGGGGACTACTAAGTCGACCCTCCATCCGCTACACATCATCAGCGCGCCGCGCAGCACGACATGCTCATCGCTCTTATAAATTTTGTGGCATAGCCACCAGATATTATTTCGTGACATAAGTCACCACATTCAGATTTCGTGACATGAGTCACCATATTCAGATTTCGAGACATGAGTCACCACATTCAGATATTGTGGTATAAACCACCAGATCACTTCCCCTTTTCAATATCACCCGTATGCCCCATGCGTCATACAACATGCAGAAATAACACATTTTACCTTATTTCACATTCGTAACAATTTCTCATATGTGTCATGTTCAATATTCATAATATTATTAACAGAGCATTAATGGGTAACGTACCTGAACCCACTGTACCATTGAATGGTACCTTTAACTACACTTATCATATTTCCATTTGTACATACAAAATATTCATACCATCAATCTATTAGGAGTTAGTGTAGGGCTACACACCTGGTTACTAACGTGTTCACTGAATCCCGAAAGTCTACCGAAATAGATTGTACTCCCTCCTAAAAATCAATGTTAGAATCGGCTAGACACTAACACTTAATATGGCCTTGGCCGAATGTTCATACTCCCTTACCTTGTGTCTAAATCCCGAAAACAGTCACTTGGCTATGAAGATGTCAAAATCCTACATGATACATGTTAGGGTCAGCCTTTGTACAAGATCTATGAAAATGGCCCTTGGCCGAATACCACACATGGCTTACCTTAGAACTTGAAATCCCAAATGATCTCCTCCTTGTAGATGACAACAACCAAATCCCGAATTCCTCCTTCAAAGTTTCGGCCAAAGAATAATAATGGGATTAGAGTCTTGATTTCGATAGATCAAATTAGAGAAAAGAGATTTTTAAACCCAAGAGAGATCCCTTACCAAATAGAATGACCAAAACGCAATTGGTCACCCACCTTCACGAAATCGACAAGAAAACTTGCAGAAGAAATCGATTCAAGTAGTGACAATGAAGTGAGCTTTCGGCTCTAGAATTTTACTGAACAATCGGCTAGGGGTTACTTTGAGTATTCGGCTTTTGATGAACACTAGGGAGATTCGGCTTCAACAAGGGAAAGAAAAGGAAGAGTATGAGGCTTTAGGGAGAATCGGCAATGATGGGATTTTGAGAGAGATATTCGGCCAAAGTCTCAGTGAAGGGAAAAATAGAGAATCTTGATGGGGTTTGAATTTGAAAGAAAAAGGTGAAAGATTTGGGAGAGAAAGATGTTGAAAATCGGCATAAGAAAGTGACCAAAATGGCACTTGAATGGCCTTAAGCAATTCGACTAACACTCAACTCTATCTCCCCTTGCTTTTCTCCTATTTTCTCTCTTCAACACTCATTCAAAAGATTTGAATGAGTCAACCTTTATCCCCCTACCCTTAGCCGAATATTCAAAAGAAAAAGACTAAGTCTCATCCTCATCCACTTGAAGTCCTTGTGCCGTCCAACTCCTCCCTAGCCTGACGCAAAAACAACTCCAAAGTGCTCCCCTTGCTGCTCGAACCTAGGCCCCTTTGCACTGCTTGTGGCGTCACTTACTGAGGCTTTAAGTGGCGCCTCCTTGCCACTTTAACAAGCCCATTTTTTGTGTCTAAATTCTCCTACAAATTCTCTTAAGGCCTATCAAGCTTAGCTCCTCTTTAAAACTTAAAATCAAATAATTTCTAAGGTATTTTCCTACACTCTAAAGTTCTCAAAATTCATAAAACATATTTACAACACACACAGGCATGCTACTTCACATAATTAAGCAATAATGCACAAGCCATAAATCCCGGATATTACAACTATACTTTTATTTTACATTAATTAGAATAAGGTTTTTCAACCTATAAATAGATGTAGTCTAAACTCCTCTTGTATCATTCGAGTTTCACCATTAGTGAATTTTCTTCTCCTCTTCCAGTGATTTTTTTCCCGAAAGGGTTTCCACGTAAAATTTATGTGTTCTTATTTTTTATTTCTTTTTTGTTTTGTGATCATTCTATATTCCCATTATCAACATTAGTTTAATGAACTAGTATCAAGATCTTTTTTGGTTGCTTGTCTCAATCACGATAATTGCGACATTGAAGTATGATATTCCACTATTGGATCGCAACACCAGATTCACATTGTGGCAGATAAAGATGCAGACAGTTATTGTGCAAATTGATTTGGAGGATGCCCTGCTAGGGATAGACAAGATGCCTTTGATATTGACGGAGGAAAAGAAGTAATGTAAAGATCAAAAAGGCTTTAACGCAATTACATCTGCATTTGTCGAATGAAATTCTATAGGACGTGATGAAGGATAAGACCGCCGCTACACTATGGGCAAAGCTGCAGCAGTTATGCATGTCGAAAACCTTAACTAGCAAGTTGCATATGAAGCAGCGTCTTTATGCTCATCGTTTGGAGGAAAGTACATCTGTTCACGAACACTTATATGTGTTTAAAGAAATTTTCTCAGACCTACAGGCCATGGAGGTTTAGCATGATAAATAATATTTAGGGTTAATTCTACATTGTTCGTTGTCTCTGTCTTATTCAACCTTTAGAGATACGAATTTGTATAAACATGAATCTCTCACAATTGATGAAGTCTATGCTTCCTTAACCTCGTATGAGAATATGAAACATCTTGTGGATGGATTTGACTCTCAGTGAGAGGGTCTTATTGTTCGTGGGTGTAACACCCCTAACCCGTATCCGTCGCCGGACTAGGGTTAAGAGGCATTACCGGACATATCGGAACATTTTACGCTCATTTCACAACATCAATCATACAACATCATTTCATAATAATTCATACTCATATAGTCCCTTTAGAAGGTCTACGAGACCTTAAACATGCTTTAGAGAAGGTTCGGGACTAAACTGATCTCATACGGAAACTTTGCGGAACTTTGAAAATTTTTCTTCCAAAATAGGGTACACGCCCGTGTGGCTAGGTCGTGTGCCTCACACGGCCGTGCCTTGGACCATGTCTCAGCCTGTGTGCAACACTGATTTGGGTCACACGGTCTGGCACACGCCCAGGCTTCTTGCCCGTGTGGCATACGGACTTACTTCAAATTACAACCTTGAGAGACACGATCAAGACGCACGCCCGTGTGTTCAACCGTATGGGCAAATATAGGCCATTTGCCACCCAAAATTGGGTCATACCTATAAGCATCAAAAAAGCATCAATTCATGTCCCAAAGGTAGCCAAAAACATACCAAATCATGCACAATTTGACCCGTAACAACATCATTCATTTCCATATACAAATCTAACTCAAACATACCAATTCAAAGTACCAACTTCACATCAAAAACATGTGATTCATACATCATATTAATCCATTTCAATTCATGGCATTTCTCATCATATCCATTTCCCAAATCAACATGAAACTTACCAAAATTGACCATTTCTTTAGGCCATTCATGAGCATATCAATACATACCAAATTTTGCATCATATAGCATGCACTAAATTCACTCCATAATCACATTCATTATCAAGCCATATCACATGGCTATATTTACACATTTCAAAACATAATCAAAGTTCTCTAGCCTATACATGCCATACTTCAATATGTACATTTTCAAAAGGTACCAAAATACAGGTCGATAGTGTGGTGATGATCATTGACGATCCCCGAGCTCCCAGTAGCTTCGATAATCTTTAAAACAATGCAAACACACACAAAGTAAGCTTTCAAAAGCTTAGTAAGCCATATACAAATAAACTTATCACATAAACAATTACAAACTATTTCATTCATATGAACTATGGCATAACACAATGTCAAATTCATATTTCTTATCTAACTCAATTGTTCATAACCAGTTGCTTATAAACATATCACATTTTCATGTAGCTCACATATCAAATGATCATATTCATAGTTATCTTCCATTGCCAAATTTCATACACAGTCCATACGTACCTGAAACGAATACTTATTCATATATTCAATCATATCTCGAAATGCCCGTTGAACCGTTCAGAATCAATAAGGATACTCGGATAGCTCGTAAAGCTCATACAACGCCAACGTCCCAGACGTGGTCTTACATGTAATTAAATATCGATGCCTCTGTCCCAGACAGGGTCTTACACGAAATTAAATACGATGCTGATGTCCCAGACATGGTCTTACACGTAAATCTCAAGTCCATGCCAACGTCCCAGATGTGGTCTTACATGATGACTCATATCGGAATCCTATGTCATGACATATGTATCCTAACTATTCCTATGGTTCGAACGGGGCTTTTCAGACGTCATCACATAATCAAAATTTTCTCGGATTTCACATATTCAGCTCTAATAGCCATACATCACAATTCATTCATATATAAGTAATAATATTTCAATTCATACACATTTATTTGTATATTGACTTACCTCGTACGGGAAAGAACGGAAACGAACGGCTATTCAACTACTTTCGATTTCCCCCGATCTAATTTTGTTTTCTTTGGTTCTTGATCTATACACATTCAAATTTAACTCTTTTATTCACCAAATCATTCAATTCAATCCATTTACACATATTTAGGGCATTTTACAAATTAGCCATCATATTTTCAGATTTTAACACTTTAGTCCTCATTTCACAAAATCACAAAATAAACATAATTTCCTTACACACATGCTTGGCCGAATATTCCATTAGTCAAAGTAATCCCATATATTTCATTTATTACACATTTTAACCCCTCATTTTATACCTTTCTCAATTTAGTCCACAATAAACAAATTCATCAAAAATCCCAATACAAAACATGTTTATCTAACACCAAAATTTCATATTTCACCAAATAACATCATTAAGATCACAAAATCATCAATGGCATATCACACAATCATCAACAATTTCTGAAATTTAGGCATGGGCTTGATAGAACACAAAGCAACTATCACAAAAACGTAAAAATTATCGAAAACAGATCAAAAATCATACCTCAATTAAGCTTAGCAATGGCCGAATGAAGTGAAAGCTTAAAACCCTTTCCTTTTCTTCTAAAATCGGTGGATGAACACAAATGACAACTAATTTATCTTTGTTTTAATTAATTTATCTTTTATTTAACAAATTACTAAATTAGCCTTTTCACTCTCATTTAAAATCCACTATCCTTAGGCATTTATGTCCATCCAATATTCAAATGGTCTAATTACAACATAGGGACCTCACATTTAATAAACCATGTCAATTCGACACACAGCCAATTAGAACACAATTTTTACCTTTTATGCGATTAGGTCCTTTTTCTCAAATCGAGCACACAAACGATCAAATTTTTATACGAAACTTTCACACATGCTTAATCACATACTGTAAACACAAAAAATAATATTAAAATATTTTATGACTCGGATTTGTGGTCCCAAAACCACTATTCTGACTAGGGTATAATCCGGGCTATTACTGTAACAGCCAATTTTAGACCCTAGTCAGAACAGTGGTTTCGAGACCACAAATCCGAGGTCGGAAAAATATTTTAATATTATTTTTGGTGTTTGAAATATGTGATTGAGCATGTGTGAAAATTCTTTGTGAAAATTTTATTGTTTGTGTGCTTAATTTGAGAAAAGAACTTAATTGCATAAAATGTAAAAGCTGTGTGCTGATTGTTAAAATGCTAAATTGTCATGGCTTATTAAATGTGAGTCCTTATGTTGTTATTATTTCACATGTTAAATGGATTGGACAAAAATGGGTATTAGTTAATGGAAATGTAAATGATGTTATTAAGGGTAGAATGGTAAAAAGCCTATTAATGTGTAATAAAATAAAACAAAAGCATGAATTAGAGTGGAGTTCATCTTTATTGCTAAAAGTTTGAAGAAAAAGAAAGAAAATAAGCTTTCTAGGTTTTGGCACAAAGCTTGGTCAATCGGGTATGTATTTTTAATCGGTTTTTAATGATTTCTATGTTTTTGTGACCGTTGCTTCGTGTTCTAGCTAGCCCATGTTTTAATTTTAGAATTTGATGGTGATTTTGAGATAATCCATTGATGAATGTTTGAGATTTGTGATAGTTGATGATGAAATATGAAAGATATGCGAAAGATTGACATATTTTGTCTTTGAATTTTTGGTGAAATTGAGTAATTTGGGCTAAATTGTGAAAATAAGAAATTGGAGGACTAAAATGTGAAATAATTGAAATGTGCGGGCTTGTATGGATATAAGGAGAATTCGTCTAGGCATGGATTAAATGAAATTATGTGTATTTGATGATTTTATGAAATAGGGACTTAAGTGTCGAAATGTGTAAATGTAAAGGTTATTTTACAAAATGCCCTAAATATGTGTATTTGGATTAAATTGAATGATTTGGTGAATGAATGAGCTAAATTTGAATATGTATAGACCAAGAAAGGAGAGATTCGAATCGAGATCGAGGCAAAGACAAAGTGCTCGATTGATTGACTAGTCTTGGTATTTCGACATCTGAGGTAAGTTCAGATATAATACGTGTTATTAAGTTTATGTTTAAGTGCTATGAAATGAATAATTGTTTGATTATTGGATTAGAAACGTTATATGTGAAATTGAGAAATGTAGCACTAAGTGTGTGTATTTAGAATTGAAACAGAGGTGAATGGCACTGTGTGTACGAAATAAAGAAAGCTTCTGTAGTATTGATTGGCACTGTGTGTGCGATACCGAGATAAATTCGGTTTAATGTAAATGCACTAAGTGTGCGATGATATTTATGCTTCGACTATGAAATTGACACTAAGTGTGCGATTGAATTGAAAGAATAATGAGGATCGATCGAAATGAAGTATTGAGTATTGAGTAGCATGAATGATCGATAACTAAGTGTTGGCTAAGGTACGTATGGAATCTATGTGGTTGATGAAATTGTAAATGGATTTATGGATGGTTGAGTGAGCATATTAGTTATGGATGATATGGTGTATATATTTGTGAGTTGATCTATGTGATGGATTAACTTTGTATATTGTAAATGTATTATTGGATTAAATGTATTATATTATGAACTTACTAAGCTCTAAAGCTTACTGTGTGAAGTGTTTCTCTGTTTTATAGTGTCTTTAAAGCTAGCTCGGATGCGGGCGTGTGACAGGACGTGTGATTCAAGTCAGTTTTGCACACGGGCTGAGACATGGTCCAAGGCACGGTCGTGTTAGTCACATGGCCTAGCCACATGGGCGTGTGCCCTATTTTGAAAGAAAATTTTTCTAAGTTCCGTAAAGTTTCAGTAAGAGATCGGTTTGGTCCCGAACCCTCTCTAAAGCATGTTTAAGGTCTCGTAGACTTTCTAAAGGGACTATATGTGTATGAATAATTATGAAATGATGATGCATGATTGATATTGTGAAATGAGAGTAAAATGTTCCGATATGTCCGGCAATGCCTCTTAACCTTAGTCTGGCGACGGATACGAGTTAGCGGTGTTACAATTTCTCATCATATCAATTTCCCAAATCAACATGAAACTTACCAAAATTGACCATTTCTTTAGGCCATTCATGAGCACATCAATACATACCAAATTTTGCATCACATAGCATACACTAATTTCACTCCATAATCACATTCATTATCAAGCCATATCACATGGCTATATTTACACATTTCAAAACATAATCAAATTTCTCTAGCCTATACATGCCATACTTCAATATGTACATTTTCAAAAGGTATACCAAAATATAGTTCGATAGTGTGGTGATGATCCTTGACGATCCCCGAGCTCCCAGTAGCTTCGATAATCTATAAAACAATGCAAACACACACAAAGTAAACTTTCAAAAGCTTAGTAGGCCATATACAAATAAACTTATCACATAAACAATTACGAACTATTTCATTCATATGAACTATGGCATAACACAATAGCAAATTCATATTTCCCATCTAACTCAATTGTTCATAACCACTTACTTATAAACATATCACATTTTCATGTAGCTCACATATCAAATGATCATATTCATACTTATCTTCCATTGCCAAATTTCATATACAGTTCATACGTACCTGAAACGGATATATATTCACATATTCACTCATATCTCGGAATGCCCGTTGAACCGTTCGGAATCAATAAGGATACTCAGATAGCTCGTAAAGCTCATACAACGCCAACGTCCCAGACGTGGTCTTACATGTAATTAAATATCGATGCCTCTGTCCCAGACAGGGTCTTACACGGAATTAAATACAATGCCAATGTCCCATACATGGTCTTACACGTAAATCTCAAGTCGATGACAACGTCCCAGACGTGGTCTTACATGATGACTCATATCGAAATCCTATGTCATGACATATGTATCCTAACTATTCATATGGTTCGTACGGGGCTTTTCGGAGGTCATCACATTATCGAAAATTTCTCAGATTTCACATATTTAGCTCCAATAGCCATACATCACAATTCATTCACATATAATTAATAATAATTCAATTCATACACATTTATTTGTATATAGACTTACCTCGTACGGGAAAGAACAGAAACGAACGGTTATTCAACTACATTCGTTTTCCCCGGATCTAATTCTATTTTCTTTGGTACTTGCTCTATACACATTCAAATTTAACTCTTTTATTCACCAAATCATTCAATTCAATCCATTTACACATATTTAGGGCATTTTAAAAATTAGCCCTCATATTTTTAGATTTTAACTCTTTAGTCCTCATTTCACAAAATCACAAAATACACATAATTTCCTTATACACATGCTTGGCCGAATATTCCATTAGTCCATATAAGCCCATATCTTTCATTTATTACACATTTTAACCCCTCATTTTATACCTTTCTCAATTTAGTCCACAATAAACAAATTCATCAAAAATCCCAATACAAAACATGTTTATCTAACACCAAACTTTCATATTTCACCAAATAACATCATTAAGCTCACAAAATAATCAATGGCACATCACACAATCATCAACAATTTCTGAAATTTAGGCATGGGCTTGATAGAACACAAAGCAACTATCACAAAAACGTAAAAATTATCGAAAACAGATCAAAAATCATACCTCAATTAAGCTTAGCAATGGCCAAATGAAGTGAAAGCTTAAAACCCTTTCTTTTTCTTCTAAAATCGGTGGATGAACACAAATGACAACTAATTTGTCTTTGTTTTAATTAATTTATCTTTTATTTAACAAATTACTACATTAGCCTTTTTACTCTCATTTAAAATCCACTATCCTTAGGCATTTATGTCCATCCAAGATTCAAATGGTCTAATTACAACATAGGGACCTCACATTTAATAAACCATGTCAATTCGGCACACAACCAATTAGAACACAACTTTTACCTTTTATGCGATTAGGTCCTTTTTATCAAATCGAGCACACAAACGATCAAAGTTTTATACGAAACTTTCACACATGCTTAATCACATACTGTAAACACGAAAAATAATATTAAAATATTTTTTAACTCAGATTTATTGTCCCGAAACCACTATTCTGACTAGGGTATAAACCGGGCTGTTACAACTCTCACTCCTTAGGGATTTTCGTCCCCGAAAATCTTACCATTGAACAGATTCGGATATTGCTCTCTCATAACATCTTCAGGTTCCCATGCAGCTTCTTCGACCCCGTGTCGATACCTTAATACCTTTACTAATGTAATTTTCTTATTTCTCAATTCTTTAACCTCGCGAGTTAAGATACGGATCGGTTCTTCTTCATAAATCATATCGGACTGAATCTTTATCTCAGACGGAGAAATTACATGCGAGGGATCTGATCTGTATTGTCAAAGCATCGATACATGAAACACATTGTGGATCTTTTCTAACTCAGATGGTAGCAACAGTCTATAAGCAACCGACCCAATACGCTCGATAATCTCATACGGCCCGATGAATCTCGGACTCAATTTGCCTTTTCTGCCGAATCGGAGTATTTTCTTCCACGGAGACACTTTCAAAAATACTTTATCACTGATCTCAAATTCAATATCTTTTTGTTTCAAATCTGCGTATGATTTCTGTCGATCAAATGCTGCTTTCAGACTATTTCGTATTACTTTTACTTTTTGTTCAGTCTCTTTAATCAAATCAACCCCGTGAATTTTATTTTCACTAAGTTCAGACCAGTACAGAGGTGTTCGCCATTTCCTACCATACAAAGCTTCATACGATGCCATTTTAATGCTCGATTGAAAACTATTATTATACGCGAATTCAATCAATGGCAAATACTGTTCCCACGTACCATCAAACTCAAAAATGCAACATCTCAATATATCCTCGAGTATCTGAATAATGCGCTCGGATTGACCATCCGTCTGCGGGTGAAAAGTAGTATTGAAGTGCAATTTCATACCTAAAGCCTCTTGCAGTTTCTTCCAAAATTGCGAAGTAAACCTTGTATCTTTTTCAGACACAATAGATAGTGGCACCCCGTGCAATCTCACAATATCAGAAATGTATAACTCAGCTAACTTATCAAGCGAATAATCTGTTCTCACCGGAATAATATGAGCTGATTTTGTCAATCTATCAACTATAACCCAGATTGTATCTTTCTTCCTCGTAGTTAATGGCAAACTTGAAACAAAATTCATCGTCACTCTATCCCATTTCCACTCGGGAATCATAATTGGTTGTAACAAATCGGATGGCACCTGATGTTAAGCTTTAAATTGTTGACAGATCAAACATTTCGAAACAAAATCAGAGATATCTCTTTTCATTCCAGGCCACCAGTAAATTTGTTTCAAATCATTATACATCATTGTACTTACCGGATGAACCGATAAGCGACTGCTATGAGCTTCTTTCAAAATCAACTGAATCAACTCTAGATTTCTCAGAACATAAACCCGATCTCAGAATTTCAGACAATCATCATCATCAACTTGAAATTCTGAATCAGAGTTCAAATCACGCTGAGCTCGTTTTGCTAGCATTTCATTGTCAACTTTTGGGCATCACAAATCTACTGTAAGAACAATGGTCTCGCTTTCAATTTGGCTAAAACCGAACCATCATCAGACAGAACTAAATGAGCATTCATCGCAAGTAAGGCAAATTGTAACACCCCTTACCCGTGTCTGACGCTGGGACAGGATACGAGACATTACCAAACTTAACTTACTTAAACATACCACATCGGGCTATAAAGATTCATTTCAACTTAAAGCTTCTCATTTATATTCATAACATCCTTATTATGGGCCTACGAAGCCCTAAACATACATACGAAAGGTTTCAGAATTAAACCGAAAACTTTTGCACACTTAGAAAATTTTTGCCTAAACAGGGCCACACGTCTGTGTGGAATGGAACATGCCCGTGTGGAATTTATTTTTCATTTCGAACCTACAGGGGTTTTCACACGGCCAGACACACGCCCGTGTCTGTGGCCCGTGTACCTCACATAGCCTAGACACGCCTGTGTCCTCACCTGTGTGTGAAAAACTGGGTATTATGTTTATGACGTCAGCAAGCTCTTAAGGGCACACAACCTAGGCACATGCTCGTGTGCTGGCCCGTGTAGCGAATTGAATTTTTTGCAAATTTGATGCAGGGGACACACGGCCTAACTACACACCCATGGGGCTGGCCGTGTGTCACACACGACCTAGATACATGCCTGTGAGTCTACCCGTGTGGACAATTATAAGGCTATTTGCCAAGCTTATTGCCACCCTGAAAACAAGCACACTCATTTCACCACAAGCAGCATATAACATAGCAATAATACACTATGTAGACTCACTAATTCATCATGCATTCACTTCACATATTACTCGATCAATTACTTTAACTTTCACTTCATAAAACTCATCATCATTAAGATATAAAACTTGATAAATATCGGCCAATTCCTAATGGCCATTTACAAAATGAGTGCATAACATTAATAGCCAATACTTTGGCTTTTAAACATGACATAACACAAGATGACCAAGTTCCTATACAAGCCATACCCAAAATAAATCAACTTTACTATACCAAAAGAATAGTTGATAGTGTGATCTGAGCTCTGACGTCCTACAATCCTCGAGCTAGCTCGGCGATACTACAAGGGAAAGGGAAAAGAGAGGGGTAAGCATATAGCTTAGTAAGTTTGCATGAATTAAAATAGTAGCATAAGTAGTCATGGGAAAATCCATTCATCTCATAGGACAATAACAACACAAGTTCTCAAGTACTTTGACATACTTACTCATACTTACGCTTACCCATCACATGTCACATTACGATTTCATAACTCGTATTTTACTCATGGTACCTGTGTCACTTCATCACATAATTTAGCACTTATGCTATCTTGAACATAAACATAAATCATTATCATCCTTAACTTAAATGTAACTCTTTGTCATCTTTGTATAGCTTAGCTCTTGTCATCTTTGCATACTTAACTCTTTTGCCCGTTGAACTACTCGGAATATCGAAGGATACTCAATCTCATCATACATGTATCATGATGCCAATGCCATATCCCAGATATGGTCATACATGGGATCACCTCTTGATGCCGATGCCATATCCCAGATATGGTCTTACACGGGATCTTTTAAATCAATGTCGATGCCATGTCCCAGACATGGTCTTATACGAGATCATACATAGATGTCGATGCCATGTCCCAGACATGGTCTTACACGAGATCTTCCTTTGGTGTCGAGGCCATGTCCCAGACATGGTCTTACACGAGACCTTCCTTATTCGGTGCCGATGCCATGTCCCAGACATGGTCTTATATGGGACCTTCCTTATTCGGTGCCGATGCCATGTCCCAGACATGGTCTTATACGGGACCTACATTCGGTGCCGATGCCATGTCCCAGACATGGTCTTATGTGCCGATGCCATGTCCCAGACATTGTCTTATACGGGACCTTCCTTATCTCATGTCGTGACATAGGTATCCTCGTTATTCTGAATCTTCAATCGAAACTTCAACTTAATATATTCTCATCATTTTCTCATCGAGACTACATTAGTCAATCTTCATGAAATGATGTTCATATTCATAAGATCAAGCAATTTACAATATAAAAACAATATGAACTTTAATTTCACGCAAACTTACCTCGGTACTCAAAATGTGTGTAGATGATTGATTTAGTCCAACACTTTGTTCTTGCCTCGGTTTCGGTCCGGGCTTCGTGTTTCTTGATCTATAATAACAATTTCCCTTGTTCAATACTCACATTGACTAAATTGACTCATGAATCATACATTGGCAAAATTATAATTTTGCCCCTAAACTTTCACTTAATTACACTTTTGTTCCTAGGGTCGTAAAATGATTTTTATTCAACTTTCTTACATTTTAAGCCTAGGAATTATTTTCTTAACTACAACAGCCCTCAATTTCAACTCCTTCACTCATGTATGACCATTTTCATTACTTTTACAATTTAGTCCTTTTTATGCATTTTTCATGAAAATCACTTAGAAAAAGATGTTTATCATACATCAAACTTTCATATTCTTCCATAAATCATCAAAATACATGCATGTCATACATGGGTAAATTTTTTAACATAAACCCTAGCTGAAAATATAGCTAGAAATAGCTAAACCTAGCTACGAGGATTTCAAAAATACGAAGAACATTAAAAACAGAGCTAGGAGACACTTACAATCAAGCTTGAAAGTTGAAGAAACCCTAGTGGAACGATTGAAAAATGTGCAAGTGTACACAATCGTAACAAGTAATAAAGTGAAAAATAAATGTCGAGTTATCGTGTAACATCCCGAATTAATGGGTTTATGCGTTTAATGTGTAAACATGTTTAATGTGTTAATTTTAGAATTAGATGGGCAATTGGGCTCAGGTTTGGGTGGAGGCCTTGATTAAATATTCTGTTTAGTCACTTTAGGGCTTAAAATAAAGTCCCGGTAGTTTAAATGACATATTGGGTTGTGGCCCAGCAGCAAGGGACGCAGAAGAAGGGAGTTATAAGTGGCGTCAATAGGCAAGGGGAGAGGCCCAATTTGTGGCCGTTTGGAGCCCATAAAGTTGTGCCAAATTTGGCACTTAAATGGGAGTAAAGGGGGGGACGACAACAAGGCTAAAATTTAGGGAATTTTATTGTTTGAAATATGTGGATATTAAGCTGATAGGAGGGAGGAGTTGGAGCTAATTAAGTCTCTTTTGGATGAGCTAGTGGGTAAAGATAAGGGAAAAGATGAGAGGCTATCCAGGAGGCTAGAGGTGGCCGAAATTTGGACTGTGGGTGTAAAGGGGGGGACGGCAAGTTAGAGGTAGTAAATGCCGAAATTTTGTCAGTTTTCTGAAAGCTTTCTCTCAATTTTCTCTGCCGCCAAAATCTTTTTCCATTCTTTTTCTTCCTAGCTGAATTCTCCCCACCTATTTGTTCATCTTTTTCCATCCACTAAAAGCCGAAACCACACTTCCATTTGCTCCTTTAGCCGAAATTCTTAGATCTCTTATCTGGTGTTTGCCGAATCTTTCTGTAAGGGGTAGCTGAAATCTTCTGAAGTGGTAAGTGTCGATTATGTTATTCTTTCAATCTTTTCCAGGCTTTTGAAGACAATAGTCGAATGGCTAGATGGTTGACTAATCTCATATTGTCTTTCATGGGCAGCATTTCGGGATTTGAAGGAGATCCAATCGCCTAGGTTTCTAAATCAGTAGCATACAAATCATACTACTTCCGGGATTTAATCGATCTAGGTAAGGAGATCTATCCAACTAAGCGTGTAAATATAAGCAAATATTAAGTCTTGGCAGATTGTAGGGGGGCTTACCTTCGCGTTCTTTAAGTTTTTGAGCAGAGTCGTAGACAGAGAGCGGTGGTTCCGATTAGCGAAGAGTATAGTACTACGTGTTATCAGGTGTGTAACATTCTCACACCATTTGGATTGCTTGTTAGTATATGTTTATAAATCTGTTATATTCTGCTAAAATGCCGAAATACCGGCATGGCTGTTGAAAACTCGAGGAGGGTAAAGGCGAATCACCAGGTTAGTGATCTCTGTCATTCTAAAGTGAATGTTTCTGTCGATTTGGTATGATGAACATGTATGTCGGTTTCTATGATTGCATGGGGTTGGGTGATTGATGAAAGGGAAGTGTTCTATTGTAGTGGCTTTTGCCTTGATTCATTGTAATGGCTTTTGCCATGATCATTGTAGTGGCTAATGCCATGATCTCGTTGTAGTGGCTATTGCCATGATCGACGATGAGCACTATCTCGCAGCATGACCGCCATCGATGGTGTGTAGCGGTGTGGGTTGATTGTAGAAATCCCCAATGGTGTGACCGCGTGTAAGGGTGGTGTGTAGCGGATGGAAACCTAGGATTGGGTTGGGCTTTGCATATTTTTCGATATATTATACTGTTATTCGTTCGTGGGGCTGGGGCCCAATCTGATGGTGCACGAGGGTTGCTGCTCGAGTCTCGTGACTCACCCCATTATTTAACATCTTTCAGGTAGCACCTAGTGCATCGGACCGGGTTGGAGAGGAGCTCTAGGTGGCCATGCGAGGGATTATTTCGATTCAGCAAAAGACTTTACTAGTTTATTTATTTTCAATATTTTTAATTAGTGGGTTTAAATTTCATCGTAATAAGGCCATGGGCCACTAGCTTCATATTTTCGTTTGTTTTGGGCTTTTATTATTATTAGACATTTACATTTTACGTTTTAATTAAGTTAAGGCATGTATCAAATTTCGGTTTTTTAATCCACTAAGGCATAAATATAAAATGTATATCTTTTACAAATCATCCAACCATTTAGTTTTCTCGAATAAAGTGTTAAACTCAAGAAAAATATTTTTCTAAATTTGCGACATCTTTTAAAATCTCCCTAAGTGACATGCCAGATCCGGTCATGGTGTTTGGGCTGGGTTTGGGGTGTTACAAATTGGTATCAGAGCCCGGTTTAAAACTCAGCTTTGGGGTTTTGGGCTCAAAACGTTTTCTAAAGTTGGGGTTTTTGAAAACATGCATGTTTATACATAATACATGATGGTTTTCCCGGCATGGCACCTGCGTCTCCGGCCTAAGTCCGCCAGGTAAGTATTATGAACTCGCTGTGTGTTATATATGTATGTGGGCTTGATGGGCTTTAAGGGACGTAGATTATTTTAATTAGAGCTTGATGGACTTTAGGCTTAGCTTAAAACAACTTTCTAAATCTCATAAGACTTAATCCATACAAACAACCCCGTGAACAAATCGCAAGGTTAGGGTGTGGCAACAGGCATGCGCATGTCTAGGATTGGATCCGGAAGAGCTTGGTACTTAAGCAGTCCTAGTGACTCACCTCCTCTTCGCTGGAATCCTACCTGGTACGTAGTGACTGTTCACCTTAGCCACGAGGATTTGTTGACGGGCCAAAATTAATAATTTAAAACCTGAAAGGGACCAGCCACCCTATTTCGCAACCAAAATACCCTCCCAAATTTTGTAAAATTTCTAAATTACCCCTGATTTATAAGTGACCAAAATATCCTTGATTTGTAATATAACCCCGGATTTGTAAAATTACCAAAATACCCTTCTTTCACAAAATCACCAAGGAACCCTATTTTGGAAAATTACAAAAATACCCCTGTAGGATGAATTACGAAAATACCCCTGGGTAGTGAAATGACGAAAATACCCTTAGGTGGTGAATGTAAGTTCGTGGAGGCTATTTTTATGTTGATGTTAACTGATTGAATATATGTGTATGTAGAACTATGAGATAAACTTGTGGATGTAATTTCGAATTCAAAAGAACTACTCTTAAACTACTGTTCATAAGACTGTTCGTGGTTAATCAGTGGAAGAAACTTATTAATTCATAAAATTTCTATTCAGATAAACGTTAATCGGAAGAGTGAGTACAAGGGGTCGAGGACGTCCGTCGCGTGGTCATGGTAGGGGTAGGATGATCGTGTCAGAGCCAGCAGGTCTGGCCACGGGTCAGGAAATGAGATGCCGGATCTGCCAGCTGTGGAGGGATGATACGGTATCTCAGGCGATGTTGCGGGTCCTCAAAAGAGTTGCTAGGGTAGGCACAGGTTCAGGAGCTCGGAAATCAGTTTCAGAACGACTCCGAGCCAACAGAGCGGAGATGTTTAGGGGTGTTTCTGGCGTAGCCCCTAACACAGCTAAGTATTGGTTAGAAGCGAGTGAGGGCATAATGGATGACCTCGACTTCACAGTGGAGGAGAAGTTGAAGGGGGTCGTGTCTCTTCTTCGAGACGAGGCTTATCAGTGGTGGCTCACGGTAAAGGAGGGTACTGTCGAAGACCGAATTGACTGGGATTTCTTTAAGGAATCATTTTAGGGAAAGTTCATTAGGGCCAGCTATGTGGATGCACAGAAGAAAGCATTCACGAATTTCTTTGCAAGGAAGTAAGTGCAGATATCGAATACGAGGCGGAGTTTCTACGGTTGAGCCGTTACGCTCGGGGGATTGTAGCGACTGACTATGAGCGTTGCGTACGGTTCGAGGATGGACTAAGGGATGAGCTAAGGGTATTAGTAGCATCGCAGCGGGAGAGGGACTTTGCAGTTTTGGTTGAGAAAGCTAAGATATCTGAGGAGGTTAAGCGGACTGAGAAACATAATAAGGATAAGGATAAGAATAGGAATAAGAGGAATTTTGGGCCGTCAGGATCACCTGGAAATTTTCAGAAAAGGCCTAGGACTGATGGGCCAGCTCGTGCTCTGACAGGTCAGAATCGGTCATGTTCTTCATGTGGGAAGGTACATTATGGGGAGTGCAGAAGGAGAACCGGTGGATGCTTCAGGTGTGGATCCACGGAGCATATGATTAGGGACCGCTGGCGGAAGAAGGATCAGTGCGGCCAGTGGGACGAGGTTACGATCAGTGGGAGAGGTGGTCGGCCCGAGCATCGAGGGGACGGGTGTGCGGCAGAGGAGGAAATGGATTCGGTCGGGGTCGTGGAGCACCTGGTAGGGGTGTAGGCAATGTAGACGCGAGACAGCCGGGTCTAGTGTATGCAGCTCGTCGGCGGGAGGATGGTGACGCACCGGACGTCATAACCGATACGTTTCTTATAGCTGATAATCCATTTCTTGCTTTGATTGATATTGGATCAACCTACTGTTACGTTGTATACTCGATATCTGAGACCCTAAGTATAGACTCTGAAACAACTTCTAGGAAGATGAGTGTGGTTTGTCCTTTAGGACAATCTAGGGTAGTGGACAAACTGTTTAGGAACGTACCTTTTTAGACGCCTTGAGGTAGTGTTCCCAGCAGACTTAATGGAATTACCGTTTGGAGAGTTTGATCTTATCTTAGGAATGGATTGGTTGACGAAACATCGTGCTAAGTTGGATTGTGAGACTAAGCGCATGGTGTTGAATACCCCGGAAGGCGGGGAGGTGGTTGTGTTAGGAGAAAGAAAGAATTACTTGTCCAACGTAGTGTCCGCATTAAAAGCTGTTAAGATGATTCGGAAGGGATGTAATGCGTTTCTAGCCTTTATCAGTGCTTTGGATGTTAAGGAGGTAACTGTCGATGAGGTTCAAACAGTCAAGGATTTCACAGATGTCTTTCCTGAAGAATTGCCCAGATTACCCCCAGATCGCGAAGTGGAGTTTGGAATAGAGCTACTTTTGGGTACGGCTCCGGTGTCTATTGCTCCGTATAGAATGGGGCCGAATGAGCTGGTGGAGCTCAAAGCCCAGATCCAGGAACTGTTGGATCGTAGATTTATCCGACCGAGTGTGTCTCCGTGGGGAGCCCCGGTCCTGTTTGTGAAGAAGAAGGATGGATCCATGCGTATGTGCGTGGACTACCGTCAACTAAATAAGTTGACGGTTAAGAATAAGTACCCACTGCCAAGGATCGACGACCTGTTCGATCAACTCAAAGGAGCTTCGGTCTTTTCTAAGATTGACTTAAGGTCGGGTTATCATTAGTTGAAGGTAAAGGAAGGAGACATTCGTAAGACAGCGTTTCGAACTCGTTACGGTCATTATGAATTTTTGGTGATGCCGTTTGGATTAACAAACGCGCCAACAGCATTTATGGATATGATGAATCGGGTGTTTCAGCCATACCTTGATCGGTTCGTGATGGTGTTCATCGACGATATTCTGGTTTATTCCAAGTCTGAAGAGGAGCATGATACACATCTTCGTGTGGTGTTGCAAATTCTGAGGGAGAAGCAGTTGTTCGCTAAGTTCAGCAAGTGTGAGTTCTAGCTAAGGGAAGTAACTTTCTTAGGACATGTGGTTTCTGCAGAGGGAATTAGAGTTGACCCTCGAAAGATAGAAGCTGTATTGGATTGGAAACCGCCGAAGTCAGTGGCGGAGATTCGAAGTTTCTTGGGATTGGCAGGGTATTATAGGAGGTTTGTGGAAGGGTTCTCGTTAATTGCGGCACCTTTAACTAAGTTGTTACAGAAGGGAATATCGTTTGTTTGGACCGACAACAAACAGGAGAGCTTTGAGAAGTCAAGAGAATTTTGACTAAGCGCCGGTGTTAATTCAAATTGAACAGAGGCGGGAAAAGAATTTCATCATCTCATCAGATTGTGTCACACACATGTTTAGGATGTGTGTTGATGCAAGAGGGAAAGGTTGTTGCATATGCGTCTCGACAGTTGAGACCACATGAATTGAACTACCCTACGCACGATTTAGAATTGGCGGCGGTAGTATTCACTCTAAAGATTTGGAGGCACTACCTGTATGGGGAGAAGTCGGTTATTTAAACGGATCATAAAAGCCTGAAGTATCTCCTTACCCAGAAGGAGTTGAATCTGAGGCAACGTAGGTGGATTGAGCTCTTGAAGGACTATGATTGCTCAATCGAATATCATCCGAGTAAGGCTAACGTGGTGGCAGATGCACTGAGTAGAAAGGCGATAGCAGATTTGAGGGCGATGTTCGCTCATCTTAGTCTGTATGAGGATGGAAGTCTGGTAGCTGAACTCCAAGTGAAACCAACATGGACAAATCAGATTAAGGAGAAGCAGCTGTTGGACGATGTTTTGAGGGCTCGACTCCGGTAAGTGCAGAATGGTGAAGTAGAGGACTATAGTTTGAATGGTGATGGAGTCTTGTGTTTTCAGAAAAGAGGTTGTATGCCAAAGGATGTGGAGTTAAGGCAGATGATTCTTCAGGAGGCGCATAGTAGTCCTTACGCTATGCATCCTGGAGGGGTTAAGATGTATCGGGATTTCCGAGAGCAGTGCGTGGCAGTGTCCAAGGAGAGGTAACAGAATTCGTGGGTAAATGTTTGACGTGTCAGCAGGTGAAGGCGGAACACCAGCTGCCTTTGGGGTTGTTGCAGCCGGTGAAGATTCCGTAGTGGAAATGGGAAAGAATCACGATGGATTTTGTTAGTGGGTTACCTCTTACGCCCACTAAGAAGGATTCGATTTGGGTGATTGTGGATCGAAATGCGAAGAAGTCCGCTCACTTCATACGGTTCGGTCGACTACTACTCTGCAAAGGTTGGCTAAGCTATATGTGGCTGAGGTAGTGAGACTGCATGGTGTACCTGTGTCGATCATATCAGATAGAGACCTTAGGTTCACGTCACGATTCTGGAAGGCTCTGCATCAAGCAATGGGAATAAGGTTAGACTTTAGTACCGCTTTTCATCCGCAGACTGAAGGTCAGTCTGAGGGTAATTCAGATTTTAGAGGATATGTTAAGAGGTTGCATCATTGATTTCAAGGGAAGTTGGGAGGAGTATTTGCCTTTGGCAGAATTCGCGTACAACAACAGCTATCAATCTAGTATTCAGATGGTTCCTTATGAAGCGTTGTACGGACGGAAGTGTCGCACTCCTACTTGTTGGACGGAGTTGGGTGAACGTCAGGTGTTGGGCCCAGAACTGGTTTCGAAAACAGAAGAGAAAGTTAGGTTAATTCGAGCTCGATTGAAGGAAGCGTCTGATCGGCAGAAATCGTACGCGGATCTTAAGCGTAAGGAGGTGGAATTCGCAGTGGGAGACCAAGTATTTTTGAAGGTATCTCCGTGGAAGAAGGTGATGAGGTTTGGTCGGAAGGGTAAGCTAAGTCCCCGATTTATTGGACCTTATCAAGTACTCGAACGTGTGGGCCTAGTGGCGTATCGATTGGAGTTGCCTTCAGAGTTGGAGTAGATACATGATGTGTTTCATGTCTCGATGCTAAGACGTTACCGTTCTGATCCATCGCACATTGTGTCGGCGGAAGAGATTGAAGTAAGGCCAGACTTGTCTTTTGAGGAGGAGCCAGTGCAAATCTTGGAGCGAGACGTAAAAGTGTTGAGAAGGAAGTCTGTCCCTTTGGTCAAGGTTTTGTGGCGAAACAATGGTGCAGAGGAAGCGACATGGGAGCCAGAGGATGTTATACGACAGCAATATCCCCATCTCTTCTGATCAGGTAAATTTCGAGGCCGAAATTTATTTTAAGGGGGGTAGAACTGTAACATCCCGAATTAATGGGTTTATGCGTTTAATGTGTAGATATGTTTAATGTGTTAATTTGGGAATTAGAGGTGCAATTGGGCTCAGGTTTAGGTAGAGGCCTTGATTAAATATTCTATTTAGTCACTTTAGGGCTTAAAATAAAGTCCTGGTAGTTTAAATGACATATTGGGTTGTGGCCCAGCAGCAAGGGGCTCAGAAGAAGAGAGTTATAGGTGGCATCAATAGGCAAGGGGAGAGGCCCAATTTGTGGCCGTTTGGAGCCCATAAAGTTGGGCCAAATTCGGCACTTAAATGTGAGTAAAGGGGGGGACGGCAACAAGGCTAAAATTTAGGGATTTTTATTGTTTAAAATATGTGGATATTAAGCTGATAAAGGAGGGAGGAGTTGGAGCTAATTAAGTCTCTTTTGGATGAGTCAGTGGATAAAGATAAGGGAAAAGATGAGAGGCTATCCAGAGGCTAGAGGTGGTGAAATTTGGATTTGTGGGTGTAAAGGGGGACGGCAAGTTAGAGGTAGCAAATGCCAAAATTTTGCCGATTTCAAAGCTTTCTCTCAATTTTCTCTCTTCTTTGAAATCTTTTTCCATTCTTTTTCTTCCTATTTGAATTCTCCCCATCTATTTGTTCATCTTTTTCCATCCACTAAAAGCCGAAACCACACTTCCATTTGCTCCTTTAGCCGAAATTCTTAGATCTCTTCTCTGGTGTTTGCTGAATCTTTCTGTAAGGGGTAGCCGAAATCTTCTGAAGTGGTAAGTGTCGATTATGTTATTCTTTCAATCTTTTCCGGCTTTTGGAGACCATAGTTGAATGGCTAGATGGTTGACTAATCTCGTATTGTCTTTCATGGGCGGCATTCCGGGATTTGAAGGAGATCCAATCGCCTAGGTTTCTAAATCAGTAGCACACAAATCATACTACTTTTGGGATTTAATCGATCTAGGTAAGGAGATCTATCCAACTAAGCGTGTAAATCTAAGCAAATATTAAGTCTTGGCCGATTGTAGGGGGGAACCTTACCTTCGCGTTCTTTCGGTTTTTGAGCAGAGTCGTAGACAGAGAGCGGTGGTTCCGATTAGCGAAGAGTATAGTACTACGTGTTATCAGGTGTGTAACATTCTCACACCATTTGGATTGCTTGTTAGTATATTTTTATAAATCTGTTATATTCTGCTAAATGCCGAAATACCGGCATGGCTGTTGAAAACCCGAGGAGGGTAAAGGCGAATCACCAGGTTAGTGATCTCTGTCATTCTAAATTGAATGTTTCTGTCAATTTGGTATGATGAACATGTATGCGGTTTTCGTGATTGCATGGGGTTGGGTGATTGATGAAAGGGAAGTGTTCTATTGTAGTGGCTTTTGCCATGATGCATTGTAGTGGCTTTTTCCATGATCTGTTGTAGTGGCTAATGCCATGATCTCATTGTAGTGGCTATTTCCATGATCTGACGATGAGCAGCTATCTGTAGCATGACTGCCATCGATGGTGTGTAGCGGTGTGGGTTGATTGTAGAAATCCCCAATGGTGTGATTGGCGGTAAGGGTGGTGTGTAGCGGATGGAAACCTAGGATTGGGTTGGGCTTTGCATATTTTTCGATATATTATACTGCTATATCATTGCTCGTTGTGTGGCTGGGGCCCAATCTGATGGTGCACGAGGGTTGCACACTGAGTGTCGCGACTCACCTCATTATTTAACATCTTTCAGGTAGCACCTAGTGCATCGGACCGGGTTGGAGAGGAGCGCAAGGTGGCCATGCGAGGGATTATTTCGATTCAGCAAAAGACTTTACTAGTTTATTTATTTTTAATATTTTTAATTAGTGGGTTTAAATTTCATTGTAATAAGGCCATGGGCCACTAGCTTCATATTTTCGTTTGTTTTGGGCTTTTTTTATTACTAGACATTTACATTTTACGTTTTAATTAAGTTAAGGCATGTATCAAATTTCGGTTTTTTAATCCACTAAGGCATAAATATAAAATGTATATCTTTTACAAATCATCCAACCATTTAGTTTTCTCGAATAAAGTGTTAAACTCAAGAAAAATATTTTTCCGAAATTGCGACATCTTTTAAAATCTCTCTAAGTGACATGCCAGATCCGGTCATAGTGTTTGGGCTGGGTTTGGGGTGTTACATATCGTACCCACAGGGACTGTAAAAAGGTATATTTATGAAATTAATTTTAAAACATTTTGGTGATGGAAAATATTTTGGTTTAAAGATGATTAAAAACTAAGGTTTAAAAACTAGGTAAAAAAATTTAAAATTAAAAATGTTCTAATGCACGATTTCAAATAAGGTTTAATCAAGATGATATAATTATGTTGGGTTAATTACATTCCTTTAACGTAGAATTATTAAACTCATGTTTATACTGCTACGAACAAATTCACGACAATTCGGTAATTTGCTAACTACTGCTCATACATTCTTATTAAATTAATCAATCTCTTGAACATTTTTCAATGTCAATCCAAGCGATTAATCAATCTTCACAAGCATATAAAAGATCAAGTGAGGTAACAAAGTATTTCTACCTTGAAACAGTTTAATCACAATAATCTTGCAAGTTATGCAAGGCATATGTATCGCCGAATACAAAGCTAATTTAAACTTCAGCAACCTTAGAAGAATAAACATGCACTGATTAAGTATAGTGTCAATTAATTACAATTTCAATACGATTTAATAATTAATTCATTAGTTATCTAACAATTAATATTGAAAGAATAATTTAGGCATGATTTTACTTAATCAAGCATCTTACCGAGGCCTATAACAGCACAAGCACAATTTCATTAATTCAAGCAGGCAAAATATAATCAACCCAACACGGATTAAATTCAAGATAAATTGATTAAAATAACCATTTCAATAGCATAAATATTCATAAACATGTTTGTCAAAACAACAACGCAATTTAAAGAGATAGGGAACAAGAAGCAAATTCGGTGTTTCTCCGTGGCTTGACTGATTGCTCCGTTCTTCGTTCTCCGTTGTCCTCGGCTATCAAGGTGGCTTATGACACTTTAATTTCTGCTAAACAATGGCTGATGAGGACCTCTTTCCGAAGAGAAGAAATCGGCACTTGAACAAAAGGGGAAATGGAAAGGAAAAGTTGAGAGAAAGTGAGAGAGGAGAAGAGAGAATGAGAGTGTGAGAGATGAGTTGAATGATCAGCAAGGGGTGGATTTTATAGCTGATTGTGGCTGCTAAAAATAGAAAATTCCATCAGCCAAAGAGACCCCCCTTGGCCGGCCACACACATGGAAAAGTTGAGAGGTTCAACTTTGCTAAAAATAGCCTGGGGCAAATCCATAAAGCCACATTTTTTGGAGGGGTTTGAATGCAAGGTTGAAAGTTATTCAAGGGCTTCTTTGCAAGATTATTTAGTCAGCTAAAATGCTGATTTGGGTCAGCATATCGACGGTTCTGGACAGCCCAATTGGTGGCTGGTTCGGTTCACTAAATTCGGTTCAACCAGTGCGGTTCAGCTGGACCCCCTTTTTTTCCATAATTAACTAATAATAATTTATTTAGCCCAAATTAAATTTGGAATAAATTAAAATTAATTATATTATGAATTAACACACATTTTTGGACCATCTTAGTCTGGAAATAAATTTTTCTCGATACTTCAAATTGCTTCTCGGGTTTATTCTTCGAGTAGTGTCTGCCGAGCCAATTTTTGCTCTTTGTGTGAATCTGTTGAAAATAGTCAAAATTAATCAAAATTAACTATAAAATTAATTAAAATTCATCATGTTCATATTTTTAACACAATTTAATTATTTTATAATATTTAATTATTTTTTGACAAGAATTTAACCGAAATAGCATGATTTTACGTTAAAAAGGGCATGTAAAAACACGTAAATTTTTGTGTTTCCACACCCCCAAACTTAATTCATTGCTCGTCCCGAGTAATGGACAAATTTGAAAAGAATTTTCTCGGAAACACTTTTGAAAAACTCCTTCAGAACAACATTCTTTCCAAAATCATGAAATCAATATACTTATGCTCAAAAACAAAAAAATTGATAATTATGCTACTCAAGTATATTATCGTTCAAATTAATCTCAACAATTACTACAACAGCAAAATTAGACTAAATGTTTCTTAATAAAGACATGTTAATCCCTACCAATTTGATTTTAATCCCTTATTCAAAATTAAACTGCAATCATTAAGCTTAATTGATGTCTTCAAACGTTGAACAGAGCAATTTCTCTCCACTAATGTAGGTAACATTGGAACTTTGCATCAATAGGTCTTTAACAAGGTTGTAACGTGGCTGGGCTTAGGGGTAGGTAAAAGATAGATACTTTTAGGTTAAAACAACCCTAGACTCAGCTTGTATCGGACCATTCGAAATAATTACCTTCAATACAACAAATTTTCTTTCCTTTTCACATGCTATTTAGTGCAATTTACTTCAAGTACATATGCTTCTTTTTTTTCGAGTATTTTACTGCATGTACTACAATTTTTAGAGCATTTCATACTTCTTTGCAACTCCCCAAACTTATTTTCAAAGAATACTGAATAGTCTTCGAGTCTAGTGTTTGGGACATTTTTAAGATAATTAAGAGAAGTGATGGCTAACTTTGTAAGGGTTCAAATAAAATTAGGCCATAAAGTCTCAAAGTTGGGTTTCAAAGGATAAAAATTTCATCATGGTTGGCTTAAAAGGCTCAAACAGTCCAAACAACAGTTGCCTAAATCATTTTCATCATTCCATGCTTCCTAGGATTTTGCCTCAAGAAACTACTAAGTCAATTCTAAAGACTTAAACTTTCATGCATGCCTAACTTTCCTAAAGAACTAAAATTTTATGGTATGATTTGCATGCTTCATTAGAAATACATTTCATGTCATTGTTAAGCTAACATAACAATTTATTGAAATAATCAAACTTTATTCATACTTAAATTTAGCATACTTAACAAAATTCAAATTTATTGAACAAAAATATATCATATTCATAATTAAAAGAAAAAATTTATTCTGAGTGGAAATAATTTCAATTTCCGGTCCCTCCAACTTAAAATGAACAATGTCCTCATTGTTTCAAGTGAATAGATACTATACACCAGGTAGGATTCCAGAAAAGAGGAGGTGAGTCAATTTGACTGCTTAAGTACCAAGCTCTTCCTAGATCCAATCCTAGACATGTATATACCTATTTCCACACTTTAGACTTTACTACTTGTCCATATTTACTTTTAATTCCCATCTATTATTTTATTGTGCAGAAATAAAAAGAAGCCCTAATTAATCCTAATCCTAAATTAACATAAGAAGAAAAATAAAGTCAAGATCCCTCCCTTTTATTTATTTGCAGATCCTTCCAAATTGGACTCATCTTTTTCTCCATCATTATTGCCTTTGCATGAATCGCTTCACTCCCTCTTCGATAATGGACTCCATGGTTCAAATATGAAATCTGGAAATTCAGGCACAAAAATAAATGGATCATTGTATATTTTCTTAAAAGCACTTCTCATCGAGTCATCCCTTATTTTTGAGTATCTCCAGTAAGCTTGCTGCTGCCATTGCATATGCTGCATTAGGTCCATCAATTTTGATAACTCATCTCAAAGATCTGGGCTAGGCGGTGGAGCTCTAAACATTGAAGTTTCGATATCAGGTTCAGCTTCTGGTTCCATTGGTTTTGCCTCATTAGGGACTTCAGTTGATTGCTCTGGCGGGATCTCTGTGGGGTCATCTTCTGCTTCTTCGGGATCCTCACTCTCATCAACTCGTTGCTGTAGAACAGAATCTCCAACTACTAGGTAGAGGTCCCAATCGGTGATTGTGCCCTGACTATACCCTGTCTTCTTTACGTTCGCAAGAATTTTTGCTTTTAAGCGCAGAATTGTTATCGTAAAGGGGAAATAGGCTGGGCCAGAACGTCTAACGGCTCAATTTTGCATTTCTCTTAGGATGATTTTGCCCACATCAATGGTCTTTCCAGTTAGAATCGAGTATAATAGGACCATTCGCTCTAATGAGATTGTAGTCCCATGCGAACTAGGCATAAGGCTGAAATGGATGAAATAGAACCATACCTTCGCAAGTGGTGTCAAATATTCTTTTCGACACGTGTGGATTCCTTGCTTTGACACGGTCCACTTAGAACCTGGAACTGTAAGTTCCTCGAGAATTTCTTACAAATTTTTAGGCTTAATGTTGCTCAACAAAGAAGAATATTCATCATTTTCGAAATCAGGTAATTCAAAGAAGTTATTAATAGCATTTGAATTTATTGGTACCTTGATTCCGCGAACTGAGACTTCGGTCAATTCGCTTGACGTTAAGTTCGCATAGAATTCACGAACTAGTACCTCATCCACACTTGGTCTCTTTTCACAAAATAATTCCCAATTGAGGCCTTCAGCAACTTGACGAATACGTGCCATAAAGTCTCTGTAGTTGCTTTCCTTCAATGTGAAGCCCTTCTCTGGATGCATCTGTTGATTTTTGAAGATACTTTTGTATCTTACTTTGGCTTCTTCACAGTGGAACTTATTTTGCGTTTCATTGATTTGGGCGAAGGCACGAGTTCTCTTGCGAGGCATGATTAACCTGGACATAAGATGGAAAATTATTTTCTCAAAAATTTAATTAATAAAAATTATTAATAATTCAATAATTAGAAAAATTAAATAATTGAATAAAATAAAAATTCAAGAGAAGATTCTGTCTTACCACCCTTTTTTTATGAACTCCTAAAAAAGATAATTAAAAGAAAAAGTGGTCGATTTAAGGTAGGTTGGAGGATTTGACTAAGGATAGGTGAAGGTGTGCCGATCAAGAGCTTGAAGGGCGACTAGGCGCGCGACTGATGGTGCGGGAGCAGGCAGCAATGTACGGAAGGGGTTGAATCGGCAAGCAGTAGCATGCGGGACCTTCCGTAATCTAGCCTGGTGCACTGGGACATGTGCAGGTGCTAAGTGCAGGTGCGGAACACGGCCTGGGCAGGAGCAGCAAGCGCGCGTGGATGGGCGCTGGAATAGGTCTCGCGCAGAGTTCTTTGGGCGTCTTTGGAGTGGTCTGGCCGCCGAGTCTTTGGGCTAGGCTTGCGGCACTTTTGGGGTTTTGGTTATTTGGGGGTTTGAAGATGGATGAATGGAGGGAGAAAGGTTGATGGTATTTATAGAGGAGAAATAAGATTTGTAGTAGAATTCTTAGAAAATTTTAATGAAAAAAATTCTTAAGTTCTAATTTACTCAAAGTAAATAACAATTAATAATTAAATATATGCATATGAAATTATCAACTGTTATTAAATTATTAAGATAAACATAAAATATAATCAAAATAAAATTAATCCTAATTCTAGCTAAGTTCATTAAAAATTAATATATAAATTATAACTAATATAATTATATATTAAAGTTTTTCAAATTATTAATAATATTAAAGATATTTATTCTAGATGCTTTTTGAAAATATTCACAAAGAAAGGCACCTACTTTTTTTTATTTACGAAAAGAGCGACTAAATTTTAAAAATAATTCAATTAAGTCCCTAGACTTAATGAAATTTTAAAATTGAGTTGCAAATTAAAACTTGGATCAAAATTGACCCTTTTATTTGAAAAAACTAAAAATTTATTTTTCTATTTAGGGGATAATTTCTTAGAAAATTGTGTCAAAATAAATTCCCAGGAAAGATTGGAGGGGTCACAAACGGTCCCGCTTAAGTTCCAATCTCCTAGATAGAATTTTTTTAAACATACTAAACCTGAAAATATACCCTAAATCATTTATTCAAAAAGAAAAATGAAAAATTAAGTATCCGATAAAATGAACGAGATTTTATCCAGTTCAATTTTATCTCCCCAATAATGTGTCAGGTGCTGAGCATTAACTCGAAAATTACCTCCCTTACCTTGGAGTTCAAAAACTCCGTATGGATAGACTTGGTGAATCATAAGTGGACCGGACCAACGCGATTTTAGCTTACCTGGAAAGAACTTCAATCTGGAATTGAACAACAAGACTTGCTGACCTGCTTCAAATTCTCGAACTCGAATGTGGTTGTCATGCCATTTCTTGAGTCTATCTTTAAGTAATTTGGCATTTTCATATAAGAACATTCAGAACTCTTCTAACTCATTGAGTTGGAACATCCGTTTCTCTTTCGCGAGCTTAGGATCCAAATTAAGCTGCTAAAGAGCCCAGTAAGCTTTGTGCCCTAACTCCAATGGTAGATGACAGGCTTTCCCAAAAACCAACCTATAGGGTGACATCCCTAAAGGTGTCTTGTATGCTGTTCTGTAAGCCCATAAAGCATCATCTAATCTTGTGGACCAATCTCGTCGTTTCGGGCAGACTACCTTCTCAAGTATGCCTTTGATCTCCTTATTTGCCATTTCAGCTTGCCCATTCGTCTACGAATGGTAAGCTGTTGCAACCTTGTGTTTCACTTCGTGCTTGTCTAATAACCATTTTAGCCACTTGTTCACAAAGTGGGATCCTTCATCACTGATTATAGCTCTTGGGGTTCTAAACCTCGTGAACACATGCTTCTGCAGAAACTTCATCACAACCTTAGAATCTTTTGTTGGATATGCCTCAGCCTCGACCCACTTAGACACATAGTCTACTGCTACTAGTATGTACTTATGACCACAAGATGGAGGAAAAAGGACAAAGAAAGGCAATACCCCATACATCGAAAAAATCTACCTCAATGATGTTTGTTCGAGGCATCTCATTTCTGTTGGTGACATTTCCAACCCTTTGACATCGATCACATCTCTTCACGTAAGCATATGCATCCTTGAATAGTGTTGGCCAAAAAAATTCGGCTTGCAATACTTTGGCATTTGTCGTGTACCTCAAAGTGTCCCCACTTGGAGTGAGTGTGATGGTATAAAATCTTCCGTATTTCATCTTCTGCCACTCATCTCCTGATCATCTAATCTGCACACTTTTTAAACACATATGGCTCTTCCTAAAAATTGTACTTCACATCGTGAAGAAACTTTTCCCTTTGTTGATACGTCTTATCAATTGGCATCAAACCACAAGCTAAATAGTTAGCAATATCAGTAAACCAAGGGGTATTATGGACATGATTTACCTTCAGTATATGTTCATCTCGAAACTTCTCTTGAATTGGTATAAGAGGAGAATTCCCTTCTTGTGGCTTCAATCTGGACAAGTGATCTGCTACTTGATTTTCTACTCCCTTTCGATCTTGAATTTCTAGATCGAACTCTTGAAGTAGAAGTACCCATCGGATCAGCCTCGGCTTAGCGTCTTTCTTCGCAAGTAAATACTTAATTGCCGAGTGGTCCATATAGACAGTCACTTTGGTACCTACAAGATAAGATCGAAACTTGTCGAAAGCAAACACAATAGCAAGTAACTATTTTTCTGTTACCGTATAATTCAGTTGAGCTCCTGTTAGAGTTTGACTTGTGTAGTAGATGGGATGAAAGACTTTGTTCCTTCGCTGGCCCAAGACAACTCCAATTGCAAAGTCACTTGCGTCACACATCAATTCGAATGGTAAATCCCAGTCTGGTGTTACGATTATGGGTGCCGTGACTAATTGACTCTTCAAATCATTGAAGGCTTTTAAGCATTCCTCATCAAACTTGAATATCGAGTCCTTCTCCAATAGTTTGCATAAGGGTTTAGCAACTTTGGAGAAGTCCTTGATAAATCTTCGATAAAAACCGGCGTGGCCCAAAAAGCTCCTAACACCTTTTACAGATGTTGGAGGTTGGAGTTTCTCAATAACGTCTACCTTTGCTTTGTCTACCTTGATCCCATGTCTCGTTATCCGATGCCCTAGAACAATTCCTTCTCGTACCATAAAATGGCACTTTTTCCAGTTGAGTACGAGATTCGTTTCTTCGCATCGCCTTAGTACCTTAGCTAGATTGGCTAAGAAATCATTGTAAGTATCTCCGAATACTGAAAAATCGTCCATAAAAACTTCCAAATACTTCTCCATCATGTCAGTAAAAATAGACATCATACATCTTTGAAATGTAGCAGGTGCATTACATAAACCAAATGGCATGCGTCTAAATGCAAACGTACCGTACGGGCAGGTGAATGTCATTTTGTGTTGATCTTTCGGTGCTACTGTAATCTGATTATACCCTGAGTATCCATCGAGAAAATAGTAGTAATCTTGTCCTCCGAGTCTATCCAGCATCTGGTCCAAGAACGGCAAAGGAAAGTGATCTTTCCTAGTCGCCTTGTTCAGCTTTTGGTAATCGATGCAGATTCTCCATCCCGTAACCGTTCTAGTCGGTATCAACTCGTTGTTCTCGTTCTTTACGACCTTGATACCTCCTTTTTTTGGCACGCACTGGAACAGACTTACCCATGAACTATCTGAGATGGGATAGATTATACCCGCATCTAACCACTTGATGATCTCTTTTTTTACTACGTCCTTCATGATGGGGTTCAGTCTCCATTGTCCATCGATCGTCCCTTTTTTTCCATCTTCCAGGATAATCTTGTGCATGCATACAGATGGACTAATACCGCGAATATCGGTTATGGTCCATCCGATGGCCTTCTTGAATTGTTTCAAAACTAAGATAAGTTTCTCTTCTTGCTTAGTGGTCAATTCTGCTGAAACAATCACAGGCAGAGTAGAAGCATTACCTAAATAAATGTATTTTAAATAAGAAGGTAATACCTTGAGTTCTAATTTAGGTGGCTCCTCGATCGATGCTTTTTGTTGGGAATAGTCTCTCTTTTCTAACTCCAAAGATTCAAAACGGGATTGCGGATTAAATCCCCTTTGATTAGCTTCTAGCAAAGCTAAGCATTCATCCTCCTCTTCATCATTTGGGGGATCTGATGTCAAAATTCTTTCCAGTGGGTCCTCAACACAGTTGAGTTCCTTCTCCACTATTAAATCCTCTAAATCGGACACTGCATAGCAATCATCAATTATGTAACATCCTAAAATTTGGAATTTTATGTGTTGCATTGTTTTTGGTGTTAAGCTAGTTAAATAATTAATTGTGTATGTTTAAGAGGTCCTGAGAAGACTCGGGGTTCATTTGGACCTAGTGAAAATTTTTGGCATTTAGTACTTTAAGGAGATGGAGTAAGTGACCTTAAAGCATATGGAAATAATTGAGTAAATAGCTAGTATAAATGAGCTATTGGTAAGAAGGTTAAGGCGCCACATGTAGTACCTTGAGGGAAGAGGTTCGAATCACTTTGTGTGCAATTTTTGACTTATATTTTTGCACTCTTTCTTTAAGTGTCGGCCAAGAGGTATTTATGGCAAGTTTGACTTCTTTATTTGGTAAGGTGGCTAAGGAATTAAGGAAAGGTTGAGGTTGGGGAAAGGAATCAAAAGGAAAAGGAAAGTAAGGGGAACAAGTGGCTTATTTCATGGAGAATGCTATGGAAAGTATGGTTGGCAAAATTTTGACCCTTATGGAAATGCATGTGGACGGTTTTGGGGGTAGATAGGTGGCTAAAATTTTACTTTGGCTTTTGGTAGGGTCTTGGTATTGTTTTGGGTCAAAAATCTCATTTGCAACTTTAGTGTCATCTTCTCCCAATTTGCTATTCTCTTTGCCGAAATCTTCTAGCACAATAGTGCATTTTTCTTCTCTTTGGATTGGTCACATATTCACCTTTTTTCCATCTTCCTTGATAGCCGAAACTTAAATTTGATTATAAGCAAATTCTTTTTCTTTTTTTCTTTATTGCCGAATGCACCAAAACCATTGAGATAAAATTGTTCACTCTTTATTCCTTGGAAGAACCAAAACCCCAAAAATACACCTTTTTCATCTTTCTTTTCCTTTTTACAAAAGTTTACAAACCTTTCTTTTTCTTCTCAAAATCTATACCTCCATAGCCGAATATCATTGTTCATTTCCTTCATAACCGAAACCTTTTCATCATTCTTTCTTTCTTTCTCATTCGAACTATCACTTATTCCTTAATCCATCGGTAAGTGTTATTTCCAATATTTTATTTTATTTCTCTTAATGCCGAAATATTGTTTTGGTTTGGATGGTCATTTTGACCGAGATCACCACCTTCTTTCTTTCATTCGAAATCATTTTCTTCCTCGTAGAGATATAGTGGAAGGCCGAAACTTGGATTTTTTCCGAAGTCATCATATCATCGCTAGAAGTCGGTTCTAAAATCTTTTAGGTAAGTGTTATTCAAGGATTCTATAAATCATTCTTTATTCGATAAGATGGTGATGATTAACCGATATTATTCATAGGGGTTAAATTGCTCAATCTACCAAATCATTGGTCACTCGGAAATTAGTGGTGTTCGATCTTCACCATTTCAATAATCCTTATTTTATTGTAATACCGATTGTGTAAGATCTAACCGAATGGAGACTTGTGGTATCGATTCGAATGGGAAGTCGAGTGGAGATCTAAAAAGGAGCGGATTAACGATCCTTACTCCTAAATTCAAGCGAACGGCTATTTTGGCGATTCGAGACTTTCCTCCGGGTTGTGGACCCTCATCCGGTGAGAATCGACTATTCGAGGTCGTTTCGCAATTACGAGGCATCGATGGTCGGGATTTTCCACTGGGTTGTGATCCGTCAACCGGGGAGAACTGACAAATCGTAGTTGTTCACGATTCTGAGGGTAAATTTTAGATCGTTTGTTTTAAAGAAGATTTATTAAATCGCGTACGTTGACTAATCGAGCGTTATAATATTTTTGGTGTCAACGATCAAGAAAGCGTAGTGCTTACCGTAATCAGGTGTGTAATCTCACACCGTATTCCGTGGGTTGAAGATTAATATCGTATTGGTAGTAAATCGCTTGATTAAATCGTATTTTGGTGAAATTGGAAAAATTGGCTTAGATCTCATTATTTTGATAAAATTGATAAAATCGGTATTAACACTGTGAAAGATTACAAAAATACCCTTAATGGGCCAAATCAAAATATTTCGCTAAATGGGCCAAATCGATATTTGACTATATGGGCCGATTTATATTTGACTATATGGGCCGATTGATAATTTGCTATATGGGCCAATGTGAAAATATGATATATGGGTCGATGTGATGATATGATAAATGGGCCGATGTGATAATTTGATATATGGGCCAATTTGAAAATTTGCTATATGGGTCGATGTGATATTTTGATATATGGGCTGATCTGATATTTTGCTAAATGGGCCAATTTGTTATTTTGTTATAATGGGCCATAATTTTTGAAATAAATATCCGAATTAATTATTGTTATTATATTATGATTTGTTATGCACTATATACATGATTTGCATGGGATGGGATAATGATGAAGAGAAGTTTTGGTGGCTCTGCCACAATTCTGTATAGTGGCAATGCCACGTAAATTCTGATATTTTGGTGGCTTGACCACAAAATCATATTTGATATAAATGGCTTAATGCCTACGATTGGTGTGTTGGCGAGGTGGGTTGACAAAAGATCCCCACAGGTGTGTTGGTTGGTACGGGTCGTGTGTAGCGGATGGATTACTAGGTTTGGTTTGGGAATTGCATTTCATACACATGATATAATTGATATGTTATTATTATTGTAAATGGGCTTAGGCCCAAATTATCGCTTAATGGGATTTTTGCCCAGTGGACAACGGTAAGTGGGTTATACACTGAGTTCTAGTAACTCACCCCATTTTTCCTTATCCCTTTTCAGGTAATGATCAGTGATGGAGACTTGGGCCATGGATGACTTGGTGGAGGCCATATTGCAAAAACAGTTTAATTTGGAATATGGATTTCTTTTTAGTACTTTTAATTATTTTTCTATTTTGAGTTAAGGGTTGTAATAAAGCCTCTGGATTAATTTTGTTTTGTTTTATGCTTGACGAAATTATAAATTGCTCTAAGTATTTTAAATTGAGATCTTTTTCTAAAAACTCAAATAAACGTTTTTCTTAAAATGGATATACAAAAAAAGGATTTCATAATAAACTTTCATAAATATATTTTTAACTCGGAAATTTCTCTTGGAAATTTTTATCAACACTTTTTGAAAATTATTTCCAAATTCTTCTCGAACTATTAACAATATTTCCAAGGTCACGGTTTATAAGATTTCATCTCAAAATTTATCGATTTATCAATTAATCTTTATTCAATAATACTTTATTAGAAATTTTTTTAAATGGGAGTTGTTTTATATGATTTTTAAATCGAAATCTTTTTATGTACAAATGAAAAAGGACTTAGTAGTATTTTTCTCATGTAACATGACAGATCTAGCCTTAACGCATGGGCCGGGTTTGGGGTGTTACAAATTATGTCAAGAAATCACATAGACTTAAAGACGTTAAATGTTACCTGATCATCCTGAACACGCATAGTGAGCTCCCCCTTCTGCACATCAATAAGGGTCCTTCCAGTTGCTAGGAACGGCCTTCCTAGGATGATTGGTACTTCTTTGTCTGCTTTAAAATCTATAATTACAAAGTCAGCAGGAAAGATAAACTTATCTACACGTACCAATACGTCATCGATTTTTCCTTCTAGATGTGCTAAGGATCGATCTGCTAGTTGAAGCGTAACTGTAGTTGGTCAAACTTCTCCTATCCCCAACTTCCTAAATATTGACATAGGCATCAAGTTAATACTTGCACCTAAGTCACATAATGCCTTACCATAATATGTTGCTCCAATGTTGCACGGTATGGTAAAACATCCAGGATCCTTCAATTTTGGGGGTAGTTTGTCTTGAAGATATGCACTGCATTCCTTCGTCAGAGCTGCTGTCTCAAATTCTCCAAGTTTTCATTTCTTAGACAAGATATCTTTCATGAACTTGACGTAGTTCGGCATTTGCTCAAGTGCTTCAACCAACGGGATGTTGATGTGAAGTTGCTTGAGTACGTCAAGGAACTTCTTGAATTGAATCTTCTGCTTCTGCTTCTAAAGTCTTTGAGGGTAGGGTGGTGGTGGTTTCATTACTGGAACTGATTCTGGTTGATTCACCTTTGGCGACAATTCTGCATCTAACGAAGTTTTTAGTTGATCAGAATTAGCTGGTCCTGAGGTTACTTTGTCGGGTTTTGCATATTCTGGTTTTGGTGAAACTGGGATTTCAACACTTGGTTGAACTTCTTCGGAATCTTGAGCGTCAGCTGGCTCCTTTTCAACTTCAACAGTGTTGGGTTCTACTGTCTTTCTGCTCCTCAATGTCAACGCTTTACAATGTTCCTTCCCTGGATTTCTCGGATTCTCCGTGTCACTAGGTAGAGCACCTTATGGTCGGTTCCTGAGTTCAGTAGCAAGCTGGCCCACTTGATTCTCCAAATTCCTTAGAGTGGTGTCGTTTTTCGCCATGTATGCCTTCAATAGATTCTCTAAGCTATTGGATGGTTTCACTTGGGTTGGTTTTTGAACTTGTTGGGGGAAGCTAGGCAGCTGAATTGGTCTAGGTTGGGCGTAAGTGTTACTGGTTCTAGCCCATTGGTTACCCCAGGAAAAATTCGGGTGATTTCGCCATGATGAGTTATAAAAGTTGGATTGTAGTCCTTGCCTCCCTCGGTTTTGGTTCTGGTTACCCATGTAATATACGGATTCGGGGTTTGATTGACATTCTTCAAACAAATGTCCTTCCCCACAATACACACAGGCTATAGTCTCAAATTTGTTAGGTGGTTGGGCTACAAAACTGTTAGACCCATTAGTGGTAAGATTCTTAAGCATTGAGGATATTGAAGATACCTGAGATGCGAGTGAAGTGAGAGCGTCCACTTCATGCATTCCAGCGACTCATCTTCCTGACGCTGCTCAATTGGTTGGCCATTGATAATTGTTACTGGCAATCCTCTCGATAATTTCGTAAGTCTCATTATAAGACTTAGAAAGGACAACACCATTAGCAGAGGCGTCCACTACCATCCTCGTGTGAGCGTTGAGACCATTATAGAATGTCTCAAGTTGAATGCAATGTGGGATTCCATGATGAGGAAACTTTCGTAATAACTCTTTGTACCTTTCCCATGCCTCATACAAGGACTCATCATCCAATTGTTGGAAGGCAGTGATCTCGTTCCTTAACTTGGCATTCTTGTTTGGCGGGAAATACTTCATGAGGAATCTCTCGGCTAATTCTTGCCATGTAGAAATGGAGTTCGGTGGCAATGAGTTCAACCAGGCACAAGCTCTGTCCCTTAGCGAATATGGGGAAAGCTTCAGTCGTAATGCATCTTCGGGTACTCCGGCTAACTTGAAAGAATCGCTCACTTCCATAAATAGTCTTAAGTAAAGATGAGGATCTTCGTGAGGCATTCCACTTGATTGGCCCTGATCCAAGCATCGGAACATGGTCAAGCTTCAGCTCGAATTGTTGTGCCTCTATTTTGGGTCTCCTAATACCCAGATTAAGATCGTTAAGTACTGGCACAGCATACTATCGTAAAGCTCTATCCCTATCATCAGCAATAAGGATAGGATTTTGAGCAAGGTTTGCTCCATTTCCTTGATTCATATTCTCGAAGTTCATCTCTTCGGTCCTTCTCTGGTTCGCTTGTCTTCTTCACTGTCGAAAGGTTCGTTCTATTTCAGGGTCCACAGGGAGTAAGTCGATAATCTGGTCAATACTCATAAACACCTGAAATAATCACATAAAAATTAAGTAAGTAAAAATTTAAATAGGAAAATAAATAAACCAAAATTTAAAAACAGATTCACAAATAATGGCTTTTTTTTTAAAACAGTCCCCGGCAACGGAGCCAAAAACTTGGAATGACGAAAAAATGTTCAAGTGTACACAATCGCAACAAGTAATAAAGTGACAAGTAAATCTCGAGTTATCGTACCCACAGGGACTGTAAAAAGGTATATTTATGAAATTAATTTTAAAACACTTTGGTGATGGAAAATATTTTGGTTTAAAGATGATTAAAAACTTAGGTTTAAAAACTAGGTAAAAATAAAATTAAAAATGTTCTAATGCACGATTTCAAATAAGGTTTAATCAAGATGATATAATTGTGTTGGATTAATTACATTCCTTTAACGTAGAATTATTAAACTCATGTTTATACTGCTACGAACAAATTCACGGCAACTCGATAATTTGCTAACTACTGCACATACATACTTATTAAAATAATCAATCTCTTGAACATTTTTGAAAGTCAATCCAAGCGATTAATCAATCTTCACAAGCATATAAAAGATCAAGTGAGGTAACAGAGTATTTCTACCTTGAAACAGTTTAGTCACAATAATCTTGTAAGTTATGCAAGGCATATGTATCGCCGAATACAATGCTAATTTAAACTTCAGCTACCTTAGAAGAATAAACATGCACTGATTAAGTATTGTGTCAATTAATTAAAATTTCAATACGATTTAATAATTAATTCATTAGTTATCTAACAATTAATATTGCAAGAATAACTTAGGCATGATTTTACTTAATCAAGCATCTTACCGAAGCCTATAACAGCACAAACACAATTTCAATAATTCAAGTAGGCAAAATATAATCAACCCAACACGGATTAAATTCAAGCTAAATTGATTAAAATAACCATATCAATAGCATAAATATTCATAAACACGTTTGTCAAAACAACAACGCAATTTAAAGAGATAGGGAACAAGAAGTAAATCCGGTGTTTCTCCGTGGCTTGACTGATTGCTCCGTTCTTCGTTCTCCATTGTCCTCGGCTATCAACGTGGCTTATGAACACTTTAATTTCTGCTCAACAGTGGCTGATGAGGACCTCTTTCCCAAGAGAAGAAATCGGCACTTGAACAAAAGGGGAAATGGAAAGGAAAAGTTGAGAGAAAGTGAGAGAGGAGAAGAGAGAATGAGAGTGTGAGGGATGAGTTGAATGATAAGAAAGGGGTGGATTTTATAGCTGATTGTAGCTGGTAAAATAGAAAATTCCATTTTCCAAAGAGACCCCCCTTGGCCGGCCACACACATGGCAAAGTTGAGAGATTCAACTTTGCTAAAAATAGCATGGGGCAAATCCATAAAGCCACATTTTTTTGAGGGGTTTGAATGCAAGGTTGAAAGTTCTTAAAGGGCTTCTTTGCAAGCTTATTTAGTCAGCTAAAATGTTGATTTGGGTCAGCATATGGACGGTTCTGGGCAGCCCAATTGGTGGCTGGTTCGGTTCACTAAATTCGGTTCAACCAGTGCGGTTCAACTGGACCCCTTTTTTTCCATAATTAACTAATAAAAATTTATTTAGCCCAAATTAAATTGGGAATAAATTAAAATTAATTATATTATGAACTAACACACATTTTTGGACCATCTTAGGCTGGAAATAAATTTTCCTCGATACTTCAAATTGCTTCTCGGGTTTATTCTTCGAGCAGTGTCTGCCGAGCCAATTTTTGCTCTTTGTGTGAATCTGTCGAAAATAGTCAAAATTAATCAAAATTAACTATAAAATTAATTAAAATTCATCATGTTCATATTTTTAACACAATTTAATTATTTTATAATATTTAATTATTTTTCGACAAGAATTTAATCGAAATAGCATGATTTTACGTTAAAAAGGGCATGTAAAAACACGTAAATTTTCGTGTTTGCACCTAGCTATGGAGTCCTTGTGATTTTCGGCCAAGCTTAGAGAAGATGGACATGAATTTTGACTTCTTTTCCCCTTTTAATTCTTTTATTAACCAAATGAAAAAAATGCCCTTAAGGCCCATTTCTTGAGATTTTTCCTTCCCATGTCCATTTTTGTCCATCTTGACATTTAATGGTCTAATTGATAAATAAGGACCTCTAGTAATTTTTATAATTCTATTTCATACTTAAATCTTCTAGAATATCATATTTTCTAATCTTTGCAATTTAGTCCTAATGGACAAATTGATCACTAATAAATAAAATTTCCTCATGAAATTTTCACACAATCATGCAACCACATCATAAGCCTCATAAAAATCATAAAACACATATTTCTACTTCGTATTTGTGATTTCACAACCACTATTCCGACTAGGCCCTAAATTGGGCTATTACACAAACAACGATTTCTGACTCAAAGCATCAGCAACAACATTTGCTTTTCTCGGATGATAATCAATCACAAGCTCGTAGTCTTTTAACGGTTCTAACCATCTTCTTTGTCGCAGATTCAAGTCTTTCTAAGTCATCAAATATTTTAGACTTTTATGATCTGAAAACACATGACATTTCTCACCGAAAAGATAGTGGCGCCAAATTTTTAGAGCAAACACGATCGCAGCTAACTCAAGGTCGTACATCAGATAATTTTTTTCATGCGATTTCAATTGTCTCGAGGCATAAGCTATAACTTTGCCTTCCTGCATCAAGACGCAACCCAGACCGTTTAACGAAGCATCACTAAAAATCATGAACTCTTTACCCGATTCTGGTTGTACTGAAACTGGAGCTTCAGTCAAAAGGGCTTTCAACTAATCAAAGCTTTTCTGACACTTTTCAGACCATTCAAATTTCACATATTTCTGAAGCAATATCGTCAACAGAGTTGCAATCATCGAAAAGCCTTTTACGAACCGTCGGTAATAACCAGCAAGTCCCAGAAAACTGCGGACTTTAGACACATTTTTCGGAGGCTTCCACTCTAAAATAGTTGAAATCTTGCTCGAATCAACTCGTATATCGGATGCTGACACAATATTCCCCAAAAAGCCAACTTCGCGCAACCAGAACTCACATTTACTAAACTTTGCATACAATTGCTTATCACGTAGAGTTTGTAGCACAATTCTCAAATGTTTGGCATGCTCAATTTCATCACGTGAATAAATCAAAATGTCGTGAATAAATACAACAACAAATCCATCTAAATACGGTCTGAAAATTCTGTTCATCAAGTCCATAAAGACAGTAGGAGCATTTGTTAGTCCGAAAGGCATAACTAAAAATTAATAATGCCCATACCTCGTTCGGAAGGCAGTTTTCGGAATGTCTGAATCTTTTACTCGCAACTGATAATATCCTTATCTCAGATCTATCTTTGAAAACACAGAAGCTCCTTTTAACTGATTGAACAAATCATCAATTCTGGGCAGAGGATATTTATTCTTAATAGTCACTTTGTTTAATTGACGATAATCAATACACATTCTCATCGTGCCATCTTTCTTTATCACAAACAGAACAGAAGCGCCCTAAAGAGAAAAGCTCGGTCATGCGAAACCTCTGTCTATCAATTCTTGCAACTGGGACTTCAATTCTTTCAATTCTGTCGGAGCCATTCTATATGGAGCTATTGAGATAGGGGTTGTCCCCGGCACTAACTCAATGCCAAACTCAACTTCTCGTATCGGAGGTAATCCCGGTAATTCTTCAGGAAATACATCAGAAAACTCACAAACAACTGGCACAGATTCAACTTTCTTTTCTGTCACTTTCGTATCAATCACATACGCAAGATAAGCTTCACATCCCTTTTTCACATAATTCAGAGCTTTCATCGAAGATATTACGGCCGGTAACCCATTTAAATCACTGGACCCAATTCGTATTATTTCATCATTCTGACATCTCAAATCAATAGTCTTCCGTTTGCAATTCACTACAGTATCATGCAATGTTAGCCAATCCATACCCAGAATTATATCAAACTCATCAAAGGGTAATAACATTAGATCAGCCGGGAAACAGATATCTCAAAACATCAACGGACAATTCTTGCACACTTTGTCAACCAGAACACACTTGCCTAAGGGGTTCGATACTCTAATTACAAATTCAGTAGACTCTATAGGCAAAGTCTTACTGGATACTAAGTTCATACATATATATGAATGAGTAGACCCTAGATCTATCAATGCAATCACAGAAGTATCATAAAGAATAAAAGTACCGGTAATGACGTCTGGACACGAAGCTTCTTCGCGAGCGCGAATAGCATAAGCTCTGGCAGGTGCTTTCGCCTCAGATCTCACAGCTGAATCTTTCGTAGCTCTCTAGCTACCACTCACATTTCCTGTGTTTCTGGGAGGTCTACCCCTAGCTGAAGCATTATTTGACTTCGAATTCTGTACAATCTCTTGCTCAACAGACTCGGGACAGTCTCGGATAAAGTGATCTAAAGATCCATATTTGAAACAAGCTCGATCATTTAATCGATAATTGGCCGGATGTCTTTTACCATAATGTCTACACTCAGGTCACCCAGATCTGACATTTCCAACACTTGCAATCGAAATAGCTGGAGCTCAGAAGCTCGAATGTGATCTCGCACGATCTCTACTCGAATGTCCCACGTTAGCCTTTGAACGGCTATAATCATCTCGGAATTTCTTTGATACCGACTGATATGACTTACTCTTTGTTCATTTTCGCACCTCTCTAGCTTTCGAATCAGCTTTTCTTTTCTCTTTCCCGAGTTCTTTAGCTTTACACGCTCGGTCAACAAGCACAACGAATTCTTTTATTTCCAGAATTTTGACTAACAAACGGATATTTTCATTCAAGCCGTCTTCGAACCTTTTACACATTATTGCCTCAGTCGAGACACATTCTCGTGCATATTGGCTCAGTTTCACAAATTCTTGCTCGTATTCTATAATAGACATACGACCCTGTTTCAATTCAAGAAACTCTTTGCGTTTCTGATCTATAAATCTCTCACTGATGTATTTCTTTCGGAATTCGGTCTGGAAGAAATCCCAAGTAATTCGTTCTCTCAGAACAACAGAAGTTAGAGTTTTCCACCATTGGTAAGTTGTATCTCTCAACAAAGAAACGGTACATTTAACACATTCATCAGGGGTACATGACAACTCATCCAATACTCGAATTGTATTCTCAAGCCAGAACTCGGCTTTCTCAGCATCATCATCAGTAGTAGCACGAAATTCTTCAGCCCCATATTTTTCTAATCTTATCAACAGAAGGTTTATTCAGACGAATCGGATCTATAACTTGGGGAGCTACAGGAACTTGCGGGGGCGGAGGTTGAGGAACAGTCGAATTTGCTCTAACATACTGAGTGAACCACTCATTCATCATTTGGAAGAAGGCTTGTTTAGCCTCTCCTTCCTGACCGCTAGTAACCGGTCTAGAATTAGACGGTGCTGTCCCTTGAGCGGGAGCAGGCGCATTACTTTCAACATCGTCAGCTACGGCTCGTTCGAGATCCATTTACTATACGAAAAACACATTTTATCTATCAGAATTCATCACACTATCACAGTTCGTATATATGGCATGTATATCTAGACTCACATACGCTACGTTAGCCCTAGAATCGACTAAACCATATCTCTGATACCAACAAATTATAACACCCCTAACCCGTATCTGTCGCCGGACTAGGGTTAAGAGGCATTACCGGATATATCGAAACATTTTACACTCATTTCAAAACATCAATCATACAATATCATTTAGTAATAATTCATACTCATATAGTCCCTTTAAAATATCTACGAGACCTTAAACATGCTTTAGAGAAGGTTCGGGACTAAACCGATCTTATACGAAAACTTTGCGGAACTTAGAAAATTTTTCTTTCAAAACAGGGCACACGCCCGTGTGGCTAGGCCATGTGCCTCACACGGTCGTGCCTTGGACCATGTCTCAGCCCGTGTACAGCACTGACTTGGGTCACACGATCTGGCACATGTCCGGGCTTCTTGCCCGTGTGGCATACTGACTTACTTTGAATTACAACCTTGAGAGACGCGGTCGAGACACACGCCCGTGTGTTCAACCGTGTGGGAAAATATAGGCCATTTGCAAGGCCCATTTGCCACCCAAAATTAGGTCATACCTATAAGCATCAAACAAGCGTCTATTCATGTCCCAAAGGCAGCCAAAAACATACCAAATCATGCACAATTTGACCCGTAACAACATCATTCATTTCCATATACAAATCTAACTCAAACATACCAATTCAAAGTACCAACTTCACATCAAAAACATGTGATTCATACATCATATTAATCCATTTCAATTCATAGCATTTCTATAACAGTCCTGTTTATACCCTAGTTGGAATAGTGGTTTCGAGACCAAAAATCCGAGTCAAAAAAATATTTTAATGTTATTTTCTGAGTCTACAGCATGTGAATTGGTATGTGTGAAATTTCCGTGATTTAATTTGATCGTTTGTGTGCTAAATTTGCAAAAAGGACTGAATCGTAGAAAATGCAAAATTGTCCTTCTATTTGAAAAATGTTTGAATTGATGTGTCTTTATAAAGAGGGGTCCTTATGTTTCTAATATGCCTTTAACTTAGTAAGTGGGCATTATGTAATAGTCCAGTTTTGACCCTAGTCGGAACAGTGGTTTCAGGACCAAAAATTTGAGTTTGAAAAAATATTTTAATATTATTTTCCGAGTCTATAGCATGTGAATTGGTATGAGTGAAATTTCTGTGATTTAATTTATCTGATTGTGTGTTTAATTTGATAAAAGGACTTAATCGCAGAAATTGTAAAAGTGGCCTTCTAATTGAATAAGTGTCGAATTGTTATTGTCTTTAATATATGAAGTCCTTAAGATAGAATTAAGCCATTTTATAAGTTAGTGGATGGCAATGGACAAATATGACCTTAATGTATATAAGTTTCAAATATTAATTAAAAGGCTAATATAGTAAATAATCTAATAATATGATTATAATAAAACAAAAATATGAAAACGGTGGAGTTGTTCATCTTTTGGTGCTGAAAATAAGAAAAGAGAAAGGGTTTTAAGCTTGTATAATATTCGACCATCAAGTTCTTTGATTCAAGGTTAGTTTTTGTTCGGTTTTTAATAATTTCTACGTTTTTATAATCATTGCTTCGTGTTCTTCAAAACCCATGTCTTAATTTTTTTAAATGATGAAGATTTTGAAAAGTGCCATTGATGAACTCATGAGCTTTGTGATGGTTGTTGATGAAATATGAAATATATGTGTTAGATTAACATGTTTTGTCTTTGGATTTTTAGTGAATTTGAGTAATTTGGACTAAATTGAGAAAATAATATTTTTAGGGACTAAAATGTGAAATAAATGAAATGAAGGGACTTGTATGATCATAGTGAACATTCGGCTAAGCATGGGTATATAGAGATTTTGTGTATTTTGTGATTTTGTGAAATAAGGACTAAAATGCCAAAATGTGAAAATGTGAGGCTAATTTGTAAATTGCCCTAAATATGTGTTCTTGGATTGAATTGAATGAATTTGTGAGTAAAAGAGTTAAATTTGAATATGTATAGATTAAGAACTGAAGAAATGTAACACCCCAAACCCGGTCAATACGCCACGACCGAATTTGGTATGTCACAGGGGAAAATGTTTTGAGGAAAAACGAGTTACCGATTAAATTTTAGTGAAAAACTCTTTGTTGTTCTAAGTTTGTAGAAATCGGTGTATAATAAATTAAAAATCGATAATTTACTTTGAAATCCGAAAATAAATCTTTAAAACTTAGTTGCAGCTTAGATTTGTAAACCTTTTATAAATTGAAAAGAAACTAAAGCGATTAGGTTGAAAACCGTATCTAATAGAAGTTTGGAAACTGGAGTTTTGGAAAATAGTATGAGTTATCGAAAATACTTAAGTTGTTAAAATTATCAATTTATTTAGGTTACCCGATGGTAACGTTTTAAAAACCATCGCGCTTTGTATTTTAGAAAACTTTGTTCACATATCATTAAATCAATCATGTAATTTACAAGCCATATTTAAAACAAATCCAAAGCATGTAAATAATCCAAAAAAAACATAATTAAAGAGGCCTTATTACAAACCCATAAAAATGAAAACCAAATTAAAATCAAGTACCCAAATGGAAGTTCTTGTAAAATCAAATTTTATTGCATGGCCTCCTCGAGTTCATCCGGCTCCACATCCGCGATCTCACGAATCACCTGAAAAGATAAGGGAGAAGGTGAGTCACCAAGACTCAGTGCATATTCCCTCTCCCGGGTAAATGCCACATACTTACACAAATTATAACCAAGCAATGTATATATATATAATACACCCAACCTAGCCATCCATAACTCCTTTTTCTACCCCGTGTGGTACCAAACCACCTGGTGGTGCAAAACCACCGTGTCCCAAAGACACAAATGTGATACCAAATCACTGGTGACCAAAGTCACGAATAATCAAGTTGTGGGGCCAACCCACGTGTGATACCAAATCACTGGCGACAATCCCATATCTCAAAAGTGGGGCCAACCCACGGTGGTGTTAATCCATTGGGGACGAGTCGCTATGAGGTGCCAAACCTCCGGTGTCCCAAAGACACAAATGTGATACCAAATCATCGGTGACCAAAGTCACGAATAATCAAGTTGTGGGGCCAACCCACGTGTGATACCAAATCACTGGCGACAATCCCATATCTCAAAAGTGGGGCCAACCCACGGTGGTGTTAATCCACAGGGACAAGTCGCTATGAGGTGCCAAACCTTTGGTGTCCCAAAGACACAAATGTGATACCAAATCACTGGAGGTGCCAAACCTCTGGTGTCCGAAGACACGAATATCAATCTTCCCCCTGCTCTCATATTGCCCATACCAATGCAATAGATAAACAAATCATGTCAATATACTTTATTATGAAACACATAATAAATATATCATAAATCGTAGATCATGATTTCAATCCACATGTATTAACAACATATAGAAACGGACTTACCCGAATCCTCATTCATACCATCATGGTATCATATCAAGATCTCTTCATTTTCCACTTTGATAATATGATTAGTAAATTGAAATTATATATATACATATACATAACCGAGTTATAAAGTGTGTAAGGTACACACAATCAAGAGACAGTGCGATAACTACGCACCTGATAATAGTGAGAACTATACTTTCCCGCTCGTCGATACCTAAATATTTATCACTCTTGATTAGAACACTAACATTCATAAAACTATACAAATGATAAGTAATCTAAATCCTTACCCTCGAAATCCCGAACAACAACTATATGCAATTTCACTCCAATTGATGGTTCATAACCTGATGAAGAACCACGAACGAACAATGGCTCGGGGGTACGTACGACTTCAAATAATCGATCTTCGCTGGCAAAAGGGTCCACAACCCAGTGGAAAGTCTCGAATCGCCGACCACACAATTTCTTCGCTTGAAATTTGAGGTATAGCAGAACCACCCTCTTCCAAACACTATTAACTGCTCTTTTCGAACCCATTCTTGATTGCCCCAAAATCACTTCGATTACTAGAGGAGTAGGGTTAAATCGATTGCTTACAAAATTTCGAAGAGCCTAAAAGAATAATCGGTTTCTAAGAATGATTAGAACCTTATTAACAAGTGCCCAAAATTTGGCCCTTGCCCTCAAGAAAACGACATAGAAAAGAGAAAAGAAACAAAGGAAAAACGGCCATGAATACTTACCCCCTTCCAAAACCGATTGGAGAAAACCAAATGAAGACCTACCCTTGTGATGATATTCGGCCAAGATACACACAAAAAGATAAAGAAGATTCGGCTATGGTTTTGAATGAAGATAGCAAATGATATGTGGATTGAAATCATGATCTACGATTTATGATATATTTGTTATGTGTTTCATAATAAAGTATATTGACATGATTTGTTTATCTATTGCATTAGTATGGGCAATATGAGAGGAGGGGGAAGATTGATATTCGTGTCTTCGGACACCAGAGGTTTGGCACCTCCAGTGATTTGGTATCACATTTGTGTCTTTGGGACACCAGAGGTTTGGCACCTCATAGCGACTCGTCCCTGTGGATTAACACCACCGTGGGTTGGCCCCACTTTTGAGATATGGGATTGTCGCCAGTGATTTGGTATCACACGGGTTGGCCCACAACTTGATTATTCGTGACTTTGGTCACCAGTGATTTGGTATCACATTTGTGTCTTTGGGACACCAGAGGTTTGGCACCTCATAGCGACTCGTCCCTGTGGATTAACACCACCGTGGGTTGGCCCCACTTTTGAGATATGGGATTGTCGCGGTGATTTGGTATCACACGTGGGTTGGCCCCACAACTTGATTATTCGTGACTTTGGTCACCAAAGTGATTTGGTATCACATTTGTGTCTTTGGGACACCGGTGGTTTGGCACCACCAAAGTGGTTTGGTACCACACGGGTAGAAAAAGGAGTTACTGGATGGCTAGGTTGGGTGCATATATATATATATACATTGCTTGGTTATAATTTGTGTAAGTATGTGGCATTTACCAGGGAGAGGGAATATGCATTGAGTCTTGGTGACTCACCTTCTCCATTATCTTTTCAGTGATTCGTGAGATCGCGGATGTGGAGCCGGATGAACTCGAGGAGGCCATGCAATAAAATTTGATTTTACAAGAACTTCCATTTGGGTACTTGATTTTAATTTGGTTTTCATTTTTATGGGTTTGTAATAAGGCCTCTTTAATTATGTTTTTTTTGGATTATTTACATGCTTTGGATTTGTTTTAAATATGGCTTATAAATTACATGATTGATTTAATGATATGTGAACAAAGTTTTCTAAAATACAAAGCGCGATGGTTTTTAAAATGTTACCATCGGGTAACCTAAATAAATTGATAATTTTAACAACTTAAGTATTTTCGATAACTCATACTATTTTCCAAAACTCCAGTTTCCAAACTTCTATTAGATACGGTTTTCAACCTAATCGCTTTAGTTTCTTTTTAATTTATAAAAGGTTTACAAATCTAAGCTGCAACTAAGTTTTAAAGATTTATTTTCGATATTTCAAAGTAAATTATCAGTTTTTAATTTATTATACACCTGATTTCTACAAACTTAGAACAACAAAGAGTTTTTCACTAAAATTTAATCGGTAACTCGTTTTTCCTCAAAACGTTTTCCCCTGTGACACACCAAATTCGGTCGTGGCGTATTGACCGAGTTTGGGGTGTTACAAATTGGTATCAGAGCCAAGTTCAAAAGCTCAGCTGTGGGCCCGAGGCCCAAAATGTTTTAAAGTATGGTCTTAAAATGTTTTGTTTAAAATTATATGGTTGGAAAGGCATGGCACCGAGTCTCCAGACCGACCGCCTGTAAGTATCTCAAACAGTTTCTTTTGATGATATGATTATAATGATGATGGCATGAATGATTAGTAGTAGAAACTACTCTAGAGACCCAAAACTATAGGTTGAATGTACTCGCGAAACAAACTTCTTATTAAAACTTTTCGTAAAACTGTGTTTTAAAGAAAGTGGAATAATGACTAATGCATAACGCTTTTAAATCGGATAAGTCGAGACTTTAGACATGAATTTTAGGGGACGTGGTTGTCGTGGACGTGGTATAGGCCGAGGTGCTAGGGCTAGATCTTTGGCATCGAGGCATATTTTTGAAAAGGAGGCGTTAGCATCGCTAGTGGTTGAGACGGGGTCTCATGATCGAGTTGGGATTGATGAGCTGACTTAGTTAGTTAAGGAAGTATTGGAGGAGGTTTGGAGCATGCTTGAGATGCGGGTTTAAGGAGCATAAGGCTCGGTTTTGTTTCCTCACCCTCAAGTCAGATATGTTTTGTTGTGTGAAAAAGGATTCAAGATTATGTGAAAAAGTACATTGTAGTTTTTAAGGGCAGAGTGCACAGCGAAAGCATAGTGGTGTGATTTGAGCAGTGTGTTAGTAGTTGGTTGGAAATTTCGAGGACGAAATTTTTTTTAGGAGGGTAGAATTGTAACATCCCGAAATTGGGCCTAGTAGGATTGGGCCGATTGGACCTTGAGCTTAGGAGTGTTTAAAATCTTTAAGAAAATGAGAATGGTGTTTTTGCAAATTGGATTTATTAGTTAAGTGGATTTGGAAGGTTACGAGGTTTCTATGAATTCTCGGGTTTAATTGGGTGTTAGGAAAAATTTGAGTGTCATCTTGTTACTTGTGTTAGCTCGGGTAGGATTGTTTGTGTGCTTAGCATAGTCTTGTGAAGGTTTGGATTTATTTACGAAGTTAGAATAATTTTTAGTATGGAAAATTTAGTGAAATGGATTAGATGAACTTGACACTTAAGTTAATTTAAGTGTTAAATTCTAGCACATGAGGAGTTAGTAGCATAGTGGATAAGGAGCTTGAAAGGTTGCTTGAGGAAGTGGTTCGAGTTGCTTGGAAAGCATTTTGAAGACTTTATTTTTTTTTGTATCCTAGCATTGATGGACGGTCAAACTCTAATTATGATAGGTTGGACCTTAAGTTTTTGGTAAGTTGAATTTTGGTTTAAGGAAGCTTGAAATAGGGGATAAGAATCTTAAAGTTATGGAAGGTTGGGGAGACAAAGGGCTTGGCTTAAGGAAGATGTTTTGGAAACTCTTTCAAGGCCTTTAGTGCATGTATGTGGACGGCAAGTGTGGCTAGGGGGTGGCCGAATGTTGTTAGGTGGTTTGGGGGAGGATATTTGGTCAACCTTTGGCATTTGTGCATCTTTTGGCATTGTTTTCTTTCTCTCCAAAAACTCCCCTCTTTGGCCGAATGTTTTTGTGCATTTTGTGCAAATTTTGCTTTTGGTTTAGCCTTCATTTTGTTTGAACCAAAAATTTTATTTCCTTTCTCTCATCTTTGCTCTTGAAACCGAAACCATACTCTTCCATATCTTTCTTTTACTTTCTCATTTCCTTGCTCAAAGCCGAAAGTATCTATCTTCTTCCTTTCATCTCTTTCTTTTCTTCTCTCAAACTCTTGAGCCGAAATCCTCTTTACTTTCCTTTGCCGAATTTCTCTCTTCCATTTTACCTTTCTTTTCATTCCTCTTTTCCACTCTAGCCGAATCCTCTCTCTCTCATTTTCTTAAAGATTTTAAACACTCCTAAGCTCAAGGTCCAATCGGCCCAATCCTACTAGGCCCAATTTCGGGATGTTACAAGAAAACAGATTTAGATCGAGGAAAGTCGAAAGTAGTTGAATAGCCGTTCGTTTCCGTTCTTCCCGTACGAGGTAAGTCTATATACAAATAAATGTATTTGTGTTGATTTATGTATGTTCATATGAAATTTAATTGTGATGAATGAGATCAAGATGATATATATACATGGAGTCCGAGAAAGTATCGACAATACATCAACATCCGAGAAGTCTCGTACGAACCTAGGAATAGATAGGATTGTATATGTCATGACATAGGTGTCCGATATATGATATCGTGTAAGACCACGTCTGGGACGTTGGCGTCGATTTGAGATTTACGTATAAGACCATGTCTAGGACATCGGCATCGTATTTGATTCGTGTAAGACCCTGTCTAGGACAGTGGCATCTATATTTGGTTACATGTAAGACCACGTCTGAGATGTTGGCATTGTACTCTTATTTCGAGTATTCTGAGTATCCTATTTGATTCCGAATGGTTCAACGGGCAATTCCGAGAAATGAAAGACTAAGTATAATGTACAACCAGAACAGGTACGTTTGAAATGTACACTATGTATGTGTATGAATGGTAAGTATATATTTATGAACTCACCTAGGTGAATTATGTGCTTGGATATGATGAAATAATATGTGATTTATATATGAAAATGTGCTATGATCAAAGGAGGTATTTGGTGACATAATATTGTTGGTAAGAAATGGCTATACAAATGAGCCAAGGATGAATTAAGAATTTGCAAATGATATATATAAATGAATGTAACACCCCAAACCCGGCCCAAACATTACAACCGAATTTGGTATGCTACGGAGGAAAAACCTTTGAAAATCCCTTGTTAAGTCGTTTTAAATTTTGATAAAAGATGTTGTTTTGATTTAAAACAATTGAGGTGTTATGAAGAAAACATTACTTAATGTCATTTAAAAAAATATACTAAGTTAGGTTGTTCTGATTTCAAATGTACCCGATGGTACTTTTAAAAAACATTTTGCGTTTAATTTGAGAAAACATGTGCATCCGTTTTAACATCATCAAATAGTTTAAACAAAACATGCAGCAATAATAAAATAATCCTAGGAGGCCTTATTACAATTAAGCAACATAAACCCAACGAGAAAAATAGATAAAATCCAAAATTCATTTATTAAAAATCTCCACTGCATGGCCACCTCGAGTCCATCCGGCTCCTCATCCGTGGTCTACGAATCACTGAAAAATTAAAGGAGAAGGTGAGTCACCAAGACTCAATGTGTAACCCTTCCCCAATTTAATGCAATCACATACACAAATTATAACCAATTAACATGCATAAGTTAAATGCACCCAACCTAACCATCCATACGCCTTTTTCTACCCTTGTGGTACCAAACCACCTGGTGATGCCAAACCTTTGGTGACGTATAGTCACAAATGTGATACCAAATCTTTGGAGATACCAAATCTCTCGGTGTCCAAGACACAATTGTGTTATTAAAACACCGGTGACCGAAGTCACAAATAGATGATGGGGCCAACCCATCGTGTGATACCAAATCACCGGCGGACAATCCCATATCTCAAAGTGGGGCCAACCCACGGTGGTATTAACCACGGGGACAAGTCGCTATGAGGTGCCAAACCTCCGGAGGTACCAAACCTCACGGTGACCGTGAGTCACGATGTGTTACCAAAACACCGGTGTCCGCTGACACGAATATCACCGCTCTCCTTTCATCAACCCATAACAATCATTTATATGCATATACCACAAATCATGTTGATAGATTTATTTAACAACATCCAATCGATTTATCATAAGCCATATATCAAATAATACACATACCAAATGTGTCATGCTTCCCAAAAGCATCAAATAATAATCACATAGTAATAGGAACTTACCCAAATCCTTGTTAATACCATGAAGGTATTTCATCCATGTCTACACAAAACGTTTAGGCATAAAATAACACTTAGCATATTAAAAGTTATAAGATGTGTATGTATACACACACGGCACCAAAAAGAGTTCTAAATCCCGAATAGACAAATCGGCACACAAGTATTCTTGCCCCTATATTCGGCCAAAAATGAATATTAGAACCATGGCCTAATCGGCCAAACCAAAATAATTGAGAAGGGTTCCTTGTGAACCTAAAATCTTACCCAAAGCCTTGAACACTTATCCAACACTCCTAAAAGAATCGGCCTCACTTCCCTACAATCAACCATCAACAATAAAGTTTATTAGCCTTCGGCTTAAACGAAACTTAAAATAATAATCCTTGAAATAAACCTTACCACCTTACCAAAACCAATTTCTAGAGAAGTCCCGATGATAACTATCTTACCTTCAATATTCGGCCAAAGATAAATCTAAAGAAAGTAGAAGATTCGGCTATATGGTTATGGAAAATGAAGAATATGTGAAAGAAAAGAGAATTGAAATGAGAGAGAATTCGGTTTAATCAACAAAAGAAAAGAGAGAGCAACAAGAAGAGAATGGTTCGCCCAAAAGAAAGAGAAAGAGAATGTGGTTGAGCAATATTGAAAGAAAGAAAAAGAGAGAAAAGGGAGTAAGAGTTTGGCCAACACCTAGTTATCAAAGAAGAAAAAGATGCACAAAAGTTCCCATGTTGTTACGGTTTCAAAAGGACAAATGAAAGAAAAGAAATGGTATTTGGTTCACATGAAATGAGGCTAAAAACCAAAAGAGAAAAATTGCACCAAAATGCACAAGACACTTTCGGCCAAAGAGAGGAATTTTGGAGAGAAAGAAAAACAAAGCAAAAAGATGTTCAAATGACAAAAGAATTGGCCAACTATTCCTTCCCCAAGCTACCTATCAAAATTGGCCACCCCTAGCCATACATGCCGTCCACATTCATCCACTAAAGGCTTAGGAAACTTTCCAAAACATCCTCCACCCTTCATGCCTTTTGTCCCCTCATCATACCATAACTTCAAGATTCTTATCCCTACTATCAAGCTTTCCTTAATCATATATTCAACTTACCAAAAGAATTAGTCCAACCTATCATAAATAAGTTTGACCGTCCATCAAAGCAAGGATATAAAAATAAACCTTCAAATTGCTAAACATGCTACTCGAACCTCTAACCTCAAGCCAAACTCCATGCGCCATTACCAACTTGCCATGCACTCATCTTGTCACTTATTGCTACTTAAATTAACTTAAGTGCTAAGCTCCTTTAATCCTCTTCTTTAAATAAGCCATACTAAGAATTATTCTACTAAACCGAGCTTACTCAAGACCCCTAATTAAGCCTTATACCATCACGAATAATATCACAGAAATTCAAATACAAGAAAAATAATTCAATCACAAATAACCCCTATTTTGGGATGTTACAGTTCTACCCCCCTTAAAATAATTTCGACCTCGAAATTACCTGATCAGAAAAGGTGAGGGTATTGCTGCCGCATCACCTCCTCAGATTCCCACGTCGCTTCCTCCGTACCATGGTTTCGCCATAGCACTTTCACTAAGGGTACTGACTTTCTACGCAACACCTTGACATCACGATCTAAAATCTGAACTGGTTCCTCCTCGAATGATAAGTCGGAGTTAACCTCAATCTCTGCTACTGGCACGATGTGCGATGGATCTGACCTATACCGTCTAAGCATCGACACATGGAAGACATTGTGAATCGACTCAACTCGCTTTGGCGATTCGAGTGATAAGCTCACGGTCCCTACTCGCTTCAACACAGTATACGGGCCGATGAACCTTGGACTTAATTTCCCTTTTTGCCCAAAACGCAACACCTTTTTCCAAGGCGACACCTTCAGAAAGACTTTATCTCCTACCTCGTATTCCATCTCCTTGCGCTTGAGATCGGCGTAAGACTTTTGCCTATCCGATGCTTCCTTGAGACGAGCCGAATTACCTTAACTTTGTCCTCGGTTTTTCGTCACCACTCGGACCCAAGACATGTCGTTCACCTAGTTCCGTCCAACATGTAGGAGTACGGCATTTTCGTCCATACAGTGCTTCATATGGAGCCATTTGGATACTCGCTTGATAACTATTGTTATAAGCGAATTCCGCCAACGGTAGATACTCCTCCCAACCGCCATGAAGTCCGAACACAACCTCCGAGCATATCTTCTAAGATCTGAATCACTCTCTCCGATTGTCCGTCGGATTGCGGATGAAAAGTCAGGCCAAGTCCAATCTCGCACCCAAAGCTTGATGCAACGCTCTCCAAAACCTCGATGTAAACCTCGGATCCCTATCCGAGATAATCATCATTGGCACACCATGCAATCTCACTATCTCGGCTACATATAACTTAGCTAACCCTCAGGCGAATAATCTACCCTTACGGTATGAAATGCGCCGATTTAGTCGACGATCCACAATCACCCAAATCGAATTCTTCTTGCTAGGCGTAAGAGGTAATCCACCGACAAAGTCCATGGTGATCCTCTCCCACTTCCATCGAGGAATCTTCACCGGGTGAAGTAAACCGGATGGCAACCGATGTTCACCTTGACTTGTTGACACGTCGACACTTACCCACGAACTCGCCACTTCCCGTTTGCACTGCCACCAAAATTGCTCTCTCAAATCCCGATACATCTTGCTACCTCCGGGATGCATAGCATATGGGCTGCTATATGTGCGTCCCGAAGAATCCTTTGTCTCAACTCCACATCTTTCGGCATACAAGCTCTTCCTTTAAAGCACAAAACTCCATCACTGGATGACTAAAATCCTCTAATCCACCATTACGGACTTGCAACCTCCGATCATTCAAACCATCATCCTCTAAGCGCTTCTCCTTAATCCGATCTAACCAAGTCGGCTTGACTTGCAATTACGCCAAAAGACTCCCATCATCGAGCGGACTAAGTCGAGCAAACATCGATCTTAAATCCGATACAACCTTACGACTCAACGCGTGCGCCACACGTTAGCCTTACCAGGATGATACTCGATCGAGCAGTCGTAGTCCTTCAAGAGCTCAATCCATCTACGCCGCCTCAAATTCAAATCCTTACGAGTCAAGAGATACTTAAGACTCTTGTGATCCGTATAAACTATCGACTTCTCTCCGTACAAATAGTGCCTCCATATCTTCAAAGCGAAGACTACACCGCTAACTCCAAGTCATGAGTCGGATAATTAGCCTCATGTGGTCTCAATCGCCGAGATGCATAAGCCACTACCTTCCCTTCTTGCATCAAAGACGCATCCCAAACCAATATGTGATGCATCGCAATAAACCGTGGAATTCCTTGCACGCCAAAGTTGAATCAAAACCGGAGCTTCAGTCGAGTAATCTTCTTCAATTTGTTGAAACTTTCTTGCGCTTCTCGGTCCATACAAATGGAACTCCTTTCCTCAACAACTTGGTCATCGGTGCGGCAATCAAAGAAAATCCTTCCACAAATCTTCGGTAATACCCCGCCAGACCTAGAAAACTCCGAATTTCAGCCACAGATTTAGGCGGCTTCCAATCCAACACTGCCTCAATCTTTCGAGGATCCACTCTAATCCCCTCGGCTGAAACAACGTGACCCAAGAAAGTCACCTCCTTGCCGCGAGTCGCACTTACTAAATTTCGTGATACAAATTGCTTTTCCTCGAATCGCAACACCACTCGCAAATGCGCATCATGCTCCTCTTCTGACTTCGAATACACCAAAATATCATCTATAAAGACCACAACGAACTGATCCAAAAACTATTGAAATACCCTATTCATCATGTCCATGAAAGCTGCTGGTGCATTAGTCAAACCAAACGGCATCACCAGGAACTCGTAGTGTCCATACCGAGTACGAAATGCCGTCTTATGGATATCGACCTCTTTCACCTTCTTCGATTGATGATATCCGGACCTTAAATCAATCTTAGAGAAAACCGCAATTGCTTTTTGGTGATCAAACAAGTCATCTATCCTCGGCAAAGGATACTTGTTTTTAATCGTCGACTTATTCAATCTGGCGGTAGTCTATACACATCCGCATCGTACCATCCTTCTTCTTGACAAAAAGTACCGGCGCTCCCCAAGGTGAAACACTTGGTCGAATGAAACCTCGATCCAACAACTCTTGTATCTGAGCCTTCAATTCCAACAATTCCTTCGGTGCCATCCTATATGGAGCTATAGACACTGGCGCCGTTCCAGGTAACAGATCTATACCAAATTCGACTTCACGATCCGGAGGCAATCCCGGAAGTTCTTCAGGAAATACGTCAGCAAATTCTTTTACAGTTTGAACATTTCCCACAGAAGACTCCTTAGCTTCCAAAGCACACACATGAACTACGAACGCCTCACGCCCGCTTCCCCGACCATCTTTACTGCTTTCAACGCAGATACCACGTTGGATAGATAATCTTTCCTATTACCTATCATAACCACTTCTTCACCTTCAACCGTCTTCAAAACCATGCGCTTAGCGACACAATCCAAACTTGCTTGGTACTTGACCAACCAATCCATCCCAAGAATCAGATCAAACTCCTCAAACGGCAGTTCCATCAGATCGGCTACAAACACTACCCCTTGGAGTTCTAGGGGTATATCTCTATACAGCTTATCTACTTCTACAGAGTGACCTAAAGGACTAAGTACAGTCATCCTCTTAGAAGCAGTCTCGGGAACTAAACTCATGGTCTCAACTATACTACTAGCAACGTAAGAGTGCGTCGAACCCACATCTATCAAGGCAGTATATGGAACACCAGAAATTAAAAACGTACCGGTTATGACGTCCGGTGCGTCTCCTTCCTCACGACGCCGCAAAGATACACCAAACCAGTGCCTAGCCTCCGTGTTGCCAATACCTCCGCCGGTGCTCCGCGACCTCCACTAGAGCCATAACCACCTCTACCATAACCACGACCTCTCTGCGGTCTTTGGTCCTCCTTTTCGAACCGGGCACGACCTTGACCTTGAGATCGATTCCTAGCTTGCTTACGCGGACAGTCCCTCACCACGATGTTCTAGCGAACCACACTCGAAACATCCTTTCCTCCGGTCCAACATTCACCCCAATGAAACTTTCCACAACGGTTACACTGGCCGATCTTTGATTAGCAATGTGGTGGACCTCCGCACTGATTTGACCCACTCGCCTAAATCTTTTCTCGAACATTACCACCCACCTGCACGATCCAAAGCCTCTCTTCACTTGCTCCTATCATAACTTTGCCTCGCGGACTCCTTGATTCCTTCGGCTACCTTGGCCTTCTCCACCAAGACAAGCAAACTCACGTTCTTCTTTGTGGAGCAATCGTGACCTTAACTCGTCTCTAAGTCCGTCTTCAAAATGAACACAACGATCATGTTCCGATGCCACTATTCCCGAGCATAACGACTCGGCCTTAGGAATTCCGCTTCATACTCCGAGACGCGGACTTATTCCTTGCACTAACCCCGAAAAGCTTTCCTTGAGCGTCAATGTAGCTTGATCCAACATACTTCTTCCGATATGCGACTTTGAAGTACTCCCAAGTGAGATCATCGCCGTAGCACCATCTCGGACCGTGAGCCACCATAGATATGACTCATCCTTGAGAAGCGACACCGCTCCTTTCGGTTTCTCCTCATTTGTCAAATCTATCTCATCCATGATTCTTTCGGTCGATTCCACCAATACTCACCAGTATTGGGCGCTACACCGGACACACCTCGGAAAAATTCAGCTCAGTTAGCTCGAAGTCTCTCAGAACCGACTCCGAGCTCCTCCACTTCCACCAATTCCAGCTACCCTTTCCAGAACCCGTAGCATCGCTGTGACACAGCGTCGTCACCCGTCCCGATCTGCGCTTCACTCCAAAGGTTGGGGGGTGGTGGTGGCGGTATCTCATTCTCGAGATCCTTGACCCGACCCGACGTGTTCGACACGGCCATCCTACCCCTTCCACGTCCACGACGGCCACGTCCTCTAAAGCTCATTCTAACTATCGCGCTTTAACTCGATTAGGAAATTTTTATGAATTAGTACATGTTTCACTTGATTATCCGCGAAGAAATTTTATGAAAAGAGTTTAATAGAGATTCTTTCGATCAAACAAGGTTTTAAGTCTTCTATCTTGGTTTACATAGAATAATACATCCATTCCCTATACCTTTCATACTTATGCACTCTTCAGGCATTACTGTCCGTTTCTAACCCAGGGGTATTTTCGTCATTTTTTTTCCTAAAGGGTATTTTGGTAATTTTGTCAATCAAGAATATTTTAAAAATTTTCGAAGATAAATTTTTCCTACCATCTAAAAAATAATTTAATGATTTTAAAGCCGAAGTTTTTCCTTAAAACATGGCTAATCCCTTTCGGGTTTTATTTAGGATTTCGCCTATGACCGAGTCCTCTTGGTTAGGGTGAACCAGAAGCTACGCACAGGTAGGAATCCCATGAAGAGGAGGTGAGTCCCGAGGACTGCTTAAGTACCAAGCTCTTAGGATCCAATCCTAGACATGCGCACCAAGGTTACCACACCTAACTCGGCGACTTGGTCGTAGGTTGGTTTAATTAGGCCATTAAAGTCTTATGTCTTTGTTTGGAGTAAACTAGTCCTAAAGTTTAAAATACTATCACTATCTACGTCCCATGTTTCCTACCCTTCTACAGAATATAATTCATACAAAAGTTAGTGGTACTTACAGGCGGATCGGGTTTAGGAGACTCAGTGCCATGCTTATTCAAAACCATAATATTTCAAATAGACCTACCAAAACATTTTTGGGCCTTGGGCCCCACAAATGAGCTTTGATGGGGCTCGATACCAATTTTGTAACACCCCAAACCCGGCCCAAACATTACAACCGAATTTGGTATGCTACGGAGGAAAAACCTTTGAAAATCCCTTGTTAAGTCGTTTTAAATTTTGATAAAAGATGTTGTTTTGATTTAAAACAATTGAGGTGTTATGAAGAAAACATTACTTAATGTCATTTAAAAAAATATATACTAAGTTAGGTTGTTACAGATTTCAAATGTACCCGATGGTACTTTAAAAAACATTTTGCGTTTAATTTGAGAAAACATGTGCATCCGTTTTTAACATCATCAAATAGTTTAAACAAAACATGCAAAGAATAATAAAATAATCCTAGGAGGCCTTATTACAATTAAGCAACATAAACCCAATGAGAAAAATAGATAAAATCCAAAATTCATTTATTAAAAATCTCCTTTGCATGGCCACCTCGAGTCCATCAGGCTCCTCATCCATGGTCTACGAATCACTGAAAAATTAAAGGAGAAGGTGAGTCACCAAGACTCAATGTGTAACCCTTCCCCAATTTAATGCAATCACATACACAAATTATAACCAATTAACATGCATAAGTTAAATGCACCCAACCTAACCATCCATACGCCTTTTTCTACCCCTTGTGGTACCAAACCACTGGTGGTGCCAAACCACCGTGACGTATAGTCACAAATGTGATACCAAATCTTTGGAGATACCAAATCTCACGGTGTCAGAAGACACAATTGTGTTACCAAAACACTGGTGACCGAAGTCACAAATAGATGATGGGGCCAACCCATCGTGTGATACCAAATCACTGGCAGACAATCCCATATCTCAAAGTGGGGCCAACCCACGGTGGTATTAACCACAGGGACAAGTCGCTATGAGGTGCCAAACCTCTGGAGGTACCAAACCTCTGGTGACCGTAGTCACGATGTGTTACCAAAACACTGGTGTCCGTCGACACACGAATATCACTGCCCCTCCTCTCATCAACCCATAACAATCATTTATATGCATGTACCACAAATCATGTTGATAGATTTATTTAACAACATCCAATCGATTTATCATAAGCCATATATCAAATAATACACATACCAAATGTGTCATGCTTCCCAAAAGCATCAAATAATAATCACATAGTAATAGGAACTTACCCAAATCCTTGTTAATACCATGAAGGTATTTCATCCATGTCTACACAAAACGTTTAGGCATAAAATAACACTTAGCATATTAAAAAGTTATAAGATGTGTATGTATACACACTGCACCAAAAAGAGTTCTAAATCCCGAATAGACAAATCGGCCACACAAGTATTCTTGCCCTATATTCGGCCAAAAATGAATATTAGAACCATGGCCTAATCGGCCAAACCAAAATAATTGAGAAGGGTTCCTTGTGAACCTAAAATCTTACCCAAAGCCTTCGAACACTTATCCAACACTCCTAAAAGAATCGGCCTCACTTCCCTACAATCAACCATCAACAATAAAGTTTATTAGCCTTGGCTTAAACGAAACTTAAAATAATAATCCTTGAAATAAACCTTACCACCTTACCAAAACCAATTTCTAGAGAAGTCCCGATGATAACTATCTTACCTTCAATATTCGGCCAAAGATAAATCTAAAGAAAGTAGAAGATTCGGCTATATGGTTATGGAAAATGAAGAATATGTGAAAGAAAAGAGAATTGAAATGAGAGAGAATTCGGTTTAATCAACAAAAGAAAAGAGAGAGCAACAAGAAGAGAATGGTTCGCCCAAAAGAAAGAGAAAGAGAATGTGGTTGAGCAATATTGAAAGAAAGAAAAAGAGAGAAAAGGGAGTAAGAGTTTCGCCAACACCTAGTTATCAAAGAAGAAAAAGATGCACAAAAGTTCCCATGTTGTTACGGTTTCAAAAAGGACAAATGAAAGAAAAGAAATGGTATTTGGTTCACATGAAATGAGGCTAAAAACCAAAAGAGAAAAATTGCACCAAAATGCACAAGACACTTTCGGCCAAAGAGAGGAATTTTGGAGAGAAAGAAAAACAAAGCAAAAAGATGTTCAAATGACAAAAGAATTGGCCAACTATTCCTTCCCCAAGCTACCTATCAAAATTCGCCACCCCTAGCCATACATGCCGTCCACATTCATCCACTAAAGGCTTAGGAAACTTTCCAAAACATCCTCCACCCTTCATGCCTTTTGTCCCCTCATCATACCATAACTTCAAGATTCTTATCCCTACTATCAAGCTTTCCTTAATCATATATTCAACTTACCAAAAGAATTAGTCCAACCTATCATAAATAAGTTTGACCGTCCATCAAAGCAAGGATATAAAAATAAACCTTCAAATTGCTAAACATGCTACTCGAACCTCTAACCTCAAGCCAAACTCCATGCGCCATTACCAACTTGCCATGCACTCATCTTGTCACTTATTGCTACTTAAATTAACTTAAGTGCTAAGCTCCTTTAATCCTCTTCTTTAAATAAGCCATACTAAGAATTATTCTACTAAACCGAGCTTACTCAAGACCCCTAATTAAGCCTTATACCATCACGAATAATATCACAGAAATTCAAATACAAGAAAAATAATTCAATCACAAATAACCCCTATTTTGGGATGTTACAATGAATGATCTTGAGTTTGATATGATACTTAATGTTTATATGTTAAGTTTATTTGTATATGGCTTACTAAGCTTTTGAAAGCTTACTTTGTGTGTGTTTACTATGTTTTATAGATCGTTAAAGCTACGGAAGGCTTGGGGATTGTCGAGGATCGTCATCACACTACCCAATCTTATTTTGGTAAGTGTATATACTAAAGTATGGCATGTATAGGCTAGTCACTTTGAATTATGTTTGAGATATGTACATAGCCATGTGATATGGCAAGATAAATGATTATGGTATGAATGAGTAGTCATGCTATATGATGCTTGGTTTTGGTATTGTTTGATGGTTAGTGTAATGGTCAAAATAATGGTAAGCTTATTGATGCAAAGTAAGCATATAAATGATGAATGGTGGTTATAATGAAATGGTAAGTTTGTGATGAACTATACTTGGAAATGTTTTTCATTTACTTGAGCTAATTGTTGCATAAGATGGGGTGCTTGAAATGCTTTTGAATGCTTGGAAAAGTTGGTTATTTTGGCATGATTGGAATTGGTATGATGCTTGTAGGGATAGCCTAAAGTGTGGGTGGCATTTTGGCATTGCAAATGGCCTATAATTGCCCACACGGTTGAGCACACGGGCGTGTGGCTCGACCGTGTCCTTCGTGGTTAAAATTTCAAAACAAGTCAGGTTCGACCACGGGCTGGACACACGGGCGTGTGACTGGCCGTGTGGTGCAAGTCAGGCCCGACCACGGGTGAGACACACAGGCGTGTCTCAGGCCGTGTGGTCAAGTCAGTATGTATGCCCTATTTTGACACGGCTTGGGCACATGGGCGTGTCTGAGGCCGTGGGAGGCACACAGTTTGCCCACACGGTCGTGTGAGCTCTGTAACTTTAAAAAATGTTTGAATTTAGGAAAAATTTTGTATGATCCCGGTTTAGTCCCGACCCCTTTCTAATACATGTCTAAGGTCTCGTAGACCTCATTAAGAGACTATATGTTTGTATTATGTTATGATTTGACGATAATATACTTTATAATATGAAATGTTTGTAAAAGTTTCCGATTGTCCGGTAATGCCTCTTAACCCTAGTCCGGCGACAGATACGGGTTAGGGGTGTTACACATTAATGGCCTTAATTTTAATGCTTTATATATTTATTAATCATGGATATTTTGGTAATTGATGTATTATTATGAATTAAAATAAAATAAACATGAAAATATGGCCATTATCATCTTGTTTTGCCAAAATTACAAAGAAAAAAGAAAAGAAAAAGAGTTTCTAGGGTTCGGCCTTGTCTAAGCTTGATTAAGGTATGTGTTTAGCTCAGTTTTTTTATAATTTTTACGTTTTTGTGATCTTTGTTAAGTGTTCTATCAAGCCCATGCCTCAATTTCAGAAATTGATGATAATTTTTAGTTATGCCATTGATGATTTTGTGAGTTTAATGATGTTAATTGATGAATTATGAAAGCTTGGTGTGAGATTAATATGTTTTGTATTTAGATTTTTGATGAATTTGAGTATATTGGGCTAAATTGTGAAAATAAGAAATTGAGGGGCTAAAATATGAAATAAATGAAGGATATGGGCTAATATGAGCTAAGGGAATATTCGGCTAAGCCTATGTATAAGGAAATTATGTGTATTTTGTAATTTTATGAAATAAGGACTTAAATGTGAAAATGTGAAAATGTGAGGGCTAATTCGTAAAATGCCCTAAATATGTGTATATAGATTGTATTAAATGATTTGGTGAATAAAAGAGTTAAATTTGAATGTGTATAGATCAAGAACCAAAGAAAACGGAATTAGATCGGGGAAGATCGAAAGTAGTTGAATAGCCGTTCGTTTTCGTTCTTTCCTGTACGAGGTAAGTCGATATAAAAATAAATGTGTTTGAGTTGAATTATTATTGCTTATTTATGAATGAATTGTGATATATAGCAATTTGAGTTGAATATGTGAAAGCCGAGAAAGTTCCGGTAATGTAACACCCCTTACCCGGGTTCTACGCCAGAACCGGGCCCGAGGCATTACCGAACTCAAACCACTTGATCGCCACTTAGGCTTGTCGTAACTACTCTCTGAAGTCATCTCAACAACCTCATTCTCGACTTATGAGGCCTCACTCATACACACGAGGTCTCTCGAGACTAAACCGAAACTTTTTCCAATCTTAAAATTTTTCTCTTTTATACAGTCTCGTGACGCTCAGTGCAAGATTAGACACGCTCGTGCATGGACACACACGCCCATGTCCCCAAACCGTGCCTAAAAACCCCAGCATTCTGCCAATACCCCATGACCAAGGCACACGCCCGTGCTTACCACCCGTGGTGCACACTGACTACCTTAACACGGCCTAGAGTCTAGACACACGCTCGTGTAGCTAGCCCGTGGCCAACATTGATTAACACACACGTTCTAGGCGCACGCCCGTGTGACTAGTCCGTGGTCTATTCTGATTTACAAACTAACATACAGGGGGCGCACGACCAAGTTGCACGCCCGTGGACTGACCGTGTGTCTCACATGGTCTAGACACACGCCCGTGTGTCTATCCACATGGACAAGAACAAAGCTATGTGCCAAGTTCTTTTCACCCCTTTAGCATACACAACATATACTCATCTAAAACAATCATAATCAACTCAAATTGAATTGTAATCTCACATAGACAACTATAACTTTTCATATAACATAAAATAGCCAACAACTATGGCATTATACAAAATAAGCTATCCATCTAAAGGCCAACACATCTTAGCCATTTACAGCATAATTCACTAACTTGTCTAGCCCATATACATGCCATATACAAAACATTAAGTCTCATGTACCAGAGTGTGCTGATAGTGTGGGCGATCCTCCAATTGATCCTCGTATCTCGGTTCAACACTTTTACTCTATAATACAAGGGAAAAGAAAATGAGTAAGCTTTGAGCTTAGTAAGTTTACACATAAACAATTGAGCATCATAGTATAAGCTAAACAAAAATTAGCATTATACTACCAAAAGTAATTCACAACTATGCTTACTCTTTCTAACCCTTACCACATTTCCAACACATCATGAGTCACATACTCATAACCATCGAAATGCACCCCTGCATTCAATGTCACATTTACACAATATACAACACATCATTATTTCTCAATAATTTATCCACACAGCTAATTAACTTAATAATGCATCCACACAACTTCTTTACTCAGTAATGCAATCACATGGCTAATCCACACAGTTAACCCACACAGCAAATGTCTCGGCACACCACCGTCGATTAATAAGGTGGTATCGCACTTAGCCTACAACAAAGGTAATCATAGGGGTTTCTCACTTAGCCCACTAAACGATATACCTAACGATAGCATCGCACATAGCCAGCTCATCGTCAATATGCATTAGGATGGTATCGCACTTAGCCTGCCATCTAGCATTATCACTACACATTCACATGTCTACTTACTCAATTAAACATCCATTCACAATTTTACTACTTTCATTCTACTTGAACCACATAGGTTCTCAATCAATCTCAAACAAGCTACACACTAGCTATCATCAACAAATTGTAAGTATGAATGCATTGTTTATGCATAGACTTACCTCGGTACTCAAAAGTATTGAGACTTGCAATTTAGTCCACCACCTTGCTTTTGCCTCGGTTTCGATCTGGGCTTTGCCTTTCTTGATCTATAATGAATAAATCAGCTTATTCAATACACACATTGACTAGATTGACCCTTATCTCATAATTTAGCAAATTACTATTTTGCCCCTAAACTTTCTCATATTTACACTTTAGCCCCAAGGGCTCGTAAAGTGATTTTTATTCAACTTTTTAGTCTTTCATGCTTATTCGAACCACTTATTCAACTAAAGCTATCATCAATTCTCACTAAAATACACATGTATGACCAAACTTAAGATTTTCACAATCAAGTCCCTACATGCATTTTCATGGAAAATCACTTAACAAAAGATGTTTCTACTGCATCAAGCTTTCATAATCTTCCATAAAATATCAACATACATGCATGTCATACATGACCACATTTTTGAACATCCATTTTAGCTCATCAAATATCTAAAAAAAGCTTACTCATGCTGCTAGGACTTCAAAAATACAAAGAATATAAAAAACGAGGCTAGATGCACTTACTAGCAAGCTTGAAAAATTTGAAGAACCCTAACAATGGCTCTTGGAATTTTCTACAAATTTTTGGGAAGAAGATGAATGAATTTTGTCATCTTTTCTCCTATTTTAATCACTTATTTGTTAAATGACCAAAATGCCCTTTTTGATAAACTTTCTATTTTAACTCATCCATGCCCAATTTTGTCCAAATATTAGAAATTGGAAAAATTGCTATTTAAGGACCTCTAATTAATAATCTAAAGCTATTTCACACAATTAGCTTCTAGAATCTCACATTTCACAACTTTTGCAATTTAGTCCCTTTAGACAATTCAACCACAATTTCACAAAATTGCTTCATGAAACTTTCACACTAGCATGCATACATAGCATAAACCTTAAAAACTCATTCATAAACCTTGGATTTGTGGTCTCGCACCACTATTCTGACTAGGCCCTAAATCGAGATGTTACAGGTAATGTAATGACGTTCGAAAAGCCCAGTACGAACCTTAGGAAGTAGTTAGGATACATATGTCATGACATAAGATTCTGATCTGATTTATCATGTAAGACCACGTCTGGGACGTTGACATCAATTTGAGATTTACGTGTAAGACCATGTATGGGACATCGGCATCGTATATGATTTTGTGTAAGACCCTATCTGGGACAGAGGCATTGTAACGCTTCGAATTTGAGCATAGAAGGAAATAGGTCTTAAGCATAGGAACACATAAAAGTTTATGTGTGCAAGGAAATAACGCAATTGGCTGTCTGCTTCAGTGGTTGAGTGATTTAGCAGTGCTTGGGAGTGTCTGAGAAGTCCTGGGTTGAAACTTAGGCTTTGGCAAATTTTTTATTTTAGAGTATAAAATCCTTGGGATCTAGATAGAGGGCTTTTAAATTGTTGCGGTTAAATTATGACACAAGAAGAGCTTGTGGCTTAGTGGCAAGTGGTGTGAAATGGCTGATGTGAGAGCTTGGGTTCGAATCCCTTGGCATGCAAAGAATATTTATTTTATTTTCTTACAGCAGGAGAAGTGGAGTTTGAATGGAACTCTGCCAGGTGAAGTTTGAATTGGTCTTGGAGTTGTTATGGAGGATATCAAGGAGGGATAAGGGGAGTGATTTGTGGAGATTTTCAAGGAATTTGAATGTGAGGGGAGTTGTGGCCGAATGAGACTCTAAGGCCTCAGTGAAATTCGGCTAGGGGGAAAAGAGGGAGCATTTTCGGCATTCTGTTGGTTTTGGGGGATTGTGGTCTCTCGCCTCTTCTTTTCTCTTCTAGTCGATTTTGTTGTCATTTTTCTTCTTTGGCCGAATAGGCATTTTTATTCTTGGCCTTACCTTGTTTCAATCCCATTATGTGCCAAAAGCCAAACTTTGCTCCTCCTCTTTCTGTCCTTAACCGTATACTCTCTGAGTGCTCTTAATCTCTCCACATTCTCTGGCCGAATCTCTACTCTTCTCTTCTTCTATCCTCCATTCTCATTCTCCTTCCCTTTCAATAGTTTCTTACATTCTTTTTCTAACCGTTGTCGAATACTGAACCCTGTTCTTCGTCCTTCTGTCTTGGGATACTTGGCCGAATATTCTCTTGTTCTCTTAGTGGTATTATCGTATCGGCTTACAAAAGTCTTCTGACAAAAAAGGGTAAGTGCTCGTGGTTTTTCTTCTGGTTTCTCCTTAACGTTAAGGGCCCTTTATTCTTCTAACATCATATGTTTTCTGCCATTTTCAAATAGGAGTACCGTTGCCCCATTTTATCTCCATCATTCTTAGTACTTTCGGTTTCGGCCCTTAAAGGGGGTGTAGGCCGATTATTTTTTTCTCCTCAACTATTGACTTTGCGCTGTTGGTAAGTGAGGACTCGTTTAGCTTAAACTATTCGTTTGAATGGGTGTTTGATAAGATCCGATTCTTATGCAGGGTTTCCCTAAGGCCTAGTGGATGATCTCTGGCAACGGATTAGGAGTGTGGCCTTTTATTGATTGATCAAGGTAGGGGTTTAGAGTCTCTTTGATTAGTATAATAGTGAAAAGATTTATTAAGTATTGGTCTTGTTCAAAAGGGACTAATGGAGAAATGTGATGAATGTAGGTTGGTGCTCAAGAGTTTGTGCAAGTGTTCGTAAAAAGGTGTGTAATCACACTATCTCCACAGTGAATCGGCAAAAGCCGAAAAGTTGAAACTTTGGTATTTGAGACCTCGCGAGTGTGTGATCACTCGGGTGGTAAAACTGAGCCCACAACCATGGGCGGTAGACTGAAGAGGCCACCACGAGGGTTCTCGTGCACTTTGGCCGTTATGGGCGTCGTTGGGCCGAAATGGGCCGTGTGGACCCAATGGGCTCGTAGGCCCCACACGGATAAAATTTATGAAAAGTAGCAAAAACTGGATTGGGCTATGAACTTCGCATAGCCGTGATTGGATTTGGGCTAAATGGGCCACACGAGCGTGTGGGCCCATTTGGGCCGAGTATTGGGCTTTGAGCCCATTTACACTATTTTGACCAAATGGATTGTCTGTGTCGCTCAAGGTGACTGTAGATCTTTGGGAAGGTTGTAAAATGGCCGTAATACCCCTGTAGGGTAAAATGACCGTAATACCCCTATAGGGTAAAATGACTGTAATGCCCCTGTAGGGTAAAATGACCGTAATGCCCCTGTAGGGTAAAATGACCGTAATACCCCTGTAGGGTAAAATAACTGTAGTACCCCTGTAGGGTAAAATGACCGTAATACCCCTGTAGGGTAAAATGATCGTAGTACCCCTGTAGGGTAAAATGACCGTAATACCCCTATAGGGTAAAATGACCGTAGTTCTCCTGTAGGCCAAAATGACCGTAATACCCCTGTAGGGTAAAATGACCGTAATAACCCTGTAGGGTAAAATGAACGTAATGCCCCTGTAGGGTTAAATGAACGTAATACCCCTGTAGGGTAAAATGACCATAATACCCCTATAGGGTAAAATGACCGTAATACCCCTGTAGGGTAAACTGACTGTAATACCCCTGTAGGGTAAAATTACCGTAATGCCCCTATAGGGTAAAATGATCGTAATGCCCCTGTAGGGTAAAATGACCGTGATGCCCCTGTAAATAAAATGATTGTAATACCTCTATTAGAGGAATTTACCGATATACCCCCAAAAGGGTAAAATGACTATTTTGCCCATCGAGGTTAAATGATTGATTTGGCTACGATGTAAATGATGGATTTGTCTGTGACGTAAATGACTTATCTGTCTGTGATTTGTATGACTGATTCTGAGCATGGCATTTTGCATACACGACATACTGCATGGGGTTGGGATACCGTTATGGAGGAAGTATTGTACTGGTGGCTCTGCCACAATCACTGTTACTAGTGGCTTTGCCACATAAACTGTTATTGGCAGCTTTGCTGCGATAATGTTACTGGCATCTTTGTTGCGATACTGTTGCTGACAGCTTTGCTGCGATGCTACTGATGGCTTTGTGCGGATCATATTACCGTTACTAATGCCTATGTGCCGATCATATTACTACTACTGATGGCTTTGTGCCGATCATATTACCATTAATGATGCCTGTGTGCCGATCATATTACTACTACCGATTGCTTTGTGCTAATCATATTACTGTACTCACAGCGTTATAGCTATTCTATTTATGGCTCTTAGCCATTATGATTACTGCCAGCTTTGCTGCAATACTGATTAGTGCTGCAACCGGTGTTGATATTGGTGTGTTGGCTGGGTGGGTCGATTTTATCCCCACATGGTGTGTTGGTTGGTACGGGTGGTGTGTTGGCTGGATTGGGATGGGTTGCATGATTGCATTGTTGCATTTTTGATACTGATATTGTCACTTTATTGGGCTTAGGCCCACGTGTATTCTGTTTTCGATTCTCGACATCAGAATGGGCTAAGGCCCACACCGCACCAAGCATCGAACAGGGCTCGTGATGCATCATATCGCATGTATTATCGATTGAGTGATAGGGGATTACACATCGAAGTTCTCGTAACTCACCCTTTCTTTTAAGCTGCATGGTGATCTCCAGACTTAGGCGATTTGGAGCTGCGAGGGACTCGGAGGGGGCCACACGATCAAGGATGTCTGTTTAAACGTAGTTATTTAAATATTTTATATTGGGTCGATATTTTTGTAATAAGGCCTCTGGTGATTTTTAATTTCTTTTAATTAGGGCATTTAATTTCTTATTTTGAAACTGCCAAATGGATACAAACAAGTTTTCACAACTAATAACTATTTTACGAGGCAAATACATATTTTCAACTTCAAGATAACCGCAAATAGAGTTGCTTCAAGATAACAGCAAATAGAGTAGCTTCCGCGATTTTAAACCAACAGTAGCAAACATGGTAATCATTTTACTAAGTGTTGGTTTTTATAACTTACCAACTGTTTCCAAAAAAAAAACTAAATGGATTTTAACTCGAACGATTTCTCCCAACAAACCTTGATTTCTAAAAGCACTTCGATGTGACACGCCAGATTCGGCCGTAACGTCTAGGCCGAGTTTGGGGTGTTACATTTAGTGGTATCAGAGCCTAGTTGCAAAACTCGGCTGTGGAATGGGTTTCAAATTCTTAGATTTCAAAAGGTTTTTTTCGAATATGTGAAGTGTTTTGAGATACTTCTTCTGAAAAGTGTGGCACACCGAGTCTCCGGCGCTGAATCCGAAAGTTTTTTGAATACTTTTGTCTATTTAGAAATTGAAATGCGGTAAGTTAGTGAATACTGTGACTACTTTAGAAATTAGACTATACCACTCTAGCTAGAGCAAAACTGGAACTATAGGAAACTGAAAACTGTAGGGAAACTTCGATCTGCATAAAATTGTTAGTTCTGATAAAATGCGAATAGACAATGGGCACAAGAGACACACGCGGACGTGGTTCAAGAGGTTGTAATAATATTTTGACATCAGAGTGCGCAGCGGAAGCGTCGTGGTGAAGTCTGTGTGGTGTGACTATTCTGACAGTTGGAAATTTCATGGACGAAATTTCTTTAATGAGGGGTGAATTGTAACGCCCCGAATTTGGGCCTAGAAGGAAATACGTCTTAAGCATGGGAACACATAAAAGTTTATGTGTGCAAGGAAATAATGCAATTGACTGTCTGCTTCAGTGGTTGAGTGATTTAGCAGTGTTTGGGAGTGTCTGAGAAGTCCTGGGTTGAAACTTAGGCTTTGGCAAATTTTTTATTTTAGAGTATAAAATCCTTGGGATCTAGATAGAGGGCTTTTAAATTGTTGCGGTTAAATTATGACACAAGAGGAGCTTGTGGCTTAGTGGCAAGTGGTGTGAAATGGCTGATGTGAGAGCTTGGGTTCGAATCCCTTGGCATGCAAAGAATATTTATTTTATTTCCTTACAGTAGGAGAAGTGGAGTTGGACTGGAACTCTGCCAGGTGAAGTTTGAATTGGTCTTGGAGTTGTTATAGAGGATATCAATGAGGGATAAGGGGAGTGATTTGTGGAGATTTTCAAGAAATTTGAATGTGAGGGGAGTTGTGGCTGAATGGGACTCTAAGGCCTGAGTGAAATTTGGCTAGGGGAAAAGAGAGAGCATTTTCAGCATTCTTTTGGTTTTTGGGAATTGTGGTCTCTCGCCTCTTCTTTTCTCTTCTAGTCGGTTTTTTTGTCATTTTTATTCTTTGGCCAAATAGGCATTTTTATTCTTGGCCTTACCTTGTTTCAATCCCATTATGTGCCAAAAGCCGAACTTTGCTCCTCCTCTTTCTGTCCTTAACCGTATACTCTCTGAGTGCTCTTAATCTCTCCACATTATCTTGCCAAATCTCTACTCTTCTCTTCTCCTCTCCTCCATTATCATTCTCCTTCCCTTTCAATAGTTTCTTACATTCTTTTTCTAACCCTTGTCGAATACTGAACCATGTTCTTCATCCTTCTGTCTTGGGATACTTGGCCGATTATTCTCTTGTTCTCTTAGTGGTATTATCGTATCGGCTTACAAAAGTCTTCTGACAAAAAGGGTAAGTGCTCGTGGTTTTTCTTCTGGTTTCTCCTTAACGTTAAGTGCCCTTTCTTCTTCTAACATCATATGTTTTCTGCCATTTTCAAATAGGAGTACCGTTGCCCCATTTTATCTCCATCATTCTTAGTACTTTTGGTTTTGACCCTTAAATGGGGTGTAGGCCGATTATTTTTTCTCTCTTCAAGTATTGACTTTGCGCTGTCGGTAAGTGAGGACTCGTTTAGCTTAAACTATTCGTTTGAATGGGTGTTTGATAAAATTCGATTCTTATGCAGGGTTTCCCTAAGGCCTAGTGGATGATCTCTGGGAACGAATTAGGAGTGTGTCATTTTGTTGATTGATCAAGGTAGGGTTTTAGAGTCTCTTTGATTAGTATAATAGTGAAAAGATTTATTCAGTATTGGTCTTGTTCAAAAGGGACTGATGGAGAAATGTGATGAATATAGGTTGGTGCTCAAGAGTTTGTGCAAGTGTTCGCAAAAAGGTGTGTAATCACACTATCTCCGCAGTGAATCGACAAAAGCCGAAAAGCCAAAACTTTGGCATTTGAGGCCTCATGAGCGTGCGATTGCTCGGGTGGTAAAACCGAGCCCAAAACCGTGGGCGGTAGACTGAAGAGGCTACCACGAGGGTTCTCGTGCACTTGGGCCGCCATGGGCCTCGTTGGGCCAAAATGGGCCGTGTGGGCCCAATGGGCTGGTGGGCCCCTCACGAATAAAATTTACGACAAGTAGAAGAAACTGGGTTGGGCTATGAAGTTCGCATAGCCGTGATTGAATTTGGGCCAAATGGGCCACACGAGCGTGTGGGCCTATTTGGGCCGAGTAGTGGGCTTTGAGCCCATTTACACTGTTTTGACCAAAAGGATTGTCTATGTCGCTCGAGGCGACTGTAGACCTTTGGGAAGGTTGTAAAATGACCGTAATACTCTTTTAGGGTAAAATGACCGTAATACCCCTCTAGGGTAAAATGACCGTAGTGCCCCTGTAGGGTAAAATGATCGTAATACCCATGTAGGGTAAAATGATCGTAATACCCCTGTAGGGTAAAATGACCGTAAGACTGCTGTAGGGTAAAATGACTGTAGTACCCCTGTAGGGTAAAATGACCGTAGTACCCCTGTAGGAAAAATGACCTTAATACCCCTGTAGGGTAAAATGACCGTAGGGTAAAATGACCGTAGTACCCCTATAGGGTAAAATGACCGTAGTACCCCTGTAGGGTAAAATGACCGTAGTACCCCTATAGGGTAAAATGACCGTAATGCCCATGTAGGGTAAAATGACCGTAATACCCCTGTAGGGTAAAATAACCATAATACCCCTGTAGGGTAAAATGACCGTAGTACCCCTGTAGGGTAAAATGATCGTAATACCCCTGTAGGGTAAAATGACCGTAGTACCCCTGTAGGGTAAAATGATCGTAATACCCATGTAGGGTAAAATGACCGTAATACCCCTGTAGGGTAAAATGACTGTAATACCCCTGTAGGGTAAAATGACCGTAATGCCTCTGTAGGGTAAAATGACCGTAATTCCCCTGTAGGGTAAAATGATTGTGATGCCCCTGTAAGTAAAATAACTGTAATATCTCTGTTAGAGGAATTGATCGATATACCCCTAAAAGGGTAAAACGACTATTTTGACCCTCGAGGGTAAATGATTGATTTGGTTGCGATGTAAATGATGGATTTGTCTGTGACGTAAATGATTGATTTGTCTGTGATTTAAATGACTGATTTGTCTGTGATTTGTATGACTGATTCTGAGCATGGCATTTTGCATACACGACATACTACATGGGGTTGGGATACCGTTATGGATGAAGTATCATCTTGGTGGCTCGCCACAATCATCGCATCGTGGCTTTGCCACATATACTATTATTGGCGCGCTTTGCCGCGATCATCAGCATTGGCATCTTTGTTGCGATACTATTGCTGGCAGCTTTGCTGCGATGCTACTGATGGCTTTGTGCCGATCATATTATTATTACTGATGGCTGTGTGCTGATCATATTACTACAAGCGATGGCTTTGTGTCAATCATATTACTGTACTCATGGTGTTATAGCTATCCTGTTTACGGCTCTTAGCCATTCTAATTCATCGCGACTTTGCCGCACATCGATTAGTGCCGCAACCTGGCAGGCCGATATTAGTGTGTTGGCTGGGTGGGTCGATTTTATCCCCACATGGTGTGTTGGTTGGTACGGGTGGTGTGTTGGCTGGATTGGGATGGGTTGCATGATTGCATTGTTGCATTTCTATTACTTATACTGTCACTGTATTGGGCTTAGGCCACGTGTATTCTGCTTTCGATTTCGACATCAGAATGGGCTAAGGCCCACACCGCATCTGCGTTATCGAACAGGCTCAGCGATCATATCGCATGTATTACTGATTGAGTGATAGGGGGATTACACACTGAGTTCTCGTAACTCACCCTTTTCTTTTAAATGTATAGGTGATCCCCAGACTTAGGCGATTTGGAGCTGCGAGGGACTCGGAGGGGGCCACACGATCAAGGATGTCTGTTTAAACGTAGTTGTTTAAATATTTTATATTGGGTCGATATTTTTGTAATAAGGGCTCTGGTGATTTTTAATTTCTTTTAATTAGGGCGTTTAATTTCTTATTTTGAAACTGCCAAACGGATATAAACAAGTTTTCACAAATAATAATTGTTTTACGAGGCAAATACATATTTTCAACTTCAAGATAACCGCAAATAGAGTAGCTTCCGCGATTTTAAACCAAAAGTAGCAAACATGGTAATCGTTTTACTATGTGTTGGTTTTTATAACTTACCAACTGTTTCACAAAAAAATGGATTTTAACTCGAATGATTTCTCCCAACAATCTTTGATTTCGAAAACACTTCGATGTGACACGCCAGATTCGACCGTAACGTCTAGGCCGGGTTTGGGGTGTTATAGGCATCAATATTTAATTACATGTAAGACCACGTCTGGGACGTTGGCATTGTATGAGCTTTTCGAGCTATCCGAGTATTCTTATTGGTTCTGAACAGTTCAACGGGAATTCCGAGAAATGAATGGGTATACAAATGTGCATTCAAATTTCGGTACGTATATATGTATATGAAATTTGGCATTGAAAGGTATATATGTAAATGAAATTTGGCATTGAAAGGTATGTATGTATATGATCATTTGATATGTGATTATGAGCAAGTGAATATGAACTATTGAGATATAAGAGAAATATGACTTGTGATTGAGTTATGTCATGAACCATATGTATAAAATGGTTTATAATTGTTCTATGTGAAAAGTTTTTTTGTATATGGCTTACTAAGCTTTTGAAAGCTTACTTTGTGTGTGTTTGCATTGTTTTATAGATTATCGAAGCTACTGGGAGCTCGAGGACCGTCGAGGATCATCACCACACTATCGAACTATATTTTGGTATCTTTTGAAAATGTACATATTGAAGTATGGCATGTATAGGCTAGAAATGTTAAGATATGTTTTGGGATATGTATATATAGCCATGTGATATGGCTTGATAATGAATGTGACTATGGGTGAGTTTTTTCCATGCTATGTGATGAAAAAAGTTGGTATGATTGAGTTGGTTTTTGCATATAGAAATGAATGGTGTTATTATGGGTCAAATTGTGCATAATTTGGTATGTTTTGGCTACCTTTGGGGCATGAATTGATGCTTGTTTGATGCTTGTAGGTATGACTTAAAATGGGTGGCAATTTGGCCTTGCAAATGGCCTATAATTTCCCACACGGTTGAGCACACGGGCGTGTGTCTCGACAGTGTCCTTCACAGCTCCAATTCGAAGCAAGCAAGACTTGGACAGGGCCAGAGACACGGGTGTGTGACAGGCCATGTGAATCAAGTCAGTGTTGCACACGGGCCAGACACACGGGGGTGTGTCAGGCTGTGTGATTCAAGTCAGTTTTGCACACGGGCTGAGACATGGTCCAAGGCACGGTCGTGTTAGTAACACGGCCTAGCCACATGGGCGTGTACCCTGTTTTGAAAGAAAAATTTTCTAAGTTCCGTAAAGTTTCAGTAAGAGATCGGTTCGGTTGCGAACCCTCTCTAAAGCATGTTTAAGGTCTCGTAGACTTTCTAAAGGGACTATATGTGTATGAATCATTATGAAATGCTGATGCATGATTGATATTGTGAAATGAGAGTAAAATGTTTCGATATGTCCGGTAATGCCTCTTAACCTTAGTCCGGTGACGGATACGGGTTAGGGGTGTTACAATTTCTCATCATATCAATTTCCCAAATCAACATGAAACTTACCAAAATTGACCATTTCTTTAGGCCATTCATGAGCACATCAATACATACCAAATTTTGCATCACATAGCATACACTAAATTCACTCCATAATCACATTCATTATCAAGCCATATCACATGGCTATATTTACACATTTCAAAACATAATCAAAGTTCTCTAACCTATACATGCCATACTTCAATATGGACATTTTCAAAAGGTACCAAAATATAGTTCGATAGTGTTGTGATGATCCTTGACTATCCCTGAGCTCCCAGTAGCTTCGATAATCTATAAAACAATGCAAACACACACAAAGTAAACTTTCAAAAGCTTAGTAAGCCATATACAAATAAACTTATCACATAAACAATTACGAACTATTTCATTCATATGAACTATGGCATAACATAATAGCAAATTCATATTTCTCATCTAAATCAATTGTTCATAACCACTTGCTTATAAACATATCACATTTTCATGTAGCTCACATATCAAATGATCATATTCATACTTATCTTCCATTGCCAAATTTCATATACAGTTCATACGTACCTGAAACGGATACTTATTCACATGTTCAATCATATCTCGGAATGCCCGTTGAACCGTTCAGAATCAATAAGGATACTCGGATAGCTCATAAAGCTCATACAACGCCAACGTCCCAGACGTGGTCTTACATGTAATTAAATATCGATGCCTCTGTCCCAGACAGGGTCTTACACGAAATAAAATACGATGCCGATGTCCCAGACATGGTCTTACACGTAAATCTCAAGTCGATGCCAACGTCCCAGATGTGGTCTTACATGATGACTCATATCAGAATCTTATGTCATGACATATGTATCCTAACTATTCCTATGGTTTGAACGGGGCTTTTTGGACGTCATCACATTATCAGAATTTTCCCGGATTTCACATATTCGGCTACAATAGCCATACATCACAATTCATTCACATATAAGTAATAATAATTCAATTCATACACACTTATTTGTATATCGACTTACCTCGTACGGGAAAGAACGGAAACGAACGGCTATTCAACTACTTTCGATTTCCCCCGATCTAATTTTGTTTTCTTTGGTTCTTGATCTATACACATTCAAATTTAACTCTTTTATTCACCAAATCATTCAATTCAATCCATTTACACATATTTAGGGCATTTTACAAATTAGCCATCATATTTTCAGATTTTAACACTTTAGTCCTCATTTCACAAAATCACAAAATACACATAATTTCTTTACACACATGATTGGCCGAATATTCCATTAGTTAATATATGCCCATATCTTTCATTTATTACACATTTTAACCCCTCATTTTATACCTTTCTCAATTTAGTCCACAATAAACAAATTCATCAAAAATCCCAATACAAAACATTTATCTAACACCAAACTTTCATATTTCACCAAATAACATCATTAAGCTCACAAAATCATCAATTACATATCACACAATCATAAAAAAATTTTGAAATTTAGGCATGGGCTTGATAGAACACAAAGCAACTATCACAAAAACGTAAAAATTATCGAAAACAGATCAAAAATCATACCTCAATTAAGCTTAGCAATGGCCGAAGGAAGTGAAAGCTTAAAACCCTTTCTTTTTCTTCTAAAATTGGTGGATGAACACAAATGACAACTAATTTATCTTTGTTTTAATTAATTTATCTTTTATTTAACAAATTACTAAATTAGCCTTTTTACTCTCATTTAAAATCCACTATCCTTAGGCATTTATGTCCATCCAATATTCAAATGGTCTAATTACAACATAGGGACCTCACATTTAATAAACCATGTCAATTCGGCATACAGCCAATTAGAACACAGAACACAACTTTTACCTTTTATGCGATTAGGTCCTTTTTCTCAAATCGAGCACACAAATGATCAAATTTTTATACGAAACTTTCACACATGCTTAATAACATACTGTAAACACGAAAAATAATATTAAAATATTTTTATGACTTAGATTTGTGGTCCCGAAACCACTATTCCAACTAGGGTATAAACTAGGCTATTACTGTAACAGCCAGTTTTAGACCCTAGTCAGAACAGTGGTTTTGAGACCACAAATACGAGGTCAAAAAAATATTTTAATATTATTTTTGGTGTTTACAATATGTGATTGAGCATGTTTGAAAATTTTGTGTGAAAATTTTATTGTTTGTGTGCTTAATTTGAGAAAAGGACTTAATCGCATAAAATGTAAAAGCTGTGTGCTGATTGTTAAAATGCTAAATTGTCATGGCTTATTAAATGTGAGTCCTTATGTTGTTATTATTTCACATGTTAAATGGATGGACAAAAATTGGTATTAGTTAATGGAAATGTAAATGATGTTATTAAGGGTAGAATGGTTAAAAGCCTATTAATGTGTAATAAAATAAAACAAAAGCATGAAATAGAGTGGTGTTCATCTTTATTGCAGAAAGTTTGAAGAAAAAGAAAGAAAATAAGCTTTCTAGGATTCGGCACAAAGCTTGGTCAATCGAGTATGTGTTTTTAATCAGTTTTTAATGATTTCTATGTTTTTGTGATCGTTGCTTCGTGTTCTAGCCAGCCCATGTTTTAATTTTAGAATTTGATGGTGATTTTGAGATAATCCATTGATGAATGTTTGAGCTTTGTGATAGTTGATGATGAAATATGAAAGATATGTAAAAGATTAACATATTTTGTCTTTGAATTTTTGGTGAAATTGAGTAATTTGGGCTAAATTGTGAAAATAAGAAATTGGAGGACTAAAATGTGAAATAAATGATATGTGTGGGCTTGTATGGATATAAGGAGAATTCGGCTGGGCATGGGTTAAATGAAATTATTTGTATTTGATGATTTTATGAAATAGGGACTTAAGTGTCGAAATGTGTAAATGTGAGGGTTATTTTGTAAAATGCCCTAAATATGTGTTTTTGGATTAAATTGAATGATTTGGTGAATGAATGAGCTAAATTTGAATATGTATAAACCAAGAAAGGAGAGATTCGGATCAAGATCGAGGCAAAGACAAAGTGCTCGATTGATTGACTAGTCTTGGTATTTCGACATCCGAGGTAAGTTCAGATATAATACGTGTTATTAAGTTTATGTTTAAGTGCTATGAAATGAATAATTGTGTGATTATTAGATTAGAAATGTTATATGTGAAATTGAGAAATGTAGCACTAAGTGTGCGTATTTAGAATTGAAACAGAGGTGAATGGCACTGTGTGTACGAAATAGAGAAAGCTTCGGTAGTATTTATTGGCATTGTGTATGCGATACCGAGATAAATTTGGTTTAATGTAAAGGCACTAAGTGTGCGATGATATTTATGCTTCGGCTATGAAATTGGCACTAAATGTGCGATTGAATTGAAAGAATAATGAGGATCAATCGAAATGAAGTATTGAGTATTGAGTAGCATGAATGATCGGTAACTAAGTGTTGGCTAAGGTACGTATGGAATCTATGTGGTTGATGAAATTGTAAATGGATTTATGGATGGTTGAGTGAGCATATTAGTTATGGATGATATGGTGTATATATTTGTGAGTTGATCTATGTGATGGATTAACTTTGTATATTGTAAATGTATTATTGAATTAAATGTATTATATTACGAACTTACTAAGCTCTAAAGCTTACTGTGTCAAGTGTTTCTCTGTTTTACAGTGTCTTTAAAGCTAGCTCGGATCTGGGGATCGTCAGTGATTCAATCACACTATCGGCTATCTGTTTTGGTACTTTTGAAAGATGTATATATTTTGTATATGGCATGTATAGGGCTAGTGAATATAGCATGTTTTGAAGTGTACAAGCTTAGCCATGTGATATGGCTTGAAAGTTGAATGATGTTGGTTTATATGTGTGGATTATGTGAATGATAAATTTGGAATGAGTTAGTGAAATTTTATATGCATGTTTCATGCTTAAAATGGTTGATGAAAAATGTGGTTTGATTGTGAATTTGTGGTAAGAATTACATGATGTTTGTCTTAAAGGAATTGGAGTGTGAAATTGATATTTTAGATAGATATAATTGAGTTGAATATGTGTATAAAGTAAATGATGTGGTTGATGATTATTTGGTGCATAAATTGATATGTTTTAGATGCCATTTGAGGTATAAATGTTATGGTTGGATGCTTGTAGGTGAGACCCTAAGTGTGGGTGGCAATTTGACCTTGCAAATGGCCTATAATTGCCCACACGGTTGAGCACACGGGAGTGTGGCTCGACTGTGTCCTTCGTGGTTGTAATTCAAAACAAGTCAGGCTCAACCACGGCTAGACACACGGGTGTGTGACTGGCCGTGTGATACAAGTCAGGTTCGACCACGGGTGAGGCACACGGGCGTGTCCCAGGCCGTGTGGACAAGTCAGTATGTATGCCCTGTTTTGACACGGCTCGGGCACATGGGCGTGTCTGAGGCCGTGTGAGGCACACGGTCTACCCACACGGGCGTGTGACCTCTGTTACTTTGAAAAATGTTTGATTTTTGAAAAAAAATTGTATGATCCTGGTTTAGTCCCGACCCCTATCTAGTGCTTGTTTAAGGTCTCGTAGACCTCGTTAAGGGACTATATGTATATATTTTTATATGTTTGAATGATGAAATACTTTGTGTTGTAAAATGATTGTAAATGTTTTGGTTTGTTCGGTAATACTCCTTAACCCTAATTCGGCGTCGGTTACGGGTTAGGTGTAACACCCCAAACCCGGCCCAAACACTACGACCGAATTTGGTGTGCTACAGAGAAAACATCTTTGAAAATCCTTTTAAGTCAAATTATCTTTTTGGTAAAAGATGGTTATTTTGTTTGAAACATTTGAGGTGTATAAAATCCATACTTGGATTTATTTTAAAATATTTATTAAGCCAGATTGTAGCCGATTCAGATGTGCCCGATGGCACGATAAAACATTTTTGCGATTTAAAATTTTAGAAACCACGTGTACTTAATTTAATGTTAGAAAATAGTTTAACAAATTAATCCAAACATAGAATAATAAAATTATGTCTAGGCCTTACTACAACTTAATTAAAATAAACCAACATTAAATAAAATAAAACAAAGTCCAAGTTCGTCTAATTAAAATTTCCACTGCATGGCCACCTCGAGTCCATCCAGCTCCATCTCCGCGATCTACCCATCTGCAAAATGTTAAGGGAAGGGGTGAGTCACCAAGACTCAGTGTGTAATCCCCCACCCGGTAAGATAACTCATACACAAGTCATTAATAAACATGCACATGCAACCCAACCTAACCATCCATACTCCTTTTCTACCCCGTGTGGTCAAAACCACTAGTGGTCAAAACCACTGATGACTTAGAGTCACAAATCAGATGATGGGGCCAACCCATCGTGTGGTCAAAACCACTGATGACCATAGGTCACAATATATCAAGTGTGGTCAAAACCACTGGTGGTACCAAACCACTGGGACTTAGTCGCAAATAATCAATCGTTGTGCGTCACAATAATCTGATGGGGCCAACCCATCTTGTGGTCAAAACCACTGACGACAGTCCATAATTCATCCCCCTCCTCTCATCAATCCCACCATCACATGCTTTTATAACAATTTTCATAAATCATACCGTAGCATTTAATCATCATGTGATGGCATGCAAATCATATATCAAAAATCACAAGTTAGGGGACTTACCCGATATCCATGATTATGCCACAAGCTAACCACAAACAAAAGATCTAAGGCAAGTAATACAGCATGTAAATTAATAAAGTGTGTAGAGAGATCTTACACACCTGTTACTATCGTAATTCCTAGATCTCGAAAAGCCGATCTACGATGCTAGATCTTGACCCTACACACTTTTGAATACTAACCACAGCACCCGATTCACGAATCAACCGATTGATCACGAATGAAGGCTTGGTTTGAAGATCTCAAAATCCCAGAGCACCTTAGAACCGATTGGAGAAATAGACTAGAGGATGTCACCTTTGCTTGATATTTGGCTAAGACTACACCAAATAGGGGAAAGAAATTCGGCACACCAAGGAGGAGTATATTCAGCTATAGGAAAGAAGGAAAAATAATGGAAAGGTGTTAGAGTTTCGATTTTGAGAAGAAAAGAAAAGGGATAGATGGAAGATGATGATGTAGTGGATTCGGCCAAAGTTTAGAGGAAGAAAGAATGGTTTTCGGTTTTGATAAAGGTTGGAAAGAGAGCGAAAAAGAACTGAAAAATGGAATATGGGGAAGAGGGAAATTCGGCTATTGCCAAAAAGGAGAAAGAAAGAAAATACAAGATGAATGGATGCCTTGAAGAAGAATTCGGCAAATTCCCTTAATCACTCTAAGCCACTCATTTGAATAATTCAAAATAAATTTGAATACTCAAATAATAATCAAATAATAATCCCATTTAATCCATTATCACCTCTTCAAAATAAAAATTAAAATAAACTAATGCTTATCCCCCCACTCCAGCCGAATTCTAATTCAAGAAAAATGCTTAAGCTTATCCTTATCTTCCCATTTGCCCATGTGCAGGCCAACTCCCTTCACGCCAGCATGCCAAAAAAATAAATCTCCCATATGCTGCCCACGTTACTCGAACATGGGATCTGCTTTGGAACGTCGTGTGTGTAACGCCCTGTGCCACTACCAAAGCGCTTTTTTGTGATATAAACTCCCTACAATCCCTTTTAAAGGCTCCTTCCGTGGCTCCCCCTTGTTTTGACGCCAGCAACAAAAATAAACATACCTTGTGCTTCCATCCCGACTCGAACTCGAGTCCATTCGCCAAGACCCTTAAGTGGCGCCCCAAGCCACTCCACCAAGCTGACTTTCTTGTCCGAAACCCTCACCAATTATTTATAAGACCTTCTTCTCGGCCCTCTTTCTTTTAAAGCAAAAAGCCCAAAATAAAATGCTCCTTGCGTCCCTTGTGTCTCGAACCCAAGACCTCCCTTGCATCACCCTTAGGCGCACCAAGCCAGTTGTACCAAGCCCATTCTTTGTCATATTTCGCCCACAATTTTATTTAAGCCCTATCTCACCTAGCTCCCTCATTTTAGGTACTTAAAAAGAAATTTTAATACTAAGTCAGCCTAGCTCGGGTTTAATTCTAGACCTTAGATCATGCCAAATAAATCATAATATTTACCTCTTCAAACACACTCACACACATGGGAACAAATAATTAAATTTCCAAACACCCCTAATTCTGGATGTTACAATTCTACCCCCTTAAAAATAATTTCGTCCTCGAAATTACTTACTAACGAATAATCGTGACATCCTAACTCACCGCACTACGCTTATGTTGCGCGACTGGTCTTAACAAATCTAACACATCCCCTAGAACTCATTTCTAACGCTATGATTTAATCTGATTAAAAAGTTTTATGCATTAGTATTTGTTCCACTGCTCAACCGCGAACAATTTTATGAAAAGAATTTCTAGAAGTGGTTCTTTCGATCGAACAAAGTTTCAGTTCAAGTTTACTATTCTAATTCAGAGAATCACATTCACATTCATCCAAAATATTCACTTCACCACTTTGGACATTTCTGATCATTCCCTACCCCAGGGGTAATTTTGTCATTTTTCCTATAGGGGTATTTTGGTAATAATCGAGGTCACAAAAATAATCTTTACAAATCAAGGCATTTTGAAATCTCCAAGTTTCGAGGGTATTTTTGAAAATATTTTTCAAATCAAAGGTATTGCCGAGATTTCAGAAATCGGGTTTATTTTGGTAATTTTGGAAGTCAGGGGCATTTTGGTAATTTTGATAAGCCAAGAATATTTTAAAAATTTTTCCAGAAATAATTTTTCCCTACTATTTAAAAGGAGTATTGTAATGATTTTTAAAATTAGGGTTTTCATAAAACATGGCTAATCCCTTTTCGGGTTTTATTCAGTATGTTTAGCCTATGACCGAGTCCTCTTGGTTAGGGTGAACCGAAGCTACGCACTGTAGGATTCATGCAAGAGGAGGTGAGTCACGAGGACCGCTAAGTACCAAGCTCTTAGGATCCAATCCTAGACATGCGCACCAAGGTTACCACACCCTAACTCGGCGACTTAGTCCTAGGTTTGTTTAATTAGGCTTTTAAAGTCTTATGTCTTTGTTTGGGGTAACTAGTCCTAAAGTTTAAAGCACTTATCATACTATCTACGTTCCATGCCTCCTACCCTTCTACAGAAAATAATTCATACAGAAGTTAGGAGTACTTACCTAGGCGGATAGGTGCCGGAGACTCGGTGCCATGTCTGTTCAAAACCCAAAAACAATTCAAAAGGCCTACCAAAATATTTTTGGGCCTTGGGCCCCACAATGAGCTTTGAACTGGCTCGATATCAATTTGTAACACCCCAAACCCGGCCCAAACACTACGACCAAATTTGGTGTGCTACAGAGAAAACATCTTTGAAAATCCTTTTAAGTCGAATTATCTTTTGGTAAAAGATGGTTATTTTGTTTGAAACATTTGAGGTGTATAAAATCCATACTTGGGTTTATTTTAAAATATTTATTAAGCCGATTGTAGCCGATTCGGATGTGCCCGATGGCACGATAAAACATTTTTGCGATTTAAAATTTTAGAAACCACGTGTACTTAATTTAATGTTAGAAAATAGTTTAACAAATTAATCCAAACATAGAATAATAAAATTATGTCTAGGCCTTACTACAACTTAATTAAAATAAACCAACATTAAATAAAATAAAACAAAGTCCAAGTTCGTCTAATTAAAATTTCCTTCGCATGGCCACCTCGAGTCCATCCACTCCATCTCCGCGATCTACCCATCTCGCAAAATGTTAAGGGAAGGGGTGAGTCACCAAGACTCAAGTGTGTAATCCCCACCCGATAAGATAACTCATACACAAGTCATTAATAAACATGCACATGCAACCCAACCTAACCATCCATACTCCTTTTCTACCCCGTGTGGTCAAAACCACCGGTGGTCAAAACCACCGATGACTTAGAGTCACAAATCGGATGATGGGGCCAACCCATCGTGGTGGTCAAAACCACCGATGACCATAGGTCACAATATATCAAGTGTGGTCAAAACCACTGGTGGTACCAAACCACCGGGACTTAGTCGCAAATAATCAATCGTTAGCGTCACAATAATCGATGGGGCCAACCCATCTTGTGGTCAAAACCATCGACGACATCCATAATTCATCCTCCTCTCATCAATCCCACCATCACATGCTTTTATAACAATTTTCATAAATCATACCGTAGCATTTAATCATCATGTGATGGCATGCAAATCATATATCAAAAATCACAAGTTAGGGGACTTACCCGATATCCATGATTATGCCACAAGCTAACCACAAACAAAAGATCTAAGGCAAGTAATACAGCATGTAAATTAATAAAGTGTGTAGAGAGATCTTACACACCTGTTACTATCGTAATTCCTAGATCTCGAAAAGCCGATCTACGATGCTAGATCTTGACCCTACACACTTTTGAATACTAACCACAGCACCCGATTCACGAATCAACCGATTGATCACGAATGAAGGCTTGGTTTGAAGATCTCAAAATCCCGGAGCACCTTAGAACCGATTGGAGAAATAGACTAGAGGATGTCACCTTTGCTTGATATTTGGCCAAGACTACACCAAATAGGGGAAAGAAATTCGGCACACCAAGGAGGAGTATATTCAGCTATAGGAAAGAAGGAAAAATAATGGAAAGGTGTTAGAGTTTCGATTTTGAGAAGAAAAGAAAAGGGATAGATGGAAGATGATGATGTAGTGGATTCGGCCAAAGTTTAGAGGAAGAAAGAATGGTTTTCAGTTTTGATAAAGGTTGGAAAGATAGCGAAAAAGAACTAAAAGATGGAATATGGGGAAGAGGGAAATTCGGCTATTGCCAAAAAGGAGAAAGAAAGAAAATACAAGATGAATGGATGCCTTGAAGAAGAATTCGGCAAATTCCCTTAATCACTCTAAGCCACTCATTTGAATAATTCAAAATAAATTTGAATACTCAAATAATAATCAAATAATAATCCCATTTAATCCATTATCACCTCTTCAAAATAAAAATTAAAATAAACTAATGCTTATCCCCCCACTCAAATTAATTCTAATTCAAGAAAAATGCTTAAGCTTATCCTTATCTTCCCATTTGCCCATGTGCAAAGCCAACTCCCTTCACGCCAAACATGCCAAAAAATAAATCTCCCATATGCCGCCCACGTTACTCGAACATGGGATCTGCTGGAACAGCGTGTGTGTAACGCCTGTGCCACTCGGCCAAAGCGCTTTTTTTTGTGATATAAACTCCCTACAATCCCTTTTAAAGGCTCCTTCCGTGGCTCCCCCTTATTTTGACGCCAGCAACAAAAATAAACATACCTTGTGCTTCCATCCCGACTCGAACTCGAGTCCATTCGCCAAGACCCTTAAGTGGCACCCCAAGCCACTCCACCAAGCTGACTTTCTTGTTCGAAACCCTCACCAATTATTTATAAGACCTTCTTCTCGGCCCTCTTTCTTTTAAAGCAAAAAGCCCAAAATAAAATGCTCCTTGCGTCCCTTGTGTCTCGAACCCAAGACCTCCCTTGCATCACCCTTAGGCGCACCAAGCCAGTTGTACCAAGCCCATTCTTTGTCATATTTCGCCCACAATTTTATTTAAGCCCTATCTCACCTAGCTCCCTCATTTTAGGTACTTAAAAAGAAATTTTAATACTAAGTCAGGCCTAGCTCGGGTTTAATTCTAGACCTTAGATCATGCCAAATAAATCATAATATTTACCTCTTCAAACACACTCACACACATGGGAACAAATAATTAAATTTCCAAACACCCCTAATTCAGGATGTTACATTAGGGGTGTTACAATTATAGTGGGAGACAATAATGAAATACTGATGATTATCGTGGGAGGACACAGGAATGAAATCCTCGCAGTGAATCTTAGGGTAGATCGAGATCTTCAAACAGAGGTAAAACCTGTAACTTCTGCAAGAAGAAATGACACATTAAATCTGAGTGCTATAAGTTGCTAAACAAGATAAAAAAGGAGGTTGCGAATCAAAAAGGAAAACAACCAGAACAATCCGGTTAAGCTGATGTTGTAGAAGACTATAGCGATGGTGAACTCCTAGTTGCTTCTACCGAAAACTCTAAAGTGAGTGAGGACTAGATCCTCGATTCTGGTTGCACATTCTATATGAGTCCTAATTGGGATTGGTTTACAACATATGAAACAGTGTCTGAAGATGTTGTTTTGGTGGGAAATAATGCTTCATATAAAATCACAGGTATCGGCACAATCAAAATTAAGATGTTCGATGGAGTTGTCAGATTAGTGGCATATGACATGTACTAGAATTGAAGAGGAATTTGATTTCGTTGAGTACTCTTGATTCAAAAGGGCACAAGTACACAGCTAAAAGTGGTTCTGAATATTAGCAAGGGTTCCCTCATTGTGATATAAGGGCAGAGAAAGACTGCCAAGTTATATGTTTTGCAAGGTTCTACTGTTACTGGTGATGCAGTCGTCGCTTCCTCTTCCTTGTCAGGTAATGATGTTACTAGACTTTGGCATTTGCGTCTAGGGCATATGAGTCAGAAAGGCATAGAAAAATTAAGAAAAAGAGGACTTCTTGATGGATAAGGAATTAGCAAACTGAAGTTCTGTGAGCACTGTATTTTTGGGAAGCAAAAAAGAGTTCGATTAACTAGAGGAATCCATAACACAAAAGGAATGCTGGATTATATTCATTCTAATCTTTGGGGACCATCTAGAGTGCCTTCGAGGGGTGGCGCTAATTATATGCTGAAGATCATTGATGATTTTTTCGTAAAAGTTTGGGCATTTTTCCTAAAGTAGAAAAGTGATGTGTTTTCGCATTTAAGGCTGATCGAGAAGCAGACATGAAACAGATAAAACACCTCCGCACAGATAATGGCTTGGAATTCTGTTCTAATGAGTTTAATGAATTGTGAAAATCAGAAGGACTCGTGAGACACTTGACCGTTCATCATTCTTCACAGTAAAACGGCATTGCAGAACGAATGAATAGAACAATCATGGAAAAGGTTTGATGTATGTTGTCAAATTCTTGTTTACCAAAGTTATTTTGGCCTGAAGCAACCTCTAATGCATGTTTTTTTATTAATGGTCTTCGTTCATTACCATTGAGAAAAAGACTCTACAAGAGGTATGGTCTGGTAATCCTGTTGATTATTCTAATTTGAAGATTTTTGGGTGTCTTGCATATGCTCATGTTGATAATGGAAAATTTGAACCTAGATCCATTAAATGTGTTTTTCTTGGTTATAAGGTTGGTGTTAAAGGGTATAATTTATGGTGTCCTCAAAATAGAAAAGTTGTGATTTGCAAAGATGTTATTTTTTATGAAACTGCTATGCTACCTAACTTATATCTTAAAGGCTCTTCCAATAAAGACCAACAAAAGCAAGTTGAGCCTCAGATTGATCCAGGATCTACAATAGATTCTACTCCTCAAGTTTGTAAGAAACTCAGAGTACAGTTGCTTCTTCACCACAATATTATATTGCCAAGAACAGACCTAGAAGAGAAATTAAACCTCCAAAGAGGTACGCCGAGGCTAATCTTTAAATGTGGCTAAAGATATAGATGCAAATAAATAGCCATCTACTTATTTCGAGGCAGTTAGTTGTGAAGATTTAGGAAAGTGGATGATTGTCATGCAAGAAGAGATGGAATCGCTCTGAAAGAACAGAACATGGGATCTAGCAAAGCTTCCTAAAAATAAAAAGGTTGTTCATTGTGAATGGGTGTTCAAAACGAAAGAACTCCAGGAGTTGAAAAACATAGATATAAAGCAAGGATGGTTGCAAAAGGTTACAGTCAGATTCCAGGTGTAGACTTCACAGATGTGTTTTCTCCAGTTGTGAAGCATAGTTCGGTTCGAGCCTTGCTTGGTATTGTGGCCATGTATGATTTGGAGCTTCAGTAGTTAGATGTAAAAACAACATTCTTTCATGGAGAACTTGAGGAAGATATTTACAAGCAACAACTAAAGGGTTTTACAGTCTCAAAAAAGGAAGACTGTGTTTGCTTGCTAAAAATGTCCCTTTTATGGCTTGAAACAATCACCAAGGCAGTGGTACAAGAGGTTTGATTCTTTTATGACTACTCATGATTTCAAAAGAAGAAGCTTTGATAGTTGTGTTTATTTTAAGAAAAACAGTGATGGTTCTTTTGTGTATATACTTCTCTATGTTGATGACATGTTGATAACAGCCAAAGATAAAGGAAAGATAAGAAAGGTCAAAGCCCAGCTTCGTAAGGAATTTGATATGAAGGATTTGGGAGCAGTAAATAAGATACCTGGGATGAAGATTCTCAGAGATAGAAAAGCATGTAAATTGTACTTAAGTCAGAAAGGGTACATTGAGAAAGTTCTTTGCAGGTTCAATATGCAGAATGCCAAGCCTGTTAGTACTCCATTAGTAGTGCACTTCAAACTTTTATTGGATTTTTCTCCACAATCAGATGATGAGATTGACTACATGTCATATGTTCCATATTCCAACGCAGTGGGATCTCTCATGTATGATATGGTTTGCTCACGTCCAGATTTGTCATATACAATTAGTGTAGTTAGTAGATACATGGAGAATCCTGATAAAGAACACTAGAAAGCAGTCAAGTGGATTTTCAAATACTTACAAGGTACAATTGATGTTTGCTTACAATATGGAAGAACTATAGATGGAGTCATTGGGTTTGTTGCTTCTAATTTTGCTGGAGACCTTGATAAAAGAATATCTCTCACAAGGTATGTCTCTACAATTGGAGGTTGCATAATTAGTTGGAAAGCCACTTTGCAAACTACAATTGCTTTGTCTACTACTGAAGCTGAGTACATGGCGATTACTAAGGCTTGTAAAAAAAACTATTTCGTTAAAGGGACTCTTTGGTGAACCCAGTAAAGACCTTCAAATTAGTACAATGTTTTGTGACAGTCAAAGTGTCATCTTTCTTATGAAGATCAAATGTTTCATGAGAGAACAAAGCATATTAATGTTCTATATCATTTTGTCCGTGATATTATTGCTTGTGGTGATATTGTTGTGAGCAAAGTTAGTACTCATGAAAATCCTACAGATATGATGACTAAGTCACTTCCTATAACCAAGTTTGAGCATTGATTGGACTTAGATGGTGTTCACTGTTGAAGAACACCCATTAAGGGGTTTCATGGAAGAGGTGGAGAACTTGTTCATTGAGAATTCGTGGTGAAGAACTTGTTCGTTGAGAATTCGTGTCAAGGTGGAGATTGTTAGAGTTCAGTGACTCAAATCCTTGTTAAAATAAAATACAGTGGTAAAATAAATTAAAAGTAAAATACATATAGAACTATACTTCTTTTATTTTAAATTGATTAGAATAAGGTTTTTCAACATTACTACACTTCATCTATTTGACATTTATCAGAATAAAGTTTTTCAACCTATAGATAGATGTAGTCTAAACTCCTTTTGTATCATTCAAACTTCAACATTAGTGAATTTTCTTCTCCTCTGTCAATGATTTTTTTCCCGAAAGGGTTTCCACGTAAAATCTGTGTGCTCTTTTTTTTTCTTAATTTTTGCTTTGCGTTTGTTATATATTACTATTATCAACGTTACTTCAACAATTTCCAAATCAAAAATTTCATCTGATGATCCATCCTCCTCGATTTTCTTAAATTGGATTCATTCAACTCATTTTCGGATAGAACAAGTGTAAGTAATGTGTTATTTAGTTGATTTTGTCACGTTACTTCCATCCATTTTCCTTCATTGATCGAATATATATTACTATATATGTTATTGACATCTTTTTTCAGATCTAATTCCCTTTACAATGTTTCATTGATGAAGGACCAAATATGGCTGATTTGGAATGTCAGTAATTTTGGAAGTGATTCATATCTCCTATTGAAATATCACAAGAGTAAGTATTTTCATAGAAGCCAAATCCTAATCGTTTATCAAACATTTATTAAGGGTATTTTAATTATGGATTATTCATTTTGTGTTTAGATCTGAGATAGATTTAATTAAATCTGAAAGTAGGTAATAGAAGGAGTTTTCACATCATATTTTCTTAGAACAAGTGTGGGTTTAACTTATTATTAAATAAACGAATGTTATTCATTGTTAAATAAATTAATTAATAACGAAAACACTGTTGAGTTCTTCATAATACGAAACAATATGAATACACTATGTATTAAAAAAGGGATGCTAAACCCGTAAAAAGGGTGATTCTCAAGTAAGTATTCGAACTGATTATTTTGTGATCATATAATTATGTTGATGTTATTCAATATTGATTGTGAAAATATGTTTAAATTCCAATACTCATGATGTGTGATATGTTGGCATTATATGATATGCAAGATATATAAATCATGCAACTAATATTAAAATTGAGATATATGATATGCATGTTAAGTATGCCTACTGTACAGATTATAAATCTGATTCGCATGTTAAGCATGCCCTCTGAAATCATTGTTCATATGTCATATCACATGCATGGGGTTGGGATGATTATGAAAGGAGGAAGACTTTGGAAGTTTTACTGCAATATTAAGTGGCTTGGCCACAACGTTATTGAGTGGCTTGACCACAACGCTATTGAGTGGCATGCCCACAACGTGTAGCTTCTTTGCGATATTGAGTGTCTTGGCCATGACGTGGAGTGTTATTGGATGGACGAGTTCTGGGGAACTCTTTATTAGTGTGCAGCGGATATGGGTAAGAATGTTTTTGAAAAACTTGCACTGATTTCTGAAAAAAGCTCTGAATTGACATCCTCGTGCATACTACTATTTGAGAAATTGTGTTGATATATAAATTCTGCTTTTTTATGAAATGTGTGTTTAAATTACTAGTTGTTACCTAAGTTAAGACTCTGTGGAATTAATCTGTATAAAGTTTTTGTAATATTTTGATTTGTATTCTAAATTCCTGTTTAATACTTGAGTTAAAACTCACACTGATCTTTATATCTCACCCCTATTTGATTTTCTAACATTTTAGATAACCCCCGAGGTTAGGACATGGACACAGTTGATGGAGGAGTACTCGCACGATTTTTGAATAAATGTATTATAATTTATTATTTTGGTATTTGGATTGTTTAATTATTATTTTCAAACTGTGGCATGGGACATAACTTTGGGGATTTTTATTCTGATTTGCATAATTTGATTGCATGACATTAAGTTTCAAAAACTGCATAAATTAGTATTAGATAAGATTATGCATGAAACTTGGTTTTTATTAAAACCTAACAAAATCACTCTTTTCCACTACGATAATGAAAATAAGTTTTAGAAAAAAATACGAATTAGTTTTTGAGGTTTTAAATTTATTATTGATGTTTTATCAAATTTACATGAAATGTTGATTTTTAACAAAATATGATTTTTGTAAAAATTTTCGTTGCGATTTTTATAAAAATCTGTCAATATTACATTTTTTCGCTACAATTCTGAGAAACGAGTTTTTGATAAAACTAAACTTAGTTTTCAAAATTACTAATGTTTACAGATGAGATTTTCAGAGACATTTGATTTTTCTGAAGTTAACATGGTTTCCAGATAATGAAAAATAACCAAGTACCCTAGTTTTAAAGGAAAAGACAAATAAATTTGAAATATGATTGGAATTATGAAACTTTTACAAATAGTATACCAAAATCATCAATTTCTAAAATTTTCATATTTTTGCGAAATTAAGTTAAATATTCATTTTAACTAGTTTTGAACGACTTACGCAAATGGTTTAAAAAATATGTTTGAAAACTATGAAAGTTTTTCTGGGCCATTTCGGTGGTCAAAGTAGCTTTCTGAATTCAGCCATAACGACTGGGCTAGGTTTGGGAGGTAACATTTAGTGGTATCAGAGCTCGATTCAAAACTTGGACCGTGGATTTTTGTTTTGAGTCTGTATGCATATTTTAAAGGGGTATTTTAGGAACCATACCACAAGAAAATTTTCACAAGATCTTCAAAAAGTTAAATCTGAGAACTCCGATGTCGTTCCTAGGTTTGTACTATTACTACTAAACTGTAGATAAACTTTAAAATTACTTTGTTTAAAATTATATATATAAACTTTAAAATTTAGAGTGTAAAAACTCAAGAAATAATTAGACGTTCAATTTCTACACTATAGATTAATATAAAACTTTAGACTCAAGAAAATGATATGAAAAGCCAAGGTATGAGAACTCATGGTATGTGAATTTGATGAACGCAATGTTGTGTAACAGTCCGGTTAAGACCCTAGTTGGAATAGTGGTTTTCGGACCACAAATCCGAGTCTGAAAAATATTTTAATATTATTTTTGGTGCTTGCAATACGAGAATAGGCATGTGTGAAAGTTTCATGGTTTAATTTATCCGATTGTGTGTTTAATTTGATATAAAGATTTAATTGCATAAAATGCAAAATTAGCATGCCATGTGTTAAAAATATCTATGTGTTATGTCTTTATAATGTAGTGGCCTTATGAAGTAATTAAGCCATTATATAAGTAAGTAGATGGTTAATGGACATTTATAACCAACCATTATATAAGTTTATATGTTTAATAATAAGGCTAAATTGGTAATTGAGTTAATAATATGCATTAAAATAAAACAAACATTAAAAGATGGCTATTGTCATCTTGTTTAGCCGAATTATCAAAGAAAAAGAAAGAAGAAAACTAAGCTAGGTTTCGGCTATGTTCAAGCAAAATTAAGGTATGTTTTGGTTTTGGTTTTTGATAATTTCTACGTTTTTGTAATCGTTGCTTCGAGTACTACAAAACCCATGCCTTATTTTTGGAATTTGATGAAGAATTTGAAATGTGCCATTGATGAATGCTTGAGCTTTGTGCTGTTAGTTGATGAAATATGAAATATATGTGTTAGATTAGCATGTTTTGTCTTTGGATTTTTGATAAATTTGAGTAATTTGGAATAAATTGTGAAAATAATATTTTGATGGACTAAAATATGAAATAAATGAAAAAAATGGGCTGCTAGAGACCTATAGAGAATTCGGCTAAGCATGGGTTATATTGAATTATGTATATTTTGTGAAATAGGGACTTAAATGTCAAGATGTGAAAATGTGAGGGCTAATTTGTAAAATGCCCTAAATGTGTGCTTTTGGATTGAATTGAATGATTTGGTGAATAAAAGAGTTAAATTTGAATATGTATAGATCAAGAACCAAAGAAAACAGATTTAGGTCGAGGAAAGTCGAAAGTGATCGAGTAGTCGAATCCGTCCGTTTATTCAGAAATACGAGATAAGTCTATATACAAATAAATGTATTTGGATTGATTTGTTTATGTTCGTATGAAATTGAAATGTGATAAATGATTATGGAAGATATACATGTGTAATCTGAGAAAGTATCGACAAAGTGTCAAAGTCTGAAAAGTCCCGTACGAACCTTAGGAATAGAAAGGATTTATATGTCATGACATAGGTTTCTGTTATGTGATATCGTGTAAGACCACGTTTGGGACGTTGGCGTCGATTTGAGATTATGTGTAAGACCATGTCTGGGACATTAGCATCGTACTTGAGTCATGTAAGACCCTGTTTGGGACAGTGGTATCGATATTTGATTTCATGTAAGACCATGTCTGGGATGTTGGCATTGTACGAGTATTCCGAGTATCCTATTTGATTCCGAATGGTTCAACGGGCAATTTCGAGAAATGAAATACTATGTGAAATGCGTTGTAACATCCTAGATTAGGGGTTATGCGTTTGGAGCATAACTCAAGTGTTAGTAGGTTTTAAGTATGTTTGGAGGTGTTTTAAGGGTTTTTACAACCCAAGGATGAAAGGGAAAGCTTTGGGAAAATGTTGAATTTTAAGTATAAAAGGGGAGTGGGTGAAGGAGCCCTTAAGGAAAAATTGGGAATTTCGGACATGAAAGTCCGGTGGTAAAGTGGCTCCCATGCGCCACTTAAAGGCCTGGAAGTAACGCTAGTAAGGGCTTGGGTTCGAATCAAGGTGGCAGCAAGGTGTTTTATTTTTTTGGGTTTTGGCGTTAAAAGGAAGGAGGCCTTAAAAGAAGTCATGTAGTCTATGACACAAAACGGCGCCTTGGCAAAGTGGTTCCCATGCGCCACTTAGGAGTTGGAGGTGAGGATGGGCGCAGGTTCGAATGGCTGGAGCAGCATTATGCGTTTTATTTTTATATATGCGGTGATGGGCTTAAGTAGGAAGGCTTTAAAAGTAAATGATGGGGTTTTATGACATGAAAGTCAATTGGGAAGGTTGGAAAGGGGCGTTAAGGGAGGCTGCTGTTGTTGCCTTCACCAGGTCATTGGTTCGAACCCCAGGGGCTGCACTTTGGGTATTTTTTTATTTTATTTCTTTTTTTTCAATGCTGCTGGCGTGAATGGGAGAGTGTTGGTTCAATTTTGGACTCTCAAATTCGGCTGGAAGGGTGTTGTAGTAGTTTATTTTATTTTGAATTGTTGAAGAGGTGGATAGGAGATAAATATTAGTATTTTATTATTTGAAGAGGTGATAAAAGTAAGAGATAAATATTATTCTTTTTGGGTGATAATTAAGCTGGAATTATCACCAAAATAGGAGGGTATTTGCCGATTATTGGACTCCTTGGGGGCTGTCCATATTTGATTTTGTTACAGCATAGAAGTGCCCAAAATTTCTAGCAAATTCTTTTCTTCTTTCTCCCTTCATTGTGCTGCCGAATTCTCCCTTAAACTCTTAGCCAAAATTGTTCAGAAATTTCCAGCATTGTTGGTTCTTCTAAGCCAAATACACCCTCCTCCTTCACTAAAATTCCAGCCCTTCCAGTTGTGCTTAAGCCGAATCTTTCCCCCCTAACCAAGGGTGCTGCCGAATTCAATAGGAACCAATTTCTCATAAGGTACTCTGAGATTTTGATGTACTCGATACAACCCTCTAGCAGTCGGTTTTGGGACTAATTAAGGCTTCGGGATTTGTTTGGAAATCAAATCCGTTCAAGGGTCAAGATCTAGCATCGTAGATCGGCTTCTCGAGATCTAGGAATTACGATAGTAACAGGTGTGTAAGATCTCTCTACACACTTTATTAATTTACATGCTGTTATTATTTGCCTTAGATCTTTTGTTTGTGGTTAGCTTGTGGCAAAATCATGGATATCGGGTAAGTCCCCTAACTTGTAATTTTTTATATATGTTTGCATGCCATCACATGATGTTTAATACTATGACATGATTTATGAAATTTGATGTATAAGCATGTGATGGTGGGATTGATGAGAGGAGAGGATGAACTATGGATCGTCGTCGGTGGTTTTGACCACAAGATGGGTTGGCCCCATCAGATTATTGTGACCTATGGTCATCAGTGGTTTTGACCACAACGATTGATTATTTGCGACTAAGTCCCAGTGGTTTGGTACCACCAGTGGTTTTGACCACATTTGATATATGGTGACCTATGGTCATCGGTGGTTTTGACCACACGATGGGTTGGCCCCATCATCGATTTGTGACTCTAAGTCATCGGTGGTTTTGACCACCGGTGGTTTTGACCACACGGGGTAGAAAAGGAGTATGGATGGTTAGGTTGGGTTGCATGTGGATGTTTATTAATGACTTGTGTATGAGTTACCTTACCGGGTGGGGATTACACACCGAGTCTTGGTGACTCACCCCCTTCCTTTACCATTTTGCGAGATGAGTAGAACGCGGAGATGGAGCCGAGAGGACTCGAGGCGCCATGCTTATCGATGGATTTGAAATTACTTTGTTTAGGTTAATCTTATTTTTTTAAAGTCTTTTAATTTGGGTTGTAATAAGGCCGCTAATTCTTGGATGTTTATTTTATTGCTTTACTTTACTCATGTTATTACAAATGGAATCTTATAAAAATTAATTGAATCTGGTTAAAAGTAACTTTTCTAACTTAATAACTTTTACGAGTTTTCAAAGAAGTTACCATCGGGTAACAAAATTCACCACTTCAATAATGATTTTGAAAGTTCCTTAAATTTTAAATAATCGAGACAGTTTCAAAGAGTTCATCAACCCAACCATGTTTATAAAGCCCAATTGAGTTTTCAAACACCGTTTTAAAACCTTAGCTAAATTTTATCAAATTTTCACCAAACTTTCAAATTGGTCCAAATTATTTTACTCCGTGACATACCAGATCCGGTCAGGACTCATGGGCCAGGTGTGGGGTGTTACAAATTGGTATCAGAGCCCAGTTCAAAGCTCTTTGTGGGGCCCAAGGCCCAAAAATGTTTTGGTAGGCCTTTTGAACTATTTTGGGTTTTGAACAAAGATGGCACCGAGTCTCCGGCACCTATCCGCCGAGGTAAGTACTCCTAACTTCTGTATGATTTATTTTCTGTAGAAGGGTAGGAAGCACAGAACGTAGAAAGTATGATAGGTGTTTGAATTTTAGGACTAGCCCACTCCAATGTAATACATAAAACTTTAAAAGCCTAATTAAACAAACCTAGGACCAAGTCGCGAGTTAGGGTGTGGTAACCCTTGTGCGCATGTCTAGGATTGGATCCGAAGAGCTTGGTACTTAAGCACCCTAGTGACTCACCTCCTCTTCGCGGGATTCCTACTGGTGCGTAGCTTCTGGTTCACCCTAACCAAGAGGACTCTTGTCTTAGGCTAAACACGCTAAATAAAACCCGAAAGGGATTAGCCATGTTTTAAGGAAAACTCTAGTTTTAAAATCACTAAAATATCTCTTTTAAATAGTAGGACAAATTTATTTTGGAAAATTTTCAAAATATTCTCGATTTATCAAAATTACCAAAATGCCCCTAGTGGAAAAATTACTTAAAATGCCCTTGGTTTTAGAATTTACCATATTACCTCGATTTCAATAAATTCTCAAATTTTGTATTTCAAAATAATACCTGACTTTGGAAATTCACAAAATTACCCTCGATTGACAAATTACCAAAATACCTGGTTTCCAAAATTTCGCTATATCTTTAATTTTACAAATTTTGAAATACCCCAGCTTTGGAAATTTCAAAGTGTCCTGATTTATTAAAGTTTTAAAATATCTCTGGTTTATTACGAAAATACCCTCAGTAGGAAAATGACGAAAATACCCAGGATAGAAAGCATGAAATGCTAGAAGAGTGAAAGTGTATGAAAGGTATTAAGGAATGTGATATTCCGAAGTAGAATAGTGAACTCGAATGAACCTTTGTGTGATCGAAAGAACAACTTTTGAAAACTTCGTTTCACAAAACTGTTCGCGGATTAACAAAGGGGAACAAAAGTACTAATGCATAAAACTCTTTAATCAGATTAAATTAATGCGTTAGAAATGAGTTCTAGGGGATGTGTTAGATTTGTTAAGATCGTGAGTGCTTGTGACATAAGCGTAGTGCGGTGAGTTAGGATGTACGATTATTCGTTAGTAAGTAATTTCGAGGACGAAATTATTTTTAAGGAGGGTAGAACTGTAACATCCTAGATTAGGGGTTATGCGTTTGGAGCATAACTCAAGTGTTAGTAGGTTTTAAGTATGTTTGGAGGTGTTTTAAGGGTTTTTAGAACCCAATGATGAAAGGGAAAGCTTTGGGAAAATGTTGAATTTTAAGTATAAAAGGGGGAGCTGGGTGAAGGAGCCCTTAAGGAAAAAATTGGGAATTTCTGGACATGAAAGTCCAGGTGGTAAAGTGGCTCCCATGCGCCACTTAAAGGCCTGGAAGTAACGCTAGTAAGGGCTTGGGTTCGAATCAAGGTGGCAGCAAGGTGTTTTATTTTTTTGGGTTTTGGCGTTAAAAGGAAGGAGGCCTTAAAAGAAGCTGGGGCGAGTCTATGACACAAAACGGCGCCTTGGCAAAGTGGTTCCCATGCGCCACTTAGGAGTTGGAGGTGAGGATAGGCGCAGGTTCGAATGGCTGGAGCAGCATTATGCGTTTTATTTTTATATATGCGGTGATGGGCTTAAGTAGGAAGGCTTTAAAAGTATATGATGGGGTTTTATGACATGAAAGTCAATTGGGAAGGTTGGAAAGAGGCGTTAAGGGAGAGGCTGCTGCTATTGCCTTCACCAGGTCACTGGTTCGAACCCCAGGGGCTGCACTTTGGGTATTTTTTTATTTTATTTCTTTTTTTTTCAATGCTGCTGGCGTGAATGGGAGAGTGTTGGTTCAATTTTGGACTCTCAAATTCGGCTGGAAGGGTGTTGTAGTAGTTTATTTTATTTTGAATTGTTGAAGAGGTGGATAGGAGATAAATATTAGTATTTTATTATTTGAAGAGGTGATAAAAGTAAGAGATAAATATTATTCTTTTTGGGTGATAATTAAATTTGGAATTATCACCAAAATAGGAGGGTGTTTGCCGATTATTGGACTCATTGGGGGCTGTCCATATTTGATTTTGTTCTGAAGATAGAAGTGCCCAAAATTTCCAGCAAATTCTTTTCTTCTTTCTCCCTTCATTGTCGCGAATTCTCCCTTAAACTCTTAGCCAAAATTGTTCGTAAATTTCCAGCATTGTTGGTTCTTCTAAGCCAAATACACCCTCCTCCTTCACTAAAATTCCATCCCTTCCAGTTGTGCTTAAGCCGAATCTTTCCCCCCTAACCAAGGGTGCTGCCGAATTCAATAGGAACCAATTTCTCATAAGGTACTCCGAGATTTTGATGTACTCGATACAACCCTCTAGCAGTCGGTTTTGGGACTAATTAAGGCTTCGGGATTTGTTTGGAAATCAAATCCGTTCAAGGGTCAAGATCTAGCATCGTAGATCGGCTTCTCGAGATCTAGGAATTACGATAGTAACAGGTGTGTAAGATCTCTCTACACACTTTATTAATTTACATGCTGTTATTATTTGCCTTAGATCTTTTGTTTGTGGTTAGCTTGTGGCATAATCATGGATATCGGGTAAGTCCCCTAACTTGTAATTTTTGATATATGTTTGCATGCCATCACATGATGTTTAATACTATGACATGATTTATGAAATTTGATGTATAAGCATGTGATGGTGGGATTGATGAGAGGAGGGGGATGAACTATGGACTGTCGTCAGTGGTTTTGACCACAAGATGGGTTGGCCCCATTAGATTATTGTGACCTATGGTCATCAGTGGTTTTGACCACAACGATTGATTATTTGCGACTAAGTCCCAGTGGTTTGGTACCACCGATGGTTTTGACCACATTTGATATATTGTGACCTATGGTCATCAGTGGTTTTGACCACACGATGGGTTGGCCCCATCATCAGATTTGTGACTCTAAGTCATCAGTGGTTTTGACCACCAGTGGTTTTGACCACACGGGGTAGAAAAGGAGTATGGATGGTTAGGTTGGGTTGCATGTGCATGTTTATTAATGACTTGTGTATGAGTTACCTTACCGGGTGGGGGATTACACACTGAGTCTTGGTGACTCACCCCCTTCCTTTACCATTTTGCAGATGAGTAGAACGCGGAGATGGAGCCGGAGAGGACTCGAGGCGGCCATGCTTATTAGTGGATTTGAAATTACTTTGTTTAGGTTAATCTTATTTTTTTTAAAGTCTTTTAATTTGGGTTGTAATAAGGCCGCTAATTCTTGGATGTTTATTTTATTGCTTTACTTTACTCATGTTATTACAAATGGAATCTTATAAAAATTAATTGAACTGGTTAAAAGTAACTTTTTTAACTTAATAACTTTTACGAGTTTTCAAAGAAGTTACCATCGGGTAACAAAATTCACCACTTCAATAATGATTTTGAAAGTTCCTTAAATTTTAAATAATCAGACAGTTTCAAAGAGTTCATCAACCCAACCATGTTTATAAAAGCCCAATTGAGTTTTCAAACACCGTTTTAAAACCTTAGCCAAATTTTATCAAATTTTCACCAAACTTTCAAATTGGTCCAAATTATTTTACTCCGTGACATACCAGATCCGGTCAGGACTCATGGGCCGGGTTTGGGGTGTTACATGCGTAATCGTTTCAGGTACGTTTGAGATGTACTCTATGTTTGAGTAGAAAAGGTAAGCATATGTGATTTTGCTAAAGAGAAATATGTGAATAGAAATGTTGAGACATAATGTGATATATGTATGAATGTGATATGATCCAAAGAAATACATGGAGATGAGATTTGTTGATAAGCAAATGGTTAGATACCATTGAGCTAGAAAGGATAAATATGAATAAGCTATTGAGATAAGTTAAAGTTCTTGTATATGAAATGGTTATAAATGTTTATTATGATAAGTTTATTTTTATATGGCTTATTAAGCTTTTGAAAGCTTACTTTGTGTGTGTTTGCATTGTCTTATAGATCATTAAAGCTACGGAAGGCTCGGGGATCGTCGAGGATCATCACCACACTATCAAACTCCATTTTGGTATCTTTTGAATGTGTACATAGTTAAATATGGCATGTATAGGCTAGTTAGTTTGGGATTATGTTTTGAGTTGTTTATAAATAGCCATGTGATATGGCTAGATGATGATTATGATATGAATCAGCAGTTCATGCTAAATGATGCATAGTTTGGTATGGTTTGGTGGCTAATGTTTGAGCTAATGAGATGGTCAAATCTATGATAATATCTATGATGCAAAAATTAGCATATTGTTGATGATGGATTGACACTTTGAATTGGTAAGCTTTTGAATGGTTTATACTTAGAAATGTTTGTGATGAGTTTGAGATAAATGTTGCATAAGTTGGTATGTTTGATATGTTCTTGAATGGTTAGAAAAGATGGTCATTTTGATATGATTTGAATTGGTATAACGTTTGTAGCTATAACCTAATGTGTGGGTGGCAATTTGGCCTTGTAAATGGCCTATAATTGCCCACACGGTTGAGCACACGGGCGTGTGGCTCGACCGTGTCCTTCATGATTGTGTTTCAAAAACAAGTCAGTTTCGACCACGGGCTAGACACACGGGCGTGTGACTGGCCGTGTGGTGCAAGTCAGTGTCGACCACGGGTGAGGCACACGGGCGTGCCTCAGGCCGTGTGGACAAGTCAGTATGTATGCCCTGTTTTGCCACGGCTTGGACACACGGGCGTGTCTGAGGCCGTGTGAGGCACACGGCCTGCCCACACGGGCGTGTGACCTCTATAACTTTGAAAATGTTTGATTTTCAGAAAAATTTTGTATGATCTCAGTTTAGTCCCGACCCCATTCTAATGCATGATTAGGGTCTTGTAGACCTCATTAAGGGACTATATGCTTGTATTCCGCTATGATTTGATGATGTTATACTTTATAACGCGAAATGCTCGTAAAAGTCTCTGATTTGTCTGGTAATGCCTCTTAACCCTAGACCGACGATGATTACGGGTTAGGGGTGTTACATTTGATTGGTATCAGAGCTACAATTTAGTCGATTCTAGGACTAACGTAGCGTGTGAGAGTCTAGAAATACATGCCATTTATACGAACTGTGATAGTGTGATGAATCCTGACGTATAAAATGTGTTTTCGTATAGTAAATGGATCCCGAAAGAGCTGTAGCTGATGACGTTGAAAGTAACGCACCTGTTCCTGCTCAAGGGATAGCGCCATGTGATTCGAGACCGGCTACTAGCGATCAGGAAGGAGAGGCTAAACAAGCCTTCTTCCAAATGATGAATGAGTGGTTCACTCAATACGTTAGAACAAATCCGACTATTTCACAACCTCCGCCCCCACCCAATCCTCCTCAGACTTCTGTTGTACCACCGGTTATGAACTTGAATCTGTTGAATAAGCCTCCGGTCGATAAAATCCATAAATATGGGGCTGAAGAGTTCAGGGCTACCAATGAAGATGTTGCTAAGAAAGTTGAGTTTTGGCTTGAGAACACAATTCGAGTGTTTGATGAAATGTCATTGACTCCTGATGAATATATAAAATGTGTCATTTCATTGCTATGAGATGCAGCTTATCAGTGGTAGAAGACTTTGATTTTTGTTGTACCAAAAGAACGGGTTACATGGGTTTTCTTTCAGTCTGAATTCCGAAAGAAATATATCAGTCAAAGATTTATAGATCAGAAATGGAAAGAATTTTTGGAATTGAAATAGGGTCACATATCCGTCACTGAATACGAATGAGTGTTCGTGAGATTAAGTCAATATGCTCGGGAATGTGTTTCGACTGAAGAAATAATGTGTAAAAGGTTTGAAGACGGCTTGAATGAAGATATCCGTTTGCTAGTTGGAATTCTTGAAATAAAAGAGTTTATTGTGCTTGTTGATCGAGCGTGTAAAGCTGAAGCACTCGGGAAAGATAAAAGAAAAGCTGAGACAGAAGCTAGAGATGTGAGAAAGAGATTCTCAAGTAAATTATTTCAGTCTGCCTCAAAGAAATTCAGAGATGAATATAGTCGTTCAAAGACTAATGTAGGACATTCGAACAGAGATCAAGTTAGATCGCAGTCGAACTCCAAAGCTCCAGCAACTTCGATGGCTAGTGTGAGAAATGTTCGATCTGAACGACTTGAATGTAAACATTGTGGTAAAAGACATCCAGGTAGTTGTAGATTGAATGATCGAGTCTGTTTCAAATGCGGATCACTAGATCATTTCCTCCGAGATTGTCCTGAGTCTGTTGAACAAGAGATTGTACGGAATCCAAAGTCAGATAATGCTTCAGCTAGATGTAGACCTTCTCGTAACACAAGGAATGTCAGTGGTAGTGTAACACCCCAAACTAGGCCTAGACGTCACGATCGGATCTGACGTGTCACATCGAAGTGTTGTTTGAAGATCGGGCTTGTCGATAAAAGTTCGTTACTAAATTTTATATTTTTTTTGAAAACGTTAGGGTTGTAAAATCAAAACTTGTTATTTGCTTATTGGTCATGTCATTTATTAATCAGGATTAAATATCGCGGAAGCTTGTTCTAGTTGTCAACTTTAAGGTTTGAAAATCGTAATTTTCTTTAGAAACCGTTATTGTTTTAAAAACCTGTGTTTCCTAATCTAGCAGGTTTAAATTAAAAGAAAACACCAAATAAAAGTTAAAACCCCAAATGGCCATATTACAAAAATATCAACCCCGAATTAAAGTATTTAAAAGGCTAGATATAAATTAAAATACTGGCAAACATGTGGCCACCTCCGAGTCCCTCGCAGCTCCAAATCCTCTAAGGCTGGGGATTACCTGTACAGTTAAAAGCAAAGGGTGAGTTACGAGAACTCAGTGTGTAATCCCCTATCATGCAGTAACAGTCTGGGTCTGAGCCTTATTCAATAGCAGATCAGTCTGGGCTTTAGCCCTATACAGTAACAGAGTGGGTCTAATCCCAAAATCATAAACAAAGGTGCAATGCAGATGCAACCCAACCCAATCCAAACCAACACACCACCCGCACCAACCAACACACCATGTGGGGACCAAGTCTACCCACCCACTAACACACTCAATATCGCAAAGATAGTCGCTAATAATAACGCATCAAAGCTGCTAATAACAGTAAACGTGGCCAAGCCACTAAAATCAGTATACGTGGCGAAGCTACTAAAACGATAAAAACGTGGCAGAGCCACTAGTACAGTACTTCCTCTAGATCAAAAACCCAAACCCAATGCAGAATGTCGTGTCATAAATAATTTGTGTATGCAGTATGTCACAACAATAATCAATCATATAAATATTTTACACACATCACTTAAACTACCACTAGGGGTATAATGGTCATTTTGTCGGTTAAGGATAAAACGGTAATTTTCACCCCTCAGGGGTATTTCTGTAATTTTATCCTTTGAGGGTATTTCGGTAATTTTTGTCCTATAACGACCTTCCCAAAGGCCTACAGTCACCTCAAGCAACACAGATACCCTTTTTGGTCGAAACGGTGTAATTGGGCCCAAAGCCCAGTTTTTGGCCCAAGTGGGGCCACACGAGCCCAATTTCGATCATGGCTATACAGACTTCGCAGCCCAATCCATTATCTGTCACTATTGTGAATTTTACCCATGTGGGGCCCAATGGGCCTACATGGCCCATCTCGGCCCAACGAGGCCCATTACGACCTAAGCCCACGAGAATGTTCGTGACAGCCTCAACGGTCTATCACCAACGATTGTGGCTCAGTTTTCCCCTACGAGCATTTGCACACTGAAGAGCCCTCAGATGCCGAAGTCTCGGCTTTTCGGCTTTTTCCGATTCACAGTAGCACAAGAGTATGAGAACACATTTATCCAGCGTTTAAACAGTACGGTATTGGGCGAACGATTACACACTTGTTATGGGTTGTAGTTAGAAGCGCTTCCAAGATACCTATGATAACAATCGTCCCATTAATTAGTCACAACCCTTGTTAATCCATAATATTGAACCGCTTTAATCAAATTAACTTCACTTACCACGAAACAAAAGATCCTTTGCAGTGGAAGGGTAATCGGCCTACCCCCTTGGCTAAGGAAAATGAGTCCCTAGCAACATTCGACGAGAAAGAAAGTGTTAGCAATACAAATTTCCACGGCAACAAAGGGGAAAAGCCTTTCGGCCCAAGAGAAAAAAATCGAATAAGGAGAAAAAGCCAACCTAGATTCGGCTATAGTCACCACTTACCAATCCAATCGAAGAGGTTCGGAAACAGTTAGAAACGAAGAGAAGAAGATAGGCCCTAGTAGATTCGGCTGACACAAGAAGAAAGAAAGTGTTTGGCTATCTTGCAGAGAAAAGAAAAGAATGACAAGAGGGAAAAGAAGAGTTGTGTTCGGCCAAAGGAGAAACCAAAGAAGAAAAAGGTAATTCGGCAGAAAGTAGGCAGCAACAGAGAAATAACGATGAAAAGAAGAAAGAATGATAAGACCCAAATGGTAAAAGTTTGCACGAGACACCACCCAAAAGGAGTAAATCCCGAAATGCAACAAAAGAAAAACTTAAAAAACAAAGAGAATATTCGGCTTCCTCACTCACCCAAATTTCCGAAATTGCACAATTGAGCACCCCCTAGCCGAAATTCCCTTACTCATCTCTTCCCAAATTCGGCTAAGACTCCAACACTCCCCAACTCCCTCAAACTCTCCACCAAATCCTCCTTGAATTGCTCACAGCCTCCCATTCGAATTTTTTGACCAAGTCTTCAACCTCCTCTGCAGAGTTTTATCCAAACTCTACCTCTTGCACCATCAAACCATAAAATAAAATCCCCTATTTGCTTGTCATGGTATTCGAACCCCACTCCTATTGCCATCTCAGTGACGCCACAGCCACTAAGTCACAAGCTCTCTTTGTGACACATAAACGCACACACTTATACATAAGTCCTACTGCTAACAGCCAATTCCACTTAAGGGCAAAAATTAAAAGTTTTCCAAAGCCCAGACTCGGACCCCGGCTTCTTAAAAACCCCCAAATACACTCAAATAACTAGCCGTTCAAGCACTACATGGAATTTAAGAAAATTTAGTAAAATTACAAACCCCACATTTTTGGGGCGTTACAACTCTACCCCATTAAAGAAATTTCAACCTCGAAATTTACCTGGTCGGAAGAGGTAAGGGTATTGCTATCGCATCGCCTCCTCAGGCTCCCACGTGCCTTCCTCTAAACCGTGATTACGCCAAAGCACCTTGACCAACGGAACAAATTTTCTCCTTAATACTTTAACGTCACGATCCAGTATCTGCACCAGTTCTTCCTCAAAGGTCAGATCAGGTCTAACCTCGATCTCCTCCGCTAGCACTATATGTGAGGGATCAGAGCGGTATCGCCTCAGCATGGAGACGTGGAACACATCATGTATCCAGTTTAACTCAGGAGGCAGCTCCAGTTGATAGGTGACCCATCCCACACGCTTTAATATCCTATAAGGTCCAATGAATCTAGGGCTCAGTTTGCCTTTCCGTCCAAATCTCAAAATCTTCTTCCACTGTGAGACCTTCAAGAAGACATAATCTCCCACAGAGTACTCTATCTCTTTACGTTTTAAATCCGCATATGACTTCTGCCTATCAGCTGCTTCCTTTAACCGATCTCGGATCAACTTTACCTTTTCTTCGGTTTCAAAAACTAACTCTGGCCCCAAAACTCATCGCTCACCAAGTTCTGTCCAACAGGTTGGGGTGCGACACCTACGACCATATAACGCCTCGTACGGTGCCATCTGAATACTGGCTTGGTAGCTGTTGTTATATGTAAACTCTGCTAACGGCAAGTAGTCTTCCCAACTACCTTTAAAATCAATTACACAGCTTCTTAGCATGTCATCCATTATCTGAATCAGCCTCTTCGACTGACCGTCTGTCTAAGGGTGAAACGCCGTGCTGAAATCCAGCTTTGTACCCAAAGCCTCATGTAACACTTTCCAGAATCGTGATGTGAATCTAGGGTCTCTGTCCAAAATGATAGACACTGGTACCCCATGCAGTCGCACAATCTCAGCCACGTATAACTTAGCCAACTTCGGCAGTGAATAATCAGTGCGGACCGGTATGAAGTGGGCAGATTTAGTCAGTTGGTCAACAATAACCCATACCAAATCCTTCTTAGTAGGCGTCAAGGGTAGTCCAATAACAAAGTCCATGGTTACCCTCTCCCACTTCCAAAGTGGAATTTTAATGGGTTGCAGTAATCCAAAAGGCAGTTGATGCTCAGCCTTAACTTGCTGGCATGTCAGACACTTACCCACGAAATCAGTAACCTCGCGCTTAAGCCCTGGCCACCAGTACAGTTCATGCAGATCTCGGTATAACTTGTTTTCGCCAGGATGCATAGCGCATAGACTACTATGCGCCTCTCGCAGTATAGATTGCCTTAACTCAGAATCCCTCGGTACACAGACTCTCCCACGGAAGCATAGTATTCCCTCACTATTCAACCCAAAATCTGCAATCTCCCCCTTCTCAACCAGTCGAAAACGAGGAACATACAATTCATCCAGCAACTGCTTCTCCTTAATTTGATCAATCCAGGTCGTCTCACTTGGAGTTTAGCCAACAGACTACCATCCTCAAATAGGCTGAGACGAGCGGGCATTACTCTCAGATCAGATACAACCTTACGGCTCAGTGCATCCGCTACTATGTTAGCTTTTTCCGGATGGTCCTCAATTGAGCAATCATAATCCTTAAGCAACTCTATCCATCTTCGTTGCCTAAGATTCAACTCCTTCTTAGTAAGGAGGTACTTGAGGCTTTTATGGTCGGTGTAAATAATAGACTTCTCACCGTATAAATAATGTGTCCAAATATTCAGTGCGAATACCACCGCAGCTAACTCCAAGTCGTGAGTGGGGTAATTCACCTCGTGAGGCTTAAGCTGGTGAGACGCGTAAGCAACCACCTTACCCTCTTGCATCAACACACATCCCAATCCAGTGTTCGACGCATCACTTTAGACAATGAATTCCTTCCCAGACTTTGGCTGTATTAACATCGGGGCTTCAGTCAGAACCTTTTTCAGTTTCTCAAAACTCTCATGCTGCTTATTAGTCCAGTTGAAGGGTACCCCTTTACGCAGTAACTTAGTCAGAGGTGCAGCAATCAGTGAGAACCCCTCAACAAAACGTCTGTAATACCTAGCCAGACCCAGGAAACTTTGAATCTTAGATACCGTCTTCAGTGGTTTCCATTCCAATACGGCTTCAATTTTCCTAGGATCAACTCTAATCCCCTCGGCAGACACCACATGACCCAGAAATGTCACTTCCCGCAACCAGAACTCACACTTGCTAAACTTTGCATAAAGCTGCTTTTTCCTCAGTATTTGCATTACAATTCAAAGATGCGAATCATGATCCTCCTCGATTCTTGAATACACCAGAATGTCATCTATAAATACCACTACGGACTGGTCCAAATACGGCTAGAATACCCGGTTCATCATATCCATGAAAGCAGCTGGTGCATTCGTCAACCCAAACGGCATGACTAGAACTCGTAATGCCCATAACGAGTCCTGAACGCAGTCTTATACACATCCGCCTCCTTAACCCTTAGCTGATGGTACTCAGATCGAAGACTATCTTGGAGAAAACTGCAGCTCCCCGCAGCTAGTCAAATAGATCATCTATCCTTGGTAAAGGGTACTTGTTCTTAATCGTCAGTTTGTTCAGTTGACGATAATCGATGCACATGCGCATGGATCCATCTGTCTTCTTCAGGAATAACACCGATGCTCCCCACGGTGACACACTCAGCCGAATGAATCCTCGGTCCAGTAGCTCTTGAATTTGAGCCTTTAATTCCACCAGCTCCTTCGGTGCCATCCTATAAGGGGCGATGGACACCGGAGGCAACCCAGGAAGCTCTTCGGGGAATACATCCGGAAACTCCTTCACAGTTCTGACATCCCCAATAGAAGGACCTTTAGAATCAGACATGCTGACATAAGCTAAGAACGTTTCGCAACCCTTGCGAACCAGTTTCTCGGCCCTTAATGCTGAGATTACATTAGACAGATAATCCCTTCGCTCCCCTATCACAACCACCTCCTCATCCTTAGAAGACTTCAATACCATACGCTTAGAAGCGCAATTCAAATTCGCATGGTGTTTCACTAGCCAATCCATACCCAAAATAAGATCGAATTCGCCAAACGGCAATTCCATCAAATCCGCCGGAAAGACAACCCCTTGGACCTCTAGGAGCACGTCTCTAAACAGCTTATTCACTCTAATCGACTGTCCTAGTGGACTTATCACCGTTATTTCACTATCAGTAACTTCAAACTGAATACCCAACGTCGCAAACACAGTACATGCAACATACGAGTGTGTAGACCTAATATCAATTAAAGCAGTGTATGGTACATTATAAATTAGGAATGTACCAGTTATGACGTCCGGGGCGTCGCCATCCTCTCGGCGCCGAGCAGTATAGACCAACGATGGCTGTCTCGCCTCAGTGTTACTAGCACCTCTGCCCAGTGCTCCACGACCTCTACCCAAACCATTTCCCCCTCTGGCCTGACCACGGCCTCTCGGTGGCTGCTGACCACCTCTCCCTGGCTGAACATAGCCCTGACCTGAGGCTTGCATCTGAACAGGCCTCTGAGTACAATTTTAAACCTGATGATCCATGAACCCACATCTAAAGCACGCCCCAGTTCTTTTCCAGCACTCACCCTAGTGAGATCTCCCACAAACAGCGCAAGGCTGCGGTCTAGCAGTAACAACAGGAACCCCAGCTCGGACTGGCCCATCAAATCTAGGCTTCTTATTAGGCCAACCAAAAGAACTTGAGGGCCCAAAATCCCTCTTATTTTTGCCTCTATCCTTCTCACGATTCTGGCGCTTTGAGCGCTTCACATCCTCAGCAATTTTTGCCTTCTCAACAAGGGCAGCAAAGTCTCTTTCCCTTTGCAGAGCTATCAGCACCCGTAACTCATCTCGGAGGCCATCCTCGAACTGCACACAGCGTTCATACTTTGTCGTGAATATGCCCCGAGCATACCAACTCAACCGTAGGAACTCTGCCTCATACTCTGATACAGACATATTCCCCTGGACCAGACTCAAAAATTTCTTCCTCCGGGAATCCACGTAACTCGCCCTAACATATTTTACTTGAAAGGCCGCCTTAAAGAAGTCTCATGTCAAGCGGTTGACCTGTGTGTATCCCCTCATAGCGAGCCACCATTTTTATGCCTCGTCTCGCAGTAAAGACACTGCTCCCTTCAATTTCTGTTCCACAGTACAGTCGAGGTCATCCATTATTCACTCGGTAGCCTCTAACCAATATTCTGCCACATTCGGGGCTACACCAGAAACACCCCTGAAGATTTCTGCTCCATTAGACTGGAGTCGCTCAGAAATTGACCCTCGGCCTACTGACCCAGTACTTGCTCCAGCAACCATTTCAAGAACACGCAGCATCGCTTGGGATAAAGCATCATCCGCAATCGCTCAGTCATGAGACCCTGTCTCAGTTACTGGTGAGGCTGGCGCCTCTCTAGCCGGCATGTGTCCCGATGCTGAAGACCCAGCCCTAGCACCTCGGCCTCTACCGCGGCCATGCGTACCCCTTCCACGACCTCTTGTGCTCATATCGATGTAGTGTATTTATCTGATTTAAGAGTTTTATGCATCAGCTTATAATTCCAATAATTATTAATGGATATTTTATGATAAACAGTAATTAGAGTTGTTTTTGCAGATCGAAACCTCACTACAGTTTTCAGTTTACTCTAGCTAAAGAGTTTCAGTGCACTACTACTATCCATGGTAGTTTCTTAGTGTAATCATTTCAGTATATAATAGAAAATAGTGTCAGAGAACTTACAGATTTGGTGCCAGAGACTCGGCGTGCCACACTTTCAGTAACAACATTCCTTTACAAACCAAAATTTTGATAGATTTAGAAAATTTTCAAAAACCCATTCCACAGCCGAGTTTTGCAACCTAGCTCTGATACCACTAAATGTAACACCCTAAACCCAGCCTAGACGTTACGACCGGATCTGACGTGTCACATCGAAGTGTCATTTGAAGATCGAGCTTGTCAATAAAAGTTCGTTACAAAATTTTATATATATATTTTTAAAACGTTGGGGTTATAAAATCAAAACTTGTTATTTACTTATTGGTCATGTCATTTATTAATCAGGATTAAATATCGCGGAAGCTTGTTCTACTTATCAACTTTAAGGTTTGAAAATCGTAATTTTCTTTAGAAACCATTATTGTTTTAAAAACCCGTGTTTCCTAATCTAGCAGGTTGAAATTAAAAGAAAACACCAAATAAAAGCTAAAACCCCAAATGGCCTTATTACAAAAATATCAACCACGAACTAAAGTATTTAAAAGACTAGATATAAATTAAAATACTGGCAAACATGTTGCCACCTCCGAGTCCCTCGCAGCTCCAAATCCTCTAAGGCTGGGGATTACCTGTACAGTTAAAAGCAAAGGGTGAGTTACGAGAACTCAGTGTGTAATCCTCATCATGCAAGAATGATCTAGGCACGAGCCTTATTCAAGAGCAGATCACCCGGGCTTTAGCCCTATACAGTAACAGAGTGGGTCTAAGCCCAAAATCATAACAGTGCAGAACAGAGATGCAACCCAACCCAATCCAACCAACACACCATGTGGGGACCAAGTCTACCCACCCAGCCAACACACCAATATCGCAACATAGCTGCTAATAATAATGCAGCAAAGCTGCTAATAACAGTAAACGTGGCCAAGCCACTAAAATCAGTATACATGGCGAAGCCACTAAAACAATAAAAACGTGGCAGAGCCACTAGTACAGTACTTCCTCCAGATCAAAAACCCAACCCCAATGCAGAATGTCGTGTCATAAATAATTCGTGTATGCAGTATGTCACAACAATAATCTGTCATATAAATATCGTACACACATCACTTAAACTACCACTAGGGGTATAATGGTCATTTTGTCGGTAAGGGGTAAAATGGTAATTTTATCCTTTGAGGGTATTTCGGTAATTTTAGTCCTATAACAACCTTCCCAAAGGCCTACATTCGCCTCAAGCGACACAGATACCCTTTTTGGTCGAAACGGTGTAATTAGGCCCAAAGCCCAGTTTTTGGCCCAAGTGGGGCCACACGAGCCCAATTTCGGTCATGGCTATACGGACTTCGCAGCCCAACCATTATCTGTCACTATTGTGAATTTTACCCATGTGGGGCCCATGGGCCCAATGGGCCCACAAGGCTCATCTTGGCCCAACGAGGCCCATTACGTCCTAAGCCCACGAGAATGTTCGTGGCAGCCTCAACGGTCTATCACCAATAATTTTGGCTCAGTTTTCCCCTACGAGCATTCGCACACTTAAGAGCCCTCAGATGCCAAAGTCTCGGCTTTTCGGCTTTTTCCGATTCACAGTAGCACAAGAGTATGATAACACATTTATCCAGCGTTTAAATAGTACGGTATTGGGCGAACGATTACACACCTGTTATGGGTTGTAGTTAGAAGCACTTCCAAGATACCTATGATAACAACCGCCCCATTAATTAGTCACAACCCTTGTTAATCCATAATATTGAACCGCTTTAATCAAATTAACTTCACTTACCACGAAACAAAAGATCCTTTGCAGTGGAAGGGTAATCGGCCTACCCCCTTGGCTAAGGAAAATGAGTCCCTAGCAACGTTCGACGAGAAAGAAAGTGTTAGCAATACATATTTCCACGGCAACAAAGGGGAAAATCCTTTCGGCCCAAGAGAAAAAAATTGAATAAGGAGAAAAAGCCAACCTAGATTCGACTATAGTCACCACTTACCAATCCAATCGAAGAGGTTTGGAAATAGTTAGAAACGAAGAGAAGAAGATACTTAGGCCCTAGTAGATTCGGCTGACACAAGAAGAAAGAAAGTGTTTGGCTATCTTGCAGAGAAAAGAAAAGAATGACAAGAGGGGGAATAAGAGTTTTGTTCGGCCAAAGGAGAAACCAAAGAAGAAAAAGGTAATTCGACAGAAAGTAGGCAGCAACAGAGAAATAACGATGAAAAGAAGAGAGAATGATAAGACCCAAATGGTAAAAGTTTGCACGAGACACCACCCAAAAGGAGTAAATCCCGAAATGCAACAAAAGAAAAACTTAAAAAACAAATAGAATATTCGGCTTCCTCACTCACCCAAATTTCCAAAATTGTACAATTGAGCACCCCCTAGCCGAAATTCCCTTACTCATCTCTTCCCAAATTTGGCTAAGACTCCAACACTCCCCAACTCCCTCAAACTCTCCACCAAATCCTCCTTGAATTGCTCACAGCCTCCCATTCGAATTTTTTGACCAAGTCTTCAACCTCCTCTGCTGAGTTTTATCCAAACTCTACCTCTTACACCATCAAACCATAAAATAAAATCCCCTATTTGCTTGTTATGGGATTCGAACCCCACTCCCATTGCCATCTCAGTGACGCCACAGCCACTAAGTCACAAGCTCTCTTTGTGATACATAAACGCACACACTTATACATAAGTCCTACTACTAACAGCCAGTTCCACTTAAGGGCAAAAATTAAAAATTTTCCAAAGCCCAGACTCGGACCCCGACTTCTTAAAAACCCCCAAATACACTCAAATAATTAGCCGTTCAAGCACTACATGGAATTTAAGCAAATTTAGCAAAATTACCAACCCCACATTTTTGGGGCGTTACCGGTAGCCAGAGAACTACGAGAGATACAGTCGCGAGATCTGAAGCTAGAGCGCCTGCCAGAGCGTATGCCATTCGAGCTCGTGAGGAAGCTTCGTCTCCAGATGTTATTACGGGTACATTTACTCTTTATGATACTTCTGCGATTGCATTGATAGATCCATGGTGTACTCATTCGTATGTATGCATGAACTTAGTATCCAGTAAGACTTTACTTGTAGAGTCTACTGAATTTGTTATTAGAGTATCGAACCCCTTAGGTAAATGTGTTTTGGTTGACAAAGTATGCAAGAATTGTCCGTTGATGTTTCAAGATGTTTGCTTTCCGGCTGATCTGATGCTATTACCTTTTGATGAGTTTGATATAATTCTGGGTATGAATTGGTTAACATTGCATGATGCTGTTGTGAATGAATTGGTTAACATTGCATGATGCTGTTGTGAACTACAAACGAAAAACTATTGATTTGAGATGTCAGAATGATGAAATAGTTTGGATTAAATCTAATGATTTGAATGGATTACGGGCTGTGATATCAGTGATGAAAGCTCATAGTTATGTGAAAATGGGTTGCGAAGCCTATTTTGCCTATGTGATTGATTCGAGAGTGAATGAAAAGAAAGTTGAATTTGTGCCAGTTATTTGTGAGTTCCCTGATATATTTCCTGAAGAATTATTAGGATTACCTCCGATACGAGAAGTTGAATTTGGTATTAATTTTGTACCGGGGACGACTCCTATCTCGATAGCTCCGTATAGGATGGCACCAACAGAATTGAAAGAGTTGAAGTCACAGTTGTAAGACTTGACCGATAGAGGATTTGCAAGACCGAGTTTCTCACCTTGGGGTGCTCCCGTTTTGTTTGTGAAAAAGAAAGATGGCACGATAAGAATGTACATTGACTATCATCAGTTGAACAAAGTGACAATAAAGAACAAATATCCTTTGCCTAGAATAGATGATTTGTTTGATTAGTTGAACGGAGCCATCGTGTTTTCAAAGATAGATCTGAGATCAGGGTATTATCAGTTGCGAGTAAAAGATTCAGACATTCCAAAAATTGCTTTCAGAACGAGGTACGAACATTATGAGTTTTTAGTTATGCCTTTCGGACTAACCAATGCTCTTGCTGTCTTTATGGATTTGATGAACAGAATTTTCAGATCGTATTTAGATCAATTTGTTGTTGTATTCATTGACGACATTTTGATTTATTCGCGTGGTGAAATTGAGCATGCTGAACATCTGATAATTGTGTTACAAACTCTGCGAGATAAGCGATTGTATGCAAAATTCAGTAAATGTGAGTTTTGGTTGTGAGAAGTTAGTTTTCTGGGGCACATTGTGTCAGCATCAGGTATACAAGTTGATCCGAGCAAGATATCAGCTATTTTGGAGTGGAAGCCTCCAAAAAATGTGTCTGAAGTTTGCAGTTTTCTAGAACTTACTGGTTATTATCGACGGTTCATAAAAGGCTTCTCGATGATTGCAACTCCATTGAAAAGATTGCTTCAAAAAGATGTGAAATTTGAGTGGTCTGAAAAGTGCTAGAAAAGCTTTGATCAGTTGAAAGCCCTTTTGACTGAAGCTCTAGTGTTGATACAGCCAGAATCGGGTAAAGAGTTTGTGATTTTTAGTGATGCTTTGTTGAATGGACTAGGATGTGTTTTGATGCAGGAAGGCAAAGTTATAGCTTATGCCTCGAGATAATTGAAACTGCATGAAAATAATTATCCCACACATGATCTTGAACTAGCTGCAATTGTATTTGCTTTAAAGATCTAGCGCCATTATCTTTTCAGTGAAAAATGCCATGTCTTTTCCGATCATAAAAGTCTGAAATATCTAAATCTGCGACAGAGAAGATGGATAGAACTGTTGAAAGATTACGAGCTTGTGATGGATTATCATCCAGGTAAAGCAAATGTTGTTGTTGATGCATTGAGTCGGAAATCACTGTTTGCATTACGTGCGATGAATGCTCATTTAGACTTGTCTGATGATGGTTCAGTTTTAGCTGAGTTGAAAGCAAAACTGTTGTTCTTACAGCAAATATGTGATGCTCAGAAGATTGATAATGAAATGATAGCGAAACGAGCTCAGTGTAACTTGAATTCTGAATCAGAATTTTGAGTTGATGTTAATGATTGTTTGAGGTTTCGAGATCGATTATGTGTTCCAAAGAATTCAGAGTTGATTCAGTTGATATTAAAAGAAGCACATAACAGTCGCCTATCTGTTCATCCGAGAAGTACAAAAATGCACCATGATTTGAAGCAATGTTATTGGTGGCCTGGTATGAAGCATGATATCTCAGATTTTGTATCGAAATGTTTAGTCTGTCAGCAAGTTAAAGCTGAACATCAAGTGCCATCTGGTTTGTTACAACCGATAATGATTCCTGAATGGAATTTGGATAGAGTGACAATGGACTTTGTTTCAGGGTTGCCTTTGACTCCGAGAAAGAAAGAAGCAATTTGGGTCGTAGTTGACAGATTGACGAAATCAGCCCATTTCATTCCGGTACGATCTGATTTGTAACACCCCAAACCTGGCCTAGACGCTACGACCGGATCTGACGTGTCACATCGAAGTGTTGATTTGAAAATTGGTCTTGTCGATGAAAAATTCGTGGCTAAAGTTTTAAATTCTTTTAAAACTAATTGCTATTGAAAACGTTGGGGTTGTAAAATCCAAACTTGTTAACCACTTATTATTCATATTATTTATTACAAGTTTATTAATCTGAATTAAAACCATGGGAGCTTTTCTAGTTGTAAACCCTAAAATTTGAATTGCGTGATTTTCTTTGGAAAATAGTTATTATTTTGAAAACCCATTTTTCCTAATCTAGCAGGTAGAAATAAGGAGTTAAAACCAAATAAAAGTTAAACCTCAAATGGCCTTATTACAAAAATATCAACCCCCAAAATAAAATATTTAAAAAACTAGGTATAAATTAAAATACTCGCGAACATGTGGCCACCTCCGAGTCCCTCGCAGCTCCAAATCATCTAAGGCTGAGGATTACCTGTACAGTTAAAAGAAAAGGGTTAGTTATGAGAACTCAGTGTGTAATCCTCTATCATTCAATAACAGTCTGGGCCAGAGCCCTATTTAGTAACAGTACAGTGTGGGCCTCAGCCCAATACAGTAACAGTGTGGGTATAAGCCCAAAATAATAACAGTACAGAACATAGATGCAACCCAACCCAATCCAGCCAACACACCACCCGTACCAACCAACAAACCATGTGGGGACTAAGTTGACCCACCCAGCTAACACACGAATATCGCAGCATCGCTGCTAACAGTAACGCAACAAAGCTACTAACAACAGTAAACGTGGCCCAGCCACTAAGATCAGGATACGTGGCGAAGCCCCTAAAACAGTAAAAATGTGGCAGAGCCACTAGTACAATACTTCCTCCAAATCAGAATCCTGACCCCAATGCAAAATGTCGTGTCATAAATATTATGTGTATGCAGTATGTCATATTCACAACCAGTCATATAGGTATCATATATACATCAATAAAACTACCACAAGGGGTATAATGGTCATTTCGTCAGTTATGGGTAAAACAGTAATTTCACCCCTCAGGGGTATTTCGGTAATTCAACCTTACAAAGGTATTTCGGTAATTTTACCCTACAAGGGTATTTCGGTAATTCTACCCTACAAGGGTATTTTGATAATTTTACTCATTAGGGGGTCTCGGTACAGTTAACGACCTTTCCAATGGCCTAAAGTCACCTCGAACGACTCGGATAACCTATATGGCCAAAACGGTGTAATTGGGCCCAAGGCCCATTACTTGGCTCAAGTGGGCCCACATGCTCGTGTGGCCCGATCAGCCTAAATTCCTTCACGACTATACGAACTTCACAGCCCAATCCATTATTAGTCACATACTGTAGATTTTACCCATGTGGGGCCCATGAGCCCATTGGGCCCACACGGCCCATCTCGGCCCAACGAGGCCCATTACTACCTAAGCCCACGAGAACGTTCGTGGTGGCCTCTACAGTCAAACACCCTTGTTTGTGGGCTCGGTTCACCACACACACGATCGCACGCTCGTGTGGCATCATGCGCTATATTTTCGGCTTTTCGGCATTTTGCCGATGCATAAGAACACAAGGGTGTGAGTACACACCATTGTCCATCGTTTTAACAGAACAATACTAGGTGTATGATTACACACCTGTTCACGAAACTAGCTAAGATCCATGCTCTCCGAATCCTACAATCAACCAAAATAACGTATCAGATTTACAACCAATAAGGTTAACGTATACTCTTAATTCACCACCTTTATTAACTTAAACCACAGCCACTCACCTTGCTGGAACTAACCGATACTAGCACCTCCCTGCTAATCAAGGGCGATTCCCCCTCCTAACACGATTCAGCAGATCAAAAGGTGTTAGAAGACAACCATGCATTTGGCCCCTTAGAGAAAGAGAAGAGAAAATCGAAGCTTGTTAATAAAGCCAAAAGAAATCTGATTAAGAACAAAATAATAAAGTGATTTTAGTATCCCCTTACCAACCAATAAACAAATGTATTTCGGCAATAGTAAGTCAAGAAGATTCGGCCCGAACTAAGAAGAACAAGGAGATTTGAGAGGGAGAGAGTATGAGTATTCGGCCTAACAGAGAAAGGAAAATGAAATTTGTAAAAGAAGAAGAAATGGAAGTAAAGAGAAGAAGACTACCAATTCGGCAGAGAGAAAGATGTGGAGAAGAAAGAAAGGCTTCAAGGGAGAATTTGGCACCACAGAACAGGGATGGTATTTGTGTTTGGCAAAAGTGAATAACAGTTGAGAGAAAGAAAAAGTTGAAGAAAGAAAGACCCGAATGGTCAAAAATGCTACACGAGACGCCACAAAGAGAGAAAAACCGAAACAAAAAAGAGAAAAATCCCAAAATTACAGAGAAAGAATTCGGCTTCTATACTCTCACCAACTACCGAAATGCACCAAATGACATACCCCTAGCCGAAATCCCCCTACTCAAGCTCTCCCAAATTTGGCTATGACTCATTCACATCCCAACTCCTTCAACCACTCCACCGATTTCTCCTTGATTTACTCCTAGCCTCCCATTCAAATCCATTCAAATTTGATGACCAAGTCTTCAACCACCTCTGTAGAGTTCGAATCAAACTCTACCTCTCACGCCACAAAGATATAAAATAAAAACTTTTTTTTGCATACCATGGGATTCGAACCCACTCCCTCTCACATGCCCCAACACGCCACTTGCCACCACAACACAAGATCACTTGTGTCACAAAACAAGTACACTTAATATATATGCCCTATAAGTTAACATCCAGGTTCATTTAAGGGGAAAAATAAAATTGTTGCAAGGGCCAAGACTTGAAACCAGGCTACTCAAATACCCCCATACACACCCAAATCACTTAACCAGTGAAGCAGACAAGCAATTTTATCAGAACATGAAAAATTAAAGACCCTATATTTTTGGGACGTTACAACTCTACCCCCTAAAAGAAATTTCGGCCTCGAAATTTACCTGGTCAGAATAGGTGAGGATATTGTTGTTGCATCGCCTCCTCAGGCTCCCACGTGACTTCCTCGGTACCGTGATTTCGCCAAAGCACCTTGACAAAAGGAACATATTTCCTCCTTAATACCTTAACATCACGATCCAGTATCTGCACCGGCTCTTCCTCAAAAGTCAGATCAGGTCTAACCTCAATCTCCTCAACCGGCACTATATGTGAGGGATCAGAGTGGTATCGCCTCAGCATGGAGACGTGGAACACATCATGTATCCTGTTTAACTCAGGAGGCTGCTCAAGTTGATAGGCGACCGGTCCCACTCGCTTTAATATTCGGTAAGGTCCGATGAGTCTAGTGCTAAGTTTTCCTTTCCGTCCAAATCTCAGAATCTTCTTCCATGGTGAGACCTTCAAAAAGACATAATCCCCTACAGAGTACTCTATCTCCTTACGCTTTAAATCTGCATACGACTTCTGCCTATCAGATGCTTCCTTTAACCGATCTCGGATCAACTTTACTTTTTCTTTGGTTTTAGAAACTAACTCTGGCCCCAAAACTCACCGCTCACCAAGTTCTGTCCAACAGGTAGGGGTGCGGCACCTACGACCATATAACGCCTCGTATGGTGCCATCTGAATATTGGATTGGTAGCTGTTGTTATATGTGAACTCTGCTAGCGGTAAGTAGTCTTTTCAACCGCCTTTGAAACCAATTACACAGCTTCTTAACATGTCCTCCAATATCTAAATCACCCTCTCCGACTGACCGTCAGTCTGAGGATGAAATGCAGTGGTGAAGTCCAACCTTGTACCCAAAGCCTCGTGTGACTTTTTCCAGAATCGAGATGTGAATCTAAGATCTCTGTCCGAAATGATAGAAACTGGTACTCCATGCAGTCTCACAATTTCAGCCACGTATAACTTAGACAACTTCTGTAGTGAATAACCAGTGCAGACCGGTATAAAGTTGGCAGATTTAGTCAGTTGGTCGACAATAACCCATACCGAGTCCTTCTTAGTCGGCGTTAAGGGTAGCCCACTTACAAAATCCATGGTTACCCTCTCCCACTTCAAGAGTGGAATCTTTACTGGCTGCAGTAACCCAGAAGGCAGTTGGTGCTCAGCCTTAACTTGTTGGCATGTCAGACAACTACCCACGAAGTCAGTAACCTCGCGCTTAAGCCCTGGCCACCAGTACAGTTCACGCAGATCTCGATACAACTTGTTTTCACCAGGATGCATAGCATAAGAACTGCTATGCGCCTCCTGTAGGATAGACTGCCTCAGATCAAAATCTCTCGGTATACAAACTCTCCTACAGAAACATAGTACTCCTTCACTATTCAGCCCAAAATTTGCAGTCTCCCCCTTCTCAACCAATCGAAAATGAGGAACCAAAGATTCATCCAACAACTGTTTCTCCTTAATTTGATTGATCTAGGTTGGTCTCACTTGGAGTTTAGCCAACAAACTACCATCCTCAAACAGGCTGAGACGAGCAAACATTGCTCTCAAATCAGATACAACCCTACGGCTCAATGCATCGGCTACTACGTTAGCTTTACCAGGATGGTACTCAATTGAGCAATCATAATCCTTAAGCAACTCTATCCATCTCCGTTGCTTAAGATTTAACTTCTTCTGAGTAAGGAGGTACTTGAGGCTTTTATGATCTATGTAAATAATAGACTTCTCACCGTCTAAGTAATGCCTCCAAATCTTCAGTACGAATACCACCGTAGCTAAATCCAAGTCGTGAGTGGGGTAATTCGCCTCGTGGGGCTTAAGCTGACGAGACGCGTAAGAAACCACCTTACCCTCTTGCATCAACACACAACCCAATCCAGTGTGCGACGCATCACTTTAGACAATGAATTCCTTCCCCAACTCTGGCTATATTAACACAGGGGCTTCAGTCAGAACTTTCTTCAGTTTCTAAAAACTCTCGTGCTGCCTATCGGTCCAATTAAATGGTACCCCTTTACGCAGTAACTTAGTCAGGGGTGCAGCAATCAGTGAAAACCCTTCAACAAAACGTCTGCAATACCCAGCCAGACCTAGAAAACTTTGAATCTCATACACAATCTTTGGTGGTTTCCAATTCAATACGGCTTCAATTTTTCGAGGATCAACCCTAATCCCCTCGGCCGACACCACGTGACCTAGAAACCTCACTTCTCGCAACCAGAACTCACACTTGTTGAACTTTACGTATAGCTGCTTTTCCCATAGAATTTGGAAAACAATTCGAAGATGTGCATCATGATCCTCCTCAGTTCTTGAAGACACCAGGATGTCGTCTATGAACACAACTACGAACCGATCCAAAAAGGGCTGGAATACCTGGTTCATCATGTCGTAACCATCTTTTTCGTGTTAAAAAAAGGGATCGACTTTAAAAATATGGAGTCACCACCAACCCTTTTTGTTTAGGTGGGATTGGATCACCTCATAAATATAATTTTGGTCTACGAAATAGAAAAAGCGGGTTCAGGAGTCGATTACGTACGAGGAAGGGTTAGCACCCTCGTACGCCCAAAAACTGGTACCAAATTGATTATTTAGTGTCCTTGCGTTGAAAACTTGAAAATGTTTAAGGTGTGATACTTTTTAAAGAATGTTAATTAATTTTGAATTGAATCTCAAGATTCACTCGTTCCAGAGAAATAAAAACATCACATCCAATACGTTAGGATGTGACACATTTATACATCGACACCGAGATCATCTTTGATTTTCAAAACATATAATTAAAAAGGGTATTTGGTTATTTGGTTGAACGAAAAGATTGACACCCAGCACGTTAGGGCATAATTTTTTGAACTTCCAAATACAAAAACATGGCCTTATCTTGAAAGATTTTCAAATATGCAATCTTAAGATTGGCTAAAAATGTATTTTATTAAGCTCATTTGGAATAAAACGATTAATATCAATCAAGATGTTAAAGTTTGAATCACAGTGCGATAATGTAAATAAACAAGATTACAAACATTGAATAATATACATGGATAAAATGTTATACTAATGAATGGTCATGATATGAAGTTTGAAGGGAATGAATTTGGGAACATACAATGACAAGCCAATTAATACAAATAACATATAGCAAGTTTTAAAACAAATAAACCAATGATATATATATATAAAATATGTGTTTATTTAAATACTACATATGTAATAAAAACTCGACATAAAATAATGTATGTATATAAATAAATAAAAATAATGATATATAAAATGTTTGGAATAAATAAATATGTAATTTAAAATAGACTCCATAAAAAACAAATTATATACATAATAGATTTTAAAATAAAATATTAGGTAAGGAGAAAATCAAAGTATAAAATAATATATGTTAATCTACATAAGTAATATGCATGAAAATAAAAATACTAAAGTTAATAATTTATTAATGAAAATAATATATCAAGGTTATTAAAATAAACAAAGTATATATATAATAACATAGGGAATAACATAAAAAATATACCTATATACATAAATAGATTAATATATATATATATAAGCATAAAATAGTGTGAAATCAATGATATATACATAGTATAAAAATAATTTTAACATAAATTATAGGTATATGTATATAAAATAAAAACATATAGAAATATTCAAATTAAATATCATACAAATTCTTAAAACCTAGAAACATATACAAAAGTGACTTTCAAAATAAATAAGTTATAAAATAAAACAACTAATAATATGTATAAATGAAAGTCAAAACAATCAAATTAAAATAATATAAAATTGGTAAAAGAATTCAAAATAATATATTAAAATAATCAAAATAATGAATAATTAAAATAACTCAATTGAAATAAGAAACAAAATCAAAAGTATAATTTTTAAACAAATAAAAACAGGATTAAGGGCTTAAATAAAATGCACATAAATGAACGAGGACAAAAAAAGCAATATTTCCATTCGCGAAAACGCTGCGTACGAATTGGACCGAATTAGAACAATACGCGATTTACAGAGATTAATTAAAAAAATGAAGAAAATGCATAACGGATCTAATCATATAGCGATGCAGAAAAGGAGGACTGATTGCGTAAATATCCCATCACCGCAAAAACACGCGGATCCCATGGGTGCTGGATCGGGTCAAGTCGGGGCAGTGGGCTAAGCATCAAACGGTACCGTTTCGGCATCTGATTCCAAAGGTTTAAATGACGCCGTTTCTTTAATGAATTAAAACAAAATAAAAAAAAACAAATCAGTTGTCATTTTTTCCTAAACCATAATCCCTTTCGTTTCTACTCTCAGCCGCTCTTAGGGATCTCTCTGTTCAACCACTAAAAACGTCATAATAATCGGCGCGTAGTGGTGCACGAAGATCTGATTTACTAACGTCTTCGTCTAAACCCCGATTGTGACGGAGAAAACGAGGACGCACAAAGGTAATCTTTCTTTTCTTTTTATTTCCGTATGAATATACACAGTAAAAAAAATAGTGGAAAAGAAACTTGGAATTGCAGAGAAAAAAAATGAAATCACCTTTCTTGTTATTGCTTTTTATTTAGTATTCTCTATATTAAAAAATCGTGTTCGTAAAAAAAATACAAGAATTTCGATTTGGTTTTATAGCCGAAAAACCTCAGAAGAAAAACAAACAAAAATACATTTTTATTTGCTATTCTCTATTGTCGTTTGCTGTTGTTTTCGTAGGTACAAGGTGCAGACGTTGTGTACGGAGGCCGTACGATGGCAACGTGGCGCGGGGTGGCTTGTGGTGCTGGTTGGCTAGCTGTTGAGGCATGCGGTGCTGGAAAATTTCAGAAACCTTTAGGGTTTCTGGGAACATTAAGATATTGGGCCATTTGGGCCTCGAAACTTTAGGTCTTTAGTTTGGGCTGTGGGAAAATTTGGGTAGTGGTTTAGTTTAGTTTATTTGGGTTTGTATTTGGGACACTAATTGGGTCTGCTGTAATTAGCATTTAGGCTTGTAAAAAGTGGACTGTTATTGGACTATATTTTTTTGGGGTTTTTAATTCTGTTTGTCTTTTCTATTTGTTTTGGTCTTATTCTGGTTGACTAATAGGCCCGGGCAAATTTGGGCTCTTACAACTGCCCCTCTTTGCTCATTGTCGTGTAATGGGAATGAAGCAAAGACTTTAAAGAGGGCCAAATTTGCCTAGTCTTGTAAGATCTTGACTTCTTGGCACTTCTTTTCTTCAAGTAGCCTCACTGCGTCTTCCAGGGTATGGGAAATGATGTCTTAACTTGCTCCAGCAGAATTTCAGAGAGAAGAGATTTGTAACCTCAATCTTCTCTACTGAAACTCCAAAGAAATAAGGATTGATCCTCGTTGTAAACTTAGGGAGGAGGGATTTGTAGCCTCAACCTACTCCACTAGAACTTCGAGGAGATAGAAATTCAGGGAGAAGAGATTCGTAACCTCAATCTTCTCTGCTGAAACTTCAAAGAAATACAGACTGATCCTTATTGTAAACTCAGGGAGGAGGGATTTATAGCCTCAACCTACTCCACTGGAACTTCGAGGAGATAGAAATTTAGGGAGAAGACATTTGTAACCTCAATCTTCTCTGCTGAAACTTCAAATAAATACAGACTGGTCCTCATTGTAAACTCAGGGAGGAGGGATTTGTAGCCTCAACCTACTCCACTGGAACTTCAAGGAGATAGAAATTCAGGGAGAAGAGATTCGTAACCTTAATCTTCTCTGCTAAAACTTCAAGGAAATACAGACTGATCCTCATTGTAAACTCAGGGAGGAGGGATTTGTAGCCTCAACCTACTCCACTGGAACTTCGAGGAGATAGAAATTTAGGGAGAAGAGATTCGTAACCTCAATCTTCTCTGCTGAAACTTCAAGGAAATACGGATGGATCCTCAATGTAATCTCAGGGAGGAGGGATTTGTAGCTTCAACCTACTCCGTTGGGACTTCGAGGAGATAAGAATTCCAAGAGAAGAGATTCGTAACCTCAATCTTCTCTACTGAAACTCAAAAGAAATAAGGATTGATCCTCGTTGTAAACTCAGGGAGGAGGGATTTGTAGCCTCAACTTACTCCACTGGAACTTCGAGGAGATAGAAATTCAGGCTTTCGATCTGTTTCACTACTATTTAACTGATCTGCAATCTTTAACTGATCTGTTCCACTACAGTTGAGGGAGACAAGATCTACAATCTTCAACCTGCTCTATTGCTGCTCAAAGAGAAGGACTGGTCATCCTTGATCTGTTCCACTACTATCTCGAGGGAACAAAATCTAAAATCTTCGATCCGCTTCACTGCAATCTCAAGAAGACAAGATCAGCTATCTTCAATCTGTTCCACTGCAAACTCAGGGATGCCAGACTGGTATCTTCGATCCACTTCACTGCAAACTCAGGAAGGCAAGATTTGCTAATTCACCAATGTTGCGAAACCATCCTCTGAGGGACCTATCTTGTAAAATCGATTTTATGTGTTTATGCTTACGGAAAATGGTTAGGATGCAATGATCAGAATGAATCTAATGCTCCTAACTAAATGTATTATGGATGACATTTGCATGGATGCAGAATGTCATGGGAATGATTTCTTACAATGATTAGGATGCAATGATCGGAATAAATCAAATGCTCCTAACTAAATGTGTCTTGAATGAATGCAGAATGAGAATGATCCCTTTTTTAAAAGTTTAAAGTGTCATCGCTCATTATTTATTAAGGCCTTATCACTGATGTATTATGCTGTCATCTTGTTCAGCTGGTATTCTAACAGCAAACCCATAGAAACGACTATACTTCACTCGACTGGTTTGCCCCACTGTAATTTTAGGGTTCATCTCATTGTGACTTAGGGGTATAATATTTGAATCCATCCCACTGTGACTCCAAAATGTAGGATTTGTTTCTTCTTCAATCCATCCCATTTCTATTCAAGGGTGTAGGACTTGTATCATTTTCCATCCATGCCACCGCAACTCAGGGGTAGAGGACTGTAACTTGTTCAATCAACTGATCGCTCCCCAGGTGACCTAACCAAATGTGTATGCATGATATTTGCATGGATGCAGAATATCATTTTTTCTTGCGAATGATTCCCCTTTTACACTTGGGTTAACATTGCCCATTTTTCATCAAGATTGTATCACTAACGCAATATCTTGTCATTTGTTCAACCACCATTTTTGACAAAAATACGAAGAGATAGTCTCAGTTTAGACTCTTCCTTAAACTTGGTGAGTTTTAAGCAATAGTCCTATTTCAAGTTCTCGTATTATTCAAAAGCTTCTAGAGTAATATGTGAAACTCATTTTATGAAAATATTATTAGTCCACTAATCGTTATTTCAATGCAAAATGCCTAAAAAAGATCATAACCATGGACAAGAAGGAAATTAATTAGGAGCATAGCTCGAAACAAATAAGTTAAGCAAAGATAGCAATCGCAATCAAGAAGGAAATTTATTGTGAACATATTTTGAAAAGAATCACAAAATAACAAATTCAAAATGGGTAAAATGGAAACTAGGTGCCCCAGATATCGCAACCTAAACTTCTCTGTTCTAACTTCTTGAGGACCATTTTAAGCTCAATATGTGTTTAGGGGATTTGAAGTACTTTGTCGATGCCCCAAGACGTAGCATACTTCTTCATTTTTAATTCAAGCATAGCAAGATTGCTGTATGCCTCATTTTTTATCAAAATTTGAGTCACCCTTTTCGGGTTTTCAACTCAAATCCTCTTTGGTCTCAAAGCGCCCTTTGCGGGTTTTCACCTTGGCCTCTCCTTTTTCTTCTTTTTCTTTCTTTTCCTTTTTTGTTTTGTGTTTTTTTTTTGTTTTACTCTTTGGAAAACTTCTTATTGAATTTTGAATTCACCGAATTGGGCAGGTCCTTGCTATCTATCTCAGACAATATCCATGCTTCCCCAGAACAGGCCTTCTTTGCTGCATAAAGTCCTTCCCGTTTGGCATCCACTTTCTTACTCAAGTCCCTTTGCATGGGAAAAATCTTCTTCAAAGCCCTATCACAAAATTTTCTAGGCGAACCTTTTTGTTGTAATCTCACATCATCGACCGTGATGATTTTCTCTTCAAATTCAACTGATCATATTAGGATTAAATCCATTCTGCCTCATCCAACCTCAGTTCTGATAAAACGCAGAAAAAAAGAATTTCGACTTTAATGGGCGAAACCATTGAGAAATGTGTTGCCCCGGTGACAGTCCTGGCCAATGTTTGATAAGCATAGAGGGTAAATAGTAACTTCTGTATGCCAATCTTTACAAGTCTCGGTCTCTTTTTTGGCTACCTTTGCTGCACTGATATGGTGTCTGATCTTTAAACAGACTGTAAATCTTTGACATTGTGCAATTATGTTTTTTTCTGACATTCTTTGTTGCCACTTTTCTGAATTTGAATTTGAATTTGAATTTGATGACTGTTGACTTTGCAATTTTTGCATATGAAGCGACCTTCACCCTCTTAGTGAAGTAATTGACAACAACAAAGATGAATTGCTGTCGGCTAGATGCTTTTGACAAGATTGGCCTCATAATACCTATGCCCCACATATAGAAAAAATGAAAGAGGCACATAAGTCCTATCCTTCTCAATTTGGCATTTGATGCAATTTCCCTTTCTGGGTAGACCTGTATCCTAAACCTCATGATTAGCATGACCATAGGTTCATTAAACACCAATCTTAACAGCATACCCACGTTTCAGTAGCCTAGCGTGCCTTGGTATGACCGTGCGAAAACATCTTGAATTATTGAAAATAGCTCAATGATGTCTTACCTTGTGGTGAATTAGGCTTCGATATTTGCCCCTTCTTAATCTCGCAACGTCCACTGACCTTTTGCAAGGTAGAGTCTATTTTTATCTTGTTCTACCATCCTTAACAAATCAAAAGATAGGCTACGATCTCTGTCATCTTCCAAGTCCTTAGATCCCTTAGAACCCATATCTAATTCAAAAAGGGAGTCAGTAACAACGTCGCTCATGTCATTGATATATGGGTACCTATTGTAGGTACGAAGGAAAATTCTAAAGAATAAATGATTCTAAGGATGATTATTTATATGGTATGATTATGAATAAAAATGAAAGAATATTTGAATAGTAATCCAAAGTACAAAAGAATCTATAAATAGAAAGAATGGAAAAAATATTTGCTCAAAAGGATGCATTTTATTTTAATAAAAATTCTAGACACGAGCCTATTTCACAAGAGGACTCTTATTGCCTCTAGGCTGAAAGCAATAAGTGTGTTTTGAATATTACTCTAGATTAGCCTTAAAAATTCATGTCTCTTCCATAGTCCTATTGTTCAAAACAGTCCCAGGTTCATATTTCTGCATTTGGCGTGTCATCTAATTTTACAATACCCATGCTGATGAATTTTTCCCCCAATTTTTTGAAAGCAAGGCAATTTTCTATTGAATGCCCTGTGATCCCCGCGTGGTACTCGCACTGGGCATTTGGGTCATACCATTTTGGGTATGGAGGTTGCATCGGTTTCGGGTAGTGAGGAGCCACCACATGTGCATCAAATAGGCTTTGATACAACTCCTTATATGTCATTGGAATTGGTGTAAACTGGAGTTGCTTTGCACTGGATTCTTGTTTTGATGAGCCCTGATGACCAGTGGTCATAGCCCTCGGTTGACCTGCAGTAACTGATTTGGAATGCATGCTCAAGTTGTTCACTTCATTTTCCTTATTTCTCGGGGTTGATATTTTGACACTTTCTCCCGCATCTATCTTTCCACTTTTTATGGCATTCTCAATCATTTCTCCCACTTTTTATGGCATTCTCAATCATTTCTCCAGTCATTACGACGTCTGAGAAGATTTTTGTAGCGCTCCTTAGCATATGAGTGATAAACGGGGCCTTCAATGTATTAATAAAGAGCATTGTGGTCTCTTTCTCCAGAAGTGGTGGTTGGACTTGGATGGCAACCTCTCTCCACCGCTGCGCATACTGTCTAAAACTTTTATTTGCCCTTTTCTCCGTGTTTTGAAGAGTAATTCTGTCAGGAGTCATGTCTGTCACATGACTGTACTGTTTCATGAATGCATGGGCTAAATCTCTCCATGAACCAATTCTGGCACGACTCAACTGGTTATACCATTTGGCTGCTTCTCCGACCAGTCTATCCTGGAAGTAATGGATCAACAGTTGGTCATTATTAATGTACCCTGTCATTCTTCTACAAAACATAGTAATATGAGCCTCGGGGCAACTTGTCCCATTATACTTATCAAATTCAGGCATTTTGAACTTGTATGGGAGTACCAAGTCTGGGACCAAGCTTAAATCTTTGGCATCAATTCTGTAACAGTTATCAGCACTTTCGATCGCTTTAAACTTCTCCTCCAACCATTTACATCTATCTTCAAACTATTTTGGCAATTCTGCTTTTGTCCTCTCTCCTTCAGCTATTTCATCTGAATCAGAGACATTAGTAATGATTGGATCATTTCCTGAACCTGAGCCAGTTTGGAGGTTCACTGAAACATCAGCTTGGAATTGTTGAGGCCTGATCGTGACAGATGGCCTTTGTACAGTCACTTCTGGTAGTGTTTGCACGTGTGGTGGAGTAAAATCATGGGGATATTGATGATACTCGGTATTCTTCTCAACATTAACCATGGGGCTCTTTCCTTTATCCATAAGCCCCTTCAACAGCTGCGTCATTTGAGTCATCATATTTTTCTGTGATTCCATCATTTTGACCATCATATCTTGCTGGATCTTAGCGAGCTGCTCCTGCATCTGTGCTTGCATCTGTTCCTGCATCTCCTTCTACATTTGTTCCAACTTCTCTAGTCTTTTATCCATTGCTTTAGTTTTTCTCCTTGTACCATAAGGGTGCGTGCTTGGTTGATTTTTGTCGATTTCCAGGTTACTGAAATAAGTTTTAATTAATTAGATCACGGATATGGAGCCGAGGTGGACTCGAGGTTGCCATGCATGATATTTCAATTTTTATTTTAAATAGTTATTTCGGATTTATTTTACTTTAAGTTAGATTTTGGTAATGTAATAAGGCCATCTAAATTTTAACTTGGATTTATTTATTTTGTTAATTTTCTTAAATTTTGTTTTGATCGTCAAGGCATGCCTAATAAATTATGAAATGGATGTTTTTAAAACTTAAATAATTTCAGGATTTTCAAGATTTTACAATCGGGTAATTAGCAATCGAGTATTAATAACAAGCAACGCAACTTTTCAAACTAAGTCTCAAAATGGTTCAACTGGTCACGCAATACAAACTCTATGACATGCCAGATTAGGTCGTAGCATTTTCAAAAATGTTTTCAAAAATGTTTTCAAAACGATAACTCGATTTTCAAAAATGTTTTCTTCCCTGTGACATGCCAAATTCGGTCGTAACGTTTTGACCGGGTTTGGGGTGTTACAATTGTGGTATCAGAGCCAAGGTTTAAAAGCTCGGCTGTGGGTATAAAGCCCAAATTATTTTACAATAGAGGGTTTGCAAAATGGTTTTGATGAAATACATGTTTTGGGAAGCATGGCACCTGAGTCTCCGGCCCCGATCCGCGACGGTAAGTCTTCTAATTGTTGATTGTATGATTTAAATGTTTTGTGATATGAACGCCAGTATTAGGAAATTTACCTTAGAGACTGAAGCCTGTAGGACTGTGTGCATTTGCGAGAACAACTACTCTGATAATATATACTCATAAGACTGTGCCGTAATAAATAGTGGGAAGAAAGCTAACTCATAAAATTCTTAAAATCAGATTAAATCATGAACGTTAGACATGAGCACTCGAGGACATGGGCGTAATGTGCATAGTCGTGGTAGGGGTAGGATTACTGTATCAAAACCAGTAGGGTCTGGCCATGGGTCAGAGAATGAGGTGCCGCCACTGCCAGCTGTGGGCGCAGAGTTTCAGGATCAAACGGGTGGAGATGATGCGGTGTCTCAGGCGATGCTACGGGTCCTGAAGAGAGTTGCTAGAGTAGGCGTGGGTATAGGGGCTCAGAAATCTGTGTCTGAACGACTCCGAGCTAATGGAGTGGAGGTATTTAGGGGCGTTTCTGGTGTAGCCCCTAACGCAGCTGAATACTGGTTAGAGGCGACTGAGCGCATAATGGATGATCTTGACTTCACGGCTGAGGAGAAGTTGAAAGAGATCGTGTCTCTTCTTCGGGACGAATCCTATCAGTGGTGGCTCACGGTCTGGGACGGTGCAATGGCTGAGGATATCACCTGGGATTTCTTCAAAGCGGCATATCAGAGGAAGTACGTCGGGTCCAGTTATGTGGATGCGCAGCGTAAGGTGTTTTTGAATTTGGTTCAGGGGAGTAAGTCGGTGTCCGAATATGAGGCAAAATTCTTACGGTTAAGCCGTTATGCCCGGGGTGTTGTGGCTACGGACCATGAATACTGTGTTAGGATTGAGGACGGGCTGAGAGATGAGCTGTGGGTGTTGATTGCTCCACAGCGAGAGAGAGATTTTGCCATTCTTGTGGAAATGGCCAAGATAGCTGAGGAGGTGAAGCAGTCTGAGAAACAGAATCAGGACAAAAATAGGAATAAAAGGAGTTTTGGGCCATCAGGGTCTGCTGGGGGTTTCCAGAAAAGGGCTAGATTTGGCGGGCCGAGTCAGGCATCGAAGCCTGCTGCTGCTCAGTGGCCACCACAGTGTGCTCAATGCGAGAAGTTTAATTCGGAAGAGTGTTGGATAGGTAACAGAGGGTGCTTCGAGTGTGGGTCGATGGATCATCGGATTAGGGATTGTCCGCGAAGGCCAGTTAGGACACAGTCTGAGGGTCAAGGACGTGCACAATTTAGAAGAGATGGTCAGCAACCACAGAGGGGTCGTGGTCCAGCTAGAGGTGGTAATGGTAACGGACGGGGCCGTGGAGTACCGGGTAGAGGTGCTGGGGGTACAGATGCAAGACAGCCTGGGTTGGTCTATGCGGCTAGGCGTCGAGAGGAGGGCGACGCACCAGACGTCATAACTGGTACATTCTTAATTTATGGGTTGCCTTATACTGACTTGATTGATATTGGTTCGACGCACTCTTATGTTGCTAGTATTATAGCGGGAACTTTGAACCTAGCCTATGAGACTTCTTCTAGGGAGATGACTGTAGTTAGCCCTCTAGGACACTCTGTGGTAGTGAACAAACTGTATAAGGATGTACCCTTAGAACTGCAAGGGGTAGTGTTTCCGGCTGATCTAATGGAACTGCCATTTGGGGAGTTCGATTTGATCTTAGGTATGGATTAGTTGGTAAAATATCAAGCAAGTTTGGACTGTGCAGCCAAGCGCATGGTGTTGAGAACTGTCGAGGATGAAGAGGGTGGTGATAGGTGAGAGAAGGAACTACCTATCTAATGTGGTATCCGCTTTGAAGGCCGAGAAAATGGTGAGGAAAGGATGTAAGGCGTTTGTGGCATATGTTTGTGCTTTGGAGGTTAAGGAATCAACTGTGGGGGATGTCCAAACGGTAAAGGAATTTTCTAACGTTTTCCCAGAAGAGCTACCGGGAGTGCCTCCAGATCGCGAGGTTGAGTTTGGTATTGACCTTCTACCCGGAACAGCGCTAGTGTCTATTGCCCCATATAGGATGGCGCCAAAGGAGTTAGTGGAGCTGAAAGCGCAGATTCAGGAGTTGTTAGACTGGGGTTTTATTCGGCCGAGTGTGTCGCCTTGGGGGGCATCCGTGCTCTTTATTAAAAAGAAGGACAGATCGATGCGAATGTGTATAGATTACCGTCAGCTGAATAAGTTAACGATTAAGAATAAGTATCCGTTGTCGAGGATAGACAACCTGTTCGACCAACTTAAGGGAACATCAGTCTTCTCTAAGATAGATTTGAGGTCGGGGTATCACCAGCTTAAGGTCAAGGAGGCGGATATTCATAAGAAGGTGTTTTGTACTCGTTATGGTCACTACGAATTCTTGGATTGACCAACGCACCAGCAGCGTTTATGGATATGATGAATCGGGTTTTTCAATCGTATTTGGATCGGTTTGTCGTAGTGTTTATAGACGATATTCTGGTGTACTCGAAGTCCGAGGAGGAGCATGATGCACATCTTCGTATGGTTTTGCAAATTCTGAGGGAAAAGCAGTTATTCGCAAAGTTTAGTAAGTGCGAGTTCTGGCTAAGGGAAGTTACCTTTTTGGGTCATGTGGTGTCAGCTGAGGGGATTAGAGTTGACCCTCAGAAGATTAAAGCTGTGTTAGACTGGAAACCACCTAAGTCTGTGGCGGAGATTCGGAGTTTTCTGGGTTTAGCGGGGTATTACAGAAGGTTTGTGGAAGGGTTTTCTTTGATTGCAGCACCGTTAACCAAGTTGCTAAGGAAAGGGGTTCCGTTTGTGTGGTCAGACAAACAACAAGAAAGTTTTGAGAAGTTAAAGAGGATTTTGATGGAAGCTCCGGTATTGATTCAACCTGAAGCAGGGAAGGAGTTTACGGTTTATTGTGATGCGTCGCATACAGGGTTAGGATGTGTGCTGATGCAAGAGGGGAAAGTAGTAGCGTATGCTTCTCGACAGTTGAGGCCTCACGAAGTGAATTATCCGACGCATGATCTGGAGTTGGCTGCAGTGGTTTTTGCCCTAAAAATTTGGAGATATTACTTGTATGGGGAGAAGTCTATTGTTTACACGGATCATAAGAGTTTGAAATACCTCCTTACTCAGAAGGAGTTGAATCTAAGGCAGCAGAGGTGGATTGAGTTGTTGAAGGATTATGACTGCTCGATTGAGTACCATCCGGGTAAGGCTAATGTGGTGGCAGACGCGTTGAGCCGTAAGGTAGTATCAGACTTAAGAGCAATTTTTGCCCACCTCAGTCTGTATGATGACGGAAGTCTGATAGCGGAACTGCAAGTGAAGCCGACATGGGTGCATCAGGTTAAAGAGAAACAACTATCAGATGATGTCTTGGGCGTTCGATGTTTGCAAGTGCAGAATGGGGGATTAGAGGGGTATAGCTTGAACAGCGATGGAGTTTTATGTTTCCAGGGGAAGGTTTGCATGCCAAAAGATGTGGAGTTAAGGCAGAAGATTCTTCAGGAAGCACATAGCAATCCATACGCTATGCATCCTGGAGGTAGTAAGATGTACCGGGATTTGTGGGAGCAGTTTTGGTGGCCGGGTCTAAAGCGAGAGGTAACTGAATTTGTGGGTAAGTGTTTGATGTGTCAGCAGGTAAAGGCAGAACATCAGTTACCTTTGGGATTGTTGCAACCGGTGAAGATTCCGCAGTGGAAATGGGAAAGGATTAGGATGGATTTTGTCAGTGGGCTACCCCTCACGCCGACTAAGAAGGACTCGATTTGGGTGATTGTTGACCGTTTGACAAAGTCTGCTCATTTCATACCTGTGCGTGTGGATTACTCTCTTCAGAAGTTGGTTGGATTATACATAGCGGAGATTGTAAGGTTGCATGGGGTGCGGTGTCGATCATTTGGACGACAGAGACCCTAGATTTACGTCAAGATTTTGGAAGGCGTTGCATCGGGCTTTGGGTACAAAGTTGGATTTCAATCTGACGTTTCATCCACGATCGATGGGCGATCGAGAGGGTAATTCAGATTCTGGAGGATATGTTGAGGGGTTGTGTCTTAGACTTTAGAGGTAGTTGGGAAGAATTCCTACCGTTGGCGGAATTCGCGTATAACAATAGCTACCAGTCGAGTATTCAGAGGGCACCGTATGAAGCGCTATATGGGCGGAAGTGTCGTACCCCTACGTGTTGGACAGAGTTGGGTGAGTATCAATTGTTGGGTCCAGAGTTGGTGGCTGAAACGGAAGATAAGGTTAAGATGATTCGAACTCGTTTGAAGGAAGCTTCGGACAGGCAGAAGTCCTATGCTGATCTTAAACAGAAAGATATAGAATTTGCAGTGGGTGACAAGGTTTTCTTGAAGGTGTCGCCGTGGAAGAAGGTGTTAAGGTTTGGTCGAAAGGGCAAGTTGAGTCCCAGGTTTATCGGGCCTTATCGGGTGTTGAAGCGTGTGGGACCAATAGCTTATCAGCTCGAGTTACCTTCAGGGTTGAGTCGGATCCATGACGTATTCCACATTTTGATTCTTAGACGTTATCGTTCGGATCCGTCTCATGTTGTGCCAGTAGAAGAAATTGAAGTAAGCCCAGATTTGTCTTTTAAGGAGGAACCAGTGCAGATCTTGGATTGGGATGTCAAAGTATTGCATAGAAAATCAGTTCCTTTGGTGAAGGTGTTATGGCGGAATCATGGATCAGAAGAAGCCACGTGGGAGCCAGAGGAGGTTATGCGGCAGCAATACCCTCAACTCTTTTGACCAGGTAATTTCGAGGCCAAAATTATTTTAAGGGGGTAGAATTGTAACATCCTGAATCAGGGCCTTTGCATTTTATGTGTTTGTATGTGAATACTAGGTTTGACATGCTAGTTAGGGTATTTTAGGGTCCAGGAATGAGTTAGGGGTAAGCCGAAGTCTTGGTGAAAATTTACTTTTTGAGCACTTTTAGAGGAAACTAGCTGAGTTGGTTCTTAAGGGATATTGTTTGTGTTGGATGACACAAAAGAAGTGCCTTAGCAAAGTGGCAAGGAGGCGCCACTTAAGGGTAAGGTAGGTGACGCCACAAGGGAGCTGGAGGGAGCAGGTTCAAGTCGCGTTGTTCTCATTTTGAGAACTCTTTTTGGCGTCAAGGGGAGCAGAGGTGGAGTTCGGCTGGGATGCTTGGAAAGGGGAGAGTGGATTGAGTCAAAAGTTTTGAACAGATGGTGGAGAGGAATTTTAGGACTTTGAATCATTCAAACTTGTTTGAATGAGTGGAGGAGAGGGAATTAAGAAGGAAAAGAAGGGATTGAAGCGTGTGAAGGGTTAGCCGAATGGTGAAGGTGTTAGGTAGGGTTGAGCATTCGGTTTATGGGTGTTAGCTTAGGGGTGACCGATTGTTGGTGATAGCCTTAGGGGGTGTTGAATATTCGGCTAGATAGGGAGCCTCTAGGGCCTTTTTCCTTTCATTTTCTTGGTGCCTAAACCGAATCACTCCCACACTCTTGGCTTGCATTCTTTCTTTTCTCTCAATTACCCAAAACCGAATTGTCCCCTAAGCCTCTTCTTCTTTTCTACTTTTTGGTGTTTGGCTGAAACTTACATTGCTCTCTACTCATCATCTTTGTTTATTTCCTTTGCCAATAACATCAAAGCCGAACCCTCCTTTCATTTTGGTTTTTCTCTCTTCTCTCAGTTTCTTCTTGGGGCCGAAACTCCCTAACTCTCTTCTCATCTCCAATTTCTTGCAAGAGCCGAATACCTCTTGCCCATACTTTCTTTCTCCAAAGCCGAATCTCCTAGCTATTCTCTCTTGCGTTTTCTCTCAATCTCCCTAGGAGCCGAAATTTTTTTCTCATCGTTTCCCTTCTCTATTTGTTTATTCTCAAAACTGAAACCTTAAACTCCCATTCCCTATTCCATTTTTCCCTAAAAGCCGAAACTCCTAAGCCTCCATTTGAAGATCTTTATTGCTATTTTCGTCTTTCCTATCTAATTCTCTTCTACCTTAGCCTTTGCCGAATCTTCTCTAGGGTGGTGTGGTGCCGATTATTCCTAGGTGTTGATCGAATCTGTTGAGTTAAGGTAAGGGGCGATTTCTCTTATTTCGTTATCTCTCTTTCGGGTTTTCATGCCAAAGCCGAATGGCTACTTGGCCTAATGGTCGGATGCTTGGTCGAATATAGGTGGAAGTGGTGTCGCATTCTTTTGGAGATCTCCGGGATTCGTTTGGCTTGTGAATCAAGCCTAAAGCCTCGGGATTTGTCGATTTAGGTAAGGGTCTTAGCTTTGTGTGTTAATTTCTTTTGATTCAATTTCACTGCTTTAATCCGACCTAGTGACCAAGGTTTGTTCATGGACTCAAATGCCAGCCAAGCGATAGGAGAGGTTGGACCTGTAAACCCAGCCCCTAAGTTTAAGAAAGCGGCGATGTCGCGATTCGGGATTGGCCACCGGGTTGTGGGCCGACTTACGAAAGCGAGTAGTAGGCGGATAAGCGGTAGTGCTGTCAACGAGAGTGTCGGCGAGAAAGTATTGTGTTACTGGCGTTATCGTGTGTGTAACTCTTACACACTTTATATGTTAAATATGTTATTATCGTGTATTGCCAAAAGCCAAGTGATGGTAGGGATCACTAAGTTACCCTTGTGGGTAAAAGCGAGGACTCCGGGTAAGTCTATTATGGTTGCTAACGTTAATTGCATATATTGAAACCTGAATGTGCCATGTTATTTAAATTATTAAGTACGATCATACCATATTGTAATGCGTGTACATGCAATTGGGGCATGATGAGAAGAGGGAGAAAATATGATCTTTGATTGTCACGGTGGTTAGGTACCACAAGTGGGTTGGCCCCATATATCATCATTTTGTGACTAAGCTCAGTGGTTTGGAACCACCAATGGTTAGGTACCACATATATTTATTTACGTGACTCGTCCCGGTGGTTTGGTACCACGATTGGGTTGGCCCCACATATTGATATAAGGGATTGTCACCGGTGGTTAGGTACCACGAGTGGGTTGGCCCCACATATGATTATTTGTGACTTTTGTCACGGTGGTTTGGAACCACGGTGGTTAGGTACCACCCAGTGGCTAGGTGCCACAAATGTTGGGTAGACACGGGAGATGCGGATGGATATCTAGGTTGGTTGGGTTGCATGACATACATATTTTGCATATGAATCGTGTGAGAGCCTAAAATCTATTGGACGAGGATTTACACCTTTGAGTCTCGGCGACTCACCCATACGTTATTTTTTGCGGGTAATCCTTAGATCGCGGATATGGAGCCGAGGTGGACTCGAGGTGGCCATGCACGATATTTCGGTTTTTATTTTAAATAGTTATTTCAGATTTATTTTACTTTAAGTTAGATTTTGGTAATGTAATAAGGCCATCTAAATTTTAACTTGGATTTATTTATTTTGTTAATTTTCTTAAATTTTGTTTTGGTCGTTAAGGCATGCCTAATAAATTATGAAATGGATGTTTTCAAAACTTAAATAATTTCGGGATTTTCAAGATTTTACAATTGGGTAATTAGCAATCGAGTATTAATAACAAGCAACGCAACTTTTCAAACTAAGTCTCAAAATGGTTCAACTGGTCACGCAATACAAACTCTATTTTTATAAATTCAAAGGTTTTCTTTCCAATTCATGACGATAACTCGGTTTTCAAAAATGTTTTCTTTCATGTGACATGCCAGATTCGGTCGTAGCGTTTTGACCGGGTTTGGGGTGTTACAGGTGTGACCACAACGGTCATGCAATGCAATGCCAAAGTATTTTATGAGACTCGACATTATTGCAAATGCATTAAAAGAAACATGATTTTTCAAAAAAAAAAATCAAATTTTCAATCAAACGACAAGAATTAATCAATCTATGGCCTGACTCTCAACCAGGTCCCTGGTGGAGTCGTCAAGCTGTCGTAACCATCTTTTTCATGTTAAAAAAACGGGGATCGACTTTAAAAATATGGATTCGCCACCAACCCTTTTTGTTTAGGTGGGATTAGATCACCTTGTAAATATAATTTTGGTCAGCGAAATAGAAAAAGCGGGTTCGGGAGTCGGTTATGTAAGAGGAAGGGTTAGCACCCTCGTACGCCCAAAAACTGGTACCAAATTGATTAATTAGTGTCCTTGCGTTGAAAACTTGAAAATGTTTAAGGTGTGATACTTTTTAAAGAATGTTAATTAATTTTGAATTGAATCTCAAGATCCACTCGTTCCAGAGGAATAAAAACATCACATACAATACGTTAGGATGTGACACATTTATACCTCGACACCCAGATCATCTTTGATTTTCAAAACATATAATTAAAAAGGGTATTTGGTTATTTGGTTGAACGAAAAGATTGACACCCAGCACGTTAGGGCATAATTTTTCGAACTTCCAAATACACAAACATTGCCTTATCTTGAAAGATTTTCAAATATGCAATCTTAAGATTGGCTAAAAATGTATTTCATTAAGCTCATTTGGAATAAAACGATTAATATCAATCAAGATGTTAAAGTTTGAATCACAGTGCGATAATGTAAATAAACAAGATTACAAACATTGAATAATATACATGGATAAAATGTTATACTAATGAATGATCATGATATGAAGTTTGAAGGGAATGAATTTGGGTACATACAAGGACAAGCCAATTAATACAAATAACATATAGCAAGTTTTAAAACAAATAAACCAATGATATATATATAATATGTGTTTATTTAAATACTACATATGTAATAAAAACTCGACATAAAATAATGTATGTATATAAATAAATAAAAATAATGATATATAAAATGTTTGGAATAAATAAATATGTAATTTAAAATAGAGTCCATAAAAAAACAAATTATATACATAATAGATTCTAAAATAAAATATTAGGTAAGGAGAAAATCAAAGTATAAAATAATATATGTTAATCTACATAAGTAATATGCATGAAAATAAAAATACTAAAGTTAATAATTTATGCATGAAAATAATATATCAAGGTTATTAAAATAAAAAATATATATATATAATAACATAGGGAATAACGTAAAAAATATACCTATACACATAAATAGACTAAAATATATATATAAGCATAAAATAGTGTGAAATCAATGATATATACATAGTATAAAAATAAATTTAACATAAATTATAGGTATATGTATATAAAATAAAAACATATAGAAGTATTCAAATTAAATATCATACAAATTCTTAAAACATAGAAACATATACAAAAGTGACTTTCAAAATAAATAAGTTATAAAATAAAACAATTAATAATATGTATAAATGAAAGTCAAAACAATCAAATTAAAATAATATAAAATTGGTAAAAGAATTCAAAATAATATATTAAAATAATCAAAATAAAGAATAATTAAAATAACTCAATTGAAAGAAGAAACAAAATCAAAAGTATAATTTTTAAACAAATAAAAACAGGATTAAGGGCTTAAATAAAATGCACATAAATGAACGAGGACTAAAAAAGCAATATTTCCATTCGCGAAAACGCTGCGTCATTTAATTGGACCGAATTAGAACAATGCACGATTTCTGAGATTAATTAAAAAAATGAAGAAAATGCATAACGGATCTAATCATATAGCGATGCGAGAAAGGAGGACTGATTGCGTAAATATCCCATCACCGCAAAAACACGCGGATCCCATGGGTGCTGGATCGGGTCAAGTCGGGGCGGTGGGCTAAGCATCAAACGGTACCGTTTCGGCATCTGATTCCAAAGGTTTAAAAGACACCGTTTCTTTAATGAATTAAAACCAAATAATAAAAACAAATCAGTCGTCATTTTTGCCTAAACCCTAATCCCTTTCGTTTCTACTCTCAGCCGCTCTTAGGGATCTCTCTGTTCAACCACTAAAAATGCCATAATAATTGGCGCGTAGTGGTGCACGAAGATCTGATTTACTAATGTCTTCGTCTAAACCCCGATTATGACGGAGAAAACGAGGACGCACAAAGGTAATCTTTCTTTTCTTTTTATTTTCGTATGAATATACACAGTAAAAAAAATAGTGGAAAAGAAACTTGGAATCGCAGAGAAAAAAAATGAAATTACCTTTCTTGTTCTTGCTTTTTGTTTAGTATTCTTTGTATTAAAAAATCGTGTTCGTAAAAAAAATACAAGAATTTCGATTCGGTTTTATAGTCGAAAAACCTCAAAAGAAAAACAAATAAAAATACATTTTTATTTGCTATTCTCTGCTGTTGTTTACTGTTGTTTTTGCAGGTACAAGGTGCGGACGTGGCGCACGGAGGGCCGTCACGATGGCGCGTGTGGCGGGGTGGCTTGCGGTCTTTGGTTGGCTATTTGTTGAGGCATACGGTGATGGAAAATTTCAGAAACCCTTAGGGTTTCTGGGAACATTAGGATATTGGGCCATTTGGGCCTCAGAATTTTGGGTCTTTAGTTTGGGCTGTGGGAAAATTTGGGTAGTGGTTTAGTTTAGTTTATTTGGGTTTGTATTTGGGCCACTAATTGGGTCTGCTGTAATTAGCATTTAGGCTTGTAAAAAGTGGACTGCTAGTGGACTATATTTTTTTTGGGTTTTTAATTCTGTTTGTCTTTTCTGTTTGTTTTGGTCTTATTCTGGTTGACTAATAGGCCCGGGCAAATTTGGGCTCTTACACATCATATCCATGAAAGCAGCTGGTGCATTCGTTATCCCAAACGGCATTACTAGAAACTCGTAATGACCATAACGAGTCCTAAACGCAGTCTTATACACATCTAGCTCCTTAACCTTTAGCTGATGGTACCCAGATCGAAGATCTATCTTGGAGAAAATCGAACCTCCTCGCAGCTGGTCAAAGAGATCATCTATTCTCGGTAAAGGGTACTTGTTTTTAATAGTCAGTTTGTTCAGTTGACGATAATCGATGCACATGCGCATAGATCCATCCTTCTTATTCACGAATGACACTAGTGCTCCCCATGGAGACACACTCGGCCGAATGAATCCTCGATCTAGTAGCTCTTGAATTTGAGCCTTTAACTCCACCAGCTCCTTCGGTGCCATCCTATAAGGGGCGATGGACACCGGAGCTGTTCCCGGTAGGAGCTCAATACCAAATTCGACCTCACGGTTTGGGGGCAACCCAGGAAGCTCTTCAGGAAATATATCCAGAAACTCCTTAACAGTTCTGACATCTCCAACAGAAGGACCTTGAGAATCTGAACTGCTGACATAAGCTAAAAACGTCTCGCAATCCTTGCGAACCACTTTCTCGGCCTTTAATGCTGAGATTACGTTAGACAGATAATCTCTTCGCTCCCCTAACACAACCACCTCCTCATCCTCAGAAGACTTCAACACCATTTTCTTAGCAGCGCAGTCCAAATTCGCATGGTGTTTCACTAGCCAATCCATGCCCAATATAAGATCAAATTCATCAAACGACAATTCCATCAAATCCGCTGGAAAGACAACCCCTTGGACCTCTAGGGGCACGTCTCTAAACAACTTATTCACTCTAACCGACTATCCCGGTGGACTTAATACAGTCATCTAACTATTAGTAATTTCAAACTGAAAACCCAACGTCCCAGACACAGTGCATGCAACATACGAGTGTGTAGACCCAATGTCAATTAAAGCAGTGTATAGTACATCATAAATTAGGAACGTACCCGTTATGACGTCCGGGGCGTTGTCATCCTCTCGGTGATAAGCAGTATAGACCAAAGCTGGCTGTCTCACCTCAGTGTTACCAGCACCTCTGCCTGGTGCTCCACGTCCTCTTCCCAAACCATTTCCCCTCCGGCCCGACCACGGCCTCTCGGTGTCTGTGACCACCTCTCCCCGGGTGAACATGGCCCCGACCTCGACTTGCATCCGAACAGCCTCCGAGTACGTTCTTGACACAGTGATTCATCGACCCACATCTGAAACACGCCCCCGTTCGTTTCCAGCACTAACCCTAGTGAGCTCTCTCACAATCTGCACAAGGCTGCGGTCTAACCATAGCAATAGGAACTGCTCGAACTGGCCCATCAAATCTGGCCCACTTTATAGGCCTTTCAGAAGGACCCGAGGGCCCTGAATCCCTTTTAAATCTACCCTTATCTTTCTCGCGATTCTGGTGCTCAGAGCGCTTCACATCCTCTGCAATTTTTGCTTTCTCAACAAGGGCAGCAAAGTCTCGCTCCCTCTGTGGAGCTATTAGCACTCGTAACTCATCCCGGAGGCCATCTTCGAACCGCACACAACGTTCATACTCAGTTGTGACTATTCCGCGAGCGTAATGACTCAACCATAAAAATTCTGCCTCATATACTGCCACTGTCTTATTCCCCTGGGTTAGACTAAGAAATTCCTTTCTTCGGGCGTCCACATAACTTGCACCCACATACTTCCCTTGATAGGTCATCTTGAAGAATTCCCACGTCAAGTGGTCGGCCTGCGTACCCTCTCTTACAGTGAGCCACCATTGGTATGCCTCGTCTCGCAGTAAGGACACTGCTCCTTTTAATTTCTGTTCCACAATACAGTCGAGGTCATCCATTATCCGCTCGGTAGCCTCTAACCAATACTCTGCTACATTCGGGGCTACACCAAAAACACCCCCAAAGATTTTCGCTCTATTAGACCGGAGTCGCTCATAAATTGCCCCTCGGCCCACTAACCCAGTACTCGCTCTAGCAACCCTTTCAAGAACACGTAGCATGGCTTGAGATAGAGCATCATCCCCAACTACTCGGTCATGAGACCCTGTCTCAGTTACTGGTGAGGCTGGTGCCTCCCTAGCAGATATGTGACCCGATGCTGAATACCCAGCCCTAGTACCTCGGCCTCTACCTCGGCCTCGTGTACCCCTTCCGCGAGTACCTCTTGTACTCATATCGATATAGCGTATTATATGTTTTAAAAATCTTATGAACCAATTTATAATTCCAATAATTATTAACCGATGTCTTATGAAAATCAGTATTTAAAGTCTTTGTTTTGGCAGATCGAGGTATCTCACTACAGTTTTCAGTCTTCTACAGTCTCAGTTTACCCTAACAAAAGAGTTTTAGCAAAGTACTACTATCTATGGTAGTTTCTCAGTACAACATTTTAGTCTATAGCAGTAAACAGTGTCAGAGAACTTATAGATTTGGCGCTGGAGACTCGGGTGCCACACTTTCAGTAACAACCTTTCAATTTTCTTTCCAAACCAAAATTTAGACAATTTTAAAAGAACCCATTCCACAACCGAGTTTTGGAACCTGGCTCTGATACCACTAAATGTAACACCCCAAACCTGGCCTAGACACTACGACTGGATCTGACGTGTCACATCGAAGTGTTGATTTGAAAACTGGTCTTGTCGATGAAAAATTCGTGACTAAAGTTTTAAATTCTTTTAAAACTAATTTCTATTGAAAACGTTAGGGTTGTAAAATCAAAACTTGTTAACCACTTATTAGTCATATTATTTATTACAAGTTTATTAATCTGAATTAAAATCATGGGAGCTTTTCTAGTTGTAAACCCTAAATTTTGAATTGCATGATTTTCTTGGAAAACAATTATTATTTTAAAAACCCATTTTTCCTAATCTAGCAGGTAGAAATAAGGAGTTAAAACCAAATAAAACTTAAACCTCAAATGGCTTTATTACAAAAATACCAACCCCAAAAATAAAATATTTAAAAAACTAGGTATAAATTAAAATACTCGCGAAGATGTGGCCACCTTGAGTCCTCATGACTCTAAATCATCAAAGGTGAGGATTTCTGTCTGATTAAAAGAAAAGGGTGAGTTATGAGAACTCGGTGTGTAATCCCCTATCATGCGAGAATTGATGCAGGCTAGAGCCCTATTCGATAATAATGCAGTGTGGGCCTCATTGTCTGATGAATTGTAATATCCTGAATTAATGGGCCTTTGCGTTTATGTGTGGTTATGTATTAATTTAAGTGTTAGGGGTCCAAATTGGGCTCAGGATAGGGCCGAGGCCTTAATTGAATTTTCTGTTTGAACACTCTAGGAGAAATCCTGATAAGATGGGGCTTAAAAGATATTATCTGTGGGTTAGGACACAAAATGGGCTTGTAGCCCAGTGGAAAAGTGGCGCCACTTAGAGAGCAGGGAGGTGGCGTCAGCTGAGGAGGCCAAGTTCGAGTCGCATGAAGCCCAATTCCCTTATTTAGTTTTAATTATTTCTGGCATTAAAAGGGAGCAGAGTGGGACGGCTAGGATGCTTTTAAATAGGAAGATTTATTTGTTTGGATAATGTAGATAATATGGATATTGTGGCAGATAAAGGGAAGAAGAGGTGGTGTTATTCATGCCACTTGTGGATGAGGGATCAGATGAGGATAAGGGAGAAAATCTAGGAATTTTCTGAAGAGCTAGGTGGTGGCCGAATTTCAAACTCTTAAGGGAGGAGGCAATCAGTTTTGGCTTGGGCAAGGGTGTGCCGAATTCTCTTTAGCCATAGGAATCAGTGCTTTCCTGTAGTTGCAAATTTCGGCTTTTAGGGTGATAAGTGCCGAAATTTTAAATAGTTAGGTGAGGGTTCTCTTCTTTATTTTCGGCATTTAGGGTTCTTATCTTCTCTCTTTTCCTTCTTTTCTAAATAAGAGCCGAAAACTCCCTTAAGCATTCTTTCTTTTCACATTTGTCTGCCATAGCTGAATCTGCCCTAGCCTTGCCAAAATTCTTTCTTTTCCTATACCGTTCCTATCACTTCTTTACGTTTGATATTACTCTTCTTCTCTCGATTAGTTCTTTCTAAAAGCCAAAATCTTAAACCCCATTCTCATCTCCATTGCTATAGCCGAATGTTCCCCTGTTCATTCTTTTCTCTTTGCCGAATTCTTTAGTAAGCCGAACCCCCATAGATCCCTATGCACCATCTTTCTTTTGATTGTCGCAGAAGCCAGAATCTGTTAGGAGAAGCTGAATCTATTGGTGTTATTGGTGAGTGCCGATTTCTTCTGCTTCCTTTCTTTTTCAGTTTTTGAGACCATAGCCAATTGGCTAGATGGTGGTTAGGGCCATCCTTAGTTTGACGTTTTCTCTGATCTTGTGTTCTTTTTCTTTGGCGGCATTCCAGGATTTGAAGGAGATCTAATCGTCTAGGTTTCTAAGCCAGAAATCGGTAGCATACGAATCATATTATTTTTGGGATTTCAAGGTAAGGTTTTTGGTTCTCCTTAAGTTGATCAATCGATTTCTTTTCGTTATTCGTGTCTTAACCTAATGGTTTGTTAAGCAATCATCGTAGTACCTTCTGACCAAGATCACTCATGGACTCGAATGTCAGCAAATCAAAGGAAGGAGTTGGATCTGTAGTACCAGCCCCAAAGTTCAAGAAACGCGCGGTGTCTGCTGTTCGAGATTGGCCACCGGGCTGTGGACCGGCTTCTGAACAACATCTTAGGCAAATAGCGGTTGTGTCGGCTACGGATAGCGTCGACATAGAAAGTTTCATCTTAACTGTAATCAGGTGTGTAGATCTCTAACACACTAATTAAAACTGTGATATGTATGTTATGGGCTAAAAGCTGGAAAAGGGCTGTGTGGACAGTTGTTTTACCCAAACAGGGTAGGCAAAGGATGCCAGGTATGTAACCATAGAAACTTCTCTATGTGTGTATCGATGTATGTAAAAACCTGAGATCATTTAGGTAGTATATTGAGTGATTTTGCATGGATGTATGCATGGGATAGGGTTAATGTGATGAAAGAGGAAGAGCATGCTAATAGGTCACTCAGTGATCGGTGGTAAAACCACGATATGTGCAGTTAGGACACATTAGTGATTGGTGGCTCTGCCACACTTGATTATGAGGTCACACAGTGATCGGTGGCTCTGCTACAGTGGATTATAAGGTCACATGGTGATCGGCATTATAACTGACAGCATGACTGTCAATATGGTGTGTAGCGGTTGGCGGGTTGATTGTAGAAATCCCCGAGGTGTGTTGGCTGGTACGGGCTGGTGTGTAGAGGATGGACTTTTAGGTTGGGTTGGGCCATGTTGCATTTAAATATGTTGTTGCCGTTATGTATGGGCCAAGGCCCATAATGTGTTTGTGGGCCTAAAGCCTTTCATGTGTTTTTGGGATTTGCACACTGAGTCTTGGTGGCTCACCCTATTGTTTTTCTGACTTTTCAGATGAGCAGTAGATCGTGGACATGGGAGCCGAAGCGGACTCGAGGGGCCATCAAGTCTTTTATTTTCATAAACTATTTTCGGTTTTTTTAAGTTTTATTTTTTGGATTATTTATGTAATAAGGCCCATGGCTTAGGTTTCGATTTTCTATTTGTCAATGTTTACAATCTATAAATTTATGATCATGGACTTAAGTCCTAAGGAGTAATAAAATGGGATTTTCAAACATGTTCAATAATTAAAAAAACGAAAACAAAGGTTTTCATCAAATATCGTTTTTCTGAATGAATGCCTAAATAAACAAACCAAGATATCAAGTCCCTTCAAAGCAAAGTTTTTAAAGTTCAACCCGTAGCATACCAGATCTGGTCGTAGCGTTTGGGCCGGGTTTGGAGTGTTACATTTTTGTATCAGAGCCCAGTTGCAAAACTCGGGCTGTGAAATGGGTCCAGTAGTAGTTTATAAATTGGTAAAATGCTTTGGGTTGCGATATGGCCTTCGAGTCTACCGGCACCCGATCCACGCAGGTAAGTATTCTAACTCTTGATGTGATATGCATGCTGGGTTGATGGGTTTTATGGGCGTAGACTAGAATGATAGGAATTTATGGACCTTAGGCCTAGTTTAAATAATTCTTTAAATTTATAAAATTTAATCCAACCAAACAAACCCGTGAACAAGTCGCTGGGTCAGGGTGTGGCAACAGGCATACGCTTGTTTAGGATTAGATTCAGGGAGAGCTTGGTACTTAAGCGGTCCTAGTGACTCACCTCCTCTTCGCTAGAATCCTACCTGGTGCGTAGTGACTGTTCACCTTAGCCATGAGGACTTGTGGACGGGCCAAAATTTATAATTAAAACCCGAAGGGGACCAGCCACCCTAATTTTGAAAATTTCCAAAATACCACTGGTTTGTAAAAAAAATACTAAATTACCCCTGATTTGGAAAAAAAAGACCAAAATCCCCTGGTTTGGAAAATTACCAAAATACCCCTGAAATGCAAAATTACCAAAATACCCTTATTTCGTAAAATCACCAAGATACCCTATTTTAAAAAATTTATTTCGAAAATACCCCTGTAGGATAAAATTATGAAAATACCCCTGGGTAGTGAAATGACAAAAATATCCTTCTGTGATGAATGTGAGTTCATGGATGCTACTTGTATGTTGATGTATGATGGTTGATGTATGATGGTTGATGTATGAGGTTCCTAGAACTAGGAGATACAGACTTGAGATTGAACCGTAGATATAATCACAAATTCGAAAGAACTACTCTTAAAACTACTGTTCATAAGATTGTTCGGGGTTAATTAGTGGAAGAAATTAATAATTCATAAAATTTCTAACTAGATAAACGTGAATCAGTAGAATGAGTACAAGAGGTCGTGGACGTCCGCCGCGTGGTCGTGGTAGGGGTAGGATGACGGTGTCGAAACCCGAGAGGGTCCGCCATGGATCTGAAACGAGATGGCTGGCACCACCAGCTGTGGAGGAGGAATTTCAGGACCTGACGGCCGGAGATGATGTGGTATCTCAGGCAATGTTAAGGGTTCTAGAGAGGGTTACTGGGGCAGGCATGGGCACAGGAGCCCGAAAATCTGTGCCGGAGCGACTTAGAGCCAATAGGGCGGAAGTGTTTAGGGGAATTTCTGGTATAGCCCCGAGTTTAGCTGAGTATTGGTTGGAGGCAGTTGAACGTATAATGGATGATTTAGATTTCACAGAGGAGGAGAAGTTGAAAGGGGTTGTATCTCTCCTGCAGGACGAAGCTTATCAATGGTGGCTTACGGTTAAGGATGGTACGGTGGCTGACCGTATCACTTGGGATTCCTTCAAAATGGTGTTTCAGAGTAAATACATTGGGACAAGTTATGTGGATGCGCAGCGTAGAGCATTTTTGAATTTGGTGTAAGGGAGTAGGTCGGTGGCTGCGTACGAAGCAGAATTCTTACGCCTTAGCCGTTATGCTCGAGGAATGGTGGCCACAGACCATGAACGTTGTGTTCGATTTGAGGATGGTCTGAGGGATGATTTGCGTGTATTGATAGCTCCACAGCGGGAGAGGGAATTTGCTGTGCTTGTGGAAAAAGCTAAGATAGCTAAGGAGGTGAAGTAGACAGAGAAACTATATCGGGATAGAGATAGGGGTGGAAGTAAGAGGAATTTTGGATCGTCAGGGGCAGTTGGGCGTACTCAGAAAAGGCCTAGGTCAGACGGGCCGAGGCGGGAAGAGAGACCTGCTGCTGTTGGTCAGACACAGATGTGTGTTCAATGTGGTAAATTCCATGTAGGCGAGTGTTGGGCAGGCAGTGGGAAGTGCTTTAGGTGTGGATCTACGGACCATCAAGTTAGAAACCGTCCCGCAAAGCAATGGGCGATGAAGGCCCACGGGCCAAGGGAATGCACAACCAGGAAGAGGTGGTCAGCAGCCACAGAGAGGTTGTGGTCCAGCCAGAGGTGGTAACGATTTCGGTCGGGGCCGTGGAGCACTAGGCCAAGGGGCAGGAAACACTGAGGCGAGACAGCCGGGGTTAGTCTATGCTGCCAAACGTCGAGAGGAGGCTGACGCACCGGATGTTATAACCGGTACGTTTCTAATTTTTTGTTTGCCTTACACTGCCTTGATTGATATTGGTTTGACGCACTCTTATGTTGCTAGTGCTATAGCGGGAACTCTGAACATAGGATATGAGACTTCCTCTAGGGAGATGACTGTAGTAAGCCCTCTAGGACAAACTGTAGTGGTGAATAAACTGTATATGGATGTACCGAAGTTCAAGGGGTAGCTTTTTGGTCGATCGATGGACTCGCCCGTTTGGGGAGTTCGATTTGATCTTAGGAATGGATTGGTTAGTGAAGTATCGCTTAACTTGGTATGTGGCAACCAAGCGTATGGTGTTAAAGACTCGATGGCGGTGAAGTGTTGGTGATAGGTGAAAGGGGGAACTATTTGTCAAATGTGGTGTCTGCCTTAAGGGCAGAAAAGATGGTGATGAAAGGATGCGAGGCAATTTTAATGTTTGTTCGGGCTCTGGAAGACAATGAACTAAGCATCGGAGATGTCGGGACGGTGAAGGAATTTCCGATGTTTTCCCAAAAGAGCTTCGGGATTACCCCCGAATCGTGAAGTGGAGTTTGGTATTGATCTTCTTCCGAACAACGCAAAGATCTATTGCTCGTATAGGATGGTGCCAAAGGAGTTGGTGGAATTGAAAGCGCAGATTCGGGGAGTTCTTTGGATAGAGGGTTTATCCGACCAAGTGTGTCACCTTGGGGGCGCGCGGTGTTATTCGTTAAGAAGAAGGATGGGTCAATGCGTATGTGCATTGACTATCGTCGATTGAATAAGTTGACCATCAAGAACAAATACCGCTGCCAAGGATCGATGACTTGTTCGATCGGTGAAGGGGACTCATCTTTTCAAAGATAGATCCGAGGTCGGTACCATCACCTTAAGGTCAAAGAGGCGGATATTCATAAGACGGTTTTTAGGACTCGCTTATGGACACTACGAATTCATGGTGATGCCATTTGGGTTGACTAACGCACCAGCGGCGTTTATGGATATGATGAACTGAGTATTTCAACCCTACTTGGATCGGTTCGTCGTGGTATTCATAGATGATATTCTGGTTTATTCAAAATCGAAAGAGGAGCATGATTCACATCTTCGGGTGATTCTGCAGGTTTTGAGGGAGAAGCAGTTGTATGACAAATTCAGTAAGTGCGAATTTTGGCTAAGGGAAGTTACTTTTCTAGGTCACATTGTGTCGGCAGAGGGGATTAGGGTTGACCCTCGGAAGATTGAAGCGGTGTTGGATTGGAAGCCGCCTAAATTGGTAGCAGAAATTAAGAGTTTTCTTGGGTTAGCCGGGTATTACAGAAGGTTTGTGGAAGGATTTTTATTCATCGTGGCGCCGTTGACTAAGTTGTTATGGAAAGGAGTTCCATTTGTTTGGTCTTGTAAGCAGCAAGAGAGTTTTGAGGAGTTAAAAAGGATTTTGACGGAGGCTCCGGTATTGATTCAACCGGAGGCTGGGAAGGGATTTGTGATTTATTGTGATGCTTCACACACGGGATTAGGATGCGTGTTGATGCAAGATGGGAAGGTTGTTGCGTATGCATCTCGGCAGTTAAGACCGCACGAATCAAATTATCCCACACATGATTTGGAGTTGGCGGCGGTGGTTTTCGCTTTGAAAATCTGGAGACATTATCTATACGGGGAGAAATCTATCATTTATACCGATAAAAAGATCCTAAGATACCTTTTGACTCAGAAGGAGTTGAATCTAAGTCAAAGGAGGTGGATCGAGTTGTTAAAGGATTATGATTGCTCGATCGAGTACCATCCGGGAAAAGCCAACGTGGTGGCGAATGCTCTGAGTCGTAAAGTAATCTTTGACTTGAGAGCAATGTTTGCCCACCTTAGTTTATACGATGATGGGAGTTTATTAGCTGAACTTCAAGTGAAACCCTCTTGGGTCAGTAAGTTAAGGAGAAACAGCAAACTGATGAGTTGCTAAAGGAGAAGTTTCCGGTAGGATCAAGTGAAGGATCAACAGAATTTAGTGTGAATGAGGAAGGGTTATTATGCTTTTAAGGAAGAGTGTGCATGCCAAAAGACCTTGAGTTGAGGCGTAGGATCTTGCAAGAAGCGCATGGTAGTCCTTATGCTATACACCCTGGAGGGAGTAAGATGTATTGGGATTTGCGAGAATAGTTTTGGTGGCCGGGTCTAAAATGAGAGGTGACCGAATTTGTGGGGAAATGTTTGACCTGTCAGCAGGTAAAAGCGGAACATCAGTTACCATCAGGGTTGTTGCAGTCGGTGAAGATTCCACAATGGAAGTGGGAAAGGATCACAATGGACTTTGTTAGTGGGCTACCCCTCACGCCTACTAAGAAAGATTCGGTTTGGGTGATTGTTGATCGCTTGACAAAGTCTGCTCATTTTATATCGGTACGTGTCGATTACTCTTTGCAGAAATTGGCTAAGCTATACATAGTGGAGGTAGTGAGGTTGCATGGGGTACCAGTACCAATCTTATCGGACAGGGATCCTAGGTTCACCTCACGATTTTGGAAGGCGTTGCATCAAGCGTTGGGTACGAAGTTGGATTTCAGTACGGCGTTTCATCCTCAGACCGATGGACAGTCTGAGCGGGTAATCCAGATCTTGGAGGACATGTTGAGAGGATGTGTCATTGATTTCAAGGGTAGTTGGGAAGAATTTATACCATTAGCGGAGTTTGCTTACAACAATAGCTACCAGTCAAGTATTCAGATGGCGCCTTATGAAGCATTGTACGGGCGGAGGTGTCGTACACCTACCTGTTGGACGAAATTAAGGGAACCTCAAATTTTGGGTCTGAAGTTGGTTACCGAGACAGAGGAGAAGGTAGAGTTAATTCGGGCTCAATTAAAGGAAGCGTCAGACCGACATAAGTCTTATGCTGACCTGAGGCGTAAGGACATAGAATTTGCAGTGGGTGACAAGGTGTTCTTGAAGGTGTCGCCATGGAAGAAAGTACTGAGGTTCGGACGGAAAGGTAAATTAAGTCCCATATTTATCGGACCTTATTGGGTGTTGAAACGAGTGGGACCGGTAGCTTACCAGTTAGAGTTACCTTCTGAGCTAAGCCAGATTCACAATGTATTCCACGTCTCTATGCTAAGACGTTACCGTTTGGATCCATCTCATGTGGTGCTAGTGGAAGAAATCGAAGTGAGACCCGACCTATCCTTTGAAGAGGAGCCAGTGGGAATCTTGGACCGTGATGTCAAGGTATTGCGTAGGAAGACGGTTCCGTTGGTCAAGGTTCTATGGCGGAATCACAGTTCTAAGGAGGCTACTTGGGAACCAGAGGAAGCGATGCGGCAGCAGTACCCACATCTATTTTGACCAGGTAATTTCGAGGTCGAAATTTCTTTAAGGGGGTAGAACTGTAATATCCTGAATTAATGGGCCTTTGCGTTTATGTGTGGTTATGTGTTAATTTAAGTGTTAGGGGTCCAAATTGGGCTCAGGATGGGGCCGAGGCCTTAATCGAATTTTCTGTTTGAACACTCTAGGAGAAAGCCTGATAAGATGGGGCTTAAAAGATATTATCTGTGGGTTAGGACACAAAATGGGCTTGTAGCCCAGTGGCAAAGTAGCGCCACTTAGAGAGCAGGGAGGTGGCGTCAGCTAAAGAGGCCAAGTTCGAGTCGGATAAAGCCCAATACCCTTATTTAATTTTAATTATTTCTGGCATTAAAAGGGAGCAGAGTGAGACGGATAGGATGCTTTTAAATAGAAGATTTATTTGTTTGGATAATGTAGATAATATGGATATTGTGGCAGATAAATGGAAGAAGAGGTGGTGTTATTCATGCCACTTGTGGATGAGGGATCAGATGAGGATAAGGCAGAAAATCTAGGAATTTTCTGAAGGGCTAGGTGGTAGCCGAATTTCAAACTCTTGAGGGAGGAGGCAATTGGTTTTGGCTTGGGCAAGGGTGTGCCGAATTCTCTTTAGCCATAGGACTCAGTGCTTTCTTGTAGTTGCAAATTTCGGCTTTTAGGGTGATAAGTGCCGAAATTTTAAATAGTTAGGTGAGGGTTCTCTTCTTTATTTTCGGCATTTAGGGTTCTTATCTTCTCTCTTTTCCTTCTTTTCTGAATAAGAGCCGAAAACTCCCTTAAGCATTCTTTCTTTTCACATTTGTCTGCCATAGCCGAATCTACCCTAGCCTTGCCAAAATTCTTTCTTTTCCTATACCATTCCTATCACTTCTTTACGTTTGATAATACTCTTCTTCTCTCGATTAGTTCTTTCGAAAAGCCGAAATCCTAAACCCCATTCTCATCTCCATTGCTATAGCCGAATGTTCCCCTGTTCATTCTTTTCTCTTTGCCGAACTCTTTAGTAAGCCGAACCCCCATAGATCCCTGTGCACCATCTTTCTTTTGATTGTCGCAGAAGCCGGAATCTGTTAGGAGAAGCTGAATCTGTTGGTGTTATTGGTGAGTGCCAATTTCTTCTGCTTCCTTTCTTTTTCGGTTTTTGATACCATAGTCGAATGGCTAGATGGTGGTTAGGGCCATCCTTAGTTTGATGTTTTCTCTGATCTTGTGTTCTTTCTCTTTGGCGGCATTCCGGGATTTGAAGGAGATCTAAACGTCTAGGTTTCTAAGCCAGAAATCGGTAGCATACGAATCATATTATTTTCGGGATTTCAAGGTAAGGTTTTTGGTTCTCCTTAAGTTGATCAATCGGTTTCTTTTCGTTATTCGTGTCTTAACCTAATGGTTCGTTAAGCAATCGTCGTAGTACTTTCTGACCAAGATCACTCATGGACTCGAATGTCAGCAAATCAAAGGAAGGAGTTGGATCTGTAGTCCCAGCCCTAAAGTTCAAGAAACGCGCGGTGTCTGCTGTTCGAGATTGGCCACCGGGCTGTGGATCGGCTTCTGAACAACACCTTAGGCAAATAGCGATTGTGTCGGCTACGGATAGCATCGACATAGAAAGTGTCGTCTTAACTGTAATCAGGTGTGTAGATCTCTAACACACTAATTAAAACTGTGATATGTATGTTATAGGCTAAAAGCCAGAAAAAAGGGCTGTGTGGACAGTCGTTTTACCCAAACAGGGTAGGCAAAGGATGCCAGGTACGTAACCATAGAAACTTCTCTATGTGTGTATCGATGTATGTAAAAACCTTAGATCATTTAGGTAGTATATTGTGTGATTTTGCATGGATGTATGGATGGGATAGGGTTAATGTGATGAAAAGGGAAGAGCATGCTAATAGGTCACTCAGTGATCGGTGGTAAAACCACGATATGTACAGTTAGGTCACATTAGTGATCGGTGGCTCGCCACACTTGATTATGAGGTCACACAGTTGATCGGTGGCTCGCCCACGATGGATTATAAGGTCACATGGTGATCGACATTATAACCGATAAACATGGTATCGATATGGTGTGTAGCGATTGGCGGGTTGATTATAGAAATCCCCGAGGTGTGTTGGCTGGTACGGGCTGGTGTGTAGAGGACGGGCTTTTAGGTTGGGTTGGGCCATGTTACATGTAAATATGTTGTTGCCGTTATGTATGGGCCAAGGCCCATAATGTGTTTGTGGGCCTAAAGCCTTTCATGTGTTTTTGGGATTTGCACACTGAGTCTTGGTGACTCACCCTATTATTTTTCTGACTTTTCAGATGAGTAGTAGATCGTGGACATGGGAGCCGAAGCAGACTCGAGGGGCCATCAAGTCTTTTATTTTCATAAGCTATTTTCGGTTTTTTTAAGTTTTAATTTTTTGATTATTTATGTAATAAGGCCCATGGCTTAGGTTTCGATTTTCTATTTGTCAATGTTTACAATTTATAAATTTATGATCATGGACTTAAGTCCTAAGGAGTAATAAAATGGGATTTTCAAACATGTTCAATAAAAAAAAAACAAAGGTTTTCATCAAATATCGTTTTTCTGAATGAATACCTAAATAAACAAACCAAGATATCAAGTCCCTTCAAAGCAAAGTTTTTAAAGTTCAACCTGTAGCATACCAGATCTGGTCGTAGCGTTTGGGTCGGGTTTGGGGTGTTACAGTAACAGTGTGGGTATAAGCCCAAAATAATAACAGTACAGAACATAGATGCAACCCAACCCAATCCAGCCAACACACCACCCGTACCAACCAACACACCATGTGGGGACTAAGTCAACCCCATGACCAACACACCAATATCGCAAAGATCGGCGCTAACAAGAATGCGTAAAAGCGCTAACATGCGATGAACGTGGCCTGACCACTAAGATTAGGATACGTGGCAAAGCCACTAGAATAGTAAAAACGTGGCAGAGCCACTAGTACAGTACCTCCTCCAAATCAGAATCCCAACCCCAATGCAGAATGTCGTGTCATAAATATTACGTGTATGCAGTATGTCATATTCACAACCAGTCATATAGGTATCATATATACATCAATAAAACTACCACAAGAGGTATAATGGTCATTTCGTCGTTTAGGGGTAAAACGGTAATTTCACCCCTCAGAGGTATTTCGGTAATTCAACCTTACAAGGGAATTTCGGTAATTTTACCCTACAAGGGTATTTCGGTAATTCTACCCTACAAGGGTATTTCGGTAATTTTACTCATGAGGGGGTCTCGGTACAATTAACGACCTTTCCAATGGCCTACAGTCGCCTCGAATGACTCGGATAACCTATATGGCCAAAACGGTGTAATTGGGCCCAAGGCCCATTACTCGGCTCAAGTAGGCCCACACGCTCGTGTGGCTCGATCAGCACAAATTCCTTCACGACTATATGAATTTCGTAGCCCAATCCATTATTAGTCACTTACTGTGGATTTTACCCATGTGGGGCCCAACGAGGCCCATTACTACCTAAGCCCACGAGAACGTTTGTGGTGGCCTCTACAGTCAAACACCCTTGTTTGTGGGCTCGGTTCACCACATGCACGATCGCACGCTCGTGTGGTATCATGCACCATATTTTCAGCTTTTCGGCATTTTACCGATGCACAGGAACACAAGGGTGTGAGTACACACCATTGTCCATCATTTTAACAGTACAATACTGGGTGTATGATTACACACCTGTTCGCGAAACTAGCTAAGATCCACGCTCTCCGAATCCTACAATCAACCAAAATAACGTAACAGATTTACAACCAATAAGGTTAACGCATACTCTTAATTCACCGCCTTTATTAACTTAAACCACAACCACTCACCTTGCTAGAACTAACCGATACTAGCGCCTCCCTGTTGATCAAGGGCGATTCCCCCTCTTAACACGATTTGGCAGATCAAAAGGTGTTAGAAGACAAGCATGCATTCGGCCCCCAAGAGAAAGAGAAGGGAAAACCGAAGCTTGTTAATAAAGCCAAAAGAAATTTGATTAAGAACGAAACAATAAAGTGATTGTAGTATCCTCTTACCAACCAATAAACAAATGTATTTCAACAGTAGTCAGTCAAGAAGATTCGGCCTGAACCAAGAAGAACAAGGAGATTTGAGAGGGAGAGAGTATAAGTATTTGGCCTAACAGAGAAAGGAAAACGAAATTTGTAAAAGAAGAAGAAATGGAAGTAAAGAGAAGAAGACTACCAATTCGGCAGAGAGAAAGATGTGGAGAAGAAAGAAAGGCTTCAAGGGAGAATTCGGCACCACAGAACATGGATGGTATTTGTGTTTGGAAAAAGTGAATAACAGTTGAGAGAAAGAACAAATTGAAGAAAGAATGACCCGAATGGTCAAAAATGCTGCACGAGACGCCACAAAGTGAGAAAAACTGAAACAAAAAAGAGAAAAATCCCGAAATTGCAGAGAAAGAATTCGGCTTCTACACTCTCACCAACTGTCGAAATACACCAAATGACATACCCCTAGCTAAAATTCCCCTACTCAAGCTCTCCAAAATTCGACTATGACTCCTTCACATCCCAACTCCTTCAACCTCTCCACCGTTTTATCCTTGATTTGCTCCCAGCCTCCCATTCAAATCCATTCAATTTTGATGACCAAGTCTTCAACCACCTCTGCAGAGTTTGAATCAACTTTACCTCTCACGCCACAAAGATATAAAATAAAACCTCCTTTTTGCATACCACGGGATTTGAACCCACTCCCTCTCATATGCCCCAACACGCCACTTGCCACCACAACACAGGATCACTTGTGTCACAAAACAAGCACACTTAATATATATGCCCTATAAGTTAACATCCAGGTTTATTTAAGGGGAAAAATAAAATTGTTGCAAGGGCCAAGACTTGAACCCAGGCTACTCAAATACCCCCATACACACCCAAACCACTTAGCCAGTGAAGCAGACAAGCAATTTTATTAGAACATGAAAAATTAAAGACCTATATTTTTGGGGCGTTACATGATTACTCACTTGATAAATTAGCTGAGCTATATATTTCATATACTGTGAGATTGCACGGGGTGCCACTATCTATTGTGTCTGACAGAGATTTGAGATTTACTTCACGATTCTGGAAGAAACTGCAAGAGGCCTTAGGTACTAAATTGAATTTTAGTACAGCTTTTCACCCACAAACAGATGGTCAATCTGAGCAGATTATTCAGATTCTCGAGGATATGTTTAGATGTTGTATTCTTGAGTTTAATGGTATGTGGGAACAATATTTTCCATTAATTGAGTTTGCGTATAATAATAGTTTCCAGTCGATCACCAAAATGGCACCTTATGAAGCTTTGTACGGACGCAAATGTCGTACACCTTTGTATTGGACTGAGCTAAGTGAAAATAAGATACACGGGGTCGACTTGATCAAAGAAACTGAACAGAAAGTGAAAGTGAAAGTGAAAGTGATTCGTGATAGTCTGAAAGCCGCGTCAGATCGCCAGAAATCGTATGCAGACTTGAAACGAAAAGATATCAAGTTTGAGATAGGTGATAAAGTGTTCTTGAAAGTGTCTCTGTGGAAGAAAATACTTTGTTTTGGAAGAAAAGGCAAATTGAGTCTGAGGTTCATCGGGCCATATGAAATTATTGAGCGCATCAGACCTGTTGCGTATAGATTGTTGCTACCACCTGAGCTAGAAAAGATTCACAATGTGTTTCACGTGTCAATGCTTTGACGATATAGATCCGATCCCTTGCATATGATTTCTCCGTTTAAGATTGAAATCCAACCTGATATGACTTACGAAGAAGAACCAATTCGTATCATAGCTCATAAGGTTAAGAATTGCAAAATACAAAAATATCGTTAGTAAAAGTACTGTGGCTTTGACACAGAATGGAAGAGGCTACGTGGGAGCCTAAAGATGCAATGAGACAAAAATATTCGAATCTGTTTACTAGTAAGATTTTCGGGGATGAAAATCACTAAGGGGGGAGAATTGTAACAGACTGGTTAAGACCCTAGTCGAAATAGTGGTTTCGGGACCACAAATCTGAGTCTGAAAAATATTTTAATATTATTTTTGGTGCTTGAAATACGAGAATAGGCATGTGTGAATGTAACACCCCAAACCCGGTCAATACGCCACGACCGAATTTGGCATGCTACGAAGAAAAACGTTTCGAAGAAAATTGAGATAGCGATTAAATTTTAGTGAAAAATTCTTTGTAATTCTATATTTGTAGAAATCAGATGTTTAATAATTTAAAAACTGGAAATTTACTTTGAAATTCCATAAATAAAACTTTTAAACTAAGTGGATAAATCATAGGTTAGAAAACATTTGTTTCATTTTAAGAAAACTCGAATTAATATATAAATACTTTGAAACCGTTTGCATTTGAATGTAGAAACTTAAAATTTTGGAAATCATTTAAGTTGTAGAAAACACTTAATTTATAATTTTATTATCAACAATTTAGATTACCTGATGGTAAGATAAAATACCATAGCGTTTTTATAGTTTAGAAAACTTTAGCTCAATTATTAAATTAATCAAGTGATATACTTAAACATGTTTAGAATAAATCCCAAAGCATATAAATAATCCAAAACCATAATTAAAGAGGCCTTATTAAAAATCTATAAAATATGAAAACCCAAATTAAAATATAATAAGGTACCCAAATGGAAGTTCTTGTAAAATCAAATTTTATTGCATGGCCTCCTCGAGTTCATCCGGCTCCACATCCGCGATCTCACGAATCACCCAAAAGATATCCCACTAAAGGGTGAGTCAATGAGACTCAATGTGTAACAAAGACACTAAAACCCAATCGATCATAGCAATAAAGCCCATTTAAATCACATTTAGCCATAAGCCCATAATATAGCAAATCGAGATAATCACATGTACATATAAAATGAAATGCAATCCCGAACCCAACTTAGATATCCATCCGCTACACACCACCCGTACCTACCAATCACACCGTGGGGATTACTAAATCGACCCTCTATCCGCTACACACCATCGAAGGCGATTGCCGCGGTCAACATGCACATCGCCCTTATAATCGTGGCATAGCCACTCAGATAATTGTGACAGAGTCACCGGATTTATTGTATATGACCGAAGTCACCGATTCATAATCTCGTGACCAAGTCACCGGATTATGTGGTAAACCACCAGGAACACTTCCCTTTCAATATTGCACATATGCCCATGCAATAACATATTATTTCAATATCATGCCATATACCCCATAATCATATCGGAATCGAACACATTCCATTTTATGCATATAGCATTATTTATGATATAAATATCATGCCTTTGAATCATAATCCCAAAATCATAATCAATTATCGAATATGTTTCATATTAAAAACTTACATAGTACGAAGGAAAAACGTACCTCAATTCATCGTACCATTGAGTGGTACCCAAAGCTATAATCGTTTATATTTCATTATAAACACATCTATATAAATAAAGCTACTAATCAATTAGATGTTTAGTATAAGTTACACACCTGATAATAGTGATAACTAAACTTTCCCGCTCGTTGATACCCTCGGAATCTCGAACAATAACTATAGGCGATTTCTCTCCGATTGATGGTTCATAACCCGATGAAGAACCACGAACGAACAATGGCTCGGGGGTACGAACGACTTCAAATAAACGATTATCGCCGACAGAGGGTCCACATCCCGGTGGAAAGTCTCGAACTGCCGACACAGCCCTTCGTTTGAAATTTGAGGGTATAGCAGATCCACCCTTCTTCCAAACACTATTAACTACTCTTTTCGAACCCATTCTTGATTGCCCCAAAAATCTAACGTTCACGGAAAAATATAATAAACGAGAGATAGAGTCCCCAAAAAAATGTAATCGATTAGTAGTCCATCTAAAACGATATAACAAGTATAAAGATCCTTACTACTTGACTTACCCCAAAACGGTTGTCAAAGAATTGAGGCTTAGAACGATTGCTTCCAAAGTCCCAAAGAGTCTATCTTTCAAGACCGATTGAAGAAAACCAAATGAAGACCTACCCTTGTTGATATTCGGCCAAGACAATTCAAAAAGAGAGTGGGAAGTTTCGGCAATATGGTTAAATGGTGAAGGGAATTTCGGCTATGGTTGATTTGTAATAACAAAAGGATTTGACTAGAGTGGAGAAAGAGAAAAAGAAAGAAATTGCAGAGGGGAGGAATGTTTTGGTTTTGAGCAAAAGTGGAAGAAAGAAAAGAGAAAAGGAGGGAAGGAAGGTTCGGCTAACCACTAAAGATGAAAAAGAGATGAAGAGAAAAGAGTTGGTTTTAGGCTACAATGAAAATAAAATATGAGAGAGACTCAAATGAATATTCGGCCAAATGCCTAAAAGAAAATTCAGTAAACCACAATGGTCCTTTCGGCTTTGACACTAAACAAGAAAGCAATACCAAAAATAATACTCAAATTTTTCCTAAAGCTCAAGGCCCAATCCTACTAGGCCCAATTTCTGGGATGTTACAAATCTATTCTCCTTAAAGAAATTTCGTCCTCGAAATTTCCAACTAACTAACAGTCGTACATCCTATCTCGCCACACTACGTTCTTGCTGCGCACTCTGATCTTAATAAAACCACAATGTACTTTTAACAAAATCTTAATCCACCATAGCAAACCATTATCTAACACTTACACTTATACCAAAAATTTTCCTACAATCAACCATCACTTCCAACCAAAACATACCTGACTTGAGAGTGAGGAAACAATCCTGAGCCTCAAGCTCCTTAGACCTGCATCTCAAGCATACTCCTATCTTCCTCCAACATTCTCCCGGATGACACCTTCCACAATAATCGCAAGCCAAAAAGTTCGACCATGCCTTGACATGTTTTACAGAACGAGATTGTGACCCTAGAGAACCGTGATCTCTGTTCTTCTTCATGATCCACGCACCCAACTCCAAGTGCTTCACCGATTCTCTAACTATCTCGAGTCACCATCAATCCGAACTCGATCATGATACTGTCTCTCACCACTAGCGATGCTAACGCCTCCTTCATCGGAATTATGCCTGCGATCGAAAATCTAGCCCTAACACTTCGGCTTTTGCCAAATCCACAACGTCCACGATCTCGAGTGCTCATGTCTAACATCTCGACTTATCAGATTTAAAAGTTTTATGCATTAGTCATTATTCCACTTTCTTTAAAACACAGTTTTATGAATAATTTTAATAAGAAGTTGTTTCGCGAGTACATTCAACCTATAGTTTGGGTCTCTAGAGTAGTTCCTACTACTATACAGTCATGCCAACATCATCATATCATATCATCAAAATCAACAGTTTGATGTACTTACCAGGGCGGATTGATGTCGGAGACTCGAGGCCATGCCTTTCCAACCATATAATTTTCAACAAAACATTTTAAAATCCATTCTTTAAAACATTTTGGGCCTCGGGCCCACAGCCGAGCTTTTGAACTTAGCTCTGATACCAATTTGTAACACCCCAAACCCGGTCAATACGCCACGACCGAATTTGGCATGCTACGAAGAAAAACGTTTCGAAGAAAATTGAGATAGCGATTAAATTTTAGTGAAAAATTCTTTGTAATTCTATATTTGTAGAAATCAGATGTTTAATAAGTTAAAAACTGGAAATTTACTTTGAAATTCCATAAATAAAACTTTTAAACTAAGTGGATAAATCATAGGTTAGAAAACATTTGTTTCATTTTAAGAAAACTCGAATTAATATATAAATACTTTGAAACCGTTTGCATTTGAATGTAGAAACTTAAAATTTTGGAAATCATTTAAGTTGTAGAAAACACTTAATTTATAATTTTATTATCAACAATTTAGATTACACGATGGTAAGATAAAATACCATAGCGTTTTTATAGTTTAGAAAACTTTAGCTCAATTATTAAATTAATCAAGTGATATACTTAAACATGTTTAGAATAAATCCCAAAGCATATAAATAATCCAAAACCATAATTAAAGAGGCCTTATTAAAAATCTATAAAATATGAAAACCCAAATTAAAATATAATAAGGTACCCAAATGGAAGTTCTTGTAAAATCAAATTTTATTGCATGGCCTCCTCGAGTTCATCAGGCTCCACATCCGCGATCTCACGAATCACTGAAAAGATATCCCACTAAAGGGTGAGTCAATGGACTCAATGTGTAACAAGACACTAAAAACCCAATCGATCATAGCAATAAAGCCCATTTAAATCACATTTAGCCATAAGCCCATAATATAGCAAATCAGATAATCACATGTACATATAAAATGAAATGCAATCCCGAACCCAACTTAGATATCCATCCGCTACACACCACCCGTACCTACCAATCACACCGTGGGGATTACTAAATTGACCCTCCATCCGCTACACACCATCGAAGGCGATTCTTTGCGGTCAACATGCACATCGCCCTTATAATCGTGGCATAGCCACCAGATAATTGTGACAGAGTCACCGGATTTATTGTATATGACCGAAGTCACCGGATTCATAATCTCGTGACCGAAGTCACCGGATTATGTGGTAAAACCACCGGAACACTTCCCCTTTCAATATTGCACATATGCCCATGCAATAACATATTATTTCAATATCATGCCATATACCCCATAATCATATCGGAATCGAACACATTCCATTTTATGCATATAGCATTATTTATGATATAAATATCATGCCTTTGAATCATAATCCCAAAATCATAATCAATTATCGAATATGTTTCATATTAAAAACTTACATAGTACGAAGGAAAAACGTACCTCAATTCATCGTACCATTGAGTGGTACCCAAAGCTATAATCGTTTATATTTCATTATAAACACATCTATATAAATAAAGCTACTAATCAATTAGATGTTTAGTATAAGTTACACACCTGATAATAGTGATAACTAAACTTTCCCGCTCGTTGATACCCTCGGAATCTCGAACAATAACTATAGGCGATTTCTCTCCGATTGATGGTTCATAACCCGATGAAGAACCACGAACGAACAATGGCTCGGGGGTACGAACGACTTCAAATAAACGATTATCACCGGCAGAGGGTCCACATCCCGGTGGAAAGTCTCGAACTACCGACACAGCCCTTCGTTTGAAATTTGAGGGTATAGCAGATCCACCCTTCTTCCAAACACTATTAACTACTCTTTTCGAACCCATTCTTGATTGCCCCAAAAATCTAACGTTCACGGAAAAATATAATAAACGAGAGATAGAGTCCCCAAAAAAATGTAATCGGTTAGTAGTCCATCTAAAACGATATAACAAGTATAAAGATCCTTACTACTTGACTTACCCCAAAACGGTTGTCAAAGAATTGAGGCTTAGAACGATTGCTTCCAAAGTCCCAAAGAGTATATCTTTCAAGACCGATTGAAGAAAACCAAATGAAGACCTACCCTTGTTGATATTCGGCCAAGACAATTCAAAAGAGAGTGGGAAGTTTTGGCAATATGGTTAAATGGTGAAGGGAATTTTGGCTATGGTTGATTTGTAATAACAAAAGGATTTGACTAGAGTGGAGAAAGAGAAAAAGAAAGAAATTGCAATAGGAGAGGAATGTTTTTTTGGTTTTGAGCAAAAGTGGAAGAAAAGAAAAGAGAAAAGGAGGGAAGGAAGGTTCGGCTAACCACTAAAGATGAAAAAGAGATGAAGAGAAAAGAGTTGGTTTTAGGCTACAAAGAAAATAAAATATGAGAGAGACTCAAATGAATATTCGGCCAAATGCCTAAAAGAAAATTCGGTAAACCACAATGGTCCTTTCGGCTTTGACACTAAACAAGAAAGCAATACCAAAAATAATACTCAAATTTTTCCTAAAGCTCAAGGCCCAATCCTACTAGGCCCAATTTCGGGATGTTACAAATCTACCCTCCTTAAAGAAATTTCGTCCTCGAAATTTCCAACTAACTAACATTCGTACATCCTATCTCGCCACACTACGTTCTTGCTGCGCACTCTGATCTTAATAAAACCACAATGTACTTTTAACAAAATCTTAATCCACCATAGCAAACCATTATCTAACACTTACACTTATACCAAAAATTTTCCTACAATCAACCATCACTTCCAACCAAAACATACCTGACTTGAGAGTGAGGAAACAATCCTGAGCCTTAAGCTCCTTAGACCTGCATCTCAAGCATACTCCTATCTTCCTCCAACATTCTCCCGGATGACACCTTCCACAATAATCGCAAAGCCAAAAGTTCGACCATGCCTTGACATGTTTTACGAACGAGATTGTGACCCTAGAGAACCGTGATCTCTGCTTCTTCTTACCATCCACGGACCCAACTCCAAGTGCTTCACCGATTCTCTAACTATCTCGAGTCACTCATCAATTCGAACTCGATCATGATACTGTCTCACCCACTAGCGATGCTAACGCCTCCCTTACTTTGGAATTATGCCTCTGATGATCGAAAATCTAGCCCTAACACTTCGGCTTTTGCCAAATCCACAACGTCCACGATCTCGAGTGCTCATGTCTAACATCTCGACTTATCGATTTAAAAGTTTTATGCATTATTCATTATTCCACTTTCTTTAAAACACGGCTTTATGAATAATTTTAATAAGAAGTTGTTTCATGAGTACATTCAACCTATAGTTTGGGTCTATAGAGTAGTTTCCTACTACTACTATACTGATCATGCCAACATCATCATATCATATCATCAAAATCAACGATTTGATGTACTTACGCAGGCGGATTGATGTCGGAGACTCGAGGCCATGCCTTTCCAACCATATAATTTTCAACAAAACATTTTAAAATCCATTCTTTAAAACATTTTGGGCCTCGGGCCACAAGTGAGCTTTTGAACTTAGCTCTGATACCAATTTGTAACACCCCAAACCCGGTCAATACGCCACGACCGAATTTGGCATGCTACGAAGAAAAACGTTTCGAAGAAAATTGAGATAGCGATTAAATTTTAGTGAAAAATTCTTTGTAATTCTATATTTGTAGAAATCGGATGTTTAATAAGTTAAAAGCGGAAATTTACTTTGAAATTCCATAAATAAAACTTTTAAACTAAGTGGATAAATCATAGGTTAGAAAACATTTGTTTCATTTTAAGAAAACTCGAATTAATATATAAATACTTTGAAACCGTTTGCATTTGAATGTAGAAACTTAAAATTTTGGAAATCATTTAAGTTGTAGAAAACACTTAATTTATAATTTTATTATCAACAATTTAGATTACCTGATGGTAAGATAAAATACCATAGCGTTTTTATAGTTTAGAAAACTTTAGCTCAATTATTAAATTAATCAAGTGATATACTTAAACATGTTTAGAATAAATCCCAAAGCATATAAATAATCCAAAACCATAATTAAAGAGGCCTTATTAAAAATCTATAAAATATGAAAACCCAAATTAAAATATAATAAGGTACCCAAATGGAAGTTCTTGTAAAATCAAATTTTATTGCATGGCCTCCTCGAGTTCATCCGGCTCCACATCCGCGATCTCACGAATCACCTGAAAAGATATCCCACTAAAGGGTGAGTCAACAGACTCAATGTGTAACAGTACACTAAAAACCCAATCGATCATAGCAATAAAGCCCATTTAAATCACATTTAGCCATAAGCCCATAATATAGCAAATCAGATAATCACATGTACATATAAAATGAAATGCAATCCCGAACCCAACTTAGATATCCATCCGCTACACACCACCCGTACCTATCAATCACACCGTGGGGATTACTAAATCGACCCTCCATCCGCTACACACCATCAAAGGAAGTTGCTACAGTCAACATGCACATCGCCCTTATAATCGTGGCATAGCCACCAGATAATTGTGACAGAGTCACCGGATTTATTGTATATGACCGAAGTCACCGGATTCATAATATCGTGACCGAAGTCACCGGATTATGTGGTAAAACCACCGGAACACTTCCCCTTTCAATATTGCCCATATGCCCATGCAATAACATATTATTTCAATATCATGCCATATACCCCATAATCATATCGGAATCGAACACATTCCATTTTATGCATATAGCATTATTTATGATATAAATATCATGCCTTTGAATCATAATCCCAAAATCATAATCAATTATCGAATATGTTTCATATTAAAAACTTACATAGTACTGAAGGAAAACGCGTACCTCAATTCATCGCGTACCATTGAGTGGTACCCAAAGCTATAATCGTTTATATTTCATTATAAACACATCTATATAAATAAAGCTACTAATCAATTAGATGTTTAGTATAAGTTACACACCTGATAATAGTGATAACTAAACTTTCCCGCTCGTTGATACCCTCGGAATCTCGAACAATAACTATAGGCAATTTCTCTCCGATTGATGGTTCATAACCCGATGAAGAACCACGAATGAACAATGGCTCGAAGTACGAACGACTTCAAATAAACGATTATCGCCGCAGAGGGTCCACATCCCGGTGGAAAGTCTCGAATGCGCCGACACGATTTCTTCGTTTGAAATTTAAGGGTATAGCAGATCCACCCTTCTTCCAAACACTATTAACTACTCTTTTCGAACCCATTCTTGATTGCCCCAAAAATCTAACGTTCACGGAAAAATATAATAAACGAGAGATAGAGTCCCCAAAAAAAATGTAATCGGTTAGTAGTCCATCTAAAACGATATAACAAGTATAAAGATCCTTACTACTTGACTTACCCCAAAACGGTTGTCAAAGAATTGAGGCTTAGAACGATTGCTTCCAAAGTCCCAAAGAGTCTATCTTTCAAGACCGATTGAAGAAAACCAAATGAAGACCTACCCTTGTTGATATTCGGCCAAGACAATTCAAAAAGAGAGTGGGAAGTTTCGGCAATATGGTTAAATGGTGAAGGGAATTTCGGCTATGGTTGATTTGTAATAACAAAAGGATTTGACTAGAGTGGAGAAAGAGAAAAAGAAAGAAATTGCAATAGGAGAGGAATGTTTTCGGTTTTGAGCAAAAGTGGAAGAAAGAAAAAGAAAAGGAGGGAAGGAAGGTTCTGGCTAACCACTAAAGATGAAAAAGAGATGAAGAGAAAAGAGTTGGTTTTAGGCTACAAAGAAAATAAAATATGAGAGAGACTCAAATGAATATTCGGCCAAATGCCTAAAAGAAAATTCGGTAAACCACAATGGTCCTTTCGGCTTTGACACTAAACAAGAAAGCAATGCCAAAACTAAAACAAAAATTGTACCAAAAGCCCAAGACACAATCGGCTAAGGAGGAAGATTTTGGAGAGGAAAAGAAAAATGCAAAAGATGTACAAAGTGCTACCCAAATTCCTATCAACATTCGGCCAACACCCCTAGACACCCATACCGTCCACATTCATGCCAAACTTTCTACACAAAACTTTCCATAACATAACACCTTACAACATGCCTTATGTTCTCACATCAACCTTTAATCAAATGATTTCTTTCCCAAACATCAAGCTTACCTAAATTATCATTCAACTTACCATAAAAATATAAAGTCAAACCTACCAAAGCCTCCAAAAAAAACAGTCAACCCTCCCCCTAAACCAAAATGCCGTCCACATACATGGACTAATGGCCATAGAAGAGTTTCCAAAACATCACCCCATACTTCAAGCCTTATGTCCCCTTATCCTACCATAACTTTAAGATTCCTATCCCCTATTTCAAGCTTTCCTTAAACCAATATTCAACTTACCAAAAACTTAAAGTCCAACCTATCATAATTAGAGTTTGACCGTCCATCAATGCTAGGATACAAAAATAAAGTCTTCAAAATGCTTTCCAAGCAACTCGAACCACTTCCCTCAAGCAACCTTTCAAGCTCCTTATCCACTATGCTACTAACTCCTCTTGTGCTAGAATTTAACACTTAAATTAACTTAAGTGCTAAGCTCACTTAATCCACTTCATTAAATAAACCATACTAAAAATTATCTAACTTCCTAAATAAAATCAAGCCTTCACAAGACTATGCTAACACACAAAATTCCTACCTGAGCCAACACAAAAATAATACTCAAATTTTTCCTAAAGCTCAAGGCCCAATCCTACTAGGCCCAGTTTTGGGATGTTACAGTGAAAGTTTCATGGTTTAATTTATCCGATTGTGTGTTTAATTTGATATAAATATTTAATTGCATAAAATGCAAAATTAGCATGCCATGTGTTAAAAGTATCTATGTGTTATGTCTTTATAATGTAGTGGCCTTATGAAGTAATTAAGCCATTATATAAGTAAGTGGATGGTTAATGGACATTTATAACCAACCATTATATAAGTTTATATGTTTAATAATAAGGTTAAATTGGTAATTGAGTTAATAATATGCATTAAAATAAAACAAACATTAAAACATGGCCATTGTCATCTTGTTTAGCCGAATTATCAAAGAAAAAGAAAGAAGAAAACTAAGCTGGGTTTTGGCTATGTTCAAGCAAAATAAAGGTATGTTTTGGTTTCGGTTTTTGATAATTTCTACGTTTTTGTAATCGTTGCTTCGAGTACTACAAAACCCATGCCTTATTTTTGGAATTTGATGAAGAATTTGAAATGTGCCATTGATGAATGCTTGAGCTTTGTGATGTTAGTTGATGAAATATGAAATATATGTGTTAGATTAACATGTTTTGTCTTTGGATTTTTGATAAATTTGAGTAATTTGGACTCAATTGTGAAAATAATATTTTGAGGGACTAAAATGTGAAATAAATGAAAAAAATGGGTTGCTAGAGACCTATAGAGAATTCGGCTAAGCATGGGTTATATTGAATTATGTATATTTTGTGATTTTGTGAAATAGGGACTTAAATGTGAAAATGTGAGGGCTAATTTGTAAAATGCCCTAAATGTGTGTTTTTGGATTGAATTGAATGATTTGATGAATAAAAGAGTTAAATTTGAATATGTATAGATCAAGAACCAAATAAAACGGATTTAGATCGAGGAAAGTCGAAAGTGATCGAGTAGTCGAATCCGTCCGTTTATTCAGAAATACGAGGTAAGTCTATATACAAATAAATGTATTTGAATTGATTTGTTTATGTTCGTATGAAATTGAAATGTGATAAATGATTATGGAAGATATACATGTGTAATCCGAGAAAGTATCGACAAAGTGTCAAAGTCCGAAAAGTCCCGTACGAACCTTAGGAATAGATAGGATTTATATGTCATGACATAGGTTTCTGTTATGTGATATCGTGTAAGACCACGTCTGGGACGTTGGCGTCGATTTGAGATTACGTGTAAGACCATGTCTGGAACATTGGCATCGTACTTGATTCGTGTAAGACCCTGTCTGGGACAGTGGCATCGATATTTGATTTCATGTAAGACCACGTCTGGGACGTTGGCATTGTACGAGTATTTCGAGTATTCTATTTGATTCCGAATGGTTCAACGGGCAATTCTGAGAAATGAAATACTATGTGAAATGCGTAATCGTTTCAGGTACGTTTGAGATGTACTCTATGTTTGAGTAGAAAAGGTAAGCATATGTGATTTTGCTAAAGAAAAATATGTGCATAGAAATGTTAAGACATAATGTGATATATGTATGAATGTGATATGATCCAAAGAAATACATGGAGATGAGATTTGTTGATAAGAAAATGGTTAGATACCATTGAGCTAGAAAGGATAAATATGAATAAGCTATTGAGATATGTTAAAGTTCTTGTATATGAAATGGTTATAAATATTTATTATGATAAGTTTATTTGTATATGGCTTACTAAGCTTTTGAAAGCTTACTTTGTGTGTGTTTGCATTGTCTTATAGATCGTTAAAGCTACAGAAGGCTCGAGGATCGTCGAGGATCATCACCACACTATCAAACTCCATTTTGGTATCTTTTGAATGTGTACATAGTTAAATATGGCATGTATAGGCTAGTTAGTTTGGGATTATGTTTTGAGTTGTTTATAAATAGCCATGTGATATGGCTAGATGATGATTATGATATGAATGAGTAGTTCATGCTAAATGATGCATAGTTCGGTGTGGTTTGATGGCTAATTTTGAGCTAATGAGATGGTCAAATCCATGATAATTTCTATGATGCAAAAATTAGCATATTGTTGATGATGGATTGACACTTTGAATTTGTAAGCTTTTGAATGGTTTATACTTAGAAATGCTTGTGATGAGTTTGAGATAAATGTTGCATAAGTTGGTATGTTTGATATGTTCTTGAATGGTTAGAAAAGATGGTCATTTTGGTATGATTTGAATTGGTATAATGTTTGTAGGTATAACCTAATGTGTGGGTGGCAATTTGGCCTTGTAAATGGCCTATAATTGCCCACACGGGCGTGTGGCTCGACCGTGTGAGGCACACGGCCTCCCCACACGGGCGTGTGACCTCTGTAACTTTGAAAAATGTTTGATTTTCGGAAAAATTTTGTATGATCCTGGTTTAGTCCCAACCCCATTCTAATGCATGATTAAGGTCTCGTAGACCTCATTAAGGGACTCTATGCTTGTATTCCGCTATGATTTGACGATGTTATACTTTATAATGCAAAATGCTCGTAAAAGTCTCCGATTTGTCGGTAATGCCTCTTAACCCTAGACCGGTGATGGTTACGGGTTAGGGGTGTTACATGTCGAGTAGCTCAAGATTAGTCGTTAGCTTTTCAAGGACCTGTGCCTGACCCTGAGACAAATGACATGTTAATGCGTCTATTGCTAAAGGCAGAATGTAACACTCCAAACCCGACCCAGTCATTATGGCCGAACATGGAAAGCTACATTGGCCATTGGAATGGCCCAAAAAACCTTTTGTAATTTCAAACGTACTTTTTAAACCATTTGCGCAGTTCACTCAAAATTAGTAAAATCAAATGTTAAACTTTATTTTCAATCACATTTCAAATCCATTTGTCCATGAAAATGGTCGAAATAAACTTTTAGAATTTTGAAAAAAAAAAGATATTTTAAATCTATTGGCTTATCAATTCAAAACAAATGAAGTAAAGTGTTTATTTAATTTTGTAAAAACCGTGCAAATTTCAGGAATTGAAATAATTAATATCTCAATCGTAGACATTCAATCTTTTATTCAAAACTATTTTGGATTTTCAATCATACTTCTAAATCATTTGTATAACAACTTCAGAAATCAAATGCCTTTAGAATTCTCATTTGTATACATTTATAATTTTGTTAAAAACTCATTTTTTTTTAAGAAATGCAGTGGAAAAATATATTATTGATAGATTTAATTTTAAAAATCGAGTTTCATATGAAATCTTATCAAATACTAACTTATACAGTTCTTAAAATTTAATGTCATGAAATCAAGTCAGCAAATTAGAATAAAATCCCCAAAGTAAAGTCCCATGCCACAGTACCATAATATAACATAAAAAGTCTCAAATAGAAATAAAGTCCCTAAAAATACAAATCATAAAGAAAAGTCCATATTTATTTAAAAATCATTTTCCGGGAGCATCTCCGATGACCAAATCCGAGTCCTAACCACAAGGATTATCTGAAACACATAAGTAGAGTGGGTGAGCTTTAAAGAGCCCAGTGTGAGATCAACACAAACATAATCACATACATAACAAAATATCAATCTCGACATATCAATCATTATAATATTCATAAATTATAACACTGATACTTATGCATGAACATCTCGATGCATATTTTAAAATGTTGCAAATTTTATAAAATTTCCTACCTATCTCTGCTACACACCAATATCGAGTTCCCCAGAACTCGTCCATCCAAAACACCATTTGTGGACAAGCCACCACTGATTTGCAGATAAACTACCACTAATAACACTTTTGTGGACAAGCCGCCACTAATTTGCAGATATACACTGCCACTGCTTCCACCTTTCAAAATTACCCACCCTATGCATGTGATATGGCAAATTCACTTTTTAACACATATGGTCACTTTTACACTTGTGCATGTAAACATGCTCTCATAATCACATATAACACTTTTAACATGTTAAACATGCTTTTCACATTAAATCATGGATCTCAATATTTTTAACATACACATATATAATTCTTACATGTTTAAATCATCACATATATCACATAAGCCATACATCACATATCATGAGGTTGAGATCTACACATACATCATAGTCACAATCATAATCACATCAATTATCATGTGTTTCATAGAATCACTCGGTTAGAGTCACTTACTTGGTGTACATCCTAATAATTTTTTCAACTCTTCTTGAATATTTAGTGTGCTCATGATTTATTATAATTAACTAACGATCCCACACATTTTATTGAAGATCTGATTTGCCACAATTCTTATTAATGATTTCACTTTGATCTAACTCGCAAGACGAATCTAACACATGAATAATGTTTATTAGTTATGATCCTTTGAAAATAATTTCTCACTTAAAGATTGATTACTAATAGTCTCATCAACACTTACCCATAGTTTTGGACTCTTGAAAAGATTATTTCTAATGTGAACTTAGGGGTCTCCCCTATGATTATTGTTTGGTCCTTCAAATTGTAAGGAATAGTATTAGTATGATAATAAATAAATAATAAATAATAATAAAATGTAACATTGTCTCTATGGCCACTATATCATTCGACCATGATATGAAATCATCAAGAGAAGGATTTTACGATCCAAAAAACCCACACTTACAACCTGGTTAAACCAGGATTGATAATCAATCGAGAAAGGAACGAGATCAATGAGTTAAGCGATCTAAAAGAATCGTTAGAGCAAGGTCAATATAAGTTTAATCAATATGTGAAATGGAAAAATAGAGAAGGAAGAAAAGGGAATAAACTCAACCGCCGACGGCGGTGACGGCGCGATGGTCTTGCGATGGTTGAAGAAAAGAAACTATATGGGTTTCGACGCAACAAGGTTGGAGAAGAAAATAAAAAAGGAGGAGAGAAACAGAGGAGAAAAGAGACCCGTGGTAGCGGTGATTACGGTAGCGATGGGAGGAGAAAAAGAGGATGAGAGGAGGTGTGGTGGGTATGAGGCATGATGTTCGGTGGTGAAGGGTTCGGTCACGGTGGAGGAAAGGAGAAAAAGCTAAAAGAAATGGTGGTTGTTATTTTGCAAAATGGAGAGAAAATGGGTGAGAAAAGAAATGAAAAAGAAAGAAAATAGGAGCAAGAGGGAGGTAGGGACGGCAAAGGGGTGGTAAGAGCTTGGTCAACCATGACTAGGTTCAATGAACCTCAACTAAAGGCAAGGTAAGAATTTTTGGCAAGAAGGGGGAGACATGGAGTGAAAAAAGGGATCATGCTCCCTCAACTTAAGGTAAGTTTGACCTATATTGGAGGAAAGGAATCCTCCTATTTATGGTGAAAATGGGATGGACGACAAGCACTAAAAGCACATGGAAAACTGCCAAAAATTAAATAAACTACTAGGATAACTAAGGAGTCATTAAACCACTAGACTACACACTTCTTTGTTTTTATTTTCACAAAAAAAAACATTTAAAAACATAGGATGACCTTTGCTAAGGGTTTAAAACAAATTTGCACCAAAATGAAATTAGTGAGATGGAAGGGATTTGAACTCAGATCATCAATGACAGCTCCACCACTACTCAATAACTATTATTGATATTTATTTATTATCAAATGAGTAAAATATTATCTAAATAAATTCAGTCTTGACCACTCTCGATTTATTAACCCAATTTCTACTAACCTGATTTTTGGGATGTGACACGGAAACCAAAAGACTGGGGATGATGTACTGTCCCAAGTGATGTTGGGGGTTTTAGAAAGAGTTTTCAAAACCTTGGTTGAGAGGACCAAAACAGTGGAAGAGAATAAACGCTCAGAGAGTGAAAATGAAGAAAAAGACTAAGGTGTTGAAAAAGAGAGGTCCTGGTCCTATCGTGACTTTTGAAGCAGGCCAGAAAGGAAAAACCACAACAGAATGTTGTAAAAGCTAATATTGGAGGTTCTATTAGATCAGCGAGAAATTCTGGTTTGTAAGTACTGTAATAGGCACCATTCGGGTGAGTGTTGGAAAAGTCAAGATCATGCCTGAGATGTGGGTCCGCAGAGCACCGTGTTAGGAATTGTCCACGATGCCCATACCTTATTTTAAAAGCAGTTTTCGGAATGTCTGAATCTTTTACTCGCAACTAATAATATCCCGATCACAGATCTATCTTTGAAAACACGGTGGCTCCTTTCAACTGATCAAACAAATCATCAATTCTGGGCATAGGATATTTATTCTTAATAGTCACTTTGTTCAACTGACGGTTATCAATGCACATTCTCATCGTGACATCTTTCTTTTTCACAAATAGAATGGGAGCGCCCCAAGGTGAGAAACTTGGTCGTGCAAATCCTCTATCGATCAACTCTTGCAACTGTGACTTCAACTCTTTCAATTCTGTTGGTACCATTCTATACGGAGCTATTGAGATAGGAGTCGTCCCCGACACTAAATCAATACCAAACTCAACTTCTCGTATTGGAGGCAATCTCATTAATTCTTCAGGAAATACATCAGAGAACTCACAAACAACTGGCACAGATTCAACCTTTTTTTCAGTCACTCTCGAATCAATCACATAGGCAAAATAAGCTTCATACCCCTTTTTCACATAACTCTGAGCTTTCATCACCGATATCACAGCCGGTAACCCATTCAAATCATTAGATTCAATCCGAACTATTTCATCATTCTGACATCTCAAATCAATAGTCTTTCATTTACAGTTCACAACAGCATCATGCAATGTTAACCAACCAATACCAAAAATTATATCAAACGCATCGAAAGGTAATAACATCAGGTCAGCCGGAAAACAAATATCTCGAAACACCAACAGACAATTCTTGCATACTTTGTCAACCAAGACACTTTTACCTAAGGGGTTCGATACTTTAATTACAAATTCAGTAAACTCTACAGGAAAAGTCTTACTGGATACTAAGTTCATGTATACATACGAATGAGTAGACCCTGGATCTATCAATGTAATCACAGAGGTATCATAAAGAGTAAATGTACCCGTAATAACATCTGGAGACGAAGCTTCTTCACGAGCTCGAATAGCGTAAGCTCTGGTAGGTGCTCTAGCTTTAGATCTCGCAACTGTATCTTTCGTGGCTCTCTGGCTACCACTCACATTTCTTGTGTTTCTAGAAGGTCTACCCCTAGCTGAAACATTATCTGGCTTCGGATTCTGTAAAATCTCTTGTTCAACAAACTCGAGACAATCTCGAATGAAATGGTCTAATGATCCACATCTAAAACAGGCTCGGTCATTCAGTCTACAATTACCCAGATGTCTTTTACCACAATGTTTACATTCAGGTCGCTCGGATCGGACATTTCCAACACTAGCTATCGAAGTAGCTGGAGCTTTGAAGTTTGACTGAGATCTAGCTCGATCTCTATTCGAATGTCCAACATTAGCCTTTGAATGGCTATACTCTTCCCTAAATTTCTTTGAAGCAGACTGAAATGATTTACTTGAAAATCTCTTTCTCACATCTCTGGCTTCTGACTCAGCTTTTCTTTTATCTTTCCCGAGTGCCTCAGCTTTAAATGCTTGATCAACAAGCACAAAAAATTCTTTTATTTCCAGAATTCCAACTAGCAAACTGATATCTTCATTTAGGTCGTCTTCAAATCTTTTACACATTATCGCTTCAGTTGAAACACATTCCCGAGCATATTGACTTAATCTCACAAATTGTCATTTGTATTCCGTGACATACATACGACCCTGTTTCAATTCAAGAAACTCTTTTCGTTTTTGATCTATAAATCTCTGACTAATATATTTCTTTCGAAATTCAGACTGGAAGAAATCCCAGGTAACTCGTTCTTTTGGAACCACAGAAGTTAAAGTTTTCCACCACTGATAAGCTGCATCTCTTAACAAAGAAACGGCACATTTCACAAATTCCTCAGAAGTACAAGACTTTTCATCAAACACTCGGATTGTATTCTCGAGCCAAAACTCTGCTCTCTCAGCATCATCATCACTAGTGGCCCTGAACTCTTCAGCTCCATATTTACGGATTTTATTGACCAGAGGCTTATTCAATAGATTCAGATTCATAATCGGAGGTACAACAAAAGTCTGAGGAAGATTGGGTAGGGGCGAAGGTTGTGAAACAGCCGGATTTGTTCTAATGTACTGAGTGAACCACTCATTCATCATTTGGAAGAAGGCTTGTTTAGCCTCACCTTTCTGACCGCTAGTAGTCAGTCTAGAATCAGATGGCACTGTCCCTTGAGTGGGAGCAGGCGCATTACTTTCAACATCATCAGCTACAGCTCTTTCGGGATCCATTTACTATACGAAAAACACATTTTATATGTCAGGATTCATCACACTATCACAGTTCGTATATATGGCATGTATAGCTAAACTCTCACACACTACGTTAGTCCTAGAATCGACTAAACCGTAGCTCTGATACCAATAAAATGTAACACCCCTAACCCGTAACCATTGTCGGTCTAGGGTTAAGAAGCATTACAAACTTTTATGAACATTTCACATCATAAAGTATATCATCATCATATCATAGCAAAATACAAGCATATAGTCCCTTAATGAGGTCTACGAGACCTTAAACATGCATTAGAAAGGGGTCAAGACTAAACCGAGCTCATACAAAATTTTCTAAAAATTAAACATTTTTTTCAAAGTTACAGAGGTTACACACCTGTGTGGGTAGGCCGTGTGCCTCACACGGCCTCAAACACGCCCGTGTGTCCAAACCGTGGTCGACACTGACTTACATCACACGGCCTGTCACACGCCCGTGTGTCTGGCCCATGGTCAAAACTGACTTGCATCACACGGCCAGTCACACGCCCGTGTATACAACCCGTGTGCGAGCCTGACTTGAATCAAATTACAAATTTCAGGGACACGGTCGAGCCACACACCCGTGTGCTCAACCGTGTGAGCAAATATAGGCCATTTGCAAGGCCAATTTGCCACCCATTTTGGGTCAATCCTACAAGCTCAAACAAACACATTTCATACTTTCAAAATGCAACCAAATCATACCAATAATATCCATCTTTTCTAACCATTCAAATGCATAACAAACTTACCAACTTATGAACCATTTATCAAAACATACTAACTTTGCATCGCAAAACATAATTAACATTTACCATATTCACATCCCATTTACAAGCCATATCACATAGCTTATATATATACAACTCAAAACATTATCTAATTTAACTAGACTATACAATACTTAAATATGTACACATTCAAAAGGTACCCAAAATATGATTTGATAGTGTGATGACGATCCTCGATGATCCCCGAGCTTTACGTAGCTTCGATAATCTATAAAACGAAGCAAACACACACAAAGTAAGCTTTCAAAAGCTTAGTAAGCCATATACAAATAAACTTATCATATAAAACATTTATAACCATTTCAATTACAAGAACTTTAGCATATCTCAATAGTATATTCATATTTCTTCCTTAGCTCAATTGTTTCCAACCATTTGCTTATCAACAAATCACATCTCCATGTATTTCATTAGATCATAGCACATTCATATATATATATATATATCACATTTTGTCTCAACAAGTCTATACACCTATCTCACTTTTGCAATTTCACATATGCTTACCTTTCATAATCAAACATGGTATACACTTCAAACGTACCTGTATCGGTTACACATTTCACATAGTCATTCATATCTCAGAATTTCCCGTTGAACCATTAAGAATCAAATAGGATACTCGGATAACTCGAATTACTCGTACAATGCCAACGTCCCAGATGTGGTCTTACATGTAATCAAATATCGATACCATTGTCCCCGACAGGGTCTTACACGAAATCATTTACGATGCCAATGTCCCATACATGGTATTACACGTAATTCTCAATTCGACGCCAACATCCCAGACGTGGCATTACACGATATCACATACCGAAACCCTATGTCATGACATACGTATCTTAACTATTCCTAAGGTTCGTACGGGACTTTTCGGACATTGACACATTATCGATACTTCCTCGGATTTCACATGTGTGTATCTTCCGTAGTCATTTCACATGTGTGTATCTTCCGTAGTCATTCATCACAATTCAATTTTATATGAACATAAATAAATCAATTCAAATACATTTATTTGTATATAGACTTACCTTGTACGGATATAAACGGACGGATTCAATTACTCGATCACTTTCGACTTTCCTCGGTCTAAATCCGTTTTCTTTGGTTCTTGATCTATACATATTCAAATTTAACCCATTTATTCACCAAATCATTCAATTCGATCCAAAAACAAACATTTAGGACATTTTACAATTTAGCCCTCACATTTTCACATTTTGACATTTAAGTCCTTATTTCACAAAATCACAAAATACACATAATTTTTTTGTACCCATGCTTAGCCGAATAATCATCATGATCACACAAGTCCATACATTTCATTTATTTCAGATTTTAATCCCTCAAAATATTATTTTCACAATTTAGTCCAAATTACTCAAATTCATCAAAAATCCAAAGACAAAACATGTTAATCTAACACACATATTTCATATTTCATCATCAACTATCACAAAGCTTACAAAATCATCAATGGCATATCTCAAAATCTTCATCAAATTCTAAAATTAAAGCATGGGCTTGATAGTATTCTGAGCAACGATCTCAAAAACGTAGAAATTATCAAAAACTGAAACCAAAACATACCTTAATCAAGCTTAAACCTAGCCGAATGGAGCTTGTTGTTTTCTTTTCTTTTCTTTGAATTTTCGGCAGAAAGATGATAAGAAATGACCATTTTTCATGCTTTTGTTTTATTAAATTAAGCTTAATTACCATTTTACTATTTTACCCTTAATGAAATATTCATGAAAAACATTTAAACCATGGACATAATTGTCCACTAACTTAATAATGGCATATTAACCTCATAAGGACTTCACATAATAAAAACAATAACAATTCGTCACTTACACATTAATAGCCAACCTTTGCAATTTATGTGATTAAGTCCTTTTTATCAATTTAAGCACACAAATAATAAAATTAATTCACGAAACTTTCACACATGCTTAATCACATGTTGTAAGCACAGAAAATAATATTAAAATATTTTTCTGACTCGGATTTGTGGTCCCGAAACCACTATTTCGACTAGAGTCTAAACCGGACTGTTACAACATCCATCCTTTTTCCTTCTTTGACCGAATATATATACCTATATATAAGTTATTGACATCTTTTTTTAATCTAATTCCCCCTACAACGTTTTATTGACGAAGGACCAAATATGGTTGTTTTGGAATGTTAGTAATTTCGGATATGATTCATATCTCTAATTTCAACATTACAAGAGTAAGTATTGTCATAGAAGCCATAGCCTAACAATTTATCAAATATTTATTAAGGGTGTTTTAATGATGGATTATTCATTTTGTGTTAGATCCGAGAATAATCTAATTAAATCTGGAAGTGGGCGTTAGAAGGAGTTTTTGCATCAACTTTGCTTAGATCAAGTGTGGGTTTAACTTATTATTAAATAAATGAATGTGATTCATTGTTAAGTAAATTATTTACATTTATTAATTGTAACAGCTTGTTTTCAGTTAAATCGAAACAATGGCTTTGAGACCACAAATCTAATTTGAAAATATTTATTTTATTATTATTTGGAGGTCTACAGTATGTTAGTAATATCGTATAAAAATTTCGTTAAGAAATTTTACCGTTTGCATGCTTAATTCAATAAAAAAGACTAAATTGCAAAAGGTGCAAAACTTGAGTTCTATAAGCTAAAGGGATTTAATGGTTATGATATTAAATGGTTGGAGGGTTTATGTTGTAATTAAACCATCCATAGTGTGATTGGACATATATGGACACTTTATTAAGTAATTTAAAGGTTATATATTAAGGTTAAAAATGTAACTTAATAAAATAAACTAAGTAAAATAATTAAAAACAAAGTCACCATCTTTGTTATGTCCATCTTCCACAAAAATTTAGCTAAGGAAACTCCATGAATGAAGCTTGAAGTTTCGTCTAGGGTTCATCTTTGCATGTAAGTGTGGTTTTGTCCCGTTTTTAATGATTTCTATGTTTTTGGAGTCGTTGTAGCTTAATCTAGCTAGCCCAGGGATTAATTTGCAAAACTGTTAAAAGATTAGGGTTTCTCCATGAATGTATATATGTTGTTTGTGAAGTTTGGTGGTAGAAAATGAGTCATTGTTGTTAAATAAAAATTTTGTAAAGTTATTTTTGATGAATTTGTCAATTAAGGATTAAATTGAAAAATTAGAAATATTCATGGTGTAATTTGTGAAATAATGAAATGTGCTACTATGAGCTTATATGAAATTCGGCTAGGCTTGGGTAGGGATGAAATTGCATGAATTTCATTTTACAAGTTTAATGACTAAATTGTTAAGAAATCAAAACATTAGGGGCAAAAGCGTATTTTTTCAAAAATGTGAATTTGGATGGAATTGAATAGAATGGCTATTAAATTGATTGAATTTGTTCATTTAGATCAAGATAGACCTCGTATGGCTTTAGATCGAGGCAAAGAGAAAGCTTCAGATTAATCGACTCCGTTTCTACATTTTATCGTCGAGGTAAGTTCGTACATTTAAATAGCATTTTAAATTGTGTTTTAAATGTTATTATTTTATAATATCAATTTGAGTCTCGATGGAAAAATCCCACGGCATATCAACGATCATCGACCAATGAAAAGGGATAGCTTCAGCTATCGAATTATGAAAAGGGATAGCTTCGACTATCAAATTATGAAAAGGGATGGTAACGACCATCAACAATGAAAAGGGATGGTGACGACCATTGAACTATGAAAAGGGATAGCTTCGGCTCTCAAATTATGAAAAGGGATGGTGACGACCATCAACTATAAAAAGGGATGGTGACGACCATCAAAATTATTAAAAGGGATAGCTTCAGTTACCGAACTATGAAAAAGGATGGTGACAACCATCGTGATTCCACTTTATGTGAGCTTCGGTAAGAGTTTTGATGCAAGTTACTTGTTACTATGAAAGGTAGGAAGCATTTGCATTCATGATTTTTGGAAAGTTATTTTATCATGTGTTGATATTGAATTTATGTTATCAAGCACTAATTTGGGTTGTTGGTGATGCCTAGGCCTGTGCCAAGCTTGCGTTTGAATGATTCATATTTATTTTAAGCTTATGCATTGTATTGGTAAGAATCGTTGATGAATTACAAACTTACTAAGCATTATATGCTTACCTTGTGTTTATTTTTCTATGTTTTGTAGTTAATTGGAAGCTCATTCGGGTTGGAAGTTCGTCAGAGATCTGTCACACTATCCATCGGCTATATTAGTAGATTTTGATGTCTTTAAGTCATGGTTATGATGGCATGTATAGGTGTTTTGTGCTTGATGAAATAGCCATTATGTTTGGCTTGTAAATGTGGTATTTTGGTTAATGATGTAACACCCAAACCTGGCCTAGACATTATGGCCGAATCTGGCAGTGTCAAAAGGTAGTGTTTTTCGAAAAGTGAATTGTCGTCAAAAACCTCCTTTCTTTATCACTTCTTTACACTCTCTTATGCTTAATTTCAAGACATGTCGATCTATTTCAAACGTTATTCATATTCAAAAGTTATTCTCTTTCAAAACATTATTAATTTTCAAAACGTCACTTATTGCGGAAGCTTTTTAAAACAGTTTGCATATTTGTGCGTATCTTGTTAAAATGTTTGATTCATTTTGAAAACTCGATTATCCCTACTACTAGAAGTTGTAAATCAAAACAATAGAAACCCAAAATTAATAGTAAAAATACAAAGAGGCCATTATTACAGTAAAATACCTCAAATAAAACTTAAAAAACCTAAGTAATTATGAAACAGTGTAAAAAGGGGTCGTGTGCCCACCGCTGAGTCCTCCGCCGCTCTGATCCGCCTAAGTCTGAGGATTACCTGTACAGATAAAATAGAAGGGTGAGTTTACGAAAACTCAGTGTGTAATCCCCATATAATCAAGCATACAGAATGCAATCATAGTCTGGGCCTAAGTCTATTTCAATAACAGTTTCAGTCTCAGTTAGGGCTTTAGCCTAATGCAATACAGAAGCAGTCATGCATTTGGGCCTTGGCCCATTACAGTATCAATAATTAGTACAATAACAGATATACAGTATTAAATCCTACCCAGCCAGCCTCTACACTCCAACTCTGTCCAACCCTACACTCCATGTGGGGATATAATTAACCCACCCATCCCTACACTCCAATAAGTACCGAATGCGGAACTAGATAGTGGTTTGTAGCTGTGTTGGCAGTAAATTAGGCTCGATGCCTTTCAGTATACTTCCTCCGAACAATATAACTCCCACCCCAATGCAATGCAGTATACATATATGACATGCTAAAACATAATATCATGCATAAAATTAGGGCATACAGTATCAAATCAGTGGGACATCATCATGCTTAATAACATGCATAATCGTATCAGTCATACAATCATTTCAGTCAATCAGGGGTCTAAGTAAGCTTACCGACCCAACAATAGGTCCACAATCGACTCGGGCGACCCGTGCAACCTTAGAAGTTAAACAGTGAAAATGGGCCCACAAGCCCATGTTGTCTGCCCGTGTGGGCTCACACGCCTGTGTGGTTCACCCGTGTGGGCCCCCACACGCCCGTGTGGCCCACACGGCCCAATTCGATCCGGCCCGTATATCGCACACGGCTACCCTCGTCATTCACATGCCCGTGTTTGGTCACAAGGCCTACCACACGGGTGGCCGCACATCCATGTGGCATCGACAATCACATTTTTCAGCTTTTCACCTGTTTCCATTTTCAGAGTTGTGTTTACACACCTGATTTCGTTAGTAATTAAACTGCACTCCGAGTACTCAAAAAACCTAGATTCAACCAAAACATCATTAGTCCACTACTTAATTCGTTATTCAATCAAAGCCTAACGAAGTTAAGAATCGATCAATAATCGAAACCCTCTTACCGAGATCAACTGAAAACACACCCTCAGATTCTTGAAGATGCACCAACCAACCCTTGATCTCCACCTAAAACGAGAGTCACAAAACCTTTTTGTTAAACCTAAATCAAATTTCCCTATAACTTTAATTAAACCATACTTACCGATCAACACAACCCTTCATTCAGTATCTTATAAAACGAGACAACAACACCTAAATCACTTACCAAACTGATGATAGCGCAGAGTGCAATTTGGCAATGCAAGAGAGAACGAATCGAGATGAGGAAACAAAAACTGAAAAGAGGCACAGAGGGGGTGACAGCAAGAATAGGAAAAAGATAACGATGGAAAAGGAAGTGCAAAGCCGAAAGGGGACAGAAGATAAAGCAGAACTCACCTAGCAATATTCAACCAAGGAGAGGAGCAAGATGACGCACGGTTGCCTTGAGGGGAAGGGAAACTAGCATCACAATTTTGGGAATAGAGAAGGGAACCGAATTTTGAAAACAACGGCAACAAGTGGGGGATTTTCGGCTGACAACAAAAAGGTGAAAAAGAAGAAAAAAAAAAAGAAAGGATGGAGAGGGAAAGATTCGGCCAAGGGAGGAGGGGAACGTTTGCTCACCTTTTTCTCTGAAGAGTAGAAATTTTTGGGCAGCATAAAATTCTACTCAATCCCCACTACCCCTAAATCCCTCAATTAACTCCCCCTATCCCTAAATTTGCTCCCACACTTCCCCACATCCCTCAAACACTCCAAACGGTCCACTACTCACCCCACTTTCTTCAGAATTCTGACTCCACTCAAACACCTCCACAGCATCTAGCAAAAATAAATCCTTCGCTCGCGCAAAGACTCGAACTCCTGACCTTGAGCACAACTATCCCTCCACTTATCCACCAGACCAGTAGGCCCATTCTGACATATTTTACCAACATATATTTATAAGCCTACTGATTAGAGATAGGGGTTTATTCATTTAAAAACAAAAATTTGCCTAAGCTAATGCTTGAACTTGGGACCTCTCAGACACTTCCCAGAACACTTAACCACTGAAATAGACATACAATTGTGTCACAAACATACGAAAATAAATATATAAAATATTTTTGGGGCATTACAACTCTACCCCATAAAAGAAAATTTTGGCCTCGAAATTTTACCTGATCAGAACAGATGAGGATACTGCTGTCGCATCGCATCCTCAGGCTCCCACGTGGCCTCCTCCGAACTATGATTACGCCAAATAACTTTAACCATTGGGATGGACTTTCTTCTTAGAAACTTTACATCGCGACCCAATATCTAGACTGGCTCCTCCTCAAAGGTCAGATCTGGCCTAACCTCGATCTCCTTAACCGAAACAATATGCATGGGATCAGAGCGGTAGCGCTGCAACATAGAGACGTCAAACACGTCGTGAATTCAATCTAACTCTGGAGGTAACTCCAACTGGTAGGCAACTGGTCCTACACGCTTCAGAGTACGATAAGGCCCAATGAATCTAGGGTTCAACTTGCCCTTACGACCAAATCTCAGTACCTTCTTCCATGGCGAGACCTTAAGGAAAACGAAGTCTCCCACAGAATACTCAATTTTACGTCGCTTCAAGTCTGCTTAGGACTTCTACCTATCAGCTGCCTCTTTCAGTTGGTCTCGAATCATTCTAACTTTATCCTTGATATCAGAAACAGTTCAGGGCCCAGAGCACGCTGCTTACCTAACTCAGTCCAACATGAAGGTGTGCGACACCTACGACCATATAATGCCTCGTACGGTACAATCTGAATGCTAGACTGATAGCTGTTGTTATAAGCAAACTCTGCTAGCGGCAGGTAATCCTCCCAACTACCTCGGAAGTCAATCACACAACTTCTCAACACATCCTCCAGTATCTGGATCACCCTCTCTGATTGTCCGTCAGTCTGAGGATGGGACGCAGTACTGAAGTCTAATCCTGTACCCAGAGCTTCATGTAGATTTTTCCAGAACTGAGATGTGAAATAAGGGTCCCTATCAGATATTATCGAAATCGGTACCTCATGCAGTCTGACTATCTCAGACGCATACAGCTTAGCCAGCTTCTGCAGAGAGTAGTCAGTACAAATCGGTATAAAATGGGTGGACTTGGTCAATCGATCCACGATGACCCATACCAAATCCTTCTTAGTGGGTGTGAGGGGTAACCCACTAACGAAGTCCATAGTCACTCGCTCACACTTTTAAAGTGGAATTTTAACTGGCTGAAGCAACCTCGAAGGTAACTGATGCTTAGCCTTAACCTGCTGACATGTCAGACATTTACCCACAAAGTCTGTAACCTCACGCTTAAGACCTAGCCACCAATATAACTCGCGAAGGTCTCGGTACATCTTATTTCCGCCAGGATGCATAGCATAAGGGTTACTATGCACCTCTCGCATTATAGACTACCTTAAATCGGTATCATTCGGTACACAGATTCTTCCACGAAAACTGAGTACCCCTTTGCTATTCAGTCTAAAATCCACAGTATTCCCACTCTCAATCTGTCGAAAGCGAAGACCCAAAGACTCGTCCTTCAACTGTTTACCCTTAATCTGCTCTATCCACGTCGGTTTAATTGAAGTTTGGCCAACAGACTACCATTATCAAATAAAGTGAGGCGAGCAAACATTGCCCTCAGATCAGTCATAGCCCTACGGCTCAACGTGTCAGCCACCACATTGGCCTTATCAGAATGGTATTCAATCGTACAGTCGTAGTCCTTAAGCAGCTCAATCCACCTACGCTACATAAGGTTCAGCTCCTTCTGAGTGAGGAGGCACCTGATGTAACAGTCCAGTTTAGACCCTAATCAGAATAGTGGTTTCGGGACCACAAATCTGAGTCAGAAAAAAAATATTTTAATATTATTTTCTGTGCCTGCAGTATATGATTAAGCATGTGTGAAATTTCTGTGAATTAATTTATCCGTTTGTATGCTTAATTTGATAAAAGGACTTAATTGTGAAAGATGCTAAATTAGCATGCCATAAGTTAAAAGCACCTAAGTGTCATGTCTTTATAAATGTGGTGGCCTTATGAAGTAATTAAACCATTAATATGGTTAATGGACATTAATGGCCTTGAATTATATTTGTTTTATATGTTTATTAAAGGTTAATTTAGTAAATGAATTAATTAAGCTATTATAACTAAAACAAACATTAAAATGGTCATCATATTCATCCATGAGTGCCGAGAATACAAATAAAATAAATAAAGGAAGAACAACTAGGTTTCGGCTAAGCCTAAGCTTGATTCAAGGTATGTTTTGCTTCGATTTTTGATAATTTCTACGTTTTTGTAATCATTGCTTCGTGTTCTTCAAAACCCATGCTTCAATTTTGTGAATTGATAAATATTATGAAAAGTGCCATTGATGAATCCATGAGTTTTGTGATGTTTGATGATGAAATATGAAATATATGTGTTAGATTAATATGTTTTGTCTTTGGATTTTTAGTGATTGAGTAATTTGGACTAAATTGAGAAAATAATATTTTGAGGGACTAAATTGTGAAATAAATGAAATGTATGGACTTGTATAAGCATGGGTGATATTCAGCCTAAGCATGGTACAAGCAAATTATGTGTATTTTGTGATTTTGTGAAATAAGGACTAAAATGTCAAAATGTGAAAGTATGAGGGCTAATTTGTAAACTGCCCTAAATATGTGTATTTGGATTGAATTGAATGAATTAGTGAATAAATGAGTTAAATTTGAATATGTATAGATCAAGAACCGAAGAAAACGGACTTAGATCGTGGGAAATCGAAAGTAATTGAGTAGCCGAGTTCATTTCTGTTTATCCAAATCTGAGGTAAATCTATATACAAATAAATGTATTTACATTGATATATGTATGTTCATATGAAAATTTATAATGATGAATGTATATGAGATGATGAGTACATGAAATCCAAGATAGTATCGACATGGTGTCAACATCCGAAAAAGTCCCGTACGAACCTAGGAATAGATAGGATTACATATGTCATGACATAGGTGTCCGATATGTGATATCTGTAAGACCACATCTGGGTCGTTGGCATCGATTTGAGATTACGTGTAAGACCATGTCTGGGACATTGGCATCGTATTGATTCGTGTAAGACCCTGTCTGGGACAGTGGCATCGATATCTGAGTACATGTAAGACCACGTCTAGGACGTTGGCATTGTACGACTACTCTGAGTATTCCGAGCATCCTATTTGATTCTAAATGGTTCAACAGGCAAGTTCGAGAAATGAAAGATTTTGTGAAATGTATAAACAAGTCAGGTACGTTTGAATTGTACACTAAGTAAGTGTATGAAAGGTAAGTATATATATGAACTTACCAAGATGAACATGTGTATAATTTGATGAGATAATATGTGAAATATGCTTGAATGTGCTATGAGAAAATGTGATACTTTGAGCTATGAAATGTGGGTAAGCAATGGTCAAACAAAAGGGCCAACTAAAAGTATATGAATTTTGCAAATGAGAAACATTAATGACATTGTATCATTATGATTATGTGCATTATATGTTAAGTTTATTTGTATATGGCTTACTAAGCTTTTGAAAGCTTACTTTGTGTGTGTTTACTCTGTTTTATAGATCGTCAAAGCTACTGAGGGCTCGGGGATCGTCGAGGATCGTCATCACACTTCTCAATCACATTTTGGTACCTTATGTTCATATTTATAATAAGTATGGCATGTATAGTCTAGTTAAAATGGATTAAGTTTATGATTTGTAATAGCTATGTGATATGGCTAGATAAATGTTGGTGATATGTTTGAGTGATCAAGCCTTATAATGCTTGGTTTTGGTATGGCTTGATGGCTAGTGAAATGGATTTGGTTATGGTAAGCTTATTGATGCATAATTAGCATACTATTGATGGTAAGTTTGTGATGGATTATACTTTTAAGTGCTTGAGATTATATTGAGTTAAATGGCTTATAATTTGTTTTGACGAAATGCTCTTGAATAAGTTGAGAATGATGATCATTTTGGTATTTATTGGTTGCCTTTGATGCTTGGATTGATGCCTAATTGTGATTGTAAGTGAAATCTAAAGTGTGGGTGGCAATTTGGCCTTGTAAATGGCCTATAATTGCCCACACAGTTGAGCACACGGGCGTGTGGCTCGACCGTGTCCCTCGTGGTTGCATTTCAAAAACAAGTTAGGCTCGACCGCGGGCTGGACACATGGGCGCATGACTGGCTGTGTGATGCAAGTTAGGCTCGACCAAGGGTGAGGCACACGGGCGTGTCCATGGCCGTGTGGAAAAGTCAGTATGTATGCCCTGTTTTGACACGGCTCGGGCACATGGACGTGTCTGAGGCCGTGGGAGGCACACGGCCTGCCCACACGAGCGTGTGACCTCTGTAACTTAGAAAAAATTTTAAATTTTTGAGAATTACCGTATGTGTTTGGTTTAGTGCCGGACCCTTTCTAAAGCATCTCGTAGACCTATTTAAAGGACACTTTGATGTGATTTGTCAAAATATGTTATGAAATGTCTGTAGAAGTTTCTGATTCATCCGGTAATGCCTTTAACCCTAGTTCGACGATGGTTTCGGGTTAGGGGTGTTACATTTGATTGGTATCAGAGCTACGATTTAGTCGATTCTCGAACTAACGTAGCGTGTGAGAGTCTAGCTATACATGCCATATATATGAAATGTGATAGTATGATAAATCCTGACGTGTAAAATGTGTTTTCGTATAGTAATGGATCCCGAAAGAGCCGTAGCTGACGATGTTGAAAGCAATGCGCCTGCTCCCGCTCAAGGGACAGCGCCATCTGATTCGAGACCGGCTACGAGCGGTCAAGTGGGAGAGGCTAAACAAGCCTTCTTCCAACTGATAAGTGAGTGGTTCACTCAGTTTGTAAGGAATAATCTGGCTGTTTCACAACCTCCGCCCCCGCCTAATCCTCCTCAGACTTCTGTTGTACCTCCGATTATGAACTTGAATCTGTTGAATAAACCCCCAGTCAATAAAATCTGTAAATATGGAGCCGAAGAGTTTAGGGCCACTAGTGATGATGATGTAGAGAGAGCGGAATTTTGGCTCGAGAAAACTATCCGAGTATTTGATGAAATGTCACTGAATCCTGAAGAATGCATAAAATGTGTTATTTTTTTGTTACGAGATGAAGCCTATCAATGGTGGAAGACTTTGATTTCTGTGGTTCCAAAGGAACGGGTTATTTGGGATTTCTTCCAGTCTGAGTTTCGGAAAAAATACATCAGTCAGAGATTCATAGACTAGAAATGGAAAGAGTTTCTGGAATTGAAGCAGGGTCGAATGTCTGTCACCGAGTATGAAAGAGAGTTCGTAAGATTAAGTCAGTATGCTCGGGAATGTGTATCAACCGTGGCAAAAATGTGCAAAAGACTTGAAGATGGCCTAAATGAAGATATTCGGTTGCTAGTAGGGATTTTGGAAATAAAAGAGTTCGTTGTGCTTGTTGATCGAGCATGCAAAGCTGAAGCACTCGGGAAAGATAAAAGAAAAGCTGAGTCTGAAGTAAGAGACGTGAGAAAGAGATTTCTGAGTAAATCATTTCAGTCTGCATCAAAGAAATTCAGAGATGAACATAGTCGTTCCAAAGCTAATGTGGGACAATTGAATAGAGATCAAGCAAAATCACAGTTAACTTCCAAAGCTCCAGCAACTTCGATGCCAAGTGTTGGAAATGTCTGATCTGAGAGACCTTAATGTAAACATTGTGGTAAAAGACATCCGGGAAGTTGTAGGTTGAATGATCGAGCTTGCTTCAGATGTGGATCATTAGACCATTTTATCTGAGATTGCCCTGGGTCTGTTGAGCAAGAGAATGTTTAGAATTTGAGATCTGAAAATGTTTCAGCTAGAGGTAGATCTTCTAGAAATGCAAGAAATGCTAGTGGTAGCCAGAGAACTGTGAAAGACTCAGTAGCGAGATCTGAAGCTAGGGCACCTGCCAGAGCGTATGCCATTCGAGGCCGAGAGGAAGCTTCATCTCCAGATGTTATAACGGGTACATTTACTCTTTATGATACTTCTGTGATTGCATTGATAGACCCAGGTTCTACTCATTCGTATATATGCATGAACTTAGTATCCAGTAAGACTTTGCCTGTAGAGTCTATTGAATTTTTTATTAGAGTATTGAACCCCTTAGGTAAAAGTGTATTGGTTGATAAAGTATGCAAGAACTGTCCGTTGATGTTTAGAGATGTTTATTTTCCGGCTGATCTGATGCTATTACCGTTTGATGAGTTTGATATAATTCTGGGTATGGACTGGTTGACATTGCATGATGCTATTGTGAATTGCAAAAGAAAGACTATTGATTTGATATGCCAGAATGATGATATAGTTCGAATTGAGTCTAATGAATTGAATGGATTACCGGCTGTGATATCTGTGTTAAAAGCTCAGATTTATGTGAAAAAGGGATATGAAGCTTATTTTTCTTATGTAATTGACTCAAAAGTGACTGAAAAAAAGTACAATCAGTGCCAGTTGTTTGTGAATTCCCTGATGTATTTCCTGAAGAATTGCTGGGATTACCTCCGATACGTGAAGTTGAATTTGGTATTGATCTATTGCCGGGAACAACTCCTATTTCGATAGCTCTGTATAGAATGGCACCAACAGAGTTGAAAGAGATAAAGTCACAGTTGTAAGAGTTGACTAACAGAGGGTTTGCAAGACCGAGTTTCTCACCTTAGGGTGCTCCTGTTCTGTTTGTGAAAAAGAAAGATGGCACGATGAGAATGTATATTGATTATCGTCAGTTGAACAAGGTGACTATAAAGAACAAATATCCTCTGCCCAGAATTGATTATTTATTTGATCAGCTTAAAGGAGCCACTGTGTTTTCAAAGATAGATCTGAGATCGGGATATTATCGCCATAGTAAAGATTCGAGATATTCTGAAGCGCGCCGAGAATGAGGTACGGGCATTATGAGTTTTTAGTTATGCCTTTTGGACTAACAAATGCTCCTGCTATTTTTATGGATCGATGAAGCAGAATTTTTAGACCGCATTTAGATCAATTTGTTGTTGTATTCATTGGCGACATCTTGATTTATTCACGTGATGAGATTGAGCATGCTGAGCATTTGAGAATTGTTTTGCAAACTCTGCGAGATAAGCAATTGTATGCAAAGTTCAGTAAATGTGAATTTTTGTTGCGAGAAGTTGGTTTTCTGGGACATATTGTATCAGCCTCTAGAATACGAGTTGATTCGAGTAAGATTTCTGCTATTCTGGAATGGAAACCTCTGAAGAATGTGTCTGAAGTCTGTAGTTTTCTGGGACTAGCTAGTTATTATCGTTGGTTTGTAAAAGGATTCTCGATGATAGCTACTCCGTTGACTAGATTGCTTCAAAAAGATGTGAGGTTTGAATGGTCTAATAAATGTTAGAAAAGCTTTGATCAGTTGAAAGCTATGTTAACTGAAGCTCTAGTTTTGGTACAACCAGAATCGGGTAAAGAATTCGTGATTTACAGTGATTCTTCATTAAATGGTCAGGGATATGTTTTGATGCAGAAAGGCAAAGTTATAGCTTATGCCTCGAGACAATTGAAGCCGCATGAAAAGAACTATCCGACACATGATCTTGAGTTAGCTACGATTGTGTTTGCATTAAAGATATGGCGCCATTATCTTTATGGTGAAAATTGCCATGTATATTCGGATCATAAAAGTTTGAAGTATTTGATGACTCAAAAAGATTTGAATCTGCGACAAAGAAGATGGTTAGAATTGTTGAAAGACTACGAACTTGTGATAGATTATCATCTGGGTAAGGCAAATGTTGTTGCTGATGCATTGAGTCAAAAATCATTGTTTGCATTACAAGCTATAAATGCTCATTTGGACTTGTCTGATGATGGTTCAGTTTTGATGAAATTGAAAGAGAAACCATTGTTTTTACAACAAATATGTGATGCTTAGAAAGTTGATAAAGAAACACTAGTAAAACGAGCTCAGTGTGATTTAAACTCTGAATCTGAATTTAGAGTTGATGATGATGATTGCTTGAGATTTCGAGATCGATTATGTGTTTCGAGAAATCCAGAGTTAATTCAGTTGATCTTGAATGAAGCACATAACAGTCGCCTATCTATTCATCCGGGAAGTACATAGATGTATCATGATCTAAAGCAACACTATTGGTGGTCTGGTATGAAACGAGACATCTCTGATTTTGTTTCAAAATGTTTAGTCTGTCAGCAAGTTAAAGCTGAACATCAGGTTCCATCTGGTTTGCTACAACCGATTCTGATTCCCGAGTGGAAATGGGATAGAGTGACGATGGACTTTGTTTCTGGATTGCCATTGACTCCGAGAAAGAAAGATGCAATTTGGGTTGTAGTTGATCGATTGACGAAATCAGCCCATTTTATTCCAGTACGATCTGATTACTCACTTGATAAGTTAGTTGAGCTTTATATTTTTGATATTGTGAGATTGCACGGAGTGCCATTGTCTATTGTATCTGATAGAGATCCGAGATTTACATCACGATTCTGGAAGAAATTGCAAGAAGCTTTAGGTACAAAATTGCATTTCAGTACAGCTTTTCACCCGCAAACGGATGGTCAATCCGAGCAAATTATTCAGATTCTCGAGGATATGTGAGATGCTGCATTCTTGAGTTTGATAGTACGTGGGAACAATATTTGCCATTGATTGAATTTGCATATAATAATAGTTTTCAGTCGAGCATCAAAATGGCACCCTATGAAGCTTTGTACGGACGCAAATGTCAGACGCCTCTGTATTGGACTGAGCTCAGTGAAAGTAAGATACATGTGGTTGATTTGATAAAAGACACTGAACATAAAGTGAAAGTAATCCGTGATAGCTTGAAAGCAGCGTCTGATCGTCAGAAGTCCTATGCAGACTTGAAAAGAAAAGACATTGAATTCGAAATCGGTGATAAAGTATTTTTAAAAGTATCTCCGTGGAAGAAAGTACTCAGATTCGGACGTAAAGGCAAGTTGAGTCCGAGGTTCATCGGACCGTATGAAATCATTGAATGAAATTGACCAGTTGCTTATAAGTTATTGTTGCCACCGAAACTAGAAAAGATTCATAATGTATTTCACATGTCAATGCTTCGTCGGTACAGATCTGATCCACCACATGTGATAACTCCGTCTAAGATTGAAATCCAATCTAATATGACTTACGAGGAAGAACCGATCCGTATCTTAGCTCGCAAAGTGAAAGAATTGCGAAATAAGAAAATTCCGTTAGTTAAGGTACTGTGGCATCGACATGGAGTTGAAGAGGCTACGTGGGAGCCTGAAGATACAATGAGACAACAATATCTGAACCTATTCAACGGTAAGATTTTCGGGGACGAAAATACATAGGGGGTGAGAATTATAACAGTTCGGTTTAGACCCTAGTCGGAATAGTGGTTTTGGGACCATAAATTCGAGTCAAAAAAAATATTTTAATATTATTTTCTGTGTCTGCAGTATATGATTAAGCATGTGTGAAATTTCTGTGAATTAATTTATCCGTTTGTGTGCTTAATTTGATAAAAGGACTTAATTGTGAAAGATGCTAAATTAGCATGCCATAAGTTAAAAGCACCTAAGTGTCATGTCTTTATAAATGTGGTGGCCATATGAAGTAATTAAACCATTAATATGGTTAATGGACATTAATGGCCTTGAATTATATTTGTTTTATATGTTTATTAAAGGTTAATTTAGTAAATGAATTAATTAAGCTATTATAATTAAAACAAACATTAAAATGGTCATCATATTCATCCATGAGTGCCGAAAATACAAAGAAAATAAAGAAAGGAAGAACAACTAGGTTTCGACTAAGTCTAAGCTTGATTCAAGGTATGTTTTGCTTCAGTTTTTGATAATTTCTACGTTTTTGTAATCGTTGCTTCGTGTTCTTCAAAACCCATGCTTCAATTTTGTGAATTGATGAAGATTATGAAAAGTTCCATTGATGAATCCATGAGTTTTGTAATGTTTGATGACGAAATATGAAATATATGTGTTAGATTAATATGTTTTGTCTTTGGATTTTTAGTGATTTTGAGTAATTTGGACTAAATTGAGAAAATAATATTTTGAGGGACTAAATTATGAAATAAATGAAATGTATGGACTTGTATGAGCATGGGTGATATTCGGCCTAAGCATGGTACAAGCAAATTAGGTGTATTTTGTGATTTTGTGAAATAAGGACTAAAATGTCAAAATGTGAAAGTATGAGGGCTAATTTGTAAACTGCCCTAAATATGTGTATTTGGATTTAATTGAATGAATTAGTGAATAAATGAGTTAAATTTGAATATGTATAGATCAAGAACCGAAGAAAACGGACTTAGATCGTGGGAAATCAAAAGTAATTGAGTAGCCGAAGTCGTTTCTATTTATCCGAATCCGAGGTAAGTCTATATACAAATAAATGTATTTACATTGATATATGTATGTTCCTATGAAAATTTATAATGATGAATGTATATGAGATGATGAGTACATGAAATCCGAGATAGTATCGACATGGTGTCAACATCCAAAAAATCCCGTACAAACCTAGGAATAGATAGGATTACATATGTCATGACATAGGTGTCCGATATGTGATATCGTGTAAGACCACGTCTGGGACGTTGGCATCGATTTGAGATTACGTGTAAGACCATGTCTGGGACATTGGCATCGTATTGATTCGTGTAAGACCCTGTCTGGGACAGTGGCATCGATATCTGAGTACATGTAAGACCACGTCTGGGATATTGGCATTGTACGACTATTCTGAGTATTCCGAGCATCCTATTTGATTCCGAACGGTTCAACGGGCAAGTTCGAGAAATGAAAGATTACGTGAAATGTATAAACAAGTTAGGTACGTTTGAATTGTACACTAAGTAAGTGTATGAAAGGTAAGTATATATGTGAACTTACCAAGATGAATATGTGTATAATTTGATGAGATAATATGTGAAATATGCTTGAATGTGCTATGAGCAAATGTGATACTTTTAGCTATGAAATGTGGGTAAGGAATGGTCAAACAAAAGGGTCAAAGAAAAGTATATGAATTTTGCAAATGAGAAACATTAATGACATTGTATCATTATGATTATGTGCATTATATGTTAAGTTTATTTGTATATGGCTTACTAAGCTTTTGAAAGCTTATTTTGTGTGTGTTTACTCTATTTTATAGATCGTCAAAGCTACTGAGGGCTCGGGGATCATCGAGGATCGTCATCACACTACTCAATCACATTTTGGTACCTTATGTTCATATTGATAATAAGTATGGCATGTATAGTCTAGTTAAAATGGATTAAGTTTATGATTTGTAATAGCCATGTGATATGGCTAGATAAATGTTGGTGATATGTATGAGTGATCAAGCCTTATAATGCTTGGTTTTGGTATGGTTTGATTGCTAGCGAAATGGATTTTGTTATGGTAAGCTTATTGATGCATAATTAGCATACTATTGATGGTAAGTTTGTGATAGATTATACTTTGAAGTGCTTGAGGTTATATTGAGTTAAATGGCTTATAATTTGTTGTGACGAAATGCTCTTGAATGAGTTGAGAATGTTGATCATTTTGGTATGTATTGGTTGCCTTTGATGCTTGGATTGATGCCTAAGTGTGATTGTAAGTGAAACCTAAAGTGTGGGTGGCAATTTGGCCTTGTAAATGGACTATAATTGCCCACACGGTTGAGCACACGTGCGTGTGGCTCGAACGTGTCCCTCGTGGTTGCATTTCAAAAACAAGTCAGGCTCAACCACGGGTTGGACACACTGGCGTGTGACTGGCCGTGTGATGCAAGTCAGGCTCGACCATGGGTAAGGCACACGGGCGTGTCCATGGCCGTGTGGACAAGTGAGTATGTATGCCCTGTTTTGATACGGCTCGGGCACATGGGCATGTGTGAGGCCGTGGGAGGCACACGGCCTACCCACACAGCCGTGTGACCTCTGTAACTTAGAAAAAATTTAAAATTCCTGAGAATTTCCGTATGTGTTCGGTTTAGTCGCAGCCCCTTTCTAAAGCATGATTAAGGTCTCGTAGACCTATTTAAGGGACACTTTGATGCGATTTGTCAAAATATGATATGAAATGTCTGTAAAAGTTTCCGATTCATCCGGTAATGCCTTTAACCCTAGTCCGGCGATGGTTACGGGTTAGGGGTGTTACACATGAGGCTTATGTGATCAGTATAAATGATACACTTCTCCCCATACAGGTAATGCCTCCAGATTTTCACTGCAAATACCACCGCGGCCAATTCCAAGTCATGCGTCGGATAATTTGCCTCATAAGTCTTAAGCTGACGAGACGCATACGCTACCACCTTACCCTCTTGCATCAACACACACCCCAAACCGACATGTGATGCATCGCTATAGACAGTGAACTCTTTTCTAGACTCTGGCTGTATCAGAACAGGGGCCTCCATCAGTACAGTCTTAAGCTTCTCAAAGCTCTCTTGCTGCGCATCAGTCTAGTTAAACGGCACACCCTTACGTAGCAGCTTAGTCAAGGGTGTGGCGATCAGTGAAAACCCCTCTACAAACCGTCGATAATACCCTGCCAGTCCCAAAAACCTATGAGTCTCGAATACAGTCTTAGGCAGCTTCCAATCCAAGACAGCCTCAATCTTTCGAGGATCGACTCTAATCCCCTTAGCAGAAACCACATGTCCCAGAAACGTTACTTCACGTAACCAGAACTCACCTTTACTAAACTTGGCGTATAGTTGTTTCTCTCGCAGAATCTGTAGAACCACTCTGAGGTGTTCATCGTGCTCATCCTCAATCTTCGAATAGACCAGTATGTCATCAATAAATACCACCACGAACCGGTCCAGATAAGGCTGGAACACTCGGTTCATCAAATCCATAAAAGCTGCTGGTGCATTCGTCAGTCCAAATGGCATCACTAGGAACTCGTAATGGCCATAGCGAGTCCTAAATGTTGTCTTATGCACGTCGGCCTCTTTAACTCTCAACTGGTGATACCCTGAACGTAGATCAATCTTAGAGAAAACTGAAGCCCCTTAGAACTAGTCGAATAGATCATCTATCCTCGGTAGAGGGCGCTTATTCTTGATGGTCAGCTTTTTTAGTTGACGGTAGTCGATACACATACGCATGGAGCCATCCTTCTTTTTCACAAATAGAACTGGTGCTCCCCACGGAGACACACTAGGGCGAATGAACCCACGATCCAGTAGCTCTTGAATCTGGGTCTTAAGCTCCACAAGCTCTTTTGGTGCCATTCTATAAGGAGCGATGGACACCGGAGCTGTACCAGGAAGGAGCTCAATCCCAAAATCTACTTCACGATTCGGAGGTAACCTAGGTAGCTCTTCAAGAAAAACGTCCGAAAAGTCCTTAACCGTCCTGATATCCTTAACCAAAGAATCCCCAGAATCTGAAACACTGATGTAGGCCAGATACGCCTCACATCCCTTACGAACCAACTTCTCGGCCCTGAATGCAGAAATCACATTTGATAAGTAGTTCTGATGCTCCCCAATTACGACTATGTCGCTGTCCTCCTCAATTTTCAGTACCACCCTTTTTGTGGCACAATCTAAGCTCACTCGGTGCTTGACCAACCAGTCCATTCCCAGTATCAGATCAAATTCTCCAAAAGGTAGTTCCATCAGATCAGCCAGAAAAATAGCCCCTTGAACCTCCAAAGGGACGTCTCTAAACAACTTATTCACCCTTACCGATTGCCCTAGTGGACTCAGTACAGTCACCTCACTCATAGTGCTCTCAACCAAGATGCCCAAAGATTTCAGTCACAGTACAAGCTATATAGCAGTGAGTGGATCCTATATCTATCAGTGCAGTATAAGGTACATTATAAATAAAGAACGTACCCGTGATAACGTCCCGAGCATCTCCATCCTCTCAATGACGAGCAAGATAAACTAGAGTCGAATTTGCCTTGCCTCGATATGACCAGCACCTGCCCGGTGCTCAGATATAAAACCCTAAGATAGACCCTAGTTAGAATAGTGGTTCCGGTACCACAAATCCAAGGTCAAAAAATATTTTAATATTATTTTTGGTGTTTATAATATGTGATTGAGCATGTGTGAAAGTTCTGTGTGAAAATTTTATCGATTGTGTGTCGATTTATGAAAAAGGACTAAATCGCATAAAATGTAAAAGCTGTATGCTGATTTATAAGTGTCTAATTGTTGTTGTCTTTTTAATATGGAGGATTTATGATGCAATTTGGCCATTAATGAAGGTAGTTGACGGCAATGGCCTAAATTAACCTTATAATATATGTTTCATGTAATATTTAATAAAGGTTAAATAGGTAAAACAATAATAATGTTAAAATGGGTTATATTACATCAAATTAAAACATGAAAGTGGCTATTATTCCCCATCTTCCATCGAAATAAGAACCAAAGAAGAGAGTTTGAAGCTTTGATAAATTCGGCTAGGGCTTAGCTTGATTAAGGTAAGTTTTTTACTCAATTTTTGATAATTTCTACGTTTTTGCGATCGTTGCTTTGTGCTCTAGCTAGCCCATGCTTTAATTTTAGAGTTTAATGGTGATTTTGAGATATGCCATTGATGAATGTTTTAGCTTTGTGATAGTTGATGCTGAAATATGGAAGATATGTGAAGGATGAACATGTTTTGTCTTTGAATTTTTAGTGATTCAGTAATTTGGGTTTAATTGTGAAAATAATATTTTGAGGGACTAAATTGTGAAATAAATGAAATGTTTTGGCTTGTATTAGCATGTTAAAAATTCATCTAAACTTATGTGAATAGAAATTTGGTGTATTTTGTGATTTGATGAATTAGGGACTAAAGTGTCGAAATGTGAAAATGTGAGGGCTATTTTGGAAAATGCTCTAAATATGTGTGTGTGGACTAAATTGAATAAATTGGTGATTGAATGAGTTAAATTTAAATGTGTATAGACCAAGAAAGGAGAGGTTCAGATCGAGATCGAGCAAAGACAAAGTGCTCGATTAATCGACCATTTCAATATTTCGACGTCCGAGGTAAGTTCGGATATAATACTAGTCATTAAATTCATATCTATGTGATGAGAAATGAATGAATGTATAGAAATGAATTAGCACTATATTACATATGAGATCGAGAATTGAGGCACTAAGTGTGCAAAATTAGAAACGAGACAAAGATGATTAGCACTGTGTGTGCGAAACGATGAAGCTTCGGCTTATTGATTTGGAACTGTGTGTGCGATACCGATATAAGTTCAGTTTAACGTATTGGCACTAAGCGTGCGATGAGAATTATATTTCGACTACGAGATGGGCACTAAGTGTGCGAATAAATCAAAAGAATAGCAAAGGCTGAACGAAATGTAAAGTCGAGTAGTTGAGTAGCATGATTGGTGAGTAACTATGTGTTGGCAAAGGTATGTATGATACCTATGTGGTTGGTAAATTTGATAGTAGACGAATGGATGGCTATTTGAGTATTGGATATAGTTGAGTTTGTGTATCATTGGTAAATTATCTATGTGATGATACAAATTGTAGATTGGTTTGATTTAATGAGTTAATTATATTATATTACGAACTTACTAAGCTTTTGAAAGCTTACTGTGTGATTTGTTCTCTGTTTTACAGTGTCAGTAGAGCTAGCTCGGATCCAGGGATCGTCAACGACTTGATCACACTATCGGCTATCTATTTCGGTACTTTTGAAAGATGTACATATTTGGTATATGGCATGTATAGGCTAGAAGTCATGATATGTTTTTTAATGTTGGATCTTGCCATGTGATGTGGCTAGAAAGTTGAATGTTGATGGTTCATATGAGAGGCAATGAAAATGATGAAAGTGGTATAAATTAGTGAGGTTGGAAATGGTATTTTTCATGCTTGAATTAGTTGAAGGAAATAATGCTTTATGTGTGAATTTGTGGCTTGATTAAGTGATGTTTTGCTAACATGATTTAGGATGTGAAATTTGTATTTTAGTTGGACTTATTGAGATGAGTTTGAGCATGGCTATAGATGGTATGGTTAATGATGGATTAATGCCTATATTGGCATGTTTGGTTGCAAATTTTGAGACATGAATTGGTATTGATTTGAGGCTTGTAGGTGATTCAATGTGTGGAAGGCAAGTTTGGCCTTGAAAATTTCCTATAATTGCCCACACGGTTGAGCACACGGGCGTGTGGCTCGACCGTATCTTTCGAATTTGTAATTTGATTCAAGTCAGGCTCGACCACGGGCTGGACACACGGGCGTGTGACTGGCCGTGTGGTACAAGTCAGGCTCGACCACGGGTGAGGCACACAGGCGTGTCTCAGGCCGTGTGAACAAGTCAGTAGGTATGCCCTGTTTTGCCACGGCTTGGACACATAGGCATGTCCGAGGCCGTGTGAGGCACACGGGCGTGTGACCTCTGTAACTTAGAAAAATGTTTGAATCTTGGATATTTTTATATGTGTTTGGTTTAGTCCCGACCTCTTTCTGACATGTGTTTATGGTCTCGTAGACCTTTTTAAGGGACTATATGATTATATTTGAATATGATTGAATGATAATTGACTTTGTGTTGTGAAATGGATATGAAATGTTCCGATTGACCGGTAATGCCTCTTAACCCTATTCCGGAAACAGTTTCGGGTTAGGGATGTTACATTTTATTTTGGTATCAGAGCTACAGTTTAGTCGATTCTTAGACTAACGTAGCGCGTGTGAGTCTAGCTATACATGCCATATATATAATGGCGATAGTGTGATGAATCCTGACAGCTAAAAATGTGTTTTTATATAGTAATGGATTCTGATCGAGCAGTTGCTGATGATGTAGAGAGTAACGCATCTGCTCCCGCTCAAGGGACAGTGCCGGCCACATCTAGGCCGAATGATAGTAGCCAAGAGGGAAAGGTTAAGCAAGCCTTTTTTCGAATGATGAGTGAGTGGTTTTCAGAGTTCGTTCGAACGAATCCGGCTGCTCCACAACCTCCACCCCTACAAGTGCCTGTTATGCCACAAGTTGCATATCTGAATCGATTGAATAAACCTTCTGTGGATAAAATTCGAAAGTACGGGGCCGAAGAGTTTAGGGCCACAGCTGATGATGATGCCAAGCAAGCTGAGTTTTTGCTCAAGAACACAATTCGAGTGTTCGATGAGATGTCGTTGACCCCTAATGAATGCATTAAGTGTGCAGTTTCTTTGTTGAGAGATACAGCTTATAACTGGTGGAAGATGTTGATATCCGTGGTTTCTAGAGAGAGAGAATCACCTGGGATTTCTTTCAAGCTGAATTCCGAAAGAAATATATCAGTCAACGATTCATAGATCAGAAACGTAAAGAGTTTCTGGAGCTGAAACAGGGTCGTATGTCAGTTACGGAGTATGAACGGGAGTTTGTAAGACTGAGCCAATATGCATGGGAATGTGTTTCGACCGAAGCTACAATGTGTAAACGTTTCATTGAAGGGCTGAATGAAGACATTAAATTGTTGGTTGGAATACTTGACTTGAATGAATTTGTTGTGTTGGTTGAACGAGCCTGCAAAGCCGAAGAGCTTAGCAAAGAAAAGAAGAAAACCAATTTTGAGGCTAGAGATGAAAGAAAAAGATTGATGAGTAAGTTGTCTCAACCTTCAACGAAGAGATATAGAGATGCAAGCAATCGCTCAAATGTTTCGTCTGGGCATCCGGGTAGAGATCGGGTGAGACAAAGTGTTGGACCAAGAGCTCAAATTCCGACTGAATCAAGTGTTGGTAGTGTTAAAAGCAACAAGCCTGAGTGTAGACAGTGTGAAAGATGACATGTGGGAGAATGCTGGGGCAAGTACAATAATCGAACTTGTTATATGTGTGGATCACGAGATCACTTCATTCAAGACTGCCCAAAGTTAGCTGAGGAAGAAAATGTTCAGAGTGCGACACCGAGTAATACGGTGGCTAGGGGTAGACCACCCAGAAACCCTAGAAATGTGAGTGGAAGTCAGAAAGGGACTACCGATACAGCAGAAATTCAGCCTCATACTCGGCCATTGATCTATCTCCCTGAGTCAGATTAAGGAACTCTCTCCTACGGGCATCCACATAACTGGCACCCACATACTTCCCCTGAAAGGCGGTCTTAAAGAACTCCCAGGTCAGTCAGTCGGGCTGAGTGCCCTCCTTAACAGTAAGCCACCACTGATATGCCTCATCTCTCAGCAATGACACTGCACCCTTTAGTTTATGCTCGGGGGTGATGTCCAAATCGTCCATAATCCTTTCTGTGGCCTCGATTGTAACATCTCGATTCAGGGCCTAGTCGGAATAGTGGTGCGAGACCACAAATCTGAGTTATTAAATTGAGTTCTTAAGGTTTATGACATGTTTGCATGATAGTATTAAAGTTCCATGTAGAAATTTTGTGAAATTGACATGGAATGATCAAATAGGACTAAATTGCAAAAGTTGCAATTTATGAGTTTCTAGAAGCTTTTTGTATGAAATAGCTTTAGAATATAAATTAGAAGTCCTTAAATAGCAATTTTCCCAAATTATAAGTTTTGGAAAAAAATGGACATGAGTTAGTAATTTGTAAATTTTTAAAGAGAAGGGCATTTTAGTCATTTACCAATTAAATGATTAAAATGGGAAAAAGATGATAAAAATTTCATTCATCTTCTTCCTTGTGCCGAAAATTTGGGAGACTCCATAGCTAGGGTTCTTCAAATTTTTTAAGCTTGCAAGTAAGTCATCCTAGCCCCGTTTTTAATGTTCTTCGTATTTTTGGAGTCCTCGTATTATGAATTAGCTATTTTTAGCTATAAGATGAGCTAAGAAGCATGTTCAAAAATCTACCCATGTGTATCATGCATGTAAAATGATATTTTATGGAAGTTTATGAGAGTTTGATGTTAGATAAACATCTTTTCCGTACTGAATTTCTTGAAAAATGATAGTATGGACTAATTTGTAATAGTTATGAAATTGGACATACCTATTAGAAATAGTGAGAATTGATGATTGTTATAGTAGAGAAAATGAATCAGCTAAGCATGATGTTTAATAAAGTTAAGTGAGAATCATTTTACGAGCCTAGGGGCAAAAGTGCAAATAAGAGAAAGTTTAGGGGCAAAATAGTAACTTTGCCAAAGTATGAGTTAAGAGTCAATTTAGTCAATGTGAGTATTAAATGATCTAATTATTATTATAGATCAAGAAAAATGAAGCCCGGATCGAAACCGAGGCAAGAACAAAGTCGAGGACTAAATTGCATATCTACATACATTTTGTATATTGAGGTAAGTTTGTATGATTTCTAAACTTTACGATTATTATCATTGAATTGCTTAGTATAATGTACATTATTACCATAGAAATGCTTATTGATATGTTAAATAAAGAAATTAATGAGATTAAGCATGAGAAAGTCCCGATTGAAGTTGAATTACTTAGGATACTCGATCTACCACACGAAATAAGAAAGTCCGTATAAGACCAAGCCAAGGCATGGCATCGGCAATCAAGCAAGTTATCATGTAAGTCAAAGACAAGTCTTGGCATTGAAGAGTTATTATGAGATGAAGACCCATCTAAGCCCAAGCCAAGGCATGGCATTGGTGAGTCTCCAAGCAAAGATGTCATGTAAGTCCAAGACAAGTCTTGGCATTGAAAAGCTATCATGAGGTAGAGATTCCATGTAAGTCCAAGCCAAGGCATGGCATTGCTGAGTAACAAGAAAGATTTCATGTAAGTCCAAGCTAAGGCTCAGCATTGACCAGTTCATGAGTAAAGATACCAAGTAAGACCATGTCAAGACATGGAAATGGTAAGTTCCCAAGGGAACACACAAGGAAGACTTTGAGTAAGTCCATGTCAAGACATGGCATCAATACCAAGATGAGAGATCCCATGTAAGACCATATCGAGGATATGGCCTTGGCATCGAACTATGTGGGATGAGATTCAGTATCCTCGATTATTCGCAGAAACTCATCGGGCAAATGAGTAAAGTTAAAATGATAACAAGAAAGACAAGTAAGAAAAGCTATTATCAAGTTAGAAATGAGTATTACTCATATTATGAATGATGAACTAGAGATTATAATTATTATTGTAGAGTATACTGATCTATGTGATCAAGTGATACAGGTACCTTGTTTACCTCACGAGTATGAGACTATTAAGTATCATGAGATATGTAAGAATCAGTATGAGTAAGTAAGCTTGAATAGCTGAAATTTATGATACCATTGTTTATGTTAAATGGTTATATTGAGCAGGGCTACGTGCGTTATATGCAAACTTACTAAGCTAAATGCTTACGTCCTTTATTCTTTCTTTCTATGTAGTCCCGCCAAGCTAATCTCGTGGATCATCGTCACCAGAGCTCGGAGCACACTATCAATCGCTATTTTGGTATAGCCAAGTTGTTTATATTAAGTATGGCATGTATAGGAAACATTTCATTTTGAGTTATGTTTTAAAACTAGCCAAAGTGTTGGCTATCAAGCTTAGTATTCTTTTTGTATATGGCCAAAGAGATGAGTCATGAATGATTAAGTATGTATATTTTAATCTATCAATGAAGTATGCATCCTTGTTCATGTTAGATGTAATACTTGAGTTCTTTGAATTGAGCATGAGTTTGGTCTTGATTTTAGGGTGGCAATTGGCTTGGTAAATAGCCTCTAAGTGCTCACACATCGTTGGACACACGGGCGTGTGTTCAGGCCGTGTGCACCTCGCACCTTTGTATCTTAAGTCAGAATAGACCACGGACCAGTCACACGGGCGTATGTTTAGACTCTAGGCCGTGTTAAGGTAGTCAGTGTGCACCACGAGTGGTAAGCACGGGCGTGTTCCTTAGCCGTGGGGCATTGGTAGAATGCTAGGTTTTAGGCACAGTTTGGGGCCACGGGCGTGTCCAGGCCGTGTGTAAATTGCCAGTATCCACCATGGGTGAAAGACACGGGCATGTTTTAGGGGTGCACGGGCGTGTCCCAAGTCACACGGACGTGTGACCCCTGTTTGGAGAGAAAGTTTCCAGATGAGTTCCAAAAGTTTTGGGATGCAAGTCTGAGGCCTCGTAGGCCCATGAAATGTCTGATTTGACTAAGAAAGAGAAGTTTTTAATTCGGAACGAAATTTTATAGTCCGTAAGCACAAGATTAAGTGAGTTCAAGCATGGTAATGTCTTGTATCCAGTCTTAGTCTCGGACTCGGGTATGGGGTGTTATATTTAGTGGTATCAGAGCTACGGTTTAGTCGGTTCTAGGACTAAAGTAGCACGAGCACGAGTCTAGCTATACATGCCATACGTAAGAATGTTTTTATATGATAGTGTGACGACTCCTGACGACTTAAATTATGTTTATACATTTAGTAAATAGATCCTGATAGAGCTGTGGTGGATGACGTAGAAAGTAACGCGTCGGCTCCCGCTGAAGGGACGGTGCCGAACGAGAATGAGAATAGACCCACTACGGTGAGTCAAGAAGGAGGAGAAGAGGCTAGAGAAGCCTTCCTCCATATGATGAATACATGGTATACAGAGTTTTTTCGTACGAACCCGAATGTGCAACCCCCTCCACCCCCACCTATTCCTCAACCTATCCCAGTAGCCCCTCAAGTAGTAGAGGTGTAACATCCTGGATTTTGGGTTTATGCATTTGTGCTTAAATAAATGTGAAAGCATGTCTATGTGTGTGTTAAATGTGTTTTATGAATTTTTGTGAACCCTAGAGTGTAGTGAATGCTTTAGAAATTATTAGATTTTAAATTCAAAAGAGGAAGCTAGGCAGAGTAGCCTTAAGAGAAATTGTAGGGGAAATATGACACACAAATGGGCTTGGAAAAGTGGCAAGGAGGCGTCACTTAAAGCCCAGTGAGTGACGCCACAAGCAGGAGTGCAGGGCCAAGGATCGAGTTACAAGGGAAGCAAAATAAAGGTTTTATTTTGCAGCAGAAATGAGCAGCAAGGGACGGCACTAAGGCTAAATTTTAGGAGCTTTAATCCTTTTAATATTTTTAAGAGATAAATGGTGATAATTAATTAAGATAGGGATAAATGTTGGATTATTTTTTATTAATTTGAAAAGGTGAGAGATAAAGTTATCGAATAGGGAGAGTTGGCCGAATAGGGGCTCTAGGTAGAGTAATTTCGGCAAAAAGGGAAAAGGGTGGCCATTCTTCATTCTTTTCTCCTCTTTTTCCCTCGCCGAATTCTTTAGCAACACTTCTCTTCTCTTTATTTTTCCAAAAGCCGAAAACTCAAGAAAGCCTAGCCGACTTCTCCATCTTTTTCTTCTTCAAAGATTATCACCATTGCCGAATTGCTCAACCCTTCTCTCCTTCTTCTCACAAGTTCATAAAAGCCGAAACTAAGTACTTGCTAGATCCTAGCCGATTGTTCATTAATCCCAAAGCCGAATCTTCTGTGGTGACAGACAAGGGTGTTGTCAATTTCTTCAGTAGGGGTAAGATCAAATTGGGTTTCCATTCTTTTTCTTTTAGGCTTGTCGAAATCTAAGATCTAATCTCTACTATTGTTCTTCGACCGAAACTATGAAAAAGGTTTCGGGATTTGCCTATTGTCAACTTCAAGCAAGGATCATTCGGGATTTAAGGTAAGTCATGTGGTTTTCGACCATAGGCCATGTATTGTGATTAAATGTTAGTTTTGGATCTAACACATGTCTATGGGGATTTCGACAGATACCATAATCAAGTAGCTATTTCGGGATATTTAGATCCACAAGGTAAGTGCATGTGATATTCGACCAAGGTCCTATTTAGTGACTTAGATCTGTTTCTTACTTATTCAAAAGCCGAAAACTAACCAAGTTAATTGATCTAGTGTTAGCCGATTTTAAGGAGGAAATACTACAACGTTTCGGGATTTGATTAGAAATCAAATCGGCAGCAAGGTAAGGATTTTGGTTGCAATAATCCTTCGGGATTTGATCATATAGCCGAATAGGCTTTTTCTAAGCATTAAGCGATTGACTAAATGTAGGAATTAAGGATCTAAAGCGTTAGATCGGGATTTTTGGGATTTCAATGAAAACGATAAGTATATCAGGTGTGTACCCCACACTGAATCTTGATTGATTTACGGTATTATTTTAATATATGTGTTAATAATAATATGAAAAGTGGGCTAAGGTACCATGCAATGGTACAAAGTACTCAGGTACGTAATCTTAACATCATGTTAATAAATGTTATGAACATGTGGAATATGGCATGTATGTGAACATTGATAAGAATGTGAAATAAGTCCTAAGCCATGATAATTGCATGATTTGTATGACATGGGGCATATGGGTTATATGGAAAGGGGAAGTGATCCGTGGTTTATACCACAATATCTCGAATGTGGTGACTTCGGTCACATAATCCGAATGGGGTGACTCATGTCACAATAACTGAATGTGGTGACTTATGTCACAAAATATATTATCTGGTGGCTATGCCACGAATTTATAAGGGCGATGTGCTAGTAAATTCGCATGATCGCGCTTCGATGATGTGTAGCGGATGGGTGGGTCGATTTAGTAATCCCCACGGTGTGATGGTTGGTACGGGTGATGTGTAGCGGATGGCATCTAGGTTTGGGTTCGGGATTGCATCATTATATTTAATTGCTATTTGTATATGTATGAATTGTTATGCCTAAATCGTTGGGATTTAGTGTTGGCTGTACACACTGAGTCTGTTTGACTCACCCCGTTGTGGGATATCTTTTCAGGTGACACTCAGTGATGGACCGGGTCGGCAGGAGCTTAATGGTGGCCATGCTCAGCTCAGCTTTTATTCTACTTTCTTTTATTTTGAACTTTAAGTTTGAATTTCATTTCGGGTTTCCTTTGATGTAATAAGGCCACTAGTAGAAAACTGTTTATGCATGCATTTTAATTATTTAGCATGATACGAATTTTATCAATATAAAGTTTAAGCAATTTTTTTTCTTAGGTATTTTTATAAAACCACCCCAAATTTTCCGAGGTAATAAACATGAAATTAAAACGTTTTACTCGAGGAACATACCAGATTCGGTCTGGGCTCGTGGGCCGGGTTTGGGGTGTTTCAAGAGGTGGTAAGAGGAGAGAAGCCTCCAGTCGATAGAATCAGGAAATATAGGGCAGAAGAATTCCGGGCTAGAAAAGATGATGATCCTAGAAAAAGCTAAATTCTGGTTAGAAAATACCATCAGGGTATTTAATGAGTTGTCATGCACACCTGAGGAATGCATGAAGTGTGTAGTCTCTCTTTTAAGAGATTCTGCTTACCAATGGTGGAACACCCTTGTGTCGGTGGTACCGAGGGAAAAGATCACATAGGAATTTTTCCAAGAAGATTTCAAGAAAAAGTATATCAGTCAAAGGTTCGTGGACCAGAAAAGAAAGGAATTTCTAGAGTTAAAGCAAGGCAAGATGTCTGTGACTGATTATGAGCGTGAGTTTGTACGGCTCAGCAAATACGCTCGAGAATGTGTGTCCACCGAGGCCATCATGAGTAAGAGATTTGAAGATGGGCTAAATGAGGACATCAAATTGTTTGTTGCTGTCCTAGAACTAAAGGAATTTGTTGTGCTAGTAGAGAGGGCTTGTAGAGCCGAAGAACTAGTAAAGGAGAAGAGAAAATCAAGTAGAGTCTCGTGACTCTAAAAGAGACAAAGTGGAATAAGTCATTCCAATCCTCATCCAAGAAGTCAAGAGATTTCTCCCCCCGATCGGCTACTTCCACTGGGTTTTCAAGGAAGGACAAGAGTAAGTAGTATTCGGGGAGTAAGGCACAGACGACCTCAGTTGCTAGTGTAGGGAACATCCGATAGGATAGACCCGAATGCCCACACAGTGTGGCAGACGTCATCTTAGAGAATGTCGAGCACACGAAAATGCATGTTTCAGATGTGGTTCCCAGGACCACTACATAAAAGATTGTCCAGAGACAATGAAAGAAGATAGAGCTCAGAACCTGAGATTCGGGAGTGTGGTCAGAGGAAGACCACAGAGGAACCCAGGAAGTGGGGCAAGTGGAAGAGGTAACCCTAGAGAGCAGTCGCGAGACCCGAGGGTAGGGCGCCCAGAAGGACTTATGCCATTCAAGCGCGCGAAGAGGCATCTTCTACTGATGTTATTACGGGTACCTTTTCTCTTTATGATATCAAAGTTATTACTTTAATAGATCCCGGATCCACACACTCTTACATTTGTATGAAACTAGTATCCAGTATGAATATGCCTATAGATTCTACAGAATTTACAATTAAGGTGTCTAATCCTTTAGGTAAGAGTGTGTTAGTTGATGAGGTATGTAAGGATTGTCTATTAATGATTAGAGGTCATTACTTTAAAGAAAATCTTATGTTGCTACCATTTGATGAGTTTGACATCATTCTTGGTATGGACTGGTTGACCACTCATGATGTAATAGTTAATTGTGGGAAGAAATATATTGAGATGAGATGTGAGAATGGGGATACTCTCCATATAGAATCAGATGAGCAAAGTAAATCTCCGACAATGATTTTTCACATAACGGCACAGAGATACGTAAGAAAGGGGTATGAGGCATATTTGGCCTTTGTGATGAATGATAAAGAAACAGAGTTAAAGATTGAGTCAGTACCAATAGTATGTGAGTACGTGGATGTTTTTCCCAAAGAATTACCAGGACTACCACCAGATAGAGAAATTGAGTTCAGCATTGAGCTAGCTCCCGATACGGTACCAATATCTATTACTCCTTACAGAATGGCTCCAACGGAGTTGAGAGAGTTGAAGTCACAGTTGCAGGAGTTGACAGATAAAGGTTTTGCGAGATCAAGTTGTTCTCCATGGGGTGCTCCGGTTTTATTTGTGAAAAAGAAAGATGGCACCATGAGATTGTGCATAGATTACCGTCAACTTAATAAAGTGACAGTAAAGAACAAGTACCCATTGCCAAGGATCGATGATTTGTTCGATCAATTGAAGGGAGCCACTGTGTTCTCTAAGATAGACTTGAGATCGGGGTACTACCAGCTGAGAGTAAAGGAATCAGATGTGTCCAAGACAGCTTTTCGAACAAGGTATGGGCATTATGAATTTTTAGTCATGCCCTTTGGTTTGACAAATGCTCCTGCGATATTCATGGACTTAATGAACCGCATTTTTAGACCATACCTCGACAAGTTTGTAGACATTTTCATTGACGACATACTGATTTATTCCCGAGATAAGGATGAGCATGCTGAGCACCTATAAACAGTTTTACAGACTCTTCGAGAAAATCAATTATATGCCAAGTTCAATAAAAGTGAATTTTGGCTCAAGGAAGTAGGATTTCTGGGACATATTGTCTCGGGAGATGGAGTCCGAGTAGATCCAAGTAAGATTTCGGCCATAATGGACTGGAATCCACCGAGAAATGTCTCTGAGGTTAGAAGTTTCCTAGGCCTAGCTGGCTATTATAGACGATTCGTCAAGGGGTTTTCTATGATTGCAACCCGATGACTAAATTGTTACGTAAAAATGTGAAGTTTGAGTGGGATGTAAAGATGCCAACAATGTTTCGAGAAACCGAAAGCGATGTTGATGTAAGCTCCAGTTTTAGTACAACCCGAGACAGGAAAGAATTTGTGATTTACAAATGATGCATCCTTAAATGGATTAGGTGTGTACTTATGCAAGAAGGCAAAGTGATTGCTTATGCCTCAAGACAGTTGAAGCCACATGAGAAGAATTATCCGACCCACGATCTAGAGTTGGCTGCCATAGTCTTCGCATTGAAGATATGGAGACACCACCTATATGGTGAGAGATGTCGGATCTTCACCGATCACAAAAGTTTAAAGTATTTGATGACGCAGAAAGAGTTGAACTTAAGGCAGCGGAGATGGTTAGAGTTGATAAAAGACTATGAATTAGTCATTGACTACCATCCCGGGAAGGCGAATGTGGTCGCCGACGCTTTGAGCAGAAAGTCCCTATTTGCATTAAGGACAATGAATTCACGGATGACTTTATCCGATGATAGTTCTATTCTAGTTGAGTTGAAAGCTAGACCAGTATTCCTTCAAGAGATTTTTGAGGCTTAGAAAGAAGATAGTGAATTGCAAGTCAAGAGAGCTTAGTGTGAGACAGATGTTGAGTCTGATTTCCGGATTAGTCCCAATGGAAGTCTGATGTTCAAAGATAGAATTTGTGTACCAAGAAAGAACGAGCTTATTCAGAGAATTTTGCATGAAGTACATAACGGATGTTTATCTGTACATCCGGGTAGTACCAAAATGTTTAATGACTTAAAGCAACAGTATTGATGGCCGAAAATGAAGAAAACTATTTCAGAGTTTGTTTCCAAATGCTTGATTTGTCAGCAAGTAAAGGCTGAACACCAAGTACATTCGGGTTTCCTTCAACCCATTTTGGTTCTGAAGTGGAAATGGGACCGTATTACTATGAATTTTGTAACGGGTCTACCATTATCTCCGAGCAAGAAAGATGCTGTATGGGTTATAGTTGATAGACTCACGAAGTCAGCTCATTTTATACCTGTACGAGTTGATTACTCACTAGAAAAGTTGGCAAACTTGTACGTTTCAGAAATAGTAAGGCTTCACGGTGTTCCATTGTCAATCATCTCGGGTAGAGATCCGAGGTTTACATCTAGATTTTGGAAGAAGTTACAAGAGGCTTTGGGTACAAAGTTGAACTTTAGTACCGCTTTTCATCCTCAAACTGACGGTCAGTCGGAGAGGTTAATTCAAGTACTCGAGGATATGCTTAGATGTTGTATTCTCAAATTTCGAGGTAGTTGGGAAAAGTTTCTCCCATTGGTAGAATTTGCCTACAATAATAGTTTTCATCGAGTTTAAAGATGGCGCCTTATGAGGCTCTATATGGGCGTAAGTGCAGAACGCCTTTATTTTGGACTGAACTAAAGGAAAACCAAATTCACGGGGTTGATTTGGTTAGAGAAGCTGAAGAGAAAGTGAAAGTGATACGAGAATGTTTAAAAGCTGCATCAGATAGATAGAAGTCCTATTCAAACTTAAAGATAAAAGAGATAGAGTATCAAGTCGGAGATAAAGTTTTCTTGAAAGTGTCACCATGGAGAAAAGTTCTCAGATTTGGCCGGAAAGGAAAGTTGAGTCCACGTTTTATTGGACCGTATGAGATTATCGAGAAAGTTGGGCCGATAGCTTATCGATTGGCTTTGCCATCAGAGTTAGAAAGGATTCACGATGTATTTCACGTGTCCATGTTGCGACGCTACCAATCAGATCCTTCACATGTAGTTACCCCGTCAGAGATAGAGATTCATCCCGACATGACTTATGGTGAAGAACCAATTAAGGTTTTAGCTCGAGAAGTCAAGCAGCTAAGGAATAAAAGTATTGCCCTAGTAAAAGTATTGTGGTAAAGACATGTAATAGAAGAAGCTACGTGGGAACCAGAAGAGAGCATGAGAAACCAGTACCCAAACCTGTCTGCTAGTAAGATTTTTGAGGACGAAAATTCCTAAGAGGGGGAGAATTGTAACATCCCGATTCAGGGCCTAGTCAGAATAGTGGTGCGAGACCACAAATCTGAGTTAGTAAATTGAGTTCTTAAGGTTTATGACATGTTTGCATGATAGTATTAAAGTTCCATGTAGAAATTTTGTGAAATTGACATGGAATGATCAAATAGGACTAAATTGCAAAAGTTGCAATTTATGAGTTTCTAGAAGCTTTTTGTATGAAATAGCTTTAGAATATAAATTAGAAGTCCTTAAATAGCAATTTGCCCAAATTATAAGTTTTGGACAAAAATAGACATGAGTTAGTAATTTGTAAATTTTTAAAGAGAAGGGCATTTTAGTCATTTACCAATTAAATGATTAAAATGGGAAAAAGATGATAAAAATTTCATTCATCTTCTTCCTTGTGCCGAAAATTTGGGAGACTCCATAGCTAGGGTTCTTCAAATTTTTGAAGCATGCAAGTAAGTCATCCTAGCCCCGTTTTTAATATTCTTCGTATTTTTGGAGTCCTCGTATTATGAATTAGCTATTTTTAGCTATAAGATGAGCTAAGAAGCATGTTCAAAAATCTACCCATGTGTATCATGCATGTAAAATGATATTTTATGGAAGTTTATGAGAGTTTGATGTTAGATAAACATCTTTTCCTTAGTGGATTTTATGAAAAATTATAGTATGGACTAATTTGTAATAGTTATGAAATTGGTCATACCTATTAGAAATAGTGAGAATTGATTATTGTTATAGTAGAGAAAATGAATCAGCTAAGCATGATGTTTAAGAAAGTTAAGTGAGAATCATTTTACGAGCCTAGGGGCAAAAGTGCAAATAAGAGAAAGTTTAGGGGCAAAATAGTAATTTTGCCAAAGTATGAGTTAAGAGTCAATTTAGTCAATGTGAGTATTAAATGATCTAATTATTATTATAGATCAAGAAAAACGAAGCCCGGATCGAAACCGAGGCAAGAACAAAGTCGAGGACTAAATTGCATATCTACATACATTTTTTATATTGAGGTAAGTTTGTATGATTTCTAAGCTTTACGATTATTATCATTGAATTGCTTAGTATAATGTACATTATTACCATAGAAATGCTTATTGATATGTTAAAAAAAGAAATTAATGAGATTAAGCATGAGAAAGTCCCGATTGAAGTTGAATTACTTAGGATACTCGATCTACCACACGAGATAAGAAAGTCCGTATAAGACCAAGCCAATGCATGGCATCGGCAATCAAGCAAGTTATCATGTAAGTCCAATACAAGTCTTGGCATTGAAGAGTTATTATGAGATGAAGACCCATCTAAGCCCAAGCCAAGGCATGGCATTGGTGAGTCTCCAAGCAAAGATGTCATGTAAGTCCAAGATAAGTCTTGGCATTGAAAAGCTATTATGAGGTAGAGATTCCATGTAAGTCCAAGCCAAGGCATGGCATTGGTGAGTAATAAGAAAGATTTCATTTAAGTCCAAGCCAAGGCTCAGCATTGACCAGTTCATGAGTAAAGATACCAAGTAAGACCATGTCAAGACATGGCAATGGTAAGTTCCCAAGGGAACACACAAGGAAGACTTTGAGTAAGTCCATGTCAAGACATGGCATCAATACCAATATGAGAGATCCCATGTAAGACCATATCGAGGATATGGCCTTGGCATTGAACTATGTGGGATGAGATTCAGTATCCTCGGTTATTCGCAGAAACTCATCGGGCAAATGAGTAAAGTTAAAATGATAACAAGAAAGACAAGTAAGAAAAGCTATTATCAAGTTAGAAATGAGTATTACTCACATTATGAATGATGAACTAGAGATTATAATTACTATTGTAGAGTATGCTGATCTATGTGATCAAGTGATACAGGTACCTTGTTTACCTCACGAGTATGAGACTAGTAAGTATCATGAGATATGTAAGAATCAGTATGAGTAAGTAAGCTTAAATAGCTGAAATTTATGATACCATTGTTTATGTTAAATGGTTATATTGAGCAAGTATGTTGCTACGTGCGTTATATGCAAACTTACTAAGCTAAATGCTTATGTCCTTTATTCTTTCTTTCCATGTAGTCCCGCCAAGCTAATCTCGTGGATCATCGTCACCGGAGCTCGGAGCACACTATCAATCGCTATTTTGGTATAGCCAAGTTGTTTATATTAAGTATGGCATGTATAGGAAACATTTCATTTTGAGTTATGTTTTAAAACTAGCCAAAGTGTTGGCTATCAAGCTTAGTATTCTTTTTGTATATGGCCAAAGAGATGAGTCATGAATGATTAAGTATGTATATTTTAATCTATCAATGAAGTATGCATCCTTGTTCATGTTAGATGTAATACTTGAGTTGCTGAATTGAGCAAGAGTTTGGTCTTGATTTCAGGGTGGCAATTGGCTTGGTAAATAGCCTCTAAGTGCTCTCACTCGCTTGACACACGCGGGCGTGTGTCTCAGGCCGTGTGCACCTCGCACCTTTGTATCTTAAGTCGAGAATAGACCACGGACCACCACACGAGCGTGTGTTTAGACTCTATGCCGTGTTAAGGTAGTCGGTGCAGCACCACGGGTGGTAAGCACAGGCGTGCTCCTTGGCCGTGGGGCATTGGCAGAATACTAGGTTTTAGGCACGGTTTGGGGCCACGGGCGTGTCCGGCCGTGCGTAAATTGCCGATATCCACCACGGGTGAAAGACACGGGCATGTTTTAGGGGGGTGCGGGCGTGTCCCAAGTCACACGGACATGTGACCCCGCTTGGAGAGAAAGTTTCTAGATGAGTTTCGAAAGTTTCGGGACGCAGGTCTGAGGCCTCGTAGGCCCATGAAATGTCTGATTTGACTAAGAAAGAGAAATTTTTAATTCGGAACGAAATTTTATAGTCTGTAAGAACAAGATTAAGTGAGTTCAAGCATGGTAATGTCTCGTATCCAGTCTTAGTCTCGGACTCGGGTATGGGGTGTTACATCGATCCAGTACTCAGCCACGTTAGGGGCAACTCCAGCAATACACCTGAAAATCTCAGCTCCATTAGACCGGAGTCATTTCGTAACCGACCCTCAGCCTCCAACTCCAGTATTGTGCCCAACGACCCTCTCTAAGATTCTCAACATGGCCTGGGATAGTGTGTCGTCCCCAGCCACTCAGTCATGAGACCCAGTCTCGGTCACAGGTGAAGCCGGCGTCTCACTTGTATCCAAATTAGGCAAGTTGCCAGAAGATGAAGACCCAGCTCGAGCACCTCTACGGCCTCTGCCACGGCCTCTTGTACCCCGTCCGCGAGTACCTCTGGTGCTCATTGTCTAATTGTATTTTATCTATATTAACAGTTTTATGCATCAGTTTACAGTTCCAGTGTTTATTAACGAATATTTTATGACAACAGTATCAGAAGTGTAACGTTTGTTTTCGTACAACGCAGTGTCTATCAGTGTTTATCGGTTTTACTACGATATCGTGATACACTAACACGAGTGTTTCGAAGACAAGATATCTAAAGTAGTCTTAGTATATACTATCTATAGCATTTTCAGTTTTTTTTAAACAGATATTAGTTTAGAGGACTTATAGGATCGGCGCCGGAAACTCGATGTACCACACGTTCAGTAAAAACATTTCGAATCGTTAGAAAATAGTTCTCAAAAATCATGTCCTAAGAAACCAAATCCACAGTCAAGTTTTGCAACCTGGCTCTGATACCACTAAATGTAACACCCCAAACTCGGCCTAGACGTTATGGCTGAATTTGACAGTGTCAAATGGTAGTGTTTTTCGAAAAGTCAATTGTCGTCAAAAACCTCATTTCTTTATCACTTCTTTACACTCTCTTATGCTTAATTCCAAGACGTGTTGATCAATTTCAAACATGATTCATATTCAAAAGTTATTCTCTTTCAAAACGTTATTAATTTTCAAAATGTCACTTATTGCGAAAGCTTTTTAAAAGAGTTTGCTTATTTGTGCGTATCTTGTTAAAACGTTTGATTCGTGTAACACCCTTTACCCGTATCTTATGCCGGAACAAGGTACAAGGCGTTACTTAACTTAATAACATGCATAAAAACACTTTCGAGTTATGAAATTTTGTTTAAATTTAAAACTTTTCAAAGCTTGTCTTAAAATCCTTAATATGAGCCTACGAGGCCCAAAACACACATTAGAAACGGTTTGGGACCAAACCGAGTTCTTTAGGAAAAAAAACTTTGGAAAATGTCTCTAAAAATAGGGGCACACACCCGTGTAGAAGGGCAACATGCCCGTGTGACCTAATAACATGGCCATGTTGAAGGACTGTGTAACTCACACGGCCTAAGCATATAGGGACACGCCCGTGTCCCTTGCTCGTGTGGATTTATTTTTCAATTTGAACCTATAGGGGTTTTCACACGGCCTGGCACACACCCGTGTCCATGGCCCGTGTCCCTCACATGGCCATGACACGCCCGTGTCTCAACCTGTGTGTTAAAACCTTGACATTCTGTTTCTGGCGTCAGCAACATTTTAGGGTCACACGGCCAAGGCACACGCCCGTGTGCTAGGCTGTGTGGTGAATTTAATTTCACATTTAAGGTGCAGACTTCACACAGCCTGGGCACATGCCCATGTATTATGGCTGTGTCATCCACACGGTTGAGACACACAACCGTGCCTCAGCCCGTGTGGTTACTACTAGGCATTCTATTTTACCAAATTAAGGTGCAGGGGACATACGGCCAGACTACACGCCCATGGGGCAAACCGTGTGTCACACACGACCTAGACACACGCCCGCGTGTCTACCCGTGTGGACAAAAACAAGGCTATTTACCAAGCCCTTTTGCCACCCTTACTTGCACCAACATAAGCCACATCAAGTAACACCAATCCACACATAAACATCTGACCAGATTAGCCACAACCAAGGCATACACACATCAAGGCCACTACACTCCATTCACATGCAAAACTTAACACATGCTTTATCAATCCAATCATGCGACTTACTCATTCATGCATTAACACACCATATATTTCACCATGCAAATTGCACATTCATGAAAAACATCATCATCTACATATATCAATAATAAGTATTAGCCATCATCCATGGCCTTATACAAAATGAGTCAATCTTCAAGACAAGCCAACACATTTGGCCAAAACTATATGACACTTGACAAAAGACCAAGTCCTTATACATGCCATACTCAAAATGATAAATCTAATTATACCAAATGTTCAGATTGATAGTGTGATCGAGCCTCCGACGTCCTTTGATCCCCAAGCTAGCTTGGCTATACTATAAGAAAATGGAAAGGAAAGGGAGTAAGCATAAAGCTTAGTAAGTTGCATGTAAATAAGTAACAACATCAACCATGCATCTTTAAACACATAGCATATTATAAACCAGCACAACATTCTTGATTTAACAATGGTAGATTTACTACATATTTACACATCACAAGTATAAGCCAAAGATTACAAGATCATCCCGAAATCATTCCCATAGATAGAACTTACTCAATTTCATCCTTACCATTAAGGCATCATAACTAAGCTCATATCTCATGAGTTTCAAGTAAGAACCTGTACCACTCACAACATGATTATATCCTTTCATATCTTTATCATAAGCTTAAATAACCCGTGGAACCATTTGGAATACTAAAGGATATCCGATAAGCCTCACACAAGAGGGTAAAATGTCGATGCCATGTCCCAGACATGGTCTTACACTGGCTCTCATAATGTGGCTGATGCCATGTCCCAGACATGGTCTTACACTAGCACACATATCAACGCCGACGCATGTCCCAGACATGGTCTTACACTGGCTCTCATATCAATGCTGATGCCATGTCCCAGACATGGTCTTACACTGGCTCTCATATATCCCTAATGTCATGGCATGGATATCCGATCTATTCCTAAGGTTCAACCGGGAGTATACCACCTCAAATTTCGTCATGCATATTCATAACAATAATCAAACATTTTATGCAATATCAATTGTTTAATGCATAATAACAATAGAGTTGTATTATTTACGTATAACTTACCTCGGTATACAAAATACGGGCGACTAGTTTGATTTAGTCCAATAGCTTGGTTTTCTCCCGGTCTAAGTCCGGATCCCGTTTTTCTTGATTTGCAAGAGAAAAGCTTGGCTGAAATTTGAGCTCTCAAAACCCCATTTTTTGTTGGAAATTTTGGTGGTGAAGAGAAGATGATAGCCTCCTCTCTTTTTGATTTATTTTTTTATTAAACAAGTCACCTAATGTCACCTAATTTTGACCATTTTTATGACTTTGTCTCCAATTAAAAATTCCATATCCAGCCACCATAATTTTATTGGTCTATTTACTCAATAAGGACCTCTACTTTAGTGTTCCATAGCTATTTAACACCTTTAGCTTGTAGAACAAAACTTTCGCACATTATGCAATTTAGTCTTTTTTCAAAATTAAGCAAGTAATCATTAAAATTAATTCTCCAAAATTTTCATGTACTCATATAATCATGCTATAACACATAAAATAATATTAAAAAATAATTTCTCCAGCCTCGGATTAGTGGTTCCGAAACCACTGTTTTGACTAGGCCTAAATTCAGGCTGTTACAATTCGTTTTGAAAACTCAATTATCCCTACTACTAGCAGTTATAAATCCAAACAATAGAAACCCTAAATTAATAGTAAAAATCCAAATAGGCCATTATTACAGTAAAATACCCCAAATAAAACTTTAAAAACCTAAGTAATTACGAAACAGTGTAAAAAGGGGTTGTGTGGCCACCGCTGAGTCCTCTGCCGCTCCGATCTGCCTAAGTCTGAGGATTACCTGTACAGATAAAACAGAATGGTGAGTTTACGAAAACTCAGTGTGTAATCCCCATATAATCAAGCATACAGAATGCAATCATAGTCTGGGCCTAAGCCCATTTCAGTAATAGTTTCAGTCTCAGTTAGGGCTTTAGCCCATTGCAATACAGAAGCAATCATGCATTTGGGCCTTGGCCCATTACAGTATTAATAATCAAGACAAAGAACATATATCTGAAGATTAAATCCTACCCAGCCAGCCTCTACACTCCAACTCTGTCCAACCCTACACTCCATGTGGGGATATAATCAACCCACCCATCCCTACACTCCAATAAGTACTGAATGCGGCATCGACGGTGGTTTGCACTGTGTCTTGCGCCACAAGAAATTAGGCTCGAAGCCTTTCAGTACACTTCCTCCGAACAATATAACCCCCACCCTAATGCAATGCAGTATACATATATGACATGCATAAAATCAAGGCATACAGTATCAAATCAGTGGGACATCATCATGCTTAATAACATGCATAATCGTATTAGTCATACAATCCTTTCAGTCAATTAGGGGTCTAAGTAAGCTTACCGACCCTACAATAGGTCCACAGTCGACTCGGGCGACCCGTTCAACCTTAGCAGTTAAACAGTGAAAATGGGCCCACAAGCCCATGTTGTCTGTCTGTGTGAGCCCACACGCCTGTGTGGTCCACACGGCCCAAAATAGCCTTGGCCGTGTGATCCACACGGCCTGGCCCAAAAATCCCACACGCCCGTGTGGTTCACCCGTGTGGGCCCCCACACGCCCGTGTGGCCCACACGGCCCAATTCGGTCTGGCCCGTATACCGCACACGGCCAGCCTCGTCGTTCACACACTCGTGTTCGGTCACACGGCCTACCACACAGGCGGCCGCACGTCCGTGTGGCATCGACAATCACACTTTTCGGCTTTTTGCCAATTTCCATTTTCAGAGTTTTGTTTACACACCTGATTTCGTTAGTAATTAAACCGCACTCCGAGTACTCCAAAAACCTAGATTCAACCAAAAACGTCATTAGTCAACTACTTAATTCGTTATTCAATCAAAGCCTAACGAAGTTAAGAATCGATCAACAATCGAAACCCCCTTACCGAGATCAATCGAAAACACACCCTCAGATTCTTGAAGATGCACAAACCAACCCTTGATCTCCACCTAAAACGAGAGTCACAAAACCTTTTCGTTAAACCTTAAATCAAATTTCCCTATAACTTAAATTAAACCATACGTACCAATCAACACAACCCTTCATTCAGTATCTTATAAAACGAGACAAGAACATCTAAATCACTTACCAAACTGATGATAGTGAAGAGTGCAATTTGGCAATGCATGTAACACCCCTTATCCCGTATCCGTCGCCGAATTAGGGTTAAGAGCGTTACCTGACAGATCAGAAACTTTAAGAGACCATTCATCAAGTAACTCATCAATTACAAATATCATCAATTCTCAAAATTGAATCATGGGTTACAAAGCTTACAAAGCAACGATTGCAAAAATGTATAAATTATCAAAAACGGATCATAAACTAACCTTGAATTAAACCAAAACCATAGCCGAACCTTTTAAGCTTTTGTTCTTTCTTTTTCTTTGTGTTTTCGGTGGAAAAATGGATGAACTAATGTCCATTTTCATGCTTTATTTTATCAAATAATCATTTAATACATAAAAGACATTTTTAACCTTTAATCAAATATATTAAAACATATAGTTCAAGGTCATTTATGACCTTATCCGTCCACTAACTATGGTAGTGGCTTAATTGCCACATGAGTCCTTACTCTTAAAAAGACATAACAAATAAGCATCCTTTCATAAAACATGCAAATTTGCATTTCAATGCAATTCAATCCTTTTATCAAATTAAACACACAAACGAGCAATTTAACTTACGGAAGTTTAGCACATGCTTAATCACTTATCAACGGCACAGAAAATAATATTAAAATATTATTCAAACTCAGATTTGTGGTCCCGAAACCACTGTTTCGACTAGGGTGTAAACCGAACTGTTACAATACAAGAGAGAACGAATCGAGATGAGGAAATAAAGACTGAAAAGAGGCAAACAGAGGGGGTGACGGTAAGAATAGGAAAAAGATAACGATGGAAAAGGAAGTGCAAAGCCGAAAGGGGACAGAAGATAAAGCAGAACTCGCCTAGCAATATTCGACCAAGGAGAGGAGCAAGATGATGCACGATCGACTTGAGGGGAAGGGAAACTAGCGTCACAATTTTGGGAATAGAGAGGGGAACCGAATTTTGAAAACAACGGCAACAAGTGGGGGATTTTCAGCTGACAACAAAAAGGTGAAAAAGAAAAAAAAGAAAAGATGGAGGGAGAAGATTCGTCCAAGGGAGGAGGGGAACGTTTGCTCACCTTTTTCTCTGAAGAGTAGAAATTTTTGGGCAGCACAGAATTCTACTCAATCCCCACTACCCCCTAAATCCCTTAATTAACTCCCCCTATCCCTAAATTCACTCCCACACTTCCCCACACCCCTCAAACACTCCAAACCATCCACTACTCACCCCACTCCCTTCAGAATTCTGACTCCACTCAAACACCTCTACGGCATCTAGCAAAAATAAATCATTCGCTCACGTAGGGACTCGAACTCCTGACCCCCAGCAAAACTAACCCTCCACTTATCCACCAGACCAGCAGGCCCATTTTGACATATTTTACCAACATATATTTATAAGCCTACTAATTAGAGATAGGGGTTTATTCATTTAAAAACAAAAATTTGCCCAAGCTAATGCTTGAACTTGGGACCTCTCAGACACTTCCCAGAACACTTAACCACTGAAGCAGACATACAATTGCGTCACAAACATACGAAAATAAATATATAAGAGATTTTTGGGGCGTTACAAATGAATTAGTTGTCAAGTTGGCTTGTATATATGTGGTTTTATAATGATTGATAATTTGGCATTTTGATGCTTTTTGTGTTTGGTGTTGGAATGGTCAAGTTGATGTATGTTTTAGTGACCATTTTGGTATATTTGAATGTGATTTTGGTATGGTCATTTTGGTAAAATTTGGTATGGAAATTGGTTTGTGACTAAGAAAAGAGTAAAAAGTCAAAATGGCAAAACAAAAAGTCACAAAAATGAAAGAAAACTCAGTCATCAATGCACAAAAACTCGTTAAGCCGACCATAGTTGTTAGTATTATATTGTATATTCTACATGGAGAGATAAGGTAGATGAGAAAGTGAGACAAAAGGCGGTGAGCTTTGATGGGAAATTAAGAGAGAAGAGAGGGAACAATATCATGTGTCTAACTATTTCTAGTGTTTGAACTGTTTTGCGCCATATCTTTCTTTAAACTCATACAGTCCTAAGCCTCAGAACGTTACAAGCCTAGAAGACTAATGCGACTTAAGCATTCTATGCATAATCTTATGGAATAACTAACAATTATTCTTAATGAATATTTTTTATTCACAGGATTGTGTCTGCTACATATCTGTTTGATGTATATTAATGATAATATTTTTATTCCTTATAATTAAGTCCTTAATAACACATATAATTACTAAATTCTTAAACATAATTTCAACTGGAATCAACATATTTTTCCATTTTCTAATTTAGTCTTACCAAAATCTAAACTCATCATTTAAGATTTCATCTTTACCAAGCTTGAATTTATCAGCATTGGCATCTAAATTAAAATTCAATAATTAATGAATCTAACAATTGAGCGTGAATTACTAATCTTAGATGATTTAAATTCTATAAAAAATTAAAAAGAAATATTTTAATTACCTTGACAATTTAAACCGAATGCTTAATGAAATATGAAAAAGTTTATTCTTTCTTTCTAATGCATGGATGACAACTTAAGGAAGGAGATGAATTTACACATTCTCTCTCTCTATATATATACAAAAAGATTAGTGCTATGATTAATCTTATTTAATTAGTTAACATAAAATCATTATGTCATGTGACTTTAAACATTTCATTCCACTATATTATCATTAATTTGGTTAATTTATTCTATAGTTCTTAGTTTAATTTCTAATTAGGTCCCTTTTGTATTCCTCAAATTAGAACTTAATAGTAGTTACACTTTTGCAATTGAATTCCTGTTTTATTTTTAATAATCAATTTAATTCAATAATAATTAATAATTTGATTTTCTCAATCTGTATTTGACTCGTAATTATTCTATTTTAATAATTTACTAACCAACTCAATAAATCTGATCTAAAACCGAACGAATTTTTCAACACAATTAAGAATCAACTCAACTCAATAAATCCGATCTAAAACCAAACTTTTCAACACCATTAAGAATCTGTTCGTTACAAGCCTTTTCAAAAACACTTCACATATATGTACTTTACCTACAAGGCTTGGCTTATTCACACCTAGCACGTTCATACTTTGCCCTAAGAAACTCTCGCAATTGTACAATGTGTCCTTATTCAAAAGCAACGAACTAAGAATAATATTGAGTCCTTACACAAGCTAGATATACATAATATCTATATACGTCTCTTCCTAGTTATATTAATCATATACTTAAAGAAACTTTTTAGGGTTTATTGCTCGAGTTGGTTTTTTTAGAATTTTATGAACTATTTTGAGATCCTCCTTTTAAGCATTTTCTTCCTCCAAGGTTACTTATTTAATGTAGGTATTCGTATAGTTTAATCCGTGTCTGCCTTTTTTCGAAAGAATTTATGGCAGTTTTGGGGGTTTGGGTGTGCTGATGTTTGTGTGGCTCTTAGTTTAGTTTTTTTTCTTGTTGTTGCGGTGCTGAAGGATGCAATTGAGTAGATGTGATAGGATCTGACTTAGCCTTCTGCCGGAAGAGACGTCTCCTGCAAGTCTACCGGTTGGACGTAGACGGTGAATTTCATCTTTTCTTTTGTTTTCTTTTCGTTTTCTTTAGTCTTTTTTTGAATTTCTGATTGTTTTGCGGGGTATGTGTTTTGTGCATGAATTTTCTTGGGATTGATCGCTGAACTGCTTTTTCGGTGGGTCCCAGTTTGGCCTGTTAATCTTTCTTTTTGACTTTTCTATGTCCTATTGCTAGTGCTGCATAGTTTCTTGGTTTTTTTAAATGTGCTAACGTATTTTTGCATGGTTTGCATGCATGTACAGTGTTAAGTTTCGCTTTTTCTTATTGGTTTAGTAAACAGGTTCAGTTGTTTTTTTTTGGTTTTTTTGTTTCCGGTGTTTTCATCATTTATTTTCGCGAGATAGAATTTTTTGTGTTTTTCTCTGTTTTTATCTTTCTTTTAGACGGGGTCGTTGGGTTCTTGCATCTCTGCCCTGACGCTGATTACCCAGTTTTCTTGTGGAAGTGCGTTACGTTTGCCTGGATCCTGGGGTTAAGCACGAGCTTGTACTCTGTGTCTTTTTTCTATTTTCCCATTTTTTATTCTGCGGGAAGGTTGGGTACTTCGCTGCTTTGGTTCATTTTTTTCTTTGTTTTCGCAGGGAAAAGAGGGAGAGAAAAATTTTTCGGGGCTTATACCCTACTTTTCTTGACTATCTTGGGAGTGGTTCTTGGTGGATCAATGGAGGAGGAGTCGTAAATCGAAAGGATAATAAATGACGGATGAGATTACTGAACTCCTCGAAAGATTGACATTTTCGGAAGAGGAATCTAACCAAGTTATAAGTATGAATGATGATAAAAATGGCCAAGGTTTCGAAGCATGGGCTGTGGGCAAGATAATGGCGACAGAGGTACCAAACAGAGAGGCGAAGTACAGGGTTTTCAGATTGCTGTGGTATACTAAAGAGGAGGTGGACTTTTTTGCCTTAAAGAACGGGGTCATAATTGTCAAGTTCGGGTGTATTGAAGATCGAAGTAGAATATTTAACCTGATGCCATGGCTATTTGAAAAATGTCTATTCTCAATGGTGCCATTTGAGAAAGGAAAAGATGTTGATTCATATGATTTCTGGAGGTCGCCGTTTTGGTTAAGAGTCTATAACATCCCCCTTGAACTTATGGATCATCAAACGGCTTTGAACGTTGGGAACACCATTGGAGAACTGGTGGCAATTGACTGGAAAGATAGAGATGAAGGGTGGACTGAGTTCATGAGGCTCAAAGTTAAAATAGATGTTTTAAAACCATTAAGAAGAATCGTAAAGTTAGCTTGTAAGGATGGTGGAGAAACAATAGGATTGATAAAATACGAAAGGCTCTCAGATTTCTGCTACGTGTGTGGGACGATTGGACACACCATAAAAAAGTGTCAAAACATTAAGGAAAGAGCCATAGAAAGTGACTTAAACCTCCAGTATGGAAGCTGGCTAATGGCACCCACTTTGATCCCGAATCAAGACAGGGGCATGAGAAGAAACGGGGTTGAATTGGTTAAGAGGATGGTCAACTCGAACAACGACAAGGACGAGAATGAAACAAATACAAGAGAGGAAAGTGGTCAAAATGGTCAGGAAGGAAAAAGGGAAGACAGGAGAAGAAGACTCGATAGTGATTTTGTTCATGGAAAAGAGAAGCCATAAGAATATAAGGGATAGCATGGGAAGGTTTAAATACAAGAGGAAGAGAATGAAAGGATCAAATGGAGATAACTCAGAAGAGAGCCCAGCTAAAATTTCTAGAAGGAGATTGATGGAAAACGTTTCCCCTGTTAGGGCGGTGGCTAGTAACCAGCCCCGCCAGGAGCCATGAAGATCATTTACTGGAACTGTCGTGGGGTTGGGAACCCTGCGACGGTTCGTGATTTAAAGCAACTCCTCGTTGCTAATGACCCGGATGTTATCTTTTTATGTGAAACTAAGCTAAATAATAATAGACTTGAATCTGTGCGTAGGAAGTGCAAGATGGAGGGTTGTTTGGCTGTAAATGCAAATGGTAAAAGCGGTGGTTTGGCTATGATGTGGCGCGAGAGCAATAAGGTTGATATTCAAACTTACTCGAGCAACCATATTGGTTCGCTGATACATATGGAGAATGAAGATTCCATCTGTTTTACGGGATTTTATGGTAATGCCGAGCCTAGTTAAAGACAAGACTCTTGGAATATTCTTAGAAGGGTTGGCAGAGCTGGGAGGGAAAAGTGGATCATTGCGGGCGACTTCAATGCCATCTTAGACAATGCGGAGAAAGATGGGGGCAGGAGAAAACCAAAGATCCTTGTGGATGAGTTTCGCAAAATCATTGATGAGCTTTCCTTGGTGGACCTTAAAACTAGCAACGGGTGGTTCACTTGGGTTAACAACAGAGAGGGCACGGCAAGGGTTAAAGAAAGGCTGGACCGATTTCTGCTGACTGCTACAGATTTGATCCATTTCCCCTTTCTGGAAACTAAGGTCATCAAGCAATCTAGCTTAGACCATGACGCGATCCTGCTAGACACTGATGGCAGAAAGTCGAGAGACAGAATGCATGACCCTAGGCTTTGTTTTAAATATGATGCTTGCTGGTCTAAGAATGAAGAAGCAAAAAATATCATCAAGGAAGAGTGGCAGAGAGGAACTCGAGACATTATGGAAAAGATTAAAAGGGTGGGAGTTGAGCTGAGAAGGTGGCAATACGAGAAGCATAAAATGATGTGCAAGCAGATTGGCAGTTTGCAGGCTAACATTAATAGATTGGTTGATAGGCAGGGGAGCAATGACGAGGGCAACATGCTTAAAGACATGTGGTTGAAACTGGGCAAATTGCTGGACACTGAAGAAAGATACTGGGCTCAGCGGTCAAGGGTTAAATGGCTTAAGGAAGGGGACAGGAATACTCGTTTTTTTCATGCTAGGGCTACTAATAGAAAGAGGAAAAATAACATCGCTAGACTTAAAGATATGAACGGAATTTGGAGAGAGAATACAACCGACATTTGCAAGGCTATCAGGGAGTATTTCCAAACTTTATTCAAGTCTAGTCTGAACTCTAACAGCGAGCTTAATTTGGATTATATTGAGAGCTGCATTTCAGGGGAGGCAAATGACAAGCTGCTGAAGGATTTTACAGACATTGAGATTAAGGAGGCTTTCAACCAAATGGATCCGAGGAAAGCCCCAGGAGTCGATGGCTTTTCAGGGAGTTTTTTTAGAGAAAATTGGGACTTTGTAGGGAATGATATCATTAAGTTGTGTCACGATATCCTTGGGGGGAAAAAGATGTGGACTGTTTAAATAACACCATTGTTGTTTTAATCCCTTAGATTAAAGAGCCTATGGATATAACTAACTTTAGGCCTATCAGTCTGTGCAGGGTGGTGTACAAGATTATTGCTAAGGTGCTTGCCAACCGGTTGAAGGAAACTCTTCCGTTATGCATTAGCCAAAATCAAAGTGCATTTGTCCCGGGGAGGATGATTCATGATAACATCTTGATTACTCATGAGATGGTTCATTACCTTCAAAGTGCAAAGAATGGTCCAAACAAAGGGTTCGTTATCAAGCTTGACATGAGTAAAGCCTACGATCGTGTGGAGTGGGCTTTCATTGAAGAAGTGGTGAAGAAGATGGGCTACGCAAATGAGTGGGTGACGAAAATTATGAGATGTGTTCGTTCGGTCCGTTATGTGGTCAAGTGCAACTCAATCCTATCCGAGACGATAGTGCTGGAAAGAGGCCTTCGATAAGGGGACCCCCTCTCACCTTATCTTTTTTTTATTTTGCATGGAAGCTTTCTCCAAGTTATTAACTAGAGCTCAGAATAATAACATGATTAAAGGGATTCGGGCTAGCATAAACGGGCCTCGTATTAATCATCATTTCTTTACTGATTACGCTCTCCTTTTTATTCGTAATAAAAAATGTGATGTTGAGGAAATTGGCAATATTTTGGCTATTTTCAGTCGGGATTCAGGCCAAGAGATTAATAAGGATAAGTCCATGATTATGTTTAGCCCAAAAACCCCGGATGCTAGTAGGCAAATTTTTAGCTCTATGCTTGGCATGCGCACTATTGATAAATTAGATAATTACTTAGGCTTACCTTTACATGTTGGTAGGAAAAAGTCTTTTGCCTTTACTAATATTATCAATCGGTGCATATGCAGAGTAAGGGGCTAGTCAAAGCATTTGCTGTCGCATGGTTGAAAAGAGGTCTTCTTAAAGGCCATCATGCAGGCCATTCCTACCTATGCTTTCTCGGTCTTCTTGGCCCCAAAAGGCATCATCGAGGAGCTTCAAACGCAAATGAGCCGTATGTGGTAGAATAATAAATACAAAACTCGAGGGTGGGCTATGATGGCGTGGGATAAGATGTGCTATCCCAAAGGTATGGGGGGGCATTGGTTTTAGGGATCTTCAACTTTTTAACATTGCTCTGCTGGGTCGGCAAGTTAGGCGCCTCATCAATTGTAAAGACACTCTTTGCTACAAGGTTCTGAGCGCGAAATATTTCCCTAATGGCGATGTTTTTCACCCCAAGAAGATTGATAAGCCCTCTTTTACGTGGCAAAGCATCGCCAAGGCTGCTAGTAGTTTGAGCGAGGGTTTTGGTCAGAGTGTGGGAGATGGCAGGAGCATTGATCTCTGGAACGACAACTGGGGTTTCGAAAGCCTGTCGGGATCTGCTATTCGGCTGGAGAGAAGACTGGTTCATGAGAACAAAGTGTCTGAGCTGATTGGAGAAAACAGAGATGGGTGGAAAGAAGATAGGATCCTGGAGCTGTACGGGGAAAGTATGAGGGACCAAATATGCAAAATGCCCATTGACCATAATAACCATGCTTATCAACGTATTTGGTTCCATAATCCTTGGGGTTTCTTCTCTACCAAAACAGCTTATTCTTGGCTGATCCTTAAGCAGGTTGGGTTTGGTCCTCATAAAATCTTTTGGAGACTTATTTGGAAGCTAAAAACACTCCCCAAAATCCGTATTTTCTGCTGGAGATTAGGACACGATATCCTGCCAACTTACGACAAGATTGCGAGTATCCGTGAGGGTTTCAATAGCGTGTGTCCGAGGTGCGGGAATGAAAGGGAGACCATCATCCATGCGATGAAAGATTGTCCTAAGGCAAGGGCAGTGCTGGAACATGGGGGCTTAAACAACAGATTGCTCGATGTGAATTTTACCAGTTGTATCGACTGGTTGGAAGAGGCGATGCGAGTGTTGGACAAAATGGCTGCTGCGGACTTCGTGACGGTCCTTTGGAATATATGGAATAGCAAGAACAACCATGTCTTCAGGGGGGTTGAAGATGATGCCAGAACCATATGGGAAAGAGCATCGTGCTTGAGTCGTGATTTTCGGATCTTCAACTTGCTGGAGAAGCCGTGCTGCCGAGACCGAGTGTGGACAATGGTTGGAAGAAGCCTGAGCTGGGCATGATAAAAGTTAACTTTGATGCTGCGGTTTATGGTAAACAAGTGTGCTTTGGTCTGGTTGCTAAAGACAGTGATGAGTTTGTGCTTGGAGGCCGGATGGGGAAAACAAATAAGGAGATGAGCATCGAATGGGCGGAAATGAGAGCCTGGGAAGAGAGCATTATTTACGCGCATAGAAAAGGCTGGAACATGGTAATTTTTGAGACTGATAATGCAAGTCTGGTCAACCGCTTTAATAAAATAAACATTGATTTGACTGCTACGGGCCATTATATGCGACATTTGTCTGAGAAGACTAAGTCTTTCATTTTTTTCATGTTTAAATGGGTCCCTAGAACGTGCAATAAAGTAGCTGACAAATTATGTAAGATGGCTAATGATAATGCTTGTAACATGGATTTTAATGTGGACTATCCGATGGAAGTCCATGATTTGATTTTAAAGGATGCAATAAATTGATGTGACCGTTTGGGTCGTTTTTATCAAAAAAAAAAAAGAACTAAGAATAATATCTACTTAGTTCCTACAATTTACCTTTTCATATTTTACAGAAAAATATACAAAAGAAAATTCTTATAAAAAACCTCACCTATGACATAGAGACTTCATCCATACTTTTGTTCTAAACAATATAACCTTCACTTCAATAAGAAGCAATTGTTATGCATAAACATATTCAATGCTCCACAACCACTCTACACTTAAGAGAGCATCATTACATAAATCCCACAAAAAACCTCTATACATAGAGTAAAAGGGCCAAGGAAAAAAAGCCTCTCCTTTTTCCTTCTCTTCCATGGGAGAACTCCCCCTTTTTTGTTTCACTTATCTTCTCAAATAAGTTACAAGCCTGTCCTTTTTCCGTTATACTTCCAACCCCATTCAGTCTTACGGCTCTTTGCTTGTCCTTACACCGAACCCAATGAACCATCCCCAACCTTCAAACTCAAATCTTGTGTTAGAATCCCTAGAATTAGGGATAGATTATTGAGGAAATCTTGTAAATAGAAATTAATCATAGTTACTGATTCTTAGGATAATTACAGTCTTTTAGGGATTATTTCCTTTCTTAGAGTAGTTTATCTCTTTTTATACCTGTAACCTAATTAGCTAAAGTAAGTATATGATTTCTACAGTTTCTACATGGTATCGGAGCCTAGGAATTATTCGATTCTCTTGTCTATCTTCCTAAAACTTCCTCCGATTTCTCAGCCATCTTCTTAAAATTTCCTCTCCTATTTTTCCATGGGTGATCTTCACAATGACACCATGTCCAAATCGAGATCTCACAAATATCTCGCATCACAATCGAGGGATCAATCAAAGTGACCTCAATTCTTCACTAATAATCACTAGTCATCGACTAGATGGAAAAAACTTCCTACGATGGTCTCAATCGTCCTAATGGTGCTTCGTGGTCGTGGTAAGTTAGGATATATCAATGGAGACCTCCCACGACTGATGTAGCAGACCCTACCTATGCTACTTGGGAACTTAATAACTCAATTGTTATGGCATGGCTGATCAATTCTATGGAAGGCCATATAAGTTTAACTTATCTTCTCTTCAAGACTGCGAAAGACATGTGGGATGTCAAAGAGAACTACTCGATCTTGGAAACGCTTCCCAAGTTTTTGAGATCAAACTCAAGTTGAAAGACATTCGACAAGGGACACTTGAGGTAACTCACTACTACAATAATCTGAAAATATTGTGGCAGGAGTTAGACATGTACTATGAAGCTAATTGGGGAAGGCCTAGAACACACTAGGTTTATGACTCACCTCAACAACGAGCGTCTCTATGAGTTTCTAGTCAATGAGGCAAGAGTTAGACGAGGTTCGTGGCAGAATTTTGGGCAGATCACCTCTCCCAACCATTAGTGAAGCTTTTGCAGAAGTGAGGAGAGAAGAGAAACGTCGTCTTGTCATGATAGGAGAACCCAAACCAATAATCTCTACTGACCAGCCTGCTGAATCTGCTGCTCTTGTGTCCAAAGCTCCTCAAACACAAAAAAACTCGTGCTGGGAATGAGTCCGGATCAAACAGACCATGGTGTAGTCACTGCAATCGTGTTGGACACACAAAGGAAAATTTTTTTAAACTCCATGGTTATCCAGATAAAAAACAGAAAGACAAGAAAACTGCTCTGTTATCTTCCAATACGACTGATGAGGTGCTGGATGTGCGCCTAACCAAGACACAACTCGAAAATCTCCATAAAATTCTGAGTACCTCTACTAGTCATGGGAATTTAGCCACTCAAGGTACTGCCCTCAATATTGCTCTTGAATCTAATAACCACTCTCCTTGGATACTAGATTCGGGTGCTTCGGACCACATGACAGGTAACCTCACTCTATTCCAAACTTACACCATCTGTCATAACAAGTCCCGAATCAGGATTGCTAATGGTTCATACTCACATGTGGCTGGAGTAGGGAAAGTAAAAGTAGCTGAGAATTTTTCCCTTGATAATGTTCTACATGTTCCAAAATTATCTTGTAATTTACTTTCAATAAGTAAACTTACTAAAGATGGGAAAATGCTTGCTGAATTTTCTCGCATTTGGTTGTGTAATCTGAGAATGTAAATCGGGAAGATGATTGGCTTGCTAAGGTTGATGATGAATTTGTATGTGTGGAATAAAGACAAAGACACAAGGGGATTAGCTCTATCTATCAGAAAAGAGGATACTATTATGCTATGACACCATAGGTTAGGACATCCAAATCTTTTGTACCTAAAAAGCATCTTCCACATTGTTATTTTGAAATAAAAGATAAATTCCTTGAAGTGTGATATTTGTGAATTGTCCAAACATACCCGTGTTCCATATCCTTTCAAACCATATACACAGTCCAAACCTTTTCGTTAATACACAAAGTGACTTATGGGGAGCTAGCCGAGTGAAAAACATTACTGGTGAGAAGTGGTTTATTACTTTTATTAATGATCACACTAGGGTATGTTGGGTCTATCTTTTAAAAGACAAATCTGAAACTCCCAAAGTTTTTCAAAATTCCACTCAATGGTTCGAACCCAATTCAACTCTACCATCCAAACTCTCCACACCGACAACGGGAGAGAATACTTTAATTCTATCCTAAGGTCATACCTTTCAGGACAAGGAATTATACACCGAGTTCATGCCCAAACACCCCTCAACGAGAATGGGATCGCCGAGAGAGAAAAACCGACACCTCCTTGCTTTGTTGCTCGAGCCTTAATGTTCACAATGAACGCCCCTAAATATTTATGGGGCGTAAGTCGTTTCATCGCTTGCTACCTAATAAATAGGATGCCTTCAAAAGTCCTAAATTTCCAAACACCTCTAAGCACTCTTCACAAATCATTTCCTCTATTTCATATTCCTACTATTCCAACAAAAATATTCGGGTGCAAAGCCTTTGTCCATAATCATCAACCCAACCAATCCAAGCTTGATCCTGAGCCCACCCTCTGTATATTTGTTGGGTATTTTCCTACTCAAAAAGGCTACAAATGCTACTCACCAACCTTTACACCGCTATTTGTCTCGGGATGTCACCTTCTTTGAAACCGAACCTTTCTTTAGACCTTCTCATCTTCAGGGGGAGATTCTTAATGAAGATGAGAACCTTAATACCCTCCTTATTATACCTTCCGACCCTACTACCACTACTATCACTAAACCTCCCAACCTTGATACTGTTATTTCTCCTCCTATGCTGCAAGAAATTAACACTATACTTCCCGATACCAACACCATCACTGAACAGTCCCTTGATCAAGGAAAACAGCAGCAACAACAGGTGCAACAGGTGCCCGAACTGCAGGTTTATTCCAGACGGAATCGATGTCCTGAAACTGATACAGCAGTGCCACTCACATCTTCAACCGAGGACTGTTCTGAAAACGAAGTCTCACCTCCATCACCATCTATCTATCTTTCAATTGTAATGCGAAAAGGGACAAGGAGCTGCACTCAACATCCTATCTCTCGGTTTGTATCCTATGGTAACTTATCTAAGTCTTATCAAACCTTTGTGACTAATGTTGATTCTATAAAAACTCCAAAAACCATAGAAGAAGCATTTGAATCAGCAGAATGGAGACAAGCCGTGATGGAGGAAATGGAGGCCCTCAAAAATAATGGAACGTGGGAAGTTTCGGATCTACCTAAAGGAAAGAAAACAGTGAGGGTCGCAAATGGATTTTTACTACCAAATTCAAGCCCGATGGCCAAAGTTGATCGATACAAGGCTCGTCTAGTGGCTAAGGGCTTCACTCAAACTTATAAATTTGGATTATGAGGAGACATTTGCATCGGTTGCCAAACTAAACACAATTAGAGTCCTTTTGTCCATTGCTGTCAATCTGAATTGGGAATTGACCTAGTTGGATGTTAAAAATGCTTTTCTCAATGGGGAGTTAAATGAAGAAGTTTACATGGACTTCCCACCTGGGTTTGAAGAAAGAAAGGGCCAAGTGTGTAAGTTGAAAAAACCTTTGTATGGGCTAAAACAATCTCCAAGGGCGTGGTTTAATCGGTTTGCAAAAGCTATGATGAGCAGGAAATATACTCAAGGACAGGCAGACCACACCATGTTCTACAAGCATTCAGCACAAGGAAAATGTTGCATTCTAATTGTCTATGTGGACAATATAATAGTAACAGGTGATGATACAAGTGAAATTGGAAGGTTGAAAGAGTTTCTTGGAACAGTTTTTGAACTTAAAGATTTGGGAAATCTTAAATATTTTCTTGGCATGGAGATAGCAAGGTCTCAAAAGGGTATTTCTATTTCCCAAAGGAAATATGTGCTCGATTTGCTATCAGAAGTTGGGATGATGGGTTGTAAACTAGTGAAACTCCTATGGAGTTTAATCTCAAGTTAGGTACTAATGAAGATGGAGAAGAAGTCGACAGGGGAGATATCAACGCCTAGTAGGGAGACTTATCTACTTGGCTCACACTCGTCTCCGACATTGCTTTTAGTGTCGGCGTCATAAGTCAATATATGCATGCTCCAAGGAAAAACACCTAGAAGTCGTGCATATCGGATACTAAGGTACCTAAAGGGAACTCTGGTAAGGGCCTATACATCAAGAAAAATGACAGCAGAAATGTGGAAGTGTATACCGATGCCGATCGATGAGTTCTATTAATGACAGACGATCAACTAGTGGTTATTGCAAACTATGTTTGGGGTAATCTAGTGACATGGAGGAGTAAGAAACAATCTGTGGTAGCACGCAAAGAATGCGTAAGCCGAGTATCGAGCACTTGCACAAGGTATTTGTGAAGGAATTTGGATACAAAAGTCGATGAGAGAACTAAAGGTTCCTTATAATAGACCTCCATATCTGTTTGCATTGTGACAACCAAGTCATTTGTCAAGATAGCTCACAACCCTGTGCATCATGATCGTACCAAACATGTCGAGATAGACCGACACTTCATAAAAGAGAAAATACACTCAGGGGAAGTGAGCGTTACCTATCTATCTACCAGACAACAAGTTGCAGATATGTTGACAAAAAGTTTAAACAAAAACATGTTTGAACAACATGTTGGCAAGCTGGGTTTGATAAATTAGGGATAGATTATTGAGGAAATCTTGTAAATAGAAATTAATCATAATTACTGATTCTTAGGATAATTACAGTCTTTTAGAGATTATTTCCTTTCTTAGAGTAGTTTATCTCTTTTTATACCTGTAACCTAATTAGCTAAAAATAAGTATCTGATTTCTACAGTTTCTACATCTTGTATCAAGAATATACCTGTCATGTGGATTTTAGTTATTTTTTCCTTTGCCAATAAACACCAACCAAAACTGTCATATAAACACAAAGATATTGAACGCGTTATAATGCAATTAATGTAATGTTTTTCTTTCTCTATATAATAATATCTGACAAACCTTCTCAAAAACCAAATACTCAACTGCATAGCAACAAAGAAACCTGGAAAAGCTATACAAAGTTCAAAGGATAAGAAAATGCCTGCCCCGACCTTTACCAAAGCCACCACCATTGCCATATAAGAATCGAAAAGGAAGTGCATAAATTTTAAAAGAATTCTACTTGAGAAAGTTTACAACGCACATGCTACTAAACCGGTATGGCATCGTTATTAAACGTGTCTTCACATCTTAATACAATTCCCTCAAGGGTCTCGGGGAAGATACATTTGGCCCATTGGAATCCAGTTGTAATTGGCTCCGATGGAGGAACAATCATAAGCACATTGTCGTTTCGCTGAATAACTCCCATTACACTAACAGTGCTTCCTTCCTTGATATACCTATAAAAACATAAAATCACAATTTCAAAATAGTTTACAACATTATTCATGGTTTTTCAAACCAAATTATTGTAAGATGCAGGATAAACAAGCTTAAATGCTTTTCATTTTTCAGTATTATGAATGGGAGTGGGGCTGCTCAGGCTTGAACCCAAGCGTACATGCATCACAGCTCATTTTCTTACCACCCAGCAAAGAGGTTGTTGACCAAGCTTAAATGCTTTTACTTGCCAACTCATAAAAAATTATCTACAACACAAACAAAATAGCATCTCATATGATTAGAAGTTACAGCTAGAACTACTAAGAGCCACGCCTCGAGCACCCAAGGCTTCCTTGATTTAATTGAAATGAAATTTTCAAAAGGAATAAGTGCACATTCAACAGACTATTACAGTGTAAACTAGGCAAAAACCACAACCTGGTCTAAGTTGCATTTAACCTTCCCACTCAACCTCAAGCTGAACAACCTTCCACACTTCCTTCTTAAACAACCCTAAATTTAGTATCATTTAGTTCATAGTTCAGGCAACACTTGGGTCAGCCCAGCCATAAATGAGTACGATGCTTCTGCAAAAGACAGCCCAATATAACAAAGCTTGATAATTAACAATCCACATTGATCTAAGCTAAATGTACATCTTTGTGTTAGGGCTAGAGGTGGCAATTGCCCTGGTTTTAGTCAATCTATCTATCTCCTAGTTCAGGCTAATTCAAGTCTGGATTGTCTAAGTTTTGACAATTTGGAGTTCTAACCACTTTATGTTGAGCAGTTTGAGTTTGAACAGCATATGTTTGAGTCATCTCAGATGTGGACCATTTTGGATATGGTTTGTTTCAAATTTGGTCAAACTTAGGTTGATTACAGTTCAAGTCATTTTGGGTTTTAACTGGATCAGTCTCAACTTTCAATCAGACATTGCAGGTTCGGATTACTTTGGGTTCAAACTGCTTCAAGTTCAAGCTGTTCTAGTGTTCAAATTGCCTTTGGCTCAAAATGTTTCAGATTCGGGTCTGACTTTTTCATTCAATTTGGAAAGAAACAAGTTCAGTCTTGGATCCGTCGAAACAGTTTTTCAGGTTCAATTAGATTTTTGCGCCCTCTATCCAGGCCATCTTACATCAAGCTTCATTCCCCCATCCCAGCTTAAGACCCGAAATAAATAAATAAGTCACCTAATCCTTACAACTAGAGAAGAACACAAGACCGCCCATCTTGAAAATGACAAAGTTTAGGAAATGACTTCTAAGAATTTAAAAACTCGAGAATAAGCCCTATCAGCCAACAATCTAATAGACTCTCAAGAGACCATTTATTGTTCCTGTTTTTTTTTTTTTTCTTTTCCTTTTAAGTGCTTGTGTCTAATACTCGTATCCAAGAATGAATATGGGGATATAACCTCCTAGGATCCTTCAAATACATGGAAAAAAACTTTTAAAAAATCTGATTATACCCATGTCAGGCACATACTCGCAGCCGACACTCACACATTCAACAAAGCTTCCTGCAACATAGGCATTTAATATTATGGTGAAACTGTGGATTGGATAGAACATTTACCCCTCTTTCATTCGCATTACACGGTCATCACTTGAAAGGTTCCTTTCTCCCAACCATCTGACAAACTCTGGAGATAATGCTTCATTAGCTGGGTTGACATCTATAACAATCGAATCATCCACATAAGGAGTCACCCTAGCCGTATAGCCTGCTTTTACTAATGCTCTCAACCCAGACTGGAAATCTGAGATGTAGAAATCTACTGCACGCCTCTGTTGAAATGACATACACAAATGTTACATTCAAAAGTATGACATTCAAGCTCAGATAAAAAGGTTTCATCTTCCGACGACTAAGATCCCAGGATGGAGTTTGTAAACAATACCCTCTTAATATAACAATTAGATAAATTTGAATTTAGAACACAGAAAAGAGAATATGACGACAATTATCCAGCTTCTCAAAAACAACAAAAAGAGTTTTTTTTTGCCCAACTATATTGCAAAACTTATTTGACAAAGCTTCTTAACTACTTGGTGAAGCATCATGCTGATAATTCCAAACATGAAAGAAGCCTAGTGAAGTACCGTGACTTGTTTTATGACTTCTAAATTCAAAGAAACCAGGAAAATAACAAATTCTCTTAAAAATTAACAATTCAGTTACTCACTTCTAGCAACCGAAGTCCCCAAGTAAAACGACGATGAGTATGATTCACAGCTTTGGAATCCCATCCTCGGTACTCATACAAACGACCAGATGTATAAACACATCTGGGAACTTTCTGGAAGGATGACTCGAGAGGTACATTACCACATGTTACCACCTTCAAAAATCACAACCAAACACTTAATCAATGTCATCTACACAAACAAGCAGTTCAAATCAAATTATTTCAATGAACTGCACAAGCATAAACTACCGGTAATTCGATTTCCACTAGTTTGAAGATGTGCAACAGTTACAGGGGATCATATGTGCATAAAATAAATGCTTGTTCATGCCCATATGTGCATGTTTTTCATCCAACAGATTTAGGCCCATGGTAATTACAATAGGGCCTTTCTATATTACTCAAGCTCGAGGGTAAGTGTCGGATAAAGCTATGTGGACAAACAGGTATGCTCAATTATTTTTGAGTTTTTCCATATATTTAGAGAATCATACCCCACATCCATGTCAGGATATTAGTTGGATACAGGTACATAAGGAAAATAAAGAGTTGGAGTAGGGACATTGAGTCAACAGCTTGGCATTGACTTGAATTATATTTCTTCATTTAATACCAAACTTCAGACCGCATAGATAAAATAAAAGGAATGCTTTACACAATTTAGGTTAAACAGTCTTAAAGCGAATTTTGTGATTGCTAAAGAATTAACATAAGATCCCAGGAATTACTAAAGGCTCAATCACATGGAATCGCTACATTGCATGCACATTACAACTAGATAAACTATATTGAATAACCTGGAATCAATTACGTGAAAATTTGTTCAGTCCTTTCAATCTTTATTAGTTAAAAAAATTATGGAAATCATGAAAATATCACATCAAATAATTAAGTTAAATTACATACCCCAGATATTTTTACGAATTGCCCATTCTTTGCATTTCTAAGCTCTGCATTCGGATAACGAGCAATGAAATCTGTAATAGCTTTTCTCCTCCAACAGGAGTTCCAAACATATAATGCAGTGACAGCACTGAAAAGAACCACAACAACAACAAGGAGAATGACGTTGTGAACTGCCGCAAAAATAAAACCACCAGCAATGAAACCCATTGCGAAAAGCAGTATCAGTGCCCAAAATATTGGTTTCGGGAAGTTCCTCCTGAAAGAAAAGTCGTCATCTTGGCCAAGAACATTGACAGCCTGATTATGAACAGCAGAACCTTTTACTTTCATTGATCCCAAAGATTCCAGGGGACCAGATAGTTTCCGAGGAACCCCAGAGGAATTCAACGGGCCTGAAGAGATGGGTCCAGACGTAATAAGGCCTGTTGCAGGGAGAACAGGAGGAATAGGACCAGAATTTTGACGTCCACTCGGCATTACTCCACCGGATTGTGGACCTGATGATTTCTTTACAGGATCTCCATGTCTATTCAGTGGTCCAGAGTTGTTCGACTTCTTTAATGATGCTGAGCTGGACATGCCTCCAGTGGCACCAGGACCTGATGTGGTATAGCCTCCCTGAGGCGCTGCATTAGGCATGATTGGTCCAGAATTTGAAGAAGCACCCCCAAAAGATCCAGTCCTTGAAGGAACAGTATTTATAGGCCCAGATTTCCGGGACTTAGAACCATCCATAGGGATATCAAACATCTTCCCCAGTTCTCCGGACTTCTTAATATCTCCACCAGTATAGGGCATGGCCACCGAACTCATGGTTGGAGTCCTTTCTTTAGGCTGTTCTGGTCTGCCTGATACATAAAGCCCATTGCGGAGCTTATGAGATGGGAATCTAGAACCCATCTAGCTTCCTATGTAGAATGCTGGTACCAAAATATCACACAAAAACTACTGCTAACAACTGCGCACATAAGAAACTCAAAGCCACCCTGGAAACACAGAAAGCAGAAAGGGGTTGGTCCATTCGAATGATATCGGAAATATATATATGGGATTTGTTACAGACTAGGTATCAAAAGGTGACTAGCTGATTGACACGAATGAGGCAAACAACACAAAACATGTATAGCAGTAGAAAGGAGAGCATAGATGAATATCATGCATGATAAAACATAATTATTCAAGCAAAATTCCTTGAACATATATGGAAGCAGCATCAGGGTTTCATAACTAGATTTTATCTAAGATTTTCATTTGTGCTAGTGCAGGAGGATTTTTAGCTAAACAGATAGGATCTTCTATAAGGGCGAAACACAATAATAAGATGAAAATCTGGAGGATGATCAAAGCATTCGATGGCAGAAACATGCAAATCCAATTAGCAGGATCTCAAAGAAGATTAGACAAATTACAACAAACATCAAAATGATTACACCACTGTCTCTTAACGATAGGACTTCTTTTGCTAAATAAAGGATAAGACTTGAAAGCTAGAATCTTTGACAAGAGTTTGACAAGGAAGAATCACATAAACAGAGTCTTATTGTAAAAAAGAAAACGAACTCCATGAAAATTCCAGTTCATAGCAATTAACCAATAACACTTCCATTATTACAGCTTTTTAGATATACCATTGCTTGCTAAATATCAACACACAGAAATAGAAATTAAGATTACTCATTTGACGCTATAAAATCCAAAGGTTCTACGATGTCCCTCAACAGCTTGTTAGATTTAATTTACTTGAGATTATTGCATTACTGTATCATCGTCACAAAGGCAACACAAATTTATTTATCAAACCAAGCAAGTAAAGCACAACAGAAACATGTCCTTGAACAAAGAATCCAAAACAGGGACCAACTCCAAATCTTGGATTAGACGGGCTGACTTCACATTTCAGCACAGCTACACAAACTGGATAAAGAACTGCTTAACTCAATGAATCCCAGAAAGCTTATGACTCGAAAATATTAGTGATCAGGACGGAAAGGGCTTCAAAATGTAACCTACAATCAAACAAAGAACCAAGGTTTGAAGCCCCTAGCCCTTTGGCTAACATGGTTTAAAAAATCTGGCAGAAGGACAAGAAAATATTAAATCTCAAGATAAAAGCTGAAGGTATTCAAGAAAAGATAACCACTAGAAAGTTGTGAAACACCTGAAAGGAAAGGAAATAAATGTCATAGCTTTAATTAAATCAAGTAAAAAGGTATAATTATCCCTACTCACTAAAACAATGAAAGCAAAGCAATACAAACATACTTCCATTGTTAAATTCTTATTAGACATAATTTAGTGGAGTCTTAGCCAATAGGAATGTACTCCTTGTAACTCAGAAAGCATATGGCATCATATAATGCCAATATATAGATATGCATGCATGTAAATTCAGAGAGTGAGAGAGGAAAACAAGTTCACGAACCAGACATCTATCTAACAACCACATTCAAACCCGGGTAAATATAAACACATCTTGATTTTTTACGGAAGACAATAGAAAGAAAAGGATCTGAAGGCATAGAGGAGAATGAGAATCCAAAGCTGTGAGAAAAATGCTAAAGGAAGGCCGTCTTTATCCCCTATTGCACAGTTTCTTCGGAATTAACAGGATCAATTAAGTCAAAGTACTCATATTTTGATAAAGAATCACCATTTCAAATTTCCATAAAAGTATGTAACAAGTACCATTCCAGTCATCAACCACATAAAGAACCAAAATCAATCACCTAAATCAACATTCAAACAAAATCAAGGAAAGGGGACAAGATCCAATAACCGGCCATAAAGAGCTCCAAAATTATGAGAATTCTTATCCAATATTAGAAAGTTATTCTTTTTACAGTATTTTCTGAAAAAAGAACACATCCCAAAATGGAATTCCTACTGACTAAAAGATGTAGACTTTCACAACTCTCTAAGAAAGGCATCATACAATAAAGAAGACACTCCTGCTACATTCACCTAAAATCTGGAGAACCAATTTTGCAGTCCAAATCAAAGAAACAACGGATACCTATTCTAATTGTTCACCAAGAATTAATCAAATGGAGCAGATCTAAGAAGGAAACTTATATTACAAGCTTAATGAGCTCACCTAAAGGAACTTCTCTTTTCTACCTAGAGTCCAAATTATAAGATTTCGATTACATTTTTAACTTTTTTCAAAAACAAACCAAATGATTGTAACTTTTGTAGTATAAGAATATCAAAACCTTCCATTTTTAACAATAAAAGAAGCAAATTTACAGGCTGAACCACAAAAACAAACGATACCAAAGAAGCAAATTTACAGGCTGAACCACAAAAACAAACGATACCCAGATCTCCATTTGGAGTAAAAACCAAGAAATTGGGAAGATCTGAGGAAAGAGCAGAGATTAGTGGTGTTTTGTTGGGGTAGAGGACACAACTAAGAAGAAATAAAATGGCAGCATATGTAAAAGAAAAAAAAAAGGTAAAGTAAACAAATACCTGAAGTAAAAGAAGAAAGAATCGATGAGGAAATGAGGAGATTTGGAGACATTATGGTTAGAGGAAGAAAAGAAAAACAGACACAGAGAAGAACAGGGAAGAGTCCTTCCAACAGCAGTCCCACATTGTCTTTAAAAAGTCCTAAAAGATATTTTTACTGTTATCGTTTGTTGTTCATTTCGTACTCTCATATATATCATAACACCATATCGCAGCAATTTTTTTTTTCTTTGGTAGTACATCGCTGCAATTCTTTTTCACTATTTAGTTGTTATTGGAGTTAGTTGTTATTAGGTGAGATGATTTCACGAGAACTCGAAACTCCATGACAAATTCAGTCCATGAAAATTACTTAAAAAATTATTTAATAAAATAAAAAATATATTGAAAAAATAGGTAAACTAAAGAATACGTCACTCAACTATATTCGTATTCCTGTTTTGATCAACTAACTTTAAAAATTTTCAATTTAGACACTAATGTTTGAATTCGTTTTTATTTTGGTCACCCACCATCAAATTGATTACATAAAGTCTTTTTCTAGTCGGTATAATAATACATTTAGTCTTCAATACTTACTTATTCTATCAATCTGATTATAATTCTAAATAATTTAATAAATTTAACCTTTAATATTTACAAATTCTATCAATTTGATTCTCAAACTTCCTAACTAACGCTTTTAGCTTTTAAAATAGAGGCATTCTATATCTATTAATTATTTTATTTATGGTTGAAATTATTCAATTCTATACATAACCCTTTTTGTTTATATTTGTAAGAAATTAGTGTTAGAATTTAACTAAACACCATTAAAAATAATAGAAAATATAAATTTTAAAAATAAAATATATAATAAAATTATATAAATAATTTAATATTTTAAAAAATAATTTTTCACTCTAGCTAGCATAATTTTAGCTTTAATTAATTTAGTAAATGATTTGACACTAAATCAGATCATCAATGATAAGTACTGATGATTGTGGATTTAAAAATTTTAAAAAATAAAAATAAATAAATAACTTAATAATCTCTTAATCAGTTTATAAAATTTTAAAAAAATCATTACCAATGCAGCAAAAGGAAATTCAATTAATTCTTTCAATTTTTTTATTAAAAATAAGTTTTCATGATTTTTTATATAATTATTGATTAAACAATTAAAATTTTCAAAGTAATATTTTTAACTCTCGGTTTAATTTTAATTTCAATTTCAAGGACCAACTTCGAGGATTATTTCTATGTACCTCGAAGGAAATATCATATTGTTAACAATAATAATAAATGTAAAGTTTTTTTTTAAAGGTTTTTCCATTGATTTAGTCAAACTTTTATCGATCAAAGGATTATAAAATATTATATTTAGAAGAAAACTAATAGAAAAAGAAAAGGAAATAAAGTTTCAAGATAAAATCATTGGTATCAAGAATTGGCTCAAAAAACAGCTCATTAGTTGATAGTGTTATGAATATCTTATTAAGTGGATGTCCATCAAAATCAAGATAAGTTTGGAGAAGCTTTGTAAATATTTTCATTGATCAATAAAATACGCTCTCTTTTTCTCTCACATTTTCTTTGTTCTTTACTTTCTGTCTTTTTATTTTATAACACGTTATCAGCACGATTCTCTTTTAATTGTTTTTCTCCATAAGTCACAAAAAAATTTCCCTTCCACCAAGCCTTACCCCTTTCAAGCAACAACCAATGTAATAATCGGTCACTCAAATTTGCTACTCAAGCTGTTGTCGATTGCCTTCTAGAGCTACTATTATTTCAGCCTTCACTTGAGGCCTGTGCATTATGGATAATCATTATGCAAAGAAATTTATATAATCATAACATGCAGGGGCGTAGCCAGGGGGGCTGGCTGGTGCCCCGGCCCCCCTAAACTGGAAAATTGCTATTTAAGCCCTTATAATTTTTTAAAAATTTTAAATTAATAAAGGTAAAATTACACTTTGGCCCCCCCTAAAATTATAAAAATTCGATTTAATCCTTTACAAGTTATGAAGATATAGACTATAAAAAATTAAAATTTCATCCGGCCCCCCTAAAAAATTATTCTGGCTTCGCCCCTGATTACATGGTATGTTTTTCTCCTTTGTTGATTGATTTTTTTGTAAATTTGTTTTATGAAAAATATTATTACTTTAATGTTTCTTTTAAACTAAGATTCTTTTATTAATTTATAGTATGTATGATATTTGGATGATTAAAATTGATTATGATTAAATTATTGTTATTAAATATGCTTGAAATTATTGTATTATATCTTTTAAATTGAATTTATAAATATTTGATTAGAGCATCATAAGATTTTATAACATATATGTGGTATTGAAATTTGGTACAATGTGTATAGGATAACTTTCAAGCATCGTACACGAAAATTTTGATTTTGTTTATTAAAGATTTTTTTACTATTATATTATAAATGTTATTATGAAAACAAAGTTGTTTTACTACTTGTAATAGTACTCTTGATAATAGTCAGGGTGATAATAATAATAATGTTAAAGAATCTCATGTCTATTTTACAATGATTTATTTATTATATCATGTTTATTTAATTGGAGACTAATCATGGTAGATAGATTTTGATTTGAAATCCACGCATATTTTGCGATGGTGATTATGAAATAAAAAATCAATGGAGGTGTTTAGAAGTCTGTCCTACCATATTTGTTGCATTCCCCAAAATGAATGCAAACATAAAGAAAATTAAATATATAATCATAGACAACTGAAAGTGGAAACATAGTAATAAATAAGAGAACAATGAGAGTTCTCAAGATAACTCTTCAAAGGGTAAAGATAACTTATGTTATCAATGTGATATGAAAGATTATTGGCCAAATATTTTGTTTATGTTAATATTCTTTGAGGAAGAATATGAGAATGTAGTAATGAATTCTATCATTACAAATAGAAAATATTTATCTTATTTTGTACTAAAACAAAAAAATATTATTTCAATATTTGATAGTACAAAATTAGTTGAAAGTGCTAGAAGAATTAATATATCAATATCTAAAAGAACAAAATTTGTGATGGTTAATGCATTGGTTTTAAAAGATATTCATTGTAATGGATCTCATATTGAGATTGTGAATGAGAAAAAAATTATATTTCATATGAATCACTATTGCCATAAATATCTATTTTGAAAAGATGAAAAAAAAAGGGAGGATTGAGTTATTGATTACTCTTGTCATTAAATTGAATTGATTGTGACTATCTTTGTGATCTTCTTTTGTCATCATCCCCGCTAAGGGGTTGAAAGCAAAATATTTGACTATGAAAGATCTACTTAAATTCTGGAACAATTTAAAAGAAAAATGTGAGCAATAGAATATGGTAATTCTATCTAAAGCTCGTTATGGTTGGATGCACCTGAAGTTACAAATTTTTAAAACTGTGAGTATAATTTTACAGTATTCAAAATAAGTTCTCAATTAAAATAACATGGAAAAATATTACTGATGAGAACCTTGCAAGAGGGAACTTATTCAAATTTTCATGATTCAAATGTGCATCTTATTTGTTCATGAAAATGAATATTAACTGATTTATTTATGTTGTTATAGTAGGTTTTATAATTAAATAATACGTTTGATTAAAACATATCTAGTATGCAAATTTATGTTAACAAACCAATGAATTTTATGGCTATTCAGATTTGATATAGTTCATACGTTTTATATTATTCTATTTGTTAATTATTTAGAGAAATGACATGAGGAATTGTAAATGAAAAGTTCTATGTGTTAAATGGATTTTGAATTAAATTTCATACATGTTTATGATGATGGTTATGAAAAAATTGCTAGTTTTTCATTATGTCATATTTTTATATTTAAGATGTGACGTTTATTAATATATTTAATATATGTTTGTTTCTATACATGACCTAAGCAGTCATTCTTGATATTTAACTGATTATGCAAAACTCTTGCTAAAAGGGTTTTTAAAGTATTTTGAATTGAACTCGGGACTTCTCGTATCCGAAGCAAGAATCATACCACTAGACTAAATGCTTTGCATTTGAAGATTTTGGCATATTCCCTTAAATGAATATTGCATATAATTATTTGGAAATTATATTTATTGACTTAGTGGCATTATAGACTTCACATTGATTTAGACATTTCCAGTAGTAAATGTCACAATAGTACTTATATGAATACAAAGTAAAATGAATGATAGTAAAATTATCAATTTGTTACAATTTAGTACAATTGAAATACATGTTAAAGTAAACCAGAAGTTTACTGATACAAATGCATTTACTATTTGGCGTGACCAGTTAGACCATCCTGGATCATAATTGAGAATTCATATAGACATTCATTAAAGAATCAGAAGATTCTTTAATTTAAAAAATTCTCATTTGTTGCTTGTTCTCAATGAAAATTGCTTATTAGAAACTCGCTAGCTAAAATTGAGATTTAATGTCTTCCATTTCTGAAATGAATATGGGCTCATTCATCAACCATGTGGATGATTTTGATCTTATATGATTTTGGTAGATGCATCTACAAAATAATCATGTATGTGTTATCAACTTGCAACCTATCGTTTGCAAGATTGCTTGTTTAAATAATTAATTTCATATCATGCAATTATGACAATTCATCTTGCTAATACTGATAAGTTTATATCTTAGTCTTTTATTGATTGAGTTTGAAAAACTTTTGTAAAAGTTTTTTATTTATACGCATAATGGTTTAGAGAAATTATTGATTGAACGCCTCTAATTAATGTCTAAACCATTACTTATGAGAACTAAACTTCTTATTTCAATATGAGATTATGTTAATTTACGTGTTGTACACATCAAGCTGATAAGTTATAAATACTCCCCATTACAATTGGTTTTTGATCAAGATCTAAATATTTCTCATCTTTGAATTTTTGTATGTGCGTATATGTTCCAATTGCTCCACCACAATGCAGAAAGATGAGTGAATCCTCAAAGAAAGTTGAGAATACATATTAATTACAAGTTTCTTTGTATTATTAGATGTTTTGAATGTATTAGAGATTCAATTATGACATGATTTGTGGTTACAATTTTGATTCGATAGACATTAGGGGAGAGAAATATAACTTGTAATGAGTTAGGAGAAGAGTAATTTGAACCAGAAGTTCAACAAGGATAACTCATTACAAGTTAACTTTTATATGTATTTACAAACTTAATGAGAATAACCAAGTGTTATATACCATCTAATATTTTAATTTGAATCAAAGTCCCAGTAGGACAATCAGTTAGAATAAATAATAGATTGATCGGTTCCAAAGATGAAAATTCTTCTAGATGGTCATATAGTGGAGGTGGGTACTCTAGAAGAGACCAATGACATAACTTGTAACACCCCTAACCCGTAACCATCGCCGGTCTAGGGTTAAGAGGCATTACCGGACAAATTGGAGACTTTTACGAACATTTCACATCATAATGTATTTCATCATCATATCATAGCAAAAACAAACTTATAGTCCCTTAATGAGGTCTACGAGACCTTAATCATGCATTAGAAAGGGGTCGGGACTAAACCGAGATCATACAAATTATTTTTTAAAATTAAACATTTTTTAAAGTTACAGAGATCACACGCCCGTGTGGGTAGGCCGTGTGCCTCACACGGCCTCAGACACGCCCGTGTGTCTAAGCCGTGGCAAAACAGGGCATACATACTGACTTGTCCACACGGCCTGAGACACGCCCGTGTGCCTCACCCGTGGTCGACACTGACTTGCACCACACGGCCAGTCACACGCCCATGTGTCCAGCCCGTGGTCGAGTCTGACTTGTTTCGTAATACAACCACGAAGGACACGGTCGAGCCACACGCCCGTGTGCTCAACCGTGTGAGCAAATATAGGGCAATTTGCCACCCACACTAAGGGTCTCACCTACATGTATAAACAAGCATCATTTCAAGCATCAAAGGCAACCATAACATACCAAAAATGACCATCTTTTCAACCATTCATTAGCACGTTAAACATCCAAACTTTGCAACATCCCGAAATAGGGCATAAATGGAACAGTGGTTGCAAAACCATGAATCTGAGATAGAAAAGTTTATTACGGTTAATTATTATGATTTACCGAGTGATTAAATACATGTGTTAGAGTATCGATAAGAAATTTTATTGATTGCATGCTTAAATTGCCTATTAGGACTTGTTTGCAAAAGTTGCTAAATAGGGGTTCTAATTCATAGAGTACTTGATTGAAATGGGGGTTTGAAGTAGGAGTCCTTAAATGGTAATTAGACCATTATATTTTCCATGGACAAAAATGGACATACATAGATAAAAATAACTAAAGTTTTAATGAAGGGCATTTTAGTTATTTGGAATTAAAAAGGAATTAAAAGGGAAAAAGATGGCAAAATGTTGTCCATCTTCTTCATTTGGCCAAAATTTCAAAGGGGACACCATAGCTAGGGTTTCTTCAACTTCTCAAGCTCATAGTAAGTGCATCTAAGCCCCGTTTTTAATGTTCTTTACGTTTTTGGAGTCCCGATAACTTGATTTAGCTTAATCTAGCAATAATTTAACCTAGGGTTCATATTTGGAAAAATACCCATAGGTGAAATGTGTTTATTTTGATGTTTTATGATGGAATATGAAGTTTTAAATTATGTTAAACAACTTTTGCTAAGCGATTTTAAGTGAAAACGAGTAAAATGGCTTAATCGGTAAAAATACCTAATGTTCATAAGTACATGTTAAAGTGAGAATTTGATGTTGTCATAGAAGGGAGAAATGATCAGCATGTCATAAAACATAAGAATAAGGGATAAAGTTTAATTTTCGAGCTTTGGGGAAAATGTGTAAATATGTAAAAGTTTAGGGGCAAAAATCGTAATCTTGCCAAAGTTAGAGTCAAGGACCATTTTAATAAATGTGAGAATTAAATAAACTAAATTTTCTATTATAGATCAAGAGGAATGAAATCCGGAGTTAGACCGGGGAAAGAAAAAGATAGTGGACTAAACCAATATAGTTGATCGTATTTTGTTCCGAGGTAAGTTTGCGGTAAATAAATGCAATGTTTTATTATTTTACATTAAATACTATTAAATTCCAGCATTTACATATTGATTCTGTAAATTTATCATTTAAAGACTCAAGCATGAATTGACAGAGAAGCAATCTCAGAAAGTCCCGGTTGAACCTTAGGAATGTGTAGGATACAAATGTCATGACATTAGGGTTTAAGGAAATCATGTAAGACCATGTCAAGACATGGCATTGATAAGTTACTATAAGAAAAAGATCCCATGTAAGACCATGCCAAGGCATGGCATTGGTGAGTTCATAAGGCAAGGATACCACGTAAGACCATGTCAAGACATGGCAATGGTAAGTTTCAAAAGGAAAGGTACCCGTGTATCCTTAGTATTCCAAGTGGTTCAACGGAAAATTCAAAGAGTATACCAAAGGAAAGGTAAGACAAGTTTATGCTAAAAAGGTACAGGTAAGAATTCAAAACTTAAGCATATTGAGTTAAAGGCTTAAATGATTTTGATAAGAAAAGAATAAGATAATTCATTAAGAATGTTGTTATTCATTTACATGCAAACTTACTAAGCTTTATGCTTACTCCCATTCCTTTCTCTCTTTTTATAGTATCTCAAGCCAACTCGGGGATCGCAAGGACGTCGGAGATCGTTTCACACTATCAAAGGATTATCTCAGTATTTTGTGACTCGAAACGTTTTAAGTTATGGCATATATAGGGACTTAGCCATTTTGTGTGTATGTCCTTATGATATGGCTAAAGAATGGCTTGTAAATACTTGATAATGATTAGCCATTAAAATGGCTAAATAAGAACATGTTTTGGGTGTTATGTATGCCTAAATGATAGTTATTACAAAGAAATTATGAAAGAGTAAAATTTGCAAAGGAACAGTTTTTGGACAGCAACAGTGATGTGATTTTGAAAAATCACTAAGGATAGTAGAAATGAAATTAGGGTGTGAATGAGGTATAGAATTAAATATTATTGAGTCCATTTTTATATGAAATAAACGATGTAGGCAAAAGAATTGTATATTATGAGATAATTGATTTTTAGTGAAGAGGGGTCAGAACCATCGGACAGTGTAACAGGGGAGACTTGAACTAATAAACTGTACAAATTGACCACACCAAAAATTCTGGAAAAATTATAGTAAGAATATATACGAGTCTAGTTTTAAGAAAAATTTACGGATCTAAATTTTGAGTTTCATAACTCGAGTTATAGTCAATTTAGTGACCATGACGCAAATGGACAATTTCATTATGAATAGGGAAATAAATTGTTTTGATTTGTTTAAGAAATTAGAAAATTTTTAATGTTTTCGGTTTGGTCCTGAACCGTTTCAATTGCATGTTTTAGGGCCTCGAAGGCCCTTTTTAGGAACATATTGGATGTATGTGAACGAATTAATTTTAAAAGCAAATTTTTATGCCCCGAACTAGTAAGTTAAGTCTGGTAATGCCTCGTGCTTGACTCTGGAGATGGTCTCGGGTAAGGGGTGTTACATTTATTGGTATCAGAGCGAGAGTTTAGTCGGTTCTCAGAATATTCAGTATGAGTAAGGGTCTAACTATACATGCCATACTTATATTTTGATGGTGTGACGACTCCTGACGATTTTAAAAATGTTTTTTCTTTTATAGTTATGGATCCCGAACGAGCTGGTGTAGATGATGTAGAGAGTAATGCACCCGCTCCTGAAGAAGGGACGGTGCCACCAGATAGTAGTGAAAGGCCCATTACAGTTAGCCAGGGAGGAGGGGCTCGAGAAGCCTTCTTCCAAGTTATGAATGAATGGTTTGCTGAGTTCGTTCGTACGAATCCGGCCTGTTAGACCTCCAACCCCTCACGATCCTCAGACCACCCATGTAGCTTCCCCAGTCATAGATACAGTCAGAAGAGAGAAGCCACCCGTTGACAAGATTAGAAAATATGGGGCCGAAGAGTTTCGGGCTACCAAAGATGATGATGTAGAGAAAGCTGAATTTTGGCTCGAGAATACTATCAGAGTCTTTGACGAGTTATCCTGCACACCGGAAGAGTGTATTAAGTGTGTGGTGTCACTACTTAGAGACTCGGCCTACCTGTAACAGCCCGATTTAGGGGCTAGTTGAAACGGTGATCTCGGAATCACTAATTTGAGGCTAGAGAAAATTATTTGCATGATACGTTATGTGTTATAACATGTTTATAAGGATGCATGAAAATTTTAGTACCTTAATTTTAGCGAATTATAGCTAAATTTTGAAAAAGGACTAATTCGCATAAAGTGCGAAAGTTCTATTTTATTTGCTAGAGGTGCCAAATAGCTATGGATTATTAATTGGAGGTCCCAATTGTGCAATTTGGCCTTATTTAAGTGTGTTGGCCGGCCATGTAGACAAGGGGGACAAAAGCTTTTAATTTTTGGTCAAAGTTGGTGGGTTAAATTGATGTTTTATAATAAAATAAAGAAAGGAAAAAGATATCATCTTTCCTCTCTTCTTCTCCACTGAAAATATCAACCATGGGAGGGGTTTGAAAGCTTAAAATTTCAGCAAGCTTTACTCCATTCAAGTAAGTGATTTTGATGTTTATTTTTGATGAAAATTGCATTTTTAGAGTCCCCAAAGCTTAAGCTAGCTAATGGGAGGACTAGTTTGCAATATGGTTGAAAGTCTAGGGATTTTCCATGATAGAGTTTGTGTTGTTTGATGAGTTTTTAAGGAAGAAAATGAATGATAGGATGATGAGAAACAACTTTTGTGAAAGGTGTTGTCATGAAAACACCTATTTGGGACTAAAATGCAAAAGTTGTAATTTGTTCATTAAGGCATGAAATAGTTGGAATTGTGGATAGTTGTAAGAGGATTAAATGTTTAGCTAGGCTTGTTTAACAAGAAAATGTGATGAAAATTTATTTACGAGCCTAGGGGCAAAATCGTAATTTTGCCAAAGTGTAGGGGCAAAATAGTCATTTTTGCCTAAAGTATAGATTATGGTGTATTATGAATTATAAGTGATTAAATCAGTAAATTTCATTGTTCTAGATCAAAGAAAACGAGTTTTGGACCTAGAAACAGATGAAAAGAGAAATGAGGGCAAAAGTCCCTATCTCTACTTTCGACATCGAGGTAAGTTCATGTGCGAATGTTGCAATTACGTATGAGTTAATTTAATGTTCCAATGTTGTATGGAATGTATATTTACTCTATGAATGTATGAAATATCTTTGATGAGAGGTCAAAAGAATTGAATCTAAGAGTAATGGGAAATGTATGTAGAATGATATGATGATAGTTGAAGTCTCGTGTAAGACCATATTGGAATATGGCCTCGATGTAAGAATTCGTATAAGACCATGCCAGGGACATGGCATCGATATGTTAATGCAAGTAAGACCCTATTGGGGTATAAATTCTATGTGACATTATGAGTATGAGACTCAAGAGAGTTATTTAATAACTTGAGTGATTCAACGTATATGTTGAAAGGAAGAAAGTATGTGGTTATACCATGAAAAGCACAAGTGTGTGTTAGAATTGAATTCATATGGATTTAGTGTATGATGAACCCTTAGTGGGTTATGTGTATTCAATACACTTTAGTTGTATGAGATAGATTTATTAATGTATTGTGTGAATGCAAACGAGTATCATAGAAAGTTAAGTAAGAATAGAAGTGTGTGGGAATGTTCTCGGATGAATATTTGAAATAGAGATATACATGTGGATTACTATCCATGAATGTAAAATGAAAGGTGGGCTAAGTGCGGAACCACCCTATTAGAGATTCAATGGTGGGCTAAGTGCGAAACCAGAGATATTAGTAGCATGAGCGACTTATTGAAAATGCTTGATGTGTTGTTTTATATGATCATGTGGTGATCAGTGCAGGAATGTATGTTAATTAAACGAGCAATTGGCTTGTGACATGGTAAGAATGTGGTAAGAGATTGGATGAGTAAGTTTCAAGAATATCTGAGCAAGTAACCGTGAGTTAATGAGAAAACTCGGCATGATACTTTGTAATTATGTATATTCAATGAATATCAATATTTGACATATTATGCAGATGAGCTTACTAAGCATTATTGCTTACTCCTTTACTTTTCTCATCCCTTATAGGTTATTTTAACTAGCTCGGGTTGGAGGCCGCCGGAGATGTTTTCACACTATCGAGCAGACCCTTGTATGAAGTATCAAATCCTTATGAGTAATGGCATGTATAGGGATTCTTTTAAAGTTGATTAAGTTCTAACCAATGTAGCCAAATTGTATTGGCCTAAGAGAATCTAGAGTTGGTTGTGTATGACCATAGAAGATGGCTTAAGTTGGTTGTATTTTTATTGGGAGTAGTTCTCCCTAGTGTATGGGATAAAGACTTTATCTCTTTAATGATTAAATGTGCTAATTCATGTGTTTTAATGGATGATTTGAGAATGTTTTGAAGTAGTATATGAATGTATGCAAACGAGAGTGGTAAAAGGCTTGGTAAGATAGCCTCTAAGTGCCCACACGGATAGACACTGCGGGCGTGTGTCAGGCCGTGTCTCTCGCACCTTAGTATCTTAAGTCGATTAGACCACGGGCTGGTCACACGGCCGTTTGTTCAGCCGTGTGTGATACACACGGTTGGCACATGGGCGTGTGCCAAGGCCGTGAAGTCCTGCACTTGACACTTAGAAATTCAATTGTCACACGCACCGACGCACACGCAGCGTGTGTGTGACTGATCGCGGTGGATAAGTCGAATGCCAATGTTTGGCACACGGCCGAGAGCCCGTGTGTGTGTCGGCCGTGTGGATTTTGCCAGTATCCTCCACGGGTGAAAGACACGGGCATGTTTTAGGGGTGCACAGGCGTGTCCCAAGTCACACGGACGTGTGACCCTTGTTTCAAGAGAAAGTTTCGGATGAGTTACGAAAGTTTGGGACATAAGTCCGAGGCCTCATAGGCCCATGAAATGTCCGATTTGACTAAGAAAGAGAAGTTTTTAATTCGGAATAAAATTTTATAGCCTGTAAGTACATGTTTAAGAAAGTTCAAGCATAGTAATGTCTCGTATCTGGTCTTAGCCTCGGACTCAGGTATGGGGTGTTTCACTACCAGTGGTGGAAGACACTTGTGTCAGTAGTACCGAAAGAAAGAGTTACCTGGGATTTCTTTCAGGAGGAGTTCCGTAAGAAATACATCAGTCAGAGGTTCATTGACCAGAAAAGAAAAGAGTTCCTTGAGTTAAAACAGGGTAAGATGACTGTGACCAAGTATGAACGTGAATTTGTCAGACTCAGCAATTATGCTCGAGAGTGTGTGTCTACAGAGGCTATCATGTGCAAAAGATTTGAGGATGGGCTCAATGATGATATCCGACTGTCAGTTGGTGTTCTAGAGATAAAAGAGTTTGTTGTTTTAGTTGAACGAGCCTATAAGGCAGAGGAGTTGTTGAAAGGAAAGGGAAAAGCTGAAATTGAGATGCAAGATATGAAGAAAAGACAGATGAGCAAGTCGTTTCAGTCTACATCCAAGAGGCCTAGAGAGTTCTCTACGAGATCTAATTTTTCAGTCGGGTATTCTAGCCGAAACAGAGGTAGAAGATTTATGGGTCCGAAAGCTCAAACCACTTCGATTGCGAGTGTTGGCAGTATTCAGCCTGATAGACCCGAGTGTCCTCAATGTGGTCGACGTCATCCAGGTCAATGTCGAGCAACTGAGACTGGTTGTTTTCAATGTGGTGCACCGGATCATTTCATTCGAGAGTGTCCTGAGATGGTTAAAAGAGAAGTAATATCGAGTGTAAGATCAGGCAATGCCCCCGTTAGAGGCAGACCTCAGAGAAATCCAAGAATAAGGCGGTAGAGGTACATTTAGAGATTCAAAGAATGAGATCGGATGTTAGAGCACCCGCAAGGACTTATGCTATCCGTGCTCGTGAAGAGGCATCTTCCCCCGACGTAATTACGGGTACATTTTCTCTTCATGATGTTAATGTTATTGCTTTGATTGATCCGGGTCCAACCCATTCCTATGTTTGCATGAAATTGATGCCTAGTATGAACATGCCCATAGAGTTTACGAGATTTGTGATTGAAGTATCGAATCCATTAGGTCAGTATGTGTTAGTAAACAAAGTATTTAAAAATTGCCCATTGATGATTAGAGGTTACTGTTTTTCGGCCGATCTCATGCTATTTCCATTTGATGAGTTTGATTTGATTCTTGGTATGGATTGGTTAACTGCACATGATGTGATACTGAATTTTGGAAAGAAATTCATTGAGTTGAAATGTGAAAATGGTAAAATTCTTCGGGTTAATTCAGATGAGTCAGATAGTTCAATTATTGATTGCTGTAAATCAGAGTTTTAAAATTTATAAAAGAATGATCAAACCTGGAAACTAACTCTGACAACGATTGAGGCAAGTGCACCTATCGATCGAAAGAGTATAGCTTAGGCAAGACCGGATTATTGAACCCAAAGGAACTAAAAGTATGCGATACTCATAGTCTTTTTATTATTTAGCCTTAATATAAAGTGATGGTTGTTAAACTAAAACTAATCTACTTACTAAGCTAAGACGCAAAGACAAAAAGAATGCATTTAGGAAATAACTTTTGGAAAAACTCAGTTGACACAAGCGATACCCTTAGGAAAAATCCACCTAGACTTCACTTGTTATTTAGCCTTGAACCATATGATTTATTTACTTAGTTTGATCCGTGAGACTCCCTAACGTATATTAAACCCTCTCTCGAGGTGAATAACGTCTTACCCTAGGTTAATTAGTGGAACTCTCGTTCGCTTATAATAACCCCCTAGAATAGCAGTAAATCGATCTGTGGACTCCCATATTAGGTTTCACCCTAATCTGGCAAAATCTCGTCACCCTATCTCTAGGCGTGCGATTCAACCCCGTTAATTATGTTGGATCTACTCTTAGGCAGGGTCTATTCCTCCTCCACCTAAGCACATTAGATTTGGATTAAGTTCACACAATTAAGAACAAACTAAGTTATTATCATATAATTGAAAAATCAAATAGCAAGATTCATCATATGTTTCATCCCCTTCGGGTATTAGAAGGTTTAGTTCATAACAATAAAGGAAAACATCTCAAGAGAAAAGATAACACAAAACATAAGAAATCCCTAAAACCCCCTAAAGGAATTGAAGAGGAGATCCTCCGTCTTGAGTAGAATTCCGACTTCTTGAGATGGATCAACTGGCTATCTTCGAGTGATTCCCACAAATCTGACCTTTCCGGCTTGGCTTTTTAGCCTAGCTTTCCGCCCCCTTTTCAGCTGGTACTTAGGGTGTATTTATAGGCTTTTGAAATACGTTTGTTTCTCCCTAAGTATCCTTTCCCGAATGAAATTCCTCTTCTCGACGGTAGAGGCACGGCCATGGCACACGCCCGTGTAAATCGTGGCAAGGCCGTGTTCGACATTGTTGAATGAGGCACGGCCGTGTAAGTCGCGGTCAAGGCCGTGTTCTAGTAGGAATGGTGGCACGGCCGTGTGGCTTGGAGTCTAGGCCGTGTCGATTTCGTGGCTTGGCCCAACTTGGTTCATTTTAAGCCCATTTCTCGTTATTTTCGTCATCGGGTGCTTTCCTGAGTATAAGACATGAAAAGAAAGGATTAAGAGCACCTTTTTACATAAATTGGGGCTTAAATCATCCAAAAGCATACTAAATGTGGGCTTAGAATATGTTACTTTTACGGTTTATCAAATATCCCCACACTTACGCTTTTACTTGTCCTCAAGCAAAATTCTCAACTTACAATTAAAACGAACTTCCTGTAATTCATAATTCCTATTGATAGTGTCTCATCATAATTCATAGATAATTTATACATGGATAATTCAATTCAAAGTGTCCCAAAAATTCAAACAGTATAAGTCATAGATTCTGTAGCACTAAACATAGGTGTTTCCCTTCATCTAAATAATTACCTCTGATTCAGAATCGACAAGGATTGACATCTGCATAAAAGATTCGCTTAAATCACTCAAAGTGTTTAAGGTTCAAAATTTAGGCGCTCAAAAGTCAAACATGAAGAGTTAATCCCATAGGCTTGCATGAAAATCAAATCTCCACCACTGAAATATGAGATGAAACACAAATCAAAAGGTCTTTGTTAGGGTTGTAACGGGGCTAGGGTTAAGGTGTGGAGTAAGGCTGAATTAGAGGGTTAGAATCGAGATTGAATTAACAAATTACCCTAACTAAGAACTAATGAACTAATAATAATAAATACATCAATTGAAAACTAATAATACTAATAATACGAGCTTCTTCTTCAATATTTGGAATCCAAACGTATAAGCTCATTTAATCACAACTAATAATGAATAATGGATATACTTCGTTTTTTTTAAGAACAAACTAAAAATACATAACTAAAATAGAAAACATAGTTAGGCTATTAATCAAATCAAATCTCGATATAAGGGTAGTCAAAAGGAATGGTGATAACAAAAACAAAGGGGTTCTGGGTTAATATCAGTGGGTGAGTCAAAATAGGGTTGTTAGGATTAAAAGGGGTTCACTAGGGGTTAATTGTGAAGGTAGGCTTTTTATGGAGTAAGTGGGTTAGATCCTAGGTGCCTTTATCATCTCTGGGTTTCAAATAAAAAAAATGTGGTCTCGACATGTATAATCGATGCAAGTTCTAGAATAACAAATCAGTGTTGACATACTCATAATCAATAAAGTGAGCAAGAAAAAGAATTTATGCTCTATAAGGCTCAAAAACTCACAAAAATTATGGGTATTTTGATGTCAACCTCGTAAATTTCAAACTTCAAAGTAATATTTAAACTCAGTTCGACAACCTAGAAAATTTTTAATTTCTGAAAAATAGACTTATCATGCTTGATTCTCTAGTATTCTTCAAATTTAATTATCAATGCACAATTATCAATGACTTAATCTAAAACATATCAATAAAAATCATAAATCATCAGAAATTTCATCCTAATTAGTAATATGAGTAATTTACTTTCAAACAAGACTAAATTCAAGGTTTTTGTTAGGTATCTTCTTAGGTTGTTCACCCCCCACACTTAAGATGTACATTGCCCTCAATGTACAAAGATATATAATGACAATTAGTATGTAAAATCAAAAGAGAGGGGAGAGAGTGACACTTCCTAAATTAGATGATTTCCTAGAGTTGGCAGTGGTCGTGGTGAAAGATAAGTTGAGGGCTCATTTTTGGATGTGGTGGATGCTCACGAGTTCTGCGCTAGATGAAGAAATTGGGGAACTCGTGGAGTATTAGCCAAGATCTATTAAGAAAAATTTAAAATAAACTAAATATATAATTAAAGAAAAGAAAAGTAAAGAAAGAGGAAACAAAAATGTAAACGAAATAAACCTAAAAGATAAAGGGGCTTGAGAATCCTTATTGGTGTATGGTTCGTGAGGTGAATGTGACTTCTACGGCCACGGAGGTGCTAGCGGTGGCGGAAGTGGCGTGATTCCTAAGCAGCCATTAGCTCCTAAGTCAAAGAAACTAAGATAGAGTAAGATAATTTAAGCGGAAGAGAAGTGTAGATAAGGAAACTTAAGCAGAAGAGAAAAATGAAATAAAAACTAAATGGCCTCGAATATTCTAGGCTTGTTGTTCAAATGAAGCTGCCGGTATGAACTCATGTGAATTGGTCTCCTTTGGGGAGATTGGCCTCTTACGCTTCTTTTCCATGGATATGATTTTAATGTAGCTCAAGAGTCTAAGGATTTATTAGGAAAAAGAAAAAGGAAAGAGAAAGGAAAGGAAGGAAGAAGGAAAGAGGAAAGAAGTGGGTTAATAAGAGGAAGGAGTAGGGTATGGTGTTTAAATAAACTTTCAGGTCTGGCAGTTTTCCCACGCCCGTGGGTTGAGGGTGTGTCGATTCACACAGCCGCCTTGCACGGTCGTGGTCTAGGACGTGTTGGTTCCCCACGCTCGTGTCTAGCCTGTGTTCAACAAGTCAGTATATTGGCACGGTTATCCGGCACGGGCGTGTGTAGCCCGTGGTTGGTAAGTCAGTAGCTTCACACAGTCGTAGAGCACGGCCGTGTCACTTTGTTTGCGTGCGTGGGAGAGTGGTTGAGTCTGTGATTGCCGAAATTAGTTCATTCGACATACCGGTCCGCCATGTTAGTACCAAGATTCTTGAGGTACACACGGCCACGGCCACGGCCGTGTGCAAGGTCGTGTGTCCTTGAATTCTGCACCCCTTGTTAGTTTATATCTGTATTCAGAAAGAAGAGAAGAGAAGAAAAATAAATTTAAACAAAATATGAGAATAAATTATGTTAGTGCTCGGGTTGCCTCCCGAGAAGCGCTCGTTTATAGTCTTAAGCTAGACTCTCCTCCCGTTTGCTTTGTCAGGGTGGTTTGAGGAGTTGGAAGTCCTTCCTCATGCTATCATTTGCGTCTTCATGAAAAAAATTAAGTCGAGATGTGTTTATAGTAAAAGTACCAAAAATAGGATTACTTACCTCGACTGCTCCGTGTGGAAAAACACTGGTTACCCTAAAAGATATTTCTTTGTTTGTGCTAGGGTTCGGAGGAGATATTCGAGGGTCTGCTTCGTCTAACAGTACCTTGTCCCCTATTTTGAAGTGGTTTGTTGTTTCTATTAGCTCTTCTGGGGGCTCTTTCGAATTTTCCTCGTGTGGTTCTGGTTCTTCGTCGTATATCCCTAATTTCTCCTTGAAATGTGTCTTCCACTCGTCTAGATCATCGAACTGAATCCCTCGATGTTGGTTTGAGGTTTAGGATCGGGTTTAGTTGTATTCTTTTGTGATGCTTCCTGAAAATAAGAGTTAACCGAATGGTTATTAGTAGAATTTACGTTCTCACCTTGATTACTCGATGTTCTAGCCAAATCGAGAGCCTTGATGGTGACTATCTCATTACCTACGCAAAGTATGAGTTCTCCTGCATCAACATCAATTTTAGTCCTGGCAGTGGCTAAAAAGGGTCTTCCTAAAATTAGGGGGATCGAATTATCCTCATCCATGTCTAAGATAACAAAATCTACTGGGAAAATGAATCTGTCAAGTTTTACAAGAACATCTTCGATAATACCCCTAGGAATTCTAACAGTTTTATCAGCTAATTGAATGCTCATCCTAGTTTGTTTGGGTTTCCCTAGACCTAATTGTTTAAACAATTTATAAGGCATGACCTTTATGCTTGCCCCTAAATCAGCTAACGCATTATCAACAGTTAGTCTACCAATTAAACATGGAATTGTAAAACTCCCTGGATCTTTTAATTTCTGTGGTAGCTTATTTTGCAAGATTGCTGAGCACTTTGCGTTGAGTTCCACATGCGAATCTTCGTCTAGTTTCCGCTTGTTTGTCAGAAGCTTCTTTAAGAATTTCCTAGAATCAGGCATCTGCGAAAGAGCTTCGAGGAGTAGTAAGTTAATGTGTAATTTCTTTAAAAGTTTAAGAAACTTATCGAACTGTTCCTCTGTGTCGTCTCTCTTCAATGCTTCAGGATAAGGTATGCGAGGTTGGTATGCTTTGATTATTGGTTTTGGCTTGTCTTGTGTTATCTCAACTTTACCTTTTTCTACCTCGTTTCCTTGTGTTGAGATGGATTCATCTACCCTTGTATTCTCTTGAGCTGTTATGGCTTGGATCTGCTCTTTAGGATTAATTTCAGTGTTACTTGGTAGATGCCCTTGCGGTCGTTCGGATAATAGCTTTGCAATTTCTCCGATCGATCGGGTAATTTCCCCGATTGCCTTTGTAAGTCCTCCAACTTGGTTCTCGATCGTTTTGATCGATGTTTGTTGGTTGTTGAGCGCTACCTCATTTTTTTGGAGACGGGGCTACGTGGATGCTATGACTTTGTTCAACGTCTCTTCAAGACTCCGCTTCTTTCCTGTGGATAGGGTGATTTTGGAAATTTTGAGGAGGTTGTTGTCTTTGATTTCCTTGATTTCCTTGTCCTCCCACGAAAAATTTGGGTGGTTCCTCCAACACGGATTATAATTATTACTATATGGGTTATTATTAGATCTCGAAATTGTTACCTATATAGTTCATCTGTTCGCTCTCTGTGTCCGGTTGGTAGGGTGGGTACTCGGGATTTGCCACTTGTTCCACTCGCCGTGATCGCATCACCTGGATTTACCTACGAAGAACAGAAACTATAAATCTTTTTATTCATCAACTCTACCTGATTTGATAGCATGGTTATCTGCGTCGAGGTTGTAAACTCTGGTTGTTTTTGGCCTTGTTCTTGTAACTTGCCAGCGATAGTTGTTCGGTGACATCTCTTCAATAAACTCGTCGTAGGTTGCCTCAGAGTCTTATTATTGAGGGTTCCACCGGTGGCTGAATCAATTAATTTCCGCGTTGAAGGATTCACACCGTTGTAAAAAGTTTAGACTTGGAGCCACAATGGTAATCCGTGGTGTGGGCATCTCCTCAAGAGATCTTTGTATCTCTCCTATGCGTCGTATAATGTTTCTAAATCCATCTACACAAAAGAAGAGATATCATTCCGTAATTTGGCCGTTTTGGCCGGTGGGAAATATTTTAATAGAAATATTTCGGTCATTTGTTCCCATGTAGTGATTGACCCTCGTGGTAACGAGTTTAACCACTGTTTAGCTTTATTCCTTAATGAAAAGGGATATAACCGAAGACGTATGGCATCATCAGAAACACCATTTATTTTGAAGGTATCACAGAACTCTAAAAAGTTAGCTATATGAGTGTTTGGATCTTCGTCCTGCAAACCATCAAATTGAAAAAATTGTTGAATCATTTGAATAGTGTTAGGCTTTAATTCAAAATTATTAGCAGCTATAGCAGGCCTAAAATTACTCGATTCTGCCCCTGTTAAATGAGGTTTAGTATAATCATACATAGTACGAGGAGCATTCTGATCCGCCACATCGTTTTGTGGTGGTGGATTATTTTCGTCCATCCCTTCAATAGGATTGGATCGGTCTTCTCGCTCTCCTTGGTAATTTAGGGCTCGCCTAATTTCTCTACGATTTCTTCGAGCGGTAGCTTCAATATCACTGTCGTATTCTAAAGGTCCTCTCGGGTTCCTTCTAGTCATAAACTAGAGGTACCTGCTAGGAAAAGAAAGAAAGAAAATTTAGCAAATTTTAAATTAAAACTAAAACTAAAATTAAATTACGAAAAATAAAAATAAAAATAGTGGCTAAAGTAATAAAAATAAAGTTTTCTTAATATTTTAGTTCCCCGGCAACGACGCCAAAAACTTGATCATTTGTAAATCGAGTTTTAAAATTTATAAAAGAATGATCGAACACGAAACTAACTCGACAACGATCGAGGCAAGTGCACCTATCGAACGAAAGAGTATAGCTTAGGCAAGACCAGGATTATCTAACCCAAAGGAACTAAAAGTACTAATACTCACCATATTTTTATTATTTAGCCTTAATATAAAGTGATGGTTGTTAAACTAAAACTAATCTACTTACTAAGCTAAGACGCAAAGACAAAAAGAATGAATTCGGGAAATAACTTTTGGAAAAACTCAGTTGACTCAAGCGATACCCTTAGGAAAAATCCACCTAGACTTCACTTGTTATTTAACCTTGAACCATATGATTTATTTACTTAGTTTGATCCGTGAGACTCCCTAACGTATATTAAACCCTCTCTTGAGGCGAATAACGTCTAACCCTAGGTTAATTAGTGGAACTCTCGTTCGCTTATAATAACCCCTAGAATAGCGAAGAAATCGATCTGTGGACTCCCATTTTAGGTTTCACCCTAATTCGGCAAAATCTCGTCACCCTATCTCTAGGCGTGCGATCAACTCCGCTTAATTATGTTGGATCTACTCTTAGGCATGGTCTATTCCTCCTCCACCTAAGCATATTAGATTTGGATTAAGTTCACACAATTAAGAACAAACTAAGTTATTATCATATAATTCAAAAATCAAATAGCAAGATTCATCATAGGTTTCATCCCCTTCGGTATCCCGAAGGTTTAGTTCATAACAATAAAGGAAAACATCTCAAGAGAAAAGATAACACAAAACATAAGAAATCCCTAAAACCCCCTGAAGGAATTGAAGAGGAGATCCTCCGTCTTGAGTAGAATTCTGGCTTCTTGAGATGGATCAACTGGCTATCTTTGAGTGATTCCCACAAATCTGACCTTTCCGGCTTGGCTTTTTAGCCTAGCTTTCCGCCCCCTTTTCAGCTGGTACCTAGGGTGTATTTATAGGCTTTTGAAATACGTTTCTTTCTCCCTAAGTATCCTTTCCCGAATGAAATTCCTCTTCTCCACGGCAGAGGCACGACCATGGCACACGCCCGTGTAAATCGTGGCCAGGCCGTGTTTGACATTGTTGAATGAGGTACGGCCATGTAAGTCGCGGTCAAGGCCGTGTTCTAGTAGGAATGGTGGCACGACCGTGTGGCTTGGAGTCCAGGCCGTGTCGATTTCATGGCTTGGCCCAACTTGGTCCGTTTTAAGCCCGTTTCACGTTCTTTTTGTCATCAGGTGCTTTCCTGAGTATAAGACATGAAAAGAAAGGATTAAGAGCACCTTTTTACATAAATTGGGGCTTAAATCATCCAAAAGCATACTAAATGTGGGCTTAGAATATGTTACTTTTACGGTTTATGAATTACCATGATTTCTGTCATGTCTGCTCAGAAATGCTTGAGGAAAGGATGTGAAGCTTATCTTGCTTTTGTGTTGAATACTAAAGATCCAGAGTTAAAAATTGAATCAGTGGCTGTGGTAAGTGAGTTTCCTGGTGTGTTTCCGGAAGAACTACCAGGTTTGCCTCCTATCAGAGAAGTTGAGTTTGGTATTGAATTAATTCCAGGTACCACACCTATTTCTATTGCTCCTTATAGAATGGCTTCGATAGAATTGAAAGAATTGAAAGCTCAGTTACAGGAATTAACTAATAAAGGCTTTGCAAGACCTAGTTGTTCACCATGGGTGCACCAGTGTTATTTGTGAAAAAAGAAGGACGGTTCCATGAGATTGTGCATAGACTATCGACAGCTTAACAAGGTAACCATCAAGAACAAATATCCACTGCCTAGAATAGATGATTTGCTTGATCAATTGAAGGGAGCCACTATGTTCTCTAAGATAGATTTGAGATCCGAATATTATCAGTTGCGAGTTAAAGAGTCAGATGTTCCGAAGACTGCTTTCTGAACTAGGTATGGTCACTATAAGTTTCTTGTGATGCCATTTGGCTTAACTAATGCTCCCGACATTTTCATGGATTTAATGAACTGAATTTTAAGACCTTACTTGGATAAGTTTGTAGTTGTGTTCATTGATGACATCTTGATTTATTCTCATGATGAGACTGAGCATGCAGAGCATTTGAGAACAGTTTTACAGACTTTGAGAGATAATCAGCTTTATCCCAAGTTCAGAAAAAGTGAGTTCTGGTTACAGAAAGTCCATTTTCTTGGACATATTGTCTCAAGTAAAGGTATTAGAGTTGATCCGAGCAAGATTTCAGCCATTGTTGATTGGAAGCCTCCCAGGAATGTATCAGAGGTCAGAAGTTTTCTTGGTCTTGCTGGTTATTATAGACGATTTGTAGAGGGATTTTCCATGATAGCTACTCCATTGACAAGATTGCTACGAGAGAAAGTGTGTCAAGTTTGAATGGATTGAGAAGTGTCGTGAGTTTCGACAAGTTAAAGGCATTGTTGATCAAGCTCTGTCTTAGTACAAACGAGCAGGGTAAAGAGTTTGTGATTTACAGTGATGCATCCTTGAACGGACTAGGCTGTGTACTTATGCAGGAAGGAAGGGTAATTGCTTATGCCTCTAGATAGTTAAAGCTGTAACACCCCAAACCGAGTCCGAGACCAAGACTGGATACGAGACATTACCATGCTTGAACTCACTTAAACATGTACTTACAGGCTATAAAATTTTGTTCCGAATTAAAAACTTCTCTTTCTCAGTCTATTCATACCTTTCATGAGCCTACGAGGCCTTAAACACTTATCTAAAAACTTTCGGAACTTATTCAGAAACTTTTCTTTAGAGCAGGTCACACGCCCATGTTGTATGGGACACGCCCGTGCACCCCTAAAACATGCCCGTGTCTTTCACCCGTGGTGGATACTGGCAAAATACACACGGCCTGGACACGCCCGTGGCCCCAAACCATGCCTAAAACCCCAGCATTCTGCCAATGCCCCACGGCCAAGGCACACGCCCGTGCTTACCACCCGTGGTGCACACTGACTACCTTAACACGGCTTAGAGTCTAGACACACGCCCGTGTGACTAGTCCGTGGTCTATTCTGACTTAAGATACAATGGTGCAGGGTGCACACGGCCTAGACACACGCCCGTGTGTCCATCCGTGTGGGCACTTAGAGGCTATTTACCAAGCCAATTGCCACCCTAAAATTAAGACCAAACCCAAGCTCAATTCAGCAACTCAAGTATTACATCTTTCATGAAGAATACAACATGCTTCATTGATATCAATAACATACATACTTAGTCAATCTTGGCCAATCACTTAGCCATTTACAAAAGAATAATAAACTTGATAGCCCATACTTTTTCCATTTCTAAGACATATACTCAAAATGAAATGTTTCCTATACATGCCATACTTAATATAATTTCAACTTGGCTATACCAAAATAAGGATTGACAGTGTGCTTCGAGCTCCGACTTCAACGATCCACAAGTTAGCTTGGCGGGACTACATAGAAAGAAAGAATAAAAGACGTAAGCATTTAGCTTAGTAAGTTTGCATAATGCTCATAGCAACATACTTGCTTAATATAAACCATTTGACATCAACAATGGTATCATAAATTTCAGCTATAAAGCTTACTTACTCATACTTGATTCTTACATATCTCATGAAACTTACTAGTCTCATACTTTAGAGGTAAACAAGGTACACAGATCACTTGATCACATTGATCAAAGCATACTTTAACATAATAATCATAATCTCTGATTCATCATTCATAACATGAATAATACTCATTTTAAACTTGATAATAACTTTGCTTACTCAACTTTCTTGCTATCTCATTTTAACTTTACTCATTTTCCCGATGAATTTCTGCGAATAACCGAGGATACTAAATCTCTTCCCACGAACTTGATGCCAAAGCCATATCCTAGATACGGTATTACATGGAATATCTCATCTTGGTTTTGAGGCCATGTCTTGACATGGAATTATACGAAGTCTTTCTTGTTCTCACCAATGCCATGCCTTGGCTTGGACTTACATGGGATCTCTTTCTCTTGATAGCTTTTCAATGCCAAGCTTGCCTTGGACTTACATGATATCTGTTCAATGCCAAGCTTGCCTTGGACTTACATGATAACTTGTTCAATGCCAAGCTTGCCTTGGACTTGGACTTACATGATATCTGTTCAATGCCAAGCTTGCCTTAGACTTACATGATAACTTGTTCAATGCCAAGCTTGCCTTGGACTTACATGATAACTTGTTCAATGCCAAGCTTGCCTTGGACTTACATGATATCTCTGCTTGATTGCCGATGCCATGCCTTGGCTTGGTCTTATACGGGCTTTCTTATCTCATGTGGTAGATCGAGTATCCTGGGAAATTCATCTTCAATCGGGGCTTGCTCATACTTAATCTCATTGATTTCTTTATTTAGCAAAACATTAAGCATTCCATGATAATAATGTACATTATACTAAGCAATTCAATGATAGAAATCATAAAGCATAGAAATCATACAAACTTACCTCGATATACAAAATGTATGTAGATATGCAATTTAGTCCTCGACTTTGTTCTTGCCTCGGTTTCGATCCGGGCTTTATTTTTCTTGATCTATTATCATAAATAGATCATTTAATACTCACATTGACTAAATTGACTCATTACTCATACTTTGGCAAAATTATTATTTTGCCCCTATACTTTCTCATATTTACACTTTTGCCCCTAGGCTCGTAAAAATGATTTTCATTCAACTTTCTTAAACTTCATGCTTAGCTGATTCATTTTCTCCACTACAATAATCATCAATTCACACTATTTCTAGTATGTATGACCAATTTTCATAACTATTACAAAATGGTCCATACTATCATTTTTCATGAAATTCTCTTAGAAAAAAGATGTTTATCTAACATCAAACTCTCATAAACTTCCATAAAACATCATTTAACACGCATGTCATTCATGGGTAGATTTTTGAACATGCATCTTAGCTCATTTTATAGCTAAAAATATTTAATTCATAATACGAGAACTTCAAAAATACGAAGAATATTAAAAACGGGGCTAAAATGAACTTACTAGCAAGCTTGAAAAAATGAAGAACCCTTGCTATGGAGTCTCCAAATTTTCGGCAATGGGAGGAAGAAGATGAATAGATTTTTATCATCTTTTTCCTATTTTAATCATATATTAGACAAATGACCAGAATGCCATTCTCTTAAAAATTTTCCATTTTACCAACTCATGACCAATTTTGTCCAAAAATTATATTTTTGGAAAATTGCTATTTAAGGACTTCTAATTATTATTCTAAAGCTATTTCATACAAAAAGCTTCTAGAAACTCATATTTTGCATCTTTTGCAATTTAGTCCTATTTGATCATTCCATGTCAATTTCACAAAATTTCTACATGGAACTTTAATACTATCATGCAAACATGTCATAAACCTTAAGAACTCAATTTACTAACTCAGATTTGTTGTCTCGCACCACTATTCCAACTAGGCCCCGAATCGGGATGTTACAATTCTCCCCCTCTTAGGAATTTTTCGTCTTGAAAATCTTACCAAAGAAACGAGTTTGGATCTTTGGTTCCTCATGATTTCTTACTGGTTCCCACGTAGCTTCTTCTATTCCATGTCTTTGCCACAATACTTTTACCAGGGCAATACTTTTATTCCTTAGCTGCTTGACTTCCTGAGCTAAAATCTTAACTCGTTCTTCACCATAAGTCATGTTGGGATGAATCTCTATCTCTGATGGGGTAATTACATGTGAAGGATCGATCGGTAGCGTCTCAACATTGACACGTGAAACACATCATGTATTTTTTCTAACTTTGATGGCAGAGCCAATCTATAAGCTACCGGCCCAACTTTCTCGGTAATCTCAAACAGTCCAATAAAACGTGGACTCAACTTGCCTTTCCGACCAAATCTGAGAACTTTTCTCCATGGTGACACTTTCAAGAAAACTTTATCTCCGACTTGATACTCTATCTCTTTTCTTTTTAAGTCCGAATAGGACTTACATCTGCTTGATGCTGACTTTTAAACATTCTCGTATCATTTTCACTTTCTCTTGACTTCTCTAACCAAATCAACCCCTTGAATTTGGTTTTCCTTGAGTTCATCCAAAATAAAGCGTTCTGCACTTTCGCCCATATAGAGCCTCATAAGGCGCCATCTTTAAACTCGACTGAAAACTATTATTGTAGGCAAATTCTATCAATGGGAGAAACTTTTCCCAACTGCCTTGAAATTCTAAAATACAACATTTGAGCATATCCTCGAGTACTTGAATTAGCCTCTCTGACTTACCATCAGTTTGAGGATGAAAAGCTGTGCTAAAACTCAATCTTGTACCCAAAGCTTCTTGCAGCTTCTTCCAAAATCTGGATGTGAATCTCGGATCTCTATCCGATATAATCGATAAGGGAACTCCGTGAAGCCTTACTATTTCTGAAACATACAAGTTTTCTAACATGTCGAGTGAGTAATCAACTCGTACAGGTACAAAATGGGCTGACTTCGTGAGTCTATCCACTACAACCCATATAGCATCCTTCTTGCTGGGTGACAACGGTAAACCCGTTACAAAATCCATGGTGATACGGTCCCCAATACTGTTGCTTCAAATCATTATACATCTTTTTACTTCCCGGATGTACAGACAAACATCCGTTATGTGCTTCATACAAAATTTTCTAAATAAGCTCCTCTTTTCTCGGTACACAAACTCTATCTTTAAACATCAAATATCCATCGGAATTAATCTGAAAGTCAGATCCAACATCGGATTCGCACTAAGCTCTCTTGACTTGCAATTCACTATCTTCTTTCTGAGCTTCCAAGATCTCGTGAAGAAACATTGGTCTAGCTCTCAGCTCAGCTAAAATAGAACCATCATCGGATAAAGATATCCTTGAATTCAATGCTCTTAATACAAATAGGGACTTTCTGCTTAAAGCATCGGCGACCACATTCGCCTTTCCTGGATGGTAGTCAATGACCAATTCATAGTCTTTTATCAATTCAAACCATCTCCGTTGCCTTAAGTTCAACTCTTTCTGCATCATCAAGTACTTCAGACTTTTGTGATCAGTAAAAATCTGACATTTTTCACCATATAAATGGTGTCTCCAAATCTTCAAAGCGAAGACTATGGTAGCCAACTCTAAATCATGCGTCGAATAATTCTTCTCATGAGGCTTCAACTGTCTTGAGGCATAAGCAATCACCTTGCCTTCTTGCATAAGTACATAGCCTAATCCATTTAAGGATGCATCGCTGTAAATTATAAACTCTTTCCCTGACTCGGGTTGTACTAAAACTGGAGCTTCTGTCAACATTGCTTTCAACTTCTCGAAACTTTGTTGGCATCGTCATCCACTCAAACTTCACATTTTTCTCAGAACAATTTAGTCATCGGGGTTGCAATCATGGAAAACCCCTTGATGAATAAATCTGTAATAGCTTGACTAGGCCTAGAAAACTTCTAATCTCAAAGATGTTCTTGGTGGCTTCCATCCATTATATTTGAGATCTTACTTGGATCTACTCGGACTCCATCTCTCGAGACAATATGTCCAAGAAATCCTACTTCCTTGAGCCAAAATCCACTTTTACTGAATTTGGCATACAATTGATTTTCTCGAAGAGTCTGTAAAACTATCCGTAGATGTTCACCATGCTCATTCTCATCTCGGGAATAAATCAGTATGTCATCAATAAAAACGACTACAAACTTGTCGAGGTATGGTCTAAAGATGCGGTTCATTAAGTCCATGAATACCGCGAGAGCATTGATCAACCTAAAGGGCATGACTAAAAATTCATAATGCCCATACCTTGTTCGAAATGCGGTCTTGGATACATCTGAATCCTTCACTCTCAGCTGGTAATACCCTGATCTCAATTCTATTTTGGAGAACACAGTGGCTCCTTTTAATTGATCGAATAAATCATCGATCCTAGGCAATGGGTACTTGTTCTCATCGTCACTTTATTAAGTCGACGGTAATCTATGCACAATCTCATGGTGCCATCTTTCTTTTCACAAATAAAACCGAGCACCCCATGGCGAACAACTTGATCTTGCAAAGCCTTTGTCTCACAACTCTTGCAAGCTGTGACTTTAGCTCTTTCAACTCTATTGGAGCCATTTCAGTAGGAGTAATAGATATCGCATGCATCACAGGGAGCTAGCTCAATATTGAACTCAACCTCTCTAAGCGGTGGTAGTCCGGCAATTCCTCGGGAAAAACATCCGGTACTCACATACTATCAAGACTCGACTCAATCTTTAACTCTGTTTCTTTATCATTCATCACAAAGGCCAAAAATGCCTCATACCCCTTTCTTATATATCTCTGCGCCATCATATGATAAATCATCACCGGTGATTCACTTCATTCATCTGATTCTACATGAAGAGTATCCCCATTCTCACATCTCATCTCAATGTATTTCTTCCCATAATTAACTATTACATCATGGGCGATCAACGAGTCCATACCAAGAATGAGGTCGAACTCATCGAATGGTAGCAACATAAGATTTGCTTTAAAGCAATGACCTCTAATCATTAATGGGCAATCTTTACATACTTTATCAACTAACACACTCTTGCCTAAAGGATTAGACACTTTAATCATAAATTTCAGCAGAATCCATAGGCATACTCAAACCGGACACTAATTTCATGCAAATATAAGAGTGTGTGGATCCGGGATCTATTAAAGCAATAACTTTGATATCAAAAAGAGAAAAGGTACCCGTAATAACATCATGAGAAGATGCCTCTTCGCGAGCGCGAATGGCATAAGTCCTGCAGCGCGCTCTACCCTCGGTCTCGCGGCTGCTCTCGAGGGTTACCTCTTCCACTTGCCCCACTTCCCGGGTTTCTCTGCGGTCTTCCTCTCCACCATACTCCCGGATCTCGGGTTACGAGTTCTCTCTTCTTTCATCATCTCTCGACAATCTTTTATATAGTGGTCTTAGGAACCACATCTAAAGCATGCATTTTCATGTTCTCGGCATTATCCAAGATGACGTTTGCCACATTGTGGGAATTCGGTCATCAAATCTAATATTCCCAACACTTGCAAATCAAGTAGTTCGTGCTTTATTCCCCGAATATTGCTTACTCTTGTCTTTCCTTGAAAACCCAGTGGAAGTAGCCGATCGGGTAGGGAAATCTCTTAACTTCTTGGATGAAGATTGGAATGACTTAATCCACTGTCTCTTCCTAGAGTCACGAGACTCCACTTCAGACTTTCTTTTCTCTTTTACTAATTCCTCGGCTTTACAAGCCCTCTCTACTAGCACAACAAATTCCTTTAGTTCTAGGACAAGCAATAAATGATTTGATGTCCTCATTCAACTCGTCTTCAAATCTTTTACTCATGATGGCCTCGGTGGACACGCATTCGCGCGCGGCATTTACTTCGAGTCGTACAAACTCACGTTCATAGTCGATCCACCGACATCTTGCCTGCTTTTGATTCTAGGAATTCCTTCCTTTCTCGGTCTACAAACCTTTGAGTGATATACTTTTTCTTGAACTCTTCTTGGAAAATTTCCCATGTGATCTTTTCCCTCGGTACCATTGACACAAGGGTGTTCCACCGATGATAAGCTGAGTCTCTTAAGAGAGAAACTACACACTTCATGCATTCCTCGGTGTGCATGATAACTCATTAAATACTACGATAGTATTTTCTTTTTCTATCCGTAACTCAACCTTTTAGGATGATCATCTTTTCTAGCCTGCAATTCTTCTCGCCCCATGTTTCCTAATCCTATCAACCGGAGGCTTCTCTCCTCTTACCACCTCTACCGCTTGAGGGGCTACCGGGATAGGTTGAGGAATAGGTGGGGGTGGAGGGGTTGGGCATTCGGGTCGTCTGCACGAATGAACTCGTATACCATGTATTCATCATATGGAGGAAGGCTTCTCTAGCCTCTTCTCCTCCTTCTTGACTCACCGTAGTGGGTCTATTCTCATGCTCGTTCGCTAAGACCGTCCCTTCAATGGGAGTCGAGCGCATTACTTTCTCACGTCATCCGCCACACTCTATCGGGATCCATTTACTAAATGTATAAACAAAATTTAAGTAAATCGAGTCGTCACACTATCATTATAAAAACATTCTTATGTATGGCATGTATAGCTAGACTCGTGCTCGTGTTACGTTAGTCCTAGAACCGACTAAACCGTAGCTCGATACCACTAATCGTAACACCCCATACCCGAAGTCCGAGACCAAGTGCGGATACGAGACATTACCATGCTTGAACTCACTTAAGCTTGTACTTACGGGCTATAAAATTTTGTTCGAATTAAAAACTTCTCTTTCTCGGTCTATTCATACCTTTCATGAGCCCACGAGGCCTTAAACACTTATCTAAAAACTTTCAAACTTATTCGAAACTTTTCTTTAGAGCGGGGTTACATGCCCATGTTGTATGGGACACGCCCGTGCACCCCTAAAACATGCCGTGTCTTTCACCCGGTGGTGGATATCGCAAAATACACACACTGGACATGCCCGTAGCCCCAAACTGCGTGCCTAAAACCCCAAAGATTCGCCAATGCCCCACGGCCAGAGGCACACGCGTGCTTACCACCCGTGGTGCACACCGACTACCTTAGCACGGCCTAGAGTCTAGACACACGCCCCGTGACTAGTCCGTGGTCTATTCTCGACTTAAGATACAATGGTGTGCAGTGCACACGGCCAGACACACGCCCTTGTGTCCATCGTGTAAGGCGATTAGAGGCTATTTACCAAGCCAATTACCACCCCGAAATTAAGACCAAACTCAAGCTCAATTCAGCAACTCAAGTATTACATCTTTCATGAACAATACAACATGCTTCATTGATATCAATAACATACATACTTAGTCAATCTTGGCCAATCACTTAGCCATTTACAAAAGAATAATAAACTTGATAGCCCATACTTTTGCCCTTTCTAAGACATATACTCAAAATGAAATGTTTCTTATACATGCCATACTTAATATAATTTCAACTTGGCTATACCAAAATAAGGATTGATATTGTTCTTCGAGCTCCGACTTCAACGATCCACAAGTTAGCTTGGCGGGACTACCTAGAAAGAAAGAATAAAAGACGTAAGCATTTAGCTTAGTAAGTTTGCATAATGCTCATAGCAACATACTTGCTTAATATAAACCATTTGACATCAACAATGGTATCATAAATTTCAGCTATAAAGCTTACTTACTCATACTTGATTCTTACATATCTCATGAAACTTACTAGTCTCATACTTGAGAGGTAAACAAGGTACCTGTATCACTTGATCACATTGATCAAAGATACTTTAACATAATAATCATAATCTCTACGATTCATCATTCATAACATGAATAATACTCATTTTCAACTTGATAATAACTTTGCTTACTCAACTTTCTTGCTATCTCATTTTAACTTTACTCATTTGCCCGATGAATTTCTGCGAATAACCGAGGATACTAAATCTCTTCCCACGAACTTGATGCCAAAGCCATATCCTAGATACGGTCTTACATGGAATATCTCATCTTGGTTTCGAGGCCATGTCTTGACATGGACTGATACAATGTCTTTCTTGTTCTCACCAATGCCATGCCTTGGCTTGGACTTACATGGGATCTCTTTCTCTTGATAGCTTTTCAATGCCAAGCTTGCCTTGGACTTACATGATATCTGTTCAATGCCAAGCTTACCTTGGACTTACATGATAACTTGTTCAATGCCAGGCTTGCCTTGGACTTACATGATATCTGTTCAATGCCAAGCTTGCCTTGGACTTACATGATAACTTGTTCAATGACAAGCTTGCCTTGGACTTACATGATAACTTGTTCAATGCCAAGCTTGCCTTGGACTTACATGATATCTCTGCTTGATTGCCGATGCCATGCCTTGGCTTGGTCTTATACGGACTTTCTTATCTCATGTGGTAGATCGAGTATCCTGGGAAATTCATCTTCAATCGGGACTTGCTCATACTTAATCTCATTGATTTCTTTGTTTAGCAAAACATTAAGCATTCCATGATAATAATGTACATTATACTAAGCAATTCAATGATAGAAATCATAAAGCTTAGAAATCATACAAACTTACCTCGATATACAAAATGTATGTAGATATGCAATTTAGTCCTCGACTTTATTCTTGCCTTGGTTTCGATCTGGGCTTCATTTTTCTTGATCTATTATCATAAATAGATCATTTAATACTCACATTGACTAAATTGACTCATTACTCATACTTTGGCAAAATTATTATTTTGCCCCTATACTTTCTCATATTTACACTTTTGCCCCTAGGCTCGTAAAAATGATTTTCATTCAACTTTCTTAAACTTCATGCTTAGCTGATTCATTTTCTCTACTATAACAATCATCAATTCACACTATTTCTCGTATGTATGACCAATTTTCATAACTATTACAAAATGGTCCATACTATCATTTTTCATGAAATTCTCTTAGAAAAAGATGTTTATCTAACATCAAATTCTCATAAACTTCCATAAAACATCATTTAACACCCAAGTCATTCATGGGTAGATTTTTGAACATGCATCTTAGCTCATTTTATAGCTAAAAATAGCTAATTCATAATACGAGAACTTCAAAAATACGAAGAATATTAAAAACGGGGCTAAAATGAACTTACTAGCAAGCTTGAAAAAAATGAAGAACCCTTGCTATGGAGTCTCCAAATTTTCAGCAATGGGAGGAAGAAGATGAATAGATTTTTATCATCTTTTTCCTATTTTAATCATTTATTAGACAAATGACCAAAATGCCCTTCTCTTAAAAATTTTCCATTTTACTAACTCATGACCAATTTTGTCCAAAAATTATATTTTTGGAAAATTTCTATTTAAGGACTTCTAATTATTATTCTAAAGCTATTTCATACAAAAAGCTTCTAGAATCTCATATTTTGCATCTTTTGCAATTTAGTCCTATTTGATCATTCCATGTCAATTTCACAAAATTTCTACATGGAACTTTAATACTATCATGCAAACATGTCATAAACCTTAAGAACTCAATTTACTAACTCAAATTTATGGTCTCGCACCACTATTCTGACTAGGCCCCGAATCGGGATGTTACAAAAGCTACATGAGAAAAATTATTCGACACATGATTTAGAGCTAGCTGCTATTGTATTTGCATTGACAATCTGGATAAATAACTTGTATGGTGAGAAATGCCAAATATTCACTGATCATAAAAGTTTGAAATACTTGATGACTCAGAAAGATCTGAACTTGAGGCAAAGAAGATGGCTAGAGTTGATTAAAGATTATGAGCTAGTGATCGATTATCACCTGGGTAAGGCAAATGTTGTTGCTGATGCTTTGAGTAGAAAATCTTTATTTGCATTAAGAGCTTTGCACACTAGTTTGGCCTTATGAGATGATCGTTCTATCTTAGCTGAGTTGAGAGCTAAACCAATGTTTCTTGAAGAAATTTGTGAAGCTCAAAAGGATGACAGTGAGTTGCAAGCCAAAAGAGTTCAGTGTGAGTCAGGAGTAGAGTCTGATTTTCAGATCTGTTCTGATGGTTGTTTGATATTCAGAGACAGGGTATGTGTACCAAAGAATGATGAGCTTATTCGGAAGGTCTTACAGGAAGCACATAACAGTTCTTTGTCTATTCACCCAGGTAGTACAAAGATGTATAATGATTTGAAGAAAATGTATTGGTGGGCAGGAATGAAAAGAGATATTTCGGAGTTTGTTTCTAGATGCTTGATCTGTCAGCAGGTAAAAGCCAAACATCAAGTACCTTTAGGTTTACTGTAGCCTGTATTAGTTCCCGAGTGGAAATGGGACCGAGTTACTATGGATTTTGTGACAGGATTGCCTTTGACACCGAGAAAGAAAGATGCAGTATGGGTTGTGATTGATAACCTAACAAAGTCACTCATTTTATCCTAGTTTCGTATGGATTATTCACTTGACAAGTTGGCCAAGTTGTATATTTCAGAGATAGTCAGACTACATGGAGTACCGTTATCGATTATCTCAGATAGAGATTCGAGATTTACTTCACGATTTTGGAAGAAATTACAGGAAGCTTTAGGTACAAAGTTGAGTTTTAGTACATGACTTTCCATCCTCGGACCGATGGTCGATGCAGAGAGTTATTCAGGTACTTGAAGATATGCTTAGATGTTGTGTATTGGAATTTCAAGGTAGTTGGGAGAAATATTTGCCGTTAATAGAGTTTGCCTATAATAATAGTTATCAATCGAGTTTGAAGATGGCACCTTGTGAAGCTTTGTATGGACGTAAATGTCGCACACCTTTGTATTGGACAGAGCTTAAGGAAAATCAGATTTACGGGGTTGATCTAGTCAAAGAAATAGAAGAGAAAGTAAAAGTCATCAGAGATTGCTTGAAAGCAGCTTCAGATAGACAGAAATCCTATGCAGATTTGAAAACAAAAGAAATTGAGTTTCAAGTTGGTGATAGGGTATTCTTGAAAGTATCCCCGTGGAAGAAAGTTCTCAGATTTGGCAAGAAAGGCAAACTAAGTCCACGTTTTATTGGGCCGTTTGAGGTGATTGAGAGAGTTGGGCCATTGGCATATCGGTTAGCTTTGCCGACTGAGTTAGAGAAGATTCATGATGTGTTTCATGTGTCTATGCTACGTCGTTATCGTTCAGATTCGTCGCATGTGATTTCACAGACAGAGGCTGAGATTCAGCCAGATATGACTTACAGTGAAGAACCGATAAAAATTCTAGCTCGAGAGGTTAAGCAATTAAGGAACAAAAGTATTGCACTTGTGAAAGTATTATGGAATAGGCATGGGGTAGACGAGGCTACATGGGAGCCCGAAGAGACTATGCGAAAATAGTACCCAAATCTTTTCACAGGTAAGATTTTCGGGGACGAAAATCCCTAAAGGGGGAGAAATGTAACATCTCGAAATAGGGCCTGATCGCTGTAAATCAGAGTTTTAAAATTTATAAAAGAATGATCGAACCTGGAAACTAACTCTGACAACAATTAAAGACAAGTGCACCTATCGAACAGTAGTATAGTTTAGGTAAGACCGGATTGTCGAACCCAAAGGAACTAAAAGTACTAATACTCACCGTCTTTTTATTATTTAGCCTTAATATAAAGTGATGGTTGTTTAAACCAAAACTAATCTACTTACTAAGCTAAGACGCAAAGACAAAAAGAATGAATACGGGAAATAACTTTTGGGAAAACTCAGTTGACTCAAATGATACCCTTAGGAAGAATCCACCTAGACTTCACTTGTTATCTAACCTTGAACCATATGATTTATTTACTTAGTTTGATCCGTGAGACTCCCTAACGTATATTAAACCCCCTCTCAAAGCGAATAACGTCTAACCCTAGGTTAACTAGTGGAAATTTCTTTATCTTATAGTAACCCCCTAGAATAGCAGTAAATCGATCTGTGGACTCCCATATTAGGTTTCACCCTAATCCGGCAAAATCTCGTCACCCTATCTCTAGGCGTGCGATCAACTCCGCTTAATTATATTGGATCGACTCTTAGGCAGGGTCTATTCCTCTTCCACCTAAGCACATTAGATTTGGATTAAGTTCACACAATTAAGAACAAACTAAGTTATTATCATATAATTCAAAAAATCAAATAACAAGATTCATCATAGGTTTCATCCCCTTCGGGTATCCGAAGGTTTAGTTCATAATAATAAAAGAAAACATCTCAAGAGAAAAGATAAAACAAAACATAAGAAATCCCTAAAACTCCTGAAGGAATTGAAGGAGAGATCCGAATCTTGAGTAGAATTCCGGCTTCTTGAGATGGATCAACTGGCTATCTTCGAGTGATTCCCACAAATCTGACCTTTTCGGCTTGGCTTCTTGGCCTAGCTCACCTCCCCCTTTCAGCTGGTACCTAGGGTGTTTATATAGGCTCTTAGAATGTGTTTCTTCATCCCTAAGTATCAAAATTCGACTGAAACTCTTCTTTGCCACGACATGGGCACGGCCTTGGCACACGCCCGTGTGGATCGTCTTCAAACCGTGTTCGGATTTCTTTAGTGAGGCAAGGCCGTGTGAATCGGGGTCAGGCCGTGTTCTAGAAGGAAAGGTGGCAGCGCAGTAGTGTGGCTAGAAGTCCAAATCGTCGGCTTGATTTCGTGGTTTGGCTCGATTTGGTCTATTTTAAGCCCATTTCTCGTTCTTTTCGTCATCGGGTGCTTTCCTGAGTATAAGTCATGAAAAGAAAGGATTACGATCACCTTTTTACATAAATTGGGGCTTAAATCATCCAAAAGCATACTAAATGTGGGCTTAGAATATGTTACTTTTACGGTTTATCAAATACCCCCACACTTAAGCTTTTGCTTGTCCTCAAGCAAAATTCTCAACTTACAATTAAAACGAACTTTCCATGTTTCATAATTCCTATCAACAATGTTTTATCATAATTTATAGATAATTTATACATGGATAATTCAACTCAAAGAGTCCTAAAGATTCAAACAATATAAGTCATAGATTTTGTAGCTCGAAAACATAGGCGTCTCCCCTTATCTAAATAATTACCTTTAATTTGAAATCGACAAGGATTGACATCCTCACAAAAGATTCACTCAAATCACTCAAAGTGTTTAAGGTTCACAATTTAGGCACTCAAAAGTCAAACATGAAGAGTTAATCCCATAGGCTTGCATGAAAATCAAATCTCCACCATGAAATATGAGATGAAACACAAATCAAAAGGTCTTTGTTAGGGTTGTAATTGGGCTAGGGTTAAGGTGTGGAGTAAGGCTGAATTAGAGGTTAGAATCGAGTTTGAATTGAAAAATTACCTAACTAAGAACTAATGAACTAATAATAATAATTACATCAATTGAAAACTAATAATACTAATAATACGAGCTTCTTTTTTTCGATATTTGGATTTTAAATGTATAAGCTCGTTTAATCACATAACTAATAATGAATATACTTCGTTTTTTTTAGGAACAAACTAATAAATACATAACTAAAAATAAAAAAAAAACATAGTTAGGCTATTAATCAAATCAAATCTCGATATAAGGGTCGTCAAAAGGAATGGTGATAACAAAAACAAAGAGTTGTGGGTTAATATTGGCGGTTATGTCAATAAATAGGGTTGTTAGGATTAAAAGGGGTTCACTAGGGGTTAATTTGTGAAGGTAGGCTTTTTATTGGAGTAAGTGGGTTAGATCCTAGGTGCCTTCATCATCTCTGTGTATCAAATCAAAAGTGTGGTCTCGACATGTATAATAAATGCATGTTCTAGAATAACAAATCAGTGTTGACATACTCATAATCAATAAAATGACCAAGAAAAAGAATTTATGCTCTATAAGGCTCAAAATCTCACAAAAATTATGGGTATTATGATGTCAACCTCGTAAATTTCAAACTTCAAAGTAATATTTAAACTCAGTTCAACAACCTAGAAAATTTTTAATTCAGAAAAATAGACTTATCATGCTTGATTCTCTAGTATTCTTCAAATTTAATTATCAATGCACAATTATCAATTACTTAATCTAAAACATATCAATAAAAATCATAAATCATCAGAAATTTCATCCCAATTAGTAATATGAGTAAATTACTTAAAAACAAGACTAAATTCAGGGATTTTGAGAATAATGAAAAAAAAATTGGTATATCTAAGATTCACCCCCCACACTTAAGATGTACATTGCCCTCAATGTACAAAGATAGATAATATCATTATAAAATCATAAGATATGGGAAGAAGTGAAACTCCCTGAATTTTCGGATGGCATCCTTGTATGATGGTGTGGAAACTTGACTTATTGAGATGACTGTGTAGAAACGATGATTCGTTCCTTGAGTGATAAATTAAATCTGTTTGTTCTGCGAAGTCATCAGTTAGATGTCGTGGGGCGCATTTAAGCAAGTGTTTGTTAGCAAGATTCTATGGTTAGATAACCAATAAAAACATGAATAAAGTTATGAAATATAAAAGTCAACAAAGTTTAAATTAAAGCAACAGAACTGAAAATAAAAATAAAGAAAAGAAAATAAAAAAAATGTAGGGACTCAAAGTTTCTCATCGTTAGCTGGGTGGCAGCGATGAGATATGGAGGTGCTGGCATATCTGTTGGAGGGTGGCCTCTAACCTATCAAATCGTCGAGTGTTGTCAACGTAATACTGGTCTAGGCGTACAGAGATATCCGCTAATGAAGTTGTTGCATGGGATGGCATGGCCGCTCGAAATCGGTGCCTCGTGATGGTGGTGGGATGTCCTTGGGCTCCCCGCAAATGCGTGGGTGTCACTAATCGCATCGAGGAGGGTCGATCCCCGACGATATTGAATCATCCTCATGTGTAGCATCGTCCGGATGCCTTGAGGTATCATCCGTCCCATCAATGTGAGTGAAGAGATTTGTGCATCCGTGTTGAGAAGACCAAAGTGTCGAGCGGTCGTGTTATGTACTGCCCCATTGATAAAATCCCCTTCTGTCGCGGCTCTCATCGATGTTGAATTGCACACGGCGATAAAGTATGCCGGTCAGCGTGCCCTTCTAACTTATACGATAGGTAGTAGACATCGTGCTTGTTTACCACACTGTGTGCTTTCACGTCGTCCCGTGATGGTGTGAGCGAGAATGGCGTGAATATACCGTGAGGGTGGGCCAAGGGTGTCGCGCTTTGAGCGATCGGGTCGTGAGACATTTGTGGTGGGTGCTAAGCTACGCCAGCAATAAAGGGGGGTGCAGTGGAGTTGACGGTCTAACTCAGAGAGTGGATTGTCTGCTATAAACTCCTCCGTATAGAGTTCGAGTGCTGTGCCGAATTGTGGTACGCTCAGTCGACGTACCATGCCCCCTAGCCGGAATTGAATTGTGCCTGGGTCATCATATTGGGCCATCACTGTTTGTAAGGTAAAAGTGGTGCAGAACTCGAGAGTGAGTTCCAAATATGTGGGCTCAATGATAGAGAAAAATTTCTCCCATGGCTCGGTCGAGATGAGGGCCCGAATGTCGGCTGCTAGCCCGACCTATTCCACAGCGTCCCAGTCAATGCACCTACCGGTGCCAAGGGGTCATTGCCGGAATGTCTTATATCATTCTTCCTGAGCTTCTTGAGTGAATTGAAGGAGACGGTGTCTTATTTCAGAAGAAGCACTGGTTGAGGACGATCCAGACCCCTTTCTTTTCTTCGTTGGGGCGGCTGTGGTTTGTTTTCCTCGTGATGACGACATTGTACCTGAACTAATGGATATTTAAGAAGTGTTGGTACCAAATTGTTCTCTAGACCCAAGATATTTAAATGCTCAATACGATTATTCACCTAAGAGCAACTTATTCTAAATTTACCTAGCAAAATATCAATATGAAATTGATCTAACAACGATAAATAGCGACAAATAGGTATCAATCAAGTTTTTGTCACTATAAACATTCCTGGGAAATGAATCATTGAAATAAGTGCTAAAATGAATTTTAAAAGAAAATAATTTATGCTTAATACTAAAACTAAACAAAATGAGATAATATGAAATAATATGAAATTTATCAAACTTTAAGTCAAGAAAATGAAGTAGTGGAGGGAACCAGGGGTCGTGATGGTGCAAATCGGCTGGACACGGGCGAAGCACGGTGGTGCTGTGAAGTTTTTTGCAGGCACACGGTGGCGGGGCGGGTGTGTTTTTCCTGCAGCACGGTGGTGGCGCGGGCGTGTTCACAGTTTTAGTGTGGTTTTCTTGAAAGAAAAGAAGGTTGAGGGTTTGATGGGGCGGTGGAGGGTTTGAGTGTGGCCGGATTTGAGAGGGATGAAGCTTAAAATTTGGTTTAGGGTTGATTTGGGGGAAGGGTGACGGTTAAAGTTGCTTAAATAGGGATACGAGCACGGGCAGGGGCCATGTCCGTGTTTGATTTTTATGCGCCCGTGTTTTTTGCGATTTCGAATTTTAGGCGCGTTCAGGTGGATTTTCCACGGCCGTGTTGCTTATGACACGCCCGTGCTTGATAAGTCAGTAACCTCACATGGTTGGGTGGCACGGGTGTGTTTCTCCCGTGCTTAACAAGTCAGTAACCTCACACAGTTAGTAGGCACGGCCGTGTTTAGTCCGTGCTTAATAAGTTAGTAACCTCGCACGGGTAGTCGGCACGGGCATGGAATATTACCGCAGCCCGTGTTTGAGGAAAAAGATTCTTCTTTGTCGTGCACGACCGCTGGCACGCCTATGGTTTATCCTCGGCTTCGCGCGACGCCACGGCACGCCCGTGTAAGGCCGCCGTGGTCTAAAACCCGCGCTTTATTAGATTAATTAGTATGAAGTTAGATGCTAAACAGTTAAAAGTGTAATGTTAGGAAAGTTAGTGCTCGGGTTGCCTCCCGAGAAGCGCTTGTTTATAGTATTAAGCTAGACTTTCCCTGTTTTTGGTTCTAAAAGAAGGTTCCTGGAGCGTAAGCTCCTCTCTCATATCTCTAAAATCTGCACCATTATAAATTTTTAGTCGGTGACCATTTACCTTGAATGTGCCCTTAGTGGGGTGAGTTACCTCGATTGTGCCGTATGGAAAAATTGTTTTGATCATGAATGGGCTCGACCATCTCGATTTGACTTTTCAGAAATAATTTAAGCCTTGAGTTGTACAAAGAGGACCAAGTCCCCTACTTGAATTGTTTCGACTTCTTTAGACGAGCGTCGCCGCGCGCCGCTTAGTTACCTCTTTGTATAGTTTTGAGTTCTCGAGGCCTCGGCTCTCCATTCGCCTCGCTGCTCATCCGCATCATTCTTTTCTTTCTCAGTAGTGCTAAGATCAAAATTTAAAAACTTTATGGCCCAAAAAGCTTTGTGTTCTAACTCGAATGGTAGATGATGAATTTTTCCCGTATACAAGTTTGTATGGGGATGTCCCTAGAGGGGTTTTAAATGTCTGTTCTATAGGCCCATAAGGCATCATCTACTTTTAATGCCCAATCTTTTCTGTTTGATTCAACCGTTTTTTCTAGAATACGGTTGATTTCTCGGTTTGCTACTTCAACTTGCCACTGGTTTGAGGGTGATATGGGGTAGCTATCCTGTGGTGTACTCCATACTTTTTTAAGACTTTGTCAAATTGAGTATTACAGAAATGAGTGCCCCTATCACTAATGATAGCTCTAGGCATTCCAAATCGAGAGAACAGTTTCTTGAGGAACTTAACTACTACTCTAGCATCATTAGTAGGTAGAGCTTCGACTTCCACCCATTTTGACATGTAATCAACTGCCACTAGGATGTATTTATGTCTGAATGAACTAGGGAATGGCCCCATAAAATTAATACCCCATACATCAAATATTTCACATGATAGCATATATGTTTGAGGCATTTCATCATGTTTAGAGACATTACCTGTTCTTTGACATTTATCACATGAAAGCGACATACTGTTGGCATCCTTGAATAGAGTGGGCCAATAAAAACCTGATTCGAGTATCTTATGTGCTGTCTTAATGCCACTGTAGTGTCCTCCAGAAGGTCCTGAATGGCAATGTTCTATAATCTTACTTGCTTCTGTCCTTGTAACGCATCTTCTGGATTACGATCCGCACATATTCGGAAAAGAAAGGATCTTCCCAAAATAATTTTTGCATCGCAAAGAATCGCTTCTTTTGGTGATGTGTTAATTTTTTGGCAAGATGTTAGTAGCTAAATAATTTGCAATATCCGCAAACCATGGTACCTCGTAATGATTTATCGAAAAGAGTTGTTCTTACGGGAATGAATCGTTTATCTCTCCTTCATTTAGCTCTTCGATATGGGGTTTTCGAGTCTAGAGAGGTGATCGTTTTGCAAGGTTGTCACTCCTTTCTTATCTGTATTTCCAAATCAAATTCTTGTAAAAGTAAAATCCATCTTATGAGCCGTGGTTTAGCATCGAGTTTAGTTAATAGATAACGAAGAGTTGAGTGGTCAAGTGAAAACGGCAACTTTAGATAATAATAAATACTTGTCTAAATTTGTCAAAAGAAAAACTACACTTCAGCGCTTCTTTCTCTGTGGTGGTGTAGTTTTCTTGTCGCAGTGTCAAAGTCTCGCTAGCATAATAGATTGGCTGAAAATGCTTGCCTCTTCGTTGTCCTAATCGCACCTCATCTGCGAAATCACTTGCATTACACATTAGTTCAAAAGGTAGATTCCAATCAAAGTGCAATTATAATCGGAGCATTTATTAGTTTATCCTTAAGGATATTGAATGCGTCTAAACATTCCCGATCAAAATTGAAAGGAACATCTTTTTATAGTAATTTTGTTAAAGGCTTAGCTATTTTAGAAAAATCCTTAATGAATCTTCTATAAAATCCTGCGTGTCCTAAAAAACTTCTAATGGCCTTAACTGAACTAGGAGGAGGTAATTTTTCTATGGTTTCAATCTTTGCTTTATCTACCTCAATCCCTTTACTAGAAATTTTATGTCCTAATACAATTCCCTCTTGTACCATAAAGTGACATTTTTCCCAATTTAAAACAAGGTTCGTTTCCTCACATCTCATTAAGACTCGTTTTAAATTTTTAAGGAAAAGATGGAAAGAATTACCGTATACAGAGAAATCATCCATAAATACTTCCATAATATCTTCGACGAGTTCATCGAAGATTGCTAACATGCATCGCTGAAAAGTAGCAGCAGTGTTACATAATCCGAAAGGCATTCTACGATAGGCAAACGTACCGTATGGACATGTGAACGTTGTCTTCTCTTGATCTTCAGGTGCTATTGGGATTTAGAAATAGCCAGAGAGTCCGTCTAGGAAGCGAGAGTACATATGCCCCGATAGTCTTTCTAACATTTGATCAATGAAGGGCAAGGGAAAGTGATCTTTTCTAGTGGCATCATTCACTTTCTCGTAGTCGATGTAAACTCTCCAACCTGTGGATCGTCCCGGTGGGAATTAGTTCATTCCTTTCGTTAGCCACTTTGTCATGCCCCTTTCTTGGAACAACACGCACAGGACTTACCCACTTGTTGTCAAAAATAGGATAGATTATTCCAAAGATCTAGAAGTTTAATTACCTCGACTTTCACGACTTCTTTTACGTTGGGATTTAGTCGTCTTTGTGGTTGCACACATGGCTTGTACTCATCTTCCATTAAAATTTTGTGGGTACAAAATGTTGGGCTTATTCCCTTAATGTCGAGATTTTCCAAGCTATGGCTTTTTATGCTCTCTCGCACTGTGATCAACTCCTCTTTTTCCTTGGGTTCTAATTTTCAAGAGATAATTATCGGTAACGTAGAATTTTCCCCAAGGAATGCATACTCTAGGTGCTTTGGCGCTTGTTTTAATTCTAAATTGGGTGGTTCATCAACAGAGGGTTTTTGTTTGAAATCATCATCAAATTTGATGCTTTCTTTTCCGTTTGTTTTGATGATAATTTTAGCTCTAAGCTTCATCTTCTTCCCCTCTCTTCTTGAGTGAGACACAGTTCCATCGTGTCATCATGCAGATTTCTGTAATGAGTTTTGAATGAGATGGTCATTGGTATCAACAAAATAACATGAATCATCTTGTTCTCTAGAATATTTTATGGCATCATAAATTTGAAAAATAATTTCCTCATCGCCTATCCTTAATGCATGTTTACCATCACCTACATCAATAATGACCCCTAGCAAGACTAAAAAGGGCGCCCTAGAATTAAGGGGACCTCAATGTCTTCATCCATGTCAAGCACAACAAAATCAACGGGAAAAATAAATTTATCAATTTTTACCAAGACGTCTTCAATAACTCCTCTAGGATATTTAATAGATCTATCACCTAACTCGAATACTCATCCTAGTGGGTTTTGGTTCCCGAGATCTAGTCGCTTAAACATCTTATAAGGCATTAAATTAATATCGCACCTAGATCACCTAATGCTTTCTTAACATTTAAACTTCCAATTAAACAAGGAATAGTAAAACTTCCCGGTCTTTTAATTTGGTTGGTAACTTGTTTTGGAGGATGGCCGAACATTCTTCATTAAGCTCCACCATTGATATTTCTTCAAGCTTCCTTTTATTCGTCAGGAGTTCTTTCAAGAATTTTGCGTACGTCGGCATCTGTGAAATGGCTTCGACAAAAGGTAGGTTAATATGTATTTGTTTAAAAAGCTCGAGAAACTTACCATATTGGGAGTCTAATCGTTCTTTATTTAACCTTGCTGGATATGGGATCGGTGGTTTACTTTCTTTATGTACTGGAATTACATCCTCAATTCTCATATCCTTTGCTTTGTCATCTACTGGTGGCATTCTTTTCTCTGATTCGACTAGCTCCTTTCCACTTCTTAGTGTAAGCGCCTTTACTGCTCTGCTTTCTTTAGAAACCACGATCGAATTTGAGAAACCATCTCAAGAAGTTGTTCAATTGACTTAATAAGTTCCCCAACTTGACTCTCGATCGTTTTGATCAATGTTTGTTGATTATCTAATGTTGTCTCGGATTTTTGGAAGCGGGCCTCTGCTTGATGCCATGAATTTGTTCAGCGTCTCTTCAAGATTCGGCTTCTTTTCTTGCGAGTAGGGCTGATTTTGGAAGGTTTGAGGAGGTTGTTGTCTCTGGTTTCCCTGATTTCCTTGTCCTCCCCATGAAAAATTTGGGTGGTTCTTCCAACCTGGATTATAGGTATTGCTATAAGGGTTATTATTAGATCTAAAATTATTACCTATATAATTCGTCTGTTTGCTTTCTGGTTGGTATGATGGGTACTCAGGATTCGCCACGGTTCCACCTGTGTCACACTGCATCACTGGATTTACCTGCAAAGAACACAAACTATCAAGCTTTTTATTCATCATCTCTACCTGTGTTGATAGCATGGTTACTGCATCAATGTTGAAAACTCCGGCCGATTTTGTTGGTTTGGTCTTTGTAACCTGCCACTGATAGTTGTTTAGCGACATCTCTTCTATAAATTCGCAGGCTGCCTCAGGAGTTTTGTTGTTCAAAGTTCCACCGGCGGCTGAATCAATTAATTGCCTCGTTGAAGGATTCACACCGTTATAAAAAGTTTGGACTTGAAGCCACAAAGGTAAACCGTGGTGTGGGCATCTCCTCAAGAGATCTTTGTATCTCTCCCATGCGTCGTATAATGTCTCTAAATCCATCTGCACAAAAGAAGAGATATCATTCCGTAATTTGGCCATTTTGGCCGGTGGGAAATATTTTAATAAAAAATTTTCGGTCATTTGATCCCATGTGGTGATCGACCCTCGTGGTAACGAGTTTAACCACTGTTTGGCTTTATTTCTTAGTGAAAAGGGAAATAGCCGAAGACGTATGGCATCGTCAGAAACGCCATTTATTTTGAAGGTATCACAGAACTCTAAAAAGTTAGCTATATGAGTGTTTGGATCTTCGTCCTGCAAACCATCAAATTGAACAAATTGTTGAATCATTTGAATAGTGTTAGGCTTTAATTCAAAATTATTAACAGCTATAGCAGGCCTAATAATACTCGATTCTGCTCCTGTTAAATGAGGTTTAGCATAATCAAACATAGTACGAGGAGCATTATTTTCTACCACCTCTTGTGGTGGAAGATTATTTTCGTCCATCCCTTCAGTAGGATTGGATCTATCTTCTCGCTCTCCTTCTTGGTAATTTAGGGCTCGCCTAATTTCTCTGCGATTTCTTCGAGCGGTAGCTTCAATATCACTGTCGTATTCTAAAGGTCCTCTCAGGTTCCTTCTAGTCATAAACTAGAGGTACCTGCTAGGAAAAGAAAGAAAGAGAATTTAGCAAATTTTTTAAAATTAAAACTAAAAATAAAAATAAATTGCGAAAAAATAAAAATAATGGCTAAAGTAATAAAAATAGAGCTTTCTTAATATTTTAGTTCCCCGACAACGGCGCCAAAAACTTGATTGTAAATCGTAGTTTTAAAATTTATAAAAGAATGATCGAACCTTGAAGCTAACTCTGACAACGATTAAAGGCAAGTGCACCTATCGAACAGTAGTATAGTTTAGGCAAGACCGGATTGTCGAACCCAAAGGAACTAAAAGTACTAATACTCACCGTCTTTTTATTATTTAGCCTTAATATAAAGTGATGGTTGTTTAAACTAAAACTAATCTACTTACTAAGCTAAGACGCAAAGACAAAAAGAATGAATTTGGGAAATAACTTTTGGGAAAACTCAGTTGACTCAAACGATACCCTTAGGAAGAATCCACATATACTTCACTTGTTATCTAACCTTGAACCATATGATTTATTTACTTAGTTTGATCTGTGAGACTCCCTAACGTATATTAAACCCTCTCTCGAAGCGAATAACGTCTAACCCTAGGTTAACTAGTGGAAATCTCTTTCTCTTATAGTAACCTACTAGAATAGCAGTAAATCGATCTGTGGACTCCCATATTAGGTTTCACCCTAATCCGGCAAAATCTCGTCACCTTATCTCTAGGTGTGCGATCAACTCCGCTTAATTATGTTGGATCTACTCTTAAAGTGTGGTCTATTCCTCCTCCACCTAAGCACATTAGATTTGGATTAAGTTCACACAATTAAGATCAAACTAAGTTATTATCATATAATTCAAAAAATCAAATAACAAGATTCATCATAGGTTTCATCCCCTTCGGGTATCCAAAGGTTTAGTTCATAATAATAAAAGAAAACATCTCAAGAGAAAAGATAAAACAAAACATAAGAAATCCCTAAAACTCCCTGAAGGAATTAAAGGAGAGATCCGCCGTCTTGAGTAGAATTCCGGCTTCTTGAGATGGATCAACTGGCTATCTTCGAGTGATTCCCACAAATCTGACCTTTTTGGCTTGGCTTCTTGGCCTAGCTCATCGCCCTCTTTCAGCTGGTACCTAGGGTGTTTATATAGGCTCTTGGAATGTGTTTCTTCATCCCTAAGTATCAAAATCTGACTGAAACTCTTCTTTGCCACGACAGGGGCATGGCCTTGGCACACGCCCGTGTGGATCGTCTTCAAACAGTGTTCGAATTTCTTTAATGAGGCACGACCGTGTGAATCGGGGTCAGGCCGTGTGGCTGGAAGTCCAGGCCGTGCTGATTTCGGGGTTTGGCCTGATTTGGTCCATTTTAAGCTCGTTTCTTGTTCTTTTCGTCATCGGGTGCTTTCCTGAGTATAAGTCATGAAAAGAAAGGATTAAGAGCACCTTTTTACATAAATTGGGGCTTAAATCATCCAAAAGCATACTAAATGTGGGCTTAGAATATGTTACTTTTACGGTTTATCAGGGCCTAAATGGAACAGTGGTTGCGAAACCACGAATCCGAGATAGAAAATTTTATTAAAATTAATTATTATGATTTACCGAGTGATTAAATACATATGTTAGAGTATCGATAAGAAATTTTATTGATTGCATGCTTAAATTTCCTATTAGGACTTGTTTGCAAAAGTTGCTAAATAGGGGTTCTAATTCATAGAGTACTTGATTGAAATGGGGGGTTTGAAGTAGGAGTCCTTAAATGGTAATTAGACCATTATATTTTCCATGGACAAAAATTGACATATTTTAGTCATTCGGAATTAAAAAGGAATTAAAAGGGAAAAAGATGGCAAAATGTTGTCCATCTTCTTCATTTGGCCGAAATTTCAAAGGGGACACCATAGCTAGGGTTTCTTCAACTTCTCAAGCTCATAGTAAGTGCATCTAAGCCCCGTTTTTAATGTTCTTTACGTTTTTAGAGTCCTGATAACTTGATTTAGCTTAATCTAGCAATAAATTAACCTATGGTTCATATTTGGAAAAATACCCATAGCTGAAATGCATTTATTTTGATGTTTTATGATAGAATATGAAGTCTGAAATTATGTTAAACAACTTTTGCTAAGCGATTTTAAGTGAAAACGAGTAAAACGGCTTAATTAGTAAAAATACCTAATGTTCATAAGTACATGTTAGAGTGAGAATTTGATGTTGTCATAGAAGGGAAAAATGATCAGCATGTCATAAAACATAAGAATAAGGGATAAAGTTTAATTTTCGAGCTTTGGGGAAAATGTGTAAATATGTAAAAGTTTAGGAGAAAAAATCGTAATTTTGCCAAAGTTAGAGTCAATGACTGTTTTAATAAATGTGAGAATTAAATAAGCTAAACTTGCTATTATAGATCAAGAGGAACGAAATCCGGAGTTAGACCGGGGAAAGAAAAAGATAGTGGACTAAATCAATATAGTTGATCGTATTTTGTTCCGAGGTAAGTTTGCGCTAACTAAATGCAATGTTCTATTATTTTACATTTAATACTATTAAATTCTAGCATTTACATATTTCTTCTGTAAATTTATCATTTAAAGACTCAAGCATGAATTGACGGAGAAGCAATCTCAGAAAGTCCCGGTTGAACCTTAGGAATGTGTAGGATACAAATGTCATGGCATTAGGGTTTAAGGAAATCATGTAAGACCATGTCAAGACATGGCATTGATAAGTTACTATAAGGAAAATATCCCATGTAAGACCATGCCAAGGCATGGCATTGGTGAGTTCATAAGGCAAGGACACTACGTAAGACCATGTCAAGACATGGCAATGGTAAGTTTCAAAAGGAAAGGAACCCGTGTATCCTTAGTATTCCAAGTGGTTCAACGGAAAATTCAAAGAGTATACCAAAGGAAAGGTAAGACAAGTTCATGCTAAAAAAGTACAGGAAAGAATTCAAAACTTAAGCATATTGAGTTAAAGGCTTAAATGATTTTGATAAGAAAAGAATAAGATAATTCATTAAGAATGTTGTTATTCATTTACATGCAAACTTACTAAGCTTTATGCTTACTCCCATTCCTTTCTCTCTTTTTATAGTATCGCAAGCCAACTCGGGGATCGCAAGGACGTCGGAGATCGTTTCACACTATCAAAGTATTATCTCGGTATTTTGTGACTCAAAACGTTTTAAGTTATGGCATGTATAGGGGCTTAGCCATTTTGTGTGTATGTCCTTATGATACGGCTAAAGAATGGCTTGTAAATACTCGATAATTATTAGCCATTAAAATGGCTAAATAAGAACATGTTTTGGGTGTTATGTATGCCTAAATGATAGTTATTACAAAGAAATTATGAAAGAGTAAAATTTGCAAAGGAACAGTTTTTGGACAGCAGCAGTGACGTGATTTTGAAAAATCACTAAGGATAGTAGAAATGGAATTAGGGTGTGAAAAAGGTTTATAATTAAAGCTTATTTAGTCTATTTTTATATGAAAGAAACGGTGTAGGCAAAAGAATTGTATATTATGAGATAATTGATTTTTAGTGAAGAGGGGTCAGAACCATCGGACAGTGTAACAGGGGAGACTTTAACTAATAAACTGTACAAATTGACTACACCAAAAATTTTGGAAAAATTATAGTACAAAAATATATGAGTCTAGTTTTAAGGAAAATTTATGGATCTAAATTTTGAGTTTCGTAACTCGAGTTATAGTCAATTTAGTGACCATGATGTAAATGGACAGTTTCATTATGAATAGGGAAATAAATTGTTTTGATTTGCTTAAGAAATTAGAAAATTTTTAATGTAACACCCCATACCCAAGTCTGAGGCTTAGACCGGATATGAGACATTACTATGCTTGAACTTGTATAAACATGTATTTACGGGCTATAAAATTTCATTCCGAATTAAAAACTTCGCTTTCTTAAACAACTCATACATCTCATTAGCCTACGAGGCCTTAAACACGTTCGGAAATTTTTAAAAGCCAAAAGAAACTTTTCCTTAAAACAAGGGCCACACGCCCGTGTTGGTATAGGGACACGCCCGTGTGCCCTTAAGACATGCCCGTGCCTTCCACCCGTGGTCGACACTAATTAAATCCACACGACCTGGACACGTCCGTGGCCCTGGCCCGTGTGCCAAACCTTGGCATTCCGACTTATCCACACGGTCTATACACACGCCCATGTGCGTCAGCCGTGTGACAATTGAATTTCTAAGTGTCAAGTGCAGGCTTCACACGGCCTTGGCACACTCCTATGTGGCAACCGTGTGTATCACACGGCCTGAACAAATGGCCGTGTGACCAGCCCGTGGTCTAAACTGACTTAAGATACTAAGGTGCAGGAGACACACGGCCTAGACACACGCCTGTGTGTCTATCCGTGTGGGCACTTAGAGGCTATCTACCAAGCCTTTTTACCACTCTCATTTACATAAATTCATACATCATCACATAACTCCACATAGCATCAAAATCACTTACTTGAATGGAGTAGAGCTTGCTGAAATTTTAAGCTTTCAAACCCCTCCCATGGATGATATTTTCGGTTGGAGAAGAAAGATAAATAAAAAGATGATAACTTTTGCTTATATCATCTTATTTTATTTATTTTTCCAACTAATATCACAAAATTTCAATCATAATAAATGCTCTTGTCCCCTTTGCATATTATGGCTGGCCAACACACTTAAACAAGGCCAAATTGCACATTTGGTACCCCTAATTTATAATCTATAGGTATTTGGCACTTCTAGCAATCAAAATAGAACTTTTGCACTTTATGCGATTTAGTCTTATTTTTACAATTTAGCTAGAAATCGCTAGAATTAAGGCATCAAAATTTTCATGCATCCTTAGAAACATGTTATAACATATAACATAACATGAAAATAATTTTCTCTAACCTCAAATTAGTGATTCTGAGATCACTGTTCCGTCTAGCGCCTAAATCGGGCTATTACAATTCTCCCCCCTTAGGAATTTTTGTCCCCGAAAATTTTATCAGGAGGTGTTGCTAACAACATTATTAAAATGTTTCCATCTACTCTTCAAAATCACGATTCCACTTATCCTCAAGTTTCTCTTGCCAACAACTCTTAAGTTGTGATACATAAGGTCGAAACGTAACTTGAGACCTAGGTTATTCTTCCTCTGGGTATATACTATATTCAGTAATCCACCAATTTGGAACTCTGTACATGTCCAAATGATCGTTTGGATCTTTAATGGTTGATTCACTACAATTCGAACGACATCCCCCCTCTCTGGGAATCTTGTCAAACTAAATTTGAAATCTATAAGGTTTTATCTCACTTTCTCATTAAAGCATTCACCTACTGTAATGGTTTTGACTTGTACGCTTTGAAAACTCAGCTTTTAGTGGTTAACTACTTCTGACCATAACTCCATCATATCGTGAAATGTACTCTACTGTCAAAACATTTATCCACATAACTGTACTTCCTTATTCTTGCTTTATTAGATATGCTGCTACTAAATCTCATACCAAAACTCTGTATAAGTTCTGGATTCATCATCATTCCAATTCTATTTCGAGAAATCATCAACAACTGAAAACTTATACCACCTGTATTTACCATCTCAAATAAACTCATTCGGAGCTTATTTAAAATACCATTTACTATATCTCTTCTGAACCGTTTTTGTTCTGGAAAGAAAGCTCGCTCTAGTCATTAACCTTGCTGAAACTAAGATGTTACCAACTAGGGTCAACCGAGAAGCTAACTCGCATTGCTTAACATGAATCTTTTCATAACATCTAACTCATTACATGTGGACACAAAGGTGATTGCCTCGGATCACCAATCGGTAACTCTTTTTCTCGATTCAGATGAACTCGAAGACTAGAACTTTCAATTAATAGGTCATTCTATAGCTTTCAACTCAACCATCGTGGTTTAAACGTTTCAACGAGCATATCTCTGTAATATGCTCCCTACTCACATACACACAGAATTTTATTCTCCTTATTGTTTTATGTGTAAATATACACAAAACTTGAATCATAATTCAAGCACACTCTCATCTGAGTTTCTCTTGCTATGCTAATCTAAAACCTTTACCATCATTACAACTCACGATAGTAGGGACATCTTGATCGAATTCATTAACTCTATTCGGCTTGCCCGAAAATCCATCACACCATGTGAAACTCATGATTTCACTCCTTATACTAGAATCATTTCCAATTTCCTCCTCAAGGTACCCAATTAATGTTACGAGGAGATAAAGGAAATGTCGATTTCAATTAACTAAATCGACAACCGTTTTGTCTGATTTTTACTATCAGCTAACATTCTCACACAATCAAAATTTATGAAAAGAACAACTACATCATCCCTAAAGGGAAACATGTATTAGTACATAATACTAAAGGAGATCATTATAATCCCATCCATGGCATTAACTAACCATGCACAAACCATAAGCTTCTAGCCAACTTACTCATACTTGCACTTATATAACACATTCTGTGTCATATATCGTAATCATCTCTTCGTGATTCATTCACGAGTACATGTTTTCACTCTTTCACATGACTTTAGTACCATTCTCATTTCTACCTCTAGACTCATCTATCTGTCCTATTGATCACTAGGGATAATCAAAGATGTATGTTCATCGTCCTTCATGTAGGTACAAAACCAATGCCACATTCCCAAGGTCATCTTATATGGAGTCACCTCTAAATGCCAATGCCATATCCCTGATAAGGTCTTATATGGACTTCCTCATCAAATATCAATGCCATATTCTGGATATGGTCTTATACGAAATCTCAACTCGGTGCCGAGGCCATGTCTCGGTCATGGTCTTACACGGGACCTTGTCTGTCTCATATCTCGATGATAGCCTCGTCATTTTAGTCCTCTAGGACTTCAACCTCATGTTCAACAACAGTTACTCTATTTAGTAGAGTATTATGCATCGATGTGATACAAGGCATTCTTAATCATGCTAGAATAATTATTGCATTAATCTGATGCAAACTTACTCAACTTAACTCTCATAACGTCTCATCAAAATTCAATAGTGGTAAGGGAGTGAGGTTGCAAAGTCCCTTAACCTAACTCTTGTGACTACATACATATGATTTACTACTCATTGTCAATGAAATATCATCATAGTCACACAACTCGCCTCAAGGGAGTTTTCACATTTATCACGCTACAATTGTTTCTATCACTTATACTTTCGAATTGTGACTTCACTTACTCAAGTTTCACATTAAGGTCTACTTGAGTACTCAACATTTAACTCTATTTCCTCTTACTATTCCTTATTAATCTAGAGAATGTCTTACAGGTTTTGAGTAAGTCGTTTATTTGATTTCCATAGTCCAACTATGGTCATACTCGTAACACAACATCATAGCCCAGCTATTGCTTTACATGTCGTCACGATGCCATAGCCTCGCTATGGTCTTACACGAAATCTCATATCAACACCAATTCCATATCCCAGATAGGGTCTTACATGGAAACTCATATCGATGTCGATGCCATATCCCAGATATGGTCTTATACGGGATCATGTATTGATGCCAACGCCATGCCCCAGACATGGTCTTATATGGGATCACATATACTGCCATGGTCCAACCATGGTCTTATTCATCCTTTTATCATTGAACGACCGTACTCATCTCCTGCATTCTACTTAGTCAAATTTTTTAGTTTTAACTTCCACACCATAATATGTGTGGCTTCATAACAGAGTCATAAAATAAAACATCATGCATTCTCTACTTTAAAAGTCACATGTGAGATTTAACCATGTGGACATATTTATCATAAACAATGGCATCACAAATCTCAAATGCTTACTTACTCTTACTACTTCTCACATACATCATGGTACTTACTAGTCTCATGTTTGTAAGGTAAACAAGGTACCTGTAACACTTGATCACATAGATCAGTATACTTTACTATAACAAGCATAATCTCAACATCATCATTCATAACATGAATTATACTTGTTAGTCAGCCTTCACTAGCATGACATAATATCAACTTTACTACTAACTTTCTTACTATCTCATTTAAGCTTTACTCTTTTGCCCGATGAATTACTATGAATGACTGAAGATACTGAATCTCATTTCACATGTATCTTGATGCCAATGCTATATCCTTGATATAGTCTTACATGGGATCTCTTACTTGGTATCGATGCCATGTCTTGACATGGACTTACACGAAGTCTTGCTTGTGGGTTCCTTTGGGAACTTACCATTGCCATGTCTTGACATGGTCTTATTGGTAACTTTACTCATGAACTGGTCAATGCCGAGCCTTGGCTTGGACTTACATGAAATCTTCCTTGTTACTCACCAATGCCATGCCTTGGCTTGGACTTAGATGGGATCTCTATCTCTTGATAGCTTTTCAATGCCAAGACTTGTCTTGGACTTACATGACATCTTTACTTGGAGACTCGCGAGTGCCATGCCTTGGCTTGGACTTATATGGGTCTTCATCTCATAGTAACTCTTCAATGCCAAGACTTGTCTTGGTCTTACATGATAACTTGCTTGATTGCCGATGCCATGTCTTGACATGGTCTTATACGAACTTTCCTGTCTCATGTGGCAGATTAAGTATCCTAAGTAATTCATTTTCAATCGGGACTTTCATATACATGCTCTTAGTAACTTCTTTGTTTAATAAATCATTAAACATTTTCATGGAAATAATGTGCATTTAACAACATAGCAAGCAATTCAATGAAAACATCCATGAAGCTTGAAAATCATACAAACTTACTGAAATTAGCTCAGTTGGGAATTATCTCTGTCTTAACAAAACAATTTCGTTAGAGCCGGAGACATCACACTATCACTGTCCACATATGGCATGTATAGCTAGACTCTTACTCGTGCTAGGTTAGTCTGAGAACCGACTAAACCATGCTCTGATACCACTAAATACCCGAGTCTGAGGCTTAGACCGGATACGAGACATTACTATGCTTGAATTTGTATAAACATGTATTTACGGGCTAAAAAATTTCTTTCCGAATTAAAAACTTCTCTTTCTTAAACAACTCATACATCTCATTGGCCTACGAGGCCTTAAACACGTTCGGAAACTTTTACAAGCCAAAAGAAACTTTTCCTTAAAACAGGGGCCACACGCCCGTGTTGGTATAGGGACACGCCCGTGTGCCCTTAAGACATGCCCGTGCCTTCCACCCGTGGTCGACATCGACTAAATCCACACGGCACCGACACGCCGCGTGGCCCTGGCCCGTGTGCAAAACCTTGGCATTATGACTTATCCATACGGTCTGTACACACGCCGTGTGCATCGGTGCGTGTAACAATTGAATTTCTAAGTGTCAAGTGCGGGCTTCACATGGCCTTGGCACGCCCATGTGCCAACCGTGTGTATCACACGGCACAACAAACGGCCGTGTGACTAGCCCGTGGTCTAAATCGACTTAAGATACTAAGGGTGCGGGAGACACACGGCCCGGACACACGCCCGTGTGTCTATCCGTGTGGGCACTTAGAGGCTATCTACCAAGCCTTTTTACCACTCTCATTTACATAAATTCATACATCATCACATAACTCCACATAGCATCAAAATCACTTACTTGAATGGAGTAGAGCTTACTAAAATTTTAAGCTTTCAAACCCCTCCCATGGCTGATATTTTCGGTTGGAGAAGAAAGATAAATAAAAAGATGAAAACTTTTGCTTATATCATCTTATTTTATTTATTTTTCCAACTAATATCACAAAATTTCAATCATAATAAATGCTCTTGTCCCCTTTGCATATTATGGCTGGCCAACACACTTAAACAAGGCCAAATTGCACATTTGGTACCCCCAATTTATAATCTATAGGTATTTGGCACTTCTAGCAATCAAAATAGAACTTTTGCACTTTATGCGATTTAGTCCTTTTTTTACAATTTAGCTAGAAGTCGCTAGAATTAAGGCACCAAAATTTTCATGCATCCTTAGAAACATGTTATAACATATAACATAACATGAAAATAATTTTCTCTAACCTTGAATTAGTGATTCTGAGATCACTGTTCTAACTAGCTCCTAAATCGAGCTGTTACATTTAATGTTTCCGGTTTGGTCCCGAACCATTTCAATTGCATGTTTTAGGGCCTCGAAGGCCCTTTTTAGGAACATATTTGATGTATGTGAACGAAATAATTTTAAAAGCAAATTTTTATGCCCCGAACTAGTAAGTTAAGTCTGGTAATGCCTCGTGCTCGTTAAGTCTGATAATGCCTCGTGCTCGACTCTGGCGACGGTCTCGGGTAAGGGGTGTTACAAACTTTGCATCACAAAACATAGATTCAAATTTACCATAATCACATCTTTAATCAAGCCATATCACATAGCTCATATATACAACTCAAAACATCAACCATTTCAACTAGACTATACATGCCATAATTAAATATTTACACTTTCAAAAGGTACCAAAATAGAGTTTGATAGTGTGGTGATGATCCTCGAAGATCCCCGATGTAACATCCCAAAATAGGGGTTATTTGTGATTGAATTATTTTTCTTGTATTTGAATTTCTGTGATATTATTCGTGATGGTATAAGGCTTAATTAGGGGTCTTGAGTAAGCTCGGTTTAGTAGAATAATTCTTAGTAAGGCTTATTTAAAGAAGAGGATTAAATGAGCTTAGCACTTAAGTTAATTTAAGTAGCAATAAGTGACACAAGATGAGTGCATGGCAAGTTGGTATTGGCGCATGGAGTTTGGCTTGAGGTTAGAGGTTCGAGTAGCATGTTTAGCAATTTGAAGGTTTATTTTTATATCTTTGCTTTGATGGACGGTCAAACTTATTTATGATAGGTTGGACTAATTCTTTTGGTAAGTTGAATATATGATTAAGGAAAGCTTGATAGTAGGGATAAGAATCTTGAAGTTATGGTATGATGAGGGGACAAAAGGCATGAAGGGTGGAGGATGTTTTGGAAAGTTTCCTAAGCCTTTAGTGGATGAATGTGGACTGGCATGTATGGCTAGGGGTGGCGAATTTTGATAGGTAGCTTGGGGGAAGGAATAGTTGGCCAATTTTTGTCATTTGAACATCTTTTTGCTTTGTTTTTCTTTCTCTCCAAAATTCCTCTCTTTGGCCGAAAGTGTCATGTGCATTTTGGTGCAAATATTTCTCTCTTTTGGTTTTTAGCCTCATTTCGTGTGAACCAAATACCCCTCATTTCATGTGAACCAAATACCATTTCTTTTCTTTCATTTGTCCTTTTTGAAACCGAAACAACATGGGAACTTTTGTGCATCTTTTTCTTCTTTGATAACTAGGTGTTGGCGAAACTCTTACTCCTTTTCTCTCTTTTTCTTTCTTTCAATATTGCTCAACCACTTTCTCTTTCTCTTTCTTTTGGGCGAACCATTCTCTTCTTGTTGCTCTCTCTTTTCTTTTGTTGATTAAACCGAATTCTCTCTCATTTCAATTCTCTTTTCTTTCACATATTCTTCATTTTCCATAACCATATAGCTGAATCTTCTACTTTCTTTAGATTTATCTTTGGCCGAATATTGAAGGTAAGATAGTTATCATCGTGACTTCTCTAGAAATTGGTTTTGGTAAGGTGGTAAGGTTTATTTGAAGGATTATTATTTTAAGTTTCGTTTAAGCCAGAAGGCTAATAAACTTTATTGATGATGGTTGATTGTAGGGAAGTGAGGCCGATTCTTTTAGGAGTGTGTTGGATAAGTGTTCGAAGGCTTTGGGTAAGATTTTAGGTTCACAAGGAACCCTTCTCAATTATTTTGGTTTGGCCGATTAGGCCATGGTTCTAATATTCATTTTTGGCCGAATATAGGGGCAAGAATACTTGTGTGGCCGATTTGTCTATTCGGGATTTAGAACTCTTTTTGGTGCAGTGTGTATACATACACACCTTATAACTTTTAATATGCTAAGTGTTATTTTATGCCTAAACGTTTTGTGTAGACATGGATGAAATACCTTCATGGTATTAACAAGGATTTGGGTAAGTTCCTATTATTATGCGATTATTATTTGATGCTTTTGGGAAGCATGACACATTTGGTATGTGTATTATTTGATATATGGCTTATGATAAATCGATTGGATGTTGTTAAATAAATCTATCAACATGATTTGTGGTACATGCATATAAATGATTGTTATGGGTTGATGAGAGGAGGGGCGGTGATATTCGTGTCGAGCGGACACGGTGTTTTGGTAACACATCGTGACTACGGTCACAGAGGTTTGGTACCTCCAGAGGTTTGGCACCTCATAGCGACTTGTCCACGTGGTTAATACCACCGAGTGGGTTGGCCCCACTTTGAGATATGGGATTATGCGCGGTGATTTGGTATCACACGATGGGTTGGCCCCATCATCTATTTGTGACCGGTCACGGTGTTTTGGTAACACAATTGTGTCTTGGACACCAGAGATTTGGTATCTCCGGTGATTTGGTATCACATTTGTGACTATACGTCACAGTGGTTTGGCACCACCGGTGGTTTGGTACCACAAGGGGTAGAAAAAGGCGTATGGATGGTTAGGTTGGGTGCATTTAAACTTATGCATGTTAATTGGTTATAATTTGTGTATGTGATTGCATTAAATTGGGAAGGGTTACACATTGAGTCTTGGTGACTCACCTTCTCCTTTAATTTTTCAGTGATTAAGTAGACCCGCGGATGAGGAGCGGATGGACTCGAGGTGGCCATGCAGTGGAGATTTTTAATAAATGAATTTTGGATTTTATCTATTTTTCTCGTTGGGTTTATGTTGCTTAATTGTAATAAGGCCTCCTAGGATTATTTTATTATTCTTTGCATGTTTTGTTTAAACTATTTGATGATGTTAAAAGCGGATGCACATGTTTTCTCAAATTAAGCGAAAAATGTTTTTAAAGTACCATCGGTACATTTGAAAGCTGTAACAACTTAACTTAGTATATTTTTTTAAAATGACATTAAGTAATGCTTTCTTCATAACACCTCAATTGTTTTAAATCAAAACAATATCTTTTATCAAAATTTAAAACGACTTAACAAGGGATTTTCAAAGTTTTTCCTCCGTAGCATACCAAATTTGGTCGTAATGTTTGGGCCGGGTTTGGGGTGTTACAAAATTGGTATCGAGCCCAGTTCAAAGCTCTTGTGTGAGCCCAAGGTCCAAAAATGTTTTGGTAGGTCTATTTGAAATATTATGGTTTTGAATAAGCATGGCACTTTGAGTCTCGGCTGACCGATCCGCCGGTAAGTACCACTAACTTTTTGTATGAATTATATTCTGTAGAAGGGTAGGAAGCATGGGACGTAGATAGTGATAGTATTTTAAACTTTAGGACTAGTTTACTCCAAACAAAGACATAAGACTTTAAGAGCCTAATTAAACCAACCTACGACTAAGTCAGAGTTAGGGGGTGTGGTAACCTTAGTGCGCATGTTCAGGATTGGATCGGAAGAGCTTGGTACTTAAGCGGTCCTCGTGACTCACCTCCTCTTCGCGGGATTCCTACAGTGCGTAGCTTGGTTCACCCTAACCAAGAGGACTCGGTCATAGGCAAAATCCTAAATAAAACCGAAAGGGATTAGCCATGTTTTAAGGAAAACTTGGTTTAAAAACATTAAAATTTTTTTAGATGGTAGGACAAATTTATCTTGAAAAATTTTAAAATATTCTTGATTGACAAAATTACCAAAATACCCTTTAGGAAAAAAAATGGCGAAAATACCCACAGGTTAGAAAGCAGACAATGATAATGCTCGAAGAGTGCATAAGTATGAAAGGTATAGGGAATGGATGTATTATTCTGTGTAAACCAAGATAGAAGACTTAAAACCTTGTTTGATCGAAAGAATCTCTATTAAACTCTTTTCATAAAAATTTCTTCGCGGATAATCAAGTGAAACATGTACTAATTCATAAAAATTTCCTAATCAGTTAAAGCGCGATAGTTAGAATGAGCTTTAGAGGACGTGGCCGTCGTGGGACGTGGAAGGGGTAGGATGGCCGATCGGAACTCCGTCGGGTCGGGTCAAGGATCCGAGAATGAGATCGCCACCACCACCCCCAACCTTTGGAGTGAAGAGCAGGATCGGGACGGGTGGCGACGTTTGTCACAAGCGATGCTACGGGTTACGGAAAGGGTAGCTGGAATTGGTGGAAGTGGAGGAGCTCGGAAGTCGGTTCTGAGAGACTTGAGCTAACTGAGCTGAATTTTTCCGAGTGTGTGTCAGTGTAGCGCCCAATACGGTGAGTATTGGTGGAATCGACCAGAAAGAATCATGGATGAGATAGATTTGACAAATGAGGAGAAACCGAAAGAGGCGGTGTCGCTTCTCAAGGATGAGTCATATCGATGGTGGCTCACGGTCCGAGATGGTGCTACGGCAGATGATCTCACTTGGGAGTACTTCAAAGCCGCATATCGGAAGAAGTATGTTGGATCAAGCTACATTGGACGCTCAAAGGAAAGCTTTTCAGGGTTAGTGCAAGGGAATAAGTGCGTCTCGGAGTATGAAGCGGAATTCCTAAAGGTGAGTCGTTATGCTCGGGAATAGTGGCATCGGAACATGATCGTTGTGTTCGTTTTGAAGACGGACTTAGAGGCGAGTTAAGGTCATTGATTGCTCCACAAAGCAAGAACGTGAGTTTCTTTGTCTTGGTGGAGAAGGCCAAGGTAGCCGAAGGAATCAAAAAGGAGTCCGCGAGGCAAAGTTATGATAGGAGCAAGTCAAGAGAGGCTTTGGATCGTGCTGGGTCGGGTGGTAATGTTGAGAAAAGATTTAGGCGAGTGGGTCAAATCAGCGAGGAGGTCCTGTTTGCTAATCAAAGATCGGCCCGATGTAACCGTTGTGGAAAGTTTCATTGGGGTGAATGTTGGACCGGAGGAAAGGATGTTTCGAGTGTGGTTCGCTAGAACATCGTGTGAGGGGTGTCCGCGTAAGCAAGCTAGGAATCGATCCGAAGGTCAAGGTCGTGCCCGATTCGAGAAAGGAGGGACCAGCACGCGCAGAGGTCGTGGTTATGGTAGAGGTGGTTATGGCTCTAGTGGAGGTCGCGGAGCGGTGGCGGAGAGGTATTGGCAACACGGAGGCTAGGCACTGGTTTGGTGTATCTTTGCGGCGTCGTGAGGAAGGAGACGCACGGACGTCATAACCGCACGCGTTTTAATTTACGGTGTTCCATATAACGCCTTGATAGATGTGGGTTCGACGTACTCTTACGTTGCTAGTAGTATAGTTGAGACCATGAGTTTAGTTCAGAGATCGCTTCTAAGAGGATGACTGTACTTAGTCCTTTAGGTCACTCTGTAGAAGTAGATAAGTCAGTATAGAGATATACCCCTAGAACTCCAAGGGGTAGTGTTTGTAGCCGATCCGATGGGCCGCCGTTTGAGGAGTTTGATCGATTCTTGGGATGGATTGGTTGGTCAAGTACCAAGCAAGTTTGGATTGTGCCGCTAAGCGCATGGTTTTGAAGACGGTTGAAGGTGAAGAAGTGGTTATGATAGGTAATAGGAGAGATTATCTATCCAACGTGGTATCTGCGTTGAAAGCGAGTAAAGATGGTCGGGAAGGGCGTGAGGCGTTCAGTAGTTCATGTGTGTGCTTTGGAAGCTAAGGAGTCTTCGTGGGAAATGTTCAAAGCTGTAAAAGAATTTCTTGACGATTTCTGAAGAACTTAGGGATTGCCTCCGGATCGTGAAGTCGAATTTGGTATAGATCTCACATTGCACAGGCAGCGCCGGTGTCTATAGCTCCATATAGGATGGCAAGAAGGAATTGTTGGAATTGAAGGCTCGGATACAAGAGTTGTTGGATCGAGGTTTCATTCGACCAAGTGTTTCACCTTGGGGCGCGCGCAGGTACTTTTTGTCAAGAAGAAGGATGGTACGATGCGGATGTGTATAGACTCGCTTGATTGAATAAAGTCGACGATTAAAAACAAGTATCCTTTGCCGAGGATAGATGACTTGTTTGATCATTTGAAGGGCTGCGATTTTCTCTAAGATTGATTTAAGGTCCGGATATCATCAGCGAAGGTGAAAGAGGTGATATCCATAAGACGGCATTTCGCACTCGGTATGGACACTACGAGTTCTGGTGATGCCGTTTGGTTTGACTAATGCACCAAGCAGCTTTCATGGACATGATGAATAGGGTATTTCAACAGCTTTTTGGATCGATTCGTTGTGGTCTTTATAGATGATATTTTGGTGTATTCGAAGTCGAAGAGGAGCATGATGCGCATTTGCGAGTGGTGTTGCAGATTCGAGGAAAAGCGGTGTATGCGAAATTTAGTAAGTGCGACTGCGGCTTAAGGAGGTGACTTTCTTGGGTCACGTTGTTTTTAATGAGAGGATTAGAGTGGATCCTCGAAAGATTGAGGCGATGTTAGATTGGAAGCCGCCTAAATCTGTGGCTGAAATTCGGAGTTTTCTAGGTGCAGCGGGGTATTACCAGAAGATTTGTAGAAGGATTTTCTTTGATTGCCGCACCGATGACCAAGTTGTTGAGGAAAGGAGTTCCATTTGTGTGGACCGAGAAGCGGCAAGAAAGTTTCGACAAATTGAAGAAGATTCTCATTTGAAGCTCGGTTTTGATTCAACTGAGGCATGCAAGGAATTCACGGTTTATTGCGATGCATCACATATTGGTTTGGGATGCGTCTTTGATGCAAGAAGGGAAGGTAGTGGCTTATGCATCTCGGCGGTTGAGACCACATGAGGCTAATTATCCGACTCATGACTTGGAGTTAGCGGGTGTAGTCTTCGCTTTGAAGATATGGAGGCACTATTTGTGCGGAGAGAAGTCGATAGTTTATACGGATCACAAGAGTCTTAAGTATCTCTTGACTCGGAAGGATTTGAATTTGAGGCGGCGTAGATGGATTGAAATGTTGAAGGACTACGATTGTTCGATCGAGTATCATCTGGTAAGGCTAACGTGGTGGCGGGCACGCGTTGAGTCGTAAGGTTGTATCGGATTTAAGATCGATGTTTGCTCGACTTAGTACGTTCGATGATGGGAGTCTTTTGGCGAATTGCAAGTCAAGCCGACTTGGTTAGATCAGATTAAGGAGAAGCGGTTAGAGGATGATGGTTTGAATGATCGGAGGTTGCAAGTCCGAATGGTGGATTAGAGGATTTTAGTCGTCCCAGTGATGGAGTTTTGTGCTTTAAAGGAAGAGCTTGTATCTTAGAAGGATGTGGAGTTGAGACAAAGGATTCTTGGGACGCACATAGCATGCCCATATGCTATGCATCCGGAGGTAGTAAGATGTATCGGGATTTGAGAGAGCAATTTTGGTGGCAGTCCGAAGCGGGAAATGGCGAGTTCGTGGGTAAGTGTCGACGTGTCAACAAGTCAAGGTGAACATCGATTTGCCATCCGGTTTACTTGGTAGGTGAAGATTCCTCGGTGGAAGTGGGAGAGGATCACCATGGACTTTGTCGGTGGATTACCTCTTACGCCTAGCAAGAAGAATTCGATTTGGGTGATTGTGGATCGTCGACTAAATCAGCGCATTTCATACTGTAAGGGTAGATTATTCGCTTGGAGGTTAGCTAAGTTATATGTAGTGAGATAGTGAGATTGCATGGTGTGCGGTGATCGATTATCTCGGATAGGGATCGAGGTTTTATCATCGAGTTTTGGAGAGCGTTGCATCAAGCTTTGGGTACGAGATTGGACTTCAAAGACGACTTTTCATCCGCAATCCGACGGACAATCGGAGAGAGTGATTCGGATCTTAGAAGATATGCTCGAGAGGTTGTGTTACGGACTTGATGGCGGTTGGGAGGAGTATCTACCGTTGGCGGAATTCGCTTATAACAATAGTTATCAGCGAGTATCCAAATGGCTCCATATGAAGTAATTGTATGGGCGAAAATGTCGTACTCCTACGTGTTGGACGGAACTAGGTGAACGACATGTCTTGGGTCCGGTGGTGACCAGGCGAGGACAAAGTTAAGGTAATTCGGGCTCGTCTCAAGGAAGCATCGGATAGGCAAAAGTCTTACGCCGATCTCAAGCGCAAGGAGATGGAATACGAGGTAGGAGATAAAGTCTTTACGAAGGTGTCGCCTTGGAAAAAGGTGTTGCGCTTTGGGCAAAAAGGAAATTAAGTCCAAGGTTCATCGGCCCGTATATCGTGTTGAAGCGAGTAGGACCGGTGAGCTTATCACCGAATCGAGCGCAGTGAGTTGAGTCGATTCACAATGTCTTCCATGTGTCGATGCTTAGACGGTATAGGTCGGATCCATCGCACATCGTGCGATGAGCAGAGATTGAGGTTAACTCAGACTTATCATTCGAGGAGGAACCGTTGATTTTAGATCGTGATGTCAAGGTGTTGCGTAGAAAGTCGGTACCCTTAGTGAAAGTGCTATGGCGAAACCATGGTACGGAAGCGGCGTGGGAACTCGAGGAGGTGATGCGGCATCAATACCCCCACCTTTTACGATCGAGGTAATTTCGAGGTCGAAATTATTTTTTAAGGGGGGTAGAACTGTAACATCCCAAAATAGGGGTTATTTGTGATTGAATTATTTTTCTTGTATTTGAATTTCTGTGATATTATTCGTGATGGTATAAGGCTTAATTAGGGGTCTTGAGTAAGCTCGGTTTAGTAGAATAATTCTTAGTAAGGCTTATTTAAAGAAGAGGATTAAATGAGCTTAGCACTTAAGTTAATTTAAGTAGCAATAAGTGACACAAGATGAGTGCATGGCAAGTTGGTATTGGCGCATGGAGTTTGGCTTGAGGTTAGAGGTTCGAGTAGCATGTTTAGCAATTTGAAGGTTTATTTTTATATCTTTGCTTTGATGGACGGTCAAACTTATTTATGATAGGTTGGACTAATTCTTTTGGTAAGTTGAATATATGATTAAGGAAAGCTTGATAGTAGGGATAAGAATCTTGAAGTTATGGTATGATGAGGGACAAAAGGCATGAAGGGTGGAGGATGTTTTGGAAAGTTTCCTAAGCCTTTAGTGGATGAATGTGGACGGCATGTATGGCTAGGGGTGGCGAATTTTGATAGGTAGCTTGGGGGAAGGAATAGTTGGCCAATTTTGTCATTTGAACATCTTTTTGCTTTGTTTTCTTTCTCTCCAAAATTCCTCTCTTTGGTAGAAAGTGTCATGTGCATTTTGGTGCAAATATTTCTCTCTTTTGGTTTTTAGCCTCATTTCGTGTGAACCAAATACCCCTCATTTCATGTGAACCAAATACCATTTCTTTTCTTTCATTTGTCCTTTTTGAAACCGAAACAACATGGGAACTTTTGTGCATCTTTTTCTTCTTTGATAACTAGGTGTTGGCCGAAACTCTTACTCCCTTTTCTCTCTTTTTCTTTCTTTCAATATTGCTCAACCACTTTCTCTTTCTCTTTCTTTTGGGCGAACCATTCTCTTCTTGTTGCTCTCTCTTTTCTTTTGTTGATTAAACCGAATTCTCTCTCATTTCAATTCTCTTTTCTTTCACATATTCTTCATTTTCCATAACCATATAGCCGAATCTTCTACTTTCTTTAGATTTATCTTTGGCCGAATATTGAAGGTAAGATAGTTATCATCGGGACTTCTCTAGAAATTGGTTTTGGTAAGGTGGTAAGGTTTATTTCGAAGGATTATTATTTTAAGTTTCGTTTAAGCCGAAGGCTAATAAACTTTATTGATGATGGTTGATTGTAGGGAAGTGAGGCCGATTCTTTTAGGAGTGTGTTGGATAAGTGTTCGAAGGCTTTGGGTAAGATTTTAGGTTCACAAGGAACCCTTCTCAATTATTTTGGTTTGGCCGATTAGGCCATGGTTCTAATATTCATTTTGGCCGAATATAGGGGCAAGAATACTTGTGTGGCCGATTTGTCTATTCGGGATTTAGAACTCTTTTTGGTGCAGTGTGTATACATACACACCTTATAACTTTTAATATGCTAAGTGTTATTTTATGCCTAAACGTTTTGTGTAGACATGGATGAAATACCTTCATGGTATTAACAAGGATTTGGGTAAGTTCCTATTATTATGTGATTATTATTTGATGCTTTTGGGAAGCATGACACATTTGGTATGTGTATTATTTGATATATGGCTTATGATAAATCGATTGGATGTTGTTAAATAAATCTATCAACATGATTTGTGGTACATGCATATAAATGATTGTTATGGGTTGATGAGAGGAGGGGGCAGTGATATTCGTGTCGACGGACACCAAGTGTTTTGGTAACACATCGTGACTACGGTCACCAGAGGTTTGGTACCTCCAGAGGTTTGGCACCTCATAGCGACTTGTCCACGTGGTTAATACCACCAGTGGGTTGGCCCCACTTTGAGATATGGGATTGTGCGCGGTGATTTGGTATCACACGATGGGTTGGCCCCATCATCTATTTGTGACTTTGGTCACCAAAGTGTTTTGGTAACACAATTGTGTCTTCGGACACCAGAGATTTAGTATCTCCGGTGATTTGGTATCACATTTGTGACTATACGTCACTAAAGTGGTTTGGCACCACCAGTGGTTTGGTACCACAAGGGGTAGAAAAAGGCGTATGGATGGTTAGGTTGGGTGCATTTAAACTTATGCATGTTAATTGGTTATAATTTGTGTATGTGATTGCATTAAATTGGGGAAGGGTTACACATTGAGTCTTGGTGACTCACCTTCTCCTTTAATTTTTCAGGTGATTCGTAGACCATGGATGAGAGCCGGATGGACTCGAGGTGGCCATGCGTGGAGATTTTTAATAAATGAATTTTGGATTTTATCTATTTTTCTGTTGGGTTTATGTTGCTTAATTGTAATAAGGCCTCCTAGGATTATTTTATTATTGCTGCATGTTTTGTTTAAACTATTTGATGATGTTAAAAACGGATGCACATGTTTTCTCAAATTAAACGAAAAATGTTTTTAAAGTACCATCGGGTACATTTGAAACTGTAACAACTTAACTTAGTATATTTTTTTTAAAATGACATTAAGTAATGCTTTCTTCATAACACCTCAATTGTTTTAAATCAAAACAATATCTTTTATCAAAATTTAAAACGACTTAACAAGGGATTTTCAAAGGTTTTTCCTCCGTAGCATACCAAATTCGGTCGTAATGTTTGGGCCGGGTTTGGGGTGTTACACCCGAGCCTTCCGTAGCTTTAACGATCTATAAAACAATGTAAACACACACAAAGTAAGCTTTCAAGAGCTTAGTAAGCCATATACAAATAAACTTAACATATAAACATTCATAAGCATATCAAATACAAGATCATTAATATATCTCAATTGCAATTTCGTAATTCTTCTTTGGCTCATTTGTTTAGCCATTGCTTACCAACAATTCATATCTCTAAATACCTCTTTTGATCATAGCACAATCATACATATATCACATTTTGTCTCATTGAATCTATGCGCTTATCTCTCTTTTGCAAATTTACATATACTTACCTTTCATGCTTAAACATGGTATACACATCAACGTACCTGAAACGATTACACATTTCACATAGTCTTTCATTTCTTAGAATTTTCCCATTGAACCATTCGGAATCAAATAGGATACTCAGAATACACAGAAAAATCGTACAATGCCAACGTCCCAGACGTGGTCTTACATGTAATCCAATATCGATGCCACTGTCCCGGACAGGGTCTTATACGAATCAAATACGATGCCAATGTCCCAGACATGGTCTTACATGTAAATCTCAAATCAATGCCAACGTCCTAGACGTGGTCTTATATGATATCACATATCGTAATCCCTATGTCATGACATATTAATCCTATCTATTCCTAAGGTTCGTATGGGACTTTTCAGACCTTGATACATTGTCGATACTTTCTCGGATTTCACATGTATATCTTCCAAAGACATTCATCACATTTCAATATTAAATGAACATGAATAAATCATCTCAAATACATTTATTTGTATATAGACTTACCTCGAATTCAGAATAAACGAACGGACTCGACTACTCGATCACTTTCGACTTTCCTCGATCTAAATCCGTTTTCTTTGGTTCTTGATCTATACATATTCAAATTTAACTCATTTATTCACCAGTTCATTCAATTCAATCCAAAAACACACATTTAGGGCAATTTACAAATTAGCCTTCACATTTTCACATTTTGACATTTAAGTCCCTATTTCACAAAATTACAAAATAAACATAATTTCCTTGTACCCATGCTTAGCCGAATTTTCACATGCTTCATATAAGCCCATATATTTCATTTATTTCACATTTTAGTCCCTCAAAATATTATTTTCACAATTTAGTCCAAATTACTCAAATTCACCAAAAATCCAAAGAAAAACATGTTAATCTAACACATATATTTCATATTTCATCAACTATCATCACAAAGCTCAAATATTCATCAATGGCACATTTTAAAATCATCATCAAATTCCAAAAATAAGACATGGGTTTTGTAGTACTCGAAGCAACGATTACAAAAAGGTAAAAATTATCAAAAACTGAAACCAAAACATACCTCAATCAAGATGAATGAGGGCTGAATACCTAGCTATCTCTTTTTCTTTTGTTTTCTTTCAAATTCAGCAAAGACAAAGATGATAATGACTTGTTTTATGTTTTTTTTATTATAATATAACTTATTAATCAATTTACTTAATTAACCTTTTAATAATAACATTAAAAATCCACTATCTATGTACACTAATGTCCATCCATAAATCAAATGGTCCAATTGCATTATAAGGACCTCTATTAATAAAGACATAGCACATAGGTACCTTTAACACATGGCATGCTAATTCTGCATTTTATGCGATTTAATCCTTTTCTCAAATTAAGCACACAAACAATAAAATTACTTCATGAAACTTTCACACATGCTTAATCACATACTGTAAGCACAGAAAATAATATTAAAATATTTTTTTGACTCAGATTTGTGGTCCCGAAACCACTATTCTTACTAGGGTCTAAACTGAACTGTTATAATTCTCCCCCTTAGGGATTTTCGTCCCCGAAAATCTTACTGTTAAACAGATTCAGATATTATTGTCTCATAGCATATTCAGGCTCCCACGTAGTCTCTTCCACTCCGTGTCGATGCCACAGTACTTTTACTAACAAAATTTTCTTATTTCTCAATTCTTTCACCTCGCGAGCTAAAATTTGGATCGGTTCTTCCTCGTAAGTCATATCGGATCGAATTTCAATCTCAGATGGAGAAATCACATGTGATGGGTCAGATCTGTATCGACGAAGCATTGATACATGAAATACATTATGAATCTTTTCTAGCTTAGGTGGTAGCAACAATCTGTACGCAACAAGTCCAATGCGTTCTATAATTTCATATGACCCGATGAACCTCGGACTCAATTTGCCTTTTCTACCAAAACAAAGTATTTTCTTCCACGGAGACACTTTCAAGAACGCTTTATCACCGATCTGAAACTCAATATCTTTTCGTTTCAAGTCTGCGTAAGATTTCTGACGATCTGACGCGGCTTTCAGACTATCACGAATCACTTTCACTATCTATTCAGTTTCTTTGATCAAATTGACCCCGTGTATCTTATTCTCACTAAGCTCAGTCTAGTACAAAGGTGTTCGACATTTACGTCCGTACAAAGGTTCATATGCTGCCATTTTGATGCTTGACTGAAAACTATTATTATATGCAAATTCAATCAATGGCAAATACTGTTCCCATGTACCATTAAACTTAAGAATGCAACATCTCAACATATCCTCGAGAATCTGAATAATCCGCTCGGATTGACCATCCGTCTGTGGGTGAAAAGCTGTACTAAAATGCAATTTAGTACCTAAGGCCTCTTGCAATTTCCTCCAGAATCGTGAAGGAAACCTCGAATCTCTGTCAGATACAATTGGTAGTGGCATCCCGTGCAATCTCATAATATCAGAAATGTAACACCCCGAACCCGACCTAGATGTTATGGCCGGATCTAGCGTGTCACATCAAAGTGATGTTCGAAAACTATGCGTTCATTGAAAACCCTTCTTCAATTTAAAACCTTCTACCGTATAAAAATTCTAATTTTTCGTTGCTTATTAACAAAACAAGATTTGCTCAAAGTCGTTCCCTTGCAAAAATGTTATTATTTTTAAAACCTTGTTTGTTGCGGAAGTCTGTTTTAAACAGTTGCAGAAACGTGTTATTTTGAAAACAGTAGTTATTGTCTTAAAAACTCGTGTTGAGTAGACAAGCAGTTTGCAATTAAAAGGAATACCAAATAAAAGCTAAAAAGAAAAACCCAATGGCCTTATTACAAAAATCATTAACCCAATACTTAAAATAAATTAAACTAAAATAAAGTCGCTAAATTTAACCCAAAAACATATTGGACGTGTGGCCACCTCCGAGTCCTCGCAGACTCCAAATCCACTAAGGCCGGGATTACCGCATGATTAAAAGAAAGGGTGAGTTACGAGAATTCAGTGTGTAACCCCCTATTACAGTCACAGTCTGGGCCCGAGCCCATACGGTATCAGTCTGGGCCTAAGCCCTATTCGGTAACAATCTGGGCCTAAGCCCTATATCATAACAATGCAATGGACATGTAACCCAACCCTTAACCACCAAACTCTCCACCCGTACCAACCAATCTCTCCATGTGGGGACCATGTCGACCCACCCAGCCAAACTCTCCAATGGTGCAGCCTAGCTGCTAACAACAGTATACGTGGCTGAGCCACTCGAATCAGAATACGAGGCAATGCCACTATAACGGTACTTCCTCCAAATCATAATAACCCAACCCGATGCAATATGTCATGTATGCAGTGTATCACAATCATATACAATTATATAAATATCACACAAACATCATTTAGACTACCACTAAGGGTATAACGGTTATTTTGTCGTTTTAAGGGTAAAACGGTAATTTCACCCCTCGGGGGTATTTCGGTAACTTCACCCATCGAGGGTATTTCGGTAACTTTACCCATAGAGGGTATTTCGATAACTTTACCCGTGAAGGGTATTTCGGTAATTTTACCTGTGAAGGGTATTTTGGTAATTTAAGTTATCTAACGGCCTTTCCGGAGGCCTACTGTCGCCTCGAACGACACATGTTCCCTTTCTGGTCAAAACGGTGCAATTGGCCCTAAAGCCCAATTTTGGCCCAAGCGGGCCCACACGCTCGTGTGGCCCATTCAACCCATTTTTTGTCACAGTTCTACAGACTCCGCAGCTGCATCTATCACCCGACACTTACCATGGATTTGGCCCCTGTGGGCCCATTAGCCCAATGGGCCCACTTGGCCCACTTCGGCCCAACAAGGCCCATTACAGCTTCAGTCCCACGAGAGAGTTCGTGGCACTCCCAAAAGGCTATCGCCAACATTCGTGGCTCGGTTTATCACTTGAGCTAAATGCGCTTGAGTGATCTCGGATCTGCGTTATTTGACTTTTGGTACTTCGGCTTTTAACCGATTCACAGATCATAGCATTTACGGAACAAACAGGAGTGTGAGATTACACACCTTGATTACGAGTGTGCCGCCAATCCCTTAGCACCGTTCCTATGTTAGACAAGGTCAATAGTTAGTCAAACGATTAAGAGGGTTATCCTCTTATTACTCAACAAACCGAAACCACTCTTACTCCAACCTTGTTTTACTGAGTTTTGCTAAGTCCTTTTCGATTATTAGTGAAGATTAAAGATCCTTGAATGGACTCTGCGATACAAACCACTTCTTAATAACAGAGATAGAGTAAACATATGATTCAAGTCCACCCTTGACAAATGCAAAGCGAGTATACCTACCGGATTAAGGCTATGAGTACGTATCGACTGCTTCAAAATGCTTGTCCCCTCCTACACCTCGAGTGAACCTACATACCAACCAATCAGACCACAGAAGATGGGGAAGATTTGGCACTAGAGACAAAAATGATAGCCCCCACGAAAATAATTGAAAGAAAGCCAATATACTTACTCCTTAGATTCAGCAAGACAGGTTTCCTTGAGTATCGTCTCAGAGATGTGACTATAAAAGAAGGATAAGGAGATATTGATCTCGATTTATTCAAATTAAAATATAATAGAAAACGTTAAAGACAATGAAGAAGATAGGTCCGGCTATCTTGAAGGTGCAGAAAGAATACGGGAGGAAGAGAGGAGATTGGATTCGGCCAAGATGTTGCCAAGAATAGGAAGAACGAACTTGCACACAATATTAAAAAGGCAAGAAAGCAAATGAGGAAAGAAAGACTTGTAGGCGGGAAATGGGTAGCAGTTGAGGGAATAATGAATGAATGAAACAAACCCGAATGGTAACCAAAATTGCTTCAGACGCTACTTCAGAAAAAGACCCGAAATGAACCAAAAAGAGAAGTAGCAAAACACAAAGAAATTTCAGTTTTTGCTAACACTCAAAGTTGCCGAAAATGCTCCCAAACACACCCCTCTAGCCGAATTTCTCCCTTAGCCACACTCCCAAATTCGGCCAACACTCCCACACACCTCACTTCCTGGATTTCCTCCACCGAAATCTCCTAGTATTGCTCCCCTCCATCCATTTGAAACTTTTGACCAAGTCTCCAACTCCTCTTGAAGAGTTTGATCCGAACTCTGCTTCCTCCACTCTCAAGTTACAAAATAAAAGTCCTCAATTGCAACTTGTGGGATTCGAACCCCACTCTTCTTACCTTCCCAATGACGCCACTGCCACTGAGCTACAAGCTCATCTTGAGTCATCCTAACACACACAATTATACTTAAGTTCTTCTGCAAACAACCCTCCCCCTTTAAGGGCCAAAAACTAAAATTTTTCTAAAGCTCAGACTCGAACCCAGGCAACCCTAGGACCCCCAAACACACTTAAATATCTAGCCGATCAAGTACAACATGAATTTAAGCAAAATTACAAACCCCTAACTTTTGGGGTGTTACAACTCTACCCCCTTAAAGAAATTTCGGCCTCGAAATTTACCTGATTAGAAGAGGTGAGGGTATTGGTGTCGCACCGCCTCCTCAGGCTCCCACGTAGCTTCCTCTGGACCGTGATTATGCCACAACACCTTGACTAATAGGATAGATTTCCTCCTCAGCACCTTAACATCACTATCCAGTATCTGCACCGGTTCTTCCTCAAATGTCAGATCAGGTCTTACCTCGATCTCCTCCACCGGCACTATATGAGAAGGATCAGAATGGTATCGCCTCAGCATAGAAACGTGAAACACGTTATGTAAATGATTTAACTCAGGAGGCAGTTCCAGCTGATAGGCAACCGATCCCACACGTTTTAATATCTGGTAAGGACCGATGAATCTAGTGCTCAACTTGCCTTTTCGCCCAAATCTCAGAATCTTCTTCCATGGTGAGACCTTTAAGAAAACATAATCTCCCACTGCGAACTCAATCTCTTTACGCTTCAAATCAGCATACGACTTCTGCCTATCAGATGCTTCTTTTAACCGATTACAGATCTATTTCACTTTTTCCTCGATTTCAGAGACTAATTCTGGACCCAACAGTCGCCGCTCGCCTAATTCTGTCCAAGAAGTAGGGGTACGGCACCTACGACCATATAACGCCTCGTACGATGCCATCTAAATACTGGATTGGTAGCTGTTGTTATAAGCAAATTCCGCTAATGGCAGATAGTCTTCCCAACTACCCTTGAAATCAATTACACAGCTTCTCAACATGTCTTCCAAAATCTGAATTACCCTCTCCAACTGACCATCAGTCTGCATATTGAATGTTGTGCTGAAATCCAACCTTTTACCCAAAGCTTCGTGTAACACTCTCCAGAATCGTGATGTGAATCTGGGGTCCCTGTCCGAGATGATAAACACTGGTACCCCATGTAACCTCACAATTTCTGCCACGTATAACTTGGCCAACTTCTACAACGAATATTCAGTGCGGACCGGTATGAAGTGGGTAGATTTAGTCAACTGATCAACAATTACCCATACTGAATCTTTCTTAGTAGGCATCAGAGGTAGCCCACTAACAAAATCCATGGTTACCCTCTCCCACTTCCAGAGTGGAGTTTTAACAGGTTGCAGCAATCCAGAAGGCAGTTGAGGCTCAGCCTTCACTTGCTGGCAGGTCAAACACTTACTTACAAAATTGGTAACCTCACGCTTAAGCCCTGGCCACCAGTATAGTTCACGCAGATCTTGGTATAACTTGTTTCCACCAGGATGCATAGCGTATGGGATACTATGCGCCTCCCGCAGAATAGACTGCCTTAACTCAGAATCCCTCGGTACACAGACCCTCCCACGGAAGCATAACACTCCCTCAGTATTCAGCCCAAAATCCGCAGTCTCTCCCTTCTTCACCAGTTGAAAACGAGGAATCAATGATTCATCCAACAACTGCTTTTCTCTAATTTGACCAATCCAAGTCGGTTTCACTTGTAGCTCAACTAACAGACTACCATCCTCAAACAGGCTGAGATGAGCAAACATTGCTCTTAGATCAGATACAACCTTACGGCTCAGTGCATCCGCTACCACGCTAGCTTTTCTCGGATGGTACTCAATCGAGCAGTCATAATCCTTAAGCAACTCTATCCATCTTCGCTGCCTAAGGTTCAACTCCTTCTGAGTAAGGAGGTACTTGAGACTTTTATGGTCGGTATAAACGATCGACTTTTCCCCGTACAAGTAGTGTCTCCACATCTTTAGTACAAATACCACCGCAGCTAATTCCAAGTCATGAGTAGGATAATTCACCTCGTGCGGCCTAAGCTGACGGGATGCATAAGCTACTACCTTGCCCTCTTGCATCAGTACACAACCAAAACCCGTGTGCGACGCATCAAAGTAGACAATGAATTCTTTTCCAGCCTCGGGTGGAATTATCTGGGGCTTGATCGAGAATCTTCTCGATTTCTCAAAACTCTCCTGCATTTTATCGGTCCAAACAAGCGGTACTTCTTTACGCGATAACTTAGTTAGGGGTGCAGCGATCAGTGAAAACCCCTCAACGAACCGTCTGTAATACCCGGCCAGACCCAGAAAACTTCGAATCTCAGATACTGACTTCGGTGGCTTTCAATCTAATACGACCTCAACTTTTCGATGATCAACCATAATCCCCTCGGCAGACACGACATGACCCAAAAATGTCACCTCTCTAATCCAAAACTCGCACTTGCTGAATTTGGCATAAAGCTGCTTCTCTCTCAATATTTACAGGACAATTCGGAGATGTGAATCATGCTCCTCCTCGGTTCTCGATTACACCAGAATATCATCTATAAACACTACCACAAACCGGTCCAAATAGGGTTGGAAGACCCGGTTCATCATATCCATGAAAGCAGCTGGTGCATTCGTTAACCCAAACGGCATGACCAGAAACTCGTAATGTCTATAACGAGTCCAGAATGCTGTCTTGTACACATCTGCCTCCTTAACCCTTAGCTGATGGTATCCCGATCTAAGATCTATCTTAGAGAAAATCGAAACTCCTCGCAACTGATCGAACAAATCGTCTATTCTTGGTAATGGATACTTGTTCTTAATTGTCAGTTTGTTCAATTAACGATAATTAATACACATGCGTATTGACCCATCCTTCTTCTTCATGAACAATATTGGTGCTCTCCAAGGAGACACACTAGGTCGGATGAATCCTCGATCCAGTAGCTCTTGGATTTGGGCCTTTAATTCCACCAGCTCCTTCGGCGCCATCCTATAAGGGGCGATGGACACCGGAGCCATTCCCAGTAGGAGCTCAATGCCGAATTCGACTTCATGATTTGGAGGCAACCCCGGAAGCTCTTCAGGAAATACATCCGGGAACTCCTTTACTGTCCTGACATCCCCAACAGACAAACCCTTAACATCAGATGTGCTGACATAAGCTAGGAACGCCTCGCACCCCTTGCGAACCAGTTTCTCGACCCTTAATATAGAGATTACATTAGATAAATAATCCCTTCGCTCCCCTATTACGACCACCTCCTCAACATCCAAAGACTTCAATACCATACGCTTAGTAGCGCAATCCAAATTCGCACGGTGTTTCACTAACCAATCCATGCCCAAAATGAGATCGAACTCGCCAAACGGCAATTCCATCAAATCCGCCAGAAAGACAACCCCTTGGACCTCCAGGGGCACGTCTCTAAACAGTTTACTCACTCTAACCGACTGTCCCAAAGGACTAATCACCGACATTTCCCTATCAGTACTTTCGAACTGTATGCCCAAAGTTCCAGACACAGTACATGCAACATATGAGTGCGTAGACCCAATATCAATTAAAGCGGTATATGGTACATTATGAATGAGGAACGTACCAGTTATGATGTCAGGTGCGTCGCCATCCTCTCGGCGCCGAGTAGCATAAACCAACGCCGTTTGTCTTGCCTGCGTGTTACCGACAGACTCTGCCGGTGCTCCACGACCTCGTCCAAACCCATTTCCCCCTCTGGGTGGACCACGACCTCTCGGTGGCTGCTGACCACCTCTTTCCAGCTGTACATAGCCCTGACCTGCCGCTTGCCTCTAAACAGGCTCCCGAGGACAGTTTCTAAACTGATGATCCTTGGACCCACATATGAAACACCCCCTAGTTCTTTTCCAGCACTCTCCCAAATGAGGTCTCCCACACTCAACGCAAGGCTGCTGTCTGACCGCAACATTAGGAACCCCAGCTCGGGCTGGCCCATCAAACCTAGGCCTCTTCCCAAGCCCACCAGAAGAACTTGAGGGACCAAAATCCCTCTTATTTCTTCCCCTTTCCTTCTCACGATTTTGACACTCTAAGCGTTTCACATCCTCGATAATCTTTGCCTTATCAATTAGGGCAGCAAAGTCCCTTTCCCTCTGCGGGGCTATCAGTACCTGCAACTCATCTCGAAGACCATCCTCGAAACGCACGCAGTGCTCATACTCAATCACGACTATGCCCCGAGCATACCGGCTCAACCGTAAAAACTCTGCCTCATACTCTACTACAGACTTATTCCCCTGAACCAGATTCAGAAATTCCTTTCTCCGGGCATCCACATAACTTGCCCCAATAAATTTCCCTTGGAAGGCCGCCTTAAAGAAGTCCCATGTCAATCGGTCGGCCTGCGTGCCTTCCCTCACGGTAAGCCACCATTGATATGCCTCATCTCGTAGTAAAGACACTGCTCCTTTCAGTTTTTGCTCCACCGTGCAGTCAAGATCATCCATTATTCGCTCGACAGCCTCTAACCAATATTCTGCTACATTCGGGGCTACACCAGAAATGCCCCTGAAGATTTCCGCCCCATTTGACCGGAGTCGTTTAGAGATTGACCCTCGGCCCACTAACCCAGTACTCGCCCCAGCAACCCTTCCTAGAACCTGTAACATCGCTTGGGACAGGGCATCATCCCCACTGGCTCGATCATGAGACCCCGTCTCCGTCACAGGTGAGGCTGGTGCTTCCCTTTTCGGCATGTGTCCTGATGCTGACGATCTAGCCCTAGCACCTCGGCCTCTACCACGGCCATGTGTACTCCTTCCGCGACCTCTTGTGCTCATATCGATGTAGCGTGCACTTATGCCTTTAAGAGTTTTATGAATCGACTTATAGTTCTCATATTTATTAATGATTTATCTTATGAAAAGCAGTAATTAGGGTTATTCTCGCATATCGAATTTACTACAGTTTCAGTCTCCTATAGTCTTAGTTTCTACAGCTAAAGAGTTTTCAGTATGCTACTACTATCCCTAGTAGTTTCTCAAGATCTGATTATTTCAAAGATAAATCAGAGTATAGTGTCGGGAAACTTACGGATTTGGTGCCGGAGACTCGGTGTGCCACACTTTCAGTAACACTATCACTTTCCAAACCAAAATTTAAGCAGATTAGAAAAATTTTCAAAACCCACTCCACAGCCGAGTTTTGCAACCTGACTCTGATACCACTAAATGTAAACTCGGCCTAGACGTTATGGCCGGATCTAACGTGTCACATCAAAGTGATGTTCAAAAACTATGCGTTCATTGAAAACCCTTCTTCAATTTAAAACCTTCTACCGTATAAAAATCCTGATTTTTCGTTGCTTATTAACAAAACAAGATTTGCTCAAAGTCGTTCCCTTGCAAAAATGTAATTATTTTTAAAACCTTGTTTGTTACGGAAGTCTCTTTTAAACAGTTGCAGAAACGTGTTATTTTGAAAACAGTAGTTATTATTTTTAAAACCCGTGTTGAGTAGACAAGTAGTTTGTAATTAAAAGGAATACCAAATAAAAGCTAAAAAGAAAAACCCAATGGCCTTATTACAAAAATCATTAACCCAATACTTAAAATAAATTAAACTAAAATAAAGTCGCTAAATTTAACCCAGAAACATGTTGGACGTGTGGCCACCTCCGAGTCCCTCGCAGCTCTAAATCCACTAAGGCTGGGGATTACCTGCACAGTTAAAAGAAAGGGTGAGTTACGAGAACTCAGTGTGTAACCCCCTATTACGGTCACAGTCTGGGCCCGAGCCCATGCGATATTAGTCTGGGTCTAAGCCCTATTCGGTAACAATCTGGGCCTAAGCCCTATATCATAACAATGCAATGGACATGTAACCCAACCCTTAACCACCAAACTCTCCACCTGTACCAACCAATCTCTCCATGTGGAGACCATGTCGACCCACCCAGCCAAACTCTCCAATGGTGTAGCCTAGCTGCTAACAACGGTATACGTGGCTGAGCCACTCGAATCAGAATAAGTGGCAATGCCACTATAACGGTACTTCTTCCAAATCATAATAACCCAACCCGATGCAATATGTCATGTATGCAGTGTATCACAATCATATACAGTTATATAAATATCACACAAACATCATTTAGACTACCACTAAGGGTATAACGATCATTTTTTCGTTTTAAGGGTAAAACGATAATTTCACCCCTTGGGGGTATTTCGGTAACTTTACCCACGAGGGTATTTCAGTAACTTTACCCATAGAGGGTATTTCGGTAATTTACCCGTGAAGGGTATTTCGGTAATTTTACCCGTGAAGGGTATTTCGGTAATTCAAGTCATCTAACGGCCTTTTCGGAGGCCTACTGTCGCCTCGAACGACACAGGTTCCCTTTCTGGTCAAAACGGTGCAATTGGGCCTAAAGCCCAATTTCGGCCCAAGCGGGCCCACACACTCGTGTGGCCCATTCAGCCCATTTTCGATCACGGTTCTGTAGACTTTGCAGCCACATCTATCACCCGGCACTTGCCATGGATTTTGCCCCTGTGGGCCCATTAGCCCAATGGGCCCACTTGGCCCACTTCGGCCCAACAAGGCCCATTACAGCCTCAGTCCCACGAGAGAGTTCGTGGCACTCCCAAAAGGCTATCGCCAACGTTCGTGGCTCAGTTTATCACTACGAGCGCTCGCACGCTCGAGTGAGCTCGGATGCCGTTATTCCAAATTTTTGGTACTTCAGCTTTTAACCGATTCACAGATCATAGCATTTACGGAACAAACAGGAGTGTGAGATTACACACCTTGATTACGAGTGTGCCGCCAATACCTTAGCACCGTTCCTATGTTAGACAAGGTCAATAGTTAGTCAAACGATTAAGAGGGTTATCCTCCTATTACTCAACAAATAGAAACCACACTTACATTACCTTGTTTTACCGAGTTTTACTAAGTCCTTTGCAATTATCAGTGAAGATTAAGGATCCTTGAATGGACTCTGCGATACAAACCACTTCTTAATAACAGAGATAGAGTAAACATATGATTCAAGTCCACCCTTGACAAATACAAAGCGAGTATACCTACCGAATTAAGGCTATGAGTACGTATCAACTGCTTTAAAATGCTTGTCCCCTCCTACACCTCGAGTGAACCTACATACCAACCAATCAGACCACAGAAGATTGGGAAGATTCGACACTAGAGACAAAAATGATAGCCTCCACGAAAATAATTGAAAGAAAGCCAATATACTTACTCCTTAGATTCGGCAAGACAGGTTTCCTTGAGTATCGTCCCAGAGATGTGACTATAAAAGAAGGATAAGAAGATATTGATCTCGGTTTATTCAACATAAAAGACAATAGAAAACGTTAAAGACAATGAAGAAGATAGGTTCGGCTATCTTGAAGGGTACAGAAAGAATACGGGAGGAAGAGAGGAGATTGGATTTGGCCAAGATGTTGCCAAGAATAGGAAGAACGAACTTGCACACAATATTAAAAAGGCAAGAAAGCAAATGAGGAAAAAAAAGACTTGTAGGCAGGAAATGGGAAGCAGTTGAGGGAATAATGAATGAATGAAACAAACCCGAATGGTAACCAAAATTGCTTCAGACGCTACTTCAGAAAAAGACCCGAAATGAACCAAAAAAGAAGTAGCAAAACACAAAGAAATTTCAGTTTTTGCTAACACTCAAAGTTGCCGAAAATGCTCCTAAACACACCCCTCTAGCCGAATTTCTCCCTTAGCCACACTCCCAAATTCGGCCAACACTCCCACACACCTCATTTCCTTGATTTCCTCTACCGAAATCTCCTAGTATTGCTCCCCTCCATCCATTTGAAACTTTTGACCAAGTCTCCAACTCCCCTTGAAGAGTTTGATCCGAACTCTGCTTCCTCCACTCTCAAGTTACAAAATAAAAGTCCTCAATTGCAACTTGTGGTATTCGAACCCCACACTCATTGCCTTCCCAATGACGCCACTGCCATTGAGCTACAAGCTTATCTTGAGTCATCCTAACACACACAATTATACTTAAGTTCTTCTGCAAACAGCCCTCTCCCTTTAAGGGCCAAAAACTAAAATTTTTCTAAAGCTCAGACTCGAACCCAGGCCACCCTAGGACCCCCAAACACACTTAAATAGCTAGCCAATCAAGCACAACATGAATTTAAGCAAAATTACCAACCCCTAACTTTTGGGGCGTTACAGGAAACATATAGCTCAGCTAATTTATCAAGTGAGTAATTAGATCGTACCAGAATAAAATGAGCTGATTTCGTCAATCTGTCAACTACAACCCAAATTGCATCTTTCTTTCTCGGAGTAGAAGGTAACCCTAAAATAAAATCCATCGTCACTCTATCCCATTTCCACTCGGGAATCATTATCGATTGTAACAAACCAGATGGCACCTGATGTTCAGCTTTAACTTGCTTACAGATTAAACATTTCGATACAAAATCTGAAATATCTCACTTCATACCAGACCACCAATAATGTTGCTTCAAATCATGGTACATCTTTGTACTTCCCGGATGAACAGATAGGCAACTGTTATGTGCTTCTTTCAATATCAACTGAATCAACTCTGAATTCCTCAAAACACAAATTCGATCTCGAAATCTCAAACAATCATCAACATCAACTCGAAATTAAGAGTCAGATTTTGAATCACACTGAACTCATTTCGCTAACATTTCAATATTAACTTTCTGAGCATCACATATTTGTTGTAAAAACAACGATTTTTCTTTCAATTCAGCCAAAACTGAACCATCATCAGACAAATCTAATTGAGCATTCATCGCACGTAATGTAAATAGTGATTTCTAACTCAATGCATCAGCAACAACATTTGCTTTACCCGGATGATAATCTATCATAAGTTCGTAATCTTTCAACAGTTTTAACCATCTTCTCCGTCATAGATTCAAGTCTTTCTGGGTCATCAAATATTTCAGACTTTTATGATCCGAAAACACATGGAATTTTTCACCATAAAGATAGTGACGCCAAATCTTTAAAGCAAACACAATTGCAGCTAGCTCAAGGTCGTGTGTCGGGTAATTCTTTTCATGCGGCTTTAATTGTCTCGAGGCATAAGCTATAACTTTGCCTTTCTGCATCAAAACACATCCCAGTCTGTTCAACGAAGCATCACTATAAATCACGAACTCTTTACCCGATTCTGGCTGTACCAAAACTGGAGCTTCAGTTAAAAGGGCTATCAACTGATCGAAACTTTTCTGACACTTTTAAGACCACTCAAATTTCACATCTTTCTGAAGCAATCTCTTCAATGGAGTTACAATCATTGAAAATCCTTTTACGAACTGTCGATAATAACTAGCAAGTCCCAAAAAACTACTGGAACACCCCTTACCCGTATACTACGCTGGAACCGGGTACGAGGCATTACCAGACTTAACAATACATTCTACCAAATCCCGAGCCAAAAAATTTCACTTATAATTTAAACTTTAACAAACACATGCATACACAAGCATTATAACTCCATGACCAATATGAGCCACAACTCATGGCTAAATACAGAATAATCCTTATTACTGTTATGAAGCAATACATTTGATCAAATTAATTAACACATATACAAAATGACTTAGTTAAGCCCCTATACATGCCATAACTTAAATCATTTATAAATAAAGATACCCATAGATAGCTTGATAGTGTGAAGCGATCTCCGATGACCTTCAGCCCGAGCTTATTTAATAGGACTCTGAAACATGGGAAAGAAAAGGGGTAAGCTTATAAAGCTTAGTAAGTTCACATGTAAAAATAATAAGCATTATCAATGAATTTAGCTTACTACTAAGCTATCATAACTTGCATAAATAATGCTAAGTTCTTACTTTCTCAACTTACTCATTTGTAGCCTTACCAAAGCCTCAATGAGACAAATCCTCACAACAAGTTCTCAAATTGATACAATCATTAAATCACATGCTTATACCTTATTACTCATGTTCACATTAATTTGTCTACTTGATTCGCTGTCACTAAATTATTTATTTCTTGAACTACAGAGCTCCGAATTACAAACTGCTAATTTTCCCTGAAACTAGACTCACATATATTCATACCATAAAATTTCTAGAATTTTTTATCTTTCCAATTAGTACAGTTTATTCATTAAAATTTCCCCTATTTCACTATTTGACTATTCTGACCTCTCTTCACTACAAATCAATTTTCTCCTCATACAGAATTCAGATGACCTTCTTGTTTAGTTCATTTGAAACTAGACTCATTCAATATTTCATGAATATAAATTATATCCCATAATTATTTTTTTTCAATTTTTAATGATTTTCTGCATTTGGAACAGGGGATTCCAACATCATTCTTACCCTGTCTCACAAAAATTCAAATATCACAGAATATGAAATTCTTTTGTTTACACCGTTTCTTTTAGTGAAAATAGACTTATTCAGCTTTAATTCCATGTCTTATTCAACCTCTAATTCGATTTCCACCATTTTTGGTGATTTTTCAAAGTCACACAACTACTGCTGTCCAAAACTGTTTTATTGCTAAATTTACTCTTTCATAATTTCACTTATTAGATCTCATCTTACCGAGGGTTCGATCAAATATCGAGTACATTGTTCATAAATTTTCACACTTATACCTACAATTATTCATCACATAATCATATTCAATTACACTTAGTCGTTACACGATCACATGTATTTTCACTTAGTAAATTTCCCGTTGAACTCATCGGTAACCTTACCAAAGGCTCAGAATACAAAAGGCACCTTACTTAATAGCTTGCTTACATACCTGTAACATCTCACTTAACACATGAGTACTCGTTCATAATATAGGCATATTGCCAATCATGTCATAAAGTGTCACAAGCATAACTGAAAACTCATCACTTACTTAATACTTGATAATCTCAATTACTTACAATCTCAATATTAAATAAGCCTTAAATGCATACCTGTACAATCTCAATATTACTTGATAATCACTTAGGGATTTTCGTCCCCGAAAATCTTACCGTTAAACAGATTCGTATATTGTTGTCTCATAGCATCTTCAGGCTCCTACGTAGTCTCTCCATTCCGTGTCGATGCCACAGTACTTTAACTAACAGAATTTTCTTATTTCTCAATTCTTTCACCTCGCGAGCTAAAATTCGGATCGGTTCTTCCTCGTAAGTCATATCAGATCGAATTTCAATCTCAGATGGAGAAATCACATGTGATGGGTCGGATCTGTATCGACAAAGCTTTGATACGTGAAATACATTATGAATCTTTTCTAGCTCAGGTGGTAGAAACAATCTGTACGCAACAGGTCCAATGCGTTCTATAATTTCATACGGCCCGATGAACCCTGAACTCAATTTGCCTTTTCTGCCAAAACGAAGTATTTTCTTCCACGGAGACACTTTCAAGAATGCTTTATCACCGATCTGAAACTCAATATCTTTTCGTTTCATGTCTGCGTAAGATTTCAGACGATCTGACGCGACTTTCAGACTATCACGAATCACTTTCACTTTCTGTTCAGTTTCTTTGATCAAGAATAAAATGAGTTGATTTCGTCAATATGTCAACTACGACCCAAATTGCATCTTTCTTTCTCGGAGTCAAACGTAACCCTGAAACAAAATCCATCGTCACTCTATCCCATTTCCACTCGGGAACCATTATCGGTTGTAACAAACCAGATGGCACTTGATGTTCAGCTTTAACTTGCTGACAGATTAAATGTTTCGATACAAAATCTGAAATATCTCACTTCATACCAGACCACCAATAATGTTGCTTCAAATCAGGGTACATCTTTGTACTTCCCGGATGAACAGATAGGCAACTGTTATGTGCTTCTTTCAATATCAACTGAATCGACTTTGAATTCCTCAGAACACAAATTCGATCTCAAAATCTCAAACAATCATCAACATCAACTCAAAATTCAGAGTCAGAGTTCGAATCACACTAAACTCGTTTCGCTAACATTTCATTATCAATTTTCTGAGCATGACATATTTGCTGTAAAAACAAAGGTTTCGCTTTCAATTCGGCCAAAACTGAACCATCATCAAACAAATCTAATTGAGCATTCATCGCACGTAATGCAAATAGTGATTTCTGACTCAATGCATCAGCAACATTATTTGCTTTACCCGGATGATAATCTATCACAAGTTTGTAATCTTTCAACAGTTCTAATCATCTTCTCTGTCGTAGATTCAAGTCTTTCTGGGTCATCAAATATTTTAGACTTTTATGATCCGAAAACACATGGCATTTTTCACCATAAAGATAGTGACGCCAAATCGTTAAAGCAAACACAATTGTAGCTAGCTCAAGGTCGTGTGTCGGATAATTCTTTTCATGCGGCTTTAATTGTCTTGAGGCATAAGCTATAACTTTGCCTTCCTGCATCAAAACACATCCCAGTCCGTTCAATGAAGCATCACTATAAATCACGAACTCTTTACCCGATTCTGGCTGTACCAAAACTAGAGCTTCAGTCAAAAGGGCTTTCAACTGATCGAAACTTTTTTGACACTTTTCAAACCACTCAAATTTCACATCTTTCTGAAGCAATCTCGTCAATGGAGTTGCAATAATCGAAAAGCCTTTTACAAACCGTTGATAATAACCAACAAGTCCTAGAAAACTATGGACTTCAGACACATTTTTCGGAGGCTTCCACTCCAAAATAGCTGAAATCTTGCTCGGATCGACTTGTATACCAGACGCTGACACAATATGTCCCAGAAAACCAACTTCACGCAACCAGAATTCACATTTACTAAACTTTGCATATAATTGCTTATCTCGCAGAGTTTGTAACACGATTCTCAGATGTTCAGCATGCTCAACTTCATCACGCGAATAAATCAAAATGTCGTCAATGAATACAACAAAAAATTGATCCAAATACGGTCTGAAATTTCTATTCATCAGATCCATAAAAACTGCAGGAGCTTTGGTTAGTCCGAAAGGCATAACTAAAAACTCATAATGTCCGTACCTCGTTCTGAAAGCAGTTTTTAGAATGTCTGAATGTTTTACTCGCAACTAATAAAATCCCGATCTCAGATCTATCTTTGAAAACACGGTGGCTGTAACGCCCCAGATTTGGGCCTAGTAGAATTGGGCCCATTAGGCCTTGGGCGAGGGAGCGTTTAAAATTTTTTTGAGAATAAGAGAACGGCACTAATGCGTGTTGGACCTAGTAGGTAAGTGATTTTGGTAGGTTACGGAGCTTCTATGAAGTTCCGGGATCAAACCTGGGCTTTAGGGAAATTTTGGTTTTAGGTGAGTAAAACCCTGGGAGTTAGTAAGTACGCTTTAAGAATAAAATGCGGAGAAAGATGACACAAAAGGAGTTGTGGTCTAGTGGCAAGTGGCGCCACATGGGAGACAAGGGAATGACGCCATAGAGGGAGCAAGGGGTCCAAGGTTCAAGTCTTGGTGCTTGCATTTTTGATTTTCTTTTTAAATGGAATTTAGACTTTGGCCATAGACTTATATTTAGTTGCGCATGTTTTAAGACAATAAGGAGCTAGTTGGTAAAGTGGCTAGCGGCGTGGATTATGCTACAGGGGAGCCTGGGTTCGAATCTCATGACAAGCAAGGGAGTATTTATTTTGCGGATTGGACGGCCAGAGTTTGTGTTGGATTTAAACTCTACTGAAGGAGGGATCCCACATCGGAAAGCTAGCAAGAGGGAAGGTGAGAAGCTGGCTATAAATGGAGAGCTGTCTATGAGGAGAGGAAGGATACCCTGGTGGGCGTTTGGGCATAGGAGCATTCGGAGCGCGGATTAGCTTCAGACTCCTATTAGGTGTGTATCTCGCACTATTCTAGCTGTAGAGAGGCAAGTGCCAAAAAGCCGGTCACACGACGATGGTAGCCACACGAGCGTGCGAGCGCACGTGTGGGAGCTTCGATACGATAGTCGAGGCCACCATGAGTATTCTTGTGGGTTGATGCTGTTTGGGCCGAACGAGGCCAAGTTGGCCCATATGAATAAGTTGTATGATTGTGTAAGTAGATGTTGGATTAGACTATGGGAATCTCATATATGTGGCTAGATTTGGGCTAAATAGGCCACTCGAGCGTGTGGGCCCATTTGGGCCGAGAATGGGCCTTAGGCCCATTCTCTTCATTATCTCTGTTTAGAATACTTGAGTCGCTCGAGGCGACTGTAGACCTTCTGAGGGGTTTACAAAATTACTGAAATACCCTTGGTTTACAAAATTACCAAAATAACCTCGGATTGCAAAATTATCGAAATACCCCTGATTTGTGAAATTACCGAAATACCCTTGGTTTGCAAAATTACTAAAATACCCCCGGTTTGCAAAATTACCGAGATACCCCCGGGTTGCAAAGTTACTAAAATACCCCTGATTTACGAAATTACTGAAATACCCCCAAAGGGTGAAATGACCGTTGTACCCCTAAACGACAAAATGACCGTTGTGCCCTCATGGTAGTACTAGCGTTGTATGTGTTAATTGTATGATTGATTATGTTTGAGATGCATTGCATACAGGAATTAGTTATGAGTAGAATTACCTAACTACTCTTGAAGGGTAGGATTACCGGAATACCCTTACAAGGTAAAATGACTGATTTGCCCTTGTAGGTAAATGATTGGCTTGTGCTATGATATGACCGATTTGACCGTGATTGTATGGCTGTGTTTAACCGACTTGACTGTGGGCGTGTGTCTAATATGTTGTTAATATGTGTTGAAGTGATTGTTACTGAGCATGGCCATTTTGCATACACATGTAATGAGTGAGCATGACATACACTGCATTCATATCACGTTGCATGGGTTGGGATTTTGATGATCGGAGGAAGTTATTCTGATGGCTCTGCCACATTCTGTTCTAGTGGCTACACCATGTATATTCTGTTATTTTGGTGGCTCAGCCACATATACCGTTATTAGCAGCTTGGCTGCATTATTGGAGAGCTTGGCTCTGTGCCATCTTGACTATGGCTTTGTGCCAATCGTATTTACCCGTGGCTATGTGTCTAACAGATAAAGATGACTCTGTGTCGATCTTATTTACCCAAGGCTTTGTGGCGATTATATTACCGTTACTGATGACTCTGTGCCAATTATAATACCGCTACTGAAGGCTTAAGAGCCGTATATACATATCACGTCTTTCGCACTTTCTTTGCATTTTTACCGGACTCATTGCATTTTTAGAGTGTAGCGGATGGGTGGGTCGATTTAAAAATCCCCACATGGAGTGTTGAGCTGGTACGGGTGGAGTGTAGCGGATGGACTATTAGGTTGGGGGCTGCATTACATCATTTGCATTATCATGTTTTTAGGGCTAAGGCCCAGATTGTTACCGAATAGGGCTTCGGCCCAGTCTGCTTCTGTATGAGCTTCGCCCGATTTGTACAGTCAGATAGGGCTTGGCCCGATCCGCTTTGTATGGGCTCAGGCCCAGATAATGACCGATTATGGGAATACACATTGAGTTCTCGTAACTCACCCCCTCTGCTTTAACCTTGTAGGTAATCCCCAGCGTTAGAGGATTTGGAGTTGTGGAGGACTCGGAGGTGGCCATACTTAGAATTTGCTTTATTCGGTTTTAATTTTTCTTTATTTTAATTTGTTTAATTTGGGTTTAATATTCTGTAACAAGGCCATTGGTTTATTTTTCTTTTAAGTTCTCATTAATAACTATTAAACTTATAAATACGTGGTTTTATTAAAACATTAATAATCGTTTTCCAAAATATCACGTTTTTGCAACTATTCAAATTCGAATCTCGCAACAAAAACAGTTTTTTTAAAATAATAACAACTTTATAAAAATAGACATTAGGCAAATCGGGTTTTTACAAACAAACAACGAAGCTCGAAGTTTCAAAAGAACACGAACTTCTTAACGAACGCGAAAGTTTTTAAACAACCCTTCAATGTGACACGCCATATTCGGGCCTAACTTCTAGGCCGGGTTTGGGGTGTTACACTGGCTCCTTTTAGTTGACCAAACAAATCATCAATTCTGGGCAGAGGATATTTGTTCTTAATAGTCACTTTGTTCAATTGACGGTAGTCAATGCACATTCTCATCGTGCCATCTTTCTTTTTCACAAATAGAACAAGAGCACCCCAAGGTGAGAAACTCGGTCGTGCAAATCCTCTATCGGTCAACTCTTGCAACTGAGACTTTAATTCTTTCAGTTCTGTTGGTGCCATTCTATACGAAGCTATCGAAATAGGAGTCATCCCCGGTACTAAATCAATGCCAAATTCAACTTCTCATATCGGAGGAAATCCCGATAATTCTTTAGGAAACACGTCAGGGAATTCACAAACAACTGGCACAGATTCAACTTTCTTTTCATTCACTCTCGAATCAATTACATAGGCAAAATAGGCTTTGCAACCCTTTTTCACATAACTCTGAGCTTTCATTACTGATATCACAGCCGGTAGTCCATTCACATCATTAGATTCAATCCGAACAATTTCATCATTCTGACATCTCAAATCAATAGTCTTTCTTTTGCAATTCACAACAGCATCATGCAATGTTAACCAATCCATACCCAAAATTATATCAAACTCATCAAATGGTAATAGCATCAGATCAGCCAAAAAGCAAATATCCCGAAACACCAATGGACAATTCTTGCACACATTGTCAACCAGGACACTTTTACCTAAGGGGTTCGATACTCTAATAACAAATTCAGTAGACTCTACAGGCAAAGTCTTACTGGATACCCAGTTCATGCGTACATACGAATGAGTAGACCCTGGATCTATCAATGCAATCACAGAAGTATCATAAAGAGTAAATGTACCCGTAATAACATCTGGAGACGAAGCTTCCTCACGAGCTTGAATAGCTTAAGCTCTGGCAGGTGCTCTAGCTTCAGATCTCGCAACTGTATCTTTCGTAGCTCTCTAACTACCACTGACATTTCTTGTGTTTCTAAAAGGTCTATCTCTAGCTGATGCATTATCTAACTTCGGATTCTGTACAATCTCTTGTTCAATAGATTCAGGGCAGTCCCAGATGAAATGATCTAATGATCCACATCGAAAATAGGCTCGGTCATTCAATCTACAATTACCCGGATGTCTTTTACCACAATGTCTACATTCAGGTCGTTCAGATTGGACATTTCCCACACTAGCTATCGAAGTAGCTGGAGCTTTTAAGTTCGACTGCGATCTAGCTCGATCTCTGTTTGAATGTCCCACATTTTCCTTTGAACGGCTATCCTCATCTCTGAATTCCTTCGATGCAGACTGAAATTATTTACTTGAGAATCTCTTTCTCACATCTCTGGCTTCAGACTCAGCTTTTCTTTTATCTTTCCCAGTGCCTTAGCTTTACATGCTCGATCAACAAGCACAACAAATTCTTTTATTTCCAGAATTCCAACTAGCAAACAAATATCTTAATTTATGCCGTCTCCAAATCTTTTACACATTATTACTTCGGTTGAAACACATTCCCGAGCATATTGGCTTAATCTCACGAATTCTTGTTCGTATTCAGTGACAGACATGCGACCCTGTTTCAATTCCATAAATTCTTTTCGTTTTTGATCTATAAATCTCTGGCTAATATATTTCTTCCAGAATTCAGACTGAAAGAAATCCCATGTAACCCGTTCTTTTGGAACAACAGAAATCAAAGTCTTCCACCATTGATAAGCTACATCTCGTAACAAGGAAATGATACATTTTAAGCATTCATCAGGAGTCAATGACATTTCATCAAACACCCAGATTGTATTTTCGAGACAAATCTCAGCTCTCTCAGCATCATAATCACTAGTGGCCCTGAACTCTTCAGCTCCATATTTACGGAATTTATTGACCGAAGGCCTATTCAACATATTCAGATTCATAACGGAAGGTACAGCAGAAGTCTAAGGAGGATTTGGCGGGGGCAGAGATTGTGAAACAGCCAGATTTGTTCTAACGTATTGAGTGAACCACTCATTCATCATTTGGAAGAAGGCTTGTTTAGCCTCTCCTTCCTGACCGCTAGGAGCCGGTCTCAAATCAGATGGTGCTTTCCCTTGAGCGGGAGCAGGCACATTACTTTCAACGTCATCAGCTATAGCTCTTTCGGTATCCATTTACTATACAAAAACACATTTTATACGTCAGGATTCATCACACTATCACAGTTCTTATATATGGCATGTATAACCAGACTCTCACATGCTACGTTAATCCTAGAATCGACTAAACCGTATCTCTGATACCAATCAAATGTAACACCCCTAACCCGTAACCATCGTCGGTCTAGGGTTAAGAGGCATTACCGGACAAATCGGAGACTTTTACGAACATTTCACATCATAATGTATTTCATCATCATATCATAGCAAAAACAAACTTATAGTCCCTTAATGAGGTCTACGAGACCTTAATCATGCATTAGAAAGAAGTCGGGACTAAACCGAGATCATATAATTTTTTTTTCGAAAATTAAACATTTTTCAAAGTTACAGAGGTCACACGCCGACACACCCGTGTGTCTAAGCCGTGGCAAAACAGGGCATACATACTGACTTGTCCACACGGCCTGAGACACGCCCGTGTGCCTCACCCGTGGTTAACACTAACTTGCACCACACGACAAGTCACACGCCCATGTGTCCAGCCCGTGGTCGAGTCTGACTTGGTTTGTAATACAACCACGAAGGACACGGTCGAGCCACACGCCCGTGTGCTCAACCGTGTGGGCAAATATAGGCCATTTCCAAGGCCAATTTGCCACCCACACTAAGGGTCTCACCTAATGTATAAACAAGCATCATTTCAAGCATCAAAAGCAACCATAACATACAAAAAATGACCATCTTTTCAACCATTCATTAGCACGTTAAACATACCAACTTTGCATCACAAAACATAGATTCAAATTTACCATAATCTCATCTTTAAACTAGCCATATCACATAGCTCATATATACAACTCAAAACATCAACCATTTCAACTAGACTATACATGCCATACTTAAATATTTACACTTTCAAAAGGTACCAAAATAGAGTTTGATAGTGTGGTGATGATCCTCGACGATCCCCGAGTCTTTCGTAGCTTTAACGATCTATAAAACAATGTAAACACACACAAAGTAAGCTTTCAAAAGCTTAGTAAGCCATATACAAATAAACTTAACATATAAACATTCATAAGCATTGTAACACCCCAAACCCGGCCTAGAAGTTAGGTCCAAATCTGGCATGTCACATTGAAGAGTCTTTTTGAAAACTACGCGTTCATTGAAAACCCTTCTTACAATTTAAAACTTTTTGCCTTTAAAACCCTTAACTGATTTTGTTTGCTTAGTTTCAAAACGTGGTTTATTAAAAGTCATTCTCTTGTAAAACATTATTATCTTTAAAACCTTGCTTGTTGCGGAAACTTAATTTAAAATAGTTGCGAAAGCATGATATTTTGAAAAACAGTAGTTAATTTGGAAAACCATGTTCTACTTCTAGCAATTATAAAACCATAACAAAAAACCCACAACTTCACTTACAAGGCCTTATTAAAAAAATTAAAACCCAAACTAGATTCTCAAAAATATAGTCCAAAGAATAAAGCGTAGACGTGTGGCCATCTCCGAGTCCTCACAAAGACCGATCCTCCTAAAGTCGGGATTACGCATGATTAAAAACGGGTGAGTTTACGAAAACTCGAGTGTGTAATCCCCTATTACTGTAATGATGCGGGCCTAAACCCTATTCAGTAACAATCTGGGCCTAAGCCCTATATCATATCAATGCGATGAACATGCAACCCAACCCAATCCAGCCAAACTCTCCACCAGTACCAACCATCTATCCATGTGGGGACCAAGTCAACCCACCCAACCAACTATCCAGTAATGCAGCCTAGCTGCTAGTATTTATATGGCTTTAAGCCTTCAGTAACGGTCTCATGATTGGCACATAGCCATCGGTAACTGTAATAAGATCGGCACATAGCCATCAGCTACGGTAATATAACCGGTACATAGCCACGGGTAAATACGATTGACACAAAGCCATAATCAAGATGGCACAGAGCCATATTTAGGTTGGCACAGAGCTATAATCAGATTACGCGACTTTAAGCCGTCCGTCGATCCACAGTCGTCATGCGACCCGTGCGACCTTTACATATCAATACTGGATCCAAAGTAGTTTTGCGACCCGTGCGACCCTATCAGAACTTCCTCCGTATCAAAGTCCCAACCCCATGCAATATGTCGTGTATTTCATGCTCAATCATTACGTGTATGCAAAATGGCCATGCTCGAAAGCTTGATCATTTACACACATCTTGAAAACATATCACCATATAATCCCGGTCAAATCGGTTAAAACACGAATCATACATTCACAGTTGGATCAATCATAGTCCTAATCAGTCAGTTACCCGCAAGGGCAAAATAGTCATTTTACCCTATAAGGGTATTTCGATAATCCTACCCTACAGAGGTATTTCAGTAATTCTACCCTACAGGGATATTACGGTAATTCTACCCTACAGGGGTATTTCGGTAATTCTACCCTACAGGGGTATTTCGGTAATTCTACCCTAAGGGGTATTTCGGTAATTCTACCCTACAGAGGTATTTCACAAATCAAGGGTATTTTGGTAATTTTACAAATCGGGGGTGTTCCGGTAATTTTGCAAATTAAGGGTACTTTGGTAATTTCACAAACTGAGGGTATTTTGGTGATTTTGTAAATCGAGGGTATTTCAGTAATTTTGCAAATCGAGGGTATTTCGGTAATTTTACCAAGCGATGGTATTTCGGTAATTTTTCAAATTAAGGGTACTTTGGTAATTTTGCAAACCGAGGGTATTTCGATAATTGTACAAACTGGGGGTACTTCGGTAATTTTACAAGTCGAGGGTGTTTTAGTAATTCTGTAAACCAAGGGTATTTCAATAATTTTGTAAACCAAGGGTATTTCAGTAATTTTATAAACCAAGGTATTCAAAACAGAGATAACGATGTGAATTGGCCTAGGGCCCATTCTTGGCCCAAATGAGCCCACACGCTCGTGTGGCCCATTTAGCCCAAATCTAGCCACAGATATTAGATTTACATAGTCCAGTCCAATATTTACTACACAATCATAAAACTTATCCGATTGGGCCCACGGGCCTATTGGCCCCACATGGCCCCTTTCGGCCCATCGTGGCCCAAACAGCCTAAACCCACAAGAACACTCATGATGGCCTCAACTATCGCGGCCGAAGCTCCCATACGTGCGCTTTCGACGTCGCGGTGGCTACTATCGCCGTAGTGTGACGGCATTTCGGCATTTGCCGCTCTACAGCTAGAGTAGTACGAAATACACACACCTGATAGGAATCTGAAGTTAATCCGCGCTCCGAACACTGTTCTGCGAAGAAGCCAACAATGATCGCACCCTTGACCCCAAGGGGTGTGTCGATCAACTTTGGTCACCACCACCGCGACCCAACGGCATACAGATCAACGAATGATCCAACGCCTAACCCAAACGAGCACGCCACAAAGCGAAAGGGATAAGCCAAGAAAGGTATGCTTACTCTCCTCATGGTTTGCTCTATTTAAAGCTAGCTTCTTGCCTATCGTCATGCTAGCTTCCCAATGTGGGATCCCCCCTTCATCAGAGTTTAAATCCAACACAAACTCTGGCCGTCCAATCCGCAAAATAAACACTCCCTTGCTTGACATGAGATTCGAACCCTTGACCTCTCCTATGCTCCAAACGCTACATGCCACCACAACACAAGCTCCTTTTGTGACTTAGAACATGTGCAACTAAATATAAGCCTATGGGCCAAAGTCTAAGTTCATTTAAAAGAAAAAGAAAATGAATTGCAAGCGCCAAGACTTGAACCTTGGACCCCTTGCTTCCTCTATGGCGTCACTTCCTTATCTCCCATGTGGCGCCATTTTCCACTAGACCACAACTTCTTTTGTGTCTTTTTTCCCCGCAATTTATTCTTAAAGCCTACTTACTTACCCCAGGGCTTTATTCACCTAAAACCAAAATTTTTCCTAAAGCCCAGGTTTGAACCCGGGACTTCATGGAAGCCCCCTAACCTTCCAAAATCACTTACCTAGAAGGTCCTACTTGCATTAGTGCCGTTCTCTTGTTCTCAAAAATTTTAAACGCTCCCATTCCCAAGGCCCAATGGGCCCAATTCTACTAGGCCCAAATTCAGGGCGTTACAAGCATATCAAATACAAGATCATTAATATATCTCAATTGCAATTTCATAATTCTTCTTTGGCTCATTTGTTTATCCATTTCTTACCAACAATTCATATCTCTAAATACCTCTTTTGATCATAGCACAATCATACATATATCACATTTTGTCTCATTGAATCTATGTGCATATCTCTCTTTTGGAAATTTACATATACTTACCTTTCATGCTTAAACATGGTATACACATCAACGTACCTGAAACGATTACAAATTTCACATAGTCTTTCATTTCTCGGAATTTGCCCGTTGAACCATTCGGAATAAAATAGGACACTCAGAATACACAGAAAAATCATACAATGCCAACGTCCCAGACGTGGTCTTACATGTAATCCAATATCGATGCCACTGCCCCAGACAGGGTCTTACACAAATCAAATACGATGCCAATGTCCCAGACATGGTCTTACACGTAAATCTCAAATCAATGCCAACATCCCAGATGTGGTCTTAGATGATATCACATATCGTAATCCCTATGTCATGACATATTAATCCTATCTATTCCTAAGGTTCGTACGGGACTTTTCGGACCTTGATACATTATCGATACTTTCTCAGATTTCACATGTATATCTTCCAAAGCCATTCATCACATTTCAATATTAAATGAACATGAATAAATCATCTCAAATACATTTATTTGTATATAGACTTACCTTGTATTCGGAATAAATGAACGGACTCGACTACTCGATCACTTTCGACTTTCCTCGATCTAAATCCGTTTTCTTTGGTTCTTGATCTATACACATTCAAATTTAACTCATTTATTCACCAATTCATTCAACTCAATCCAAAGACACACATTTAGGGCAATTTACAAATTAGCCCCATTTTCACATTTTGACATTTAAGTCCATATTTCACAAAATCACAAAATAAACATAATTTCCTTGTACCCATGCTTAGCCGAATTTTCACTTGCTTCATATAAGCCCATATATTTCATTTATTTCACATTTTAGTCCCTCAAAATATTATTTTCACAATTTAGTCCAAATTACTCAAATTCACCAAAAATCCAAAGACAAAACATGTTAATCTACCACATATATTTCGTATTTCATCAACTATCATCACAAAGCTCAAATATTCATCAATGACACATTTTAAAATCATCATCAAATTCCAAAATTAAGACATGGGTTTTGTAGTACTCGAAGCAACGATTACAAAAAGGTAAAAATTATCAAAAACTGAAACCAAAACATACCTCAATCAAGATGAACGAGGGCTGAATACCTAGCTATCTCTTTTTCTTTTCTTTTCTTTCAAATTCGGCAAAGACAAAGATGATAATGACTTGTTTTATGTTTGTTTTATTATAATATAACTTATTAATCAATTTACTTAATTAACCTTTTAATAATAACATTAAAAATCCACTATCTATGTACATTAATGTCCATCCATAAATCAAATGGTCCAATTGCATTATAAGGACCTCTGTTAATAAAGACATAGCACATAGGTACCTTTAACACATGGCATGCTAATTCTACATTTTATGTGATTTAATCCTTTTCTCAAATTAAGCACACAAACAATAAAATTACTTCACGAAACTTTCACACATGTTTAATCACATACTGTAAGCACAAAAAATAATATTAAAATATTTTAACTCAAATTTATGGTCCCAAAACCACTATTCCGACTAGGGTCTAAGCCGGACTGTTACATAACTAATAAGTAAAACTCCATAAGAGATTCAGGTACCTAAAACTGAAGATTAAAACAATGAAAGTAAGAGATCTTGATAAGTTATGTCAATTCGAGAAAATGTCGAACCGATAATAAAAGTGGTCGACAATGGTTTTGCATACAATATTATTGTTGAAATAATGAAATAAAAGGAAAATCTTGAATAAATTTATTGAGAAATATAGATATGGAATAGATTAGTCAAAATAGAAAGACGCAACTCAAGTACAATTAAATTCGTGCAGCTTTTGGACCAGTAGTCCAAATATCTAAAGGTATATAGCCAGTGAGGGTACAAATGAAGTTGTTTTGTAAAAGCAGAATAAAAATATGAAGTTTTTCGCTAAGCCCTAACATTGATTATGAAAAGATATAATATTCTTTTGTGGTGGATGCAATAATCTTTAGATATATTATTAAACTGATAGTTTATAAAAGATTTAATTTGCGTCTAATGGTCATTGTTACAACCTTTTATGAACCACTATATAGTAAAGTTTATATTAAAATCCTTGAAGGATTTAGGATGCCAGAAGCATATTGAAATTCTCGAAAAATTGTTCATTTATATGAATTGAAACAATTTGAACATATGTGGTAAATAGTAGTTGAAGAAGGATTATAAAATGATCCAAAATACCTATTTATGTTTTTATAGAAGAATCATTATTAAAGTTTACTATGATTATTATTGAAACTCCTGAAGAGACCAAAATATATTTCCCCCAAATTTTCCTTCACTCATGACTTTCAAAAGAATGGTGATATAAATGCTTAGCAAATACATTCAAATAGTCATTTGAAAAACTAGTATTCAAGATTGAATACGTAGAATATGAGAAAGTATGTGATGTTTTAATGGGGGAGTAAATACGCGCTGTATTCTTTTTCCCTTAACCGAGGTTTTGTCCCATTGGATTTTCCTAATAAGGTTTTTAATGAGGCAACATATTATGCGTATTATAGATATATCTACTCTTTTTCCTTCACTAGGATTTTTTCCCACAGGATTTTTATCTTAATAAGGTTTTAACGAGGCACATTATCTACCGATGGACATTTAAGGGGGAGTGTTATGAATATCTTATTAAGTGGATGTCCATCAAGATCAAGATAAATTTTGATGTACTTTAAATTCTAATAGTCATTAGAATTAGACCTCTACTTCATTTATACTTCTTATGCCTATAAATAGAGACTTTGGAGAAGCTTTGTAAATATTCGCATTGATCAATAAAATACACTCTCTTTTTCTCTCTTATTTTCTTTGTTCTTTACTTTCTATATTTTTATTTTATAACAGATAGAAGGTTTTTTTTTTGGGGGGTTTACAGATGTGGAATTCCTTTATTTTAAAACTTGAAAGTTTTGATTAGGAAGTTTGAGGATCAAATTAATAGAATTTGTAAATGTGAAGGATTATATTTATTGGATTATTTAGAATTAGAATCAAATTGATAGAATATGTAAGTATTGAGGAGTAAAAGTATTATTATACAAGTTAGAAAAAGGTTTTCAATTATTAATTTAACTGTGAATGATCAAAACAGGAACAAATTCAAATGTTAGTGTCTAAATTGAAAATTATATTCTTTCTATTAAATGATTACTATTATTATTTTTATGGCATTTTTGTCTTTTCATACTTTTTTATAATTTTTAAATTAAAAGAAACTAAAATTAATATATATTTGGAGCAAACACATGCTTAATGGATTTATAAACAATTTTTTTACCACCACACCAATAATCATCATTAAGTAAATATTAAAAAAAATAAAGTTTTTACGTAGATTGTTTTACTCATTCCCATCAATCGGTACTAATTCAATTCGAAAAAGACTAATATATCATTTCTATTAGATGATTATTATTTTGATATGTTTTCTGTAACAGCCCGATTTAGGGCCTAGTCAGAATAGTGGTTGTGAGACCACAAATCTGAGGTAGAAATATGTGTTTTATGGTTTTTATGAGGTCTATGACATGTTTGCATGATTGTGTGAAAATTTCATGAAGAAATTTTTTGAATTAGTGATCAATGTATTCATGAGGACTAAATTGCAAAGATTGAAAAAATATGAGATTCTAGAAGATTCAAGTATGAGAAAGCAATAGAAAATTTATTAGGGGTCCTTATTTAGCAATTAGACCATTATAACTTATGATGGACAAAAATAGACATGGGAAGGAAAAATCTCAAGAAAGGGGCCTTAAGGGCAATTTGGTCATTTGGTTAATAAGTTAATTAAAAGGGAAAAAGAAGTCAAAATTCATGTCCATCTTCTCCATACTAGTCGAAATTCTCAAGGACACCATATCTAGGGTTTCTTCAACTTTCAAGCTTGATTGTAAGTACCTCCTAACCCCGTTTTTAATGTTCTTCGTATTTTTGAGATCTTCGTAGCTCGATTTAGCTATTTCTGGCTATATTTTAAGCTAGGGTTCATGTTCAAAAATTTACCCATGTATGACATGCATGTATTTTGATGTTTAGTGGAAGAATATGAAAGTTTGGTGTATGATACACATCTTTTTCTAAGTGATTTTCATGGAAAATTCATAAAAAGGACCTAATTGTAAAAGTGATAAAATATGTAGTAAAAATTAGTTTTGAAGGAAAATATGAGCTACTATAGGCTTAAGATAGGTTCGTCTAGGCTTGGGTAACCAAGGAAATGGGTGTATTTCATTATACGAGCGTAGAGACCATTTTGTAAATATTAGAAAGTATAGGGGCAAAATTGTAATTTTTCCAAAGTATGATTCATGGTTCGATTTAGTCAATGTGATCATTAAAAGCGTGAAGTTGTTATTATAGATCAAGAAACACGAAGTCCGGACCGAAACCGAGGAAAGAATAAGGAGGTGGACTAAATCGAACAATTATACAAATTTTGATACTAAGGTAAGTTTGTGTGTAATAAACTAACCTTATGTCATTATGTATTGAAATGCTTGAGATTGCATGAAAAGTACATTATTTTTATTAAAATTGACCAATGAAGTCCGATGATAAAATGATGAAGATTTATGAGGTGAAGATCCCGATTGAACTTAGGAATAGAAAGGATACCATTGTCAAGACATGAGATTAAAAGGGTCCCGTATAAGACCATGTCTGGGACATGGCCTCGGCACCAAATTGAGATCTTGTGTAAGACCATATCTGGGATATGGCATCGGCATCTAAGAGGAAAATCGTGTAAGACCATGTCTTGGACATGGCATCGATATACGATCTCGTATAAGACCATATCTGGGATATGGCATTGGCATCGACATGTGATCCCATGTAAGACCATATATGGGATATTGCATTGGTATCTTATTACGTGTAAGACGAATTCTGGGTATCCCTTGATATTCCAAGTGGTTCAACGTGTAAAGAGTTAAGTTCATACTAAAGATGATAAAGAGTGAAGTTCATGTTAAAGATGATAATGAGCTAAGTTTGTATTCATGATTGCAAAAGTGCTAAAGTTATGAGATGAGTGATACAGGTATGCATGAGTAATGCACGAGAAATAAGTTCGATGTATGATGTGTGATTGGTAAGAGTAAGCATGAGTAAGCCATGTTAATGCACTTGAGAACTTGTGTTATTACTTAAAGTAAAGTATAAATGTATCATGAGATTTTATGTGGCTATCTATTGCATGCAAACTTACTAAGCTTTATGCTTACTCCCTCTCTTTTCAATTTCCTTGTAGTATCACCAAGCTAGCTCGAGGATCGAAGGACATCGGGGTTCGACTCACACTATCAAGCTATTCTTTTGGTATAGTAAAGTTCGATTATTTTGAGTATGGCATGTATAGGTACTTGGTCATTTTGTTATGTCATATTGGTTGGCCAAGGTGTTGGCTATTAATGTTACTTGAATCATTTTGTAAATGGCCAATAGAATTGGCCAATACTAGTTAAGTTATATCTATTCAATGATGATGAAATTCATGAAGTGCAAGCTCGTGCAATTGAATGAGTAGTCTGTGAAGTTGATGCATGATGAGTCAGTGAATATAAATAATGCATTATTGCGATGTATGTATTGCTTGAAAGGGTATAAGTGTGAGTTTTTTTTTAGGGTGGAAATTGGCTTGGTAAATAGCCTTATAATTGTCCACACAGGTAGACACACGGGTGTGTGTCTAGGCCGTGTGTGACACACGACCAGCCCTGAGGGCGTGTTGATAGGCCGTGTGTCCCCTGTATCTAATTTGCAAAAAATTCAGTTCGTCACACGGGCCAGCACACGGGCATGTGACTAGGCTGTGTAATCCTAGAGGTTTGCTGACATCATAAACTATTTACTAAGGTTTTCACACACGGGCATAGACACGGGCGTGTGCCAAACCGTGTGAAAATCGCTGTAGGTTCGAAATGAAAAATAAAATCCACACAGGCTAGAGGCGTGTGTGACTACATGGACTGCCCACACTAGCATGTCCCTCTCCACACGGGCGTGTGGCCCTGTCTTAAGAAAAAACTTTCTAAGTGTTCGTAAGTTTCCGGTTCAATCCCGAACCATCCTATATGTATGTTTCGGGTCTACGATGTTTCGGGTCTCGTAGACCCATAATAGGGAAGTTGTGAATACGAATGAAAGGTTTTAAGTTTGAGTTAAAGTTTATAGCTGAATATTACATGATGAAGTATGTTAAGTCTGGTAATGACTCGTACCCGGTTTCGGCGTTGAATACGAGTAAGGGGTGTTACACACCCCTTACCCATGTCCGACGCCGGAACAGGATACGAGGCGTTACTGTACTTAAATTTACTTTAACTTGTATTCTTGGGCTATAAAATTTCATTCCATCTTAAAACTTTTCTTTCTTACTAATAACATACATTTCATGGGCCTACGAGGCCTTAAACATACTTCTGGAAGGTTTCGAGATTCAACCGAAAACTTTTGCGCTCCTTGAAAAATTTTGCCTAAACAGGGGCCACACGCCCATGTTGTCCAAGGGATACGCCCGTGTGCCCCTAAGACATGCCCATGTTCGACACCCGTGGTCGACACTGACTTATTTCACTAGGCTAAGCACATGCCCGTGTCTATAACCTGTTTCCTTCACACGACCTAGACACGCCCGTGTCTCTTACACGTGGAGCTCTCTGACTATGACGTCATCAAACCCTTAATGATACACGGCCAAGGCACACGCCCGTGTGCTGACCCGTGTGACGAACCATATTCTCGTAATTAAGTGCAGGGGACACACGGCCTACCAACACACCCATATGGGTTGACCGTGTGTCACACACGGCCTAGACACACGCCCGTGTGTCTACCCGGGTGGACACTTAGAGGCTATTTTCCAAGCCAATTGCCACCCTGAAACAAAAACTAAATCATATCAACTCAAACACTACATATCATAATCTTTACGCATAATGAATAACTCTTAAAACCTCACTTGTAGAATACATAAAAACTCATCGTTATTAATATACGTAATACTGAGCAATATTGGCCAATCTCTTCGGCCATATACAAAAAGAGTAGTCACTTTAATAACCAACACTTTGACTCCCATTATACCATAGCTCAAAATAACATAATTTCCTATACATGCCATACTTAAAATAAACAATTTGGCTATACCCAAAATAATGTTTGATAGTGTGATTCAAGCTTCGACGTCCTTGATCCCCGAATTAACTTGGCGAAACTACAAGGAAAAAAGAAATGAAAGAAGTAAGCGTATAGCTTAGTAAGTTGCATGAAAATTTATATAGTAACATATTTGCTCATAATAAACTCATCCAACATGAAACAAGAATAACATAAACTTTAAGCACATGAGCTTACTTACTCGTACTTACTCTTACTCACCACAGGATACATAAAAATTTAATACTTGTATTTAAATCATAGTACCTGTATCACTTGTTCACATGAATTAGCACTTTTGCTAAAGAAAACATAAAATCAGATCTTCATTTTTATCTTAACTCAAATAATACTCTTTATTAACCTTGAATAACATAACTTATTACTGTCTTTACTTGCTTATCTTTATTGTTACCTCTTTCATACTTGGCTCTTTTTCCCGATGAATTACCCGGAATAATTGAGGTTACTCAATCTCATCAACATGTATTTCGATGCCAATGCCATGTCCCAGACATGGTCTTACATGGGATCGCCTCATGATGCCAATGCCATATCCCAGATATGGTCTTACATGGGATTCCTTAACTTGGTGTCGATGCCATGTCCCAGACATGGTCTTACACGAGACCTTCCTTAATTGTTTCCTTTAGAAACTTACCATTGCCATGCCTTGACATGGTGTTACGTGGTTTCCTTGCCTTATGAATCTTATCAATGCCATGCCTTGGCTTGGACTTACATGACTTCTTTGCCTTATGAATTCACCAATGCCAAGCCTTGTCTTGGACTTACATGGAACCTTTGCCTTATGATAACTTTTCAATGCCATGACTTGTCATGGACTTACATGATATCCTTGCCTTATGCCGATGCCATGTCTTGACATGGTCTTACACGGACTTTCCTTGTCTCATGTTGGGATATTAGTATCCTCATCATTTCGAGTCTTCAACCGGGACTTTCTCATACATGTTCATCTTCATTTTCTCATCAAGATATCATTTACTTATCTTCATGTAAATCGAGTACATAATACAGCATAATAAATGATTTAATAAAACATATATGAAACTTTAAATTCATGCAAACTTACCTCGGTGTTCAAAATGTAAGTAGATATGCAATTTAGTCCTCGACTTTATTCTTGCCTCGGTTTCGATCCGGGCTTCGTATTTCTTGATTTTGAGCTTGAAAATGAACAAAACCCTAGCTATGGAGTCCTTGCAAAATTTGGCACTTAGAGGAAGTAGATGGACAAGATTTTGACTTATTTTTCCCTTTTTAATTCATTAATTAACCAAATGACCAAAATGCCCTTAATGTTCTTTCTTGAGATTTTTCCTTCCCATGTCCATTTTTGTCCATCTTATTATATAATGGTCTCATTACTAAATAAGGACTTCTAATAATTTTTATGATGCTATTTCATACTTAAAACTTCTAGAAACTCATATTTTCTAATCTTTGCAATTTAGTCCTAATGGACAATTTAATTACTAATTAATAAAATTTCTTCATGAAATTTTCACATAATTATGCAAATACCTCGTAAGCCTTGAAAAATCATTTAAACACATATTTATACTTCGGATTTGTGGTCTCGCACCACTATTCTGATTAGGCCCTAAATCGGGCTATTACAATATTCCTCCTTAGGGATTTTCGTCCTCGAAAATCTTACCGGTAAAAAGGTTTGGGTATTGATTCCTCATAGCCTCCTCGGGCTCCCATGTAGCCTCTTCTACCCCATGTCTCTACCATAAGACTTTCACAAGAGCTATACTTTTATTCCTTAATTGTTTGACTGCCTGGGCTAGAATCTTAACTGGTTCTTCACCATAAGTCATATCAGGTTGTATCTCAACCTTTGTAGGTACAATCACATGCGAGGGGTCTGATCGGTAGCATCGTAACATGGACACATGAAATACGTCATGAATCTTTTCTAACTCAGGTGGCAAAGCCAACCGATAGGCAATCGGCCCTATCCTTTCGGTAATCTCATATGGTTCGATAAAACATGGACTCAATTTCCCCTTTCTACCAAATCTAAGAATTTTTCTCCATGGTGACACTTTCAAAAATACTTTATCCCCAACTTGATACTCAATTTCTCTCCTCTTCAAATCCGAATAAGATTTTTGTCGATCAGAAGTAGCTTTTAAACAGTCTCGAATCACCTTTACCTTCCCTTCAGTTTCTTTCACCAAATAAACCCCGTGGATCTGGTTTTCCTTAAGTTCAGTCCAATATAAAGGCGTTCAGCATTTACGCCCATACAAGGCCTCATAAGGCGCCATCCTTAAACTTGACTGAAAACTATTATTGTAGGCAAATTCTACCAATGGCAAGTATTTTTCCCAACTGCCCTGAAACTCAAGAACACAACATCTCAGCATATCTTCAAGCACTTGTATCAACCTCTCCGACCGTCCATCAGTTTGAGGGTGAAAAGCTGTACTAAAATTCAGCTTTGTGCCCAAAGCCTCTTGCAACTTCTTCCAAAATCTGGATGTGAATCTCGGATCTCTATCTGGTATAATCGATAAAGGCACTCCATGAAGGCTTACTATCTCTGAAATGTACAAGTTCGCCAATTTATCAAGTGGGTAGTCAACACATACTGGTATAAAATGGGCTGACTTTTTAAGTCTATCGACTACAACCCATATTGCATCTTTCTTGCTTGGTGTCAACAGAAAACCCGTTACAAAATCCATGGTAACTTGATCCCACTTCCACTCGGGTACCATGATAGGTTGAAGTAAACCCGAAGGTACTTGGTGTTCGGCTTTTACTTGCTGACAAATCAAGCATTTCAAAACAAACTCAGAGATATCTTTCTTCATACTCGGCCACCAATACCATTTCTTTAAATCATTATACATCTTGGTGCTACCCGGATGTACAGATAAACATCCACTATGTGCCTCATGCAAGACTTTACGAATAAGTTCATCGTTCCTTGGTACACAAACTCTGTCTCTGAACATTAAGCATCCATCTGAATTGATTCGAAAGTCAGTCTCAACACCCGACTCACACTGAGCTCTTTTGGCCTGTAACTCACTATCATCTTGCTGAGCTTCGTAAATCTCTTGAAGAAACTTTGGTCTAGCCCTCAACTTGGCTAGGATAGAACCATCATCGAACAAGGTCATATGTGTGTTCATAGCACTCAAAGCAAATAGGGACTTTCTACTTAAAGCATCGGTGACTACATTCACCTTTCCCGGGTGATAATCAATAATTAGCTCATAATCTTTTATCAGCTCCAACCATATTCGTTGCCTTAAGTTCAATTCCTTCTGAGTCATCAAGTACTTTAGACTTTTGTGATCGGTGAAAATCTGACATCTCTCACCATACAAATGGTGTCTCCAAATCTTTAATGTAAAAACAATGGCAGCCAACTCTAAATCATGCGTCAGGTAATTCTTCTCATGTGGCTTTAACTGTCTGGAGGCATATGCTATCACCTTGCCTTCTTGCATAAGTACACAGCCCAATCCATTAAAGGATGCATCACTGTAGATCACGAACTCTTTTCCTGACTCAGGTTGTACTAGAACTGGAGCTTTTATCAACATTGCCTTGAGTTTCTCAAAACTTTGTTGACACTTCTTTGACCATTCGAACTTTACATTCTTCTGCAACATTTTTTTCATTGGAGTCGCTATCATTGAAAATCCTTTGACAAACCGCCTATAGTAGCCAGCTAAGCCCAAAAAACTCCTAACATCAGTTACATTTTTTGGCGGTTTCCATTCAACGATAGCTGAGATCTTACTTGGATCAACTCGGACTCCATCTCCCGAAATAATATGCCCCAGGAATCCATCTTCCTTAAGCCAAAACTCACTTTTGCTAAACTTGGCATATAACTGATTATCTCGTAAAATCTTGTCCGAAATGCAGTCTTTGGCACATTTGAATCTCTTACTCTCAGCTGATAGTATCCCGACCTCAAGTCTATCTTAGAGAACATAGTGGCTCCCTTCAATTGATCAAAAAAATCGTCGATCCTCGGCAATGGGTACTTGTTCTTCACTGTTACCTTGTTAAGCTATCGGTAGTCTATGCACAATCTCATAGAGCCATCTTTCTTTTTCACAAATAGCACTGGAGCACCCCACGGAGAACAACTCGGTCTAGCAAAACCTTTGTCCCCGTTAAGTCTTGCAACTGTGCCTTCATGATCATTGTGTTTATGCGATGTCAAAGTCTTAAAATTTATAATGAGAATGACCGAACCTAGAAACTAACTATGACAACAATTTGAGGCAAGCACACCTATCGAACAGTAGTATAGTTAAGGCAAGACCAGAATGTCGAACCCAAAGGAACTAAAAGTACTATTACTAACTTTCTTTTAATTATCTAGCCTAAAATAAAGGGAATTTGTTGTTTAATCTAAATTAACTAATTATTAAAGTAAAGACTCTAAGACAAAGAAGAATGAATTTGGGGAAAATAATTGTGGGAAAAGCCAATTGATAAAGACAATACCCAAGGAAGAATCCACCTAGACTTCACTTGTTATCTAACTCTGAACCAGACGATTTATTCATTTGACTTGATCCGTAAGATTCCTTAATGTATAGTAAACCCTCTCTTGAAGCGAATAACGTCTAACCCTAGGTTGATTAATTGAAATCTCTTTCTAATTAAAACCCCTAGAATTGCATTAACTCGATCTATGGAATCCCATATTAGGTTTCACCCTAATCTGGCAAAATCTCGTCACCCTATCTCTAGGCGCACGATCAACTCCGCTTAACTATGGTAGATCTACTCTTAGGTAGGGACTTTTGCTCCTCCACCTAAGCATATCAAACTTGAATCAATATCCCGGAAATATCAACACAAGAATTAAGAACACATAATTAATAACAAGTCAAATATTTATCATATAGTTCAGCAAACGATAACAAGATTCATCTTAAGTTTCATCCCCCTCAGGTATCTGAGGGTTTAGTTCATAACAATAAAAGAAAACATCTCAGAAGAAAAGATAAAACAAAACATAAGAAATCCCTAAAACCCCCTGAAGGAATTGAAGGAGAGATCCTCCGTCTTGAGTATGATTCCTGGCTTGAGATGGATCAACTGGCTATCTTCAAGTAAACCTCCACAAATTTGCCTCATTTGGCCTAGCAAGACGCCCCTTGACAACAGCCTTGGGCTCCCCCTTTTAGGTCATACTTAGGGTGTTTATATAGGCTTTGGAATATGTTTCTTTGCCCCTAAGTATCCTAATTCGAGTGAAATTTCCCTTTGTCACGGCAGGGGCACGCCCGTGGCACACGCCCGTGTAAATCGTGGGCAGGCCGTGTGGAGTCCGTTGATGAGGCACGGCCGTGTGGTCTTGGGCCCAGGCCGTGTCGATTTCGTGATCTGGCCCATTTGGCCCGTTTTAAGCCCGTTTTCCATTCTTTTCATCCTCCTATGCTCTCCTGAATATAAAACATGAAAACAAAGGATTAAGAGCACCAAATTACATAATTTAAGGGATAAATCATCCAAAAGCATACTAAATGTGGGCTTAAAATATGTTACTATTACGGTTTATCACTTCAATTCTTTCAACTCTGTTGGAGCCATTCTGTATGGAGTAATCGATATCGGTACAGTACCGGGAGCTAACTTAATGCTAAATTCAACTTCTCTAACTGGAGGCAATCCTGGCAATTCCTCGGGAAATACATCTGGGTACTCACATACTATTGGCACTGACTCAACCTTTAACTGGATTTCTTTGGCATTCATCACAAAGGCAAGATACGCCTCATACCCTTTTCTTACATACCTCTGAGCCGTCATGTGAGAGATCACTACCGGTGACCTGTCTTGTTCATCTGAATCAACATGAAGGGTAACCCCATTTTCACATCTCAACTCAATATACTTCTTTCCACAATTTACTATCACATCGTGAGTGGTTAACCAGTCCATACCAAGGATAATGTTGAATTCATCAAATGGTAATAACATGAGGTTGGCCTTAAAGTAATGACCTCTAATCATCAATGGACAGTCTTTGCATACCTTATCAACTAATACACTTCTGCCTAGTGGATTAGACACCTTTATCACAAATTTTGTGGACTCTATGGGCATACTCATACTAGATACTAATTTCATGCAAATGTATGAGTGAGTAGATCTGGGATCTATTAAAGCAACTACATTAGTTTCATGAAGAGAAAATGTACCTGTAATCACATCGGGAGACGATGCCTCTTCGCAAGCGCGAATGGCGTAAGTCCTCGTAGGCGCCCTACCCTCGGGTCTCGCGGCCTGCTCTCTGGGGTTACCTTTACTACTCGTCCCACTTCCCAGGTTCCTCTATGGTCTTCCTTTAACAATACTCCTGGATTTCGCACTCTGGGTTTTCTCTTCTTTCATCATCTCAAGACATTCTCTTATGAAGTGGTCTTGGGAACCACACTTGAAACAAGCACTCTCATGTGCTCGGCATTCTCCGGGGTATCGTCTACTGCACTATGGGCATTCAGGTCTATTAGATCGAATGTTCCCAACACTAGCGACTGAAGTAGTTTGAGCCTTATTCCCCAAATACTGCTTACCCTTGCTTCTGCTTGAAAACCTGGCAGAAGTAGCTGATCAAGTGGAGAAGTCTCTTGACTTCTTGGACGAGGACTGGAATGACTTACTCCACTGTCTCTTTCTTAAGTCACGAGACTCCATTTCAGCTTTTATTTTCTCTTTTATTAATTCCTTGGCTTTACAAGCCCGATCCACTAGCACAACAAATTCTTTCAACTCTAGGACAGCAACAAACAATTTAATGTCTTCGTTTAGTCCATCCTCAAATCTCTTGCACATGATGGCTTCAGTGGATACACACTCTCTAGCGTATTTGCTGAGTCTTACAAAATCATGCTCATACTCAGTCACTGACATCTTGCCTTGCTTCAACTCTAGAAATTCCTTCCTTTTCTGGTCGATAAACCTTTGGCTGATGTACTTCTTTCTGAATTCTTCTTGGAAAAACTCCCATGTAACCCTTTCCCTTGGTACAACCGACACAAGGGTATTCCACCATTGATAAGCGGAATCTCTTAGAAGGGAAACCATGCACTTCATGCACTCTTCAGATGTGCACGATAACTCATCAAATACCCTGATGGTATTTTCAAGCCAAAACTCTGCCTTTTCAGGATCATCATCTTTACTAGCCCAAAATTCCTCTGCTCCTTATTTTTGGATCCTATCAACCGGAGGTTTTTCTCTTCTTACCACTTCTACCACTTGAGGAGCTACAGGGGTAGGCTGAGTAATAGGCGGGGGTGGTGCATTCGGATTCGTGCGAACGAATTCCGTATACCAAGTATTCATCATGTGGAGAAAGGCTTTTCTAGCCTCTTCTCCTCCTTTCTGGCTTACTGTTATTGGTCTACCCTCATTCTCATTAGGACCCGTCCCTTCAGCGGGAGCCGACGTGTTACTTTCTACATCATCCGCCACAGTTCTTTCGGGATCCATTTACTATATGAAAACACAATTTAAGTCGTCAGGAGTCGTCATACTATCAATATATAAATACTCCTATGTATAGCATGTATAGTTAGACTCATACTTACGCTACGTTAGTCTTAGAATCGACCAAACTGTAGCTCTGATACCACTAAATGTAACATCCCTTACCCATGTCCGACGACGGAACAGGATGCGAGGCGTTACTGTACTTAACTTTACTTGAACTTGTATACTTGGGCTATAAAATTTCATCCCATCTTAAAACCTTTCTTTCTTACTAATAACATACATTTTATGGGCCTACGAGGCCTTAAACATACTTCCAGAAGGTTTCGGGATTCAACCGGAAACTTTTGCGCTCCTTGAAAAATTTTGCCTAAAAAGGGGCCACATGCCCGTGTTGTCCAAGAGACACGCCCGTGTGCCCCTAAGACATGCCCGTGTTCGACACCCGTGGTTGACACTGATTTATTTCACTAGGCTGAGCACACATCCGTTTCTATAACCCGTGTCCTTCACACGGCCTAGACACGCCCGTGTCTTTTACCCGTGGAGCTCTCTGACTATGACGTCATCAAACCCTTAATGATACACAGCCAAGGCACACGCCCGTGTGCTGACCCGTGTGATGAACCATATTCTCGTAATTAAGTGCAGGGGACACACGGCCTATCAACACACCCATATGGGTTGACCGTGTGTCACACACGGCCTAGACACATGCCCGTGTGTCTACCCGTGTGGACACTTAGAGGCAATTTTCCAAGCCAATTGCCACCCTGAAACAAAAACTCAATCATATCAACTCAAACACTACATATCATAATCATTACGCATAATGAATAGCTCTTAAAACTTCACTTGTAGAATACATAAAAACTCATCATTATTAATATATGTAATACTTAGCAATATTGGCCAATCTCTTTGGCCATATACAAAAAGAGTAGTCACTTTAATAACCAACACTTTGACTCCCATTATACCATAGCTCAAAATAACATAATTTCCTATACATGCCATACTTAAAATAAACAATTTGGATATACCCAAAATAATGTTTGATAGTGTGATTCAAGCTCCGACGTCCTTGATCCCTGAATTAACTTGGCGAAACTACAAGGAAAGAAGAAATGAAAGAAGTAAGTGTATAGCTTAGTAAGTTGCATGAAAATTTATATAGTAACATATTTGCTCATAATAAACTCATCCAAAATGAAACAAGAATAACATAAACTTTAAGCACTTGAGCTTACTTACTCGTACTTACTCTTACTCACCACAGGATACATAAAAATTTCATACTTGTATGTAAATCATAGTACCTGTATCACTTGTTCACATGAATTAGCACTTTTGCTAAAGAAAACATAAACTCAGATCTTCATTTTTATCTTAACTCAAATAATACTCTTTATCAACCTTGAATAACATAACTTATTACTGTCTTTACTTGCTTATCTTTATTGTTACCTCTTTCATACTTGGCTCTTTTTCCCAATAAATTACCCGGAATAATTGAGGTTACTCAATCTCATCAGCATGTATTTCGATGCCAATGCCATGTCCCAAACATGGTCTTACATGGGATCGCCTCATGATGCCAATGCCATATCCCAGATATGGTCTTACATGGGATTCCTTAACTTGGTGTCGATGCCATGTCCCAGACATGGTCTTACACGAGACCTTCCTTAATTGTTTCCTTTAGAAACTTACCATTGCCATGTCTTGACATGGTCTTACATGGTTTCCTTGCCTTATGAATCTTATCAATGCCATCCCTTGGCTTGGACTTACATGACTTCTTTGCCTTATGAATTCACCAATGCCAAGCCTTGGCTTGGACTTACATGGAACCTTTGCCTTATGATAACTTTTCAATGCCATGACTTGTCATGGACTTACATGATATCCTTGCCTTATACCGATGCCATGTCTTGACATGGTCTTACACGGACTTTCCTTGTCTCATGTTGGGATATTAGTATCCTCATCATTCCGAGTATTCAACCGGGACTTTCTCATACATGTTCATCTTCATTTTCTCATCAAGATATCATTTACTTATCTTCATGTAAATCGAGTACATAATACAGCATAATAAATGATTTAATAAAACATATGTGAAACTTTAAATTCATGCAAACTTACCTCGGTGTTTAAAATGTACGTAGATATGCAATTTAGTCCTCGACTTTGTTCTTGCCTCGGTTTTGATTCGGGCTTCGTATTTCTTGATTTTGAGCTTGAAAATGAACAAAACCCTAGATATGGAGTCCTTGCAAAATTTGGCACTTAGAGGAAGAAGATGGACAAGATTTTGACTTATTTTTCCCTTTTTAATTAATTAATTAACCAAATGACCAAAATGCCTTTAATGTTCTTTCTTGAGATTTTTCCTTCCCATGTCCATTTTTGTCCATCTTATTATATAATGGTCTAATTGCTAAATAAGGACTTCTAATAATTTTTATGATGCTATTTCATACTTAAAACTTCTAGAAACTCATATTTTCTAATCTTTGCAATTTAGTCATAATGGACAATTTAATCACTAATTAATAAAATTTCTTCATGAAATTTTCACACAATTATGCAAATACCTCATAAGCCTTGAAAAATCATTTAAACACATATTTCTACTTCAGATTTGTGGTCTCGCACCACTATTCCGACTAGGCCCTAAATCGGGCTGTTACAGGTCTTACGTTTTCCTTTTCATACCTTTATATAAATTTTACAAAAGAACGAAAATTAATCATCCATGGATTGAATACTTGTTTAATAGATTTATAAACAAGTTCTTACCACTAAACAATAATCATTATTAAGTAAATTTTAAAAAATTACATACAACCTTTTTTTCTCACCCATACTATGTGAATATATATATAATGGAAAGTCATTATTTTTAATTTTTTTAAACTTTCGATTCTAAGCCCTAATTACTGAAAACGTAAGATAATATCCTAAATTGATTAGAAAATAAGCTTATTATGTGTGGAATTGACGCGAATTGATTACTACATTTGTTGACAGGTCAAATATCTCCACACTTAAGTATTTGCTTGTCCCCAAGAAAACTAAACAAAACAAAAACAAAGATAAAAACAAAAAATAAACTAAAATGAAAAACAAAAACTAAAATGTACTTGAGCTAGCTTGATACACGAGATTGGGTCGGAGCATCGACACTAGGGAGATTTGTCTAAATAAGTAACTCTAACTAGAAATCTAAACAATTCAAAGTTATTTACACCTAAATCGATTAGTTTAATAAATTACAGAGTAAACAAGTTAACTAAAATTACTCAGTTTATTTTCATTCATGCTTTGAACTCAAATGCAGTAATATTTCCCTGATAACCTTTATGCTTTTTTTATTATTATAAATTTGTTTGTGCTATTATTATCAAGATTGTTCTCGGGCATTTTTTATAAGGGTTTTACTAGTCAAACTACGCCGTTTCAATAACCATGGATTTTACCGAGTATTTTCTATTTAATTCAAACCTCTATACTTCTACAAATATAATTACCTATTCATATCTACCTTTATAACTTGGTATATTTAATCTCTTTTACCTATTTACAGTTTAATAAACTGAACTAATTAATCTAAATATAAACCACCTAAATTATTTTAATTCAAGCTAAATTTATAATTTACACAAATAACATGGGTATATGCTCCTAACCAATCACTTGTATTTCTACAAACTCAAGCACAAACATGCAATTAAAAAGAAAAATTAAAAGCTAAAAACAAAGAATTAAAAAGATTTTTTTTGAAAATTTCCTAAGTCACCTACATACTTTATTCGACACATTGTCCATAATGTGCAATCAAACATATAAAGGAGAGAGGTTACCCGATTGGCATGATAATTGCATCACAATTGGTGGGGGTACTCCTCTTTTCGGTTTTGGCTTGCAATGGTAGTGACGTCAAAAGTTGTGGGGTTTCCTACAAAGAAAAATTAAAGGCACACAAACATATATAGAAAATAATAAATCCTAACTAAATAAAACTAATGGAAAAATTAAAAATCATCCCAAACAATAATATAGTACAAAAATCCAAACATATATAAAGATGTCAAAAATCAGTAAGACTCAGATTTCAACTCCTCCATCATCTAGGTCTTGCCCCTCGCGTCCTATTGACGCTTTCATTGCCCGCGTTCCTGAAGTCTGGGTCGGGTTGTGATACAGTCCCGTCTTCGAGTTGAATCCGAGATGTATTTGAGATTGACCGATCGTTAATGAAAAGTAGAATGTTGGGTATAGAAGAAACTGAATGACACTTGGGTCGTCTAAGTTTAGGAGTGAATTGAGAAAAGGAAGTGAGATCGAAAGAAATTACGTTTGGAATGATTCGGTTTTGGTCCGGGTACAAGAGGTTTAGAAAATGGTTTCAGTTTATGGAAGAAAGAGGTGAAATTGGCAGTACGATTCAAGTGGATAAATTGGAAAGATAGTATCGATATGGGTAAAGAATAGATAGTGACACGTTTTCGGTTTTGGAATTGGGGTACGAAATGGTACGAAATAGGTCTTAAGAAATCAAACAAGAACCAATACCGAATTGGTATCGACCCAAATTGTTTATACGATTCTTAAGGTTCGGGATAGATGGAATTTGGACCTCAACCCACTATCGGGATTGATAGAAACCTCGGTATAAGGTGGATAGAAAAGGAAACGGTTGACGCTACTAGCTCACTAGATAAGCCAACGAGTCCTAAACGAAATTGGAGAAAAGATGTCTCACAAATTCGGCAGAGTAACATTAAAATTTTTGCCAAAAAGTCCTCTTACATATGTCATAACAAGCTATTTATAGCTACTACTAGCTAGATAGCCGAATGGACAAAATACCAAGCTCAATATCTAATTAATTCGGCTGGAAAGTGCTTGAATTTTCTAGAATTTGTTCTTTAAGTTGCTTAGTCTTCATTCAGATGTACGAAGCCCAATGGACGGTTTTCTAGAAAGAAGATGAACAGCTTGCATGTATTTGGCACTTGTTTGTATGGATGAATCAAGTCTAGGTGCAGCCGAAATTAAATGGGAATGAAGGGAGCTGATTTGTACTTAAATATTCAGCCTTGGGAGCTTGAATGAGGTGCCTTGAAAATATGAAAAGGCACGCAATTCTCTAGGCAGCCTTGGGGACGTGAATAGCCATCCCAAACCAACTATGCTAGCCTTTAAATGCTGCCCACGCATGGAGAAGCAAACCCAGCAGCACATTTAATTCTGCTACCTTAATGCTAGTCTTTTCCCATTCACGAAGCAATCAGCTAATTTAAAACCTTTTTATTCACGAAGAGAAGTCTTGAAGAGCTGAACAATCAGCTTATTTATTATGCCGTCCCAATCAAGCATGCTTAATAGCTTTTAATGCCGTCCCAACCAAGCACCAACATCACATTAAATGATGTTCCATGCATGCTACCACCCAAGCTTGCTTAATGGCCTTAAATGCCGTTCAATAATGCACCTGCACATTAATAAATTTGGCTCATTAATTTCCAGCAGCTTAAGACAACATTTAAACCTTGTTTTGAACTAGGAAGCATGAAGTGAATGGGGATTAAATTTGTCTAAAATTCGGCTGGAGCATAAGACATCATTAATGCTCCAATTCGGCTAGACCAATTAAATGGGCAGCAAACTTTAAATTCGTCCTAAGTTGTACATATTAAATATTAACCATTAAATATGTAATAATTAAAGCATAATCAAACTTATTTAAATTGTCCAGATTTAAACCAACTAATTATTTAAAATTAATATGTCTAAATTTATTTAATGTTTCGAATTTATTTATTTCTAAGGCCGAATAATCTTATTGAGCTCAATGTGGATGCATGAGCTAGAGTTGAGCTGGGGTAAGCTCGTGAGCTAGCTTGGAATTGAAGTTGAGCTCGGGAGTTTGAAGTTGAGCTTGTAAAAGAGTACGAAATGGACTCGTGGAGTTGCCACCAGCTTGTTCGAAAGGTCTAGCTTTGACATCGTCCCACACTTGCTGAACTAAAGCTCCAATAGCTTCCTTAAATTGCTTTGCACGAGCCCTTGTAACCGGCCCTTGAGGTAGCACTATCGGATCTCAGGTTGTACTTGGCTCATGATAGGGCGTGCCCGTATCATCCTCCCCCTCTTGAGAATGACTTGTCCTCAAGTCAGTACCTGCGTCAAACGGAGTCAAGTCAGCAACATTGAAACTAGCACTGATATTGTACTCACCCGGCAAGTCAAGCTTATATTAATTTTCATTGATTCGCTCGATGATTTGAAAGGGTCAATCTCCTCGTGGTGACAACTTTGATCTACGTCGAGCTAGAAACCTTTCTTTTCTCATGTGCACCCAGACCCAGTCTGCGGGTTCAAATACAACTTGCTTTCGTCCTTTATTGGCTCATCGGATGTATTGCTCCGTCCTTGCTTCAATATTTTCTCGTACCTTTCTATGTAGTTCCTTGACATATTCCGCCTTTTTCCTTGCATCTGAATGAACAAATTTATCATTAGGCAAAGGTAGTAAGTCAAGAGGAGTGAGAGGATTAAAACTGTAAACTATCTTGAAAGGAGAAAACTTAGCCGCTGAGTGGACAGATCGATTGTAGGCAAACTCGATGTGGGGCAAGCATTCTTCCCACGTCTTGAGGTTCTTTCGTACCAACGCTCGCAACAGAGTTGAAAAAACTTGGTTCACTACTTTGGTCTGTACATCCGTTTGAGGATGACAAGTGATCGAAAACATTAACTTCATTCCGAGTTTTCCCCATAATGTCCGCCAAATATGACTTAGAAACTTCATGCCTTGATTGGATACAATCGTCCTCGGGACACCATGTATTCGCATAATTTCCCTAAAAAACAAGTTAGCAATATGCACGGCATCGTCAGTCTTAGCACATGAAATAAAATGGGACATTTTAGAGAATCTATCGACTACAACAAAGATTGAATCCTTCCCTGTCTTAGATTTTGGTAATCCAAGGATGAAATCCATGGATACATCGGTCCACGGAGTGCCCGGAACAGGAAGGGATGTGTATAATCCATGAGGTTGAACTCTCGATTTGGCCCGTTTGTAAACTAGGCATCGCCCGTAAATCTGTTCTACATCCTTTTGCATCCCCGGCCAATAAAAATGCTCTTGGAGGGTTGACATCGTTTTGTATCTTCTGAAGTGACCCATAAGGCCACCACTATGCGCCTCCAACACGAGCAACTCTCGAATGGAGCCTTGTGGTATACATAACTTGTTCTCTTTGAAGAGAAATCCTTCGTACCTATAAAACTTCTCAAAGGCACCATTTTCACAAGCAGCATATATGTTTCCAAAATCGTCATCACCATCATACAACTCTTTCATATGATGAAAACCAAGCAATTTAGAGTCAAGAAAAGTCAATAGAGTATACCTTCGTGACAGGGTATCTGCCACTACATTTTCTTTACCTTTCTTGTACTCGATTACATACAGAAATGACTCTAAGTACTCGATCCACTTCGCATGTCGTTTGTTGAGTTTATGCTGGCCCTTGATATACTTAAGCGCTTCATGATCACAATGAATGACGAACTCCTTCGGTCTTAAGTAATGCTGCCATGTTTCGAGTGATCGAATCAAGGCATACATCTCCTTATCATACACCGGATAGTTGAGGGCAGCTCCACTCAATTTCTTGCTAAAGTATGCCACCGGCCTTCCGTCTTGAGTCAATACCGCTCCAATCCCTACACCTGAAGCGTCACACTCAATTTCAAACGTTTTAGTAAAGTCAGGAAGGGATAACAATGGGGCTTTCACAAGACACTCTTTAATCAAATTAAATGATCGTTCTTGTTCGTCAGACCAATAGAATGCTGAATTTTTTCTTAATCATGCTTGTTAAGGGGGCAGCTATTATGCTGAAGTTAGGCACAAATCAGCGATAAAAACTAGCCAACCCATGGAAACTCTGAACTTGGCTAATGTTTGTCGGACGTGGCCATTCTTGGATCGCTCGTACCTTTTCTTGATCCACCTCCAAGCCTTTGGCACTCACGACATAGCCTAAAAACACAACCTTATCAGTACAAAATGAGCATTTTTTAAGGTTAGCGTACAATACCTCTTTTCGTAGAGTCTCCAACACCGCATGAAAATGTTGTACATGCTTCTCCAAGGACTTGTTGTACACCAAAATATCATCAAAGTAGACTACACAAGATTTTCCAATAAACGCTTGCAATACATGATTCATAAGACACATAAAAGTACTCGGAGCATTTGTAAGCCCGACTGGCATTACCAACCATTCGTTTAAACCTAACTTCGTCTTGAAGGCTGTTTTCTATTCATCGCCTTCGCGCATCCTAATTTGGTGATAGCCACTTTTGAGATCGATCTTTGTAATGATTCGTGCACCACTTAGTTCGTCAAGCATGTCATCGAGTCGTGGTATCGAATGTCGATACTTGACAGTGATCTTGTTGATGGCGCAAAAATTGACGCACATCCGCCACGAACCATCTTTCTTGGGCACAAGTAGCACCAGCACCGCGCAGGGACTCAGACTCTCTCGGATGTATCCCTTTTCCAAGAGTTCGGTGATTTGCTTTTGGAGTTCCTTTGTTTCTTCAGGATTGCTCCTGTATGCGGGGCGGTTGGGCAAAGTAGCTCCGGGCACCAAGTTGATCTGATGCTCGATGCCTCGAATGGGAGGCAACCCACTCAGAATGTCATCCGAAAAAACATCTTCAAATTCCTAGATCAAAGACAACACAGAAGCAGGATGAGTTTCAGGTAATTTGTTAGTATTCAAAAATGCCTCTTTGTCCAAGAGTACATACATTGGTTGTCTTAAAAACATCGCCCTCCGGATATCACTAGCCCTCGCAAAGACACACATTTTACCACTCTCTTTTTCATCTCCATTTTTTTTAACTTTTGTTTTCTTTCACTTTCTTTTGCATTTTTATTTTTCTCTCGCTCATTTTTTTTTAATTTTTTCTTTTGTACTCTTTTCTTTTTCTCTCGCTTGATCGATGGAAATTTTAAGCTTTTGTTGATCATCGAACACTTGTTTAGGAGTAAGGGGTGCAAGCGTCACATTCCTTCCAAGGTATTTGAAAGAATAACGATTGGTGTAGCCATTGTGCATTACCCATCGGTCGTACTGCCATGATCGTCTTAGGAGTAGGTGACCCGCGTGCATCGGCACCACATTGCATAACACTTCGTCGGAGTACTTCCCGATTCTAAAGGACACTAGGACTTGCTTCATTACTTTCAACTCTCCGCCATCATTAAGCCACTGAAGCTTGTATGGAGTCGGGTGCTTGGTGGTTGTCAAACCAAACTTTTCCACCATGAGAGTACTTGCAACATTAGTGCAACTTCCTCCATCGATTATGATGCTACATCCTTGCACTTGACACCTTGAATGAAAGATGTTCTCTTGTTGCTCCTCGTTTCCCACGCTCTGGAGACTTAGGCTTCGCTTTACTACGAGCAACTCTCCTTCAACGGGCTGCTCTAAGTCCTCTTCATTTTCAGAATTTGATTCAGACTCATTTTCCTCCTCGTCCTCTATTTTTATCTCTCCATCGGCCCACAACACCATGGTACATCTATTCGGGCACTGACTCGCGATATGTCCTCGGCTAAGACACTTAAAACATTTGATGTCCCTTGAACGAACGGTGGAACTTTTAGGGGCCTTGCCTTTGCTGGTCTCGGCCAAAGGCTTGTTTGCCTTAGGTGCGGTTGAGGACTCCTTCGAACGGTTGGTTGGAAATCCCTTGTTGGCGTTTGGTCCCCACTTAGAGGGCTTAGTATTGGAGTAAACTCGGTTTGCGCCTTTATGCTTCAATTGCCTCTCCATTTTAATTGCCATGTGGACCATGTCCACTACCTCTATGTAGTGCTGCAACTCTATAATATTTGAGATTTCCCGATTGAGTTCGGCTAGGAATCGAGCCATTGTGGCTTCTCGCTCTTCTTGTACATCAGCCCAGATCATTGCCACCTCCATTTCCTTATAGTAATCTTCGACGCTCTTCGTCCCTTCGGTGAGATTTTAGAGTCTTTGATGTAACTCCCTATGATAGTAGAATGGGATGAATCATCGTCGCATGGCCACCTTCATTTCAGTCCACGTGCTGATTGGACGTTCTCCGTTGCGCCTCCGACTAGTGGTCAACTGATCCCACCATATCACTGCGTAATCCGAGAACTCTATTGCGGCTAGTTTGACCTTCTTGTTTTCTGAATAGTTATGACAATCGAACATAAGTTCTATTTTCTTTTCCCACTCTAGGTATGCTTCGGGATTTGACTTTCCTTGAAAAGGGGGAATGGAAAGTTTGATGTTCTTTAGGTCGTCATCTTCCCGCCTTCGATCTCTTTGGCCGCGGTTTCGGGGTTCTCTCCTTCCAACGCTTAGGTTGGACTCATGGTCACTTTCATCCTCGCTAAGTTCGTTGATATCATCGTCAGGAACTCTTGGTCATTCTCGTCGTTGATTGGGACATCCACGCCTTCGTCTAACACCTTCGGGTGTTTCCTCACGTGGCCCTTGGTTCTCGACTTGGTAGAGCCGATCTTCAAGAGGATTGAGTCTCCGATCAAGTAGTCGTTCCATCTCGCGCAAAAGTGCTTGCATTTGCAAATCTGGAATGTTCCTGACTGGTTGTCTCCCTTGTTGTTCTTCCACATTTTGGCCAGTATTTTATGACATTTTAACAAAATTTAAACCTCACAACAAAACCTCTCAGTTCACTCGAAAAGAAAGAAGTTCAATGAAACTCACACTCGTGTTTACACACTTAGTTCGGCTTTTACCTCCCCTCGAATGTACTCACACTCTCTTGCCTTTTACCTCTCCTCCTTTCTCGTGATTTCGTTTACAGGGGTCGGCCTCAAAAGGGTTTCAGGGGCTGTAACATAAAGGTGTTAGGGTAGGCTGAAGAATGAATTTAGGTGAGTTTGGGATGAGTGTGGGAAGATGGTAAGTAGAGTAGGGTCGAGAAACAATTGTGTTTAAAGAAAGAAGAAAGACGAACTTGGATTCGAACTTTTTTTTAATTTATATTATTATTTTTTAGATATACGAATTTCCTCTTTTTTATATGAATTTTTTTACTTACTTCGGTTCTTTCAGGATTATTTTCTGAAGCCTCGTACTTCCCGTTTTAAGTGGCTCTGATACCAGATGATACAGTCCCGTCTTTGAGTTGAATCTGAGATATATTCGAGATTGCCTGATCGTTAACGAAAACTAGAATGCTGGGTATAGAAGAAACTGAATGACACTTGGGTCATCTAAGTTTAGGAGTGAATTGAGAAAAGGAAATGAGATTGAAAGAAACTAAGTTTGGAATGATTCGATTTTGGTCCGGGTACAAGAGGTTTAGAAAATGGTTTCGATTTATGGAAGAAAGAGGTGAAATTGGCAATACGATTCAAGTGGATAAATTAGGAAAGATGGTATCGACATGGGTAAAGAATAGATAGTGACGCGTTTTCGGTTTTGGAATTGGGGTACGAAACGGTACGAAATAGGTCTTAAGAAATCAAACAAGAACCAATACTGATTTGGTATCGACCCAAATTGTTTATACGATTCTTAAGGTTCGGGATAGATGGAATTTGGACCTCGACCCACTATCAGGATTGATTGGAACCTCGGTATAGGGTGGATAGAAAAGGAAACGGTTGACGCCACTAGCTCACTAGATAAGCCAATGAGTCCTAAACAAAATTGGAGAAAAGATGTCTCACAAATTCGGCAGAGTAACATTAAAATTTTTGCCAAAACGTCCTCTTACATATGTCATAACAAACTATTTATAGCTACTACTAGCTAGCTAGCCGAATGGACAAAATACCAAGCTCAATGTCTATTTAATTCGGCTGGAAAGTGCTTGAATTTTCTAGAATTTGTTCTTTAAGTTGCTTAGTCTTCATTCAGCTGTACGAAGCCCAATGGACGATTTTCTTGAAAGAAGATGAACAGCTTGCATGTATTTGGCACTTGTTTGTATGCATGAATCAAGTCTAGGTGCAGTCAAAATTAAATCGGAATGAAGGGAGCTGATTTGCACTTAAATATTCGGCCTTGGGAGCTTGAATGAGGGCCTTGAAAATCCGAAAAGGCACGCAATTCTCTAGGCAGCCTTGGGGATGTGAGTAGCCATCCCAAACCATCCATGCTAGCCTTTAAATGCTACCTTAATGCTGTTCTTTTCCCATTCACGAAGCAATCAGCTCATTTAAAACCTTGTTATTCACGAAGAGAAGTCTTGAAGAGCTGAACAATTAGCTTATTTATTGTGCCGTCCCAACCAAGCATGCTTAATAGCTTTTAATGCCGTCCCAACCAAGCACCAACATCACATTAAATGATGTTCCATGCATGCTACAGCCCAAGCTTGCTTAATGGCCTTAAATGTCGTTCAATAATGCACCTGCACATTAATAAATTTGGCTCATTAATTTCCAGCAGCTTAAGACAACATTTAAACCTTGTTTTGAACTAGGAAGCATGAAGTAAATGGGGATTAAATTTGTCTAAAATTCGGCTGGAGCATAAGACAGCATTAATGCTCCAATTCAGCTAGACCAATTAAATGGGCAGCAAACTTTAAATTCGTTCTAAGCTGTACATATTAAATATTAACCATTAAATATGTAATAATTAAAGCATAATCAAACTTATTTAAATTTTCCAGATTTAAACCAACTAATTATTTAAAATTAATAAGTCTAAATTTATTTAATGTTTTGAATTTATTTAATTCTAAGGCCGAATAATCTTATTGAGCTCAATGTGGATGCGTGAGCTAGAGTTGAGCTGGGGTAAGCTCGTGAGCTATCTTTGAATTGAAGTTGAGCTCAGAAGTTTGAAGTTGAGCTTGTAAAAGAGTACAAAATGGACTCGTGGAGTTGCCACCAGCTTATTCGAAAGGTCTAGCTTTGGCATCGTCCCACAGTTGCTAAACTAAAGCTCCAACAGCTTCTTTAAATTGCTTTGCACGAGCCCTTGTAACCGGCCCTTGAGGTAGCACTATCGGATCTCGGGTTGTACTTGGCTCATGATAGGGCGTGCCCGTATCAGGTTGTGCTGGCTTGGGTCGCGGATCACCATGCCCCTTGTCGATGAGCGGCCTAGGGGAAATACCTTCTTATAGTCCAGTGGTGTGGTAGGGGTCTCCTCCTCCTCATCATCAACCTCGTCATCATCATCATTGGCACCCTCCTCACCTGATGGTGGGAACCTCTTGAACATGTCGGGGAGCGGTATTGGTGTGGGCCACCTTTTCTACTCCGCAATACGGGTCAGAATGTCTCCCATGTCTTGCATCCAAAAGGTCTGCCACTCCGATACAAGCATATCCGTGAGGCCCATCATCTTCAATGTGTATGCCTTATCCTTCCTCTTCATCATCCTCTAAGTATCACTTGTATGCTTTGTCCTTTGCTCCTTCTCTCGATTCTGCTTGCGTTGGAGCTCTAGGAACTGGCCATACAAGTTGCCCCCAATCACACTCCTCGTGAGTTGAATAGCTCGACTGGTAACATAGGGACATCAGCTTGGAGAAATAGGGCAGTAATCAAATGCGGAAAGTACATACTTTGCTTCCGGTGTCGTATACACTTGAGCATCTCTTATTTGATCCAATGACCAATGCAAATTTGTTTTCTCTACAAGATGTAATAAAGCATAATCGCTCGATAGGCAGTGAAGTCAAAGGCATTATGGGTAGGTGCCAGTCAGGTGCAAAAAAATTGAATCCACATCTTGGCCATCGGGAACATGATGGTCGTGTTAAATTTTAGGGACACTTCAGAATTGGCTTGGCAAGTCCACTCGCCACGCCCTTCCGTCAAGTAATTAATTATACCCTCCATATTAAAGTCTTAAAAGGTAACTAAATGTAATAGATCCAAATGGTCATGGGTGTAATACGAGCATCGTAGTATTGAAAAATCACGTGAGGTGCAACCGACACCTCTTTACCCTATTTTTATTCTAATGACTTTAGTTTTAAGGTGTTTGGGTACCTTTTTACTCGTTATCTAAATTATGTCAATCAAATTAAGTCATATTCTTCCTAATTAATGCCTATTTATCTTTAAATGTGCAAAAAAAAAATTACAATAATTTACTAAATTAATATAAGGTCTAATGTCATGAGTGGCTACCCGATTCATCCATTAGCTCGGCCAATATGTACATGGACGCTTCATTTATTGCTTGTCTATTTGTATTAGTCCGGCGTCCTTTGTGCCACTCCATCTTGCTTTGCTTATCCCACTCTCTTAACTTGCTCTTTCGACCTGCATCAACCACAGAGTATACCCTTCCTGGATCAAGGTCGTCAGGGCAATTTATAGATATCTAATAAAATGTTTTCCCTAAATTTTCCTTAAATCCCTCATTCTGTTGGTGACTACATTTGAAAGTTTCAGTCTCACCATTGATATTCATTATGAATTCGTTGTTCTCTAAGTCAATGGTGACCTAGATGTAGCTAAGAAAGGTCTCCTTAATAGAATAGGGATCTCACAGTCTTCCTCGAAATCTAAGAAAAATTAAAAATATAAAGGAGAGAGGTTACCCGATTGGCGTGATAATTGCATCGCAATTGGTGGGGGTACTCCCCTTTTTAGTTTTGGCTTGCAATGGTAGTGACATCAAAAGACCTACAAAGAAAAATTAAAGGCGCACAAACTATAGAAAATACTAAATCCTAACTAATTGAAACTAATGCAAAAATTAAAAATCATCCCAAATAATAATATAGTACAAAAATCCAAACATATATAAGGATGTCAAAAATCAGTTAGGCTCAGATTTCGTCTCCTCCATCATCTAGGTCTAGCCCCTATCATGTCCCATCAACGCTTGCGTTCCTGAAGTCTGGGTCAGGTTGTGCTAGCTCGGGTCGGGGATTACCATGCCCCTCGTCTATAAGCAGTCTAGGGGAAATACCTGTTCATAGTTCGGTGGTGTAGTAGGGGTCTCCTCCTCCTCATCATCAACCTTGTCATCATCATCACCGGCGCCCTCCTCGCCTAGTGGTGGGAACCTCTTGAACATGTCAGGGAGCGGTATTGGTGTAGGCCACCTATTCTACTCCGCAATGAGGGTCAGAATGTCTCCCATGTCTTGCATCCAACGGGTCTGCCACTCCAATACAGGCATATCCGTGAGGTCTATCATCTTCAATGTGTATGCCTTATCCTTCCTCTTCATCATCCCCTGAGTATCACTCCTATGCTTTGCCCTTTGCTCCTTCTCTTGATTCTGCTTGTGTTGGAGATCTAGGAACTAGCCGTACAAGTTGCCCCCAATCACGCTCCTCGTGAGTTGAATGGCTCGACCGGTGACATGGGGACGTCAGCTTGGCAAAATAGGGCAATAATCAGATGCAGAAACTACATACTTTGCTTCCAGTGTCGTATGCACTTGAGCATCTCTTATTTGAACCAACAACCAATGCAAATCTGTTCTCTCTACAAGATGTAATAAAGAATAATTGCTCGATGGGCGGTGAAGCCAGAGGCATTATGGGTAGGCGCCAGTCAGGTGCAAATAAATTGAATCCACATCTTGGCTATGGGGAACATGATGGCCCTGTTAAATTTTAGGGGCACCTCAGAATTGGCTTGGCTAGTCCACTCGCCACACCCTTCCGTCAAGTAATTAATTATACCCTCCATATTAAAGTCTTAAAAGGTAACTAAATGTAACAGATCCAAATGGTCATGTGTATAATACGGGCATCATAGTATTGACAAATCACGCAAGATGCAATCGACACCTCTTTACCCTATTTTTATCCTAATGACTTAATTTCAAGGTGTTTGGGTACATTTTTACTCATGATCAAAATTATGTCAATCAAATTAAGTCATATTCTTCCTAATTAATGCCTACTCTTATATAAATGTGCAAAAAATTAAATTTACAATTACTAAATTAATATAAGGTCTAAAGTCATGTGTGGCTACCCGTTTCATCCATTAGCTTGGTCAATATATACATGGATGCTTCATTTATTGCTTGTCTATTTGTATTAGTCTGACATCCTTTGTGCCACTCCATCTTGCTCTGCTTATCCCACTATCTAAACATAAAATCGTTTACTAATTGAACTTAAATTATTAAAATCCTGACAACCATTTTCATAGTTAGATATCATTAGTACCAAAATATTCAAACATATATTTCAATGTACATGATGGTTCAAATAAAGCAATCCATGCTTCCATATATATACATATACATATATATACTCATTCAAGTCATTATACATAAATTCAACTCGTAGAACGATTTTACATTTAAACATATGGCCCGTTGAACTATAGCAAATTGACTCGGATACTCAAGTTTCCTCCAAAACTCTAGAGAGCATCGAAATGCTAACAGAGGAACCGAAGTGCAATCCCGTACAAGTGCACGTACTACCTTATTGGCATGTCAATCGTATCCTAACCATTTACTACGTTTAATCGGGCATTATAACTTAATTCAAATATTTACAATTAGAGGCACTTCGCAATTTCTGGACACATGATAAAAATTCATCAGCTCATTTCAATAGCATATAATCACAATATTCACCAATTATCAAATACTTGTTTCTCACTTGTACTTAATAGTAATATTTAAGAATTTAACACTTATTAACAAAATTTCATATTAACTATAATTAAATCAACACAAAGTAATACAATGCATAAAGAAGAACATATGTATATTTTATATTATGAACTTACTTAATATAAACTAGTAGTTGACCAATATAAACTAGTGGTTGACTCATAGGGACTATGTAACATCCCTAACCCGTCTCCATCGTCGAATTAGGGTTATAGAGCATTACCATACATTTAGAAATATTTAACACCATAATATCTAAATAAATTAAACATATCATAATCCATTCAAACACATGCATTTTGTCCCTAAATTGAGCCCTCAAGGCCCTAAAAATAGCTTAGAAACAATTCGAGACTAATTTGAAGCAAATCGGAAAGTTTAGGAAGAAATTGCCAAAAATTGGAAATAGGGGTCACACGATCGTGTTGAATCACCCCAGGCTGTGTAACTTTCAAACAAGGGACACACAAACATGTCATAGCCCATGTCCTCACCCGTGTAACTCTTTGAGATGCCCCACACGCCCATGTCCTAGGCCGTGTAACTCACTGACTTGGTACCCTTAGGAATCACAAGTGACCCAAAATTTACATAGGGTCAAACCATTTCATAACCAAACCATGCATAATCATCCAATCCATTTGTGCACACTTTCAAGGGACTCAAACATCATCCAAATATAGTTAAACATACCATTCAAAACATCTTAACTTGCCTAATCAATAGACCATTCATGGGCACCTCAAACATACCAAAACATCAACTATCACTACATGCCATTTTGTTCAAACATAATAACCTAATTCAAACATTTACCAAAACATATCACATTTACCATTTTCAAGCCACCACTAGCATACCAAAATACCATACCTTTCAATTACCCTAAAGTAGTAAAAAAAAAAACCTTACTTAACAAGCATTATAAGTTCTTCAACTAAACATAAACTTCAAAGACATAAACTTACTAAATCAGCCATTTAATACATCCATGAGCTATCAATACAAAATACCTATACATGATAAAATTGTCATTTCCATACATGATAACCTAGCTCAAATATGAACTAAAACATGTCACAAGTAATCATTTTCAAGCCATCATCAACATGCCAAGATAACCTTATAAACAAGCACTTTAAAGTAACCCAAATCTCATAATTTGGTAAGGCATCAAAGCATACCAAACCAACATAGCTTTCCAAAGCTTATACATGCCAAAACACTATTAACTCATACACCATAATACCATTACAAATCACCCTGTACATGTCATTATAAACCTTAGCCAAATTACTCAAAAAACTACCAAATTATCTATTGGATAGTGTGATAGGTCTCCGAAGAGCTTCCAACCAGATCGAGCTTCTGATGATCTATAAAACAAGTAAAATAACTACGTAAGCAATGAATGCTTAGTAAGCTCGTATAAACTTAAAACATAACTTACCATTTCTGTAACACCTCTAACCCGTTTCCGTCGCCAGAATAGGGATACAGAGCATTACCGTACAATCTAAAACATTCATAAATTATATCATTCAATAATCTAAACACATCATAAACCATTCATAAACACACATATTGTCCCTAAATTGAGCCCTCGAGGCCTTAAAAATAGCTTAGAAGCAATTCGGAACCAATTTGAAATAATTCAGAAAATTTGGGAAAAAGAAGCAAAATTTGTAAAACCCGTGTGCCTCACATGGCTGAGATATACGTCCATGTCTCGGGCCATGTAACCTTCGAACTAGGGACAAACGACCATGTCCCAGCCCGAGTTCTCACCCGTTTAACTCTCTGAGTAAGGTCACACGGCCATGTCACGCGCCCATGTGCCAGGCCATGTAACTCTCTGACTTACACCTTAAGGAAAATACCAGGTGACACATGGCTATGTCGCCAGGCCGTGTGCGTCACATGGCTGAGTCACAGCCTGTGTCTCAGGCCGTGTGGACCCAAATTTTCCTAAAATCAAGCTATTTCATAACCATGTATGAAGATTCAACTCATTTGTGCACACTTAAAAGAGGACCTAAACAACATCCAAACATACGTCAAAATACCATTTCAAGATCCAAGATCAACTAACCAATATGCCATTTAAAGGCACCACAATTATAACAACACAACATTTACCAAAACATATGTATATTACCTAATTCCATGCATAAAGACTCCATTCTATTATGTACCTAAGACACAACATAATTGACCATTTCCAAGTCAACATCTTGTACCAAAATGCCATACACAATGCCATACACATCAATTAGCAATAAGTGACCAAAAGAACTTGCCTAATGAAGCATTATAAGTCCTTCAACAATACTTAAACATCAAGACACAAAACACAAACATACCAAATTACTATTTACATATTCATCAAAACACCATTATAAACCATCTTATATATGTTATATTGCCATTTCCAAACATAATAACCTAGTTCAAATATGAACTAAACCATGTCATAAGTAACCATTTTCAAACTGTCATCAACATGCCAAGAGAACCATATCAACAAGCACTTCAAAGTAACAAAAATCACATAACTTGGTAAGGTATCAAGGTGTACCAAACCAACATAGCTTTCCAAAGCTTTCACATACCAAAACGCCATTAACACATGCACCATAATACCATTATAAGTCACCCTATACATGTCATTATAAACCTTAGCCAAATTACTCAAAAACTACCGAATTGTCCATTGGATAGTGTGATAGATCCCTAACAAACTTCCAACCAATCGAGCTTCCGATAATCTGTAAAGCAAAGGAAAATAACTACGTAAGCAATGAATTCTTAGTAATTCCAATAATGAACTTTATAGAATAAGTATAAACCTTTACCAATGTCATAAGCTTAATAAAAGCCTATATAACACCATTGTCGTAACGTTGCCTACATAAGAGTACGAGGGCCTAGTAAGCAAAGTTAGACACGGAGGGCCTAAATTAACGTAGAGTCGCCACTAACTAATTAGGGCTAGGTTGGTTAGCCACCTATCGTCTAAAAGCCTAGAATTAATACTACGAAAAATCCTAAAAGTCTAGATTCGATCTCATCACCAAATTTTGGGTTCGGGAGTACGGTTACGTGTGGGAAATGTTATATCACCCCACAATGCCTATCCGGGGATAGTCCTACGGGGTCTTAGGAGCTAGGTTTTTTTTTATTTAAGCATATTAATGTCTTAATCTAGGCTAAAATCTTATGGAGATCTTAAATAAAAACTCTAAAGAAAATGTCTCCGGTTTACTTATAACTCGATGAAGATGTGTTCACCAAATTTATCCAGTTTGAAACTTAAATTAGAGATTTTTATTTTTAACGGGAACCCTAAAGGATACCTAAATAATTCTAGTAAAATACCTTCAATTCCCAAAATTAATTCTATCTTACAATTCTAAAAAAAAAACCTAGAAATTATCAATGAATTAAGAGAAATATTAAAATCCATCTACAACTTATTCAATCTTTTATTATTATTTTTTAAAAGATTTAATTAATAACGTTAAACCTATCAAGATCTTACGAAAGTATCCTATGTCGGGTTTGTGATTTATCTTACTTTAAAATTCTTGATCTAAGGTTTAAAATTGTCAAAATCCTAAAATAATATATCTTAAATAACATTTATTAGCTTTCTTAAAAAGTTTCTAAATTAAAATACTAAGAAAGACCTACTCATGATTTACAATTCATGTAACACCCCAAACCTGGCCCAAACACCATGACCGGATCTGGCATGTCACTTAGGGAGATTTTAAAAGATGTCACAATTTCGGAAAATATTTTTTTGAGTTTAACACTTTATTCGAGAAAACTAAATGGTTGGATGATTTGTAAAAGATATACATTTTATATTTATTCCTTAGTGGATTAAAAACCGAAATTTAATACATGCCTTAACTTAATTAAAACGTAAAATGTAAATGTCTAATAATAATAAAAGCCCAAAACAAACGAAAATATGAAGCTAGTGGCCCATGGCCTTATTACAATGAAATTTAAACCCACTAATTAAAAATAATAAAAATAAATAAACTAGTAAAGTCTTTTCTTTGAATCAAAATAATCCCCTCGCATGGCCACCTTGCGCTCCTCTCCAACCAGTCCAGGTGCACTAGGTGCTGCTACGAAAGATGTTAAATAATGGGGTGAGTCGCGAGACTCGGTGTGCAACCCTCGTGCACCATCGAGTGGGCCTTAGCCCTGAGAGCAGAATAACAGAGTATAATATATCGGAAAATATGCAAAGCCCAACCCAATCCTAGGTTTCCATCCGCTACACACCACCCTTACACGCCAATCACACCATTGGGGATTTCTACAATCAACCCACACCGCTACACACCATCGATGGCGGTCATGCTGCAGAGAATAGTTTGCTCATCGTCGAGATCATGGCAATAGCCACTATAATGAGATCATGGCAAAAGCCACTACAATGCAGATCATGGCAAAAGCCACTACAACGAGAACACTTCCCTTTCATCAATCACCCAACCCCATGCATACATAGAAATTGGCATACATGTAAAGCATATCTTCTCAGTAGAAACATTCACTTTAGAATGAAAGAGATCACTAACCTGGTGATTCGCCTTTACAGTTCTCGGGTTTTCAATAGCCATGCCGGTATTTTGGCATTTAACAGAATATACAGAATATAACAGGTTTGTATGCATACTAATCAAGTAATCTAAATGGTGTGAGAGTGTTACACACTGATTAACGCGTAAGACTACCCTCTATGTCGATACCCTCGCTAATCGGATCTCATCGCCTCTGTCTACAACTTTGCTCAAAAGCTAAAAACGCGAATATAAGGCCTCTCCTATATTCAGCCAAGGGTTAGTGTTTACCAGAATCTATACTTTTAGATTAACAGATCTCCTTACCTAGATCGATTAAATCCCGGAAGTAGTATGATTTGTATGCTACCTAGGCGATTGGATCTCCTTCAAATCTTGGAATGCCGCCCATGAAAGATAATACGAGGTTAGTCAACCATCTAGCCATTCGGCTATGGTCTCCAAAAGCCAGAAAAGATTGAAAGAATAACATAATCGACACTTACCACTTCAGAAGATTTCGGCTACCCCTTGTAGGAAGATTCGACAAACACCAGAGAAGAGATCTAAGAATTTCGGCTTTTAAGAAAATCCCAAAAAATTTTGAACAAAAGAAGGCTGATGCGTTTTCGGCTTTTAGAAGAACTGAGTGAAGAGTTTCGGTTTCTAGAAAAAGAAAAGAAGAAAAGAAATCAAGAGAGAAGCTTGGAGATTTCAGCTAGGAAGAAAAAGAATGGAAAGGATTTCGTCAACTGATAAGGCTTCAAAGGGTTTCGGTTCTTAGTGAATGGAAGAAGAGATGAACAAATGGGTAGGGAGAATTCGGCTTTTTAGAGAAATCAGCACAAAAGGAAAAGAATGGAAAAAAGTGTGAAGGGAGAGGTTTTGACTTTTGAAGAAATTAAAGAAAAGAAATTGTAGAGGGAGGCGAGGATTTGTACACGGAAGAGGCGAAAAGGGTAGGGTTCAAATGCCGAATTGATGAGCTATCCCCTTATTTATAGAAATTTGGCACACCTTTAGCCTATACTCAACCGATTTTTCCCCTCTCCTGTGTTTGATTTTCGGCCAACACTAGCCTTCTGATAGATCCTCATCCTATCCCTTATCCCTATCAAAACACCCATCCAAAAGAGACTTAATTATCTCCAACTCTTCCCTCCTTTATCAGCTGTAAATATCCACATATTAAAACAATAAAATCCCCTAAATAATAGCCTTGTTGCCGTCCAACCTACTCCTCCTTATAAGTGTCGAATTTGGCCCAAAAACATGGGCTCCAAACGGCCACAAATTGGGCCTCTCCCCTTGCCTATTGACGCCAACTCCCTTCCCTCTTAGTGGCACCATTTTGCCACTGGGCTACAAGCCCATTTTTCCATTTAAGCTACCAAAACTTTATTTTAAGCCCTAGAGTATCTAAACAAAATATTTAATCAAGGCCTCAGCCCAAGCTTGAGCCCAATTTGCACATCTAATTCTTAAATTAACACATTAAACGCATCCACACCCTAAACTCATAGGCCCAAATATTCAGGATGTTACAGTTCTACCGCCTTAAAGAAATTTCTTCCTCGAAATTTCCAATTAACTATTAATCGTACTACCCAAGTCTCACCACTATGCTTCCGCTGCGAACTCTAATTCTAAAGCCAAAAGAAACACTTAGGATAATATGATAGAGTACGCACCGGTATTCGTATCTGGAGCGTCCTCGTCCCCTTGGCGACGTGTTGCGTAGACCAAAGCTGGCTGCCTCGCCTCAGCATAACCTGCACCTCCACGACCATGTCCTGTGCCATTTCCACCATTGACTTGACCACGGCCCCTTGGTGGTTGTTGACCTCCTCTCCCAACCTGATCAGAACCTCGTCCAGCTGGCTGCACCTGATCCTTCTGTGGACAGTCCTTTATCATATGATCCACAGACCCACACCTGAAGCATCCACCAGTTCTCCTTCTGCACTCCCTATAATGTACCTTCCCACACAAAGGACATGGTCGATTCTGACCCATCGGAGCACGAGCTGGCCCATCAGACCTAGGCCTTTTCTGAAAACTCCCAAATGATCCCGACGGCCCAAAATTCCTCTTATTCCCATTCCTATCCTTATCCTTATTCTGTTTCTTAGTCCGCTTAACCTCCTCAGATATCTTAGCTTTCTCAACCAAAATCGCAAAGTCCCTTTCCCGCTGCGGTGCTACTAATACCCTCAGCTCATCCCTTAGTCCATCCTCGAACCGTACACAGCACTCATAGTCAGTCGCCACAATCTCTCGAGCGTAACGGCTCAACCACAGAAACTTCGCCTCGTATTCAGATACAGACTTACTTCCTTGCACCAAATTTAGGAATGCCTTCCTCTGTGCATCCACATAGCTGGCCCCAACGTACTTTCCCTGAAATGACTCCTTAAATAAATCCTAGTCTATCTGGTCTACGGCAGTACCCTCCTTTACCGTGAGCCACCACTGGTAAGCCTCGTTTCGAAGAAGAGACACGACCCCTTTCAACTTCTCCTCCACCGTGAAGTCCAGGTCATCCATTATGCGCTCAGTCGCTTCTAACCAGTACTCAGCTGTGTTAGGGGCTACGCCAGAAACACCCCTAAACATCTTCGCTCCGTGGCTCTCGAGTCGTTCGACACGCGATTTCGGGCTCCTCGAATGCTGTGCTGCCCAGCAACTCTTTCGAGGACCCGCAACATCGCCTGAGCTACTGCATCATCTCCAGGCGCCTGATCCCAAAATTTTCCCTCTGGTGCGCGGTCCGGCGTCTTGTCTCTGACCGTGGCGGACCCTCACGGCTCGACACGGTCCTCCTACCCCTACCATGACCACGCGGCGGACGACCTCGACCTCTTGTACTCATTCTTCCGATTGACGTTTATCTAATTAAAAATTTTATGAATCATTAATTTTCTTCCACTGATTATCCACGAACAGTCTTATGAATAGTAGTTTTAAGAGTAGTTCTTTCGAATTCGTAACTATAACTACAATTCAGTCTCAACTTCACATCTCCTAGTTCTAGGAAGCACACACATACAATCATCAACCACCACATACAAGTAGCATTCACGAACTTACGTTTATCCTGTAGGGGTATCTTTGCCATTTCACTACCTAGGGGTATTTTTGTAATTTATCCTACAGGGGCGTAATTTTCCAAAATAGGGTTCCTTGATGATTTTGTGAAACAAAGGTATTTTGATAGTTTTTGCAATCCAGGGGTATTTTGGTCATCTTACAAATCAGGGTATTTTGGCCATTTTACGAATCAGGGGTAATTTGGTAATTTTACAAATCAAGGGTATTTTCAAAAATTTTACAGAAATAAGGGGGTATTTTTTTTTAAACAGGGGTATCTTAGAGAATTTGATTTCAAAAGAATAATAGTGGCGTTCAAGTGTTTGTGGTTTTTGATTGATGTTGTGTGTTGTATGTTTTTTTTTAAAAACCGTTGACTTTGTAAATCGGGGTATTTCCGTAAATCTGGGGGTATATTTGCAAATCATGGGTATCTTGGTAGTTTTCAAAATAAGGGTATTTTAGCAATTTTGTGAAAATAGGGTGGCTGGTCCCTTTCGGGTTTTAGTTATGGATTTTGGCTCGTCAACAAATCCTCGTGGCTAGGTGTGCATAATACACGCACAGGTAGGATTTCAAGTGAAGAGGAGGTGAGTCACTAGGGATCGCTTAAGTACTGGGCTCTTAGGATCCAATCCTAGACATGCGTATGCTGTTGCCACACCTAGTCTTGCGACTTGTCTACTGAGTTTGTTCGGTTGGATTAAGTCTTATACAATTGAGAGTTGTTTAACTAGGCCTACGGTCCATCAAGCTCTAATTAAAATAATCTACATCCCTTAAAGCCCATCAAGCCCACATATATGTATAACACACAGTGAGTTCTGAATACTTACAGCGGACTTGGGTGGAGGACGCAGTGCCATGCCGAGAAAACTCTCTGTGTTATTTATAAACATGCATGTTTTCAAAACCCAACTTTAGAAAACGTTTTGAGCCCAAAACCCCAAAGCTGAGTTTTGAACTTGGCTCTGATACTAATTTGTAACACCCCAAACCCGGCCCAAACACCATGACCGGATCTGGCATGTCACTTAGGGAGATTTTAAAAGATGTCGCAATTTCGGAAAATATTTTTCTTGAGTTTAACACTTTATTCGAGAAAACTAAATGGCTGGATGATTTGTAAAAGATATACATTTTATATTTTTGCCTTAGTGGATTAAAAATCGAAATCTAATACATGCCTTAACTTAATTAAAACGTAAAATGTAAATGTCTAATAACAATAAAAGCTCAAAACAAACGAAAATATGAAGTTAGTGGCCCATGGCCTTATTACAATGAAATTTAAACCCACTAATTAAAAATATTAAAAATAAATAAACTAGTAAAGTCTTTTGTTGAATCAAAATAATCCCTCGCATGGCCACCTTACGCTCCTCTCCAACCCGGTCCGATGCACTAGGTGCTACCTGAAAGATGTTAAATAATGGGGTGAGTCGCGAGACTCAGTGTGCAACCCTCGTGCACCATCAGAGTGGGCCTTAGCCCTACAGAACAGATAATAGAGTATAATATATCAGAAAATATGCAAAGCCCAACCCAATCCTAGGTTTCCATCCGCTACACACCACCCTTACCTGCCAATCACACCATTGGGGATTTCTACAATCAACCCACACCGCTACACACCATCGATGGCAGTCATGCTGCAGATAGCTGCTCATCGTCAGATCATGGCAATAGCCACTACAACAGATCATGGCATTAGCCACTACAACAGATCATGGCAAAAGCCACTACAACAGAACACTTCCCCTTTCATCAATCACCCAACCCCATGCATACATAGAAATTGGCATACATATAAAGCATATATTCTCAGCAGAAACATTCACTATAGAATGACAGAGATCACTAACCTGGTGATTCGCCTTTACCCTTCTCGGGTTTTCAACGACCATGCAAATATTTTGGCATTTAACAGAATATCTGAGAATATAACAGGTTTGTGTGCATACTAATCAAGCAATCTAAATGGTATGAGAGTGTTACACACCTGATTAATGCGTAAGACTACCCTCTATGTCGATACCCTCGCTAATCGGATCTACTACCCTCTGTCTACAACTTTGCTCAAAAGCCGAAAAAACGCGAATATAAGGCCTCTCCTATATTCGGCCAAGGGTTAGTGTTTACCCGAATCTATACTTTTAGATTAACAGATCTCCTTACCTAGATCGATTAAATCCCGGAAGTAGTATGATTTGTGTGTTACCTAGGCGATTGGATCTCCTTCAAATCTCGGAATACCGCCCATGAAAGATAATACGAGGTTAGTCAACCATCTAGCCATTCGGCTATGGTCTCTAAAAGTCGGAAAAGATTGAAAGAATAACATAATCGACACTTACCACTTCAGAAGATTTCGGCTACCCCTTGTAGGAAGATTCGGCAAACACCAGAGAAGAGATCTAAGAATTTCAGCTTTTAAGAAAATCCCAAAAAAGTATGAACAAAAGAAGGCTGATGCATTTTCGGCTTTTAGAAGAACTGAGTGAAGAGTTTCGGTTTCTAGAAAAAGAAAAGAAGAAAAGAAATCAAGAGAGAAGCTTGGAGATTTCAACTAGGAAGAAAAAGAATGGAAAGGATTTCATCAATCGATAAGGCTTCAAAGGGTTTGGTTCTTAGTGAATGGAAGAAGAGATGAACAAATGGGTAGGGAGAATTCGGCTTTTAGAGAAATCAAGACAAGAGGAATAGAATGGAAAAGAGAGTGAAGGGAGAGGTTTGGCTTTTGAAGAAATTAAAGAAAAGAAATTGTAGAGGGAGACTGAGGATTTCGGCACAGAAGAGAAGAAAAGGGTAGGGTTCAAATGCAAGAAATTGATGAGCTATCCCCTATTTATAGAAATTTTGGCATACCTTTAGCCTATACTCAACCGATTTTTCCCCTCTCCTGTGTTTGATTTTCGGCCAACACTAGCCTTCCTGATAGATCCTCATCCTATCCCTTATCCCTATCAAAACACCCATCCAAAAGAGGCTTAATTATCTCCAACTCTTCCCTCCTTTATCAGCTTTAATTATCCACATATTAAAACAATAAAATCCCCTAAATAATAGCCTTGTTGCCGTCCAACCTACTCCTACTTATAATTGTCGAATTTGGCCCAAAAACATGGGCTCCAAACGGCCACAAATTGGGCCTCTCCCCTTGCCTATTGACGCCAACTCCCTTCCCTCTTAGTGGCGCCATTTTGCCACTGGGCTACAAGCCCATTTTGCCATTTAAGCTACCAAAACTTTATTTTAAGCCCTAGAGTATCTAAACAGAACATTTAATCAAGGCCTCAGCCCAAGCCTGAGCCCAATTTGCACCTCTAATTCTCAAATTAACACATTAAACGCATCCACACCCTAAACGCATAGGCCCAAAAATTCGTGGATGTTACAGCTTCTTTCTTAAAGAAATTTCGTCCTCGAAATTTCCAATTAACTATTACAAGTCTCACCACTATGCTTCCGCTGTGAACTCTAATTCTAAAGCCAAAAGAAACACTTAGGATAATATGATAGAGTACGCACCGGTATTCGCATCTGGAGCGTCCTCGTCCCCTTGGCGACGTGCTACGTAGACCAAAGATGGCTGCCTCGCCTCAGCATAACCTGCACCTCCATGACCATGTCCTGTGCCATTGCCACCATTGACTTGACCACGGCCCTTTGGTGGTTGTTGACCTCCTCTCCCAACCCCGATCGTAACCTCGCCCGGTGGCCGCACCGATCCTTCGTGGGACGATCCTTTATCATATGATCCGTAGACCCACACCTGAAGCATCCACCAGTTCTCCTTCTACACTCCCCATAATGTACCTTCCCACACGAAGGACATGATCGATTCTGACCCGTCGGAGCACGAGCTGGCCCATCAGACCTAGGCCTTTTCTGAAAACTCCCAGATGATCCCGACGGCCCAAAATTCCTCTTATTCCCATTCCTATCCTTATCCTTATTCTGTTTCTCAGTCCGCTTAACCTCCTCAGATATCTTAGCTTTCTCAACCAAAACCGCAAAGTCCCTTTCCTGTTGCGGTGCTACTAATACCCTCAGCTCATCCTTTAGTCCATCCTCGAACCGTACATAGCGCTCATAGTCAGTCGCCACAATCCCTCGAGCGTAACGGCTCAACTGCAGAAACTCCGCCTCGTATTTGATCATGAGACTTACTTCCTTGCACCAAATTTAGGAATGCCTTCCTCTCAGTGCATCCACATAGCCGGGCCCCAATGTACTTTCCCGAAATGACTCCTTAAATAAATCCCGGGCCTATCCTGGGTCTGCAGCGGTACTCTCTTTTACCGTGAGCCACCAGCGGTAAGCCTCGTCTCAAAGAAGAGACACGACCCTTTCAACTTCTCCTCCACCGTGAAGTCCGGTCATCCATTATTATGCGCTCGATCGCTTCTAACGATGCTCGGTGTGTTAGGGGCTACGCCTAAACACCCCTAAACATCTCCGCTCCGTTGGCTCGAGTCATTCCGACATAGATTTCCGGGCTCAACCCGTGCCTGCCCTAGCAACTCTTTCGAGGACCCGCAACATCACCTGAGATACTGCATCATCTCCGGGCGCCTGATCCCAAAATTCTCCCTCTACAGCTGGCAGGTCTGGCGTCTCGTTTCCTGACCCGTGGCCAGACCCTACTGGCTCTAACACGGTCCTCCTACCCCCACCACGACCACGCGGAAGACGACCTCGACCCCTTGTACTCATTCTTCTGATTGACGTTTATCTGATTAAAAATTTTATGAATCATTAATTTTCTTCCACTGATTATCCATGAACAGTCTTATGAATAGTAGTTTTAATAGTAGTTCTTTTGAATTCGCAACTATAACTACAATTCAGTCTCAAGTTCACATCTCCTAGTTCTAGGAAGCACACACATACAATCATCAACCACCACATACAAGTAGCATTCACGAACTTACGTTTATCCTGTAGGGGTATCTTTGCCATTTCACTACCCAGGGGTATTTTCGTAATTTATCCTACAGGGGCATAATTTTCCAAAATAGGGTTCCTTGATGATTTCGTGAAACAAAGGTATTTTGATAGTTTTTGCAATCTAGGGGTATTTTGGTCATCTTACAAATCAGGGTATTTTGGCCATTCTACGAAACAGGGGTAATTTGGTAATTTTACAAATCAAGGGTATTTTCAAAAATTTTACAGAACTAAGGGGGTATTTTTTTTAAACAGGGGTATCTTAGAGAATTTATTTCAAAAGAATAATAGTGGCGTTCAAGTGTTTGTGGTTTTTGATTGATGTTGTGTGTTGTATGTTTTTTTTAAAACCGTTGACTTTGTAAATCGGGGTATTTCCGTAAATCTGGGGGTATATTTGCAAATCATGGGTATCTTGGTAGTTTTCAAAATAAGGGTATTTTAGCAATTTTGCGAAAATAGGGTGGCTGGTCCCTTTCGGGTTTTAGTTATGGATTTTGGCCCGTCAACAAATCCTCGTGGCTAGGGTGAATAAGTCATCGCGCACTGTAGGATTCAGCGAAGAGGAGGTGAGTCACTAGGATCGCTTAAGTACGTGCTCTTCCGGATCCAATCCTAGACATGCGCATGCCTGTTGCCACACCCTAGTCTTGCGACTTGTCTACAGGTTTGTTCGGTTGGATTAAGTCTTATACAATTGAGAGTTGTTTAACTAGGCCTACGGTCCATCAAGCTCTAATTAAAATAATCTACGTCCCTTAAAGCCCATCAAGCCCACATATATGTATAACACACAGTGAGTTCTGAATACTTACCTGGCGGACTTGGGCTGGAGACGCAGGTGCCATGCCGAGAAAACTCTCCTGTGTTATTTATAAACATGCATGTTTTCAAAAACCCAACTTTAGAAAACGTTTTGAGCCCAAAACCCCAAAGCTGAGTTTTGAACTTGGCTCTGATACCAATTTGTAACACCCCAAATCCGGCCCAAACACCATGACCAAATCTGGCATGTCACTTAGGGAGATTTTAAAAGATGTCGTAATTTCGGAAAATATTTTTCTTGAGTTTAACACTTTATTCGAGAAAACTAAATGGTTGGATGATTTATAAAAGATATACATTTTATATTTATGCCTTAGTGGATTAAAAATCGAAATTTAATACATGCCTTAACTTAATTAAAACGTAAAATGTAAATGTCTAATAATAATAAAAGCTCAAAACAAACGAAAATATGAAGCTAGTGGCCCATGGCCTTATTACAATGAAATTTAAACCCACTAATTAAAAATATTAAAAATAAATAAACTAGTAAAGTCTTTTGCTGAATCAAAATAATCCCTCGCATGGCCACCTTGCGCTCCTCTCCAACCCGGTCCGATGCACTAGGTGCTACCTGAAAGATGTTAAATAATGGGGTGAGTCGCGAGACTCAGTGTGCAACCCTCGTGCACCATCAGAGTGGGCCTTAGCCCCCCAGAACAGATAACAGAGTATAATATATCAGAGAATATGCAAAGCCCAACCCAATCCTAGGTTTCCATTCGCTACACACCACCCTTACCTGCCAATCACACCATTGGGGATTTCTACAATCAACCCACACCGCTACACACCATCGATGGCAGTCATGCTGCAGATAGCTGCTCATCATCAGATCATGGCAATAGCCACTACAATAGATCATGGAATTAGCCACTACAATAGATCATGGCAAAAGCCACTACAACAGAACACTTTTCCTTTCATCAATCACCCAACCCCATGCATACATAAAAATTGGCATGCATATAAAGCATATCTTCTCAGCAGAAACATTCACTTTAGAATGACAGAGATCACTAACCTGGTGATTCGCCTTTACCCTTCTCGGGTTTTCAATGACCATGCCAGATTTGGCATTTAATGAGTATACTGAATATAGCGAGTTTGTATGGATACTAATCAAGCAATCTAAATGGTGTGAGAGTGTTACACACCTGATTAATGCGTAAGAGTACCCTCTATGTCGATACCCTTGCTAATCGGATCTACTGCCCTCTGTCTACAACTTTGCTCAAAAGCCAGAAAAACGCGAATATAAGGCCTCTCCTATATTCGGCCAAGGGTTAGTGTTTACCCGAATCTATACTTTTAGATTAACAGATCTCCTTACCTAGATCAATTAAATCCCAGAAGTAGTATGATTTGTGTGCTACCTAGGCGATTGGATCTCCTTCAAATCCTGGAATGCCGCCCATGAAAGATAATACGAGGTTTGTCAACCATCTAGCCATTCGGCTATGGTCTCCAAAAGCCGGAAAAGATTGAAAGAATAACATAATCGACACTTACCACTTCAGAAGATTTTGGCTACCCCTTGTAGGAAGATTCGGCAAACACCAGAGAAGAGATCTAAGAATTTTGGCTTTTAAGAAAATCCCGAAAAAGTATGAACAAAAGAAGGCTGATGCGTTTTCGGCTTTTAGAAGAACTGAATGAAGAGTTTCGGTTTCTAGAAAAAGAAAAGAAGAAAAGAAATCAAGAGAGAAGCTTGGAGATTTCAGCTAGGAAGAAAAAGAATGGAAAGTATTTCGTCAACTGATAAGGCTTCAAAGGGTTTCGGTTCTTAGTGAATGGAAGAAGAGATGAACAAATGGGTAGGGAGAATTCGGCTTTTTAGAGAAATCAACACAAGAGGAAAAGAATGGAAAAGAGAGCGAAGGGAGAGGTTTCGGCTTTTGAAGAAATTAAAGAAAAGAAATTGTAGAGGGAGACTGAGGATTTCGGCACAGGAAGGGAAGAAAAGGGTAGGGTTCAAATGCCGGAATTGATGAGCTATCCCCCCTATTTATAGAAATTTTGGCACACCTTTAGCCTATACTCAACCGATTTTCCCCCCTCTCCTGCGTTTGATTTTCGGCCAACACTAGCCTTCCTGATAGATCCTCATCCTATCCCTTATCCCTATCAAAACATCCATCCAAAAGAGGCTTAATTATCTCCAACTCTTCCCTCCTTTATCAGCTGTAATTATCCACATATTAAAACAATAAAATCCCCTAAATAATAGCCTTGTTGCCGTCCAACCTACTTCTCCTTATTAGTGTCGAATTTGGGCCAAACACATGGGCTCCAAACGGCCACAAATTGGGCCTCTCCTCTTGCCTATTGACGCCAACTCCCTTCCCTTTTAGTGGTGCCATTTTGCCACTAGGCTACAAGCCCATTTTTCCATTTAAGCTACCAAAACTTTATTTTAAGCCCTAGAGTATCTAAACAGAATATTTAATCAAGGCCTCAGCCCAAGCCTGAGCCCAATTTGCACCTCTAATTCTCAAATTAACACATTAAATGCATCCACACCCTAAACGCATAGGCCAAAAAATTCAGGATGTTACAATTCACCTACAAAATCTTTAGTTTTAATCTTGAATAAAGTCCTAAAGAATATTTACATATTAATTTAAAATTCTAAAGATGAATCCTATACGATATTTAAAATTAGTTTAAAACTCTAAAAAAATATCTTACATGTTATTTATAATTTTTCTAGGGTAAACGGTAGATAAGATCTTAAAGACTGACCTAAATTCAAATGTAAAAACCTTATGGCTTCATTAAAATGTAAAAACCTTATGGTTTCACAATGAATAGTAATAAAATAGGAAAATTAATTAAATTGGCTAAAGTTAATGAATAGTTAAAACTCTTTCAAAAATGGAAATAATAAAAAAGAAAACTTAAATAAATGAAATAAATAAGACATTGACATGATGATGATGATAATAATAACAATAATACACCTTATTCATTGTAATGCCCTAAACCCAGCCTAAGAGTTTAGACCGAATTTCGGAAGTCACATTGATCACCGAAATGATCAAAGGCAAGTTTAAGTTTAACAGACCGAAAAACATTGCAATACTACAGTAACGTAAAACCCTCAGTTATATAATAATTCTTGTTATGACATCTAAGTGCGTAAAACATAAAACTTTATACCACAATTTTCAAAACAGTACTTACAGTCCAAGGGGTTTAATTATAAACTCAGAAATTGTATAAAATATTAAAGCCTGTTTTAAACCGAGATTGTCCGAGGCCTCCGCATACCAAGTCCAGCTATCGAAACTGAGCGTACCTGCAAGGGGAAACACGAACTCAGTGTGAGTTCGTATCGGGACTTAAAACAGAATTACAGAACTCAATTCCATAGTGCAACAGACTTACAAATATAAGCAGAAATAGATACTAGACAAGGAACCAACGCCCCAACACGCAATCAAAATAGAGCACACCAAGTACACGCAGATCACTTAACACACGTGTTGTTCAGACAAACAGAATACAATCAGATAATCTTACACCCAAACAGATGCATATGAATGCAATCAAGTACCAAAACCCACCCATCCAGCCAACACACCTCTCCGTTCCCCGATCACACCCCAAAAGAGCTGTTAAAGCTCATCTAACCAATCACACCAATTAGGACCGCAAAAGGCCCATCTAGCCCTACACTCCATGAATGTGGACTATGCCATTCAGAATATAATATGCAACAGAGCTGGCGTATATACGAGATGATGCAATGTGATAGTCTCACAGATCTGATCATATTGCGATTTAAAGCGCGGATCGGATAATGGTACGCAACAAAGCTGATGTACATGCGGTACGGTGCGCTAAACCACTGTACAAATAAGCTTGCAGTTAAACTGTCAGATCAGAACAGAATCAATCTTTCTTCTCTTGACAACCAAACCCAAAATACTTTATGCAAGTGCATGAGTGCATTCAATCCCCAAAAAATAATGAACACGTCAATCGACAATCAGACAGAAGTAGATATGCACACGCACCCAACAGATCAGATTCAGAATCAAACATCTCACGCAACAGTCACAAATAACACATAAACCGAAGCCCAGATCAGAATTCTTAGCCACCCTGACTAAAGATCAGCTAAAGCCAAAACTCACAGACACATTCTCCGATCAAAAACATACACAGAACCAAAATAAGTAACTTAGAGCTACATGGTCGTGTGAAAAAACCTAGGTCGTGTGGGAGGTCAAACGCCCGTGTAAGGGAGGCACACGGCCGTATGGACAGGCCGTGTAACTCACTGTCCAATTGTGCTAAAATAGAGTACAGGGTAGACACAGCTGTGTGAGGGTTTCACACGCCCGTGTGGGATCCCTAAACCACCAAATTAGCCACACGACCGTGTAGCCAGGCCGTGTGGCACCAAATCACTAAATCCCTAATTCACAAACACACCCGTGTGCCTAGGCGACATGGCCGTGTAAAAATCGATAAAAATCCCCAAATCAGCCACACGGCCGTGTGGCACCAAAACTTGTCGAAAAACCCTAATTCCTAAATGCACACGGCTGTGTGAACTGGCACACGCCCGTGTGGCCACAAAAACACCCGTAAAATAGCTAGAAAATTGAGTTTCTTGGTCCTTAAGTCGACCTCAAATCATGACATTTCATAAACCAACCATAACGCACCAAATTTCAGGAAGTTAAAAACAACCCGAGCCTCAATCGCTCTTTAACTGAAACACACAATAAGATCACCGTATCCCACGAAAAAACAACAATTCGCAAATAAATGAAAAGAGGTTCGAATCTCACACCTGATTCGCGACCAATAACTTCCAGATATCGACCCAACGACAAGGAAGCAAAGCTTTCCAAAATCCACCAGTAAGATCCACTTTTAAAGGAAAACAAAGAAGAAGCAAAAAGACAAAAGCAAAAGAAAAGAAAAAGGAGAACGTCCAGAAACCCAACAAAAAAAAACAAATAAAAAGTAATAATAATAGTTTTATAGATTACTTAAAACAAACCTGCTACTTAACAAAACAAAACGAAATAAAATGTTTCTCCAAAATACACACACAATGTAACACCCCTCACCCGTATTCAACGCCGGAATAGGGTTACAGAGCATTACCAGACTTATAAATTAATTAAAAATTCATTTCACATACATTTTCATATTTCATGCAACTATTATTCAAACTCTATCATAATGTCCCTAATACGAGCTTACGATGCTCAAAACTTGCATTCAGGATGGTTCGGGACTAAACTGATAACTTTAGAAACTTTTTGAGCACTTAGAAAATTTTCTCAAAAATAGGGGACACACGCCTGTGTGGCCCGGCCGTGTGTCTCACACGGCCAAAGACACGCCAGTGTCACAGGCCGTGTGGACATTCGAAATGGAAGCACATGGTTGTGTCCCAGCCCGTGTCTGACCCCGTGTAACTCTTTGACTTGGGTCACATGGCCAATACACACGCCCGTGTGCCCTAAAAATGGCCATACACGCCCGTGCGCTAGGCTGTGTGCTAGGCCATGCCAAACCTGTAAGGTATACTAACTTATGCCACACGGCCAAGTCACACGCCCGTGTGTGAAGCCGTGTGGAGCATACTGACTTGGTTTCTAATTCAACACCAGGGGACACACGGCCGTGTACATGACCGTGTGTCACACACAGCTGAGACACACGCCCGTGTCTTTGCTCTTGTGGACAAAAATAGGCTATTTACCAAGCCAATTTGCCACCCAAACTTGTGCACACCTACACCAAACTCAAATGGCACAAAACATAGTATATAATAGGCATTCAATCAACCTCACTCAAGCATATTTTATACCATTTCAATACCAATCAACACAAAACATAAATACTCAATATGCCATCCAAATTCCTACCAAACTTTACTTACCCAAACATAAAAAATGACCAAACTCAAATATGCATTATTTAGCCTAATCTCACAAGTATACTAATATCCACAACTCAACCATTTGATACTCATAATACCTATTACCATCAAGCATCACACAACCATCAACCAAACACATAATAAGAACCATATACACAAATATATACACAATCAAACCAACCAAGTTAAGCCAACTTTCATGACCATATATAATACCAAACTTAAAAATTTACAAGCCAATTCAAATGGCTAAAAACATAACAAAACATGTAGGCTATCATTAGCCAAATTGACCTATACATGCCATTATAACCAAAAATTTGTAAAACCACAATACAAAAATAGCCAATAGATAGTGTGATGAAATCTCTGCCATCCTCCAATCCAAGCGAGCTTCTGATATCTAAGCACACAAAGAAATTAACACAAAGTAAGCATGAAATGCTTAGTAAATTTGTAATTCAAAAATAAAGCTTACTACTTCAATTTATAAGCATAATCCACTTTAGTCAATTCAATATATCTAGGCCTTGGTCTAAACAACACTAACCTCTTAATTTTAATTATCACATAAATTAGCAACCGATCTCAAAACAACATAGCATAAGTATACACTACTTAGTGCATTCACATTTTCAAGCATGTGTATAAGCATATTTTTACCATATAATAACTCATACTCTTTTCCATGCTTTCATAGCAATTCTAATTGAGACATTTGTCGATCTTTCCTTCTATTTATACCAATTTAACCACAACTGAGTTCATCATGTATTCCTATGTCATTAATATATATACCATTCAAATAATATGAATATGATATTCACCATCACATTAATCACAAGGTTAACATAAATTCAATCACATAATTACTCATAATGTTCACAACTTCCTTAGTTTTAAATGCTCGTATAACCTTCCGTACATAACTGTATCGATACACATCTATTTCTCACAGTTTCACATCTTCAATTTACCCGTTGAACCATTTGGAATAGAAATCAGATTTTCGGGTGTCTCACACCCTAAGTGCCCATATCATGGCCCGAAGCCAACTCAATGCATCTCGCACCCGAAGTGATAATATCATGGCCCGAAGCCAAATCAATGTAACTCGCACTCGAAGTGCTAATATCATGGCCCGAAGCCAAATCAATATAACTTGCACCCGAAGTGCTAATATCATGGCCCAAAGCCAAATCAAGCTAACTCGCACCCGAAGTGCCAATATCATGGCCCGAAGCCAAATCAAGCTAACTCGCACCTGAAGTGCCAATATCATGGCCCGAAGCCAAATCAATATAACTCACACCCGAAGTGCCAATATCATGGCCCGGAGCCAAATCCATATAACTCGCACCTGAAGTGCCAATATCATGGCCCGAGGCCAAATCAATATAACTCGCACCCGAAGTGCCAATATCATAGCCGAAGCTATTTCGATCTCACACACTAAGTGCCATAGCCAAATTTTCGTTGAATATTTCCGTACAATTATATTCATTAACAATTCAAATATAAAGCATTAAATTTCAATTATAATAATGCTTATTAACATACGAACTTACCTCAAACTCGTACGACAAAAAATGATCGTTTAATCGATAACTTTGTCTTTTCCTCGATCTAATTCCGTACGTCATTTTTCTTGATCTATATAATCAAATTTAACTCATTTAATAATTATTCTACTCAATTCAATCAAATTTCATATTATGGCAAAATTACCATTTTGCCCCTAATATTTTAACACTTTTACAATTTAGTCCTTAACTCGTAAAATGCAAGTTCATGAAATTTTAATCACACTCAAGCTAGCCGAATTATCACTATATCCATAACAGCCCATAATTTTCATTATTTCACATTTCTACCACACAATTTACACATTTCATAATTTAATCCTTAATTGATAAATTTATCAAAAATTCCTTTATAAAAGTTGTTTATCTAACAACAACCATTATTTTTCTACCATTAAACTTCAAAACACACATAAATTCATCAATGGCAAAACTCAAAATCTTTAACAGTTTTGTAAAGTAGTCCCTGGGCTAGCTAGACCTAGTTGCAACGATCTCAAAAACATAGAAATCATTAAAAACATGACAAAATTGGACTTACATGCACAAGGATAAATGGCCGAATGCTTCAACTACTTCAATGGTGATTTTGTTTCTATATTTTCGGCTAGAAGAGATGAATGGAGAAGAAATTGATTTTTTTTGTTTTATTTTAATTAACTTTTATTAATTAATTTACTTTTATAACCTTATAAAACTTTAATAATTACACAAATACCAAGCCACTACCATCCACTATCTCTAAAATGGGCTAATTTCCACTGAAGGACCTCCACTTTAATATTCCATAGCTAATAAACACCTTTAGCTAATAGAACATCACTTTTGCACTTTACGCGATTTAGTCCTTTTTATCAAATTGACTAATGAAACGATAAAATTTATAAACGAAACTTTCTCACAATCATTCAATCATGCTGTAAATATTAAAATAATAATAAAATAAATATTTTAACTTTAGATTTGTGTTGCCGAAACCACTGTTCCGATTTGACCAAAAACTAGCTGTTACACACAAGACTCGTACCCAGAACCTAGAGGTTCACTAATACTCACTCAACCTCCAGACTAGCAGGCCCATTCTGACACTTAAACACGCGACTAAACACAATAGCACACCCTACTCTCTGACCCTAACCACAAAACTCAAAACTTCTAACCCAAAAATTCAGGGTGTTACATTCATAATACAATAAAAGAATCAAAGTAACATAAATAAATAATATTAAAAGGTATGTAAGGTGAATGTGCTAAAAAAAAAATGGACATGAAAATAAATAAAAACAAAACAAAAATAAATAAAAATTATACAAGTGTGAATCAATATAAAACATTAAAATAAAGTGCATAATTGACATTAAATATATAAGGTATAAATGCAAATTTTAAAAGTAAGGGGGTGGGAATAAATTACCCATTTTTTGCACCTATAAATGAAAAAAAAAACTATTGATTCTTTCATTTTAACCTATTTTTTCCAAAAAAAAAACATCTTACTCTTTATTTTCCTCTTTCTATGTTGGCCATGGCTCCACCACAGGAGAGCCCAACGGCTTTCCAACCTCCGGTGTTGGAGCCGCTGCGTACGGTGGTCAAAAAATTTTATTTTTTGCAAAATCAAAGTTTTCTTTTTTTTAAAAAAAAGCACTACTTTTCTTAAAAATCAAAACTTTATTTTAAAATAGTTGAAAAAGATCAAAATTTTGTTTTAAAAAATTTAAAATTTTCCTTTAAAATGACTAAAAAACATATTTTTGTTTTAAAAATCTAAACTTTTTCTTTGTTTTAAAAATTACTATTTTTCTTAAAAATCAAAACTTCATTTCGAAATAGTTGAAAAAGATCAAAACTTTGTTTTAAAAATTTAAAATTTTCCTTCAATATGACTAAAAAACATATTTTTATTTTAAAAATCTAAACTTTATCTTTTTTTAAAAAAAAATCAAAACTTTTCCCAGGATCAAGTCTTTTTTTTTAATATTTATTTTAGAAAGGGGAATGGAAAAAATAGGATTTTTGGGGCTTCAAGAGGCGGAGGACCGACATTCTGGTGACGTCCCCTTCATCGGAGCCCAAACCCGATCCCTCAAGATATGTATATGGGAAAAAAAAGAAAAAGAAAAAAAAACTAGAATTTTTGTTGTTGTTGATTTTTTACCTATTTTTTAAGAACAAAATATGAAAAGCCTTCCTTTTTTTTTTCTTTCATTTCATTTCATGTATATATATATTTTTTAATCTTTTTTATTTGTAAAAAAATGATAATAATAATATTTAATAATAGTAGTAGTAGTGATGATAAAAATAATAATTTGGGCCCTTAACAGGCCCAAAAAGGATAGAAAAAATAAAAGAAAAACAAAGGTCTCAAATTGACCAAAATATGTTGGGCTTCGAAAGGCCCAAGAGGGAACAAAAATTTAAATGGGCCTCTAATTGCGCTCGGACAAAATGGGTGTCTACAACTGCCCCTCTTTGTTCGTGCCTTGCGTAGCAAGAAACGTACAAAGACGTAGACACCTAAACACTATCAAATCCCACTCAACATCGCAATAAAAGGAATAATAAATTTTTGCAATTACCAAAATCGAAACAGATCAAAACATATTACGTTATCCAAAACTAGAAAAGTAGATACCAAACCATCAAAACATGAAGAGTGAAACAAGATAGACCTCACAACCAAATCTTTGAAATGAGAATGCAGAAGAAATGTAAATAGACCTGATACATGTGCCTTAATATACAATGCAATGAAAAGTAAATGGACATCCACACCTGGGCCTTTAAATGTAATGAAAAGTAAATGGACCTCCACACTTGGGCATCTAAATGCAACGAAAAGTAAATGGACCTCCACACCTGGGTCTTTAAATGCAATGAAAAGTGAATGGACCTCCACACCTGGGCCTTTAAATGCAATGAAAAGTAAATGGACCTCCACACTTGAGCCTCTAAATACAATGAAAAGTAAATGGACCTTCACACCTAGGCCTCTAAATGCAATGAAAAGTGAATGGACCTCCACACCTGGGCCTCTAAATGCAAGGAAAAATAAATGGGCCTCCACACCTGGGCCTCTAAATGCAATAAATAGTAAACGAACCTCCACACCTGGGCCTCTAAATACAACGAAAAGTAAATAGACCTCCACACCTGGGTCTCTAAATGCAATGAAAAGTGAATGGACCTCCATACCTGAGCCTCTAAATGCAATGAAAAGTAAATGGACCTCCACATCTGGGCCTCTAAATGCAATGAAAAGTGAATAGACCTCCACACCTGGGCCTCTAAATGCAATGAATGCTTTCCTTTCTTCCTTTCTTGAATTTTTCATAAAAGGTAATTATTTTGAGAATCATGTTTTTAGGTTGAAAAAGATCAAATCCCTATCCACACACAACAGATCATGAAAATCAAATTCCATGGGATCACCTTAACAAATTTCAAAATGATTTTGTGACTCGTAAATTAAATTCTCAAATGATAATTCACTTAACAAACTTGGTACTACGGGTTTTATAAATCCACCCTTGAAACATAAATTTCTCGCATTGAGAGATAACTCATTAATTCTCGTGAAGCCAAATTTCTTTTTCCTGACTTTGGACTATTCCAACTGTGAACCCTGTACCATGCTCTTTTGCAAAATTGCTTCTTAAAGTAGATATTCTTCAATATAGTTCCTTTCTCTTACTCTCTCTTTATTTTTTTGTTTCTTTTTTCTTTTTTTTTGTTTTATTGTGTTTTTTTATTTAGGCAAAATCTTCTTTCTATAGACTCTTACATTCTCCAAGTAGAATAATTCCCTAATTTAAACTGGCCATGAGCAATCAGAGATGGACTTGTTCCAAGGTTATGGTGTCGACTCGAGTTTGGGTGCCAAAGAAAGGGCTAAAATAGGCTCAAATAGATTACTTTAGGGCTTGTACCGAAGGATCAATTTCTTTTGGAAATCTTCATTATCCTCCAGGATATCTCATATTTTTTTCTTTTTTTTTTTAGAAATCTCTCTAGACTGCTCATTTCTGAGTTTTCACCCTAGAGTTCATCTCCCTCTTTTATGCTCTTAAAGACGTCAAAATTTCCCAAGGATTAACTTCTTGATTTGAACAAACATATTCGATCAAAGTGGTCTTTTAAGGGTTTGTAACGTGGTCTAAGGGTTAAGGGTCAATCGGAGAAAGGTTTTCTAGGCTAAAATATATATTATGTGAAAGAGTAGAAAAACCATGAGGAGTTATTTTGAATTTTTGATTGCTCCTTCCTTCTCCCAATCACTTTTATTCGTTCTTACTCATTCCTATTTCCTTTCTTTTTTGTTTCTTATTCACTTTCCCTATTTCTTCTTTTTTCTTTTTTCGAAATGAGATCAAGAATTTAGAATTTTTCTTCCATTTTTCATGGTCTTTCTTGTCAATCCATGATGTTCGATGGATGACTTTAAATAGGGTTCAGAAAGAAGATACATTAGGCTCAAAATGGGGTTGCAATGGATATAATTTTCTCCTAGTGATAGGGAGAACAAAAGAAAGCCATTTATCATTTCAAAATATGGTTAATCTTATCACAAAGGTCATTCTTGGGAATGAGCTCATCTTTTCAATTTGAATTGTGCATAATCTTATGTTTGCCTCACAATGTTGTAAAATCATCGATCCATACCCAAAACCTCAAAAATTTTCCTCCAACGTGGAGGGTGACCCTTCGACAAGGGTCAATTTTGAACAAACAAGATGGCCTAAAGTGGTTAACATAGGATTAAATTTTCTTCAAGTCAAGGATATTTCAAAAATGCCATTTGTCACTTTGAACATGTCCAACTTATTAAGTAATTAACTGATGTGAGACGGCCCGGGTTGATTCGAGTCGCTTCACGTAGTTGCCCGATCATCGTCGAGGAGAGTCGTTCACTAAAGCTTCAAATCGGATTGATAAGTTAAGTAGGTTAAGTGTTGAAGAATAGGGTTCAAAGATGGCTAATTAATGATGGTAGGTTTGGCTGGAAAGAAACAAAGGAAGATAGATTTGAGATGGGCTAGGTTTAGATAAAAATAATAAAGGATAATAAGATAGGTAATTGGGATAAATTGGTGGGGATGGAATATCGAACTTAAACTTTAGAAATGATTCAACACTAAGAAGTGTCACCCCGATTTCTATATCGTTTAAGGTGGGATCGCGAAATAGAAAGTTGGTTGAACGCCACACCGGGTTACGGTGATAAGTTCAGAAACAAGTCAGAAGACGCCACTAGCATGCTAGATAAGTCAATGAGACTTGTACGAAAATAAGAGAGGAGTTTAACTCACTCAAGAAAAAAATGTTCATTCAATCAAATTGGCAAAAGTCCTTTTACAAATGAAATAACAAAGTATTTATAGCACTTAGCTAGGTAGCCAAATAGCCTAAACACAAGCTTAATAGCTAAGCAAAAATTAAGCTAGAAGAAACTAGAAAATTCTAGGAACAAAGACTTAATTTGCTGTAGCTAAATTCAGCTGATTTGGAGCTCAATGGATGGTTTCTAGAAGGCCAAATGAACTTGGAAGCTTTTGCTTGGTGCATGGCAGTAGCTAGGTTCGGCCAAGGCTTAATTGAGCTCATTAAAATGCCATCTTTTAGCTGAAAAGTTATCAGGATTTAAGTTGCATTTGAACAGCCTTTTGGAGTGTGAATGGTCGGCTTGAAAGGTCTTTCCCATGTGAACACCAAGCTGAATAGTCATGGATGTAACGCCCCAAAATCCCGAAACTCTAATTTCTGTGCACTGAAGTTGGTATGTATGAGTAGCACCTAGAATATTAATTTTAAGGTATTACCAGGCTTATTTGAAGTCTTAGGGATAGGTATGATTGTAGGGAAAAAGTTAATTTTTGCCTTAATGGGACCCTAGTCTCAGGTATTAGGCCTCTTAAGCAGATTAAGGGGAAAATAGGACACAATTAGTCCTGTGGTCCAGTGGCAAGTTGGCGTCACTTGGGGAGCTATAAGGTGGCGTGATTGTCAGGTGAAGAGGTCCAAGGTTCGAGTAGTGGTAATGTATTTTGTTGGAGTGTTTATTTTGCATAGTGGACGACCAGAGTTGTGTTGAATTTGAACTTTTGCGTTAGAGTATTTGTGTAACACCCCAAACCCGGCCTAGAAGTTAGGCCCGAATCTGGAATGTCACATTAAAGGCGCACTTCAAAACAATTTACTAGTTAACCATTTAAGGCCCAAAAGCCCAAAACAACAGATTATTTCGAAAACCATATTAACACTTTAATAATTTTATGAAATTTCTTAAGTGGGCAGTTGAAACAAAAATAATAATAAACCCAAAATTCAAAGTCAAATAGGAGTTACATGGCCTTATTACAATCCAATGAAAAAAACAAAGTATTTAAACAGAATCATTTGAATAAATTAAAACATTTGAACAACTTGTAGTGTGGCCATCTCCGAGTCCTCTCCCTCGTCGAGCCGCCTATTCAGGATTACCTGAAACATTTAAATAAAAGTGTGAGAGTTTCAAAACTCAGTGTGTACAACCCTTGGCAATCAAATCACATACAAATATTCACATTGGGCCTAAGCCCTAACAAAATTGGTGGTCTTGGGCCTTAGCCCACAATGACCTCATATCATATCATATCGTATCATTTATAAACAGATAATGCAAAACCCACCCCAAAAATCCATCCGCTAAACACACCATTTCCCTTCTAACCTTATGACTCCTGTGGGGAATTCTAGCTCGACCCACCCCTCCGCTACACACTAAGGGTAGCCGGTTGCCATGTATTCTGGGAACATTGCGGCAAAGTCGCTAATCATATATTGGGCTTAAAGCCACACACTGGATCCATACCATACGGCCATGCGATCCACGGATCCATACCATACGGCCATGCGATCCTCAAATATTGACACGAGTCATCAATATATATATGTTAGGCACATAGCCACGGTAAATATGATTGGCACAAAGCCTTCGGTATTGGCACAAAGCCCATAATTACGGTACAAAGCCTTCGGTATTGGCACAAAGCCCATAACTACAGCACGAAGCCCATATTAATGGCACACAACCCTCGGTAACATTATCGGTGCAGCATGGCTGCTCGGTGGCTAAAAAGCCTGTGGTGGATCCATACCATACGGCTATGCGATCCCGAATCCATACCATACGGCCATGCGATCCTCAAATCTTCCTCCGTACCATAATTCCCACCCATATGCATCCTAAGCAGAATATCATATGAATGCATCAAACACAAAAGTAACATCCACAAACCCATATTCATCACATAGGGGTATTTTTGTCATTTCACTACCAATGGGTATTCTCGTAATTCTACCCTACAGGGGTATTTTGGTAATTTTGCAAATTAGGGGTATCTTGGTAATTTTACAAATAGGGGTATTTTAGTAATTTTACAGTATAAGGGTATTTTAGTAATTTTCCAATATAAGGGTATTTTAGTCCCTCTCGGGTTTTAGTTATAAACTTTGGCCCATAAACAAGTCCTCACGGTTAAAGTGAATAAACACTATGCACCAGGTAGGATCTCAGAAAAGAGGAGGTGGGTCACTCGGACCGCTTAAATACCAAGCTCTCACTAGATCCAATCCTAGACATGCATATGTCGGTTACCACACTCTAACTAATCGACTTGTTCACAGACATGTTTAATTAGATTAAGTCTTATGAAATTGAAGAGTTGTTCAAACTAGGGCTAAAGTCCATTAACCCTAACATACTTGTCTACACCCCCATAAGCCCATCAAGCCCATTTTATGTCCTTACGGCCCGTTCGGCCCAAATCTCATCATATGGCCTATTAGGCCCAAAACATATCCAGATCATGTATCAAGCATGGCTAACTTAATTCGTATAATCAACCAAACCATTTTATCAAACTTAGCCTCAGGGCCCACCGGGCCCATTTAGCCACTTTCGGCTTTTCGGTTTTTCAGCATTGCCGATATCGTGTGTGTAGTGTTTGTACACACCTGGTAACCACGCGTGCTGCAAATCCCTTAGTCACGACCCTACAATCGACATTACTAGCGATTAACCAAGATTTAACGCATACTTATCAAAAACTGAAACCTCACCGTACCCTTACCGTGTGCCTCACGTGCTAGTAGCCCTTCCTTTGCTACTATTGGCGATTAACCTCTAGATCTGCACTCAAACACCTATATCGTTAAAACCAAGTGACCCACATCGTACATAAGTCACCCCTATGAGCCACAATAGATTCGGTCATTTACTAAACCCTAACTGAGTCGAGAATACTTACTGCCTTGATAGCAATCCTTACCTATTGCACTTGCGATTGCTGAACCTCACCCTTGTTAATACATGGTAATGGAAAATAGGGGTTAGATAGCCCTTCGGCTTTCAACAAAACGTACTAAGGGGAGTTAACAGAATACTTACCGAATCAAACCTTAGATCCTGCGGCCTACCAAACGATATTTGGCTTTTAACCTTGACTAAGAGTAGATACCAACTGATTTGTGATAGAGAAAAACAACAAAGATTCAGCACTAATGGGGGATTTCGGCAAGAGAAGATGATGGTAATTCGGCAATAGAAAAGTTTGGCTAAGAGTGAATTCGGCAAAAAGGAATGATGGTTTTTCGGCAATGGAAGAATTCGGCAACAGAAGAATAGAATGAGGGTGAGAAAAGAAAAGATCAAATGTGCTTGTGTGAGGGTAACTACAGGATATTCGGTAAAGAAAAGAAATATTAACTTATTTGCAAAACTCTCCAAATGCCGAAAGCCACAATGAAAATTCGTAATACCCCCTAAAAGACCCAAAAACGGCACTCATTTACCTTCCTAAGCCGAATTTATACACTTCCCACTTCCCACAACGACACCAACTCTTCACACTTCTCAGCTCCTAACTTTTCTCCCTGATAACTCCTCAATCCCATCCTAAATTTTCTCTAAGATAAGCTCCTTTATCCCTTCCTTAATTTTCTCTCATGAACACTTCCTTCAGAGTTCACATCCAACGCTACTACTAACCATCTAGAAGGCAAAAATTAAATCCCCAACAAAATACCATGCCACTACTCGAACCTTGGATTCCCTTGCCTGCTAATGACGCCACCTCCCTGCTCCCTAAGTGGCGCCATTTGCCACTAGACCACAACTCATTTTGTGTCATTTTTCTTCTTCATTTATTTAAAAGGCCTACTATTTGAAGTCACAGTTCCCTTGGGCTAAAACTAAAAATTTTCCTATACCCTTACTTGATCCCAGAACATCTCTAACACCCCTAGACACTCCAAATTCATTACCCTCAAAGCCCACATGCCAATTGTCTTTTTCTTGCTTACTTAAAAGTTTTCTGAGATCTAAAGCCCAAAGCCCAATAGGCCCAATACTTCTAGGCCCAAATTTGGGGCGTTACAATTCTTCCCCCCTTAAAGAAATTTCGTCCTCGAAATTTCCAAGTAACAGGGTGGTCGTGTATCAACTACCCCACCACGCTACCACTGTGCACTCTGACCCTAATAATTTTAATACATACCCAAAACATCCACCTATCACAACCATTCTCAAACATACGAAGAATAAGTACCAAATTCCGATTCAAATGTTTACAAAGCCCTAACCCTTCCACGGCCTCGGCTGCGGCCTCTTCCTCCTCTTCTAGCGCTCATCGTTGATTCTCGTATTATCCGAATTAGGAATTTTATGAAGTTAGTACATAGTTCCACTTGTTTAGAGCACATGTCTTATGTGAGTAAAAAAAAATTTAAAGCTATTACGCGGTCTAGAATCCACTACAGGCTTAAGTTTCCTACGGGCTTTAGCCTCTAAAAGCCTATTCTTAAGTAGCCCATTATCTATACTGATTCGTAATTTAAACAAATGTAGTCTGAGAAAACTTACTTGGCTCGACATCGAGGCTCGATGAACCACACTTCAAGAATCTGCAAAAACTTTTTTAAAACCCAAAATCTAAGGCCCATTTCACATTTCGAGCTTTACAACTTGGCTCTGATACCACTAAATATAACACCCCAAACCCGGCCTAGAAGTTAGGCCCGAATCTGGAATGTCACATTAAAGGCGCACTTCAAAACAATTTACTAGTTAACCATTTAAGGCCCAAAAGCCCAAAACAACAGATTATTTTGAAAACCATATTAACACTTTAATAATTTTATGAAATTTCTTAAGTGGGCAGTTGAAACAATAATAATAATAAACCCAAAATTCAAAGTCAAATAGGAGTTACATGGCCTTATTACAATCCAATGAAAAAAACAAAGTATTTAAACAGAATCATTTGAATAAATTAAAACATTTGAACAACTTGTAGTGTGGCCATCTCCGAGTCCTCTCCCTCGTCGAGCCGCCTATTCAGGATTACCTAAAACATTTAAATAAAAGGGTGTGAGTTTCGAAACTCAGTGTGTACAACCCTTGGCAATCAAATCACATACAAATATTCACATTGGGCCTAAGCCCTAACAAAATCGGTGGTCTTGGGCCTTAGCCCACAATGACCTCATATCATATCATATTGTATCATTTATAAATAGATAATGCAAAATCCACCCCAAAAATCCATCCGCTAAACACACCATTTCCCTTCCAACCTTATGACTCCTGTAGGGAATTCTAGCTCGACCCACCCCTCCGCTACACACCAAGGGTAGCCCGGTTGCAGTACTATCGAACGTTGCAGCAAAGCTGCTAATCATATATTAGGCTTAAAGCCACCGGTGGATCCATACCATACGGCCATGCGATCCTCAAATATTGACACAGAGTCATCAATATATATATGTTAGGCACATAGCCACTGTAAATATGATTGGCACAAAGCCTTCGGTATTGGCACAAAGCCCATAATTACGGCACAAAGCCTTCGGTATTGGCACAAAGCCCATAACTACTGCACGAAGCCCATATTAATGGTACACGACCCTCCGGTAACATTATCGATGCAAGATGGTCGCTTGGTGGCTAAAAGCCCGTGGTGGATCCATACCATACGGCTTATGCGATCCGGATCCATACCATACGGCCATGCGATCCTCAAATCTTCCTCCGCACCATAATTCCCACCCATATGCATCCTAAGCGAGAATATCATATGAATGCATCAAACACAAAAGTAACATCCACAAACCCATATTCATCACATAGGGTATTTTCGTCATTTCACTACCTGTGGGTATTTTCGTAATTCTAACCTACAAGGGAATTTTGGTAATTTGGCAAATTAGGGGTATCTTGGTAATTTTACAAATAGGGTATTTTAGTAATTTTACAATATAAGGGTATTTTAGTAATTTTACAATATAAGGATATTTTAGTAATTTTGCAATATATATGGTATTTTAGTCCTCTCGGGTTTTAGTTATAAACTTTGGCCCATAAACAAGTCCTCATAAGTTAAAGTGAACAAACACTATGCATCAAGTAGGATCTCAGAAAATAGGAGGTGGGTCACTCGGACCGCTTAAATACCAAGCTCTCACTTGATCCAATCCTAGACATGCATATGTCGGTTACCACACTCTAACTAATCGACTTGTTCACAGACATGTTTAATTAGATTAAGTCTTATGAAATTGAAGAGTTGTTCAAACTAGGGCTAAAGTCCATTAACCCTAACATACTTGTCTACGCCTCCATAAGCCCATTAAGCCCTTTTTATGTCCTTATGGCCCGTTCGGCCCAAATCTCATCATATGGCCTATTAGGCCCAAAATATATCCAGATCATGTATCAAGCATGGCTAAATTAATTCGTATAATCAACCAAACCATTTTATCAAACTTAGCCTCAGGGCCTACCGGGCCCATTTAGCCACTTTCGGCTTTTTGGCTTTTCGGCATTGTCGATATCGTGTGTGTAGTGTTTGTACACACCTAGTAACCATGCGTACTATAAATCCCTTAGTCACGACCCTACAATCGACATTACTAGCGATTAACCAAGATTTAACGCATACTTATCAAAAACTGAAACCTCACCGCATGCCTTTACCGCAGGTGCCTCACGTGCTAGTAGCCCTTCCTTTGCTACTATTGGCGATTAACCTCTAGATCTGCACTCAAACACCTATATCGTCAAAACCAAGTAACCCATATCGTACATAAGTCACCCCTATGAGCCATAATAGATTCGGTCATTTACTAAACCCTAACTGAGTCGAGAATACTTACTGCCTTGATAGCAATCCTTACCTACCGCACTTGCGATTGCTGAACCTCACCCTTGTTAATACATGGTAATGGAAAAGAGGGGTTAGATAGCCCTTCGGCTTTCAACAAAATGTACTAAGGGGAGTTAACAGAATACTTACCGAATCTAACCTTAGATCCTGCGGCCTACCAAACGAGATTCGGCTTTTAACCTTGACTGAGAGTAGATACCAACTGATTTGTGATAGAGAAAAACAACAAAGATTCGGCACTAATGGGGGATTTCGGCAAGATAAGATGATGGTAATTCGGCAATAGGAAAGTTTGGCTAAGAGAGAATTCGGCAAAAAGGAATGATGGTTTTTCGGCAATGGAAGAATTCGGCAACAGAAGAATAGAATGAGGGGGAGAAAAGAAAAGATCAAATGTGCTTGTGTAAGGGTAACTACAGGATATTCGGTAAAGAAAAGAATGATTAACTTATTTTTAAAACTCTCCAAATGCCGAAAGCCACAATGAAAATTTGTAATACCCCCTAAAAGACCCAAAAACGGCACTCATTTACCCTCCTAAGCCTAATTTATACACTTCCCACTTCCCACAACGGCACCAACTCTTCACACTTCTCAGCTCCTAACTTTTCTCCCTGATAACTCCTCAATCCCATCCTAAATTTTCTCTAAGATAAGCTCCTTTATCCCTTCCTTAATTTTCTCTCATGAACACTTCCTTCAGAGTTCACATCCAACGCCACTACTAACCATCTAGAAGGCAAAAATTAAATCCCCAACAAAATACCATGCCACTACTCGAACCTTGGATTCCCTTGCCTGCTAATGACGCCACCTCCCTGCTCCCTAAGTGGCGCCATTTGCCAGTAGACCACAACTCCTTTTGTGTCATTTTTCTTCTTCATTTATTTAAAAGGCCTACTATTTGAAGTCACAGTTCCCTTGGGCTAAAACTAATTTTTTTCCTATACCCTTACTTGATCCCAGAACATCTCTAACACCCCTAGACACTCCAAATTCATTACCCTCAAAGCCCACATGCTAATTGTCTTTTTCTTACTTACTTAAAAATTTTTTGAGATCTAAAGCCCAATACTTCTAGGCCCAAATTTGGGGCGTTACAATTTGAGTTGGTCTTGTGAGCTGATAGTGGAGGAAATTTCAGAGATGGAAGAGTTATCAGGGAGAAAAGTTAGGAGATGAGGAGTGTGGATGAGTTAGTGCCGAATGGGACTCTGGGAGAAGGTATTTTCGGCTTGTGGCTATAAAAAGAGAGTGTCGAATCCTTTGAGAGGTTCTTTGAGTTGCCATTATTCTTTTTCTTTCTTTTCTTTCCCCTCAATCGGTTTCTCCCATAACCAAAGTCTCCCATTACCGAATTCTCCTATAGCCGAATTCTTCATTGCCGAAATTACCATCATCCTTCCTTGCCGAAATCTCTACTTGTGCCGATTCTTAGTTATTTTTTTCCTCCATCACAAATCTATTGTTATCTACTCTTAGTCAAGTTTAAAAGCCGGATCTTGTTCAGTAGCTATCTAGGCCGCAGGATCAAAGGAGGGTTTCGGTAAGTACTCAGTCAACTTCCTTAGTGTGTTTTGTTAAAAGCCAAAGGGCTATCTAACTACTCCTTGTCGTTAACTTTGTATTAACAAGGGTAGGGTTCAAAGATCACAAGCGTGGTAAGTGTTCTCATCTCAGTTGTGAATTAGTGGTTGGCTGAATGTGAGTATGGATTATAGAGGTGACTTGTGTGGAGCATGAGTCACTTGATTTTTGATAGCATATATATGTTTGGGTGCAGATCTAGGGGATATTCACAAATAGTAGCTAAGGAAGGGCTACTAGAACTGGTGGCACACGGTAAGGTTACGGTGAGGTTTTGGGTTTTGATAAAGTGTGTATTAAGCCATGATTAATCGTTAAGTGATGTCAATTGTAGGTTTGTGATTAAGGGGTTTGCAGCACGCGTTATTACCAGGTGTGTACAAACACTACACACACACGATGTCGGTAACGCCGAAAAGCCGAAAGTGGCTAAATGGGCCTGCCGAGCTCGTGGGCCCAAATCAGTAATGGTTAATATGTGAACTTGAGTATGAATTGACATGAACGGTCGTATGATATGTTTATAATCGGGCCTAATGGGCTACATAAACATGATTAGGCTTAATGGGTTATACGAATATGATTGGGGCCTAATGGGCTACATGAACATGAGTGGGCTTTATGGGACGTTAGGAATGCATGTTAGGGTTTAATGGACTCTAGGCCTAGTTCTGATAAATTCTTAAAATTGCATAAGACTTAATTTATTAATCAAACATGTCTGTGGACAAGTCGATTAGTTAGAGTGTGGTAACCGACATATGCATGTCTAGGATTGGATCGAGGGTGAGCTTTGTACTTAAGCGGTCCTAGTGACCCACCTCCTCTTCTTTGAGATCCTACATGGTGCATAGTGTTTGTTCACTTTAACCGCGAGGACTTAGTGATGGGCCAAAGTTCATAACTAAAACCTGAGATGAAAGAAATTACGAAAATACCCTTGTAGGGTAGAAATTACAGAAATACCCTGTAGGGTATAATTACGGAAATACCTCTATAGGGTAGAATTACGAAAATACCCCTGGGTAGTGAAATGACTAAAATACCCCTAGGTGCTTAATCTGCTTAATGTGTATGTTGCATTCATGAAATATATGTTGCACTTGGGTGGGTTTGATGATACGGAGGAAGATATGTGAGGATGGCATAGTCGCTTGACGACCGTGGATCCACCGGTGGCTTTAAGCCCATTATATGTTTAGCAGCCTTGCTGCAATGCTTGAGTAGTGCCGCTGTTGGTGCTACCTTTGGAGTGTAGGGATGGGTGGGTTGATATTTATATCCCCACAGGAGTGTAGGGTTGGAAGGGAAATGGAGTGCAGGGTTGGATTTGGGATAGGAGCATTGCATTCTTGTGATATTGATATGATATGAGGTCATTGTGGGCTAAGGCCCAAGACCATCAATTTTGATAGGGCTTAGGCCCAACGTGGTAATTACATGTTGATTTGATTACCAAGGGTCGTACACACTGAGTTTTGAAACTCACACTCTTTTTATTTAATGTTTCAGGTGACCCTCAGTAAACGACTCGATGTGGAAGAGGACTCGGAGGTGGCCACACTACAAGATACTTAGAAGTTTTTCTTTATTTGTTTCGAATAACTCTATTTTAATTACTTTATTTTCATTGGGATGTAATAAGGCCGTGTACCTCCAATTTGATTTTACATTTGGGTTTTAATTATTGTTCGACTGTTTAATCATTCAACTTAAATATTTTTTTTTAAAAATCTTAAACTTAAGCAAAGTCATTTTGGAATTGTCCTTTTTAACTTTTCTTTAGAAGGGTTTCAATGAAAACAAGGTTTTCGCTAAAAAACTTTAATATGGCACGCCAGATTCGGGCCTAACTTCTTGGCCGGGTTTGGGGTGTTACATTTAGTGGTATCAGAGCCTGGTTGCAAAGCTAGGGCTGTGAAATGGGCCTTAGATTTTGGGTTTTTAAACAAGTAGATTAAAATGTTTTTGCAGGATTCTTGAAGTGTGGTTCACCGAGCCCTAGACGTCGAGCCAAGTAAGTTTTCTGTTATTCCACTGGTTTAAATTACTGAACTATATTTAGATATTGGGCTACTTTAAACAATAGGTTTTTAGAAACTAAAGCCCGTAGGAAACTTAAGCCTGTAGTGGATTTACGACCGCGAAACAACTTTTAAATTGTTACTTGCATACGACATGTGTTTTAAACAGTGGAACAATGAACTAATTTCATAAAAATTCTAATCTAGAAATACGCACGCAACGATGAGCGCTAGAAGAGGTGAAAGAGGCCGCGACAGAGGCCGTGGAAGTGTTAGGGCTGGGTCGTCAGCATCGGGCCATATGCCCAACGTTGGAGTAGAGGAGGCTCCGGCCTCACCAGTAGCTGAAACGGGACCATATGACTGGGCTGCCGCTACAGAAGATGTAGTATCACAGGCCATGTTAAGGATTTTAGAAAGGGTCGCTGAGCCCAATAATGGTACGAGAAATCGTGGGTCGATCGCGGAGTGACTCCGAGCTAATGGGGCGGAGATTTTCAAAGGAGTAGCTGGGGTGGCCCCGAATGTGGCAGAGTACTGGTTGGAAGCTACAGAAAGAATAATGGACGACCTGGACTACACGGCGGAACAAAAGTTGAAAGGGGCGATATCCTTACTTAGGGAGGAAGCTTATCAGAAGTGGTTGACCGTAAAGGAGGGCAACCAACCGGAACAGATCACTTGGGAGTTCTTCAAATCGACATTCCAGGGGAAGTACGTTGGAGCGGACTCTGTGGATGCCCGAAGGAAGGAGTTTTTGAGTCTGACTCAGGGAGATAAGTCGGTAGCAGAGTATGAGGCTGAGTTTCTGTGCCTTGGTCGATATGCTAAAGGAATAGTCGCAACAGAGTATGAGAGATGCGTATGGTTTGAGGATGGGTTAAGAGACAACCTTAGCGTACTTATAGCTCTACAAAGGGAGCGGGACTTTGCGGTCTTGGTGGAGAAAGCAAAGATAGCGGAGGAAGTAAAGCGCACGGAGCGCCGTAACCGAGAGAATGAGAAGGGCAAGAACAAACAGAACGTGGACGCTATAGGGGCTGGACAGAGGCCTACGAGGAGGGCCAGAGTGAATGGGTCGGTTAGAGCTGGGGCCCTTGTTGCTGCTGATAATACCGGGATACCACCTTGTGTTGTGTGTGGAAAAGGGCATACAGGCGAATGTTGGAGGAGAATAGGAGCCTGTTTGAGCTGTGGATCGATGGAACATAAGATTAAAGAGTGCCTGAGAAGGCCAAATCGGGAGTGAGCCGATGGCAGAGGTAATTTTTAGCCGCAGAGAGGTGGTCAACAACCACCAAGGGCCCGTTGACAAGCTAGAGGTGATAATGGCGCAGGAAGAGGACGTGGAGCACCGGGTAGAGGTGCAGGGTAGGCAGAGGCGAGACAGCCAGCTTTAGTCTATGCTGCTCGTCGTAGAGAGGAAGGAAATGCACCATATGTGATAACGGGTACGTTATTTATTCGTGAGCTACCTTATATTGCGCTAATTGATGTGGGGTCAACACATTCGTATATTGCATGCAATAAGGATGAAACTGTAGGGGATGAGTTTGAAACCCTTGCGAATGGAATGACTGTGTTAAGTCTTTTAGGGCAGTCGGTGAAGGTTAGTAAGTTGTTTAGGAATATACCATTGGTAGTTCAAGGAGTTACTTTCTTAACGGATTTGATGGAATTACCATTTGGTGAGTTCGACCTCATCTTAGGCATGGATTGGTTGACGAGGCACCAGGCAACTTTAGATTATGCTGCGAAGCGGATGGTGTTAAGAACTGTGGAAGGTGAGTAAGTAGTAGTGATCGGGGAACGACGTGATTACTTGTCGAACGTAATTTCAGCATTAAGGGCAGAGAAGTTGGTGAGGAAGGACTGTGAAGCTTACTTAGCCTATATTAGTGATTTGGAACCTAAGAGTCTTACTGTTAAGGATTTGAGAACAGTAAAAAAATTCCCTGATGTTTTTCCAGAGGAATTGCCTGGTTTACCTCCCAATAGAGAGGTGGAGTTTGGAATAGAATTATTACAAGGTACGGCTCCAGTGTCCATCGCACCTTATAGGATGGCACCGAAGGAGCTGGTGGAGTTGAAGGCCCAGAATCAAGAGTTATTGGACTGCGGATTTATTGACCAAGTGTGTCTCCTTGGGGAGCACCGGTATTATTCGCGAAGAAGAAGTATGGGTCCGTGAGGATGTGCATTGATTATAGGCAGTTAAACAAGTTAACCATTAAGAATAAGTACCCTCTGTCTAGGATAGATAACATTTTCGATCAACTTAGGGGAGCCTCAGTTTTCTCAAAGATTCACTTGCGTTCAGGGTACCATCAACTAAGGGTTAAAGAAGCAGATGTGTATAAGACAGCTTTCAAAACTCGTTATGGACATTACGAGTTTTTGGTGATGCCTTTTGGGCTAACGAATGCACCTGCTATTTTTATGGATCTTATGAACCGGGTTATTCAACCGTATCTAGACCAGTTCGTAGTAGTCTTCATAGATGACATCTTAGTATACTCGAGAACGGAGGATGATCACGATGCACACTTAAGGATTGTGTTGCAGATTCTTAGGGAGAAGCAACTTTATGCTAAGTTTAGCAAGTGCGAATTCTGCCTAAGGGAAGTCACTTTCTTAGGGCATGTGGTCTCAGCTGAGGGATTAGAGTTGATCCTCGGAAGGTGGAAGCAGTTTTGGATTGGAAAAGACCTAAGACGGTGTCTAAAATTCGAAGTTTTCTAGGCCTAGCAGGGTACTATAGGCGATTTGTTGAAGGATTCTCCCTAATCGCTGCACCCTTGACCAAGCTGCTACGAAAGGGGGTGTCGTTTGTGTGGACTGATAAACAGCAAGAAAGCTTTGAGAAGCTTAAGAAGGTTTTAACGGAGGCTCCTTTTTTGATTGAGCCAGAGCCTGGAAAGGAGTTTATGGTTTATAGCGATGCGTCACACGTGGGCTTGGGCTGTGTTTTGATGCAGGAAGGGAAGGTGGTTGCATATGCGTCGCGCCCGCTTAAGGCTCATGAGGGGAATTACCCAACACACCATTTGGAGCTGGCAGCAGTGGTATTCACACTTAAGATTTGGAGGCATTACTTGTATGGAGAGAAGTGCACCATCTATACGGATCACAAGAGTCTGAAGTACCTCTTAACTCAGAAGGAGTTGAACTTGAGGCAGCGTAGATGGATTGAGCTGTAAAAGGATTATGATTGCACAATCGAATATCACCCGGGCAAAGTAAATGTGGTGGCTGATACGCTAAGTCGTAGGGCTATGTCGGACTTGAGGGTGATGTTTGCTCGGTTGAGTTTGTATGACGACGGGAGTTTGTTAGCTGAATTTGCGTATAGCAATAGTTATCAGGAAAGTATTGGAATGGCAACATATGAAGCACTATATGGGCGAAGATGCCGTACTCCGACTTGTTGGACTGAGTTGGGTGAGCAGCGAGTATTGGGTCCGAAGTTGGTAGCAGACACTGAAGATAAGTTAAAGTTGATTAGGGATCGGTTGAAGGAGGCGGCAGATAGGTAGAAGTCGTATGCTGACCTCAAACGGAGAGAGATTGAGTATACGGTAGGGGACTTGGTTTTTCTCAATGTTTTTCCTTGGAAGAAGGTGTTAAGATTTGGTTGGAAAGGCAAGTTAAGCCCTAGATTCATTAGGCCATACCGGGTGCTAAAGCGAATTGGGCCAGTTGCCTATTAGCTACAATTGCATTCTGAACCGAGCCAAATACACGATGTGTTCCATGTATCAATGCTAAGGCGTTACCGCTCAGACCCTTCTCACATCGTGCCAGATGAGGAGATTGAGGTTAGACCAGACCTAACTTTTGAAGAGGAGCCAGTTCAAATAATTGATCAAGATGTCAAGGTACTAAGAAGGAAGTCTGTCCCTTTGGTCAAAGTGCTTTGGCTTAGCCATAATGCTGAGGAGGCTATTTGGGAGCCTGAGGAGGCAATGCGGCGACAATACCCTCACTTGTTTCAATCAGGTAAATTTTGAGGTCGAAATTTTTCTTTATAGGGGTAGAATTGTAACGCCCCAAATCCTGAAACTCTAATTTCTGTGCACTGAAGTTGGTATGTATGAGTAGCACCTAGAATATTAATTTTAAGGTATTACCAGGCTTATTTGAAGTCTTAGGGATAGGTATGACCGTAGGGAAAAAGTTAATTTTTGCCTTAATGGGACCCTAGTCTCTAGTATTAGGCCTCTTAAGCTGATTAAGGGGAAAATAGGACACAATTGGGCCTGTGGTCCAGTGGCAAGTTGGCGTCACTTGGGGAGCTATAAGGTGGCGTGATTGTCAGGTGAAGAGGTCCAAGGTTTGAGTAGTGGTAATGTATTTTGTTGGAGTGTTTATTTTGCATAGTGGAGGACCAAAGTTGTGTTGAATTTGAACTCTTGCGTTGGAGTATTTGAGTTGGTCTTGTGAGCTGATAGTGGAGGAAATTTCGGATGAGATGGAAGAGTTATCAGGGAGAAAAGTTAGGAGATGAGGAGTGTTGATGAGTTGGTGCCGAATGGGACTCTGGGGGAAGGCATTTTCGGCTTGTCGCTATAAAAGGAGAGTGCCAAATCCTTTGAAAGGTTCTTTGAGTTGCCATTATTCTTTTTCTTAATTTTCTTTCCCCTCAATCGGTTTCTCCCATAGCCAAAGTCTCCCATTGCCGAATTCTCCTCTAGCCGAATTCTTCATTGCCGAAATTACCATCATCCTTCCTTGCTGAAATCCCTACTTGTGTCAATTCTTAGTTATTTTTTTCCTCCATCACAAATCGGTTGTTATCTACTCTTAGTCAAGTTTAAAAGCCAGATCTTGTTCAGTAGCTATCTAGGCCATAGGATCAAATTTCGGTAAGTACTCAGTCAACTTCCTTAGTGTGTTTTGTTAAAAGCCAAAGGGCTATCTAACTACTCCTTGTCGTTAACTTTGTATTAACAAGGGTAGGGTTTAAAGATCGTAAGCGTGGTAAGGATCGGTAGCAAAGTGGTAAGTGTTCTCATCTCAGTTTTGAATTAGTGGTTGGCCGAATGTGAGTATGGATTATAGAGGTGACTTTTGTGGAGCATGAGTCACTTGATTTTTGATAGCATATATATGTTTGGGTGCAGATCTAGGGGATATTCGCAAATAGTAGCTAAGGAAGGGCTACTAGAACTTGTGGCACATGGTAAGGTTACGGTGAGGTTTTGGGTTTTGATAAAGTGTGTATTAAGCCATGATTAATCGTTAAGTGATGTCTATTGTAGGTTCGTGATTAAGGGGTTTGCAGCACGCGTTATTACCAGGTTTGTACAAACACTACAAACACAATGTCGGCAACGCCGAAAAGCTGAAAAGCTGAAAGTGGCTAAATGGGCCTATCGAGCTCGTGGGCCCAAATCAGCAATGGTTGATATGTGAACTTGAGTATGAATTGAGATCAACGGTCGTATAATGTGTTTATAATCGGGCCTAATGGGCTACATAAACATGATTGGGCTTAATGGGTTATACGAATATGATTGGGGCCTAATGGGCTATATGAACATGAGTGGGCTTTATGGGACGTTAGGAATGCATGTTAGGGTTTAATGGACTCTAGGCCTAGTTCTGATAAATTCTTAAAATTGCATAAGACTTAATTTATTAATCAAATATGTCTGTGGACAAGTCAATTAGTTAGAGTGTGGTAACCGACATATGCATGTCTAGGATTGGATCTAGTGAGAGCTTGGAATTTAAACGGTCCGAGTGACCCACCTCCTCTTTTCTGAGATCCTACCTGGTGCATAGTGTTTGTTCACTTTAACCGCGAGGACTTGCTTATGGGCCAAAGTTTATAATAAAACCCGAGATGAAAGAAATTACGGAAATACCCTTGTAGAGTAGAAATTACTGAAATACCCCTGTAGGGTAGAAATTACAGAAATACCCCTATAGGGTAGAAATTATGGAAATACCCCTGTAGGGTAGAATTACGGAAATACCTCTGTAGTGTAGAATTACGAAAATACCCCTGGGTAGTGAAATGACTAAAATACCCCTAGGTGCTTAATGTGCTTAATGTGTATGTTGCATTCATGAAATATATGTTGCACTTGGGTGGGTTTGATGATACGGAGGAAGATATGTGAGGATCACATAGTCGCTTGACGATCGTGGATCCACCGGTGGCTTTAAGCCCATTATATGTTTAGCAGCCTTGCTGCAACGTTTGAGTAGTGCCGCTGTTGGTGCTACCTTTGGAGTGTAGGGATGGGTGGGTTGATATTTATATCCCCACAGGAGTGTAGGTTTAGAAGGGAAATGGAGTGCAGGGTTGGATTTGGGATGGGAGCATTGCATTCATGTGATATTGATATGATATAAGGTCATTGTGGTCTAAGGCGTAAGACCATCGATTTTGATAAGGCTTAGGCCCAACATGGTAATTACATGTTGATTTGATTACCAAGGGTCGTACACACTGAGTTTTGAAACTCACACCCTTTTTTATTTAATGTTTCAGGTGACCCTCAGTAAACAGCTCGATGTGGAAGAGGACTCGGAGGTGGCCACACTACAAGCTACTTAGAAGTTTTTCTTTATTTGTTTCGAATAACTCTATTTTAATTACTTTATTTTCATTGGGATGTAATAAGGCCGTGTACATCCAATTTGATTTTACATTTGGGTTTTAATTATTGTTCGACTATTTAATAATTCAACTTAAATAATTTTTTTTTAAAATCTTAAACTTAAGGAAAGTCGTTTTGGAATTGTCCTTTTTAACTTTTCATTAGAAGGGTTTCAATGAAAACAAGGTTTTCGCTAAAATACTTCAATGTGGCATACCGGATTCGGGCCTAACTTCTTGGTCGAGTTTTGGGTGTTACATTTAGTGGTATCAGAGCCCGGTTGCAAAGCTAGGGCTGTGAAATGGGACTTAGATTTTGGGTTTTTAAACATGTAGATTAAAAAGTTTTTGCAGGATTCTTGAAGTGTGGTTCACCGAGCCCTAGATGTCGAGCCAAGTAAGTTTTCTATTATTGCACTGGCTTAAATTACTGAACTATATTTAGATATTGGGCTACTTTAAACAATAGGTTTTTAGAAACTAAAGCCCGTAGAAAACTTAAGCCTGTAGTGGATTTACAACCGCGAAATAACTTTTAAATTGTTACTTGCATAAGACATGTGTTTTAAACAATGGAACATTGAACTAATTTCATAAAAATTCTAATCCAGAAATACACACGCAACGATGAGCGCTAGAAGAGGTGAAAGAGGCCGCGACAGAGGCCATGGAAGTGTTAGGGCTGGGTCGTCAGCATCGGGCCATATGCCCAACGTTGGAGTAGAGGAGGCTCCGGCCTCACCAGTAGCTGAAACGGGACCATATGACCGGGCTGCCGCTACAGAAGATGTAGTATCACAGGCCATGTTAAGGATTTTAGAAAGGGTCGCTGGGCCCAATAATGGTACGAGAAATCGTGGGTCGATCGCGGAGTGACTCCGAGCTAATGGGGCGGAGATTTTCAAAGGAGTAGCTGGGGTGGCCCCGAATGTGGCAGAGTACTGGTTGGAAGCTACAGAAAGAATAATGGACGACCTGGACTACACGGCGGAACAAAAGTTGAAAGGGGCGATATCCTTACTTAGGGAGGAAGCTTATCAGAAGTGGTTGACCGTAAAGGAGGGCAACCAACCGGAACAGATCACTTGGGAGTTCTTCAAATCGACATTCCAGGGGATGTACATTGGAGCGGGCTATGTGGATGCCCGAAGGAAGGATTTTTTGAGTCTGACTCAGGGAGATAAGTCGGTAGCAGAGTATGAGGCTGAGTTTCTGTGCCTTGGTTGATATGCCAAAGGAATAGTCGCAATAGAGTATGAGAGATGTGTACGGTTCGAGGATGGGTTAAGAGACAACCTTAGGGTACTTATAGCTCCACAGAGGGAGCGAGACTTTGCGGTCTTGGTGGAGAAAGCAAAGATAGGGGAGGAAGTAAAGCGCACGGAGCGCCTCAACCGAGAGAATGAGAAGGGCAAGAAAAAATAGAACGTGGAAGCTATGGGGGCTGGACAGAGGCCTACGAGGAGGGCCATAGTGAATGGGCCTGTTAGACCTGGGGCCCTTGTTGCTGCTGATAATACCGGGATACCACCTTTGCTGTGTGTGGAAAAGGGCATACGGGCAAATGTTAGAGGAGAATAGGAGCCTATTTGAGCTGTGGATCGATGGAACATAGGATTAAAGAGTGCCCGAGAAGGCCAGATCGGGAGCGAGCCGATGGCAGAGGTAATTTTCAGCCGCAGAGAGGTGGTCAACAACCACCAAAGGGCCATGGACAAGCTAGAGGCGGCAATGGCGCAGGAAGTGGATGTGGAGCACCAAGCAGAGGTGCAGGGCAGGCAGAGGCGAGACAGCCAGCTTTAGTCTATGCTGCTCATCGCAGAGAGGAAGGAGATGCACCAGATGTGATAACGGGTACGTTATTTATTCGTGAGCTACCTTATATTACGCTAATTGATGTGGGGTCAACACATTGGTATATTGCATGCAATAAGGCTGAAACTGTAGGCGATGAGTTTGAAACCCTTGTGAATGAAATGAATGTGTTAAGACCTTTAGGGCAGTCGGTGAAGGTTAGTATGTTGTTTAGAAATGTACCATTGGTAGTTCAAGGAGTTACTTTCTTAGCAGATTTGATGGAATTACAATTTGGTGAGTTCGACCTAATCTTAGGCATGGATTGGTTGACGAGGCACCAGGCAACTTTAGATTGTGCTGTGAAGCGGATGGTGTTAAGAACTGTGGAAGGTGAGGAAGTAGTAGTGATCGGGGAACGACGTGATTACTTGTCGAACATAATTTCGGTGTTAGGGGCTGAGAAGTTGGTGAGGAAGGACTGTGAAGCTTACTTAGCCTATATTAGTGATATGGAACCTAAGAGTCTTACTGTTAAGGATTTGAGAACAGTAAAAGAATTCTCTGATGTTTTTTCAGAGGAATTGCCTGGGTTACCTCCCAATAGAGAGGTAGAGCTTGGAATAGAATTATTACCAGGTATGGCTCCAGTTTCCATCACACCTTATAGGATGGCACCGAAGGAGCTGGTGGAGTTGAAGGCCCAGATTCAGGAGTTATTGGACCGCAGATTTATTGACCAAGTGTGTCTCCTTGGGGAGCACCAGTATTATCCGTGAAGAAGAAGGATGGGTCCATGAGGATGTGCATCGATTATAGGCAATTAAACAAGTTAACCATTAAGAATAAGTACCCTCTGCCTAGGATAGATGACCTTTTCGATCAACTTAGGGGAGCCTCAGTTTTCTCGAAGATTGACTGGCGTTCAGGGTACCATCAACTGAGGGTTAAGGAAGAAGATGTGTATAAGACAGCTTTCAGAACTCGTTATGGGCATTACGAGTTTTTGGTGATGCCTTATGGGCTAACGAATGCACCTGCTGCTTTTATGGATCTTATGAACCGGGTTATTCAACCGTATCTAGACCAGTTCGTAGTAGTCTTCATAGATGACATCTTAGTATACTCGAGAACGAAGGATGATCACAATGCACACTTAAGGATTGTGTTGCAGATTCTAAGGGAGAAGCAACTTTATGCTAAGTTTAGCAAGTGCAAATTCTGGCCAAGGGAAGTCATTTTCTTAGGGCATGTGGTCTCAGCTGAGGGGATTAAAGTTGATCCTCGGAAGGTGGAAGCAGTGTTGGATTGGAAACGACCTAAAACGGTGTCTAAAATTCAGAGTTTTTTAGGCCTAGCAGGGTACTATAGGCGATTTGTTGAAGGATTCTCCCTAATCGTTGCATCCTTGACCAAGCTGCTATGAAAAGGGGTGTCGTTTGTATGGACTGATAAACAGCAAGAAAGCTTTGAGAAGCTTAAGAAGGTTTTAACGGAGGCTCCTGTTTTGATTGAGCTGGAGCCTGGAAAGGAGTTTACGGTTTATAGCGATGCATCACACATGGGCTTGGGCTGTGTTTTGATGCAGGAAGGGAAGGTGGTTGCATATGCGTCGCGCCAGCTTAAGGCTCATGAGGGGAATTACCCAACACACCATTTGGAGCTGGCAGCAGTGGTATTCGCACTTAAGATTTAGAGGCATTACTTGTATGGAGAGAAGTGCACCATCTATACGGATCACAAGAGTCTGAAGTACCTCTTAACTCAGAAGGAGTTGAACTTGAGGCAGTGTAGATGGATTGAGCTGTTACAGGATTATGATTGCACGATCAAATATCACCCGGGCAAAGTAAATGTGGTGGCTGATACCCTAAGTCGTAGGGCTATGTCGGACTTAAGGGTGATGTTTGCTCAGTTGAATTTGTATGACGACGGCAGTTTGTTAGCTGAATTTGCGTATAACAATAGTTATCAGGCAAGTATTGGAATGGCACCATATGAAGCACTATATGGGCGAAGATGCCGTACTCCGACTTGTTGGACTGAGTTGGGTGAGCGGCGAGTATTGGGTCCGGAGTTGGTAGCAGACACTGAAGATAAGTTAAAGTTGATTCGGGATCGGTTGAAAGAGGCGACAGATAGGCAGAAGTCGTATGCTGACCTCAAACGGAGAGAGATTGAGTACGCGGTAGGGGATTTGGTTTTTCTCAAGGTTTCTCTTTGGAAGAAGGTGTTAAGATTTGGTCGGAAAGGCAAGTTAAGCCCTAGATTCATTAGGCCATACCGGTGTCTTTGGCTTAATTGGGCGATTGCCTATTAGCTGGAATTGCCTTCTGAACTGAGCCAAATACACGATGTGTTCCATGTATCAATGCTAAGGCGTTACCGCTCGGACCCTTCTCACATCGTGTCAGTTGAGGAGATTGATGTTAGACCAGACCTAACTTTAGAAGAGGAACCAGTTCAAATAATTGATCAAGATGTCAAGGTACTAAGAAGGAAGTCTTTCCCTTTGGTCAAAGTGCTTTGGCGTAACCATAATGCCGAGGAGGCTACTTGGGAGCCTGATGAGGCAATGCGATGACAATACCCTCACTTGTTTCAATCAGGTAAATTTTGAGGTCGAAATTTTTCTTTATAGGGGTAGAATTGTAATGCCCTAAAATCCCGAAACTCTAATTTCTGTGCACTAAAGTTGGTATGTATGAGTAGCACCTAGAATATTAATTTTAAGGTATTACCAGGCCTATTTGAAGTCTTAGGGATATGTATGACCGTAGGGAAAAAGTTAATTTTTGCCTTAATGGGACCCTAGTCTCAGGTTTTAGGCCACTTAAGAAGATTAAAGGGAAAATAGGACACAATTGGGCCTGTGGTCCAGTGGCAAGTTGGCGTCACTTGGGGAGCTATAAGGTGGCGTGATTGTCAGGTGAAGAGGTCCAAGGTTCGAGTAGTGGTAATGTATTTTGTTGGAGTGTTTATTTTGCATAGTGGACGGCCAGAGTTGTTTTGAATTTGAACTCTTGCGTTGGAGTATTTGAGTTGGTCTTGTGAGCTGATAGTGGAGGAAATTTCGGATGAGATGCAAGAGTTATCAGGGAGAAAAGTTAGGAGATGAGGAGTGTGGATGAGTTGGTGCCGAATGGGACTCTAGGGGAAGGCATTTTCAGCTTGTCGCTATAAAAGGAGAGTGCCGAATCCTTTGAAAGGTTCTTTGAGTTGCCATTATTCTTTTTCTTTCTTTTCTTTCCCCTCAATCGGTTTCTCCCATAGCCAAAGTCTCCCATTGCCAAATTCTCCTATAGCCGAATTCTTCATTGCCGAAATTACCATCATCCTTCCTTCCCGAAATCCCTACTTGTGCCGATTCTTAGTTATTTTTTTTCCACCATCACAAATCGGTTGTTATCTACTCTTAGTCAAGTTTAAAAGCCGGATCTTGTTCAGTAGCTATCTAGGCCGCAGGATCAAAGGAGGGTTTCGGTAAGTACTCATTCAACTTCCTTAGTGTGTTTTGTTAAAAGCCAAAAGGCTATCTAACTACTCCTTGTCGTTAAATTTGTATTAACAAGGGTAGGGTTCAAAGATCGTAAGCGTGGTAAGGATCGTTAGCAAAGTGGTAAGTGTTCTCATCTCAGTTGTAAATTAGTGGTTGGCCGAATGTGAGTATGGATTATAGAGGTGACTCGTGTGGAGCACGAGTCACTTGATTTTTGATAGCATATATATGTTTGGGTGCAGATCTATGGGATATTCGTAAATAGTAGCTAAGGAAGGGCTACTAGAACTGGTGGCACACGGTAAGGTTACGGTGAGGTTTCGGGTTTCGATAAAGTGTGTATTAAGCCATGATTAATCGTTAAGTGATGTCTATTGTAGGCTCGTGATTAAGGGGTTTGCAGCATGCGTTATTACCAGGTGTGTACAAACACTACACACACACGATGTCGGCAACGCCGAAAAGTCGAAAAGCCGAAAGTGGCTAAATGGGCCTGCCGAGCTCGTGGGCCCAAATCGGTAATGGTTGATATGTGAACTTGAGTATGAATTGACATGAACGGTCGTATGATGTGTTTATAATCGGGCCTAATGGGCTACATAAACATGATTGGGCTTAATGGGTTATACGAATATGATTGGGGCCTAATGGGCTATATGAACATGAGTGGGCTTTATGGGACGTTAGGAATGCATGTTAGGGTTTAATGGACTCTAGGCCTAATTCTGATAAATTCTTAAAATTGCATAAGACTTGATTTATTAATCAAACATGTCTGTGGACTAGTCGATTAGTTAGAGTGTGGTAACCGACATATGTATGTCTAGGATTGGATCGAGGGTGAGCTTTGTACTTAAGCGGTCCTAGTGACCCACCTCCTCTTCTCTGAGATCCTACCTGGTGCATAGTGTTTGTTCACTTTAACTGCAAGGACTTGTTGATGGGCTAAAGTTCATAACTAAAACCCGAGATGAAAAAAATTACAGAAATACCCCTGTAGGGTTGAAATTACAGAAATACCGCTGTAGGGTAAAAATTACGGAAATACCCCTGTAGGGTAGAATTACGAAAATACCTCTGTAGGGTAGAATTACGAAAATACCCCTGGGTAGTGAAATGACTAAAATACCCCTAGGTGCTTAATGTGCTTAATGTGTATGTTGCATTCATGAAATATATGTTGCACTTGGGCGGGTTTGATGATACGGAGGAAGATATGTGAGGATCGCATAGTCGCTTGACGATCGTGGATCCACCGGTGGCTTTAAGCCCATTATATGTTTAGCAGCCTTGCTGCAACGTTTGAGTAGTGCCGCTGTTGGTGCTACCTTTGGAGTGTAGGGATGGGTGGGTTGATATTTATATCCCCACAGGAGTGTAGGGTTGGAAGGGAAATGGAGTGCAGGGTTGGATTTGGGATGGGAGCATTGCATTCATGTGATATTGATATGATATGAGGTCATTGTGGGCTAAGGCCCATGACCATCAATTTTGATAGGGCTTAGGCCCAACGTGGTAATTACATGTTGATTTGTTTACCAAGGTTCGTACACACTGAGTTTCGAAACTCACACCCTTTTTATTTAATGTTTCAGGTGACCCTCAGTAAACGGCTCGATGTGGAAGAGGACTCGGAGGTGGCCACACTACAAGCTACTTAGATGTTTTTCTTTATTTGTTTCGAATAACTCTATTTTCATTACTTTATTTTCATTGGGATGTAATAAGGCCATGTACCTCCAATTTGATTTTACATTTGGGTTTAGATATTGTTCGACTGTTTAATCATTCATCTTCAATAATTTTTTTAAAAATCTTAAACTTAAGGAAAGTCGTTTTGGAATTGTCCTTTTTAACTTTCCTTTAGAAGGGTTTCAGTGAAAACAAGGTTTTCGCTAAAACACTTCAATGTGGCACGCCGGATTCGGGCCTAACTTCTGGGCCGAGTTTGGCGTGTTACATTTAGTGATATCAGAGCCCGGTTGCAAAGCTAGGGCTGTGAAATGGGCCTTAGATTTTGGGTTTTTAAACAAGTAGATTAAAAAGTTTTTGCAGGATTCTTGAAGTGTGGTTCACCGAGCCCTAGACGTCGAGCCAAGTAAGTTTTCTGTTATTGCACTGGTTTAAATTACTGAATTATATTTAGATATTTGGCTACTTTAAACAATAGGTTTTTAAAAACTAAAACCCGTAGGAAACTTAAGCCTGTAGTGGATTTACGACCGCGAAACAACTTTTAAAATGTTACTTGCATAAGACATGTGTTTTAAACAGTGGAACAATGAACTAATTTCATAAAAATTCTAATCCAGAAATACACACGCAACGATGAGCGCTAGAAGAGGTGGAAGAGGCCACGACAGAGGCCGTGGAAGTGTTAGGGCTGGGTCGTCAGCGTCGGGCCATATGCCCAACGTTGGAGTAGAGGAGGCTCTAGCCTCACCAGTAGCTGAAACGGGACCATATGACCGGGCTATCGCTACAGATGATGTAGTATCATAGGCCATGTTAAGGATTTTAGAAAGGGTCACTGGGCCCAATAATGGTACGAGTTATCGTGGGTCGATCACGGAGCGACTCCGAGCTAATAGGGCAGAGATTTTCAAAGGAGTAGCTGGGGTGGCCCCGAATGTGGCAGAGTACTGGTTGGAAGCTACAAAAAAAAATAATGGACGACCTGGACTGCACGGTGAAACAAAAGTTGAAAGGGGCGATATCCTTACTTAGGGAGGAAGCTTATTAGTGGTGGTTGACCGTAAAGGAGGGCAACCAACCGGAGCAGATCACCTGGGAGTTCTTCAAATTTACATTCCAAGGGAAGTACATTTGAGCGGGCTATGTGGATGCCCGAAGGAAGGAGTTTTTGAGTCTGACTCAGGGAGATAAGTCAGTAGCAGAGTATGAGGCTGAGTTTCTGTGCCTTGGTCGATATGCCAAAGGAATAGTCGCAACAGAGTTTGAGAGATGCGTGCACTTCGAGGATGGGTTAAGAGACAACCTTAGGGTACTTATAGCTACACAGAGGGAGCGGGACTTTGCGGTCTTGGTGGAGAAAGCAAAGATAGCGGAGGAAGTAAAGCGCACGGAGCGCCGCAACCGAGAGAATGAGAAGGGCAAGAACAAACGGAACGTGGAAGCTATGGGGGCTAGACAGAGGCCTACGAGGAGGGCCAGAGTGAATGGGCCGGTTAGAGCTGGGGCCTTTGTTGCTGCTGATAGTACCGGGATACCACCTTGTGCTGTGTTTGGAAAAGGGCATACGGGCAAATGTTGGAGGAGAATAGGAGCCTATTTGAGTTGTGGATCGATGGAACATAGGATTAAAGAGTGCCTGAGAAGGCCAAATCGGGAGCGAGCCGATGGCAGAGGTAATTTTCAGCCGCAGAGAGGTGGTCAACAACCACCAAGGGGCCGTGGACAAGCTAGAGGCGGCAATGGCGCAGGAAGAGGACGTGGAGCACCGGGCAGAGGTGCAGGGCAGGCAGAGGTGAGACAGCCAGCTTTAGTCTATGCTGCTCATCACAGAGAGGAAAGAGATGCACCAGATGTGATAACGGGTACGTTATTTATTCGTGAGATACCTTATATTGCGCTAATTGATGTGGGGTCAACACATTCGTATATTGCATGCAATAAGGCTAAAACTGTAGGGGATGAGTTTGAAACCCTTGCGAATGAAATGACTGTGTTAAGTCCTTTAGGGCAGTCGGTGAAGGTTAGTAAGTTGTTTAGGAATGTACCATTGGTAGTTCAAGGAGTTACTTTCTCAGCGGATTTGATGGAATTACCATTTGGTGATTTCGACCTCATCTTAGGCATGGATTGGTTGACGAGGCATCAGGCAACTTTAGATTGTGCTGCGAAGCGGATATTGTTAAGAACTGTGGAAGGTGAGGAAGTAGTAGTGATTGGGGAACGACGTGGTTACTTGTCGAACATAATTTCAGCATTAAGGGAAGAGAAGTTGGTGAGGAAGGACTGTGAAGCTTACTTAGCCTATGTTAATGATATGGAACCTAAGAGTCTTACTGTTAAGGATTTGAGAACAGTAAAAGAATTCCCTGATGTTTTTCCAGAGGAATTGCCTGGGTTACCTCTCAATAGAGAGGTGGAGTTTGGAATAGTATTGTTACCGGGTATGGCCCCAGTGTCCATCGCACCTTATAGGATGGCACCGAAGGAGCTGGTGGAGTTGAAGGCCCAGATTCAGGAGTTATTTGATCATGAATTTATTGACCAAGTGTGTCTCCTTGGGGAGCACCAGTATTATTCGTGAAGAAGAAGGATGGGTCCATGAGGATGTGCATCGATTATAGGCAGTTAAACAAGTTAACCATTAAGAATAAGTACCCTCTGCCTAGGATAGATGACCTTTTCGATCAACTTAGGGGAGCCTCAGTTTTCTCGAAGATTGACTTGTGTTCAGGGTACCATCAACTGAGGGTTAAGGAAGCAGATGTGTATAAGACAGCTTTCAAAACTCGTTATGGGCATTACGAGTTTTTGGTGATGCCTTTTGGGCTAACGAACGTACCTGCTGCTTTTATGGATCTTATGAACCGGGTTATTCAACCGTATCTAGACCAGTTCGTAGTAGTCTTCATAGATGAAATCTTAGTATACTCGAGAACGAAGGATGATCACGATGCACACTTAAGGATTGTATTGCAGATTCTAAGGGAGAAGCAAGTTTATGCTAAGTTTAGCAAGTGCGAATTCTGGCTAAGGGAAGTCACTTTCTTAGGGCATGTGGTCTCAGCTGAGGGGATTAGAGTTGATCCTCGAAAGGTGGAAGCAGTGTTGGATTGGAAACGACCTAAGACGGTGTCTGAAATCCGGAGTTTTCTAGGCCTAGCAGGGTACTATAGGCGATTTGTTGAAGGATTCTCCCTAATCGCTGCACCCTTGACCAAGCTACTACGAAAGGGGGTGTCATTTGTGTGGACTGATAAACAGCAAGAAAGCTTTGAGAAGCTTAAGAAGGTTTTAACAGAGGCTCTTGTTTTGATTGAGCCGGAGCCTGGAAAGGAGTTTATGGTTTATAGCGATGCGTCACACGTGGGCTTGGGCTGTGTTTTGATGCAGGAAGGGAAGGTGGTTGCATATGCGTCGCGCCAGCTTAAGTCTCATGAGGGGAATTACCCAACACACGATTTGGAGCTGGCAGCAGTGGTATTCGCACTTAAGATTTGGAGGCATTACTTGTATGGAGAGAAGTGCACCATCTATACGGATCACAAGAGTCTGAAGTACCTTTTAACTCAGAAGGAGTTGAAATTGAGGCATCGTAGATGGATTGAGCTGTTAAAGGATTATGATTGCACGATCGAATATCACCCGGGAAAAGTAAATGTGGTGGCTAATGCGCTAAGCCGTAGGGCTACGTCGGACTTGAGGGTGATGTTTGCTCGGTTGAGTTTGTATGACGACGGGAGTTTGTTAGCTGAATTTGCATAGAATAATAGTTATCAGGCAAGTATTGGAATGGCACCATATGAAGCACTACAGGGGCGAAGATGCCGTACTCCGACTTGTTGGACTGAGTTGGGTGAGCGGCAAGTATTGGGTCTGGAGTTGGTAGCAGACACTGAAGATAAGTTAAAGTTGATTCGGGATCGGTTGAAGGATGCGGCAGATAGGCAAAAGTCGTATGCTGACCTCAAACGGAGAGAGATTGAGCATGCGGTAGGGGACTTGGTTTTTCTCAAGGTTTCTCCTTGGAAAAAGGTGTTAAGATTTGGTCGGAAAGGCAAGTTAAGCCCAAGATTCATTAGGCCATACCGGGTGCTGAAGTGAATTGGGCTAGTTGCCTATTAGCTAGAATTGCCTTCTGAACTGAGCCAAATACACGATGTGTTCCATGTATCAATGCTAAGGCGTTACTGCTCAGACCCTTCTCACATCATGTCAGTTGAGGAGATTGAGGTTAGACCAGACCTAACTTTTGAAGAGGAGCCAGTTCAAATAATTGATCAAGATGTCAAGGTACTAAGAAGGAAGTCTGTCCCTTTGGTCAAAGTGCTTTGGCGTAACCATAATACCGATGAGGCTACTTGGGAGCCTGAGGAGGCAATGGGACGACAATACCCTCACTTGTTTCAATCAGGTAAATTTTGAGGTCGAAATTTTTCTTTAGAGGGGTAGAATTATAACGCCCCAAAATCCCGAAACTCTAATTTCTACGCACTGAAGTTGGTATGTATGAGTAGCACCTAGAATATTAATTTTAAGGTATTACCAGGCTTATTTGAATTCTTAGGGATAGGTATGACCGTAGGGAAAAAGTTAATTTTTGCCTTAATGGGACCCTAGTCTTAGGTATTAGGCCTCTTAAGCAGATTAAGGGGAAAATAGGACACAATTGGGCCTGTGGTCCAGTGGCAAGTTGGCGTCACTTGGGGAGCTATAAGGTGGCGTGATTGTCAGGTGAAGAGGTCCAAGGTTCGAGTAGTGGTAATATATTTTGTTGTAGTGTTTATTTTGCATAGTGGACGGCCAGAGTTGTGTTGAATTTGAACTCTTGCGTTGGAGTATTTGAGTTGGTCTTGTGAGCTGATAGTGGAGGAAATTTCGGATGAGATGGAAGAGTTATCAAGGAGAAAAGTTAGGAGATGACGAGTGTGGATGAGTTGGTGCCGAATGGGACTCTGGGGGAAGGCATTTTCGGCTTGTCACTATAAAAGGAGAGTGCCGAATCCTTTGAAAGGTTCTTTGAGTTGCCATTATTCTTTTTCTTTCTTTTCTTTCCCCTCAATTGGTTTCTCCCATAGCCAAAGTCTCCCATTGCCGAATTCTCCTATAGTCGAATTCTTCATTGCCGAAATTACCATCATCCTTCCTTGCCGAAATCCCTACTTGTGCCGATTCTTAGTTATTTTTTTTCCTTCATCACAAATCGGTTGTTATCTACTCTTAGTCAAGTTTAAAAGCCGGATCTTGTTCAGTAGCTATCTAGGCTGCAGGATCAAAAGAGGGTTTCGGTAAGTACTCAGTCAACTTCCTTAGTGTGTTTTGTTAAAAGCCAAAGGGCTATCTAACTACTCCTTGTCGTTAACTTTGTATTAACAAGGGTAGGGTTCAAAGATCGTAAGCGTGGTAAGGATCGTTAGCTAAGTGGTAAGTGTTCTCATCTCAGTTGTGGATTAGTGGTTGGTCGAATGTTAGTATGGATTATAGAGGTGACTTGTGTGGAGCATGAGTCACTTGATTTTTGATAGCTTATATATGTTTGTGTAACATCCCAAACCCGGCCCAAACGCCGTGACCGGATCTGGTATGTCACATGGGAAAAATAATTTGTATGTAATTTCGTGTATAGCAGAATGTTAGAAAGTTTCTTTTTTAAAATCATCAAGTTTTACAGTCCATTTGAAAACTTAGTAATTATTTAGTGAAAATTCTTATATTGTAACAGACCGAATTTGACCCTAATCGGAACGGTGGTTTCGGGACCACAAATCCGAGTCCGAGAAATATTTTAATATTTTAATTCGAGTCTATAATATGTAAATTAATGTGTGTGAAAGTTTCGTATGAAAATTTTATCGTTTAAGTGTTTAATTTGATAAAAAGGACTTAATCGCGTAAAGCGTAAAAGTAGCATACTAAAGTGAAAGGTGTTAATTTGAGCATGGCTTTTTAATATGAGGTATGAAAAGGGTAAATAGTCCATTTTTAAAGTTAGTGGGTGGCTAAAGTCACAATTGCCCTTATTAAATATAATAGTTTTATTTTTTATTTAAAGGTTATAATAGTAAACTAATTAAATGTTATATTATATGTTAAATAAAACATGAGAAAAGCCATTAGCATTTTATTTCTTTTCATGGCGAATGTGTTAAAGGAAAAGGAGAAAACCTTGTTTAAATTTAAAGCAACTTCAAGCTTTGATTTAAGGTTAGTTTTTAATCGGTTTTTGATAAATTTTACGTTTTTGAGATCGTAGCTTTGTATAGTACCCGACCCATGTTAGAATTTTTGAAAATGAGCATGTATGAGGTTCAGTCATTGCTATATTCTTGTAATTTTTGGTGTTCTATAATTTTATATAAATGATATGGTAAAGATTAGTATAATTTGCATTGGAAATTTTGGTAAATTTGAGTATTTTGGGCTAATTTGTAATAATGAAATTTTAGAGGGGCTTATTTACAAAATAAATGAAATGTGAAGGCTTGTAAAGTCCCTAGGAATATTCGGCCCTTGTATAGTCTTAGCTAATTTGGTGTATTTTGTGTGTTATGCAAATAGGACTAAATTGCAAAAGTAGTGAAATATTAGGGGTAATATGGTAATTTGTCCATTTATGTGATTTGGGACAAAATTGAATTGAAATGTACTTGAATGAGCTGATTTTAATGTGTTTTAGATCAAGAGCAAAAAAAAAAACGGAATTAGATCGGGGAAAGACGAAGGTTCTCGAATAGCCGATTCGCACGGACTATCGACAACCGAGGTAAGTCCCTAAGCGTTCTAATGTCAATGAAATTATTTATGAACTTAGTGAATGATGAATTTTAGAAACTAAAGCATAAATACATGATATAGCCGAATATGAGTGTATAGTATTGAAGTGAAACTATTTTGTTTAATGCAATGTGAATAGATAAGTTCAGTTCGATAAGTGAAAGTAGTATAAAGAATATGAGATGTTGGGATTTCATTATTGAGCATTGTGTATTGAATTGTTAATTGTGTGGATATTCGGGCTTCGAGCCTAGCAGGCCTTGTGCCGGTGAAATGTATCGGGCTTTAAGCCTAGCAGGCCTAGTGTCAGTGATTTATTTCAGGCTTTAAGCCTAGCAGGCCTTGTGCCGGTGTTACTTATCGGGCTTTAACGCCTAGTAGGCTTGATGCCGGTGATGTGTTTTACAAAGGAGAAACCGAATTTTGTTCAAAGCAAACCATAGCTAATGTATCTAGTTAACGGCTCAGGTAAGCATGTAAGATATGTTATGTTTAATGTTACTTGAGTCGAGTTAATACTATGAGAACAGTGTTATGTACATTTGAGGTTAAGATTGATGTGCATGAGTATTATATGAATGAATTTGAGCTTGAATGTATTATTATGGAGATTCGGTTTTCAAATAGAAATGCTAAGAGTTAAATAAATTTGGCACGATAATATGGTTGATATGAATGCTGTACTTATACGATTTGGAGCATGTGATTCTTGTAATATACTTATTTGTGCTTCGAAGAGATACAGGTTTATGGAAATGAAGTTCAAATACTTAGGTTAATGAACTATTAGTATTCGGCCTTGTATAAATCAATATACTTAAATGTTTATGTGCAATGTCATAAGTTGAATGATTTAAATGTTTAATTGTTTAAATGTTATATTATCATGAGCTTAGGACTTACTAAGCTAGTAAGCTTATTTGTGTGAAATGTTCTCCTCTGTTTTATAGATTAGGTTCTGGCTACAAGCTCATCGGGATCGTCAAGAAAGTCGTCTACACTATCAATCTAATTTGGTACTCTTTCATTTTGGTTTTCGGATAGAGGCATGTATAGGAAAGACTTTGACTTTGTTTAGATGAAAACTTTTTGTTCATGTATATATAATAGCCATGCAAATATGGCTAAATTTTCGGTTAAGTATGTTTTTCATGCTTTTGATATAATTGTTGGTTTATATCGTATATGCTTGTGCAAATTCAATCAAGGTTAAATCGAATATGGTAAGGAAATATATGTTTGTGAAATGAATATTTGAGTTGGGTAATGTGGTATGAATAATCATTTGTATACTCGATTATATTGAACCATAGTTGTGTCTTGTTCATAGGTTAGTGATGTTAGAATTTAATGTGAGTGTTAGAAGTATAAGTTAACTATATATAAATTATTATAAAGCATGGATATTATGAAGTGTATGTGGGTATATTCAGTTATAATCTAGGTACATATCGTATACATATTTATGGATAGATATATATATATAGGTTAGTCATATATATAAGCATGATGTGTTTAGTTGTGTGATATCAATTATTAAATATACATGTTTTGCTTAAATGTGAATTGAAGTTATAAATCTCATAAGTTATGTATTGGGCAACACATGGTATTAAATAGAAAGTATACTTGGTTTTGGATTTCATTTGTACATGGCTAATAAACATCATATGCTTAGTTCAAATACGTTATTATAATGTTAAACTTATGATTTATGTATGTATTTTTTTAAGGCAAATTGTGTGACTTTAAGACATGTATATCGACTTGATAAAATGATTTATAATTGAAATGAATTCGATTGAACTGTGAGACATGATTTGCATATCAAGTGTGAATAATCATTTAAGACTAATATTAAATTAGTAAAATCTTATATATATATATATGCATTTTGGGGATAAGCTCTATGTAATTATGTGAATGTATGAAAACTGTATTTTCTTTGTAAATGCCTCAGTAACCTAATTCGGCGACGAATATGGGTTAGGGTGTTACATTTATTAGTATCGAGCTTACGGTTTAGTCGATTCTAGGACTACCGTAGCGCGTGTGAGTCTAACTATACATGCCTTTATCATATATTGATAGTGTGGTGACTTGACGACATTACGAAGCGTGTTTTATATAGTAAATGGACACCGATCCTGAAAGAGCCGTAGCGGATGATGTAGAGAGTGTAACGCCCGACCGCACACGGATCGGTCTTGTAGACTCGACCAGTTTCAGGTAGCCACGAGGGGAGGCTAAACAAGCCTTCTATCGGATGATGAACGAGTGGTTTACCCAGTTTATTCGGACTAACCCGCTGTACACCAACCTCCACCCCGAATAATCCAACTCCGATACCTTCAAGACTTCGATGATAGATCCGATGAGATCTAGTAGGCCTCAGATTGATAAAATCAAGAAATTTGGGGCCGAAGAATTGAGGCCAACGATGATGATGACGTGAGCGGTGAAATGTGGCTTGATAACACTATTCGTGTACTTGATGAGCTATCTTGTACTCCGGATGAATGCGAAGTGTGCTATATCTTTACTTCGGGACCTTTGCATATCACGGTGGAATACACTAGTATCGTAGTTCGAAAGAAAAAGTGACGTGGGATTTCTTTCAGCATGAATTTCGCAAGAAATATATCAGTCAAAGATTCGTTGATCAAAAACGAAAAGAATTTCTTGAACTAAAACAGGGGCAAATGACTGTGACTGAATATGAGCGAAAATTTGTCGATTGAGCCGATATGCTCGGGAATGTGTATCAACCAAGCCATTATGTGCAAAAGGTTCGAAGACGGTTTGAATGAAGATTTAAAGTTGCTTGTTGGCATTCTTGAAATCAAAGATTTTGTGACACTAGTCGAGCGAGCTTGCAAAGTTGAAGAGCTCGGGAAGGAGAAAAGAAAGGCTGAGACAGAAGCTAGAGACACTCGTAAGAGATCGTCGGGTAAGAATTTCCTTTCCACATCTAAGAAGTTCAGAGATGACTTCAGCCGACATAAAGCTACTTCAGATTTACCTAGACGTGATCGACCTCCAGTGGGCTCCCGAGCTACCTCGATGGCCAGTGTTGGTAACGTTCCACAGAATCGAGTTGAATGCAAGCACTGTGGGAAATGGCATTCCGGGAGTTGTAGATTCCATGATCGGTCTTGCTTTAAATGCGGATCGTCAGATCATTTTATTAGAGAATGTCCGATGTTAGTTGAGCGAAATCTGATTCAAAACATTAAGTCGAGCAACACATCGGTGCAGGCGAGCCACCCGCACATTCAAGCAATGTAGGTGGTAGTCGAGAGGAACGAAGAACAACGTAGTTCGATCTCGAGGCTAGAGCTCCAGCTAGAGCTTATGCCACACAGAGCGAGAGAGGATGCTTCCTCCCCGATGTCATTACGGTACTTTCACCCTTTATGATAGTCTTCGTGATTGCATTGATTGATCCTGGTTCGACTCATTCATATGTGTGTGAAACTCTAGTATTCGGTAAGACTCGCGCGATTGAGTCTCACGAGTTTGTGATTCGTGTGTCCAACCCTTTGGGTAGATGTGTGCTTGTTAATAAAGTGTGTAAAGGTTGCCCGTTGATGATTCGGGATTCTTGCTTTCCAGCCGATTTAATGTTGTTGCCCTTCGATGAGTTCGATATAATTTTGGGAATAGACTGGTTAACTTCACATGATGCAGTGGTGAATTGCAAAAGAAAGCTAATTGATTTGAGATGTCAGAACGGGGAGATCATCAGAATTGAATCCAGTGATTTAAGTGGGTTTCCTATAGTAATATCTTCGATGTTAGCTCGGAAATATGTGAGAAAAGGGTGTGAAGCTTATTTGGCGTATGTACGGGATAATAAAGTGTCTGAAAAGCATATTGAATTTGTACCGGTTGTGTGTGAATACCTAGATGTGTTTCCTGAAGAACTACTGGGCTTACCACCAGTACGAGAGATTGAGTTCGGCATTGAATTAGTACCGGGAACGACTCCGATTTCGATAGCTCCGTATCAGATGGCACCTACGGAGTTAAAAGAGTTGAAAGCGCAGTTGCAAGAATTGACAGATAAGGGCTTTGCACGACCGACCTTCTCTCCTTGGGGTGCACCGGTTTTATTTGTGAAAAAGAAAGATGGGACCGTGCGAATGTGTATCGACTATCGGCAACTAAATAAGGTAACTATAAAGAATAAATACCCGTTACCTCGGATTGGTGACTTGTTTGATCAGCTAAAAGGGGCTTAAGTATTTTCGAAGATAGATTTGAGATCAGGCTATTATTAGTTGCGAGTCAAAGATACTGATGTACCAAAGACTGCATTCCAAACGAGGTACGGACATTTTGAGTTTCTGGTTATGCCTTTTGGACTCACTAATGTACCTGCTGTTTTTATGGATCTAATGAATCGAGTTTTCAGACAGTTTTTGGATCGGTTTGTAGTAGTGTTTATTGATGATATACTGATCTATTCTAAAAATGAAACCGAGCATACCGAGCATTTGAGATTAGTGCTACAAACTTTGAGAGATCAACAGTTGTATGCGAAGTTTAGTAAGTGTGAGTTCTGGATGAAAGAGGTCAGCTTTTTGGGACATGTTGTTTCAGCATCAGGTATTCGAGTCGATCCGAACAAAATTTTGGCTATACTTGATTGGAAGCCACCGAAGAATGTTTTTGAGATTCGAAGTTTTCTGGGACTTGCGGGCTACTACAGACGGTTTGTGAAAGGTTTTTCTGTGATAGCTACACCTTTGACAAAGCTACTACAGAAAGATGTAAAGTTCAAGTGGTCGGAAAATTGTCAGAAGAGTTTCGATCAGTTGAAAGCCCTTTTGACGGAAGCTCCAGTGTTAGCTCAGCCTGAGTCGGGTAAGGAATTTGTTGTGTATTCTGATGCTTCCTTAAATGGTTTGGGCTGCGTATTGATGCGGAAGAAGGCGAGTAGTAGCCTACGCATCAAGACAATTGAAGCCGCATGAAAGAAATTACCCGACGCATGATTTGGAGCTTACAGCCATTGTGTTCGCACTGAAGATTTGGCGTCATTACTTATTCGGCGAGAAATGCCATGTTTACTCGGATCATAAAAGTCTGAAGTATTTGATGACTCAAAAAGACCTGAATTTAAGACAACGCAGGTGGTTGGAATTGTTGAAAGAATATGAATTGGTGATTGACTACCATCCGGGAAAAGCTAACGTTGTTGCAGATGCGTTAAGTCGAAAATCATTGTTTGCTCTTCGTGTAATGAATGCAGCGCAGATAGCTATATGCCGTGATGGTTCGATCATAGCCGAGTTACAAGCAAGACCGATGTTTATTCAGCAAATTTGTGATGCACAGAAAGTTGACAAAGATTTGATTACTAGTCGAATTCAGTGTGAAAAAGGTGCAGAATCAGATTTTCAGATTGATGCAAATGACTGTTTGAATTTTAAAAGCCGAATGTGTGTTTCGAAGAACTCAGATTTGATACAGATGATTCTGAGTGAGGCCCATAGTGGTCGACTATCGATACATCCGGGTAGCACAAAAATGTATAACGATTTGAAACAATTCTATTGGTGGCCTGGCATGAAACGGGATATATCTGAATTTGTTTCGAAATGCTTAGTTTGTCAGCAAGTAAAAGCTGAGCATCAAGTGCCATCCGGACTACTTCAGCCAATCATGATACCTGAATGGAAATGGGATAGAATTACAATGGATTTTGTATCCGGTCTCCCTATGACACCGAGTAAGAAAGATGTCGTTTGGGTTATAGTTGATAGACTGACCAAATAAGCTCATTTTGTACCGGTTAAATGACGGACTATTCACTCGATAAACTTGCCGAATTGTATGTATCGCAGTTGTGAGATTGCATGGTGTACCGAGTTCCATGTTTTTGACAGAGACCCGAGATTCACATCGCGGTTTTGGAAGAAGTTGCAAGATGCTTTAGGCACTAAACTTCATTTTAGTACTGACCTTTCATCCGCAGACAGACGGTCAGTCGATCGAGCGAACTATTCAGATACTTGAGGACATGTTGAGATGTTGCGTTCTCGAGTTTGAAGGTACGTGGGAATGATACATACCTTTGATTGAATTTGCTTACAATAATAGCTTTCAATCTAGTATCAAAATGGCACCTTATGAAGCCTTATGCAGGCGAAAATGTCGAACACCATTATCTTGGATGAGCTCACGAGAATAAGATACGGGGTTGATTTGATTAAAGAACCGAACAAAAGTGGTTGTGATCGAAATACTTTGAAAAATTTGCCTCGGACCGACAAAAGTCTTATCTTGACTTAAAGCGTAAAGATATTGAATTTCAAATCGGAGATCGAGTATTCTTGAAAGTTTCTCCGTGGAAAAAGGTATTCCGATTTGGTCGAAAAGGAAAACTTAGTCCGAGATTCATCGGACCTTATGAAATCACTGAACGTATTGGGCTGTTGCTTATAGGTTGAAGTTGCCCTCGAGTTAGAAAAGATACATGACGTATTTCATGTTTCGATGCTTAAATAAGTCAGATCAGATCCATCTCATGTGATCACACCGAAGAGATTGAAATCCAATCGATTTGACATATGATGAAGAACCGATCCGTATCTTAGCTCGGGAAATAAAAGAGCTGAGAAATAAAAGAATTCCATTAGTGAAGGTACAATGGAATCGTCACAGAGTTGAAGAGGCTACGTGGGAGCCTGAGGATTCAATGAGGCAACAATATCCGACCTTGTTTAACGGTAAGATTTTCGGGGACGAAAATCCTAAAGGGGAGAGTTGTAACAGCATCGAATTTGACCCTAATCGAACGGTGGTTTCGGGACCACGAATCTGAGTCCAGAAATATTTTAATATTTTAATTCGAGTCTATAATATGTAAATTAATGTGTGTGAAAGTTTCGTATGAAAATTTTATCGTTTAAGTGTTTAATTTGATAAAAAGGACTTAATCGCGTAAAGCGTAAAAGTAGCATACTAAAGTGAAAGGTGTTAATTTGAGCATGGCTTTTAATATGAGGTATGAAAAGGGTAAATAGTCCATTTTTAAAGTTAGTGGGTGGCTAAAGTCACAATTGCCCTTATTAAATATAATAGTTTTATTTTTTATTTAAAGGTTATAATAGTAAACTAATTAAATGTTATATTATATGTTAAATAAAACATGAGAAAAGCCATTAGCATTTTATTTCTTTTCATGGCCGAATGTGTTAATGGAAAGGGAGAAAACCTTGTTTAAATTTCGGCAACTTCAAGCTTTGATTTAAGGTTAGTTTTTAATCGGTTTTTGATAAATTTTACGTTTTTGAGATTGTTGCTTTGTATAGTACCCGACCCATGTTAGAATTTTTGAAAATGAGCATGTATGAGGTTCGGCCATTGCTATATTCTTGTAATTTTTGGTGTTCTATAATTTTATATAAATGATATGGTAAAGATTAGTATAATTTGCATTGGAAATTTTGGTAAATTTGAGTATTTTGGGCTAATTTGTAATAATAAAATTTTAGAGGGGCTTATTTGCAAAATAAATGAAATGTGAAGGCTTGTAAAGTCCCTAGAAATATTCGGCCCTTGTATAGTTTAGCTAATTTGGTGTATTTTGTGTGTTATGCAAATAGGACTAAATTGCAGAAGTAGTGAAATATTAGGGGTAATATGGTAATTTGTCCATTTATGTGATTTGGGACAAAATTGAATTGAAATGTACTTGAATGAGATGATTTTAATGTGTTTTAGTTCAAGAGCAAAAAAAAACGGAATTAGATCGGGGAAAGACGAAGGTTCTCGAATAGCGGATTAAATGCGGACTATCGACAACCGAGGTAAATCCCTAAGCGTTCTAATGTCAATGAAATTATTTATGAACTTAGTGAATGATGAATTTTAGAAATTAAAGCATAAATACATGATATAGCCGAATATGAGTGTATAGTATTGAAGTGAAACTATTTTGTTTAATGCAATGTGAATAGATAAGTTCGGTTCGATAAGTGAAAGTAGTATAAAGAATATGAGATGTTGGGATTTCATTATTGAGCATTGTGTATTGAATTGTTAAATGTGTGGATATTCGGGCTTCGAGCCTAGCAGGCCTTGTGCCGGTGAAATGTATCGGGCTTTAGGCCTAGCAGGCCTAGTGCCGGTTATTTATTTCAGGCTTTAAGCCTAGCAGGTCTTGTGCCGGTGTTACTTATCGGGCTTTACCGCCTAGCGGGCTTGATGCCGGTGATGTGTTTTACAAAGGAGAAACCGAATTTTGTTCAAAGCAAACCATAGCTAATGTATCTAGTTAACGGCTCAGGTAAGCATGTAAGATATGTTATGTTTAATGTTACTTGAGTCGAGTTAATACTATGAGAACAGTGTTATGTACATTTGAGGTTAAGATTGATGTGCATGAGTATTATATGAATGAATTTGAGCTTGAATGTATTATTATGGAGATTCGGTTTTCAAATAGAAATGCTAAGAGTTAAATAAATTTGGCACGATAATATGGTTGATATGAATCTTTGTACTTATACGATTTGGAGCATGTGATTCTTGTAATATACTTATTTGTGCTTGAAGAGATCTGAGGTTTATGGAAATGAAGTTCAAATACTTAGGTTAATGAACTATTAGTATTCGGCCTTGTATAAATCAATATACTTAAATGTTTATGTGCAATGTCATAAGTTGAATGATTTAAATGTTTAATTGTTTAAATGTTATATTATCATGAGCTTAGGACTTACTAAGCTAGTAAGCTTATTTGTGTGAAATGTTCTCCTCTGTTTTATAGATTAGGTTCTGGCTACAAGCTCATCGGGATCGTCAAGAAAGTCGTCTACACTATCAATCTAATTTGGTACTCTTTCATTTTGGTTTTCGGATAGAGGCATGTATAGGAAAGACTTTGACTTTGTTTAGATGAAAACTTTTTGTTCATGTATATATAATAGCCATGCGAATATGGCTAAATTTTCGGTTAAGTATGTTTTTCATGCTTTTGATATAATTGTTGGTTTATATCGTATATGCTTGTGCAAATTCAATCAAGGTTAAATCGAATATGGTAAGGAAATAAATGTTTGTGAAATGAATATTTGAGTTGGGTAATGTGGTATGAATAATCATTTGTATACTCGATTATATTGAACCATAGTTGTGTTTTGTTCATAGGTTAGTGATGTTAGAATTTAATATGAGTGTTAGAAGTATAAGTTAACTATATATAAATTATTATAAAGCATGGATATTATGAAGTGTATGTGGGTATATTCGGTTATAATCTAGGTACATATCGTATACATATTTATGGATAGATATATATATATAGGTTAGTCATATATATAAGCATGATATGTTTAGTTGTGTGATATCAATTATTAAATATACATGTTTTGCTTAAATGTGAATTGAAGTTATAAATCTCATAAGTTATGTATTCGGCAACACATGGTATTAAATAGAAAGTATACTTGGTTTTGGATTTCATTTGTACATGGCTAATAAACATCATATGCTTAGTTCAAATACGTTATTATAATTTTAAACTTATGATTTATGTATGTTTTTTTTTAGGGCAAATTGTGTGACTTTAAGACATGTATATCGACTTGATAAAATGATTTATAATTGAAATGAATTCGATTGAACTGTGAGACATGATTTACATATCAAGTGTGAATAATCATTTAAGACTAATATTAAATTAGTAAAATCTTATATATATATATATATATGCATTTTGGGGATAAGCTCTATGTAATTATGTGAATGTATGAAAACTGTATTTTCTTTGTAAATGCCTCGTAACCCTAATTCGGCGACGAATATGGGTTAGGGGTGTTACATATATAGCCAAATTCTTGTGATTAGGTGACGTTTGAAAACTCTGTTACATTAAAGAAATCACGAGGTTTGCTATTTCATGTGGTTTGTAAAATCGTTGGTTATGTTTTTTTTTTAGAAAAACCCCTTTTTATTTCATTCGATTCAGAAAATGTTTGATCGATCAAGTTTGTGATATTAACGTCTTAATAATTAAACCATAATTAAAAACCAAAATAAAAGTGGCCTTATTACAAATCAAAAACCTCCAAAGGTAGCAAACGATAAATAAAATAAAGTTTTAATTGAATACCCTACGCATGGCCACCTCGAGTCCAATCCAGCCCATTCCACCGAACTAAGAGTCACCTGCAATTTGTTTAAGCAAATAAAGTGAGTCACAAGACTCAGTGTGCAATTAGTCCATATAATCCACAAGTGGGCCTAAGCCCCCATATCACATTCGGCCAAAGCCCAATCAATATAGCATATCAGAATAATCAGAATGATGACCCAACCCAGCCTAATATTCCATCCTCTACACACCGCTCCATATGTCCATCCTCAACACACCTGTGGGGATTTCTACAATCAACCCTCCATCCTCTACACACCTCTTTGGCAGTCATGCTGATAGTCACGCTGCTCAAAGTCAATATAATGTGGTCTAGCCACCGATAAATGTGTGACCAAGTCACCGATATACAATAAGGCATCGAGCCATCGAAATAGTGTGACAGAGTCACCGATATACACTTACCTTCATAATCATTATCAATTCCCAAAATCCCATGCACATGCAAACATAGTATAATGAACATATAATATAATATCATACAATTACTATTTAGAATACATGCATAACCATGCTAACGACAATGTTTATAAGACTTAATCGAAGAACAACTAACCTGGTGTTACGATTTTACCCTTCACGGGTAACTCAATAGCCCTTACCAAACTTTCGGCTTTCACACAGTTCACATAAACAATTTATACAACAGAGATAGTGTGGTAATTACACACCTGTAAACACGAAGAACTATGCTATCAATTTCGCTAACACCCTCACTTGCGGGAATTAGCGCGATCTGCCTATCCCTCTCCGAAGCCGGCCCACAACCCAGTGGAAAGTCTAGAACGGTAGACACCGCACATTTCTTAAACTTAGGGGTAGGGACTACGGGTCCAGCCCCTTTCTTCCCTTGACTGGCATTCGAATCCATGATAGATCTTGACCAGAGAACCAGGTTAAAGCAACGAAAAGAACGAAAGAATAGATACTCATAACGAAGAAGTTTATTACCTAAATCGACAGATTCTGAAAGCTAACGAACTGGTGTTGAGAAATCGGTTGAGTCCCTACACACTCCCCACATTAGAATTGATTCTCCAAGATAGATTAGAAGAAATGGCATTTCGGCCAAACGAGTTTGTAAGAACCTCCTTACCTAGATCGACCTCCAAACACTAGCCAGATATAGAAAAAAATGCGAAGATGAGACCCCCTCCTATATTCGACCAATGCATCAAAGTACAAGTTAACTCCTTCGGTTTTACCACCAGCAAGAGAAGGGAAAAGAACCGAAAATGAAGAAGAAGAATACTTACCACTAAACAGGAAGAAGCCGATTTGAGAAAACTAGAAAAATAAGTGACGGCAATCCACTGAAATAAGAACGAATGAAGAGAAATGAACACACAAAGGAGATTCGGCTATAATGAAAAATAACACAACCCAAAGAGAAAGAATAAGGTTTCGACTTTGAAGAAACAAATGGAAGATAAAAGGAACAAGAAGGTGTTTCGGCTTTGAAGAAGAACTCGTGACAAATGGTGAAAAGAAGATGGGGCACTAGGTTCGGTTGAAGAGAAAGAAAGATGAGAAGAGGAAGAAAACAAGAAGAGAAAACCCCTTGAGAGAGAGTTGAAGTTTCGGTTTTGAAAAGATGAGAAAAGAAGCAAAAATGTTCACCAAAGCAAGAGAGAAAAGAAGGAGCTCCTAAGGTTGATTCGGCTAACTAAATTCTCCAAAATGAACACTTAAGGGATGGCACACCCTTATGACCAATAATGCTCAAAAGAAAAGAAAGAGAAGTCTAAGTCCCAAAGAACTTTCGGCACACTCACCTCACCTAGCCCCAAACCGAAACTCCCTCAACATCCCTACCACAATCGGTCAACAACCTCCAACAAGCCACCAACCCCTTGAACATCTCCTACTTTCACTCTCATCCCACCATTTGAATCGATTCGAAAGATTCAAATTCCACCTTTCTCTTATGGCCACCCATTCAAATATATTTGACTCATTCAACTCCCACTCTTCAAAGTCCAAGCCGAAACCACCACCTCTCCATCCTAACGCCCAAAAATAAACTCCAAAAAGCCAACTATGTGACTCGAACCTACTCCCACCTCCTCCAAGCTCCTCTTGAGGCGTCATCCCCCCTTGCTTCCTAGGCGTCCCCTTGCCATTTTACCACTCCTTCTCTTGTGTCAACCGACACAAGCATTAATCCTTAAGGCCTATCCCAGCTAGCTCTCTCCCCTAAAGTTCCCAAAATGAATTTTTTTCCAAAGCTTCAGCTTAATCCCGAGCCTTCTCGGGGCCCCCAAACACACCCAAACAACAAGCAAAACGTACCAAACACACAGAAACAAATAACGCAAAGCCCCTAATTCCCGGATGTTACAGTTCCACCCCACTTAAAGAAATTTCGGCCTTGAAATTTACCTGATCAAAATAGATTGGGGTATTGCTGTCGCACTGCATCCTCAGGTTCCCACGTAGCTTCTTCTGTACCATGATTTCGCCACAAGACTTTGACCAAAGGAACTGATTTCCTTCTCAGCACTTTAACGTCTCGATCTAAGATTTGCACAGGTTCCTCCTCAAAGGATAGGTCTGGTCTTATCTCAATCTCCTCCACTGGCACAATGGGAGACGGATCCGAACGATAGCGCCTCAACATCGAGACATGGAACACATCATGTATCTGTTTCAATTCCGAAGGCAACTCAAGCTGGTACGCCACTGGTCCCACACGTTTCAATACCCGATAAGGCTCGATAAACCTAGGACTTAGCTTGCCCTTCCGTCCAAACCTCAAAACTTTCTTCCAAGATGAAACTTTCAGGAAGACTTGATCACCCACTGCAAATTCTATATCCTTACGCTTCAGATCAGCATAGGATTTCTGTCTGTTGGAAGCCTCCTTCAACCGAGTTCGAATCAACTTAACTTTTTCCTCTGTCTCTAAAACCAAATCCGGACCCATGATCCGACGCTCACCCAACTCTGTCCAGCAAGTAGGTGTATGACACCTCTGTCTGTACAACGTTTCATAGGGCGCCATCTGAATACTAGCACAGTATTTGTTGTTGTAAGTGAGTGCACTTAACGGTAGAAACTCTTCCCAACTACCCACAAGTCTATGACACAACCTCTCAACATATCTTCCAAGATCTGAATTACCCTCTCAGACTGACCATCAGTCTATGGATGAAAAGCTGTGCTGAAGTCTAGTCTCGTACCCAATGCCTAATGCAGTGCCTTCCAAAACCGCGAAGTAAACCTAGGATCTCTATCCGATATGATCGACACTGGTACCCCATGCAACCTCACAATCTCTGCCACATACAGCTTAGCTAACTTCTGCAATGGATAGTCAACACGAACAGGTATGAAATGAGTGGACTTCGTCAATCGATCTACAATCACCCATACCGAATCCTTCTTAGTAGGCGTGAAAGGTAGCCCACTAACAAAGTCCATCGTTATCCTCTCCCACTTCCACTACGGAATCTTCACCGGCTGCAACAACCCCGAAGGTAGCTGGTGCTCTGCTTTCACCTGCTGGCACGTTAAACACTTTCCCACAAACTCGGTAATTTTTTGCTTCAATCCAGGCCACCAAAACTATTCACACAGATCCCGATACATCTTATTCCCTCCAGGATGCATCGCATACGGGCTACTATGCGCCTCTTGAAGAATCATCCACCTCAACTCAACATCCTTAGGCATTCAAACCCTCTCACGGAAACATAGAACCCCATCACTGTTCAAGTCAAAATCCTCTACCCCACCATTCTGTACCTGTAGAAGTCGAGCACTCAAGACATCATCCAATAACTACTTCTCTTTAATCTGACTAACCCACGTCGGCTTTACTTGAAGTTCAGCTAGCACACTCCCATCATCATACAAGCTGAGATGGGCAAACATCGCTCTCAAATCCGATATCACTTTCTGACTTAACGCATCCGCCACCACGTTAGCTTTTCTCAGATGATACTCGATCGAGCAGTCGTAATCCTTTAATAGTTCAATCCACCTCCACTGCCTCAAATTTAACTCATTCTGAGTAAGAAGATACTTTAAACTCTTGTGGTCGGTGTAGATAATGGACTTCTTCCCATACAGATAGTGTCTCCAGATCTTCAGAGCGAACACTACCGCAGCCAACTCCAGATCATGCGTGGGATAGTTTATCTCGTGCGGTCTTAACTGCCGAGATGTATACGCCACTACCTTCCCATCCTGTATTAACACGCACCCTAACCCCGTGTGTGAAGCATCACAGTAGACAGTGAACTCTTTCCCCGCTTCAGGCTGAATCAAGACCGGAGCCTCCGTTAAGATCTTTTTCAGCTTCTCAAAACTTTCCTGCTGCTTGCCAGTCCAAACAAATGGTGTTCCTTTAGTAATAACTTCGTTAAGGGTGCCGTAATTAAGGAGAAACCCTCAACAAACCTTCTGTAGTATCCAGCTAACCCCAGGAAACTTCGAATTTTCGCCACAGACGTAGGCGGTTCCCATTCCAACACAGCCTCGATCTTCCGAGGATCAACCCTAATCCCCTCAGCTGATACAACATGACCCAAAAAGGTAACTTCTTTCAACCAAAATTCACACTTACTAAATTTGACGTATAACTGCTTCTCCCTCAAAATCTGTAGAACCACCCGAAGATGTGAATCGTGCTCTTCTTCCGTCTTGGAATATACCAGGATGTCGTCTATGAACACCACGACAAACTGGTCCAGAAAAGGTTGAAATACCCGATTCATCATATCCATAAACGCAGCTGGCGCATTCGTTAACCCAAACGGCATTACTAAAAACTCATAGTGACCATAGCGAGTTCGAAACACCGTCTTCTGAATATCCGCTTCCTTGACCTTGAGCTGATGATATCCTAACCTCAAATCTATCTTCGAAAAGACCGAAGCCCCTTTAAGCTGATCAAACAGGTCGTCAATCCTCGGCAACGGGTACTTGTTCTTAATCGTCAACTTATTCAACTGACGGTAGTCAATGCACATGCGCATTGACCCATCCTTCTTCACAAACAGCACCGACGCTGCCCACGGAAACACACTCGGTCAAATAAAACCACGATCTAACAGCTCTTGGATCTGGGCCTTAAGTTCTGCCAGCTCCTTCAGTGCCATCCTGTAAGGGGTGATGGATACTGGAGCCATTCCTGGAAGTAGCTCAATTCCAAACTCCACCTCGCGATCCGGAGGCAACCCTGGAAGTTCTTCGAGAAAAACATCCACAAACTCCTTCACTGTTCTTACCTTATAAACAACCACTTCCTTTGAATCCAATGCACTGATAAAAGCTAGGAATGCCTTGCACCCTTTTCGAACCATCTTAACAGCTCTTAACGCAGAAACCACATTGGACAAATAATTCCTCCTTTCCCCTATCACAATTACCTCAACACCCTCTGGGGTACTCAACACCATTCGCTTAGTCGCACAATCCAATTTAGCATGATGTTTAACCAACCAATCCATGCCTAAGATAAGGTCAAATTCACCGAATGGTAATTCCATCAAGTCTGCCGAGAATACTATTCCTTGAATTTCTAAAGGCACCTCCCTAAACATCTTGTTCACTACTATAGATTGTCCTAAAGGGCTAACCACAGTCATCTCTCTAGTAACAATCTCAGATTCTATACTTAAAGTCTCAGATACAGTGCTAGCAACATAAGAATGGGTCTATCCAATATCAATCAAAGCAAGAAATGGCTTATCAGCTATAAGAAACGTACCGGTTATGACGTCCAGTGCGTCGCCATCCTCTCACCGCCGTGCTGCATAGACTAAACCCAGCTGTCTTGCATCTGTACCACTGACACCCCTGCCTGGTGCTCCACGATCCCGATCGGACCACGACTCTCGGCATCTACTGTCTACCCCTTTCTGGCTGCACATACCCCTGACCTACCATCCGCGCCCTGGTCATTTCTTGCGAACAGTCCCTTATTAAATGATCTTTTTGACCCACACTTGAAGCATACCCTATCTCTTCTCCAGCACTCTCCTACATGTGACCTCCCACACTGAGCACACTGTCGAAATTGCCCAACAGCAACTAGCATTGCAACACGAACCGGCCCATCAACCCTAGGCCTCTTCTGGAAACCCCAGATGACCCCGACGATCCATAACTCCTCTTATTTCTACCTTTATCCTTGTCCCTATTTTGCCTATCAGTCCATTTTACCTCATCGGCTATTTTAGCCTTTTCCACCAGAATAGCAAAATCCGTCTCCCGCTGCGGAGCTATTGACACTCGCAACTCATCTCGCAGCCCATCTTCGAACCGCACGCAACGCTCATAATCTGTCGCAACTATCCCTCGGGCGTAACGACTCAATCGTAGAAATTCTGCCTCGTACTCAGCCACCGATTTACTCCCTTGTACCATATTCAGAAATGCTTTCCTCTAAGCATCCACATAACTTGCCCCAATGTATTTCTTTTGAAATGCAGTTTTGAAGAAATCACAGTAGATGCGATCCGCCGAAGTACCCTCTCTTACTGTGAGCCACCACTGATATGCCTCGTCCCGAAGAAGAGACACCACCCCTTTCAATTTTTCCTCTATCGTGCAGTCTAAGTCATCCATAATTCGCTCAACTGCCTCTAGCCAGTATTCAGCCACATTTGGAGCCACACCGGATATACCCCTAAATGTTTCAGCCCCGTTTGCTCGAAGTTGCTCAGGAATGGACTTCTGAGATACTGTCTCAGTGCTTGCCCCAGTAACCCGCTCCAACACACGCAACATTACTTGAGAAAGAGCATCATCCCTACCAGTTCTATATTGCGATCCCGCTTCTGCCACCGGTGACGCTGGCGCCTCACCTTCAGGCTCATGCCTTGTCTCCGAGAACTCAGCCTCAATACGATGACCTCTACCACGGTCGCGTGCAACACGTCCACGCCCTCTAGCACTCATGTCTACCATTTTTTCTTAATCTATTTTACCAATATTATGCATTAGCTTTTCTTTTCACTGATTATTAACGAGTAGTTTTATGAGAATAGGGTTATAAGTAGTTTTCCGCAAGAACACATGCATACCTAAAGGTTCCCATTTCTAAAGTAGAGTTGCTAAATTCTAAGTTTCATAGCACGTTATACCTACTTCATGCAATTCACCCAATTCAGTCAGAAAACTTACCATGTGGACTTGGTGCCGGAGACTCGGGTGCCATACTTTCAGAGAACTTGTACCTATATATATTTTCTTTTTAAACCATCTTTAAACCTAATTTGGAAAATGTTTTGGACCCAAAAACCCTTAGCCGACTTTTGAAAACCTGCTTTGATACCAAATTGTAACATCCCAAACCCGGCCCAAACGCCGTGACCGAATCTGGTATGTCACATGGGAAAAATAATTTGTATGTAATTTCGTGTATAGCAGAATGTTAGAAAGTTCCTTTTTAAAATCATCAAGTTTAACAGTCCATTTGAAAACTTAGTAATTATTTAGTGAAAATTCTTATATATCCAAATTCTTGTGATTAGGTGACGTTTGAAAACTCTGTTACATTAAAGAAATCACAAGGTTTGCTATTGCATGTGGTTTGTAAAATCGTTGGTTAGGTTTTTTTTTTTTAGAAAAACCCCTTTTTATTTCATTCTATTCAGAAAATGTTTGATCGATCAAGTTTGTGATATTAACGTCTTAATAATTAAACCATAATTAAAAACCAAAATAAAAGTGGCCTTATTACAAATCAAAAACCTCCAAAGGTAGCAAACGATAAATAAAATAAAGTTTTAATTGAATACCCTACGCATGGCCACCTCGAGTCCAATCCGACCCATTCCCTTTGAACTAAGAGTCACCGCAATTTGTTTAAGCAAATAAAGTGAGTCACAAGACTCGATGTGCAATTAGTCCACATAATCCACAAGTGGGCCTAAGCCCCCATATCACAATCGGCCAAAGCCCAATCAATATAGCATATCAGAATAATCAGAATGATGACCCAACCCAGCCTAATATTCCATCCTCTACACACCGCTCCATATGTCCATCCTCAACACACCTGTTGGGATTTCTATAATCAACCCTCCATCCTCTACACACCTCTTTGGCAGTCATACTTATAGTCACGCTGCTCAAAGTCGATATAATGTGGTCTAGCCACCGATAAATGTGTGACCAAGTCACCGATATATAATAAGGCACTGAGCCATCGAAATAATGTGACAGAGTCACTGATATACACTTCCCTTCATAATCAGTATCAATTCCCAAAATCCCAAGCACATGCAAACATAGTATAATGAACATATAATATAATATCATACAATTACTATTTAGAATACATGCATAACCATGCTAACGACAATGTTTATAAGACTTAATTGAAGAACAACTAACCTGGTGTTACGATTTTACCCTTCATGGGTAACTCAATAGCCCTTACCAAACTTTCGGCTTTCACATAGTTCACATAAACAATTTATACAACAGAGATAGTGTGGTAATTACACACCTGTAAACACGAAGAACTATGCTATCAATTTCGCTAACACCCTCACTTGCGGGAATCACCGCGATCTGCCTATCCCTCTCCGAAGTCAGCCCACAACCCGGTGGAAAGTCTCCAACGGCAGACACCGCACGTTTCTTAAACTTAGGGGTAGGGACTACGGGTCCAACCCCTTTCTTCCCTTGACTGGCATTCGAATCCATGACAGATTTTGATCAGAGAACCAGGTTAAAGCAACAAAAAGAACGAAAGAATAGATACTCATAACGAAGAAGTTTCTTACCTATATCGATAGATTCTGAAAGCTAACGAACTGGTGTTGACAAATCAGTTGAGTCCCTACACACTCCCCACATTAGAATCGATTCTCCAAGATAGATTAGAAGAAATGGCCTTTCGGCCAAACGAGTTCGTAAGAACCACCTTACCTAGATCGACCTCCAAACACTAGCCAGATGCAGAAAAGAATGCGAAGATGAGACCCCCTCATATATTCGACCAATGCATCAAAGTACAAGTTAACTCCTTCGGTTTTACCACCAGCAAGAGAAGGGAAAAGAATCCAAAATGAAGAAGAAGAATACTTACCACTAAACAGGAAGAAGTCAATTTGAAAAAACTAGAAAAATAAGTGACGGCAATCCACTAAAATAAGAACGAACGAAGAGAAATAAACACACAAAGGAGATTCGGCTATAATGAAAAATAACAAAACCCAAAGAGAAAGAATAAGGTTTCGGCTTTGAAGAAACAAATGGAAGATAAAAGGAACAAGAAGGTGTTTCGGCTTTGAAGAAGAACTCGTGACAAATGGTGAAAAGAAGATGGGGCACTAGGTTCGATTGAAGAGAAAGAAAGATGAGAAGAGGAAGAAAATAAAAAGAGAAAACCCCTTGAGAGAGAGTTGAAGTTTCGGTTTTGAAAAGATGAGAAAAGAAGCAAAAATGTTCACCAAAGTAAGAGAGAAAAGAAGGAGCTCCTAAGGTTGATTCGGCTAACTAAATTCTCCAAAATGAACACTTAAAGGACGGCACACCCTTATGACCAATAATGCTCAAAAGAAAAGAAAGAGAAGTCTAATCCCAAAGAACTTTCGGCACACTCACCTCACCTAGCCCCAAACCGAAACTCCCTCAACATCCCTACCACAATCGGTCAACAACCTCCAACAAGCCACCAACCCTTTGAACATCTCGTACTTTCACTACCATCCCACTATTTGAATTGGTTTGAAAGATTCAAATTCCACCTTTCTCTCATGGCCACCCATTCAAAAATATTTGACTCATTCAACTCCCACTCTTCAAAGTCCAAGCCGAAACCACCACCTCTCCATCCTAACGCCCAAAAATAAACTCCAAAAAGCCAACTATGCGACTCGAACCTACTCCCACCTCCTCCAAGCTCCTCTTGAGGCGTCATCCCCCCTTGCTTCCTAGGCATCCCCTTGCCACTTTACCGCTCTTTCTCTTGTGTCAACCAACACAAGCATTAATCCTTAAGGCCTGTCCAGCTAGATCTCTCCCCTAAAGTGCCCAAAATGAATTTTTTTCCAAAGTTTCAGCTTAATCTCGAGCCTTCCCGGGGCCCCCAAACACACCCAAACAACAAGCAAAACGTGCCAAACACACAGAAACAAATAACGCAAAGCCCTTTATTCCCGGATGTTATAGTTTGGGTGCAGATCTAGGGGATATTCGCAAATAGTAGCTAAGGAAGGGCTACTAGAACTGGTGGCACACGGTAAGGTTACGGTGAGGTTTCGGGTTTTGATAAAGTATGTATTAAGCCATGATTAATCGTTAAGTGATGTCTATTGTAGGTTCGTGATTAAGGGGTTTACAGCACGCGTTATTACCAGGTGTGTACAAACACTACACACACACACGATGTCGGCAACGCTGAAAAGTCGAAAAGTCGAAAGTGGCTAAATGGGCCTACCGAGCTCGTGGGCCCAAATCGGCAATGGTTGATATGTGAACTTGAGTATGAATTGACATGAACGGTCGTATGATGTGTTTATAATCGGGCCTAATGGGCTACATAAACATGATTGGGCTTAATGGGTTATACGAATATGATTGGGGCCTAATGGGCTATATGAACATGAGTGGGCTTTATGGGACGTTAGGAATGCATGTTAGGGTTTAATGGACTCTAGGCCTAGTTCTGATAAATTCTTAAAATTGCATAAGACTTAATTTATTAATCAAACATGTCTGTGGACAAGTCGATTAGTTAGAGTGTGGTAACCGACATATGCATGTCTAGGATTGGATCAAGGGTGAGCTTTGTACTTAAGCGGTCCTAGTGACCTACCTCCTCTTCTCTGAGATCCTATCTGGTGCATAGTGTTTGTTCACTTTAACCACGAGGACTTGTTGATGGGCCAAAGTTCATAACTAAAACCCGAGATGAAAGAAATTAAGGAAATACCCTTGTAGGGTAGAAATTACAAAAATACCCCTGTAGGGTAGAAATTATGGAAATACCCCTGTAGGGTAGAAATTACAGAAATACCCCTGTTGGGTAGAATTACGGAAATACCTCTGTAGGGTAGAATTACGAAAATACCCCTGGGTAATGAAATGACTAAAATACGCCTAGGTGCTTAATGTGCTTAATGTGTATGTTGCATTCATGAAATATATGTTGCACTTGGGTGGGTTTGATGATACGGAGGAAGATATGTGAGGATCGCATAGTCGCTTGACGACCGTGGATCCACCGGTGGCTTTAAGCCCATTATATGTTTAGCGACCTTGCTTTGCAACATTTGAGTAGTAGTCATTGTTGGTGCTACCTTTGGAGTGTAGGGATGGGTGGGTTGATATTTATATCCCCACAGAGTGTAGGGTTGGAAGGGAAATGGAGTGCAGGGTTGGATTTGGGATGGGAGCATTGCATTCATGTGATATTGATATGATATGAGGTCATTGTGGGCTAAGGCCCAAGACCATCGATTTTGATAGGGCTTAGGCCCAACGTGGTAATTACATGTTGATTTGATTACCAAGGGTCGTACACACTGAGTTTCGAAACTCACACCCTTTTTATTTAATGTTTCAGGTGACCCTCAGTAAACAGCTCGATATGGAAGAGGACTCGGAGGTGGCCACACTACAAGCTACTTAGAAGTTTTTCTTTATTTGTTTCGAATAACTCTATTTTAATTACTTTATTTTCATTGGGATGTAATAAGGCCCGTGTACCTCCAATTTGATTTTACATTTGGGTTTTAATTATTGTTCGACTATTTAATCATTCAACTTAAATAATTTTTTTAAAAATCTTAAACTTAAGCAAATTCATTTTAGAATTGTCCTTTTTAACTTTTCTTTAGAAGGGTTTCAATGAAAACAAGGTTTTCGCTAAAACACTTCAATGTGGCACGCCAGATTCGGGCCTAACTTCTGGGCCGGGTTTGGGGTGTTACAATGGAGGTGTGAAAGGGATTATGTTGTTTTGGGGAGAGAACGACCAAGCCTTGAAGAGCTTAATGGCTGGACATCCTTTGGCTGAATGGGTGCCTTGGGGAGCCAAAAGAGATCAGCTTTAATGCATTGCACCAGCCGAACATGCACCTTCCACATACATTGAACCTACATGCATGCACCTTCTTAAATTGTCCTCCAATATTCGGCTGCACCTATTAAACACAAAGAAACACATTAAATCAAGCTAATTTCAGCTGGACATAATTAAAACACAATTTGGACATAGTAAATGACACTTAGACAAATTAAATAAAGACTATACATGACACATTAAAAATCGGCTAAGACCTAGACATCATAAAAACATGTAATAAACTAAGACAAATTTAATTGAGCTAGGACACACTAAATTCGGCTAGGTCAAAGTGTATTAAAAACATGTAATAACATAAACATATTTATAAGCTGTAGGAAATATTTAATTTGTTCAAATATTAAAGTGATAAGCTAAAAATAATTATTTAAGCTCAATGAGCTGAAGTGAGCTAATGTGAGCTGAACCGAGCTAAATTCGGTTTGCACCAAAGTGCACGGCTTGCTCAAAGTTTGGCTCCGAACGTGTCCTTTGCATTCGGGATGAAATTCATTCCAAAAATGACTCGTTAAAGCTACCATGGCCTCGTGCATTCGCTTAGCTCGAGCACGAGTCATAGGGACTTTAGGAAGTTCAAGAGCGTCGGAATTCGAATCCGATGTAATGGCCCGATTTAGGGGCTAGTCGGAACAGTGGTCTCAGGACCACTAATTCGAGGTTGAAGAAAAATATTTTGATATTATTTTATGTGTTATAAAATTTTTATAAAGAGGAATGAGAATTTTGGTGCTTTAATTTTAGCGATTGAGGGCTTAATTGCGAAAAAGGACTAAATCGCATAAAGTGCAAAAGGTCTATTTTATTTGCTAGAAGTGCCAAATAGCTATAGAATGTGAATTGGAGGTATTTAAAGTGCAATTATGCCTTCCTATAAGTGATGGACGGTCAAGGGGACAAGAAATGAAAAAATTGACAAGGGTTGGTGACATTAGTTGACTAAATGAATAAAATAAGATGAAATAAGTAAAAGCTATCATCTTTTCATTTTATTTTCTTCTCCAACCGAAAATATCAACAAAGGGAGGGTTTTGAAAGCTTGAAAATTTCAGCAGCTCATCTCCTCTTCAAGTAAGTGATTTTGATGACTTTCCTTGATAAAAATTGTACTTTTGGAGTCCTCAAAGCTTAAGCTTTCTAAAGAGGGGACTAGTTTGCAATATGGTGGAAATTCTAGGGACTTACCATGATAGGTTTTATGTTGTTTGATGAGTTTTATGGAAGAAAATGAATGATAGGATGATGAGAAACAACTTTTGTGAAAGGTGTTGTCATGAAAACTCCTAATTGGGGCTAAAATGCAAAAGTTGTAATTTGTTCATTAAGGCTTGAAATAGATGGAATTGTGGATAGTTGTAAGAGGATTAAATGCTCAACTAGGCTTGTTTAACAAGAAAATGTGCTGAAAATTTATTTACGAGCCTAGGGGCAAAATCGTAATTTTGCCAAAGTGTAACGTCCTCGAAAGGGCCTATGCATTTTCAGTTTAATTGTACGAAATGACAAGTCTTAAGCACTATGAATAAATTTTTGGTATTTTTGGAATTCTAGAAATGCATAGAAATGGAAATGAACATTTTGGAAACTGAACATTTTGGAAATGATCATTTTGGAAACTGAACATTTTTGGAAATGTTTCAAAAATGGAAAGTGAACATTTCGGGAAACACTGGAAATGTAAGAAAAATGGCAAGTTCTGAGCCGATCGAAAATTTTAGGAAACTTAGAAATAATTGAGAAATGCCAAGTTTTAAAGTTTAAAATAGGAAATTAAGGCAAGGGGCCTTAAAAGAAAAAGTTAGTAAAATTTGACACACAAGCGGGCTAGGAAAAGTGGCTGAAGATGGCACTTATGGCTTATGGAAATGGCGCCATGTGCAAGAGGCATGAGCCTGGGATCGAGTCACAAGGGAAGCAAATAAATGAAGTTTTATTTTTGCTTCCTGTGCTAAAGGTGGACGGCAATTGTTTCTAGAAAAGGGAGGTGTTTTATTTCCATTAATATTGCTTAATAAGGTGATAAATAAAAGCTTTTTAATTTAGATTATTTAGAAGAGATAATAATGGATTTAACACTTTTATTTTTAAATGAAGGAGATAATATTATCATAAGAGGAGTAGTGGCTAAGCAAGGGACTCTCCTATTGATAATTTCGGCTAAAGAAGGAGAGTTAAAGGCTATTCTCTCATCTTTTCTAAGCTTTTCCGAAAATTCCATAGCAAAACCCCCTCTGCCGAATTTTCTATTCATCGTTTACTCCTCTCTTTTCTTCATCTGTCAAGCCAAGCCCTTTTCTTTTGATCCCTGACTAAAACCTTATAGCCGAATCTCTGTGGCTCTAGGCAAGGAAGCAATCGGTCAAAGCATTAAAGGTAAGGTTAAGCATCATTCAAGTTCTTTTTCTTTTCTATTTGCCGAAAGAGAAGGGTCTAATCCCTATTTCTGTTTTATGGCCGAATCTACAAGGGGTTTATCAAGTTTCTACAACTTCAAATACAAGGAGGAATCTTCCGGGATTCAAGGATCTAAGGTAAGATATACACATATTTGGTCAAAAGTTATGGATTATATGTGAGATTAAAATTAACATATAATTATAGGGATTTCGACAGACATACAAGGCAAGGATTGTTTTCAGGAATTGGAAATTGCCAGGTAAGTGTATAGATCTAATCGGCCAAGGGTTACTTTGGTATCTAAAAGTATTTCCTTTTCTTTCCAAAAGTTAGAAACTGATGAAAATACATGTTTTTGGTGGCTAGCCGAATTTAAGGGAGGAATACCACAATTTCGGGATTTAATCAATTCGGCAACAAGGTAAGTAATACAAATCCTACTAGGATTTGGTTTTTAAGCCAAATAGGTTTGTTAATATGTTTTAATAATTGGCCGTATATAGGAGTTAAAGATCTAGATCGGTAGATCGTTCTTGGGATTTCAAGGAATCTATTAAGCGAATCAGTGTGTGTACTCGGACTAATTTTCAATATATTATGGCAATAATTATTTTAATATATGAATATGCATAAGAATGAGAATGTGGCTAAGTACCACAAATGTGGTAAAGAATACCAGTGCACGTTTCCTATTTTTGATAGGATTACGAATGTGATATATTTTGAACATGTGAATAGTAACATGAATGAGAAAATAAGTATGTTGTGCATGATAAAATATGTGGGGCATTTCGGGCTATATGTGAAAGGGGAAGAAGGTGTTAACCCGGTCTCACCAACGGAATATGGTGACTACGGTCACAAAATTTGAATATGGTAACCGGTTACATTATCCGAATTTGGTAACTTCGGTTACATTATTTGAATATGGTGTCTAATGACACAAATTATATGGGCGATGAGCACGTCGATCGCAAATGCGCGCCGATGATGGTGTGTAGCGGATGGAGGGTTGACTTAGTAGTCCCCACGGTGTGATTGGCGTGTATGCAGTGGTGTGTAGCGGATGGAAAAATAGGCTTGGGTTTGGGTTGCATCATTTTTTTATGAATATGTCTTTGATATGAATATGTATGCCCGAATTGTTGAATGTTAGTTTGTGTACACATTGAGTCTGTTGACTCACCCCGTTGGGAATATTTTTCAAGAGATGATCAAGTAATGGACCGGGTGGCGGGGAGCTAAAGGTGGCCATGCATAGCAAGGAAAGACTTTTATTATTTGGGACTATTATTTATATTAAGTACTTAAATTTTATTATTTTTGGGTTTTGATTGATGTAATAAGGCCATAAGGCCCAAGTGAATTTCTTTATTTTTTTTTGCTTTACTATGAGATATTATGTCACGAACTAATTTTGATGTAAGTAAGTACAAAATTACTTTTCTTAAAAATGAACTCAAAAATTCTTTTGTCACCTTAATTAAATTGGATTTATAAAATTAAATAAATGGGTTTTTAATCTAAGCCCAACCCAAAACGAAATTTTTCTGAAAATACACAAATTTTCTCTAAGAAACAAAGAATTTTGAAACCGGTTTACTTAAAGAACATACCAGATCCGGTTCAGGCTCGTGGGCCGGGTGTGGGGTGTTTCACAAAGTGTAGGGGCAAAATAGTCATTTTTGCCTAGAGTGTAGATTATGATATATTATGATTTATAAGTGATTAAATCAGTAAATTCTGTTGTTCTAGATTAAAGAAATCGAGTTTCGGACCTAGAACGGGTGAAAAGAGAAAGGTGGGAAAAAGTCCATTTTCGGCCCTTTCGGCATCGAGGTAAGTTCATGTGCAAATGTTGTAATTTCGTATGAGTTATTTTAATATTCCAATGTTGTATGGAATGTATAATTACGCAATGAATGTATTAAATACTTGTCGATGGGTTGTTAAGAGAATGGAACCTAAGAATGGTAAGAAACGTAAATAGTATGAAATGATGATAGTTAAGGTTCCGTGTAAGACCATATTGGAATATGGCTTCGGTGAGAGATATTAAATAAGACCATGTCAAAGACATGGCAACGATGTGATATTTCGTATAAGGCCTTGTCGGGGACATGGTATCGATATGATAATCCATGTATGATCCTATCAGGGGTATGATGTCAATGTGACAATATGAGTATGTGACCTAATAGTATTATTTAACAGTTGAGATGAATTCAGTGCATGATGAACCTTTAGTGGGATGAGTGTAACCAATACACCTTAGTGTATGAGAGAGATTTGTTTGTGTGAACGAGAATGAGAATCGTAGAAAGTTAAGTAAGAATGATAGTGAGTGAGGATGTTTACGGATGAACGTTTGAATTAGAGAAAATGTATGTGAATAACTATTTGTGAATATATTACTATCGGTGGGTTGTGTGCATTACCACCTGATATATTATTAATTGATGGGCTGTGTGCGATACCATCAACTATATTATTATCGGTGGGCTGTGTGCGTTACCACATGAAAAATTAGTAATCGATGGGCTGTGTGTGATACCATCGCTTATAAATTATTGGTGAGCTAAGTGCGAAATCACCATAGCTATAAATGATTGGTGGGCTGTGTGCGATACCACCCTATAAGAGATTCAATGGTGGGCTAGGTGCGTAACCACCGAGAGATTAGTAGTATGAGTGGCTTATTGAGAATGCGTGATGTGTTGATTTATATGATCTTGTGATGATCAGTGCAGGAATGTATGCTAATTAGACGAGCATTTGGTTTATGGTATGGTAAGAATATGGTAAGAGATAGAATGAGTAAGCTTTAAGGATGATTGAGTAAGTAACCATGAGTTCATGAGAAAAGCTCTTCATAATAAATTGCAGTCATGTATATTCAATGAATATCAGTGTTTATCAGTTGTGTGCAGATGAACTTACTAAGCATTTTTGCTTACTCCTTTTATTTCTTTCATCTCTTATAGGTAAATTTAGCTAGCTCGGATTGGAGATCGCCGGAGATGTTTTCACACTATCGAGCAGACACTTGGTATGATGTATCAAGTCTCTATAAGTTATGGCATGTATAGGGCTAGTACTTAAGGTTGATTGAGTCATTGTTGATGTAGCCAACTTATGTTGGCCTAAGAGAACTTATGTTGTTTGTGTATAGCCATAGATGATGGCCTAAGTTGTTTGTAATTATATGGGAATTAGTTCTCCCTAGTGTATGGGATAAAGACCTTATTCTTTTATAATCAAATCTCTTTAATTCAAGAGTAATGTTGATACTATGTGTAGTTATGTGATGAGGTATGTATGTATTCAAATGTGGGTGGAAAAAGGGCTTGGTAGATAGCCTCTAAGTGCTTGCACGGTTACACACACAGGCGTGTGTCTAGGCCGTGTGTCCCCTGCACCTTAGTGTATTAAGTCAGAATAGACCACGGGCTGGTCACACGACCATTTGTTCAAAGTGTGATGATACACGGTTGGCACACGGGCGTGTGCCAAGGCCATGTGAAGTCTGCACTTGACACTTAGAAATTTAATTGTTACACGGGCCAGGGCCATGGGCGTGTCCAGGCCGTGTGGATTTAGTCAGTGTCAACTACGGGTAGAAGGCACGGGCATGTCTTAATGGCACACGGGCGTGTCCCTATACCAACACGGGCGTGTGTCCCCTGTTTTAAAGAAAAGTTTCTTTTAACTTGTAAAAGTTTTCGAACGCAAGTTTAAGGCCTCGTAAGCCCACAATATGAATGATTTGACTAAGAAAGATAAGTTTTTAATTTGGAACAAAATTTTATAGCCCGTGAGTTCATGTTTAAGGAAGTTTAAGCATAGTAATGTCTCGTATCCGGTTTTAGCCTCGAAATCAGGTATGGGGTGTTAAATCCGAGGTTACCCCGGGTGTGCTTACATCATTAACCTTAAGGAGAATGCAAGATTCCAAGGTAAAATGTAACCTCAAACGTGATGCACAAAGAAAATCAAAATAGAAAAAGCCAATATTACTTAATGTAAATAACTCTTTAAGAACAATCAAGCTTAGTTTTTAAGCAAATTATTTTTTTCACTGCATCAGAATTTACAGGGTTCGACATCTTGTCTCCGTCCATTTTAGCGAGAATCAATGCTCCACCAGAGAAATCTTTCTTCACCACATACGGTCCCTCCCATTTTTGCGTCCATTTTCCCTGATGATCATGAACATATGGAAAAATCTTCTTCAGTACCAGATCCCCTTCTTTGAACTGCCTTGGTCGCACCTTCTTATTATAAGCCTTCATCATTCTTTGATGATACAACTGGCCATGACATAAAGCTGCTAATCTTTTCTCCTCAATAAAATTCAATTGGTCATATCTCTCTTGCACCCATTCATCCTCCTCTAGTCACACCTCCCTCAACACTCGTAGAGATGGGATTTGCACATCGATAGGTAAAACAGCCTCTATGCCATACACTAATGAAAATGGAGTAACTCCAGTCAAAGTCCTCACTGATGTACGGTATGCATGGAGAGCAAAAGAAAGTTTCTCATGCTAATCCTTATACGTTTCTGTTGTATTGGAGATGATCTTCTTGTATTCTTATTTGCAGCCTTGACTGCCCCATTCATTTTTGGACGATATGGCACAGAATTGTGATTTTTGATCTTAAATTGTGTGCAAACCTCTTCTATCAAGGCATTGTTCAAGTTCTTAGCATTGTATGAGATGATTCTTTCTGGTAAATCGTACCAACAAATGACCTATTTTTTTTCAAAAATTTGCAGATCACTGATCGAGTTACAATGACATATGAAGCGGCTTTGACCCATTTGGTGAAATAATCAATCACTACAAAGATAAAGTGATGCTCGATTGATGCTTTTGGTGAGATGGGGCCAATGACATCCATGCCCCACATTGAGAACGGCCAAGGAGGCACCAAGACATGAAGATTGGTAGGAGGAGCGCTAATACTGTCTTCATAAATTTGGCATTTATGATTTTTGAGCATGATTTAAACAATCTCGTTCCAATGTCAACCAAAAATATCCAACCCTCATGATTTGCCTTGCCATCGTATGTCCATTAATATGTGCTCTACATTCTCCATCATGGATTTCCTTCATTATCTGATTCACCTATTCTGTGTCGACACATCTCAACAGGGTTTGGTCATGTTTTATTTTGTACAAAAACTCACCGTCCAAGAAGAAACCCATAGCCAACCTCCTAATTATTCATTTATCATTTTCTGAGGAGCAATCTGGGTATTGTTGGTATTCCAAATACCGCTTAATGTCAACATATCATGGTTTCCCATCCATTTCCAATTCTACTCCCACGCAGTGGGCTGGCGAGTCCTTGACCTTAGCTGTATAGGTTGCACTTCTGTTTCGGATCTTGCTTTGAACATGGCAGCTAGAGTAGCTAATGCATCTACTAACTGGTTTTCTTCTCTCGAAAAATGACAAAATTGAACATCATCAAACTTTTTGATTAGTCCATGCACATATGTTTGATAGTGAATTAGTTTGGAATCCTTTGTTTCCCATTCTCCTATTAATTGGTAAACAACTAACGTTAAGTCACCAAAAACTTTTAAAAAACCCTGATCTTTTTCTCAATGGCGATCTGAAGTGCCAAAATGCATGCCTCATATTCAGCTACATTATTTGTATAGGTGAACATTAGTTTAGCTGTAGCGGGAAAATACTCGCAACTTAGGGAGATTAGTACTGTCCCAATCCCATGCCCTATCATGTTGGATGCTACATCGAAATACACCCTCCAAATTTCTTCTTCAAACTTCAAAATTGACATGATCCCTTCGTCTAGGAAATCAAAACTCCTAGGCTCATATTCCTCTTTCGCGCGATCCGCCAAAAATTCCACGACTATGCTTCCTTTTATAGCCTTTTGGGACACGTAGATGATGTCATACTCGAACAATACAACTTTTCAACGAGCAACTCTTTCTGACAATGATGGCTTCTGGAAAATGTATTTAAAAGGGTTGAACTTTGTGATGAGGAAGGTGGTGTGATACAACATGTATTGCCTTAGTCGATGCGCGGTTCATGCTAAAGCTTAACACATCTTTTCTAGATGGGAATACTTGGCTTCATATTTCGTGAACTTCTTGCTCAGATAATAGATTACGTGCTCTTTCTTGTTTGAACCATCTCGTTGCCCCATAACACAACCTATAGAATTATCCAACACTACCAAATACAAAATCAAAGGTCTTCCTGGCACTAGGGGAATCAAAATTGTTGGCTTAGCCAAATACTCTTTTACTTTCTCGAACACTTTTTGACAATCTTCAGTATATTCACCATTACTATCCTTACGTAAGAGCTTGAAGATGGGATCACATTTATCCGTCAACTATGAGATAAAACGAGACACGTAATTTAACCATCCCAAAAAACCTCTTACCTCCTTTTGAGTTTTAGGGGGTGTCAAATCTTGAATTGCTCGAACCTTGTCTGGATCTATTTCAATTCCCCATTCACTCACTACGAAACCCAACAGCTTCCTCGACTTTACCCCGAAAGTACATTTTGTTGTATTCAATCTCAATTTATATTTCCTCAATCTTTCAAATAGTTTACGAAGGTTTTCCACATGACTTTTCTCCCTAGAAGACTTTGCTATCATATCATCAACATAAACTTCAATCTCTTTATGCATCATGTCATGAAACAATGTCACTATTGCTCGTTGATACGTGGCCTTAGCATTTTTTAGACCAAACGGTATGACCCTGTAACAAAAAGTTCCCCAGGATGTGATGAATGTGCTTTTCCATGTCCTCCCTCGTCATTTTGATTTTATTATACCCTGAGAATCCATCCATGAAAGAGAAAATAGAATGTTTAGTAGTGTTATCCACCAATGTGTCTATATGAGGTATTTAAAAATTATCCTTGGGCCTGGCTCGGTTCAAATCTCTATAATCGATGCACATTCTAACTTTCCCATCCTTTTTAGGCACTGGTACAATATTCACCACCCACTCTAGGTATTTAGGTACTTCTAGAAATCCCGCATCGAATTATTTCTTGACCTCTTCTTCAATCTTCAACAGCATCTCAGGTTTTATTCTTCTCAACTTCTGGTATACGGGCTTGCAATCTGATTTCTAAGGTAGCACGTGTTCCACGATATTGGTGTCCAAACCTGGCATATCTTTGCATGACCATGCAAACACATCTAATAACTCAATGAGTAGATCTTTCAACAATTGAATTTACTCTGGCATGAGAGTGGTTCCAATCCTAATTTCCTTTCTTACCTCATCATCACCCAGATTAATTAAATTTGTTCCCTCCAAGTGGGGTTCTACAAGCTTCTTTTCTTGTTCAACTAGCCTCAGAAACTCATCTGGTACAACTTACCCCTCTTCCATCCCATGATCTTTATAGTGAACATAATTATGAGAATTTGATTCAAAGATTTCATTTGGATCATTTATCAAATCATGAGGTATATCCCTGAAATAATTATGAGTATGTATATTGGTATATGAATAAAAACAATTGAATGAATAAAAGTGACTAGGGACATGATCCAAATCTGATTTCATTAAAGAGAAAACAGTTTTACATAGATTTTTGAAGGAAATTAAATTAACTGAATGATATTAAACTTTGATATAAAAACTCTTAAAAATGATTACATCTCAGAAGACTCAAGGATAGCAGGTAACAGTATGAGTTGCCAGTTATCCAAGGTGGAAAGGTCGTAGTGAACCTAGTCTCTTGACATCGGTACCCTCTTGCCAATCATGTTTAGATCCATTGCATCTTGATTAATCATTAACTTGACCGGGGTCCTTTCCTGGTGCTTGAATCCCACTGAGTAAAAGGTATCAGATAGTGGATGAGAAATCAAAGGAGGTTCCACCACCTTTTTTCTAGCCATGCGGGCCAACCTTTTTGCTCTCTACTCTTTACACATCCTCTCGACATCCTCCATCGTGGGCTTATATCCCAACCCTATCATATCATTTTAAGTGGGAAAAAAAAGGGTTCTGAGATACCTTGTAGGTCTTTTCCCAAACCTAAGTAGATTTTCCAACCCTTCCCTACTATCTGGGCAAATAACATGTTCACTGTTCGTGGCACATGAGGCTTAGGGGCTCGCATTCCCTCTGCCACGTAAGATGCAATGGCCACCTCATAGGTCTAGAAAGAACTCTCTATTGCATCATCATCCACTTCTATGAAAAGAGAATCTGGCAAGCTAGCTACCAACAGGTCTTCTTTGCCTTGAACGATGCTCAAATTTTAATCTTTGGCGCAAGGACGATGGTACCACCCCTACCGAATGAATCCAGGGGCATCTCAACAACATACTGTAAGAAGGCATTAGATCCATCACCTGAAAGTGAATAAGGAAATTAACGGCTCCTGCAAACAATGGAATCTCTATTTCGCCAATCACACTTCTTTTGGTGCCATCAAAAGCTCGCACCATTAAAGGGCTCAATACAATGTATGAGGTGTCCACAGCTTGGACAATGTTGACAAAGGCAGGACGTTGACCGATGACCCATTTTCGATCATGACTCTAGTATCACTTTACTGAGATATGTAGTGCCTTGGTACTTGTTATTCCATCCGAGGGTATTTCATCATTAAAAGATATGTAATTTGGGGCCAAAATGCTCCCTGCTAAGTGATTGACATTATCTATTGACACATTATGAGTGACGTAAGCTTGTTTTAGAACTCGTACAAGAGCCTCCTTATGTGGCTCTGAGTTCAAAAGTAGTGACATCAAATAAATTTTTGTTGGTGTTATACTCGTTGTGTTTTATTAGACGCAAAAATTCATTCACTTCATCATTCTCGACTTCTCCATTTTGGTCTTCCCTTGTTTCCTAATCGGCTTCTTTATCGTCAATTTCTGGTTGATTTTCTAAAATCACTTCGTTACCATGAGGTTCTTTCCTCACCGTGTTTGGCTTGTAACAACGTTCGGTTCGAGTTATGCCACTAAGTCTTGAGATGTTAGAGACATCAGATCCAACCACCTCATAATCATATCTCCAAGGAACTCGTTGGTCATCTCCACACTTAAAAGGGCCGGGAACCCTGATGACCAACACATCATCTTGTACGACCTTTGAGGTAGACTCTTTTCCAATAGGTGTTTTCTTTCTATATACGATGGTGACAGGTTCCGCATCTAATGTGTTTATCTCATTGGTCTTAACACCCTCCCGTATCTCTAGCTGGAAAGAATCTAAGAGACACTGTATATATGTTCCCTAAACGTTGGGCAAACTTGGATAGAGTGTCCTCGAGCTCCTTGGTGGAATTTGCAGATTTGATCCATATCAATTCCCATTATAGACCTGGGTAGCTCGGTGTGAATTAGATTTGACTTTCTGAAGAGGTCGAAGAGTCGTTCGAGTGGGGTTGTGATTTCTTCCACTTTTTTTCTTTGAAGGCTCTTTTCTTCAATTATAGTATTAACTGTTCGATTGTGGTTTGGTAATGGATTCGTGTTAACATCTAGTGTATTCTCTCACTAGAAATTTATCTTTCCCGCCCTTATAAGATCTTGCACCTTGTATTTTAACGCTAATCAGTTCTCGATGGTATGACTTGGATTGCCAGAGTGATACTCACATCGAGCATTGGCATCAAACCACTTAGGAAATAGCGGTTGCATTGGTTCCTTGTGTGTAGGTACAAGGAGGTGTTTATCCACTAGAATCGGAAAAAGGTTTGATAGGAAATGGGAACTGAATCAAACATAGGCCCCTCCCGTGGCAGCCTCAATGGAGCTTGGGTCTATGGGGACTGATAAACCGTAATATATACATATTTCAATCCCACATTTAGCATACTTTTGGATGATTTATCCCTTGACTTGTGGAATTTTATGCTCCTAATCCTTTAATTTCATGTTTTATACTTAGGAAAGCATAGGAGGATGAAAAGAACGAGAAACGGGCGAAAAACAGACCAAATGGGCCAAAGTAGGAAATCAACACGGCCTGGGCCCAAGCCACACGGCCGTGCCCCTTTAGCAGGCTCGACCACAGCCTGGATTCGATTCACACGGGCGTGTTGCACGGGTGTGTCCCTGCCGTGACAAAGAGGAACTTCACTCAGAATAAGGTAATTAAAGGCAAAGAAAGACATTCCAAAAGCCTATATAAACACCCTAAAGGCCAACCTTCAGGGGGCATCCAGCTAGGCCAAGAAGCCAAGCTAGAGAGGTCAGAATTGTGGGATTTACTCGAAGAAAGCTAGTTGATTCATCTCAAGAAGCCAAAATCATACTCAAGACGGAGGATCTCTCCTTCAATTCCTTCAGGGGGTCTTAGGGTTTTCTTATGTTTTATTTTATATTTTATTCTGAGATGTATTCTTTTATGATTATGAACTAAACCCCTCAGATACCTGAGGGGGATGAAACCTAAGACGGATCTTGTTATTGTTTTATAAACTATATGATAAATACTTGATTTGTTCTTAATTATGTGTTCTTAATTCTTGTTTTGATATTTTAGGATATTGATTCAAGTATTGATGTGCTTAGGCAGTGGAGGAATATTCCCTATTTAAGAGTAGATCTAGCATAGTTAAGCGGAGTTGATCGCAACCCTAGAGATAAGATGACAAAAATCTGCCGCATTAGGGTCAAACCTAATATAGGAGTCCATAGATCGAGTTAATTCAATCCTAGGGGTTTTAATTAGAAAGAGATTTCAATTAATCAACCTAGGGTTAGACGTTAGTAGCCTCGAGAGAGGTATTAATATAAATTAGGGAATCCTACGGATCAAGTCAAGTGAATAAATTATCTGGTTCAGAGTTAAATAACAAGTGAAGTCTAGGTGGATTCTTCCTTGGGTATTGTCTTAATCAATTGGTTTTTCCCACAAGTGTTTTCCCAATTCATTCTCTGTGTCTTAGCATCTTTAGCTTAGTAGTTAGTTAATTTTAGATTAAACAACAATTCCCTTAATTCTTAGGCTAAATAATAAAACGAAAGTCAATATTAGTACTTTTGGCTCCTTTGGGTTCGACATTCCGATCTTGCCACTAAGCTATACTGCTATTCGATAGGTGCGCTTGCCTCAATCGTGGTGATAGTTAGTTTCTAGGCTAGATCATTCATTTTATAAATATTAAGACTCTCAACACACGATCAAGTTTTTGGCGCCGTTGCCGGGGAACTAAAATATTAAGAACGCTCAATTTTTATTACTTTAGCCATTTTATCTATTTGCAATTTTTTTTTATTTTTTTTATTTTAACTTTGCTAATTTTTCACTTTCTTTGCTTCTGGCAGGTATTTCTAGTTTATGACTAGAAGAAACCCGTCAGGACCCTTGATTTTTGACAGTAAAATAAAACATACCGCTCGCAGAAACCGAAGAGATGTCACTGAATAATTATCAGTGGCAAGACATGAGGACAATGCCTAATAAAGCCGCCAGTGTTTTCAACCTCGACGCAGTAACCATGCTATCAAATCAGGTAGAACTGTTAAATAAAAAAATTGATGGTTTGTATGGTTCTACGCAGGTACATCCGGTAATACAGTACGATACAAATAGAGGAAGGGTGAACAACACAGAATATCTATCTTACAACCCTAGCACAGAGAACAAACAAGTCAACTATATGGGTAACTATTCTAGACCTCAAAATAATCTTTATAGTAACACATATAATGCAGGTTGGAGGTACCATACCAATTTCTCGTGGGGTGGTCAAGGTAATCAAAGACCGCAACTTCCTCCAGGTTTTCAACAACCACCTTACCAGCAGGAAAAGAAGTCGAACCTTGAGGAGATGCTAACAAAATTTATCTCGGTGTCAGAAACACGCTTCCAAAACACTAAAACAGCGCTTAAAAATCAGGAAGCGTCGATTCGAGGGCTCGAGAATCAAATAGGTCAGCTTGCTAAGCTGATCTCAGAAAAACCACAAGGTATCTTGCCTAGCAACACCGAAACTAACCCAAGAGAGCAACCTCAAGCAATAACTGCTCACGATAGTGAAGGGTTAGATGAACCAAAATTGAAGCAAGAGAATATGGTAGAGGAAGGTAAGTTTGAGGTAAGCCATGATAAACCAAACCCGGTAATTACAGAGTACCAACCTCGTGTGCCATACCCCAATGCGATAAAGAAAGACCACACAGAGGAACAATTCGGTAAATTTCTTAAACTTCCAAAGAAATTACATATTAACTTGCCGTTTCTTGAAGCTCTTTCGCAGATGCCAGATTCAAGGAAATTTTCAAAAGAGTTTTTGACAAACAAACGGAAGTTAGACGATACGTCGCATGTGGAGCTAAACGCAATGTGCCCAGCAATTCTACCAAATAAACTACCACGTGAGCTCACATTTTGTGTAAGTGACGAAACGATCACTCTTCAAGTTCTTGACACGGCTAGGACATTGGGTATTAAAGGTGGAACCAGCTAGGACATCGGGTACTAAAGGTGGAACCAATCACTTCAAAGTTGGGGACCAGGTACTTTCAGATACAACCGACCCTCGAATAATCGCTTCAAAGCTTAATACAAACGGTGTGACTCCTTTTACGGTACTTAAGGTCTTTCCATACGGAACGGTCGAGGTAACTCATTCTAATTTTGGCACTTTTAAGGTAAATATTACCCGACTCAAACCATATGTTGATAGAATTGATAGTAAGAAAAAGGAGTTTCGACTCCGTGAACCACCATGACCATACGAATAATAGGTAAGTCTAGCTCAAGACTTTAAACGAGCGCTTCTCGGGAGGCAACCCGAGCACTAACCCCGTTAATTTTCATATTTTTGAATTTTAGCATCTAACTAAAAAAACTAACAAAATTTTTAGGCGCAGGTTTCCCTACCCACACGGCTTTGCACACGGGAGTGGCCATGGCCGCGTGGAAATAGGGCAAAAACTTTTCCCAAAAACACAGGCTGCGATAAAACACCACGGTCGTGCGATTCGGCCGTGGTCGAAACTGAGAAATCTACACGGGCGTGCGACACGCCCGTGGGACCTTTGAGTCCATTTTTTTCTTTTATTTTCATTTTTAATTTCTTTTCTTTTATCTTTCTCGTCTTTAATTTATATTATTATATTTTCATTTCTTTAATTTAGGTTCAAGGGGCTGTTAACGAATGACCACACCACCACCGAAGTATCCTCCCCACCTTCACCTCTCTCCAACTTTACTGTTTCTTTTCATTGACTCCATCCAAAAATCAGGAAGTTTCACTTCTCTCCCTGTCTTATGATTTTATTACTATATTACTATTATCTATCTTTGTACATTGAGGACAATGTACATCTTAAGTGTGGGGGGGTTAACTACAATATTATTTGAAAATCCCTGAATTATGTCTTGTTCTTAAGTAAATTTTCTCATATTACTATTAGAATGAAATTTCTTTTGATTTATGATTTTCATTGATATGTTTTGGATTAAGTCATTGATAATTGTGCAGTGATGATTTAAACTTTAGGGGACTAGAGAATCAAGCATGATGAGTCTATTTTCAAAAATTTTGTTAGGTTGTCTACCTAAATCTAACTATTACTTTGAAGTTTGAAATTTACAAGGTTGATATCAAAAACCCATAATTTCTGTGAGATTTTGAGCCTTTCAGAGCATATTCTTTTTTCTTGCTCACTTTATTGATTATGAGTGTGTCAACATTGATTTGTTATTCTAGAACTTGCTTCGATTATACATGTCGAGACCACACCTTTGATTTGATATACTAAGATGATGAAGGCACTTAGGTTTTAACCCACTTACTCCATAAAAAGCCTACCTTCATAATTAACCCCTAGTGAACCCCTTTTGAGACTAACAACCCAATTCTTGACTCACCCATTAATATTAACCCAAAACCCACTTTGTATTTGTTATCGCCATCTCTCTTGACTACCCTTATATCGAGATTTGATTTGACCGGTTACTTAACTATTTCATTTATTTCAGTTATCAAATTCTATATTATTGTACTTGATTTGTTCTTAAAAAAAATATTTATTAGGAATCTATTTATTATTACTTCTTTGTTATTGGAGCTTAAGCAGTTAATTTCATAATTTGAGAAGAAGCTCATGTTATTAGTATTAGGTTTTCAATTGATGTAATTATTCAGTATTAGTCCAACTTTCTAGTTAGGTAATTTTTCAATTCAGTCTCGATACTAACCCTCTAATTTAGCCTTTATCCACACCTTTAACCCAAGCCCCGTTACAACCCTTTTTAAAGACCTTTTGATTTGTGTATCATCTCATATTATAGTGGTGGAGATTTGATTTTCATGCAAGCCTATGGGATTAACTTTTCATGTTTGACTTATGAGTGATTTTTCCTGAACCTTAAACACTTCGAGTGATTTGAGTGAATCTTTAGTGAGGATGTCAACCCTTGTCGATTTTGAATTAGAGGAAATTATTTAGATGAGGGGAAACACCTATATTTTCATGCTACAAAAATATATGACTTAGATTGTTTGAATCTTTAGGACTCTTTGAGTTGAATTATCCATGTATAAATTATCTATGAATTATGATGAGACATTGTTAATGAGAATCATGAACTGAGGAAAGTTAGTTCTTAATTGTAAGTTGAGGATTTTGCTTGAGGACAAGCAAATGCTTAAGTGTGGGGGTATTTGATAAACCATAATATATACATATTTCAATCCCACATTAGCATACTTTTGGATGATTTATCCCTTGACTTGTGGAATTTGATGCTCCTAATCCTTTAATTTCATGTTTTATACTTAGGAAAGCATAGGAGGATGAAAAGAATGAGAAATGGGCTAAAAACGGACCAAATGGGCCAAAGTAGGAAATCAACACGGCCTGGGCCCAAGCCACATGGCCGTGGCCCTTTAGCAGGCTCGACCACGGCCTGGATTCGATTCACACGGGCGTGTTGCACGGGCGTGTCCCTACCGTGACAAAGAGGAATTTCACTCGGAATAGGGTACTTAGAGGCAAAGAAAGACATCCCAAAAGCCTATATAAACACTCTAAAGGCCAACCTTCAGGGGGCGTCCAGCTAGGCCAAGAAGCTAAGAGAGAGGTCAGAATTGTGGGATTTACTCGAAGAAAGCCAGTTGATTCATCTCAAGAAGCCAAAATCATACTTAAGACGGAGGATCTCTCCTTCAATTCCTTCAGGAGGTTTTAGGGTTTTCTTATGTTTTGTTTTATATTTTCTTCTGAGATGTATTCTTTTATGATTATGAACTAAACCCCTCAGATACCTGAGGGGGATGAAACCTAAGATGGATCTTGTTATTGTTTTCTGAACTATATGATAAATACTTGATTTGTTCTTAATTATGTGTTCTTATTTCTTATTTTGATATTTCAGGATATTGATTCAAGTATTGATGTGCTTAGGCTGTGGAGGAATATTCCATGTTTAAGAGTAGATCTAGCATAGTTAAGCGGAGTTGATCGCAACCCTAGAGATAGGATGACGAAAATCTGCCGGATTAGGGTCAAACCTAATATAGGAGTCCATAGATCGAGTTAATGCAATCCTAGGGGTTTTAACTAGAAAGAGATTTCAATTAATCAACCTAGGGTTAGACGTTAGTAGCCTCGAGAGAGGTATTAATATAAATTAAGGAATCCTACGGATCAAGTCAAGTGAATAAATTGTCTGGTTCAGAGTTAAATAACAATTGAAGTCTAGGTGGATTCTTCCTTGGGTATTGTCTTAATCAATTGGTTTTTCCCACAAGTGTTTTCCCAATTCATTCTCTGTGTCTTAGCATCTTTAGCTTAGTAGTTAGTTAATTTTAGATTAAACAACAATTCCATTAATTCTTAGGCTAAATAATTAAAAGAAAGTCAATATTAGTACTTTTGGTTCCTTTGAGTTCGACATTCCGGTCTTGCCACTAAGCTATACTGCTACTCGATAGGTGCACTTGCCTCAATCGTGGTGATAGTTAGTTTCTAGGCTAGATCATTCATTTTATAAATATTAAGACTCTCGACACACGATCAGGGATCGGGTTGGCATAGTTAACATGGGGGAATTTTTTACGGGTACAGGTGGATGATACATAAATGGTAAAGTATTGGTAGCATTTACAGTCGAGTATTGGGGGCGTGGAGGTATTGGGCTTGGGTATGGAAAGTAAGAGTATGGGTATCCACTTGGTGTGATTGTTTGCATTTCTGCTTCCTTTTTCTTTACAATGACACCTCTCTTCACTCTCAAAGGGTCATCTATTTTGCCCAACTTCAATGCACTTTCTATCATTTCTCTGGATTATACTATATCCGCGAAGGTCTTATAGGAATTTCCTACCATTCTGTCATAGTATATGCCTTTTAGCGTACCAACGAACAGAACAGTGGTCTCTTTTTCCATTAGTGAGGGTTGTACTTACGATGCCAGATCCCTGCACCGTTGTGCGTATTCCTTGAAACTCTTATTTGACTCCTTTTCCATGTTCTGTAAAGTCAGGAAGTATGGGGCCATGTCTATAATATGTTTGAATTGAGCAATAAATGCCCATGTGAACTCTCCTCAAGTTTGAATCCGGCTCCTGTCCAACTTTACATACCATCAAGCCGCAGATCCAGCCAGACTATCTTGAAATATGTGCATTAGCAATTTCTCATCTTTGGAGTAAGTAGCCATTTTCCTATAGTACATGGCGATGTGAGTAATGGGGCAACTGCTACCATTGAATTTTTTAAAGTCAGGAACTTTGAATTTTGGTGGGACGACCACATCGGGTACCAGATACATGCCTTTTGCTTCTACAGATCCGAAGGTGCTTAATCCTTCAATGGCTTTCAAACATTCCTTAATTAGGCTGAATTTATGAGCTTCTTCATCCATAATTGACTTTCCCTTATCCACTTCTCTCAGCTCTTTGCTTGCAGCCAACTCGTTTACTCTTGGGATTTGAATGGTCACACCTGGCGCTTGAAGCGGTAAATCTTCACTATATCCCCTGTATCACCATAAAAAGGGATTGGATTGTCCAAAGTGTCACTTCCTTCTCCTACCTTGGCCTTGCCTTTGACCATTGTAGTCATCATTTCTATCTTTTCCTCCAATTTGGCCATGCGTACTAATTCTTCTTTCATCATCTTCTTAGCTTTTGAACGGGTGTTATACGGGTGAGCTATCTTTGGTCCTTTTTCAAATGGCATTTATTTCCAAAGTTAGAAAATTATTTGAATTTGTCATAAAAAATGTTCTTCTTTTATTTTTTTAAATAATGTTTCTGAATAAACAAATGAGCAAATGAGTGAATGAATGGATGAATGAATGAATGATTGATTGATTGATTTATTGATTGATTGAAATTGGGCCACATTGTCGTAAATATACTCGAATATAAATATTTTCTTTCATAGAAGGTTCGAAAACTGTTCGGCTTACAAAGTGTTTTTTTTTCATTTTTCATTCATACTTAAAGAAAATCTCAATCGATCCTATTGCCATAGGGCAAATCTCTACTCGCTGTTCTTCTTCTTCCTCATCATGAGCTTGACGAACTTTTGGTAATGTGCCTGAACCACCTCCAAAAGTTTCATTGCAGGCTCATTCCTAATCGCAAAAGGGGTAGATTCTTTTTTGAGTTCTTCAATCTGTTCACATAAGTCTTCAGCTTGTTTAGCGAAAACCTAACCTTCCATGTACATTGTTGCAAACACCTCTTGTCAGCTTACAGCCATTTATTCCACCGCGATAAAATGCTCCATAAGCTTCGTATATTCTTTTGTAACCTCTTTGTTTTGCTGTTCTTTTTTCTTTAATTCTTTAGTCATACGACAAGTTTCCTTCTCTAGCACCTCAATTTTAGCAGTTTTCTGATTAGACACCCTCCCTCAAGCTCGCTCTTGTTCTCACACTTTCTGGAGTTCATTAGCCCGCAGACTCAGATCTGCCTCCAACATCTGAATCTGAGCGAACAAGTTAAACCTTTCTCGTTGACGTCGTTCTAACTATATTCTTAGTTCTTCCTCTCTTCCCTTCATGTCTAACCGGTGTTGCTGCTGTTGTCTCATGATTTCTTCCTTATTTTCTTTTACATATGCCTGATGTTGCTCTCGTTGTCGTCTGACCTCTTCATCTCTCCCCCTCAAACGCATCTCTAAATCGTGTATCTTTTCTATTAGCTCGGCTACGTCATCTGGGACCTTCCATTTTCCCTTTAATTGCGATGAAATAGAGATTTGCTTCTTTTTAGGCACGACTGGATATACGTTTCCAAGGGGGAATGGCTGAAAAAGGTTCCTGATTGCAAGCTGAAGGTTTGACCCCACTTGATTCGTATCTCTTCCAATTTCTTCCAAAATCTCGGGTCCTGAACTGAAGCTTCCACCCTATTTAAACAAGTTGTAGCAGTGCATTGATCATACTCGTATTGGCTTAGAACCATCAACGAGGAATAACTGATGGCTCCCCATATGCCAATTAAGGGAACCCACGGCACCCGATGAGTACGGTGCTCTGAATCATCCATGGAGCCCTCCTTTATATTTCTTGGTATGTCAATGTACTAAGGTTCTGAACACACTCCTCAATCAATTGATTTGGAGGCCACTCACTTTCCAGAAATTCCTCTATAGGCCTGGTCGAAGGAACAAACACCCGACAAAAGTGCTTATAGAGGCACCTAAAATGGCCTTTCATCCATACGAACAACAACTGTGTGCATCCAAAGAAACGTCTGTCTCCTTTCCTTCTAATGAAATTGAGTGAAATGGTGGTTTCAACTAAGGCAACTGGAGTAGGATTCACCCCTTTTCAGTCTGAAACAAAAAAATCAACTAGCTTCACATTCACATATCCTAGAGCTTTTGGGAATACAATCAACCCGTATACGGCAAACGTGAATAGTGCCAAATGTCTATCACTGCTGGCCTTTCCCATAACATCCTTAATGTCAGACCAGGAAATGCAGGGACCATTTTTATCTTTTAATCTTGATTTCACCGTATCTGCAGGTAATTCCATCAAATTGGCTAAGGGTCCCCGAAAATCGACGTTCCGCTTCTAATATATCCTGAGCGGATCTTTAAAGTCATAGTGGAGAAGGGTAAAATATTCCTCGATAGTCAGTACCATATCCACTTCATTAAATGTAAAACACCTATAAGTGGGATCCCAAAAACATACCATAGCCTTTAACAGGGCATCATCCAGTTTAACGAACAGAAGCTATGCTACATCGCCATACTTGTCCCGGAAGCACGTTTTCTTAGCCTCGTCCCATAATTTCCATATTCCTTTTAACTCATCTTTGCGATTCCTCCTACAGCCCATGCGGACTATCTGAGGTAGGCTCGAGTCAAAACTAGCTATTTGGCAATCACCTTCTCTACTCTGAGTATCTTCTAACATTCTCGCTATTATCCCTATATTTTCTACCCCATGCAAAACAACTGAATCTTCTCGAAGTGTGTTCATGATGAATATAGATGCGGCACTATGCCCCAGGAATTTAAATGATGCATGAATTATGCCATGGAGAGACACAGACACAAGAAAAATAAAGTCAGTAAAAAAAGTTAAAGTCAAATGAAAAAAATGTGAAATTAAATCATAAAGCATTGCGAAAAAATTAAAACACAAAACATACGAATAAATGCTAATGAGGTCCTATAAGGTATTATTACGAGGGGTAAGGTACGGTTCTTATGTCTAGGTTTCACATTTAAAATGGTCAATATATGTTGGCTTACGGCTGACTCTAATACACGGGGAATCCAAGGCGTAAATACGACATCCATAGGGATGCGTTCCCCTTTAAAAAGAGTTGGCCCTTGGGTGGTAAGACTTCCATAGCATACACGATAGCATTTGCTACACGCACATCTATGTCCATCTTAACCATGGAGTAGTGCTTAAACTTATGCGGTGACATATTGCCACAAGAAAGCCTAAAGCTACTCCTCCTAAATGGGATGGGCCCTGGCATAGGACTGAAAGCAAGATCCAACATGAATGACAACTACAGCTGCCCCATGACCGTAGAATCAACATACACATTAATCAATTTCATCGATAAAAGAATAAACAAACGCATTGACATTCATATCAAAATAGGATAAGTAAATGAAATGAATAAATAAATCGATATTTAACACATATTCAATAATTTGAAAAGACATTAGGCAATTAAATAAATTGATGCACGAATAAATAAATCCAATATGCACAAATACTAAAAACCTAGCTCTCAAACCTAAGTAAATCTACTTACTAACATCTCTAGTGGAGTCGCCAAGCTGTCGTAACGTTGCCTACATAAGAGTGCGGGGGCCTAGTAAGGAAAGCTAGACACGAAGGGCCTAAATTAACGTAGAGTCGCCACTAACCAATTAGGGCTAGGTTGGTAGCCACCTACCGTCTAAAAGTCTATAATTAGTACTACGAAAAATCCTAAAAGTCTAGACTCGATCTCATCACCAAATATCGGGTTCGGGAGAACGGTTATATAATAGTCTAATTTAGACCCTAGTCGGAACAGTGGTTTTGGGACCACAAATCCGAGTCAGTAAAATATTTTAATATTATTTTCTGTACCTTTGATATGTGGTTAAGCATGTGTTAAATTTCTGTGAATAAATTTGTTCGATTGTGTGCTTAATTTGGCATAAGGACTTTATTGTGAAAGAGGCAAAATTTGCATGCTATTTGCTAAAGCACTTAAGTGTCATGTCTTTATAAAGTTGGTGGCCTTATGTTGTAATTAAACCATTAACATGGTTGATGGACATTAATGACCTTGAATTATATTTGTCTTATATGATTAATAAAGGTAAGTATTGGAAGTATATTATTAAGTTAATTATAATAAAACAAAGGCTTAATAATAGCCATAATGTTCATCCATCTTGACCGAAATCACCAAAGAAAAGAAAGAAAAGAATAAGCTAGGTTTCGGGTAGCTTTTGGTTTGATTTAAGGTATGTTTTTGTTCGGTTTTTGATAATTTCTACGTTTTTGTAATCGTTGCTTCGTAAACTTTGAAACCCATGTCTTAATTTTGAGAAATGATGATGTTTTTGAAATGTGTCTTTGATGAACATATGAGCTTTGAAATATTTGATGATAGAATAGGGAATATATGTGTTTGATTAGCATATTTTGTATTTGGAGTTTTGTTGATTTTGATTAATTTGGATTAAATTGAGAAAATGAAATTTTGAAGGACTAATTTATGAAATAAATGAAATGTATGGACTCAAATGGGCATGAGTGAAATTAGGCTTGGCATGGGTAATGTGGAATTTGATGTATTTTGAGATTTTGTGAAATAGGGACTAAATTGTCTAAATGTGCAAATATGAGGGTTAATTTGTAAATTACCCTAAATATGTATTTTTAGATTGAATTGAAAGATTTGATGAATGAATCGATTAAATCTGTATATGTATAGATTAAGAACCAAAGAAAACAGATTCAGATCGGGGAAAGTCGAAAATCATTGAATAGTCGTACGTTTCTGTTAAACCGAATTCGAGGTAAGTCGATATACAAATAAATGTATTTGAATTAACTTATTTGTGAATATATGAAATTTGAATTGCTATGAATAATACTTGAAATGATGAATATATGGATTCCGAGAAAGTATCGAGAGATGGTTAATGTCCAAGAAGTCCCGTCTGAACCTAGGAATAGATAGGATAGTATATGTCATGACATAGGTGTCCGTTATGTGATATCATGTAAGACCACGTCTGGGACGTTGGCAATGATTCAAGATTTCATGTAAGACCACGTCTGGGAAGTTGGCATCGATATGAGATTTACGTGTAAGACCATGTCTGGGACATTGGCATCGTATTTGATTCGTGTAAGCCCCTGTTTGGGACAGTGGCATCGATATTTGATTACATATAAGACCACGTCTGGGACGTTGGCATTGTACGACTATTCCGAGCACTCTGAGCATCGTATTTAGTTCCGAACGGTTCAACGGGCAAATCCAAGAAATTGAACGACTATGTGAGTTGTATATCTGTTTCAGGTACGTTTGAAAAATACACTATGTGTGTATGAAAGGTAAGCGTCTATACGAACTTACTAGGATGAATATGTGTATTGAATGATGAGATAATATGTGAAGATATGCTCGAATGAGCCATGTGTATATGTGATATTTGAGTTCAAGAATATGGTAAGATATGGCTAAGCAAATGAGCCAATGATTATATGTGATGAAATTGCTAAGAGAACCAATAATGTCATTGTATCAATATGGTTATATGCATTTCATACTAAATTTATTTGTATATGGCTTACTAAGCTTTTGGAAGCTTACTCTGTGTGTGTGTTTGCTCTGTTTTATAGATCGTCAAAGCTACTGAAGGCTCGGGGACCGTTGAGGATCGTCATCACACTACTCAAACTTGTTTTGGTACTTTGAAAATGTGTATATAGTTAAATATGGCATGTATAGGCTAGTAATTTTGGATTATGTTTGAAATTTGTATAAATAGCCATGAGATGTGGCTAGATAAATATTGGTAATATGCATGAGTGAATATGATATATGATTGATGATTTGGTATGGCTTGATAGCTAATGAAATGGCCAAAACTATGGTAAGCATATGAATGCATTATGAGCATGTATGTTTGAGCAAAGGAACGATTATATGAAAGGTAAATGTAGATGAATCATGTTTGAATGTATATGTGTTTTAGTTGTGTAAATTGGCATGATTGGAAATGAGATTGGATGTAAAGATTTGTTGATTAATTTGACATGTTTTTGGATGTCAATTGTGCATGAAATGAATTAGGATATTGCTTGTAGGATTGACCCAAGTGTGGGTGGCATTTACGCTTTGCAAATGCCTGTTCTGCATACACGGCTGTGGTACACGGGCGTGCCTGGTGGCCGTGTGAATAAGTCAGTAGCTAGCCTAATTTTACACGGCCATGGCACACGGGCGTGTCTGGTGGCCGTGTGGATAAGTCAGTATACATGCTCTTTTTTGGCACGGCCAGGACACATGGGTGTCTAGTAGCTGTGGGAGGCACACGGCCTGCCCACACGGGCGTGTGACCTCTGTAACTTAGAAAAGTTTTTAAATTTTTGAGAAATTCCATATGTATTCGGTTTAGTCCCGACCCTATTCTAAAGCATGATTAAGGTCTCGTTGACCTATAAAAGGGACACTTTGATTGTGAGTGATGACTTATATTATGAAACGTCTGTAAAAGTTTTTGATCTGTCCGGTAATGCCTTTAACCCTAATTTGGTGACGGATACGGGTTAGGGGTGTTACATTTGGTTGGTATCAGAGCTATGGTTTTGTCGATTCTCGGACTAACATAGCGTATAAGAGTCTAGCTATACATGCCATATATCTGAATTGTGATAGTGTGATAAACTCTGACGTGTAAAATGTGTTTTACATATAGTAATGGATCCCAAAAGAGCCGTAGCTGACGATGTAGAAAGCAATACGCCTGCTCCTGCTCAAGGGACAGCGCCATCTGATTTGAGACCTGCTACGAGTGGTCAAGGGTGAGAAGCTAAACAAGCTTTCTTCCAAATGATGAGTGAGTGGTTCACTCAATTTGTGAGAAATAACCCGACTGTTTCACAACCTCCGCCCCCGTCTAATCCCCCTCAGACTTCAGTTGTGCCTCTGGTAATTGGTATAAATCTGTTGAATAAGCCTCTGGTCGATAAAATTCGCAAGTGTGAGGCTGAAGAGTTAAGGGCCACTAGTGATGACGATGCTGAAAAAGCCGAGTTTTGGTTAGAAAACACTATCCGAGTATTTGATGAGATATCTTTGACGCCGAAAGAAAGTATTAAATATGTTGTATCATTGTTGCGAGACGCGTCCTATCAGTGGTGGAAGACTCTGATTTCTGTTGTTCCGAATGAACGGGTTAATTGGGATTTCTTTCAGTCTGAATTCTGGAAGAAATATATCAGTCAGAGATTCATTGATCAGAAACGAAAAGAATTTCTGGAATTGAAGCAAGGCCGTATGTCTGTTACTGAATATGAAAGAGAATTCGTGAGGTTAAGTCAGTATGCTCGGGAATGTGTATCGTCGGAAGCAATTATGTGTAAGAGATTTGAAGATGGCCTCAATGAAGACATCCGTTTGTTAGTCAGAATTCTTGAGATAAAAGAGTTTGTTGTACTTGTTGATCGGGCATGTAAAGCTGAAGCACTCAGGAAAGATAAAAGAAAAGCCGAATCTGAAGCTAGAGATGTAAGAAAGAGATTTCCGAACAAATCATTTCAGTCTGTTTCGAAGAAATTCTGAGATGAACAAAGTCGTTCGAGAGTTAATGTGGGACATTCTAGTAGAGATCGAGCTAGATCACAATTGAGTTCCAAAGCTCCAGCAACTTCAATGGCAAGTGTTGGAAATGTCTGATCCGAGTGACCTGAGTGTAAGCACTATGGTAAAAGACATTTAGGAAGTTGTAGATTGAATGATCGAGCTTGCTTCAGATGTGGATCGTTAGATCATTTTATCCGTGATTGCCCAGAGTCTGTTTAGCAAGAGATTGTTCAGAATCTGAGATCTGATAATGTTTCTACAAGAGGTAGACCCTCCCAAAATGTAAGAAATGTCAGTGGTAGTTAGAGAATTACGAAAGACTCAGTTGCAAGATCTGAAGCCAGAGCGCCTGCCAGAGCATATGCCATCCGAGCTCGTGAGGAAGCTTCATCTCCTGATGTTATAACTGGTACATTTACACTTTATGATACTTCTGTGATTGCATTGATAGACCCTGGTTCTACTCACTCGTATATATGCATGAATTTGGTATCCAGTAAGACTTTACCTGTAGAGTGTACTGAGTTTGTTATAAAAGTATCGAACCCCTTAGGTAAAAGTGTCCTTGTTGACAAAGTATGTAAGAACTATCCGTTAATGTTTTGAGATATTTGTTTTCCTGCTGATCTGATGCTATTACCTTTTGATGAATTTGATATAATTTTGGGTATGGACTGGTTGACATTGCATGATGCTGTGGTGAATTGTAAAAGAAAGATTATTGATTTGAGATGTCTGAATGATGAAATAGTTCGGGTTTAGTCTAATGATTTGAATGGATTGCCTGCTGTGATATTTGTATTGAAAGCTCAAAGATATGTGAAAAAGGGATATGGGGCATATTTTGCTTATGTGATTGATTTGAAAGTATCTGAAAAGAAAGTTGAATCAGTGCCAGTTCTTTGTGAGTTTTCTGACGTATTCCCTGAAGAATTGTCGGGATTGCCTTCAATACGTGAAGTTGAATTTGGTATAGACCTCTTACCTGGTAACGACACCTATTTCGATAGCTCCGTATAGAATGGCGCCAACAGAGTTGAAAGAGTTAAAATCACAGTTGCAAGAGTTGACTGACAGAGGGTTTGCAAGACTAAGTTTCTCACCTTGGGGTGCTCCTGTTCTATTTGTGAAAAAGAAAGATGCCACGATGAGAATGTACATTGATTATCGTCAGTTGAATAAAGTGACCATAAAGAACAAATATCCGTTGCCCAGGATTGACAATTTGTTTGATCAGTTAAAAGGAGCCACTGTGTTTCTAAGATAGATCTGAGATCGGGATATTACCAGTTGAGAGTAAAAGATTCAGACATTCCGAAAACTGCTTTTAGAACGAGGTATGGGCATTATGAGTTTTTATTTATGCCCTTCGGACTAACAAATGCTCCTGCTATTTTTATGGATTTGATGAATAGAATTTTCAGACCGTACTTAGATCGATTTGTTGTCGTATTCATTGATGACATTTTGATTTATTCACGTGATGAAATTGAATATGCTGAACATCTGAGAATTGTGATGCAAACTCTGAGAGAAAAGCAATTGTATGCGAAATTCAGCAAATGTGAGTTCTGGTTGTGTGAAGTCAGTTTTCTAGGACATACTGTATCGGCCTCTAGAATACGAGTTGATCCGAGTAAGATTTCTGCTATTTTGGAATGAAAACCTCCGAAGAATGTATCTGAAGTTCGTAGTTTTCTGGGACTTGCTGGTTATTATCGACGGTTTGTAAAAGGATTTTCGATAATAGCTACTCCGTTGACTAGATTGCTTCAGAAAGATGTGAGATTTGAATGGTCTGATAAATGTCAAAAAAGTTTTGATCGATTGAAAACTCTTTTGACTGAAGCTCCAATTTTGACACAACCAGAATCGGGTAAAGAGTTTGTGATTTATAGCGATGCTTCATTGAATGGTCTGGGATGCGTACTGATGTAAGAAGGCAAACTTATAGCTTATGCCTCGAGACAATTGAAGCCGCATGAAAAGAATTATCCGACTCACGATCTTGAGCTAACTGCAATTGTGTTTGCATTAAAGATTTGGCGTCATTATCTGTTTGGTGAAAAATGTCATGTATTTTCAGATCATAAAAGTTTGAAATATCTAATGACCTAGAAAGATTTAAATTTGCGATAGAGAAGATGGCTAGAGCTATTGAAGGACTCTGAGCTTGCAATAGATTATCATCCGGGTAAAGCAAATGTCGTTACCAATGCATTGAGTCGAAAATCATTGTTTACACTACGTGCAATGAATACTCATTTAGATCTGTCTGATGATGGTTCAGTGTTAGCTGAATTGAAAGCGAAACCGTTTTTTTTACAACAGATATGTGATGCTCAGAAAGTGGATAATGAAATGCTAGCGAAATGAGCTCAGTGTGATTTAAACTCTGATTCTGAATTCTGAGTTGATGTTGATGATTGCTTGAGGTTCCGAGATCGAATTTATGTTCCGAGAAATTCAGAGTTGATTCAGTTGATTTTAAACGAAGCTCATAACAGTCGTCTATTTGTTCACCCGGGAAGTATGAAGATGTACCATGATCTGAAACAACACTATTGGTGGTCTGGTATGAAACGGGACATTTCTGACTTTGTTTCGAAATGTTTAGTCTGTCAGCAAATTAAAGCTGAACATCAGGTTCCGTCTGGTTTCCTACAATTGATTCTGATTCTCGAGTGGAAATGGGATAAAGTGACGATGGACTTTGTTTCTGGATTGCCTATGACTCCGAGAAAGAAAGATGCAATTTGGGTTGTGGTTGACAGATTGACGAAATCAGCCCATTTCATTCTGGTACAATCTGATTACTCACTTGATAGATTAGCCGAGCTTTACATTTCTGATATTGTGAGATTGCATGGGGTACCATTGTCCATTGTGTCAGACAGAGATCCGAGGTTTACATCACGGTTCTGGAAGAAACTACAAGAAGCTTTGGGTACAAAATTACATTTCAGTACCACCTTTCATCCGCAAACGGATGGTCAGTCTGAACGGATTATTCAAATTCTGGAGGACATGTTGAGATGTTGTATCTTTGAGTTAAATGGTACGTGGGAACAGTACCTGCGATTGATTAAATTCGCGTATAATAATAGTTTCTAGTCGAGCATTAAAATGGCACCTTATGAAGCTTTATACGGACGTAAATGTCGTGCACCTCTGTATTGGACTAAACTCAGTGAAAATAAGATACAAGGGGTTGATTTGATAAAAGACACTGAACAGAAAGTGAAAGTGATCCGAGATACTTTGAAAGCAGCGTCTGATCGTCAGAAGTCTTATGCGGACTTGAAACGAAAAGATATTGAATTTGAGATCGGTGACAAAGTGTTTTTGAAAGTATCTCCATAGAAGAAAGTGCTCCGATTCAGACGAAAAGGCAAGTTGAGTCCGAGATTCATTAGGCCGTATGAAATTATCGAGCGTGTTGGGCCAGTTGCGTACAAATTATTGTTGCCACCTTAGCTAGAGAAAAATCATAATGTATTTCATGTATCGATGCTTAGACGATACATATCTGATCCGTCACATGTGATTACTCCGTCTGAGATTGAGATCTGATCTAATATGACATATGAGGAAGAACCGATTCGTGTCCTAGCTTGTGAAGTAAAAGAATTGAGAAACAAGAAAAATCCTTTAGAAAAAGTGTTGAGGCATCGACACGGAGTGGAAGAGGCTACGTGGGAGCCTGAAGATTCAATGAGACAACAATATCCGAATCTGTTCAACGGTAAGATTTTTGGGGACGAAAATCCCTAAGGGGGGAGAATTGTAACAGTCCGGTTTAGACCCTAGTCGGAACAGTGGTTTCGGGACCACAAATCCAAGTCAGTAAATTATTTTAATATTATTTTCTGTGCCTTTGATATGTGGTTAAGCATGTGTTAAATTTCTGTGAATAAATTTGTTCGATTGTGTGCTTAATTTGGCATAAGGACTTTATTGTGAAAGAGGCAAAATTTGCATGCTATTTGCTAAAGCACTTAAGTGTCATGTCTTTATAAAGTTGGTGGCCTTATGTTGTAATTAAACCATTAACATGGTTGATGGACATTAATGGCCTTGAATTATATTTGTCTTATATGTTTAATAAAGGTTAGTATTGGAATTATATTATTAAGTTAATTATAATAAAACAAAGGCTTAATAATAGCCATAATGTTCATCCATCTTGACCAGAAACACCAAAGAAAAGATAGAAAAGAATAAGCTAGGTTTCGGCTAGCTTTTGGTTTGATTTAAGGTATGTTTTTGTTCGGTTTTTGATAATTTCTACGTTTTTGTAATCGTTGCTTCGTAAACTTTGAAACCCATGTCTTAATTTTGAGAATTGATTATGTTTTTGAAATGTGTCTTTGATGAACATATGAGCTTTGAAATATTTGATGATGAAATAAGGAATATATGTGTTTGATTAGCATATTTTGTCTTTGGAGTTTTGTTGATTTTGAGTAATTTGGATTAAATTGAGAAAATGAAATTTTGAAGGACTAATTTTTGAAATAAATGAAATGTATGGACTCAAATGAGCATGAGTGAAATTCGGCTAGGCATGGGTAATGTGGAATAGGGACTAAATTGTCTAAATGTGCAAATATGAGGGTTAATTTGTAAATTACCCTAAATAGGTATTTTTGGATTTAATTTAATGATTTGATGAATGAATCGGTTAAATCTGTATATGTATAGATCAAGAACTGAAGAAAACGGATTTAGATCAGGGAAAGTCAAAAATCATTGAATAGCCGTACGTTTCCGTTAAACTGAATTCGAGGTAAGTCGATATACAAATAAATGTATTTTAATTGACTTATTTGTGAATATATGAAATTTGAATTTGTAACACCCCAAACCCGGTCAATACGCCACGACCGAATTTGGCATGCTACGAAGAAAAACGTTTCGAAAACCCAAATTAAATTAATCAAGTGATATACTTAAACATGTTTAGAATAAATCCCAAAGCATATAAATAATCCAAAACCATAATTAAAGAGGCCTTATTACAAATCTATAAAATATGAAAACCCAAATTAAAATATAATAAGGTACCCAAATGGAAGTTCTTGTAAAATCAAATTTTATTGCATGGCCTCCTCGAGTTCATCCGGCTCCACATCCGCGATCTCACGAATCACTGAAAAGATATCCCATCAAGGGTGAGTCAACAGACTCAATGTGTAACAATGAGACACTAAAACCCAATCGATCATAGCAATAAAGCCCATTTAAATCACATTTAGCCATAAGCCCATAATATAGCAAATCGATAATCACATGTACATATAAAATGAAATGCAATCCCGAACCCAACTTAGATATCCATCCGCTACACACCACCCCGTACCTACCAATCACACCGTGGGGATTACTAAATCGACCCTCCATCCGCTACACACCATCGAAGGCGATTCTTCTGCATCAACTAGCACATCGCTCTTATAAATTGTGGCATAGCCACAGAAAAATTGTGACAGAGTCACCGGATTTATAGTATATGACCGAAGTCACCAGATTCATAATATCGTGACCGAAGTCACCGGATTATGTGGTAAAACCACCGAACACTTCCCCTTTCAATATTGCCCATATGCCCATGCAATAACATATTATTTCAATATCATGCCATATACCCCATAATCATATCGGAATCGAACACATTTCATATTATGCATATAGCATTATTTGTGATATAAATATCATGCCTTTGAATCATAATCCCAAAATCATAATCAATTATCGAATATGTTTCATATTAAAAACTTACATAGTACGAAGGAAAAACGTACCTCAATTCATCGTACCATTGAGTGGTACCCAAAGCTATAATAGTTTATATTTCATTATAAACACATCTATATAAATAAAGCTACTAATCAATTAGATGTTTAGTATAAGTTACACACCTTGCAAACACAAAGAGCGATAGAAACTTTAGGATTTCCGACTCTTGCCTACACGTCGATAGAACCTACGTATCACTCTGTGAGAAATCGGTTATCACTAAAAGATATGGCCTTTGGCCGAATATCATTATCCCTTACCTTGGATTATTCAAATTTGAATGATCTCTTCCTAACGTTGACTACAAGACAACCCCGAAAATCTTCCTTCAAAGGTTTAGCCACGGAGAAATAAGAGGATTAGATTCCTAAAATCGATTAATCCAAAGAAAATAAAGAAAAAACCATTGATAGAAAAGCCTTACCCGAACACGATGATCGATTAACCCTTACTAGAACTATCAAGAAATTCGGCTTTAACAACTTAAAAGAAAAAGAATGATAATTTCGGCTTTAACAAAAGAAAGAAAAGGAAGGAAAAGAATGATGAAAAAGGTATAGGATAATTTTTGGTTATGATAGGAAAAGGGAAGAGAGGAAGAGAATGAAAAGAAAATAAAAGAGAATGCTTTTGGTGTAAGATGGATTCGGCACTAGAGAGGAAGAAAAGAATGGTAAATGTCTTCAAAGATGACAATATTTTGGTTCCAAAAGAAAGTAAACTTGAGAGGAAAAGAAGAAATAAAAGTATCTATTTGGTCAAAATGCAAAGGCCAAAACAAAGCAAACTTTTTACCAAATGCCTATTGATAAATTCGGTTAAGAGAAATATTTTTGGACAAAGGAAAAATGCACAAATTGACAACTTTTGGTCAACTAAAACCTCCCAAATCCCAAACCAAAAATTCGGCCAACACAATAGCCTACACAATCCCCCTTTTTCCTCCTTAATTCTTCCCTATCAACCCCATAATTTCCAACACAATTAAACCAACCCCCTTAGCCCCTTATGCCATCTAGGTTCATGGTCAAATGACCATGGAAAAGCTTCCAAAACATCATCCACTCTTCAAGCCTTTTGTCTCCCCAACCTTCCATAACTTTAAGATTCTAATCCCCTATTTCAAGCTTTCCTTAAACCAATATTCAACTTACCAAAAACTTAAGGTCCAACCTATCATAATTAGAGTTTGACCGTCCATCAATGCTAGGATACAAAAATAAAGTCTTCAAAATGCTTTCCAAGCAACTCGAACCACTTCCCTCAAGTAACCTTTCAAGCTCCTTATCCACTATGCCACTAACTCCTCATGTGTTAGAATTTAACACTTAAATTAACTTAAGTGCTAAGCTCACTTAATCCACTTCATTAAATAAACCATACTAAAAATTATCTAACTTCCTAAATAAAATCAAGCCTTCACAAGACTATGCTAACACACAAAATTCCTACCCGAGCCAACACAAAAATAATACTCAAATTTTTCCTAAAGCTCAAGGCCCAATCCTACTAGGCCCAATTTCGGGATGTTACAAATCTACCCTCCTTAAAAAAATTTCGGCCCTCAAATTTCCAACAAACTAATAGTCGACATCCTATCTCGCCACACTACGTTCTTGCTGCGCACTCTGATCTTAATAAAACTAACATACTAATCCACCATAGCAAACCATTATCTAACACTTACACTTATACCAAAAATTTTCCTACAATCAACCATCACTTCCAACCAAAAACATACCTGACTTGAGAGTGAGGAAACAATCCTGAGCCTTAAGCTCCTTAGACCTGCATCTCAAGCATACTCCTATCTTCCTCCAACATTCTCCGGATGACACCTTCCACAATAATCGCAAGCCAAAAAGTTCGACCATGCCTTGACATGTTTTACAGAACGAGATTGTGACCCTAGAGAATCGTGATCTCTGTTCTTCTTACAGTCCACAGACCAAACTCCAAGTGCTTCACCGATTCTTTAACTATCTGAGTCAGCTCATCAATCCGAACTCGATCATGATACTCTGTCTCACCACTAGCGATGCTAACGCCTCCATCTGGAATTATGCCTCTGCATCGAAAATCTTGCCCTAACACTTCGGCTTTTACCACTTCCACAACGTCCACGATCTCGAGTGCTCATGTCTAACATCTCGACTTATAAGATTTAAAAGTTTTATGCATTAGTCATTATTCCACTTTCTTTAAAACACAGTTTTATGAATAATTTTAATAAGAAGTTGTTTCGCGAGTACATTCAACCTATAGTTTGGGTCTCTAGAGTAGTTCCTACTACTATACGGTCATGCCAACATCATCATATCATATCATCAAAATCAACAGTTTGATGTACTTACCAGTGGCGGATTGATGTCTGAGACTCGAGGCCATGCCTTTCCAACCATATAATTTTCAACAAAACATTTTAAAATCCATTCTTTAAAACATTTTGGGCCTTGGGCCCACAATGAGCTTTTGAACTTAGCTCGATACCAATTTGTAACACCCCAAACCCGGTCAATACGCCACGATCGAATTTGGCATGCTACTTAAGAAAAAACGTTTCAAGAAAATTGAGATAGCGATTAAATTTTAGTGAAAAATTCTTTGTAATTCTATATTTGTAGAAATCGATGTTTAATAAGTTAAAAATCGGAAATTTACTTTGAAATTCCATAAATAAAACTTTTAAACTAAGTGGATAAATCATAGGTTAGAAAACATTTGTTTTATTTTAAGAAAACTCGAATTAATACTTTGAAACCGTTTGCATTTGAATGTAGAAACTTAAAATTTTGGAAATCATTTAAGTTGTAGAAAACACTTAATTTATAATTTTATTATCAACAATTTAGATTACCCGATGGTAAGATAAAATACCATAGCGCTTTTTATAGTTTAGAAAACTTTAGCTCAATTACTAAATTAATCAAGTGATATACTTAAACATGTTTAGAATAAATCCCAAAGCATATAAATAATCCAAAACCATAATTAAAGAGGCCTTATTACAAATCCATAAAATATGAAAACCCAAATTAAAATATAATAAGGTACCCAAATGGAAGTTCTTGTAAAATCAAATTTTATTGCATGGCCTCCTCGAGTTCATCGGCTCCACATCCGCGATCTCACGAATCACCGAAAAGATATCCCACTAAAGGGTGAGTCAACAGACTCAATGTGTAACAAAGACACTAAAAACCCAATCGATCATAGCAATAAAGCCCATTTAAATCACATTTAGCCATAAGCCCATAATATAGCAAATCGAGATAATCACATGTACATATAAAATGAAATGCAATCCCGAACCCAACTTAGATATCCATCCGCTACACACCACCCGTACCTACCAATCACACCGTGGGGATTACTAAATCGACCCTCCATCCGCTACACACCATCGAAGGCGATTCTTTGCGATCCAACTAGCACATCGCCCTTATAAATTGTGGCATAGCCACGTAAAATTGTGACAGAGTCACCGGATTTATAGTATATGACCAAGTCAACGGATTCATAATATCGTGACCGAAGTCACCGGATTATGTGGTAAAACCACCGAACACTTCCCCTTTCAATATTGCCCATATGCCCATGCAATAACATATTATTTCAATATCATGCCATATACCCCATAATCATATCGGAATCAAACACATTTCATATTATGCATATAGCATTATTTGTGATATAAATATCATGCCTTTGAATCATAATCCCAAAATCATAATCAATTATCGAATATGTTTCATATTAAAAACTTACATAGTACGAAGGAAAAACGTTCTCCATTCATCGTACCATTGAGTGGTACCCAAAGCTATAATCGTTTATATTTCATTATAAACACATCTATATAAATAAAGCTACTAATCAATTAGATGTTTAGTATAAGTTACACACCTTGCAAACACAAAGAGCGATAGAAACTTTAGGATTTCCGACTCTTGCCTACACGTCGATAGAACCTACGTATCACTATGTGAGAAATCGGTTATCACTAAAAGATATGGCCTTTGGCCGAATATCATTATCCCTTACCTTGGATTATTCAAATTTGAATGATCTCTTCCTAACGTTGACTACAAGACAACCCCGAAAATCTTCCTTCAAAGGTTTAGCCACGGAGAAATAAGAGGATTAGATTCCTAAAATCGATTAATCCAAAGAAAATAAAGAAAAAACCATTGATAGAAAAGCCTTACCCGAACACGATGATCGATTAACCCTTACTAGAACTATCAAGAAATTCGGCTTTAACAACTTAAAAGAAAAGAATGATAATTTTGGCTTTAACAAAAGAAAGAAAAGGAAGGAAAAGAATGATGAAAAAGGTATAGGATAATTTTTGGTTATGATAGGAAAAGGGAAGAGAGGAAGAGAATGAAAAAGAAAATAAAAGAGAATGCTTTTGGTGTAAGATGGATTCGGCACTAGAGAGGAAGAAAAGAATGGTAAATGTCTTCAAAGATGACAATATTTTGGTTCCAAAAGAAAGTAAACTTGAGAGGAAAAGAAGAAATAAAAGTATCTATTTGGTCAAAATGCAAAGGCCAAAACAAAGCAAACTTTTACCAAATGCCTATTGATAAATTCGGTTAAGAGAAATATTTTTGGACAAAGGAAAATGCACAAATTGACAACTTTTGGTCAACTAAAACCTCCCAAATCCCAAACCAAAAATTCGGCCAACACAATAGCCTACACAATCCCCCTTTTTCCTCCTTAATTCTTCCCTATCAACCCCATAATTTCCAACACAATTAAACCAACCCCCTTAGCCCCTTATGCCATCTAGGTTCATGGTCAAATGACCATGGAAAAGCGCCCAAAACATCATCCACTCTTCAAGCCTTTTGTCTCCCCAACCTTCCATAACTTTAAGATTCTAATCCCTATTTCAAGCTTTCCTTAAACCAATATTCAACTTACCAAAAACTTAAGGTCCAACCTATCATAATTAGAGTTTGACCGTCCATCAATGCTAGGATACAAAAATAAAGTCTTCAAAATGCTTTCCAAGCAACTCGAACCACTTCCCTCAAGTAACCTTTCAAGCTCCTTATCCACTATGCCACTAACTCCTCATGTGTTAGAATTTAACACTTAAATTAACTTAAGTGCTAAGCTCACTTAATCCACTTCATTAAATAAACCATACTAAAAATTATCTAACTTCCTAAATAAAATCAAGCCTTCACAAGACTATGCTAACACACAAAATTCCTACCCGAGCCAACACAAAAATAATACTCAAATTTTTCCTAAAGCTCAAGGCCCAATCCTACTAGGCCCAATTTCGGGATGTTACAAATCTACCCTCCTTAAAAAAATTTCGTCCTCGAAATTTCCAACAAACTAATAGTCGTACATCCTATCTCGCCACACTACGTTCTTGCTGCGCACTCTGATCTTAATAAAACTAACATACTAATCCACCATAGCAAACCATTATCTAACACTTACACTTATACCAAAAATTTTCCTACAATCAACCATCACTTCCAACCAAAAACATACCTGACTTGAGAGTGAGGAAACAATCCTGAGCCTTAAGCTCCTTAGACCTGCATCTCAAGCATACTCCTATCTTCCTCCAACATTCTCCCGGATGACACCTTCCACAATAATCGCAAGCCAAAAAGTTCGACCATGCCTTGACATGTTTTACAGAACGAGATTGTGACCCTAGAGAACCGTGATCTCTGTTCTTCTTCTGATCCACAGACCAAACTCCAAGTGCTTCACCGATTCTTTAACTATCCGAGTCACTCATCAATCCGAACTCGATCATGATACTCTGTCTCGACCACTAGCGATGCTAACGCCTCCCATCTTTGGAATTATGCCTCGATCATGAAAATCTTGCCCTAACACTTCGGCTTTTACCACTTCCACAACGCCCACGATCTCGAGTGCTCATGTCTAACATCTCGACTTATCGATTTAAAAGTTTTATGCATTAGTCATTATTCCACTTTCTTTAAAACACGCTTTATGAATAATTTTAATAAGGAGTTGTTTCGCGAGTACATTCAACCTATAGTTTGGGTCTCTAGAGTAGTTCCTACTACTATACGGTCATGCCAACATCATCATATCATATCATCAAAATCAACAGTTTGATGTACTTACCAGGGCGGATTGATGTCGGAGACTCGAGGCCATGCCTTTCCAACCATATAATTTTCAACAAAACATTTTAAAATCCATTCTTTAAAACATTTTGGGCCTTGGGCCCATAGCCGAGCTTTTGAACTTAGCTCTGATACCAATTTGTAACACCCCAAACCCGGTCAATACGCCACGACCGAATTTGGCATGCTACGAAGAAAAACGTTTCGAAGAAAATTGAGATAGCGATTAAATTTTAGTGAAAAATTCTTTGTAATTCTATATTTGTAGAAATCGGATGTTTAATAAGTTAAAATCGGAAATTTACTTTGAAATTCCATAAATAAAACTTTTAAACTAAGTGGATAAATCATAGGTTAGAAAACATTTGTTTTATTTTAAGAAAACTCGAATTAATACTTTGAAACCGTTTGCATTTGAATGTAGAAACTTAAAATTTTGGAAAACATTTAAGTTGTAGAAAACACTTAATTTATAATTTTATTATCAACAATTTAGATTACCCGATGGTAAGATAAAATACCATAGCGCGTTTTTATAGTTTAGAAAACTTTAGCTCAATTACTAAATTAATCAAGTGATATACTTAAACATGTTTAGAATAAATCCCAAAGCATATAAATAATCCAAAACCATAATTAAAGAGGCCTTATTACAAATCCATAAAATATGAAAACTCAAATTAAAATATAATAAGGTACCCAAATGGAAGTTCTTGTAAAATCAAATTTTATTGCATGGCCTCCTCGAGTTCATCCGCCCACATCCGCGATCTCACGAATCACCCGAAAAGATATCCCACTAAAGGGTGAGTCAACAGACTCAATGTGTAACAAGACACTAAAACCCAATCGATCATAGCAATAAAGCCCATTTAAATCACATTTAGCCATAAGCCCATAATATAGCAAATCGAGATAATCACATGTACATATAAAATGAAATGCAATCCCGAACCCAACTTAGATATCCATCCGCTACACACCACCCGTACCTACCAATCACACCGTGGGGATTACTAAATCGACCCTCCATCCGCTACACACCATCGAAGGCGATTCTTTGCATCAACTAGCACATCACCCTTATAAATTGTGGCATAGCCACTGTGATAATTGTGACAGAGTCACCGGATTTATAGTATATGACCAAGTCACCGGATTCATAATATCGTGACCGAAGTCACCGGATTATGTGGTAAAACCACCGAACACTTCCCTTTCAATATTGCCCATATGCCCATGCAATAACATATTATTTCAATATCATGCCATATACCCCATAATCATATCGGAATCAAACACATTTCATATTATGCATATAGCATTATTTGTGATATAAATATCATGCCTTTGAATCATAATCCCAAAATCATAATCAATTATCGAATATGTTTCATATTAAAAACTTACATAGTACGAAGGAAAAACGTACCTCAATTCATCGTACCATTGAGTGGTACCCAAAGCTATAATCGTTTATATTTCATTATAAACACATCTATATAAATAAAGCTACTAATCAATTAGATGTTTAGTATAAGTTACACACCTTGCAAACACAAAGAGCGATAGAAACTTTAGGATTTCCGACTCTTGCCTACACGTCGATAGAACCTACATATCACTATGTGAGAAATCGATTATCACTAAAAGATATGGCCTTTGGCCGAATATCATTATCCCTTACCTTGGATTATTCAAATTTGAATGATCTCTTCCTAACGTTGACTACAAGACAACCCCGAAAATATTCCTTCAAAGGTTTAGCCACGGAGAAATAAGAGGATTAGATTCCTAAAATCGATTAATCCAAAGAAAATAAAGAAAAAACCATTGATAGAAAAGCCTTACCCGAACACGATGATCGATTAACCCTTACTAGAACTATCAAGAAATTCGGCCTTAACAACTTAAAAGAAAAAGAATGATAATTTCGGCTTTAACAAAAGAAAGAAAAGGAAGGAAAAGAATGATGAAAAAGGTATAGGATAATTTTTGGTTATGATAGGAAAAGGGAAGAGAGGAAGAGAATGAAAAAGAAAATAAAAGAGAATGCTTTTGGTGTAAGATGGATTCGGCACTAGAGAGGAAGAAAAGAATGGTAAATGTCTTCAAAGATGACAATATTTTGGTTCCAAAAGAAAGTAAACTTGAGAGGAAAAGAAGAAATAAAAGTATCTATTTGGTCAAAATGCAAAGGCCAAAACAAAGCAAACTTTTTACCAAATGCCTATTGATAAATTCGGTTAAGAGAAATATTTTTGGACAAAGGAAAAATGCACAAATTGACAACTTTTGGTCAACTAAAACCTCCCAAATCCCAAACCAAAAATTTGGCCAACACAATCCCCCTTTTTCCTCCTTAATTCTTCCCTATCAACCCCATAATTTCCAACACAATTAAACCAACCCCCTTAGCCCCTTATGCCATCTAGGTTCATGGTCAAATGACCATGGAAAAGCTTCTAAAACATCATCCACTCTTCAAGCCTTTTGTCTCCCCAACCTTCCATAACTTTAAGATTCTAATCCCCTATTTCAAGCTTTCCTTAAACCAATATTCAACTTACCAAAAACTTAAGGTCCAACCTATCATAATTAGAGTTTGACCGTCCATCAATGCTAGGATACAAAAATAAAGTCTTCAAAATGCTTTCCAAGCAACTCAACCACTTCCTCAAGTAACCTTTCAAGCTCCTTATCCACTATGCCACTAACTCCTCATGTGTTAGAATTTAACACTTAAATTAACTTAAGTGCTAAGCTCACTTAATCCACTTCATTAAATAAACCATACTAAAAATTATCTAACTTCCTAAATAAAATCAAGCCTTCACAAGACTATGCTAACACACAAAATTCCTACCCGAGCCAACACAAAAATAATACTCAATTTTTTCCTAAAGCTCAAGGCCCAATCCTACTAGGCCCAATTTCGGGATGTTACAGAATTGCTATGAATAATACTTGAAATGATGAATATATGGATTCCGAGAAACTATCGAGAGATGGTTAATGTCCGAGAAGTCCCGTCTGAACCTAGGAATAGATAGAATAGTATATGTCATGACATAGGTGTCCGTTATGTGATATCATTTAAGACCACGTCTGGGACGTTGGCATTGATTTGAGATTTTGTGTAAGACCACATCTGGGACGTTGGCATCGATATGAGATTTACGTGTAAGACAATGTCTGGGACATTGGCATCGTATTTGATTCGTGTAAGACCCTATTTTTGACAGTGACGTCGATATCTGATTACATATAAGACCACGTCTGGGACGTTGGCATTGTACGAATATTCCGAGCACTCTGAGCATCCTATTTAGTTCCGAACGATTCAACGGGCAAATCCAAGAAATTGAACGACTATGTGAGTTTTATATCTGTTTCAGGTACGTTTGAAAAAATACACTATGTGTGTATGAAAGGTAAGTGTCTATACAAACTTACTAGGATGAATATGTGTATTGAATGATGAGATAATATGTGAAGATATGCTTGAATGAGCCATGTGTATATGTGATATTTGAGTTGAAGAATATGGTAAGATATGGCTAAGCAAATGAGCCAATGATTATATGTGATGAAATTGCTAAGAGAACCAATAATGTCATTGTATCAATATGGTTATATGCATTTCATACTAAATTTATTTGTATATGGCTTACTAAGCTTTTGGAAGCTTACTCTGTGTGTGTGTTTGCTCTGTTTTATAGATCGTCCAAGCTACTGAAGGCTCGGGGACCGTCGAGGATCGTCATCACACTACTCAAACTTGTTTTGGTACTTTGAAAATGTGTATATAGTTAAATATGGCATGCATAGGCTAGTCATTTTGGATTATGTTTTAAATGTGTATAAATAGCCATGAGATGTGGCTAGATAAATATTGGTAATATGCATGAGTGAATATGATATATGACTGATGATTTGGTATGGCTTGATAGCTAATGAAATGGCCAAAACTATGGTAAGCATATGAATGCATTATGAGCATGTATGTTTGAGCAAAGGAACGATTATATGAAAGGTAAATGTAGATGAATCATGTTTGAACGTATATGTGTTTTAGTTGTGTAAATTGGCATGATTGGAAATGAGATTTGATGTAAAGATTTGTTGATTAATCTGACATGGTTTTAGATGTCAATTGTGCATGAAATGAATTGGGATATTGCTTGTAGGATTGACCCAAGTGTGGGTGGCATTTTTGCTTTGCAAATGGCCTGTTTTGCATACACGGTTGTGGTATACGGGCGTGCCTGGTGGCCGTGTGAATAAGTCAGTAGCTAGCCTAATTTTACACGGCCATGGCACACGGGCGTGTCTGGTTGTAATATCCCGGGTTGGGGGGCTATTTTGTTGTTGCATGATATTGCATGTGTTGGTGTGCTATGTTGCTGTTTTGGTGTCTTAGGGGCTTAATTGTAGGCTAGGACTATGCCTGAGCAGGTAGGAAAATTTTAGTTTTTAAGCCTTAGGTGAGAGGAGCTGAGGGAGCTGGGGTTTTTATATTTTATTTGGTGTTTTAGAGTACAAAAGAGGAGCTGGTGGAGTGGCAAAGCATGCGCCACTTGGAGCTGGTGTTGGCGTCAATTGCAGGAGGCAGAGGTCCTGAGTTCAAGCTGCGAAATTCCCCATTTTGGCTTCCATTTTGGCGGCTCAAGGAGGAGGAGTTGTTGGTAGTTCAAACTCTACCATGGACCAAGTCAAAGTATTCAAAAGAAAGGTGGAGAGTGAATTTAGGAGGAAGACTAGTTCAAACTAGTTTGAATGGATGGCTTGGAGTGTATGTTGGTATGGTGGCCGAATTTTAGGAGAGTTTGGGGGGAATGGACGGCTTGGTTTGTAGGGGAGTGGGAATGCTAGAAATTCTTGTGGCATTTTTGTGCTTTTCGGCCAAAAGTTTATGGGTAAGCCAATTCTCCTTTTTGTCAAAACTATCCGAAATTTCATAGGTATTTCTCCATCTTTTCTCTTGAAACCGAAAGTCCAAATGAACCCTTGCCGAATTTGCTTGCTTTCTCTCAATCTTCTTGGTAGCCGAATATTCTTTCCTCCCTACCTTTCTTCTTCATTTGTGTAAACCGAAAATAGTTCTCTCTTCCTCTCATACTCTCTTTTCTTGTTTTTGAAATCTCCTTAGCTTGAAACACTATTCTCCAAAACACCTTCCTCCATTGTTCCTTCTCTTGTCAAACCGAAAGTATCTTTCTTTCTCTTTGTTTCATTTTGTTAATTGGCCGAATCTCTCTTCTCTCCTAGTAGTGTTCACTTCGGCCGAATCTTCTTTTCCCTCCTAGTTACGTTCTTGGCCGATTGTTAGGTGGAGTGTGGGTTTGCTTTTGGCGGTTGGTTCAAGCTTTGGAGAAGGTATTTAGGTAAGGCCAATGCTTATGGTCTTTCTTACATTTCTCTGTCGTCATCTTCAAAGGGTAAGTGTTGGTTTTGGTGTTTGTTTGATGGCATATTGATCGTTGGTTGGAATCGTTTTGTCATAGGGTATCCTGGATTTCAAGCAGCAAGCAAAACAATTATCTTTGGGTAAGCAATTGGTAGGTGGTGGTAAGAGGTTGGATGTTGGCTTATTCTTTTAGTTTTGGCTTGTGAGGCTAATTGTTTATGTTTTAGGGGTGGCCGTTTGTCAAGTGGAACCATTGGTTGGTTCGGGATTTGGTAAGAAACCAAATCAATCGTGAGGTAAGGGTTAATCGATAACCCTTTGGTTTAAAATGGTTATAGCCGAATGGTATGAGTGCTAATGCATGGTTGGCCGATTGTTTTAGGAGCAAGAGGATCAAGGGTCTTAGTTGGTTCTTGGTTAAGGCTTGCAGTGTGTACATTTGCACACTACTACCGTTATTATTTATATATATTGTGTGTTGTTTGATTCCATGAAAAGGTGGATTAAGTGCCATTAAGGTATGAGGCAAAAGGGTCAGGTAAGCCCCTGTTGTGATGCTTTTGGTAAGCATGCTGTATCTGCTATGAGTTGTCATGTTGATGCTTTTGGTAAGCATAGTATATCCAATATGTGTGCTATGATACTGGATTGTGATAAACAATATGTATGTTGCTTGACAAGCATGATGTATATTTCTCATTAAATGCATATTAGTGGTTGATATGGGTTGTACGAGTGGAGGGGGCAGTGATATTTTGTGCTGACGAGCACCAGTGTTTTGGTAACACAACTTTGTGACTTTGGGTCACCAGAGGTTTGGCACCTCCAGAGGTTTGGCACCTCAGCGTCTCGTCCCCGTGGTTTCGCTCGCACAACAAAGGTTGGCCCCACAAGGCGGTATTGAGGATTGACGCCGGTGATTTGGTATCACACGATGGGTTGGCCCCATCATCCGATTTGTGACTTGGTCACCAAAGTGGTTTGGTACCACATTTGTGTCTTTGGGACACCAGAGGTTTGGCACCTCATTGCGACTCGTCCCTGTGGTTAACACCACCGTGGGTTGGCCCCACTTTGAGATATGGGATCGTCTGCTAGTGATTTGGTATCACACGATGGGTTGGCCCCATCATCTGATTTGTGACTTCGGTCACCAGTGGTTTGGTACCACATTTGTGTCTTTGGGACACCAGAGGTTTGGCACCTCATTGCGACTCGTCCCTGTGGTTAACACCACCGTGGGTTGGCCCCACTTTGAGATATGGGATAAATCGCTAGTGATTTGGTATCACACGATGGGTTGGCCCCATCATCGGATTTTGTGGCTGCGGTCACGGTGATTTGGTATCACTGCTTGTGTCTTTGGGACACGGAGGTTTGGCACCTCATTGCGACTCGTCCACGTGGTTAACACCACCAGTGGGTTGGCCCCACTTTGAGATATGGGATCGATGCGCTAGTGATTTGGTATCACGCGATGGGTTGGCCCCATCATTGGATTATTCGTGACTTTGGGTCACCGGTGGTTTGGCACCACACTTATGGATATCGTGACTTTGGGTCACGGTGGTTTGGCACCACCCGGTGGTTTGGTACCACACGGGGTAGAAAGGTGATATGGATGGTTAGGATCGGTGCATTGATTATGTTGCTATGATATGATGTGTGTTAGCATGTTGTATTATCGGGAGTGGGATTTATGCATCGAGTCTTGCGACTCACCCTCTCCTTTGACGCTTCAGTGACACTTAGACGCGGACATGGAGCCGGGATGGACTCGAGGTGCTCATGCCATGCTTTAATAAAGATTTGCTCAGACTTTATAAAATTCGGTACTTTAGCTTATTTATTACTATTCGGTTTTGTGTTGGGTTGTAAATGGCCTTTAAATTAGGTTTTACTATATTTATGCTTAAAGTAGCTTTCTAATATGCCTTAACAAATTAATTGAGTTAAAATTTGCTAAAAACTTGGAAGAACAACGGTTTCAAAACTATAACGCAATGTGTTTTAAACTTTACCATCGGGTATCACTCTAAAACATTAAAATATGACAAAGCTATCATGCCAAGATTTCGAAAAGTATAAAATATGACAAGGAGTTTTTCATCGAATCTTTAACCAGAAACCTAACCCTTCAAACGCGATTTTCCCCGTAACATGCCAGATTCGGTCGTGGTGTATTGACCGGGTTTGGGGTGTTACAATTGTGGTATCAGAGCCAAGTTCAAAGGCTCGGCTGTGGGCCTGAGGCCCAAAATGCTTTCAAAAGTCTGTTTTAAGTGTTTTGTTTGAAATAAATGGTTTGAAAGGCATGACACCGAGTCTCCAAAGACCAATCCGCCTGTAAGTACCCTTACTATTTCTTGTGATTTATTGATGTGGTTGGATGATTGCGGTAGTGGATTACTTTAGAAACCGAAATTGATAAGATTCGTGAACTCGCGAAAACAAAGCTTCTTTACTATTCATAAGACTTTGCTTTAAAACAATGGAATAAATATCGATGCATAAAACTCCTAAATCGGAGCACGTAGAGAATTTAGTCATGAGCGCTAGAGGTGGACGTGGTCGTGGATGAGGTCGTGGTAGGATGATCGCTTTTCGAACCCGTAGGGTCCGGTCGTGGGTCGAAAATGAGATATCGCATCGCCACCACCGGAGGTGGTGAGCTTCAAGATCGATGGGGATGACGCAGATGTCGCTGAGCGGCGCCGCGAGTGTTGGAAAGGGTAGTTGGTGTAGGTGGTGGTGCGGGAGTTAGGAAATCGCTTTCTGAGCGACTCGCAAAACGGTGAATTCTTTCGAGGTGTTTCGGTGTTGCTCCAAAGATCTCTTGAGTATTGGCCGGAGGCAACGGAGCGGATCATGGATGATTTGGACTTGATCGCTGAAGAGAAGTCAAGGGCATAGTATCGCTTCTTCGGGATGAGTCATACCGGTGGTGGCTCACGGTTCGGGACGGTGTGGCAAACAGAGGATCCGACATGGGATTATTTCAGGTCGCATTTCGAAAAAAGTACATTGGAGCTAGCTACATCGACGCTGCAATGTAAAAGCATTTTGAGGCTAGTCCAAGGGAGTAAGTCTATTTCCGAGTATGAGGTCGAGTTCTTGAAGCCGAGCCGGTATGCTAGGGGTATTGTGGCTACCGAACACGAGAGGTGTGTTCGTTTTGAGGATGGTCCGAGAGACGAGTTGAGGTCGCTGATTGCTCCTCGGCGGGAGCGTGAGTTTGTTGTCTTGGTTGAAAAGGCTAAGGTAGCCGAGGGTGTTAAGGAGTCCGTGAGGCGGGGTATGGACAGAAGCAGGCATAAGAGGAGCTTTGGGTCTTCGGATCGCCGGGTAATCCTCGAAAAGGGCTAGACAGAGTGGGCCGAATCGGGCCTGGTAGGGTTGTTGCCGCGCTAGTCGTGGACCGCCGCGGTGTAACCATTATGGGAGATATCATTGGGAGGGAGGCTTTGGACCGGTGGAAAAGGTTGTTTTGAGTGGTTCTCTCGGATCATCGCGTGAGGGACCGCCCGCGTAAGTTGGCCGAGATTCGGCCCGAGAGTCGGGCCGCACTCGGCTCAGAATAATGTACCGCCACCGCAGAGGGGCCGTGGTAATGGCAGAGGTAGTAATGGATCCGTCGGGGCCGTGGAGCACCGGAGAGGGTGTGTGGAGTTTCGGACGCCGCATACTGGGTTAGTGTATGCAAACAAGGCGAGAGGGAGGGCGACGCACCGGACGTCATAACCCAGACGTTCTTGATCTTTGGTTCTCCTTTACCGCTTTGATTGATGTGGGTTTGACACATTCTTACATGGCCGTGAGTATAGTAGAGACCATGGACTTAGACTCGAGATATCTTCTAGGCGGATGACCGTAATTAGCCCTTTAGGTCACTCGTGGTAGTAGATAAGTCGTTTAGAGATGTACCCCTAGAACTCCAAGGGTAGTGTTTGTCAGCGATCCGATGGAACCGCCATTTGGGAGTTCGATTTGATTCTTGGGATGGACTGGTTGGTTAAGTACCGTGCGAAGTTGGATTGCGCGCTAAGCGCATGGTTCTAAAGACGATCGAGGGTGATGAAGTGACTATGATAGGTAATAGGAGAGATTACTTATCTAATGTGGTGTCCGCTCTAAAAGCGCAGAAGATGGTGAGAAAAGGCCGTGAAGCGTATGTGGTTCATGTGTATGCCTTGGAGGCTAAAGAGTCTCTCAGAGAAAAAGTCCGAACAGTTAAGTAATTTCTCGATGTGTTTCGGAAGAACTTCCGGTTTGCCGCCGGATCGTGAGGTAGAGTTTGGGATAGATCTGTTATCTGAATCGCGCCAAAGTGTCTATTGCTCCGTATAGGATGGCGCCAAAGGAATTGGTGGAGCTTAAGGCTCAGATCCAAGAGTTGTTGGACCGAGGTTTTATCAAGGCCAAGTGTTTCACCGTGGGGTGCGCTTGGTACTCTTTGTTAAGAAGAAAGATGGTACAATGCGGATGTGCATAGATTACCGCCAATTGAATAAGTCGACGATCAAACAAGTATCCGCTGCCACGGATAGATGACTTGTTTGATCATTTGAAGGGTGCAGTGGTATTTTCTAAGATTGACTCGAGGTCCGGTATCACCGATTAAAGGTGAAAGAAGCGGATATTCACAAGACAAGCGTTTGGACTCGGTATGGGCACTACGAATTTACGTAATGCCGTTCGGGTTGACTAACGCTACGGCGGCATTCATGGATATGATGAATAGGGTGTTTCAAAGCAGATCTGGACCATTCGTGGTAGTTTTTATTGACGACATCCTGGTGTATTCAAGAACGTAAGAAGAGCATGATGCGATTTGCGTGTGGTAATCGCAGATTTTGAGGGAGAAGCGACTTTACGCTAAGTTCGAGTAAGTGCGAGTTCGCTTAGAGAAGTGACTTTCTTGGGACATGTAGTGTGGTGAGGGATTAGAGTGGATCCTCGAAAAATTGAGGCGATTTTGGATTGAAACCGCCTAAGTCGATGGGTCGAGATTCGGAGTTTTCTGGTTTGGCAGGATACTACCGAAGGTTTGTAGAGGGTTTCTCGTTGATTGCGCACCAATGACCAAGTTGTTAAGGAAAGAGGTTCCGTTTGTTTGGACTGAGAAACAGCAGGAGAGTTTCGACAAGCTTAAGAAGATTCTAACAGAAGCTCCGGTTTTGATTCAACCTGAGGCTGGTAAGGAATTCATGGTCTACTACGATGCATCACATACGGGTTGGGTTGTGTCTTGATGCGAGGAGGGTAAGGTTGTGGCTTACGATCTCGGGCGGTGAGGCCACATGAGGTCAACTATCCGACACACGATCTGGAGTTAGCGGCTGTAGTCTTTGCGTTGAAGATTTGGAGGCACTACTTGTATGGAGAGAGATCGATAGTCTACACCGATCATAAGAGTCTGAAGTACCTCTTGACTCAGAAGGATTTGAATTTGAGGCAGCACAGATGGGTTGAGTTGCTTAAAGATTACGACTGTTCGATTGAGTATCATCCGGGCAAGGCTAACGTGGTGGCAGACGCGTTGAGCCGTAAGGTTATTTCGGACTTAAGAGCGATGTTTTCCCATTTGAGTTTGTATGACGACGGGAGTATTCTCGCAGAGTTGCGATTAAGCCTACTTGGGTTGGAGCAGATCGAGAGAAAGCAGTTAGAGGATGAGGTTACGAGCGCGGAGGTTGCGTGTACTGAGTGGTGGTTTGGAAGGTTACAACTTGTCTAGTGATGGGGTCTTTGTGTTTTCAAGGTAAAGCTTGTATGCCCAAGGATGTTGAGTCGAGGCAGAGCATTCTTCAGACGCACATAGTAGCCCTTATGCTATGCATCCCGGAGGTAGTAAGATGTATAGGATCTCGAGAGCGATTTTGGTGGCCTCGGTCCGAAGAAAGAAGTGACAGAGTGTGTTGGGAAGTGTCCGACATGTCAGCAGTCAAGGGTGAACATCGATTGCCGTCCGTGGTTGCTTCACCGTGAAGATTCCTCGATGGAAGTGGGAAAGGATAACCATGGATTTTCACAAGGTTACCGCTACGCCAAGCAAGAAGGATTCGATTTGGGTAATTGTGGATCGACCGACTAAATCCGCTCATTTCATTCGGTGAGAGTTGACTACTCACTTCGTGAGGTTGGCGGTCGTATGTTTCGGAGATAGTGAGGTTGCACGGTGTGCGATGATCGATCATCTCGGATAGGGATCCCGATTTACGTCAAGGTTCGAAAGCGTTGCATCAAAGCTCTGGTACGCGATTGGATTTCAAAGACGGCTTTTCACCAAAGAAATCGACGGACAATCGGAAAGGGTTATTCAGATCTTGGAGGATATGCGCCGAGGGGTTGTGTTCTGGATTTTAGAGGTAGTTGGGAGGAGTTTCTACCATTAATGAGTTTGCCTACAATAACAGCTTACCAAGCGAGCATCAAGATGGCACCATATGAGGCGTTGTATGGTAGGAAGTGTCGATCACCACGTGTTGGATGGAGTTAGGTGAACGCCGCTTGTTAGGACCCGAGTTGGTTGGTCGAGACCCAAAACAAGGTTAAGTTGATTCAGCTCGGTTGAAGGAAGCTTGGACCCGCAGAAGTCTTGGCGCCGATCTTAAGCGGAGAGACATAGAGTTTTCTCGTGGGGATCAAGTTTTTCTCAAGGTCTCGCCATGGAAGAAGGTTTTGAGGTTCGGAAAGAAAGGCAAGCTAAGTCCGAGGTTTATTGGGCCGTATAAGGTATTGAAACGAGTGGGACCAGTGGCGTATGACGCCTTGAGTTGCCAAGCAGAGCTAAGTCGATCCACGACGATTTCACGCTTCGATGCTTCGACGTTATCGCTCGGATCCGTCGCATGTGGTAGCAAAGTGGAAGAGATCGAGGTAAATCCGCATTTGACTTTGGAAGAAGAACGCAGCGCATTCTAGATCGGGATGTGAAGGTTCTCGCAGAAGAAGTCCTGTGCCTTTGGTTAAGGTAATCGTGGCGGAATCATGGCGTGGAAGAAGCCACATGGGAACCCGAGGATATGATGAAACAAAGAAGCACCGCAACTCTTTTGATCGTAATTTCGAGGCCGAAATTATTTTAAGGGGGTAGAATCAGTAATATCCCGGGTTGGGGGCTATTTTGTTGTTGCATGATATTGCATGTGTTGGTGTGCTATGTTCTTTGTTTTGGTGTCTTAGGGGCTTAATTGTAGGCTAGGACTATGCACGAGCAGTAGGAAAATTTTAGTTTTTAAGCCTTAGGTGAGAGGAGCCGAGGAGCTGGGGTTTTATATTTTATTTGGTGTTTTAGAGTACAAAAGAGGAGTGGTGGAGTGGCAAAGCATGCGCCACTTGAGCCTGTGTTGTTAGCGCCAATTGCAGGAGGCAGAGGTCCTGAGTTCAAGCTGCGAAATTCCCCATTTTGGCTTCCATTTTGGCGGCTCAAGGAGGAGGAGTTGTTGGTAGTTCAAACTCTACCATGGACCAAGTCAAAGTATTCAAAAGAAAGGTGGAGAGTGAATTTAGGAGGAAGACTAGTTCAAACTAGTTTGAATGGATGGCTTGGAGTGTATGTTGGTATGGTGGCCGAATTTTAGGAGAGTTTGGGGAATGGACGGCTTGGTTTGTAGGGGAGTGGGAATGCCGAAATTCTTGTGGCATTTTTGTGCTTTTCGGCCAAAAGTTTATGGGTAAGCCAATTCTCCTTTTTGTCAAAACTATCCGAAATTTCATAGGTATTTCTCCATCTTTTCTCTTGGAAACCGAAAGTCCAAATGAACCCTTGCCGAATTTGCTTGCTTTCTCTCAATCTTCTTGGTAGCCGAATATTCTTTCCTCCCTACCTTTCTTCTTCATTTGTGTAAACCGAAAATAGTTCTCTCTTCCTCTCATACTCTCTTTTCTTGTTTTTGAAATCTCCTTAGCCGAAACACTATTCTCCAAAACACCTTCCTCCATTGTTCCTTCTCTTGTCAAACCGAAAGTATCTTTCTTTCTCTTTGTTTCATTTTGTTAATTGGCCGAATCTCTCTTCTCTCCTAGTAGTGTTCACTTCGGCCGAATCTTCTTTTCCCTCCTAGTTCTGCTTCTTGGCCGATTGTTAGGTGGAGTGTGGGTCGCTTTTGGCGGTTGGTTCAAGCTTTGGAGAAGGTATTTAGGTAAGGCCGAATGCTTATGGTCTTTCTTCTGTTCTCTGTCGTCATCTTCAAAGGGGTAAGTGTTGGTTTTGGTGTTTGTTTGATGGCATATTGATCGTTGGTTGGAATCGTTTTGTCATAGGGTATCCTGGATTTCGAAGCAGGCAAGCAAAACAATTATCTTTGGGTAAGCAATTGGTAGGTGGTGGTAAGAGGTTGGATGTTGGCTTATTCTTTTAGTTTCAGGCTTGTGAGGCTAATTGTTTATGTTTTAGGGGTGGCCGTTTGTCAAGTGGAACCATTGGTTGGTTCGGGATTTGGTAAGAAACCAAATCAATCGTGAGGTAAGGGTTAATCGATAACCCCTTTGGTTTAAAATGGTTATAGCCGAATGGTATGAGTGCTAATGCATGGTTGGCCGATTGTTTTAGGAGCAAGAGGATCAAGGGTCTTAGTTGGTTCTTCTGTTAAGGCTTGCAGTGTGTGTACATTTGCACACTACTGCTATTATTTATATATATTGTGTGTTGTTTGATTCCATGAAAAGGTGGATTAAGTGCCATTAAGGTATGAGGCAAAAAGGGTCGTAAGCCCTGTTGTGATGCTTTGGTAAGCATGTCATTTTCGCTATGAGTTGTCATGTTGATGCTTTTGGTAAGCATAGTATATCCAATATGTGTGCTATGATCTTTGGATTGTGATAAACAATATGTATGTTGCTTGACAAGCATGATGTATATTTCGTTAAATGCATATTAGTGGTTGATATGGGTTGTACGAGTGGAGGGGGCAAGATGATATTTTGTGTCGACGAGCACCGTTGTTTTGGTAACACAACTTTGTGACTTTGGGTCACCAGAGGTTTTGCACCTCCAGAGGTTTGGCACTCTCGCCTCGCCCCGTGGTTTCGCACCACGCTGGGTTGGCCCCACAAGGCGGTATTGAGGATTGACGCCAGTGATTTGGTATCACACGATGGGTTGGCCCCATCATCCGATTTGTGACTTTGGTCACCAAGTGGTTTGGTACCACATTTGTGTCTTTGGGACACCGTAAGTTTGGCACCTCATTGCGACTCGCCCCCGTGGTTAACACCACCGTGGGTTGGCCCCACTTTGAGATATGGGATCGTCTCGCTAGTGATTTGGTATCACACGATGGGTTGGCCCCATCATCCGATTTGTGACTTTGGCCACCGTGGTTTGGTACCACATTTGTGTCTTTGGGACACCAGAGGTTTGGCACCTCATTGCGACTCGTCCCCGTGAGTTAACACCACCGTGGGTTGGCCCCACTTTGAGATATGGGATCGCTGCGCTAGTGATTTGGTATCACACGATGGGTTGGCCCCATCATCGGATTTGTGGATCGCGGTCACCAGTGATTTGGTATCACTGCCGTGTCTTTGGGACACCGGAGGTTTGGCACCTCATTGCGACTCGTCCCTCGTGGTTAACACCACCGTGGGTTGGCCCCACTTTGAGATATGGGATCGCCCGCTAGTGATTTGGTATCACGCGATGGGTTGGCCCCATCATTGGATTATTCGTGACTTTGGGTCACCGGTGGTTTGGCACCACACTTATGGATATCGTGACTTTGGGTCACCGGTGGTTTGGCACCACCAAAGTGGTTTGGTACCACGGGGTAGAAAGGTGATATGGATGGTTAGGATCGGGTGCATTGATTATGTTGCTATGATATGATGTGTGTTAGCATGTTGTATTATCGGGAGTGGGATTTATGCAACCGAGTCTTGCGACTCACCCTCTCCTTTGACGCTTCAGTGACACTTAGACGCGGACATGGAGCCGGGATGGACTCGAGGTGCTCATGCCATGCTTTAATAAAGATTTGCTCAGACTTTATAAAATTCGGTACTTTAGCTTATTTATTACTATTCGGTTTTGTGTTGGGTTGTAAATGGCCTTTAAATTAGGTTTTACTATAGTTATGCTTAAAGTAGCTTTCTAATATGCCTTAACAAATTAATTGAGTTAAAATTTGCTAAAAACTTGGAAGAACAACGGTTTCAAAACTATAACGCAATGTGTTTTAAACTTTACCATCGGGTATCACTCTAAAACATTAAAATATGACAAAGCTATCATGCCAAGATTTCAAAAAGCATAAAATATGACAAGGAGTTTTTCATCGAATCTTTAACCAGAAACCTAACCCTTCAAACGCGATTTTCCCCGTAACATGCCAGATTCGGTCGTGGTGTATTGACCGGGTTTGGGGTGTTACACTGGTGGCCGTGTGGATAAGTCAGTATACATGCTCTGTTTTGGCATGACCAGGACACATGGGTGTGTCTAATAGCCGTGGGAGGCACACAGCCTACCCACACGGGCGTGTGACCTCTGTAACTTAGAAAAGTTTTTAAATTTTTGAGAAATTCCATATGTGTTTGATTTAGTCCCGGCCCTATTCTAAAGCATAATGAAGGTCTCGTTGACCTATAAAATGGACACTTTGATTGTGAGTGATGACTCATATTATGAAACGTCTATAAAAGTTTCTGACCTGTCCGGTAACGCCTTTAACCCTAATCCGGTGATGGATACGAGTTAGGGGTGTTACAGGTTATGTGTGGGAAAGGTTATAGCACCCCCACAACGCCTATCCGGGGATAGACTTATGGGGTCTTAGGAGATAGGTATTTTTTTTATTTAAGCATATCAATGTCTTAATCTAGGCTAAAATCTTTTGGAGATCTTAAATAAAAACTCTGAAGAAAATATCTCCGGTTTACTTATAACTCGATTAAGATGTGTTCACTAAACTTATCTAGTTTGAAACTTAAATTAAAGATTTTTACTTTTAATGGAAACCCTAAAGGATACCTAAATAATTCTAGTAAAATACCTTCAATTCCCTGTGGTGGGCTTGATGATAGGCTGGTGAGAAATGAGTTCGTTCGTTGCATAGACTGGTTGGAAGCTGCTATGAGACTTCTTGATAAAAAGCTATTGAGGACTTCATTACTCTTATTTGGAACTCGTGGAACAACAGAAATAATTTTACCTTCCGAAGGCAAAGAGGAGAATGCGATCACGATTTGGAACAGAGCTCTGGCACTTTATAATGACTTCAGGATTTAGAAAAACCGATGATTCCTATTAACCTACTGTTCGTAGATGGAAGAAGCTTGCGCGGGGGGTTGTTAAAATAAATGTGGATGCGGCCATTGATGCAGAGCGAATGGGGTTGGGGGTTATTATGAGGGATGACGATGGCTTTGTGCTGGGTGGCTATGGATGCATTAAAGAGACGACTTTTAACAGTGACTAGACCTAAATTATGGTTCTTGAGGAAGGTGTCATCTTGGCAAAAAATATGAATTTAAAAAAGGTTCACTTTGAGTCTGACAATGCTAATATTGTGAACAAAATAAATGATGAAGGGCGTGATATTAATTTTATTGGACAATGTGCGAATGATATTTACCTGCAATTGAAGACTTTTGAGGCTGCAGTCGTCACGTGGGCACCTAGAATTAGCAATAGGCTTGCTGATTTTATTTGCAATTTTGTTTTAAAGAACAATTGCACGTGGGCTTTTGATGTGAATTATCCTAGAGAGATCCATGATTTTGTAATTCAGGATGTTATTAATGAAAGTTAGGCCTTTTGGGCTTATAATAATAAAAAAAACCTTCAATTCTTAAAATTAATTCTATCTTAAAATTCTAAAAAAAAATAAAAAAATCTAGAAATTACCAATGAATTAAGAGAAATATTAAAATTCTTCTACAACTTATTCTATCTTTTTTTATTATTATTTTTAAAAGATTTAATTAATAGCGTTAAACCTATCAAGATCTTACGAAAGTATCCTATGCCGGGTTTGTAACATCCCAAATATGGGGTTATTTGGAATTTGACTATTTTCTTATTATGAACTGCTGTGATATTATTAATGGAATAATAGAGCTTAATTTAAGGCTTTGAGTGTGCTTTGGGTTTGATAGGGAAATTTCAGTTTTTAATTTTAAAAGAAGGAGCCTTAGTAAGTGGGTGTTATAAGAATAAATGTGGGTAATTTAACACTAAGAAGCCCTTGGTAAAGTGGCAAAGCAAGCCCACTTAAGAGCTAGCATGTGACGCCACCAAGGAACAAGGGAGAGCCTTGGTTCGAGTCACAAAATCCTCCTTTTGTTTTTATTTGACGGCACAAGGGGGAGAGTTTTCTCCCTTCAAACTCTTTTATTAAGTGTTGTTATTAAAGGATAATAGGAGAGTTTTATTTGCTTAATTATAGTATTAATAAAAGGGATAATGGATGGATTATTAGGAGATTATTGTTTGATTAATTCAAGCTATTTTGAATTAAATCAAATAGGTGGCCAAGAGGATTTTTAGGAGTTGTGCCGAATTCGAACTCCTTGAGCAAGGAGAGTGGACGGCAAGGGGTACTAGTGAGTGCCCAAGTTTCTTTTACTTCTTTTCCTATTAGCCGAATTCTCCCAAAAGTCCCCATTTTCTACTTCTCTTCTCCATCCTCTCTAAACCGAAAGCACATCCCCTAAAACCTTTCTTTTCTTTTCCCAACCTCTTTAGCTTGAAACTCCACATTCAAATTCCCTTTTCTTTATTTCTTTGTCAACCGAACCTCTACTCCTTGTTGCCGAAACTCCAACACCCTTTTCTCTCCATTATTTACCTTTTACCGAATGTTCAAGCAAGGGTAATCTTCTAAACTCATCTCCAATCGGTTCATAAGGTAGGTAGGTATGGCCGAATGCCACCTTTCTTCTCTCTGTGTTTTTGTCGATTTCTAATAGGGGAATAAGTGCCGATTTCGGCAATGATTAAGTCTTCTAAACAAGAAGTAACCGATTCCTGTTGGGTACTCAGGGAAGTGAAGCAGTCGATTCAGGCCCCGATCTCTAGCATTCGAATTGTGGTACGTAACGGTAAGATCTACTGTAGTTGGTCAGTTGATATTCGTTTTAGCCGAAGGCTACTAACTTGTTGAGTGCCGATTCTTGGAATCAAGCGATCGGGAGTTGGGTGTTGCGGTTGGTGTCCAAAAGTGTGAAGGTGAGATTTCGGGTTCACAAGGAACCCTTCCAATAACTGACGGCCGAATAGGCCCTAAGACTAATTCCATAGTTGGCCGAATATAGGTACAAAGTGAGATCTAGGGTGGCCAACGTTCCTTTTCGGATTTAGACTTCTCATCAACATCGTGTGTACATACACACTTATAGCGCTTAATGTTGTGTTATATATGTTTTGTATGTAAATCGCTTGATGTAGATGCGGATTGGTACCTTAACGGTACAAGTGAGGATCCCGGTAAGTCTCTGTTGATATGAGATTACTTTAATGCTTTTGGGAAGCATGGTTTATTGATACATGTGATGAATGCATGAGATCCGTTGTTAATCGCTTACCTACTATGGGCTATATGAGAGGAGGGGGCAGTGATGTTTCGTGGCCGACGAGCACCAAGTGTTTTGGTAACACACCGTGACTATATGTCACCGTGAGGTTTGGTACCTCCCAGAGGTTTGGCACCTCATAGCGACTTGTCCTCGTGGTTAATACCACCGTGGGTTGGCCCCACTTGAGATATGGGATCGTCGCCGCTGATTTGGTATCACACGATGGGTTGGCCCCATCACCCGATTTGTGTCTACGGACACCGTGCTTTGGTAGCACATTGTGACTATATGTCACCAGTGGTTTGGCACCACCGGTGTTTTGGTAACACATTGTGACTACGGTCACCAAAGTGGTTTGGTACCACATGGGGTAGACAAAGGCGTTGGGTTGGCTAGGTTGGGTACACGATATACTGCATAATTAATCGTTATATGTTGTGTATGAAATGTTGTATTAACCGGGGAAGGGTTACATATCGAGTCTTGGTGACTCACCTTCTCCTTTAACATTTTTCAGTGACTCGTAGATGGCGGTTGAGGAGCCGGTTGGACTCGAGGTGGCCATGCAGTTGGATTTAAATTTATAGGACTTTAAATTTGGTTAATTTTATTTTGGGTTGTAATAAGGCCTCCATAAACTTTATTTGTGTTTTTTTATATGTTGGATATCTACTTTAAACTATATTATTAAATTGAACTAAAATCACATGTTTTCTTAAGTTAACACGAAAAAGTTTAATCGTGCCATCGGGCACACTTGAAACTGGTATAACAATTGGACTTAATTAAATTTCCAAATTAAATCTAAGGGTAGCTTTGGCAAGATCACCGAAAAACGAGAAGCTTTAAATTAAATTAAATAGGTATCGAAATGGTGTTCACAAGGTTTTTCTCCGTAATAAATCAAATTCGGTCGTAATGTTTGGGCGGGTTTGGGTTGTTACTGCACTGGTATCGAGCCAAGTTCAAAGCTCTACTGTGGGGGCCCAAGGCCCAAAAATGTTTTAATAGGCCTTTTGAATTGTTTTTGGTTTTAAGCAAAGATGGCCCGAGCCTCCAAGACCGATCCGCCTGTAAGTACATCTAAACCTCTTTGTGAATTATATTCTGTAGAAGGGTAGGAAGCATGGAACGAGATAGACTTATAGGACTTGGACCCTAAGGTTAGATTACTCAAACACAAACGAAGCATAAGACTTAAAGAACTAAACCAACCTATGACTTAGTCAATGAGCTAGGTGTGGTAACCCCTGTGACGCATGTCTAGGATTGGATCGGAAGAGCCCGGTATTTAAGCAGGTCCTCGTGACTCACCTCCTCTTCGCAGTATCCTACCCGGTGCGTAGCTTCTGCTCACCCTAACTCGTAAGGCTCTGGTGTGGTAACCTCTGCGCATGTCTAGAAAGGTTCAGTGAGAGCTTGGTATTTAAGCGGTCCGCGTGACCCACCTCCTCTTCACTCGACTCTGCTCAGTGCGTAGCTTTGGTTCACCCCGACTGGGAGGGCTCGGCCATAGGCTAAACACAATGATTAAAACCCGAAAAGGGAATTAGCCTTGTTTTTCAAAAAATAGAACGAAACAACAAGCCCTAATGTTTTCAAAACTTGTCCAATAACTCTCTTAAACCCTAGAACATTACGTATACAACGCTTTTTCTGAAAAACTGGACTTGTGGAAAATTACGTAAATACCCTTAGGAGTAAAATTACCAAAATGCCCCCGACCCATAAAATATTAATTCGACGGTTTTGCCTAAAAATTTCAATTATATTACAAATATTCAATAACTTAGCTTTGGAAATCATCAAGCAACATATTTTGGTTCCGGAAAATTACTAAAAATACCTCAGTAGGATAAAAGTCGAAAATACCCCCGGGTTAGGAATGGGCGTAAATGTCCGATGAGTGAATAGGTATGGAAAGTATTAAGGAATGGATGCATGAACTTCTTTGTGTGAACTAGGATAGGAAATCAAACATTGTTTGCTCGAAAGAATCTCCGATTAAATCTTATCCATAAAATTTCTTCGCGAGTAATAAAGTGAAACAAATGCTAACGCATAAAATTTTTCTTAATCGATTAAAAGCGCGGTAGATAGAATGAGTTCTAGAGGACGGGACGCCGTGGACGTGGTAGGGTAGGATGACGGTGTCCGAACCCGCCAGTCGTGACAAGGTTCGAAAATGAGGTACCATCGCCACCACCACCTCCTACTTTTAGAGTCGAGGAGCCGAGCGCATCGGCATGGCGAGTCGGTATCGCAAGTCGTGGTTGCGAGTCTTGGAGATGGTGGTCGGGCTGGTGGAAATGTAGGAGCTCGGAAATTGTCCCGAGCGACTCGATCTAACTGAGCGGAGGTATTCCGAGAGTGTGTCGGGAGTGGCACCCAAGCAATGGAATCGGCTAGAGTCAATCGAAAGAATCATGGATGACCTTGACCGACCGAGGAAGAAAAGTCGCTGAAAGCAAAGTGTCGCTTCTAAAGGATGAAGCGACGTTGGTGGCTTACGGTTCGAGATGGGGCTACAGCAGATGATTTGACTTGGGAGTATTTCGTAACCACCCATCGAAAAAGTATGTGGGCATTAGCTACATCGACACGCAGAGAAAGGCTTTTTCGGGATTAGTGCAAGGAACTAAGTCCGTGTCGGAATATGAGGCGGAATTTCTAAGGTCGAGTAGATATGCGAGAGGCATCGTGGCTACCGAACATGAGCGCTGTGTCCGCTGAGGACGGACTCGAGATGATTTGAGGTTACCGATTGCCCCACAACAAAGTTCGTGAGTTCTCATCGCTAGTGGAGAAGGCTAAGGTAGCCGAAGGAATCAAGGAGGCCGTGGAGGCGTAACTATAGTAAGAACAATCGTAAGAGAAGTTTTGGGTCACCGATCAAGCGGAAGTGCTCGTAAAAAGGCTAGGCCAAGTGGGCCCAATCAGCATCAAGGCCCACGATCGCTAATCGAGGCCGACTCGGTCTGCAATCGCCGTGGAAAGACCCATTGGGGAGGTTGTTGGACCGGTGACAAAGGATGTTTTGAGTGTGGGTCTTTGGAGCATCGCGTCGAGATTGTCCCCGTAAACTAGCTAAGAAGCAGCCAGAGAGGCGTAACTGTGCTCGTGGATAGAAATATAGGACCACGAGAGGGTCGTGGTAATGGCAGAGGAAACAACGGTCCTAACCGAGGTCGAGGAACTCAAGGCGAGGTTCAGCAACACAGCAGGCTAGGCACTGGCTTAGTTTACGCAGCAAGGTGTCGCGAAGAAGGTGACGCACCGGATGTCATAACCGCACGCTTCTAATTTTCGGTTTTCCTTATGTTGCATTGATTGATGTGGGCTCGACGCACTCGTACATTGCTTGTAGTGTGGTAGGAACTATGGACCTAAACTCAAACCGCTTCTAGGGAGATGACCGTAGTTAGCCCCTTAGGTCACTCCGTAGTCGTGAGATAAACTCTATAGAGGCGCACTTCTAGAACTTCAAGGGGTAGTATTTGTAGTCGATCTAATGGAACTACCGTTTGGGGAGTTCGATTTGATCCTCGGTATGGATTGGTTGGTTAAGTACCAAGCAAGGTTGGACCATGCAAGCGCATGGTTCTTAAGATGGCGGAAGGTGATGAAGTGGTTATGATAGGTGATAGAAGGAATTATCTATCCAATGTAGTGATCGCCTTGAAGGTGAAAAGATGGTCAAGAAGGGTTGTGAGGCGATTTGGTTCAAATCGTGCTTTGGAAGTTAAAGGGTTAGTAGTTGGAAAGGTCCGAACGGTTGGGGAATTTGTCGATGTATTCCCGTAAGAACTTCCGGTTTGCCTCCGGATCGAGAAGTCGAATTCGGTATAGACTTGCTACCGAACGGCACTGTGTCCATAGCACCATACCGAATGGCACCAAAGGAATTGGTGGAGCTAAAGGCTCAAATTCAGGAGCTCTTAGATAGAGGGTTTATACGACCAAGTATATCTCCGTGGGGAGCACCGTGTTGTTTGTCAAGAAGAAGGACGGTTCTATGCGGATGTGCATCGACTCACCGCCGATTAAATAAGTTAACGATCAAGAACAAGTATCCGCTGCCTCGGATCGACGACTTGTTTGATCAATCAAGGGTGCCTCGGTGTTTTCGAAGATAGACCTTAGGTCAGTTATCACCAATTAAGGGTGAAGGAGGTCGATGTTCACAAACGGCATTCGAACTCGGTATGGGCATTTTGAGTTCTTGGTAATGCCATTCGGTTGACCAATGCACCACCGCGCATTCATGGACTTGATGAATAGAGTATTCCAAAGAAGATTTTGGACCGGTTCGTCGTGGTGTTCATAGACGACATATTGGTTTATTCAAAGACGTAAAAGGAGCATGACAAGCATTTACGGATAGTTCCGCAAGTATTGAGGGGGAAGTAGCTTATATGCCAAATTCAAGAGGTGTGAATTTTGGCTTAGGAAGTGGCTTTCTTAGGTCATGTAGTGTCACCAAGGAATTAGAGTGGACCTCGCAAGGTTGAAGCAAAGATTGGAGTGGAAACCACCTAGGACGGTGGGTCAAATACGAAGTTTTCGGGTTTAGCAGGTACTATCTGAGATTCGTGGAAGGATTCTCTCTAATAGCAGTACTGTTAACTAAGTTGCTAAGGAAAGGTGTCCCATTTGTATGGACGGAGAAGCAAAGCAAGAAAGCTTTGATAAGTTAAGGAAGATTTTGACTAAGCTCCGGTTTTGGTACACCAAGCAGAAAGTTATTCACAGTTTATTGTGATGCATCTCACACCGGTTTGGGATGTGTGTTGATGCAGATGGGAAGGTAGTAGCCTATGCATCCCGTCAATTAAGACCGCATGAGGTTAACTACCCAACTCACGACTTAGAGTTAGCGGCGGTCGTCTTCTTCGCCTCTCAAGATATGGAGACATTACCGTATAGAGAGAAGTCGATGGTCTACACGGATCACAAAAGCTTGAGGTATCTTCGACTCGAAGGATCCGAATCGAGACAGCGATGGCGGATTGAACTACTAAAGGACTATGATTGTTCAATCGAGTACCATCCGGTAAGGCTAATGTGGTAGCCGACGCATTGAGCCGGAAGGTGGTGATGGACTTAAGAGCAATGTTCGCTCGGTTAAGTCTATATGATGATGGAAGTCTTTTGGCGGAACTCCAAGTAAAGCCGACTTGGGTTGAGGAGGTTAAGGAAAAGCGCTTAGTGGATGAGGGCTTGAGCTCTAAGAGGGTACAAGTTCAAGACGGTGGTTTGGAAGGGTACAATCTGTCTAGTGAAGGAGTGCTTTGTTTTCAAGGACGAGTATGTATGCCAATGGATACGTAATTAAGGCGTAAAATTCTCCAAGATGCACATAGCAGCCCATACGCTATGCATCCCGGGGAAGCAATATGTATGGAGATTTGCGGAAAACAGCTCGTGGCCAGGTTGAAGCGTGAGATAACGGAGTTCAGAGGGAAGTGTCCGACGTGTCGCAAAGTTAAGGCTGAACATCGGGCCACCATCGGGACTACTTCAACCGATAAAGATCCTCAATGGAAATGGGAGAGGATCACCATGGATTTTGTTAGTGGGCTACCCCTCACGCCCACCAAGAAGGATGCGATTTGGGTAATTGTGGATCGCTCGACTAAATCAGCTCACTTCATGCCGGTGAGAATGGATTACTCACTCCGAAGCTAGCTAAGCCGTATGTGGGTGAAATAGTGAGGTTGCATGGCGTGCGTTGTCGACATTATCTCGGATAGGGATCCCGATTCACGTCAAGGTTTTGGAAAGCGTTGCATCAAGCTTTGGGTACACGGTTAGATTTCAAGACGGCTTTCCATCCACAAATCGACGGACGATCGGAAAGGGTGATACTGATTTTAGAAGACATGTTAAGAGGTCGTGGTCTTGGATTTTAGTGGTAGTTGGGAGGAGTACCTACCATTAGCGGAATTCGCTTATAACAATAGTTATCAAGTTTAGTATTCAAATGGCTCCATACGAGGCCCTATATGGACGAAAGTGTCGACGCCTACATGTTGGACGGAGTTGGGAGAAAGACAAGTTCTGGGTCCGAATTGGTAACCGAGACGGAAGACAAAGTTAAGGTGATTCGATCTCGTCTCAAGGAAGCATCGGATAGGCGTAAGTCTTATGCCGATCTCAAACGCAAGGAAGTGGAGTATGGCGTCGGGAGACAAAGTTTTCCTGAAAGTGTCGCCTTGGAAAAAGGTGTTGAGATTTGGACGGAAAGGAAGTTAAGCCCAAGGTTCATCGGGCCATATACATCGTTGTGAAGCGAGTAGGACCAAGTGGCTTATCGCCTAGAGTCGCCGGCAGAATCGAGTCGATCCATGACGATTTCATGTATCAATGCCGAGACGCAGATCGGTCAGATCCTTCGCACGTTGTGCCGATGAGCGAGATTGAGGTGAACTCGGATTTATCTTTTGAGGAAGAACCGGTTCAGATTGTAGACCGAGATGTGAAAGTTCTACGAAGGAAGGCAAAGGCCTTTAGTGAAAGTGTTATGGCGGAACCACAGAGTGGAAGAAGCTACGTGGGAGCCCGAGGAGGTGATGCGCAAAGAATACCCCATCTCTTTTGATCAAGGAATTTCGAGGACGAAATTTATTTTAAAGGGGTAGAATCAGAACATCCCAAATATGGGGTTATTTGGAATTTGACTATTTTCTTATTATGAATCATTGTGATATTATTAATGGAATAATAGAGCTTAATTTAAGGCTTTGAGTGTGCCGGTTTGATAGGGAAATTTCAGTTTTTAATTTTAAAAGAAGGGAGCCTTAGTAAGTGGGTGTTATAAGAATAAATGTGGGTAATTTAACACTAAGAAGCCCTTGGTAAAGTGGCAAAGCAAGCCCACTTAAGAGCTAGCATGTGACGCCACCAAGGAACAAGGGAGAGCCTTGGTTCGAGTCACAAAATCCTCCTTTTGTTTTTATTTGACGGCACAAGGGGGGAGAGTTTTTCTCCCTTCAAACTCTTTTATTAAGTGTTGTTATTAAAGGATAATAGGAGAGTTTTATTTGCTTAATTATAGTATTAATAAAAGGGATAATGGATGGATTATTAGGAGATTATTGTTTGATTAATTCAAGCTATTTTGAATTAAATCAAATAGGTGGCCAAGAGGATTTTTAGGAGTTGTGCCGAATTCGAACTCCTTGAGCAAGGAGAGTGGACGGCAAGGGGTACTAGTGAGTGCCCAAGTTTCTTTTACTTCTTTTCCTATTAGCCGAATTCTCCCAAAAGTCCCCATTTTCTACTTTCTTCTCCATCCTCTCTAAACCGAAAGCACATCCCCTAAAACCTTTCTTTTCTTTTCCCAACCTCTTTAGCCGAAACTCCACATTCAAATTCCCTTTTCTTTATTTCTTTGTCAACCGAACCTCTACTCCTTGTTGCCGAAACTCCAACACCCTTTTCTCTCCATTATTTACCTTTTACCGAATGTTCAAGCAAGGGTAATCTTCTCTAAACTCATCTCCAATCGGTTCATAAGGTAGGTAGGTATGGCCGAATGCCACCGTTCTTCTCCTCTGTGTTTTTGTCGATTTCTAATAGGGGAATAAGTGCCGATTTCGCAATGATTAAGTCTTCTAAACAAGAAGTAACCGATTCTCGTTGGGTACTCGTGGAAGTGAAGCAATCGATTCAGCCTCGATCTCTAGCATTCGAATTGTGGTACGAACGGTAAGATCTCATCGTAGTTGGTCGGTTGATATTCGTTTTAGCCGAAGGCTACTAACTTGTTGAGTGCCGATTCTTGGAATCGAAGCGATTCGGAGTTGGGTGTTGCGGTTGGTGTCCAAAAGTGTGAAGGTGAGATTTCGGGTTCACAAGGAACCCTTCCAATAACTGATTTGGCCGAATAGGCCCTAAGACTAATTCCATAGTTGGCCGAATATAGGTACAAAGTGAGATCTAGGGTGGCCAACGTTCCTTTTCGGGATTTAGACTTCTCATCAACATCGTGTGTACATACACACTTATAGCGATTAATATTGTGTTATATATGTTTTGTATGTAAATCGCTTGATGTAGATGCGGATTGGTACCTTTAACGGTACAAGTGAGGATCCCGTAAGTCTCTCGTTGATATGAGATTACTTTAATGCTTTTGGGAAGCATGGTTTATTGATACATGTGATGAATGCATGAGATCCGTTGTTAATCTGCTTACCTACTATGGGCTATATGAGAGGAGGGGGGCGGTGATGTTTCGTGGCCGACGAGCACCGGTGTTTTGGTAACACACTCGTGACTATATGTCACCGTGAGGTTTGGTACCTCCGCAGGTTTGGCACCTCATAGCGACTTGTCCTCGTGGTTAATACCACCGTGGGTTGGCCCCACTTGAGATATGGGATCGCCCGCGCGGTGATTTGGTATCACACGATGGGTTGGCCCCATCACCCGATTTGTGTCTCACGGACACGGTGCTTTGGTAGCACATTGTGACTATATGTCACCAGTGGTTTGGCACCACCAGTGTTTTGGTAACACATTGTGACTACGGTCACCAGTGGTTTGGTACCACATGGGGTAGACAAAGGCGTTGGGTTGGCTAGGTTGGGTACACGATACTCTGCATAATTAACTGTTATATGTTGTGTATGAAATGTTGTATTAACCGGGGGAAGGGTTACATACTGAGTCTTGGTGACTCACCTTCTCCTTTAACATTTTTCAGGTGACTCGTAGATGGCGGTTGAGGAGCCGGTTGGACTCGAGGTGGCCATGCAGTGGATTTAAATTTATAGGACTTTAAATTTGGTTAATTTTATTTTGGGTTGTAATAAGGCCTCCATAAACTTTATTTGTGTTTTTTTATATGTTGGATATCTACTTTAAACTATATTATTAAATTGAACTAAAATCACATGTTTTCTTAAGTTAACACGAAAAAGTTTAATCGTGCCATCGGGCACACTTGAAACTGGTATAACAATTGGACTTAATTAAATTTCCAAATTAAATCTAAGGGTAGCTTTGGCAAGATCACCGAAAACGAGAAGCTTTAAATTAAATTAAATAGGTATCGAAATGGTGTTCACAAGGTTTTTCTCCGTAACAAATCAAATTCGGTCGTAATGTTTGGGCCGGGTTTGGGTTGTTACAGGGTTTGTGATTTATCTTACTTTAAAATTCTTGATCTAAGGTTTAAATTTGTCAAAATCCTAAAATAATATCTCTTAAATAATATTTATTAGCTTTCTAGAAAGTTTCTAAAATGAAATACTTAGAAAGACCTACTCATGATTTACAATTTACCTACATAAAGAATATTTACATATTAATTTAAAAAGTCTAAAAAGGAATCCTATACGATATTTAAAATTAGTTTAAAACTCTAAAAAAATATCTTACATCTTATTTATAATTTTTTTAGGGTAAATGGTAGATAATATCTTAAAGACTGACCTAAATTCAAATGTAAAAACCTTATGGTTTCATTAAAATGTAACACCTACTTAACTAACTTCATGTCAACAATTACACGATGGAAAAAATGACCTAAAGTTTCCTCTTTTAAAATGAATAGTAATAAAATAGGAAAATTAATTAAATTGGCTAAAGTTAATAAAAAGTTGAAACTCTTCCAAAAATGGCAATAATAAAAAAGAAAACTTAAATAAATGAAATAAATAAGACATTGACATGATGATGATGATAATGATAATAATAACAATAATACACCTTATTCATAATACAATAATAGAATCAAAGTAACATAAATAAATAATATTAAAAGGGGAATGTGTAAAAAAACATAAATATAAATGGACATGAAAATAAATAAATAAAAATTATACAAGTGTGAATAAATATAAAATATTAAAATAAAGTACATAATTGACATTAAATATATAAGGTATAAATGCAAACGAAAGGGAAAATATAAGTGTAAATAATTTATTAAAGATGGAAACAAAATGACATAGTTTGACTTTGGAACTAAAAGGTAAAAAATGTGGAAGGCAGAGGACTGATGTAGCAATTAATTTGACTTTAATTTTGAAATTTCAGATTAAATAGAATGTTTGAATAAACAAAAGGGTTACGGGTGTTAATAGGACAAAGAGTGAGGATGGTGTTGTAAAAAAGGGGTATTTTTTTTTAATTTAAAAAATATGAGGGTGGGAATAAATTACCTATTTTTTGCACCTATAAATGAAAAAAAAAAAAACTATTGATTCTTTCATTTTAACCTCATTTTTTACAAAAAATAAAAATAAAAAAAAATCTTCCTCTATCTCTTCCTCCTTCTATTTTGGCCATGGCTCCACCACTGGAGAGCCCAAAGGCTCTCCGACCTCCAGCGGTGGAGCTACTGCGTACGGTGGTTGGAAATTTTTTTTTTTTTTGCAACATCAAAGTTTCTTTAAAAAGAATCACTACTTTTCTTAAAAATCAAAAATTTATTTTGAAATAGTTGAAAAAGATCAAAATTTTGTTTTAAAAAATTTAAACTTTTCCTTTAAAATGACGAAAAAACGTATTTTTATTTTAAAAATCTAAACTTTTTCTTTTTTAAAAAAATCACTATTTTTCTTAAAAATAAAAACTTTATTTTGAAATAATTGAAAAAGATCAAAACTTTGTTTTAAAAATTTAAACTTTTCTTTTAATATGACTAAAAAGACATTTTTTTATTTTAAAAATCTAAACTTTATTTTTTAAAAAAAAATCAAAACTTTTCCCAAGATCAAGCCTTTAAAAAAAACATCTATTTTAGAAAGGGGAAGGAAAAAAATGAGATTTTTGGGGCTCCTAAGGGCGGAGGACCGACATTCCGGTGACGCCCCTTTCATCGGAGCCCGAACCCGATCCCTCAAGATATGTATATGGGAAAAAAAAGTAGAATGTTTGGTGGTGGTGTTGTTGTTGTTGTTGTTTTACCTTTTTTTTAAGAACAAAATATGAAAAACCTCCCTTTTTTTTTCTTTCATTTTATTTCAAGTATATATATTGTTTTTTAATCTTGTTTATTTGTAAAAAATGATAATAAAAATATTTAATAATAATAGTAGTAGTGATGGTAATAATAATAATAATTTGGCCATTGACATGCCCAAAAAGGAAAGAGAAAAAAAAACAAAGGTTTCAAATTGACCAAAATCAACTGGGCTTCGAACAACCCAAGAGAGAACAAATATTTAAATGGGCCTCCAATTGGGCTCGGACAAAATGGGTGTAACGCCCCAAAAATTAAGGGTTTGTAATTTTTCTTAAATTCCATGTTGTGCTTGAGTGGCTAGCTATTTGAGTGTATTTGGGGGTTCTAAGGAGGCCTGGGTTCGAGTCTGAGCTGTGGAAAAAATTTAGTTTGTGCTCATAAGGGGAACTGGCAGTTAGCAGTAAGACTTATGTACAATTATGAGTGTTTTGTGACACAAAAAGGAGCCTATGGCCTGATGGTGGTGGCATCATAAGGAAGGCAAGGAGAAAGGGGTTCGAATCCCATGGCAAGCAAATGAGAGCATTTATTTTATGCCTTGGGAGTGGAAGAAGTAGTGTTTGGATCAAACTCTACAAGGGGGGTTGAAGACTTGGTCAAAAATTTCAAATGGAAGGAGGGGAGCAATTCTAGGAGATTGTGGTGGAGAAAATCAGGGAAGTGGATGTGTGTGGGAGTTTTGGCCGAAATTGGGAGTTTAGGTAGGAAGGGAATTTCGGCTAGGATGTTTGTATGATGCAAATTCGATAAGGGGTCATTTGGGAGCATTTCGGAATTTCTTCTTGTGAAGCATTTCGTGCACTTTTTCTACCTTTCGTGCATTTCTTTCTCTTCTTGCTAATAGCCTTTCATATACTTTTGTTGCTCGATTTAGCTTTTGTTCTACAAACACTTGGTTAGCTGAATCTTTACTCCTCTTCCCATTTCTCTTCACACTTCGTTCGTCTCCTTTTTCTTTTTCTCTAAGCCGAATATCTGCACTTCTTCCCTTCTCGGTTTTCTTTTTTGTTCCTTGCAAGATAGCCAAACCAATCTTTCTCCTTTGTTCTCAACGCTTCATCTCTTGTTCTTTAAGTTTGAGTAAACCGAAGTTAACCTCTTCTTTTCTTCTAGTATACTTTCATCTCTGGGGCCGTTCGTGTCTATTTCTTGTTAGTCAAAGAAACCTATTCCTGCCGAATTTCAGAGTAAGTATTATTGACTTTCTTTTAGTCAATTGTCGTTGTTGGTGCTATTCTTTCTCTCTTGTGCCAAATCTTCCCTTCCTTCTTTAGTCTGATGCTGATTGGTATTTAGGTTCTCTCGAAGTGGGAAAAGGGGCAAGCGTCCGGAAGCAATTGATACGTTACTCTTAGCCTTGATCAAGTAAGCATTCTCGCTTTGGGTTGGTTGGAGGACTTATTTTTTCCTGAGGGTTTTGTTTTTGTCAAGGGTGGATTTTAACCACATGTTTATTCAATCTCTTTTAATAAGGGTGTATTGTAACGCAGAAACCATTAAGGGGTTCTTGATCTTCGCTAATATTTGGAGAAGACTTAGCAAAACTCGGTCAATCAAGGTATGTATAAGTGTAGTCTCGATTTATGTGAGGAGAAGGAGGATAACTCTTTTGATCGGTTGACTAACTGTTAATCTCATTTAATGTAGGAACGGTGCTTAGGGATTCGTGGAACGCTTCGTAATCAAGGTGTGTAATCGTACACCCATTACCGTATAGTTCAAACACTGGATATCGATGTCGCACACTCTTGTGCTACTGTGTATCGGCAAAAGTCGAAAAGCCGCACTTCCGACATCTGAGAGCCCTCGAGTGCACGAACACTCGTAGGGATAGATCGAGCCACATTCGTTGGCGTTAGACCGTAGAGGCCGCCACGAGCGTTTCCGTGGGTTTAGGTCGTAATGGGCATCGATGGGCTATAGAGGCCCAATGGGCCCTACATGGGTAAAGTCCCCGGTGAAATGATAACAATAAAATGGGCTGCGAAGTTCACATAGCCGCGACCGATATTGAGCTGAGTGGGCCACATGTAACACCCCAAACCCGGCCCAAACATTACGACCGAATTTGGTATGCTACGGAGGAAAAACCTTTGAAAATCCCTTGTTAAGTCGTTTTAAATTTTGATAAAAGATATTGTTTTGATTTAAAACAATTGAGGTGTTATGAAGAAAACATTACTTAATGTCATTTAAAAAAAAATATACTAAGTTAGGTTGTTACAGTTTCAAATGTACCCGATGGCACTTTAAAAAAAACATTTTGCGTTTAATTTGAGAAAACATGTGCATCCGTTTTTAACATCATCAAATAGTTTAAACAAAACATGCAGCAATAATAAAATAATCCTAGGAGGCCTTATTACAATTAAGCAACATAAACCCAACAGAAAAATAGATAAAATCCAAAATTCATTTATTAAAAATCTCCACTGCATGGCCACCTCGAGTCCATCCGGCTCCTCATCCGCGGTCTACGAATCACCTGAAAAATTAAAGGAGAAGGTGAGTCACCAAGACTCAATGTGTAACCCTTCCCCAATTTAATGCAATCACATACACAAATTATAACCAATTAACATGCATAAGTTAAATGCACCCAACCTAACCATCCATACGCCTTTTTCTACCCCTTGTGGTACCAAACCACTGGTGGTGCCAAACCACTGGTGACGTATAGTCACAAATGTGATACCAAATCACTGGAGATACCAAATCTCTGGTGTCCGAAGACACAATTGTGTTACCAAAACACTGGTGACCGAAGTCACAAATAGATGATGGGGCCAACCCATCGTGTGATACCAAATCACCGCGAGACAATCCCATATCTCAAAGTGGGGCCAACCCACGGTGGTATTAACCACAGGACAAGTCGCTATGAGGTGCCAAACCTCTGGAGGTACCAAACCTCTGGTGACCGTAGTCACGATGTGTTACCAAAACACTGGTGTCCGTCGACACGAATATCACTGCCCCCTCCTCTCATCAACCCATAACAATCATTTTTATGCATGTACCACAAATCATGTTGATAGATTTATTTAACAACATCCAATTGATTTATCATAAGCCATATATCAAATAATACACATACCAAATGTGTCATGCTTCCCAAAAGCATCAAATAATAATCACATAATAATAGGAACTTACCCAAATCCTTGTTAATACCATGAAGGTATTTCATCCATGTCTACACAAAACGTTTAGGCATAAAATAACACTTAGCATATTAAAAAGTTATAAGGTGTGTGTATATATACACACGGCACCAAAAAGAGTTCTAAATCCCGAATAGACAAATCGGCCACACAAGTATTCTTGCCCCTATATTCGGCCAAAAATGAATATTAGAACCATGGCCTAATCGGCCAAACCAAAATAATTGAGAAAGGTTCCTTGTGAACCTAAAATCTTACCAAAGCCTTGAACACTTATCCAACACACTCCTAAAAGAATCGGCCTCACTTCCCTACAATCAACCATCATCAATAAAGTTTATTAGCCTTCGGCTTAAACGAAACTTAAAATAATAATCCTTGAAATAAACCTTACCACCTTACCAAAACCAATTTCTAGAGAAGTCCCGATGATAACTATCTTACCTTCAATATTCGCCAAAGATAAATCTAAAGAAAGTAGAAGATTCGGCTATATGGTTATGGAAAATGAAGAATATGTGAAAGAAAAGAGAATTGAAATGAGAGAGAATTCGGTTTAATCAACAAAAGAAAAAGAGAGCAACAAGAAGAGAATGGTTCGCCCAAAAGAAAGAGAAAGAGAAAGTGGTTGAGCAATATTGAAAGAAGAAAAAGAGAGAAAAGGGAGTAAGAGTTTTGGCCAACACCTAGTTATCAAAGAAGAAAAAGATGCACAAAAGTTCCCATGTTGTTACGGTTTCAAAAAGGACAAATGAAAGAAAAGAAATGGTATTTGGTTCACATGAAATGAGGCTAAAAACCAAAAGAGAAAAATTGCACCAAAATGCACAAGACACTTTCGGCCAAAGAGAGGAATTTTGGAGAGAAAGAAAAACAAAGCAAAAGATGTTCAAATGACAAAAGAATTGGCCAACTATTCTTTCCCCAAGCTACCTATCAAAATTCGCCACCCCTAGCCATACATGCCGTCCACATTCATCCACTAAAGGCTTAGGAAACTTTCCAAAACATCCTCCACCCTTCATGCCTTTTGTCCCTCATCATACCATAACTTCAAGATTCTTATCCCTACTATCAAGCTTTCCTTAATCATATATTCAACTTACCAAAAGAATTAGTCCAACCTATCATAAATAAGTTTGACCGTCCATCAAAGCAAGGATATAAAAATAAACCTTCAAATTGCTAAACATGCTACTCGAACCTCTAACCTCAAGCCAAACTCCATGCGCCATTACCAACTTGCCATGCACTCATCTTGTCACTTATTGCTACTTAAATTAACTTAAGTGCTAAGCTCCTTTAATCCTCTTCTTTAAATAAGCCATACTAAGAATTATTCTACTAAACCGAGCTTACTCAAGACCCCTAATTAAGCCTTATATCATCACGAATAAAATCACGTAAATTCAAATACAAGAAAAATAATTCAATCACAAATAACCCCTATTTTGGGATGTTACAGTTCTACCTCCTTAAAATAATTTCGACCTCGAAATTACCCTCGATCGAAAAGGTGAGGGTATTCTTCGCCGCATCACCTCCTCTCGATTCCCACGTCGCTTCCTCCGTACCATGGTTTCGCCATAGCACTTTCACTAAGGGTACCGACTTTCTACGCAACACCTTGACATCACGATCTAAAATCGAACCGGTTCCTCCTCGAATGATAAGTCGGAGTTAACCTCAATCTCACATCGCACGATGTGCGATGGATCGACCTATACCGTCTAAGCATCGACACATGGAAGACATTGTGAATCGACTCAACTCTTTGGCGATTCGGTGATAAGCTACCGGTCCTACTCGCTTCAACACGATGATACGGCCGATGAACCTTGGACTTAATTTCCTTTTTGCCCAAAGCGCAACACCTTTTTCCAAGGCGACACCTTCGAGAAAGACTTTATCTCCTACCTCGTATTCCATCTCCTTGCGCTTGAGATCGGCGTAAGACTTTTGCCTATCCGATGCTTCCTTGAGACGAGCCCGAATTACCTTAACTTTGTCCTCGGTTCACGTCACCATTCTGGACCCAAGACATGTCGTTCACCTAGTTCCGTCCAACACGTAGGAGTACGGCATTTTCGTCCATACAGTGCTTCATATGGAGCCATTTGGATACTCGCTTGATAACTATTGTTATAAGCGAATTCCGCCAACGGTAGATACTCCTCCCAAGCGCCATCAAGTCGAACACAACCTCTCGAGCATATCTTCTAAGATCGAACCACTCTCTCCGATTGTCCGTCGGATTGCGGATGAAAAGCTGTGCTGAAGTCCAATCTCGTACCCAAAGCTTGATGCAACGCTCTCCAAAACCTCGATGTAAACCTCGGATCCCTATCCGAGATAATCGATACTAGCACACCATGCAATCTCACTATCTCAGCTACATATAACTTAGCTAACCTCTGAGAAGCGAATAATCTACCCTTACGGGTATGAAATGCGCCGATTTAGTCGACGATCCACAATCACCCAAACCGAATTCTTCTTGCTAGGCGTAAGAGGTAATCCACCGACAAAGTCCATGGTGATCCTCTCCCACTTCCATCGAGGAATCTTCACCGGTGAAGTAAACCGGATGGCAAAGCGATGTTCAGCCTTGACTTGTTGACACGCGGACACTTACCCACGAACTCGCCACTTCCGCTTCGGACTGCCACCAAAATTGCTCTCTCAAATCCCGATACATCTTACTACCTCCGGATGCATAGCATATGGTCTGCTATGTGCGTCCCGAAGAATCCTTTGTCTCAACTCCACATCCTTGGCATACAAGCTCTTCCTTTAAAGCACAAACTCCATCACCGGGACGGACTAAAATCCTCTAATCCACCATTACGGACTTGCAACCTCCGATCATTCAAACCATCATCCTCTAACCGCTTCTCCTTAATCTGATCTAACCAAGTCGGCTTGACTTGCAATTCCGCCAAAAGACTCCCATCATCGAACAGACTAAGTCGAGCAAACATCGATCTTAAATCCGATACAACCTTACGACTCAACGCTGCGTCGCCACCACGTTAGCCTTACCAGGATGATACTCGATCGAACGATCGTAGTCCTTCAACACTCAATCCATCTACGACGCCTCAAATTCAAATCCTTCCGAGTCAAGAGATACTTAAGACTCTTGTGATCCGTATAAACTATCGACTTCTCTCCGCACAAATAGTGCCTCCATATCTTCAAAGCGAAGACTACAGTACCGCTAACTCCAAGTCATGAGTCGGATAATTAGCCTCATGTGGTCTCAATCGCCGAGATGCATAAGCCACTACCTTCCCTTCTTGCATCAAGACGCATCCCAAACCAATATGTGATGCATCGCAATAAACCGTGAATTCCTTGCCCGCCTCAAAGTTGAATCAAAACCGAGCTTCATCGAGAATCTTCTTCAATTTGTCGAAACTTTCTTGCCGCTTCTCGGTCCATACAAATGGAACTCCTTTCTCAACAACTTGGTCATCGGTGCGGCAATCAAAGAAAATCCTTCCACAAATCTTGGTAATACCCCGCTGGACCTAGAAAACTCGAATTTCACCCACAGATTTAGGCGGCTTCCAATCTAACACCGCCTCAATCTTTCGAGGATCCACTCTAATCCTCATTTGAAACAACGTGACCCAAGAAAGTCACCTCCTTAAGCCGACTCGCACTTACTAAATTTCGTGATACATTTGCTTTTCCTCAGAATCGCCGCAACACCACTCGCAAATGCGCATCATGCTCCTCTTCCGACTTGAATACACCAAAATATCATCTATAAAGACCACAACAAACCGATCCAAAAATCGTTGAAATACCCTATTCATCATGTCCATGAAGCTCTTTGGTGCATTAGTCAAACCAAACGGCATCACCAGAACTCGTGAGTGTCCATACCGAGCACGAAATGCCGTCTTATGGATATCAGCCTCTTTCACCTTCGATTGATGATATCCGGACCTTAAATCAATCTTAGAGAAAACCGCGACCCCTTTTGGTGATCAAACAAGTCATCTATCCTCGGCAAAGGATACTTGTTTTTAATCGTCACTTATTCAATCAAGCGGTAGTCTATACACATCCGCATCGTACCATCCTTCTTCTTGACAAAAAGTACCGGCGCTCCCCAAGGTGAAACACTTGGTCGAATGAAACCTCGATCCAACAACTCTTGTATCTCGAGCCTTCAATTCAAACAATTCCTTGGTGCCATCCTATATGGAGCTATAGACACCGGCGCTGCCTTCAAATGTAACAGATCTATACCAAATTCGACTTCACGATCCGGAGGCAATCCCGGAAGTTCTTCAGAAATACGCAAAGCAAATTCCTTTACGTTTGAACATTCCTTACAGAAGACTCCTTAGCTTCCAAAGCACACACATGAACTACTAACGCCTCACACTCTTCCTTCGACCATCTTTATCGCTTTCAACGCAGATACCACGTTGGATAGATAATCTCTCCTATTACCTATCATGACCACTTCTTCACCTTCAACCGTCTTCAAAACCATGCGCTTAGCGGCACAATCCAAACTTGCTTGGTACTTGACCAACCAGTCCATCCCAAGAATCGATCAAACTCCTCAAACGGCGGTTCCATCAGATCGGCTACAAACACTACCCTTGGAGTTCTAGAGGTATATCTCTATACGCCTTATCTACTTTCACTGAGTGACCTAAAGGACTAAGTACAGTCATCCTCTTAGAAGCGGTCTGAACTAAACTCATGGTCTCAACTATACTACTAGCAACGTAAGAGTGCGTCGAACCCACATCTATCAAGGCAAAGATATGGAACACCAAAAATTAAAACGCGTCGGTTATGACGCCCGGTGCGTCTCCTTCCTCACGACGCCCGCAAAGATACACCAAACCAGCCGCCTAGCCTCCGTGTTGCCAATACCTCTGCTACCGCTCCGCGACCTCCACTAGAGCCATAACCACCTCTACCATAACCACGACCTCTCTGCGGTCTTTGGTCCCTCCTTTCGAATCGGGCACGACCTGACCTTGGATCGATTCCTAGCTTGCTTACGGACGGTCCCTCACACGATGTTCTAGCGAACCACACTGAAACATCCTTTCCCTCCGGTCCAACATTCACCCCAATGAAACTTTCCACAACGGTTACACTGGGCCGATCTTTGATTAGCAGCTGTGGACCTCCCTGCCTGATTTGACCCACTCTGCCTAAATCTTTTCTGAACATTACCACCCGACCCAGACGATCCAAAGCCTCTCTTCAGCTTGCTCCTATCATAACTTTGCCTCGCGGACTCCTTGATTCCTTCGGCTACCTTGGCCTTCTCCACCAAGACAGCAAACTCACGTTCTTCTTTGTGGAGCAATCGCTGACCTTAACTCGTCTCTAAGTCCGTCTTCAAAACGAACACAACGATCATGTTCCGATGCCACTATTCCCTGAGCATAACGACTCAGCCTTAGGAATTCCGCTTCATACTCCGAGACAGACTTATTCCCTTGCACTAACCCCAGAAAAGCTTTCCTTTGAGCGTCAATGTAGCTTGAGCCAACATACTTCTTCCCGATATGCGGCTTTGAAGTACTCCCAAGTGAGATCATCTCGCCGTAGCACCATCTCGGACCGTGAGCCACCATCGATATGACTCATCCTTGAGAAGCGACACCGCTCCTTTCGGTTTCTCCTCATTTGTCAAATCTATCTCATCCATGATTCTTTCGGTCGATTCCGCCAATACTCACCGTATTGGGCGCTACACCGCACACACCTCGGAAAAATTCAGCTCCGTTAGCTCAAGTCTCTCAGAACCGACTCCGAGCTCCTCCACTTCCACCAATTCCAGCTACCCTTTCCAGAACCCGTAGCATCGCTTGTGACACAGCGTCGTCACCCGTCTGATCCTGCTCTTCAGCTCCAAAGGTTGGGGGTGGTGGTGGCGGTATCTCATTCTCAGATCCTTGACCCGACCCGACAGGTTACGCTGACCATCCTACCCTTCCACGTCCACGACGGCCACGTCCTCTAAAGCTCATTCTAACTATCGCGCTTTAATCTGATTAGGAAATTTTTATGAATTAGTACATGTTTCACTTGATTATCCGCGAAGAAATTTTTATGAAAAGAGTTTAATAGAGATTCTTTCGATCAAACAAGGTTTTAAGTCTTCTATCTTGGTTTTACAGAATAATACATCCATTCCCTATACCTTTCATACTTATGCACTCTTGTGCATTATTGTCTGTTTCTAACCCAGGGGTATTTTCGTCATTTTTCCTAAAGGGTATTTTTGTAATAAACCGAAGAAATTTGAAAACTTTAACAAATCGAGATATTTTGAAAATTTTCGAAGATAAATTTGTCCTACCAAAAAAATAATTTATTGATTTTAAAATCAAGTTTTTCCTAAAACATGGCTAATCCTTTCGGGTTTTATTTAGGATTTCGCCTATGACCGAGTCCTCTTGGTTAGGGTGAACCGAAGCTACGCACCAGGTAGGAATCCCGCGAAGAGGAGGTGAGTCCCGAGGACTGCTTAAGTACCAAGCTCTTCCGGATCCAATCCTAGACATGCGCACCAAGGTTACCACACCCTAACTCGCGACTTGGTCGTAGGTTGGTTTAATTAGGCTCTTAAAGTCTTATGTCTTTGATTGGAGTAAACTAGTCCTAAAGTTTAAAATACTATCACTATCTACGTCCCATGCTTCCTACCCTTCTACAAGAAATAATTCATACAAAAAGTTAGTGGTACTTACAGGCGGATCGGTCTTGGGAGACTCAGTGCCATGCTTATTCAAAACCATAATATTTCAAATAGACCTACCAAAACATTTTTGGGCCTTGGGCCCCCACAGCCGAGCTTTGAACTGGGCTCTGATACCAATTTTGTAACACCCCAAACCCGGCCCAAACATTACGACCGAATTTGGTATGCTACGGAGGAAAAACCTTTGAAAATCCCTTGTTAAGTCGTTTTAAATTTTGATAAAAGATATTGTTTTGATTTAAAACAATTGAGGTGTTATGAAGAAAACATTACTTAATGTCATTTAAAAAAAAAATATACTAAGTTAGGTTGTTACAGTTTCAAATGTACCCGATGGTACTTTAAAAAAACATTTTGCGTTTAATTTGAGAAAACATGTGCATCCGTTTTTAACATCATCAAATAGTTTAAACAAAACATGCAGCAATAATAAAATAATCCTAGGAGGCCTTATTACAATTAAGCAACATAAACCCAACAGAAAAATAGATAAAATCCAAAATTCATTTATTAAAAATCTCCACTGCATGGCCACCTCGAGTCCATCCGGCTCCTCATCCGCGGTCTACGAATCACCTGAAAAATTAAAGGAGAAGGTGAGTCACCAAGACTCAATGTGTAACCCTTCCCCAATTTAATGCAATCACATACACAAATTATAACCAATTAACATGCATAAGTTAAATGCACCCAACCTAACCATCCATACGCCTTTTTCTACCCCTTGTGGTACCAAACCACTGGTGGTGCTAAACCACCGGTGACGTATAGTCACAAATGTGATACCAAATCACTTTGGAGATACCAAATCTCGGTGTCCGAAGACACAATTGTGTTACTAAAACACTCGTGACCGAAGTCACAAATAGATGATGGGGCCAACCCATCGTGGTGTGATACCAAATCACTGGCGGACAATCCCATATCTCAAAGTGGGGCCAACCCACGGTGGTATTAACCACGAGGGGACAAGTCGCTATGAGGTGCCAAACCTCTGGAGGTACCAAACCTCTCGGTGACCGTAGTCACGATGTGTTACCAAAACACCGTGTCCGTCGACACGAATATCACCGCCCCCTCCTCTCATCAACCCATAACAATCATTTTTATGCATGGACCACAAATCATGTTGATAGATTTATTTAACAACATCCAATTGATTTATCATAAGCCATATATCAAATAATACACATACCAAATGTGTCATGCTTCCCAAAAGCATCAAATAATAATCACATAATAATAGGAACTTACCCAAATCCTTGTTAATACCATGAAGGTATTTCATCCATGTCTACACAAAACGTTTAGGCATAAAATAACACTTAGCATATTAAAAGTTATAAGGTGTGTATGTATACACACCTGGCACCAAAAAGAGTTCTAAATCCCGAATAGACAAATCGGCCACACAAGTATTCTTGCCCCTATATTCGGCCAAAAATGAATATTAGAACCATGGCCTAATCGGCCAAACCAAAATAATTGAGAAAGGTTCCTTGTGAACCTAAAATCTTACCCAAAGCCTTCGAACACTTATCCAACACACTCCTAAAAGAATCGGCCTCACTTCCCTACAATCAACCATCATCAATAAAGTTTATTAGCCTTCGGCTTAAACGAAACTTAAAATAATAATCCTCGAAATAAACCTTACCACCTTACCAAAACCAATTTCTAGAGAAGTCCCGATGATAACTATCTTACCTTCAATATTCGGCCAAAGATAAATCTAAAGAAAGTAGAAGATTCGGCTATATGGTTATGGAAAATGAAGAATATGTGAAAGAAAAGAGAATTGAAATGAGAGAGAATTCGGTTTAATCAACAAAAGAAAAGAGAGAGCAACAAGAAGAGAATGGTTCGCCCAAAAGAAAGAGAAAGAGAAAGTGGTTGAGCAATATTGAAAGAAAGAAAAAGAGAAAGGGAGTAAGAGTTTCGCCAACACCTAGTTATCAAAGAAGAAAAAAGATGCACAAAAGTTCCCATGTTGTTACGGTTTCAAAAAGGACAAATGAAAGAAAAGAAATGGTATTTGGTTCACATGAAATGAGGCTAAAAACCAAAAGAGAAAAATTGCACCAAAATGCACAAGACACTTTCGGCCAAAGAGAGGAATTTTGGAGAGAAAGAAAAACAAAGCAAAAGATGTTCAAATGACAAAAGAATTGGCCAACTATTCTTTCCCCAAGCTACCTATCAAAATTCGGCCACCCCTAGCCATACATGCCGTCCACATTCATCCACTAAAGGCTTAGGAAACTTTCCAAAACATCCTCCACCCTTCATGCCTTTTGTCCCCTCATCATACCATAACTTCAAGATTCTTATCCCTACTATCAAGCTTTCCTTAATCATATATTCAACTTACCAAAAGAATTAGTCCAACCTATCATAAATAAGTTTGACCGTCCATCAAAGCAAGGATATAAAAATAAACCTTCAAATTGCTAAACATGCTACTCGAACCTCTAACCTCAAGCCAAACTCCATGCGCCATTACCAACTTGCCATGCACTCATCTTGTCACTTATTGCTACTTAAATTAACTTAAGTGCTAAGCTCCTTTAATCCTCTTCTTTAAATAAGCCATACTAAGAATTATTCTACTAAACCGAGCTTACTCAAGACCCCTAATTAAGCCTTATATCATCACGAATAAAATCACAGAAATTCAAATACAAGAAAAATAATTCAATCACAAATAACCCCTATTTTGGGATGTTACACCACACGAGCGTGTGGGCCCACTTGGGCCAAAAATTGGGCTTTGGGCCCAACTACACCGTTGAACCAAAAAAGGGTATCTGTGTCGCTTGAGGTGACTGTAGGCCTCTGAAAAGGCCGTTATATGACTAAATTACTGAAAAACCCTCAATGGGTGAAATTACTAAAATACCCTCGATGGGTAAAATTACCGGAATACCCTCGAGGGGTGAATTACCGTTTTACCCCAACCGACCAAATGACCGTTATACCCTTAGTGGTAGTATCAGTCATGTATGTGTAATATTTATATGATTGATTATGATTGTGATACACCGCATACACGGGCTATTTATGACATGACATACTGCATTGGTTGGGTTTCTTTATTTTGGATGAAGTATTGTACTGGTGGCTCTGCCACGCTTTACTGATATAGTGGCTTCGCCACGTATACTGATTTTAGCGGCTCAGCCACGTATACTGATTTTTAGTAGCTCAGCCATGTGTACTGTTATTAGCAGCTTTGTTGCGTTGTTATTAGCAGCTAGGCTACGTTATTGGTGTGCTGGTTGGATGGGTCGACTTGGTCCCCACGAGGTGTGTTGGTTGGTACGGGAGGTGTGTTGGCTGGACTGGGTTGGGTTACATTTCTGTGTTGCATTGATATGATTTTTGGGCATACGCCACTCTGATACTGAATAGGGCTTGGGCCCAGACTATTACTATAATAGGGGATTACACACTGAGTTCTCGTAACTCACCCTTTTCTTTAACTGTGCAGGTAATCCCCAGTCTTAGATGATTTGGAGCTGCGAGGGGCTCGGAGGTGGCCACACGCTCGATATGTTTTAAAACGTAAACTTAGTTATTTTATTTTATTTTAATATATTGAGCTAATGAGTTTGTAATAAGGCCATTTGGGATTTTTAACTTTTAATTGGTATTTTCTTTACATTACTACCTGCTAGACTAGGAAACGCGGGTTTTAAAATGACAACGGTTTTTAAAGGAAATTACAATTTTTCAAACCTTAAAATTTACAACTTAAATGAGCTTCTGCGATATTTAATTTTGTTAAACAGATGATTCTATTAACAAGGAAATAATGTGCTTATGAATTTACTACCCTAAAAGTCTCTAAGAGAATAGATGTTTAGTAGTGAGCTTTTACCGAACTAGTCGATTTTCAAACGACACTTTGATGTGATACGTCAGATCCGGTCGTAACGTCTAGGACGGGTTTGGGGTGTTACATTTAGTGGTATCAGAGCCAGGTTGCAAAAATCGGCTGTGGAATGGGTTTTGAAAAAGAAAAATTCTAATCTTTCTAAATTTTGGTTTGGAAAGTAATGTTGTTACTGAAAGTGTGGCACACCGAGTCTCCGGCACCAAATCTGTAAGTTCTCTGACACTGTATTCTAATATATACTGAAATGACTATACTGAGAAACTATTAGGGATAGTAGTAGTACACTAAAACTCCTTAGTTAGAGTAAACTGAGACTGTAGGAGACTGAAAATTGTAATGAGATTCCGATCTGCGAAAACAACCCTACTTACTGTTCGTCATAAAATACCTGTTAATAATTATGAGAATTATAAGCTGATGCATAAAACTCTTAAAATAGATAAATACGCTACATCGATATGAGTACAAGAGGTCGCGGAAGGGGTACAAGTGGCCGCGGTAGAGGCCGAGGTGCTAGGGCTGGGTCTTCAGCGTCGGGACACATACCGGCTAAGGAAGCACCAGCCTCACCAGTGACTGAGACGGGGTCTCATGACCGAGCCGATGGGGATGATGCCTTGTCCCAAGCGATGTTACGGGTTCTTGAAGGGGTTGCTGGAGCAAGTACTGGGTCAGTGGGCCGAGGGTCAATTTCTGAACGACTTCGGTCGAATGGGGCAGAAATTTTTAGGGGCATCTCTGGTGTAGCCCCGAATGTGGAAGAATATTGGTTGGAGGCTGTCGAGCGAATAATGGATGACCTCGATTGTACGGTGGAGCAAAAACTGAAAGGAGCAGTGTCTCTACTGCGAGATGAGGCATATCAATGGTGGCTTACCGTGAGGGAAGGCACGCAGGCCTACCGTTTGACATGGGACTTCTTTAAGATGGCCTTCCAAGGAAAATATGTTGGGGCGTGTAACACCCCAAACTCGGCCCATGCGGTATGACCAGATCTGGCATGTCACGTGAAGAAGATGTGTAAAGAGCTTGTGATTCTTACTAAAATAGGTGTTACTTGGTTGTGTTTAAGTAAACATGTTTTGGATGTAAATATTTGATAAAATACAGCTATTTTTGAAAGATTGATTAATGAGTCGAATATCGAGGTAGTGAACTTTAAAACCATGACTTTTAAAAATGACGTTGAAAATTTAAAAGAGAATCCGAGTTAAATTATTTGTACATATTTATTATGAAAACAGTTTATTAATCAATTTTGGAAAACCGTTATTTATGATTTTAGAAAAATCCCCATTTAAAATAATGCAAGAAAAATAATAAGTATGGCTAAACATAAAACCAAATAAAAATATCCCAGAGGCCTTATTGCAACTTTAAAACCTGAAATAATAAAAGCAACGAAATAATACGGAAAAGAAGTTTACTAATGTCCGAAAATAACATTCTAAAAGTATGGCCTCCACCGAGTCATCCATGGCCCCAAGTCCTCGTCACTGAGCATTACCTACAAGGGTTAAGAAAAAGGGGGAGTGAGTTACAAGAACTCAGTGTATAATCCCCTTACCGTCATCCACTGGGCCTGAACCCATATAACAATATCTTGGGCCTAAGCCCATTTACATAACAATCTTAAAATGAAGCAAATGTATGAATGTATGCAACCCAACCCATCCTAGATATCCATCCGCTACACACCACCCGTACCATCCCATCACACCTGTGGGGATCAAGTCAACCCACCCTGCCAAACACACCAATCACAAGCAAGTTGCCATTTAATTCGCAGGCAAGATGCCATTTAATTCGCAGGCAATATGCCATTTACAATATATTTTATTGTGGCCAAGCCACCAAAATCATAATGAAACATAATAACAAACATTTTTGTGGCAATGCCACCGGGCTACACTTCTCTTCAACATTTTTCTCATCCCATGCAAATTATGTAAATGTAACATACATAATAAAGCATAATATCCACAAATATAAACAACAATAATTAATCCAGTGATTTATTATCGTAAATCGGCCAATTATAGTACCTTGTAATATGGCCCACTAAAGCATTCTAGCAATTCGGCCCATAGGAGCATTTTGGTAAATCGGCCCGTAGGGACATTTTCGTAATTCGGTGCATAAAGGCATTTTCGTAATTCGGTAATTTTACCCACTAAGGGTAATTCAGTGATCTCGCAACCCAGGGGTATTTCGGTAATTTACCCTCTAAGGGTATTTTGGTAATTTCGTAACCCAGACTTAACTACTAATGTGGGGCATAAAAATTGAAACTGTCCATCTACGTCATATTGACTAAACTGACTATAACTCGAGTTAGGAAACTCGAAATTTAGTTCTGTAAAATTTCCTTGAAACTAGACTCATATATCTTCTTACTAATTTTTTTATAGAATTTTTGGTTAGCCATTTAGTACAGTTTATTCATTAAAGTTTCCCTTGTTTCACTGACCAATGGTTCTGACCTCTCTTACCCTAAATTCAAATATCTCACTGTACAGTTTTCATATGTTGCTCCCACTTATTTCTATTGAAAATAGGCTCACTAAGGAATCTATACATATAAATTATAACTCATAATTCACTTTGTAAAATTTTAAATGATTTTTCCAAGACAGAATAGGGAACCACGAAGTCATTCAGAACCAGTCTCACTAAAATTAAAATATCACAGAATATAAAATCCCTCTTCCTACTCTGTTTCTTTCATTTAAAAAATAAACACAGTAAGCTTTAATTCTATATCTTATTCACTTTCTAATTCCCTTTCTTCTATTTTTTGTGATTTTTCAAAATCACGTCACTGCTGCTAACCAAAACTGTTTCATTGCAAACTATGGTTACCACTATGAACATACGCACTCCCGAGTGGTCACGAATGCCGATTTCTAGTTTTCTTAGATATTTCGACCGAATCACAGAACATTTCATGCAAACATTCAGAGAGGTATGAGATTACACACCATTTCAAACATGTATTCGGAAGGGTACAGGATTACACACCTAATTTGGATTTCCTAAAGAACCACTCTTCGTTGCCCCCACAATCGTGATCCTTCCCTACTAGATTCAAAAATTCGGCCTTGCACCTTGGCTATTGCAATGAGTTCCAATCAACTTCCGAAACCAAGGCTAAGAGAATGATAAGTAGCAGCAAAGGATGGCTTGATTCGGCCCTTAATAACAGGGATGAGTCGAAAGGGATAACAAGGTTTGGCACTAGCAACAAGACAATAACTCTAGGTTCGGCTATGGAGACTATACCGAAAAGAAAACCAATCAAAGAACAAGCTATTAAAGAACACAAACCGAAATGGTAGCTATAGGAGAGATTCGACTAAGGAAGAAAAGGGTTAGAAAGACATGGTGAAGTTGAGGTTTTGGTTAGGAAAAATTGAAGAAGACCCCAAAATGCCTCGAAAAGGAAAAGTGATCCCAAAAATGTGAAAATGTAAGGGAGAGCTAGAGAAATTCGGCTCCCCCTCTTCCCCCCTAACAAAACCATGTATCTTCTTTACCAAAAGATGAGTATTGACCAAAATGCTTTCCAAAACATCCACCACATAATAGGCCAACATGTTCCCTTCTCTTACCTTTTTCCTTCATTTATATCCATGTTTTTCCCTTGCTTTCCTCCTTACCATATCCTTAGTCTTCTTTCCCAAATTAAAAAGTCTTCCTTACCATAATAAAGCCATGGCCGACACATGGAATATAGTACCAAAAAAATTAATACAAAATTTGAAATAGGTGGGTTTCGAACCTCAGACCATTAGTACACTCCACACGCCACTTTCCACCTTTACCAATAGACTCCTTGTGCTAGAAAAATGCACACTTATTTCCTTAAGTCTTGATGCCACTTACCTTCTCTCCTTTAAGTGCTTAAACATAAAATTTACCTATAGCCTAACTTGAACCCGGAACTTCCTAGAAACCTCGTAACTTTCCAAAATCACCTTCCTATTAAGTTCAACTTGAAATAATGCCATTCTCTTCTTCTCAAAAATTTTAAACACTTCTACTCCCCAAGGCCTAATGGGCCCAATTCTACTAGGCCCAAATTCGAGTCGTTACAGGGCAAGTTATGTGGATGCCCGGAGGAAGGAATTCTTAAGTCTGATCCAGGGAAATAAGTCTGTAGCAGAGTATGAGGCAGAGTTTCTACGGTTGAGTCGGTATGCTCGGGGCATAGTCGCGACTGAGTATGAGCGCTATGTACATTTTGAGGATGGTCTCCGAGATGAGTTGCGAGTTCTAATAGCTCCACAGAGGGAAAGAGACTTTGCTGCCCTTGTTGAGAAGGCAAAGATTGCCGAGGATGTGAAACGCTCAGAGCGTCAGAACCGTGAGAAAGATAGGGGAAAAAATAAAAGGGATTTTGGGCCATCAAGTTCTTCTGGTGGGCCTAAGAAGAGGTCTAGGTTTGATGGGCCAGCCCGAGCTCGGGTTCTGTTGTTCTTTGTCGCTGCATGACCTTGCGCTGAGTGTGGGAGATCTCATCAGGGTGAGTGCTGGAAAAGAACCGGGGCGTGCTTCAGATGTGGGTCCAAGGATCATCAGGTTAGAAACTGTACTCAGAGGCCCATTCAGATGCAAGCTGCAGTCCAGGGCTTTGTGCAGCCAGGGAAAGGTGGTCAGCAGCCACCGAGAGGCCGTGGTCCAGCCAGAGAGGAAATGGTTTGGGACGAGGTCGTGGAGCACCGGGCAGGGGTACTGGTAACGCAGAGGCGAGACAGCCAGCGTTGGTCTATGCTGCTCGGCGCCGAGAGGATGGCAACGCTCCTGATGTCATAACTGGTACGTTCCTCATTTATAATGTACCATATACTGCTTTAATTGATATTGGGTCTACGCACTCGTATGTTGCATGTACTGTGTCTGGGACATTGGGCATACAGTTTGAAATTACTTATAGGGAAATGTCGGTGATTAGTCCACTGGGACAGTCCGTTAGAGTGAATAAACTATTTAGAGATGTGCCCCTAGAGGTCCAAGGGGTTGTCTTTCTGACGGATTTGATGGAACTGCCATTTGCCGAGTTCGATCTTATTTTGGGCATGGATTGGTTAGTAAAGCACCGTGCGAATTTGGATTGCGCTTCTAAGCGTATGGTATTAAAGTCTTCGGAGGATGAGGAGGTGGTTGTGATAGGGGAGCGAAGGGATTATTTATCTAATGTAATCTCAGCATTAAGGGCCGAGAAGCTGGTTCACAAGGGTTGCGAGACGTTCTTAGCTTATGTCAGCATTTCTGATCCTATGGGTCCGTCTGTTGAGAGTGTTAGAACTGTGAAGGAGTTTCCGGATGTTTTTCCTGAAGAGCTTCCTGGGTTGCCTCCAAACCGTGAGGTCAAAATCAGCATTGAGATCCTACCTGGAATGGCTCTGGTGTCCATCGCCCCTTATAGAATGGCACTAAAGGAGTTGGTAGAATTAAAGGCTCAGATCCAAGAGCTACTGGACCGAGGATTCATTCGGCCGAGTGTGTCTCCGTGGGGAGCACCAGTATTATTCGTGAAGAAGAAGGATGGATCCATGCGCATGTGCATTGATTATCGTCAACTGAATAAACTGACGATTAAGAACAAGTATCCTTTACCAATGATTGATGATCTATGTAACAGTCTGAATTTGACCCTAATCGGAACAGTGGTTTCGGGACCACGAATCTGAGTCCGAAAAATTTTTAAATATTATTTTCTGTGTTTATTATATGTGAATTATTATGTGTGAAAATTTCGTATGAAAATTTGATTGTTTGTGTGCTTAATTGAATAAAAGGACTTAATCGCGTAAAGCGTAAAAGTTATAAACTATAGTGAAAAGTACCCATTTGATAGTGGCTTTTTAAAATGGAGTCTTAAAAGGGCAATTAGCCCATTTTACATGATAGTGGACGGCATGGTTTTTTAAGTAATCATTAATATGTTTTATTATTTATTTATTTTATATTATAAGTTAACTTTTATAATATATTATATGTTAAATATATAAAACATCATAAAAAAAAAAGATACATGCATTATCTTTCTCCTTTGGCCGAATATGAGATGAGAAAAACACCATAGAAAAGCTTCAAGTTTCGGCAACAAATTACCTTGATTAAGGTATGTTTAGTTTTCGGTTTTTGATAATTTTTACGTTTTTAAAATCGTTACTTCGAATACTTCAAGACCCAAGCTTGAATTTTTTATTTTGATCAATATTTTGAAATGTGCCATTGATGAGTTCATGAGTTTTATGATGTTAGTTGATGGATTATGAAAGATATATGTTAGATTAATATGTTTTGTCTTTGGATTTTTGGTAATTTTGAGAGATTAGGGCTTAGTTGCAAAAATAAATTTTTGAGGGACTAAAATGTGAAAAAAATGAAATGGATGGATTTGTATAAAGCCTATGAATATTCGGCCCTTAAGTTGTGAGACCAAATTTTGTGTATTTTGTGTTTTGTGTAATTAGGACTAAATTGTAAAATTGTGAAACATTAGGGGCAAAATGGTAATTTGCCCATTTAGGTGTTTTTGGATTAAATTGAAATGAAATGTGCTTGAATGAGATTAATTTGATCATGTTTAGATCAAGAACAAAAGAAAACGGACTTGGATCGGGGAAAAGCGAAAGTTAACGAATAGTCGGTCTTCGTCGTCCGTCGATAGTCGAGGTAAGTCTTTAAGCAATTTAATACCATTAATATCAGTTATAATCTTGAGTACATGTTGAAATTGAATTTATAGATTGGAAATTTAGCCAAAGCCGAATGTGATATAGTGTTTAAGCAATGAAATGTAGTAAACCTAATTGTGTTCATTATGTGAAAATGATATTGAATTATGTGTGATATATGTGATATTGGTAGTATGTGATGTGAATGAGATGGCTCAATAATATGAATATTCGGGCTTCGAGCCTAGCAGGCCTTGTGCCGGTGAAGTTTATCAAGCTTATTGCCCAGCGTGCCTTGTGCCAGGTGAAGTTTATCGGCTTATTGCTCAGCAGGCTAAATGCCGGTGATTTAATTTCGCACTCGGGTCAGCGAGGCTTAGTGTCGGTGGGAAATTCAAAGCTTACGCCAGCGATTTTAAACCGTTGATGAATTTTCAAGTTGCAAGACAAACTTTTCTAGCTATGTAATCATCGAAGAAGTAAGTTGATATTACAAGTTATATATGTATGTTCGGCCATATGGGTAAGTGCCTACTAATTATTAAATTGATCTTCGATATTTGGTCTATAAGGTAAGTATATGTGTGTTAAGTTGTCAAACGCGAATGATACTAATTGATCCTATATATTCGGTATTAAGTTTATATTTATGTGGCCATGTTGGATTACTTTGATGCCATGTATACGAATGTATGAAATGTCAAATGGATATATATATATAAGTGAATATATTTTCTTTATGTGAAATTACTAAGTGTAAAGTATATACTTATTTGCATATACATATATATGTGATCCTATTGAATTATATGTATCGAAAATATGAGTAGTTGGAGATGAGTTATTAATTTATATTTGAACGATATGATGTGATAATAAATTGAAGTTTAAAGGTAAAATAGTGATGATGATTGAGCTAATGAGGTATTAGCATTCGGTATTAGTAGACCAAATAAGTATTAAGTTTTAGATTTTATGATATTATGTGTGTTATTGAAAATGATTGAAAGATCACTTGATTTAAAACAATTGCTTAAGACTTACTAAGCTAGTAAGCTTACTCTGTGTGTTCATTATTTTGTTTTATAGATTTTGATCAAGCTACGAGCTCAGGGGATCGTCAACGAAGTCATCCACACTATCGAATATTTTGGTACCTTTAAAGTCTAGATTTGAACTAAAGGCATGTATAGGCTAGACTAGGTTTTGAAACAATGAAATTTTGTTCCTGTATATATATTTAGAGCCATGCGAAAATGGCTAAATTATAGTACTTTCGTCTTTAATGTATTCGGCCCTAATGCTTGATCTTTATAAAGGTAGAATCGGTAAAGTTAGTAAGCATGGTTGATAATTTGGTTGATTTATATGTCTATTATGTCATGCATTTGCTATTTAGTAAATAGCTTATATTAGAAGTATATCTTATAGTATATTATTTGTGATGGATGTTCTTATGACTTGACTTTGAGGTTAAGATAATTGTTGAATGTGTTTGTTTGTGCTTGGTTAATAGTTGGTCATATTACGTGTTTATGAATATTAGGAGTTGAATTAGGAAGTTTGGTATATGCGCATTTAAAGTTGATTTGAGCCATGCATTGATAAATACTTATTAATAGAGTGCACATTTTGAAATGCAAATTAGCTTGTAACAATGTCAAACATTTAATTAGGTACATTAGGCCATGATATGATATTATTGGTTGGAATGATAATTTGACTCTGTCAAACATGTTTTATAAAGTGTATGAGTATTATTCAAATTGATGTGAATCACGAATTATGGAGGATATTTATTTGATCTTGTTACTCGATTTTGTTCTTGAATATGTATGGATCTATACCTTGTTTGGATGTATTAGTACTTAGTATGGAAAGTTAGACAAAGGTTAAATTCAAATATGCAAGGTTAAAGCATAATTATTCATATCCATGAAAATTTAGTTTTGATATTTAATATTTTGTTTAGGTTTGATAAATAAGGATATGAGCATTTTTGGTCATTGAAAAATGAGTGGCTAAATGAATAGTAATAAGGTTATTCGATGAAAAATACTTCTTTGTAATTGCGGCTAAATGAAATATGATAGGTATATTAATGTTTAAGTATGCTATGATAGTATACTATCCTTGTTGTATTTGATCATGTCTAATGAGCAGTTAATAATTGATATGACTTATACTATGTATGGTAATGCCTTATAACCCTAATCCTGCGACGGATACGGGTTAAGGGTGTTACATTTTATTGGTATCAGAGCTTACGGTTTAGTCGATTCTAGGATTACCGTAGCACGTGTGAGTCTAGCTATACATGCCTTAATTTATACTACGATAGTGTGATGACTTCTGACATCTGAATTGTGATTTCATATAGTAAATGGATCCCGACAGAGTCGTAGCTGATGATGTAGAGAGCGTAGCGCCTGATCTCGCACATGGATCAGTGCTGGTAGACTCTCGATCTATCTCGAGTAGCCATGAGGGGGAGGCTAAGCAAGCCTTCTACCAGATGATGAACGAATGGTTTACTCAGTATATCCGGACTAATCCAGCTGTGCAACAACCTCCACCCCAAAATAATCCATCTCCGATACCTTCAGCACCTTCGATGATAGATCCGATGAGATCTAGCAGGCCCCCTGTTAATAAAATCAGGAAACACGGGGCCAAAGAATTTAAAGCAAATGATGATGATGACGCGGAACGAGCTGAGCTGTGGCTTGATAATACTATTAGTGTGCTTGATGAGTTATCATGCACTCCAGATGAATGCTTAAAGTATGCTATATCACTATTGAGGGACACCGCATATCACTGGTGGAATACACCAGTATCGGTGGTTTCGAAGGAGAAAGTGACTTGGGAATTCTTTCAGATTGAATTCCGTAAAAAGTACATTAGTCAGAGATTCATCGATCAAAAGCGTAAAGAATTTCTAGAATTGAAATAGGGTCCTATGACCGTGACTGAATACGAGCAAAAATTTGTGAGATTGAGCTAATATGCTCGTGAATGTATTTCAACTGAGGCTATTATGTGTAAAAGATTCGAAAACGGGTTGAATGAAAACATTAAGCTACTGGTCGGTATACTTGAGATTAAAGAGTTCGTGATACTTGTTGAACGAGCTTGTAAAGCTGAAGAGCTTGGAAAAAAAAAAGCTGAATCTGAAGCTAGAGACATTCGTAAATGATCATCGAGTAAAACCTTTCATTCTGTATCAAAGAAGTTCAAAGGTGAATCCAGTCGACATAAGGCTACTTCAGGCTTTGCCAGACGAAATAGTGGTCGACCACCTGCGGGCTCCCGAGCTACTTTGATGACCAGTGTTGGTAATGTCCAACAGAACCGAGTTGAGTGCAAGCATTGTGGAAAATGGCATTCTGGGAGTTGTAGATTCCGTGATCGGTCCTGTTTTAAATGTGGATGATGGATCACTTTATTAGAGAGTGCCCGATGTTAGCTGAGCAAAACACTGTTCAGAATGCGAGACAGAGCAACGTGTCAGCACGAGGTAGACCACCCAGGCATTTGGGTAATGTAGGTGGCAGTCAGAGAGGAACTAAAGATACAGCGATTCGGTCAGAGGCTCGTGCACCTGCTAGAGCATATGCTATATGCGCTCGTGAGGATGCTTCTTCACCAGATGTCATTACCGGTACTTTCACTCTTTTTGATACTAGTGTGATTGCGTTGATAGACCCTGGTTCAACTCATTCTTATGTGTGTGAAACATTAGCATCTAGTAAGACTCTTCCTATTGAGTCTACTGAGTTTGTGATTCAAGTATCAAATCCCTTGGGTTGATGTGTTTTGGTTGACAAAGTGTACAAAGGTTGTCCGTTGATGATTCGGGACTCATGTTCCCAGTCGATTTAATGTTGTTGCCTATTGATGAATTTGATATAATTCTGTAAATGGACTGGTTGACTTTGCACGATGCTGTTGTTTATTGCAAAAGAAATTACCCGACGCATGATTTAGAGCTAGCAGCCATTGTGTTCGCGTTAAAGATATGGCGTCATTACCTTTTTGGTGAGAAATGTCATGTTTATTCAGATCACAAGAGTTTGAAGTATTTGATGACTCAGAGAGATTTGAATTTGAGACAACATAGATGGTTAGAGCTGTTGAAAGATTATGAATTGGTGATTGACTATCATCCGGGCAAAGCAAATGTTGTAGCGGATGCCTTAAGTCAAAAATCATTATTTGCTCTTCGTGCGTTGAACGCTCATATGGTTATGTTTGACAATGGATCGTTAATAGCCGAATTAAAAGCAAGACCGTTGTATATTCAACAAGTTAGCGATGCCCAGAAAGTTGACAAAGATTCGTTGGCAAAACGAGTTCAATGTGAAAGTAACGTTGAATCAGAGTTTCAAATTGATGAGAACGACTGTCTGAAATTCAAAGGCCGATTATGTGTTCCGAGGAATGTAAATTTGATTCAGATGATATTGAATGAAGCTCACAGTGATCGATTATCTATTCATTCGGGTACCACGAAAATGTATAATGATCTAAAACAGTTCTATTGATGGTCTGGTATGAATCGGGACATATCTGAATTTGTCTCAAAGTGTTTAGTTTGCCAACAGGTGAAGGCTGAGCATTAGGTGCCTTCTGGGTTACTTCAGCCGATTATGATACCTGAAAGGAAATGGGACAGAGTAACTATGGATTTTGTATCCAGCTTGCCTATGACACCGAGCAAGAAAGATGCAATTTGGGTTATAGTGGATAGACTAACCAAATCATCCCGCTTTGTTCCAGTTCGTACGGACTATTCGCTCGATAAGCTTGCTGAGTTGTATGTATCTCAAATTGTGAAATTACATGGTGTGTCAAATTCTATTTTTTCGGATAGAGACCCGAGATTCACGTCACGGTTTTGGAGGGAATCGCATGATGCTTTAGGTACAAACTACACTTTAGCACAGCTTTTCATCTGCAGACAGACAATCAGTCTAAACAAATCATTCAGATATTGAGGATATGTTGAGATGTTGCATCCTCGAGTTTGAAAGTATGTGGGAACGATACTAACTTCTGATTGAATTTGCTTACAATAATAGCTTTCAATCTAGTATCAAAATTGCACCCCTACGAAGCTTTGTATGGTCGTAAATGTCGTACACCTTTGTCCGGGGTGAGCTCGAGAAAACAAGATACACGGGGTTGATTTGATTAAAGAGACTGAACAGAAAGTGGCAGTGATCCGTGATAATTTAAAAGCTGCATCGGATCGGCAAAAGTCATACGCAGATTTGAAACGTAAAGACATTGAGTTTTAGACTGGAGACCGGGTATTTCTAAAAATTTCACCGTGGAAGAAAGTACTTTGATTTGGACGAAAAGACAAATTGGGACCGAGATTCATCAGACCGTATGAAGTCATTGAATGAGTCGGGCCTGTTGCGTATAGATTACGATGGCCCTCTGAGCTTGAAAAGATCCATAATGTGTTTCATGTCTCAATGCTCCATAAATATCGATCAGACCCGTCACATGTGATTGCCCCGTCTGAGATTGAAATCCAATCTGATATGACGTATGAAGAGACTACTTAGGAGCCTGAGGATTCAATGAGATAACAATATCCGACTCTGTTTAACGGTAAGATTTTCGGGGACGAAAATCTCTAAGGGGAGAGAGTTGTAATAGTCCGAATTTGACCCTAATCGGAACAGTGGTTTCGGGACCACGAATCTTAGTCCGAAAAAATTTTAAATATTATTTTCTGTGTTTATTATATGTGAATTATTATGTGTGAAAATTTCGTATGAAAATTTGATTGTTTGTGTGCTTAATTGAATAAAAGGACTTAATCGCGTAAAGCGTAAAAGTTATAAACTATAGTGAAAAGTACCCATTTGATAGTGGCTTTTTAAAATGGAGTCCTAAAAGGGCAATTAGCCCATTTTACATGATAGTGGACGGCATGGTTGTTTAAGTAATCATTAATATGTTTTATTATTTATTTATTTTATATTATAAGTTAACTTTTATAATATATTATATGTTAAATATATAAAACATCATAAAAAAAAAAGATACATGCATTATCTTTCTCCTTTGGCCGAATATGAGATGAGAAAAACACCATACAAAAGCTTCAAGTTTCGACAACAAATTACCTTGATTAAGGTATGTTTAGTTTTCGGTTTTTGATAATTTTTACGTTTTTGAAATCGTTACTTCGAATACTTCAAGACCCAAGCTTGAATTTTTGATTTTGATCAATATTTTGAAATGTGCCATTGATGAGTTCATGAGTTTTATGATGTTAGTTGATGGATTATGAAAGATATATGTTAGATTAATATGTTTTGTCTTTGGATTTTTGGTAATTTTGAGAGATTAGGGCTTAGTTGCAAAAATAAATTTTTGAGGGACTAAAATGTGAAAAAAATGAAATGGATGGATTTGTATAAAGCCTATGAATATTCGGCCCTTAAGTTGTGAGACCAAATTTTGTGTATTTTGTGTTTTGTGTAATTAGGACTAAATTGTAAAATTGTGAAACATTAGGGGCAAAATGGTAATTTGCCCATTTAGGTGTTTTTGGATTAAATTGAAATGAAATGTGCTTGAATGAGATTAATTTGATCATGTTTAGATCAAGAACAAAAGAAAACGGACTTGGATCGGGGAAAAGCGAAAGTTAACGAATAGTCGGTCTTCGTCGTCCGTCGATAGTCGAGGTAAGTCTTTAAGTAATTTAATACCGTTAATATCAGTTATAATCTTAAGTACATGTTGAAATTGAATTTATAGATTGGAAATTTAGCCAAAGCCGAATGTGATATAGTGTTTAAGCAATGAAATGTAGTAAACTTAATTGTGTTCATTATGTGAAAGTGATATTGAATTATGTGTGATATATGTGATATTAATAATATGTGAAAATGATATTGAATTATGTGTGATACATGTGATATTAGTATTATGTGAAAGTGATATTGAATTATTTGTGATATATGTGATATTAATAATATGTGAAAATGATATTGAATTATGTGTGATATATGTGATATTGGTAGTATGTGATGTGAATGAGATGGCTCAATAATATGAATATTGGGCTTGAGCCTAGCAGGCCTTGTGCCGGTGAAGTTTATCAGGCTTATTGCCTAGCAGGCCTTGTGCCGGTGAAGTTTATCAGGCTTATTGCCTAGCAGGCTAAATGCCTGTGATTTAATTTAAGACCTCGGGTCTAGCAGGCTTAGTGCTTAGGTGGGAAATTGAGCTTACGCCAGCAGATTTTAAACCGTTGATGAATTTTCAAGTTGCAAGACAAACTTTTCTAGCTATGTAATCATCGAAGAAGTAAGTTGATATTACAAGTTATATATGTATGTTCGGCCATACAGGTAAGTGCCTACGAATTATTAAATTGATCTTCGATATTTGGTCTATAAGGTAAGTATATGTGTGTTAAGTTGTTGAACGCGAATGATACTAATTGATCCTATATATTCAGTATTAAGTTTATATTTATGTGGCCATGTTGGATTACTTTGATGCCATGTATACGAATGTATGAAATGTCAAATGGATATATATATATATAAGTGAATATATTTTCTTTATGTGAAATTACTAAGTGTAAAGTATATACTTATTTGCATATACATATATATGTGATCCTATTGAATTATGTGTATCGAAAATATGAGTAGTTGGAGATGAGTTATTAATTTATATTTGAACGATATGATGTGATAATAAATTGAAGTTTAAAGGTAAAATAGTGATGATGATTGAGCTAATGAGGTATTAGCATTCGGTATTAGTAGACCAAATAAGTATTAAGTTTTAGATTTTATGATATTATGTGTGTTATTGAAAATGATTGAAAGATCACTTGATTTAAAACAATTGCTTAAGACTTACTAAGCTAGTAAGCTTACTCTGTGTGTTCATTATTTTGTTTTATAGATTTTGATCAAGCTACGAGCTCAGGGGATCGTCAACGAAGTCATCCACACTATCGACTATTTTGGTACCTTTAAAGTCTAGATTTCGAACTAAAGGCATGTATAGGCTAGACTAGGTTTTGAAACAATGAAATTTTGTTCCTGTATATATATTTAGAGCCATGCGAAAATGGCTAAATTATAGTACTTTGGTCTTTAATGTATTCGGCCCTAATGCTTGATCTTTATAAAGGTAGAATCGGTAAAGTTAGTAAGCATGGTTGATAATTTGGTTGATTTATATGTCTATTATGTCATGCATTTGCTATTTAGTAAATAGCTTATATTAGAAGTATATCTTATAGTATATTATTTGTGATGGATGTTCTTATGACTTGACTTTGAGGTTAAGATAATTGTTGAATGTGTTTGTTTGTGCTTGGTTAATAGTTGGTCATATTACGTGTTTATGAATATTAGGAGTCCTATTAGGAAGTTTGGTATATGCGCATTTAAAGCTGATTTGAGCCATGCATTGATAAATACTTATTAATAGAGTGCACATTTTGAAATGCAAATTAGCTTGTAACAATGCCAAACATTTAATTAGGTATATTAGGCCATGATATGATATTATTGGTTGGAATGATAATTTGACTCTGTCAAACATGTTTTATAAAGTGTATGAGTATTATTCAAATTGATGTGAATCACGAATTATGGAAGATATTTATTTGATCTTGTTACTCGATTTTGTTCTTGAATATGTATGGATCTATACCTTGTTTGGATGTATTAGTACTTAGTATGGAAAGTTAGACAAAGGTTAAATTCGAATATGCAAGGTTAAAGCATAATTATTCATATCCATGAAAATTTAGTTTTGATATTTAATATTTTGTTTAGGTTTGATAAATAAGGATATGAGCATTTTTGGTCATTGAAAAATGAGTGGCTAAATGAATAGTAATAAGGTTATTCGATGAAAAATACTTCTTTGTAATTGCGGCTAAATGAAATATGATAGGTATATTAATGTTTAAGTATGCTATGATAGTATACTATCCTTGTTGTATTTGATCATGTCTAATGAGCCGTTAATAATTGATATGACTTATACTATGTATGGTAATGCCTTATAACCCTAATCCTGCGACGGATACGGGTTAAGGGTGTTACAATCTATTCGACCAGCTACGAGGAGCTTCGATTTTCTCCAAGATAGATCTTAGATCAGGGTACCATCAGCTAAGGGTTAAGGAGGCAGATGTGTACAAGACTTCATTCAGGACTCGTTATGGACATTTCGAGTTTCTGGTCATGCCATTCAGGTTGACGAATGCACCAGCTGCTTTCATTGATATGATGAACTGGGTTTTCCAACCCTATTTGGACCGATTCGTGGTGGTGTTTATAGACGACATTCTGGTGTATTCAAGAACCGAGGAGGATCATGATTCGTATCTCTGAATTGTATTGCAAATACTGAGAGAAAAATAGCTTTATGCCAAGTTCAGCAGTGTGAGTTTTGGCTGCGAGAGGTGACATTTCTGGGTCACGTGGTGTCAGCCGAGGGGATTAGGGTTGATCCTCAGAAAATTGAGGCCGTATTGGATTGGAAACCACCAAAGACTGTATCGGAGATTCAAAGTTTTCTGGGTCTGGCTGGGTACTACAGGCTGTAACGCCCTGAATTTGGGCCTAGTAGAATTGGGCCCATTGGGCCTTGGGCGTGGGAGCTTTTAAAATTTTTGAGAACAAGAGAATGACACTAATGCAAGTTGGACCTATTAGGTGAGGGATTTTGGAAGGTTAGGGGGCTTCCATGAAGTCCCGGGATCAAACCTAGGCTTTATGAAAATTTTGGTTTTAGGTGAATAAAACCCTGGGAGTTAATAAGTAGGCTTTAAGAATAAAATATGGAGAAAAATGACATAAAAGGAGTTGTGGTCTAGTGGCAAATGGCGCCACATAGGAGACAAGGGAATGACGCCACACAAGGAAGCAAGGGGTCCAAGGTTCAAGTCTTGGCGCTTGCATTTCATTTTGATTTATTTTTAAGTGAACTTAGACGTTGGCCATAGACTTATATTTAGTTGCGCATAATTTTAGACACAAGAGGAGCTTGTGGCCTAGTGGCTAGCGGCGTGGATTAAGTTACAGGGGAGCCTGAGTTCGAATCCCATCGCAAGCAAAAAGGGATATTTATTTTGCTAAGTTTGGACAGCCAGAGTTTGTGTTGGATTTAAACTCTGCTGAAGGAGGGATCCCACATCGGAAAGCTAACAAGAGGGAAGATGAGAAGCTGGCTTTAAATAGAGCAAACCATGAGGAGAGGAGGCACACCTTTCTTGGCTTATCCCTTCGCTTTGTGGCGTGCTCGTTTGGGTTAGGCGTTGGATCATTCGTTGATCTGTATGCCGTTGGGTCACGGTGGTGGTGACCGGAGTTGATCGACACACCCCCTTGGGGGTCAAGGGTGTAATCATTGTTGGCTTCTGTGCAGAATAGTGTTCAGAGTGCAGATTAACTTCAGATTCCTATCAGGTGTGTATTTCGCATTACTCTAGCTGTAGAGCGGCAAATGTCGAAATGCCGGTCACATGGCGATAGTAGCCACACGAGCGTGTGAGCGCACGTGTGGGAGCTTCGACACGATAGTTGAGGCCCCCATGAGTGTTCTCATGGGTTTAGGCTGCCTTCGGCCAAGTGGGCCCAATGGGCTCGTGGGCCCATATGAATAAATTGTATGATTGTGTAGTAGATATTGAACTAGTCTATGTGAATCCCATATCTGTTTCTAGAGGTGGGCTAAATGGATCACACGAGCGTGTGGGCCCATTTGGGCTGAGAATGGGCTCTAGGCCCAATCGCATCGTTATCTCGTTTCTTCCTGTTAGGGTGCTTTGTATCGTAGGATAATTTCAGGGATTCTTAATCTTCACTGGTATTCGGAAAGGACTTAGCCAAACCCGGTGAAACAAGGATCGGTGCTAAGGGGTTTGCGGCACACTCATAATCAAGGTGTGTAATCTCACACTCCTGTTTGTTCTGTTAATGCCATGATTTGTGAACCGGATAAAAGCCGAAATACCCTTGATGGGTAAAATTACCATAATACCCTCAGTGGGTAAATTACCGAAATACCCTCGAGGGGTAAATTACCGAATTACCCTCGAGGGGTAGATCACCGAATTACCCTTGGTGATATATTACCGAAATACCCCTAGTGGGTAAATTACCGAAATAACCTCAGTGGGTAAAATTACCAAAATACCCTTAGTGGGTAAATTACCAAAATACCCTTGGTGGGTAAAATTACCGAAATACCCTTGGTGGGTGAAAATTACCGAAATACCCTTAGTGGGTAAAATTACCGAAATACCCTCAGTGGGTAAAATTATCGAAATACCCTCGGTGGGTAAATTACCGAAATACCCCCAAAGGGGTGAAAATTACAGTTATACCCTTAGGTGACAAAATGACCATTATACCCCTTGTGGTAGATCTAGTGTTGAACGTGTAACCTGTTTAATTATTTATGATGGTAATTTATTCCATACATCATTTTGATATGTGCTTTGCATACATGACATTCTGCATGGGGTTGGGATTTTGTAATTGAAAGAAGTGATTGATCTGTTAGGGTCGTACGGGTCGCCCAAGACGACTGTGGACTGACTGATTTGGTTGTTAGGGTCACACGGGTCGCCCGAGACGACTGTGGACCTACCTACGGCTTTACGCCACTTTTATTTTGGTAGCTTTGCTGAGTTTATACTGGCAGCTCGACTGCATTCTTGGTGTGTAAGGCTGGGTGGGTTGACTTGGTCCCCACAGGAGTGTAGGGTTGGTACGGGTGGAGTGTTGGTTGGATTGGGTTGGGTTGGGCTGCATCCTCTTTTTGCATTACCATGATTTTGGGGCCGTAGGCCCAGACTGATACTGCATGGGCTTAGGCCCAGATTGTGACTGAAAATGGGATTACACACTGAGTTCTTGTAACTCACCCCTTTTCCTTAAACCGTGTAGGTAATCCCTAGAGTTAATGGATTTAGAGCTGCGGAGGACTCGGTGGTGGCCATACATCAGAGTTGTTTCTCACAAAATTCAGTAAATCCAGTTTTTATTTTATTTCATTTTAAGATTATTTATTTTGGGATTAATATTCTGTAATAAGGCCATTAGATTTTATTTTCTTTTTAAACTTTCATTTCGGCTATTATTAAATTGTTAAACGTTTAAATACTGGGTTTTCTTAAAATGTAAATAACCGTTTTTCAAAATAGTACGTTTTCGCAACTAATCAAGTTCGATTTTCACAACAAAAATAGTTTTTCAAAATAATAACAACTTTACAAAAACAGACATTAAGCAAATCGTGTTTTCTCAAACAAACAACAAAACTCGGAGTTTCAAAAAGAGATGCAACATTTTTAACGGTCGCTTAGCTTTTAAACTACCTTTTGATGTGACAAGCTATATCCGGCCATAACGTCTAGGTCAGGTTTGGGGTGTTACACAGGTGCTTCGTTGAGGGGTTTTCACTGATTACTGCACCTCTAACTAAGTTGTTGCGAAAAGGGGTACCGTTTAATTGGACTGATAAGCAGAAGGAGAGCTTTGAGAAACTAAAGAATATTTTGACTGAAGCCCCGGAATTAATACAGCCAGAGTCTGGGAAGGAATTCATTGTCTACTGTGATTCATCGCACACTGTATTGGGTTGTGTGCTGATGCAAGAGGGTAAGGTGGTGGCTTTTGCGTCTCGTCAGCTTAGGCCGCACGAGGTGAATTACCCCACTCATGACTTGGAATTAGCTGCGGTGGTTTTCGCACTGAAGATTTGGAGACATTACTTGTACGGGGAGAAGTCGATCATTTATACCGACCATAAAAGCCTCAAGTACCTCCTTACTCAGAAGGAGTTGAATCTTAGGCAACGAAGATGGATAGAGTTGCTTAAGGATTATTATTGCTCGATTGAGTACCATCCGGGAAAAGCTAACGTAGTAGCGGATGCATTGAGTCGTAAGGTTGTATCTGATCTAAGAGCAATGTTTGCTCGTCTCAGCCTGTTTAAGGATGGTAGTCCGTTAGCTGAACTCCAAGTGAAACCGACCTGGATTGATCAAATTAAGGAGAAGCAGTTGCTGGATGAAACGTTGGTTCCTTGTTTCCGACTGGTGAAGAAGGGAGAAGCTGCGAATTTTGGACTAAATAGTGAGGGGGTATTATGCTTCTGTGGGAGAATCTGTGTACCGAGGGATTCTGAGTTAAGGCAGTCTATACTGCGGGAGGCGCATAGTAATCCATACGCTATGCATCCTAGTGGGAACAAGTTATACCGAGATCTACGTGAATTGTACTGGTGGCCAGGGCTTAAGCGCAAAGTCACTGATGTCGTGGGTAAGTGTCTGACATGCCAGCAAGTGAAGGCTGAGCATCAACTACCTTCTGGATTACTACAACCTGTTAAAATTCCACTCTGGAAGTGGGGGAGGGTAACCATGGATTTTGTTAGTAGGCTACCCCTGACGCCTACTAAGAAAGATTCGGTATGGGTTATTGTTGATCGACTGACTAAGTCCGCCCACTTTATACCGGTCCGCACTGATTATTCATTGCGGAAGTTGGCCAAATTATACGTGGTGCAGATTGTGAGGCTGCATGGGGTACCAGTGTCTCTCATTTCAGACAGGGACCCTAGATTCACATCACGATTCTGGAGAGTGTTGCACGAAGCTTTGGGTACAAGGTTAGATTTTAGCATGGCATTTCATCCTCAGACTGATGGTCAGTCGGAGAGGGTAATACAGATTTTGGAAGACATGCTAAGAAGCTGTGTAATTGATTTCAAGGGTAGTTGGGAAGACTATTTGCCGTTAGCAGAGTTCGCGTATAACAACAGCTACTAATCCTGCATTCAGATGGCACCGTACGAGGCGTTAAATGGTTGTAGGTGTCGTACCCCTACTTGTTGGACAGAACTGGGTGAGCGGCGAATATTGGGGCCAGAACTAGTTTCTGAAACCGAGGAAAAAGTGAAGTTGATCCGAGATCGGTTAAAAGAAGCATCTGATAGGAAAAAGTCATATGTTGATTTAAAGCGTAAAGAGATTGAGTACACGGTGGGGGATTATGTCTTCTTGAAGGTCTCACCATGGAAGAAGATTTTGATATTCGGACGGAAAGACAAGCTGAGCCCTAGATTCATCGGACCTTATCGGATATTAAAGCGTGTGGGACCAGTCGCCTATCAGCTGGAACTACCTCCTGTGTTTAATCGTATACATGATGTGTTCCACATCTCTATGCTGAGGCGATACCATTCTGATCCCTTACATATAGTGCCGGTGGAGGAGATCGAGGTAAGACCTGATCTGACCTTTGAGGAAGAACCGGTGCAAATACTGGACCGTGATGTTAAAGTGTTAAGAAGAAAATTTGTCCCGTTAGTCAAGGTGCTATGGCGTAATCACGGTTCCGAGGAAGCCACGTGGGAGCCTGAGGAGGCGATACGACAGCAATACCCTCACCTCTTCTGACCAGGTAAATTTCGAGGCCGAAATTTTTTTAAGGGGGTAGAGTTGTAACACCCCAAAAATTAGGGGTTTGTAATTTTTCTTAAATTCCATGTTGTGATTGAGTGGCTAGCTATTTGAGTGTATTTGGGGGTTCTAAGGAGGCCTGAGTTCGAGTCTGAGTTGTGGAAAAATTTTAGTTAATGCTCATAAGGGGAACTTGCTGTAACACCCCAAACCCGGTCAACACACCACGACCGAATCTGGTTTGTCACAGAGGAAAATTGTTTGAAGAGAACAAGTTACCGATTATAGTTCGTTTTGAGAAAACTCCTTACCATAGTTAAAATTTTGGGCATGATTGTTTTAAAACCGGTGGCGCATTTTACAAACCCGGAATTTTTGAAACTTGGTTGAATCCATAAGTAAAACAATTTCATACCAATTTAAAATCCAAGTAATTTCTTTAGTTGCTTAAAACATTATGAACTTAGTGTGGAAAAAAATCTTGAGTTTGGAAATACGTTTGAGTTCCATTCATTTTAGATTACCGCGTGATACCCGTTGGTAAAGTTTAAAACCTATTGTGTTGTAGTTTGAAAACCTTATCTTTCCAAGTTTTATTAGGTTTTACCCATTAATTTGTAAAGGCATATTTAAAATCCAATTTAAGCATGTAAATAACAAAAACATAAGTTTAAAAGGCCTTTTACAATCCAAATAAAACCCAAATGGAAATAAATAAAATTAAAGTACCAAGTTTAAAAGTCAGAGCAAATCCGTATTTATTCATGGCATGAGCACCTCGAGTCCACCCCGGCTCCATGTCCGCAATCTAAGTGTTACCTGAAATGATAAGGGAGAAGGTGAGTCGCGAGACTCAGTGCATAAATCCCCCTCCCGATTAATGCAACAAGCTAACACACACCGTACATAGCAATACAAGTAATGCACCCAATCCTAGCCATCCATTCTCCTTTTTCTACCCGTGTGGTACCAAACCACCTGGTGGTGCCAAACCACTGGTGACCCAAAGTCACGATATCCATACGTGTGGTGCCAAACCACTGGTGACCCAAAGTCACGAAGAGTCCAAATGATGGGGCCAACCCATCGCGTGTGATACCAAATCACCGGCGTCAACTCGTATCATCATCGTGGGGCCAACCAGCGTGGTGCGAAGCCACTGGGACGAGACGCTATGAGGTGCCAAACCTCTGGTGTCCCAAAGACACGAATGTGATACCAAATCACTGGTGACCGAAGTCACGATTCCAATGATGGGGCCAACCCATCGTGTGATACCAAATCACTGGCGTCAATCCCGTATTATCATCTGTGGGGCCAACCCACTGTGGTACGAAGCCACTGGGATGAGACGCTGAGGTGCCAAACCTCTAGTGACCCAAAGTCACAATAATCAATCTGTGGTACCAAACCACTGGAGGTGCCAAACCTCTAGTGTCCCAAAGACACGGATATCATATTCCCCCTCCTCTCACATCACCCAATAACATATCATACTAATGCAAATCGTGCAAATCATGCAATCATACTCACATGCTTAATATGGCATCTCATAATACATACACCATAAATTATGATATCATATATCACTACAGATCTCGTAATGAAACGGACTTACCCGAATCCGTGTACATACCCCATCGGGTATCATATCAGTCATCATATCGTTTTGGTCTTACAAGGGCAATCGGGTTTATTAAACATATTACTAAGTATCTTTGTGTGTTAATTTACACACCTGTTCAAACACAAGCTTTAAACTCAACGAACCGATCTAAGGCCCTCGAATACCTTTCTCCTATGATCGGCCAAACATAGATTAGTCACTTATACCATTCGGCCAAAACCAAATAAATCAAGAGGGTTAACGCTTAACCCTTACCTTACACTTGATTTGGTTTTCTACCAAACTCGAACCAACAATGGTTCCTCCTAAAGCAAACGGCACACCCTATTAAGAAGAAATATTAATCTCCTGTAACTTGACTAAACGAGAACTAAGAGAATAGACTTGATAACATCAACTCCTGCCACCACTTACCAACGATTAACAGAGAAAGAAGACTCCTCTTGCTTGCTTCCAAAATCCAAAGGCCCTATAACACAATGATTAACAAACGATTAACTCCTTTCAACCGAACCCAAAATCAGCTCTTAACCAAACCAAAACGATAAAGCACAAGAGAGAGGAGAAATGGCCATTCGGCCAAGCACTTACCTAACTCCAATCGATTGAAAAAAAACCCCAACAAGATTAACACTCCTCTAGAATTCGGCCAAGATGAACACCACTAGGAGAGAGGGGAAATTCGGCTAACACATTAAGCAAAAGAAAAGAGGATTCGGCCAAGGTGTTTAACACACCTATGTTCGGCTTTGAGTGAGAGAAAAAGAAAGAAAGAAAGAAAGAAAGAAAGTGTGGAATGGGAATAGAGTTTCGGCAAGAGGGTATTGAGAGAAGAAAAAGAGAGTATGAGAGAAAGAGAGAAGCTAGTTTCGGCTCAACACAAATGAACAACAAGTAAAAGAAGTGGGAGGGTTCGGCCAAAGTGAATAACAAAGATTAAAGTTTGAAGGCTCAAGAGCATTCGGCTAACAAAGAATACACAAAGAAAACAAGGAACTTTCGGCAAGCTATAGGAGTTTGGTCTTCCAGTTTCAAGAAGTAAAAATGAGAGACTTACTTTGGAAGAAAATTCGGCTAGCTTTTTGACAAAAGGAGAATTTGGCTTACAAATTATTTTTTGACCGAAAACACCCAAAATACCAAGTGAATTTGGTACCCCCATTCCCACACTACCAAGCCGTCCACTCCCCCAAAAATCTCCAATTTTCGGCCATCACTTCCCAAACACTCACAACCACCCATTCAAATCATTTTGAACAAGTCTCCCTCCTAAATTCACTCTCCACCCACCATTCAAGTGGGTTGACTTGGTCTGTGACAGAGTTTGAACTGCCAACAACTTCTCCTCCTCCATGCCGTCAAAATGGAAGCAAAAAGTGGGCATTCTGCAGCTTGAACACAGGACCTCTCCCTCCTGCAAGTGACGCCAATCCAAGCTCTTAGTGGCGCCTAGCTTGCCACTCCACCAGCTCCTTTCTTGTGCTAAAATTCACCAAAGAATACTTATTAACCTTGACTTCTTGACTCCTCTCACCTAAGCCTAAAAACTGAAATTTTTCCTACCTCTCAGCTTACACCTAGCTTACAACTAAGCCTCAAAACATCAAAAACAACAACATAGCAGGCCAATAACATGCAAACAATGCCATAACAAAATAGCCCCTAGCCCAGGATATTACAGTTCTACCCCCTTAAAATAATTTCGACCTCGAAATTACCTGATCAGAAGAGTTGCGGGTATTGCTGTCTCATCATATCCTCGGGTTCCCACGTAGCTTCTTCCATGCCATGATTCCGCCATAGCACTTTTACCAAAGGCACAAACTTCCTACGCAGAACTTTCACGTCCCGATCTAGAATCTGCACAGGCTCTTCCTCCATGGTCAAGTCTGGATTTACCTCGATCTCTTCTACTGCTACGACATGTGATGGATCTGAACGATAACGCCGAAGCATCGAAACGTGAAATACGTCGTGAATCTGGCTTAGCTCTGCTGGCAACTCAAGCTGGTAAGCTACTGGTCCCACTCGTCTCAGAACCTTATACGGACCAATAAACCTCGGACTTAGCTTGCCTTTCCTTCCGAACCTCAATACTTTCTTCCATGGCGAGACCTTCAGAAAAACTTGATCCCCCACAGCAAATTCTATATCTCTCCGCTTGAGATCGGCATAAGACTTCTGCCGGTCTGAAGCTTCCTGCAATCGAGCCTGAATCAACTTAACCTTGTCTTCGGTCTCAGCAACCAACTCTGGTCCCAACAACTGGCGTTCACCCAACTCTGTCCAACATGTAGGTGAGCGACACTTCCTACCATACAACGCCTCGTATGGTGCCATCTTAATGCTTGCTTGGTAACTATTGTTGTAGGCGAACTCAGCTAATGGCAGAAACTCCTCCCAACTACCCACGAAGTCCGAACACAACCTCAAAGCATGTCCTCTAAGATCTTAATAACCCTTTCCGATCGCCCGTCGATTGCGGGTGAAAAGTCTTTGAAATCCAAACGCTGCACCCAGCTCCGATGCAATGCTTTCTAACCTTGGCGTAAATCGGGGTCCCTATCCGAGATGATCGACATTGGCACACCGTCGCGACCTCACTATCTCTCGACACATACAGCTTCGCCAACTACTGAAGTGAGTAGTCAACCCTCACCGGAATGAAGTGAGCTGATTTAGTTAGTCGGTCCACAATTACCCAAACCGAATCCTTTTTGCTTGGCGTAAGCGGTAATCCACTTGACGAAATCCATGGTTATCCTTTCCCATTTCCCGCTGCGGAATCCTCTTTGGTGAAGCAACCCGACGACAGAATCGATGTTCGGCCTTGACCTCTTGGCATGTCGGACACTTCCCTACAAACTCTGTCACTTCCCTCTTGGACACAGCCACCAAAAGCGCTCTCGAGATCCTTATACATCTTGCTACCTCCGGGATGCATAGCATATGGGCTGCTATGTGCATCTTGGAGAATTCTTCGCTTTAATTCTACGTCCTTTGGCATACAAGTTCGCCCTTGAAAACATAGCACTCCATCACTAGATAGACTGCACCCTTCTAAACCACCATCACGAACTTGCACCCTCTTCGCATTCAACCCCTTCGTCCACTAATCGCTTTTCCTTAATCTCCCCAATCCAGGTTGGCTTAACTGAAGCTCGCTAAAAGACTTCCATCGTCATATAGACTCAACCGAGCAAACATCGCTCTTAAATCATCACGACCTTAGGCTCAACGCGTCGACCACCACGTTAGCCTTACTCGGATGGTACTCAATTGAACGATCGTAGTCCTTTATCACTTGATTCAATCCATCGACGCTGTCTCAGGTTTAGATCCTTCTGAGTCAAAAGATACCTCAAACTTTTGTGATCCGTGTAGACTATTGACTTCTCCCCATACAGATAATGTCTCCATATTTTCAAAGCGAAGACTACAGCTGCCAGCTCCAAGTCGTGCGTTGGGTAGTTAACCTCATGCGATCTTAACTGACGAGATACATAGGCTACTACCTTCCCTTCCTGCATCAACACACATCCCAGACCAGTATGGGACGCGTCACAGTAAACCGTAAACAACTTCCCCGCCTCAGGTTGTACCAAAACCGGAGCTTCCGTCAGAATCTTCCTTAGCTTATCAAAACTTTCTTGTTGCTTCTCCGACCATATAAATGGAACACCTTTCCTTAGTAACTTAGTCAACGGTGCTGCGATTAAGGAGAACCCTTCCACAAACCTTCGATAGTACCCTACTAGACCCAGAAAACTTCGGATTTCTGCCATTGACCTAGGTAGTTTCCAATCCAACACCGCTTCCACCTTGCGAGGGTCTACTCTAATCCCTTCTGCTGACACCACGTGACCTAAGAAAGCACCTCCCTAAGCCAAAATTCGCACTTACTGAATTTGGCATATAACTGCTTCTCCCTCAGCACTTGTAAAACTGTATGCAAATGCATATCGTGCTCCTCCTCCGTCTTTGAATAAACCAATATGTCGTCTATGAACACCACCACAAATTGATCCAAGTACTGCTGAAATACCCTATTCATTAAGTCCATGAACGCTGCTGGCGTGTTGGTCAACCCAAATGGCATCACTAGGAACTCGTAATGCCCATACCGAGTTCGAAATGCCGTCTTGTGGACATCAACCTCCTTCACCTTAAGTTGATGATAACCAGACCTTAAATCGATCTTCGAGAATACCGCTGCACCCTTCAGCTGATCAAACAAGTCATCTATCCGTGGCAACAGATACTTGTTTTTAATCGTCAGCTTATTCAACTGGCGGTAGTCTATACACATCCGCATCGTACCATCTTTCTTCTTGACAAAGAGTACTGGCGCTCCCCAAGGTGAAACACTTGGTCGAATAAACCCCCTATCCAAGAGCTCCTGAATTTGAGCCTTTAGCTCCACCAATTCCTTTGGTGCATTCGGTACGGTGCTATAGACACAAGTGCCGTTCCGGGTAACAAGTCTATACCAAATTCAACTTCCCGATCTGGTGGCAAACCCGGAAGCTCCTCAGGAAACACATCAAACAAATTCCCTAACTATCGAGAACCTTCTCTACAGCAGACTCTTTAGCCTCCAAGGCATACACATGAACCACATACGCTTCGCAGCCCTTTCTGACCATCTTCTCAGCTTTCAGAGCAGATAGCACATTGGATAAGTAATCTCTCCTATTACCTATCATCACCACTTCATCACCCTTAGGCGTCTTTAGAACCATGCGCTTAGCGCGCAATCCAACCTCTTTGGTACTTAACCAACCAGTCTATTCCAAGGATCAAATCGAACTCCCCAAACATAGTTCCATCGGATCGACAACAAACACTACCCCTTGGAGTTCTAGGGGTACATCTCTATCTGACTTATCTACAACTACTGGAATGACCTAGAGGGCTAATTCATCGTCATCCGCCGAGAAGTAGTTTCAGAATCTAAGTCCATGGTCTCAACTATGCTACAGCAACATAAGAATGCGTTGAACCCAAATCAATCAAGGCAGTATATGGAGAACCAAAGATCAAAAACGTACCGGTTATGACGTCCGGTGCGTCGCCCTCCTCTCGGTGCCTCGCTGCATACACTAACCCAGGTTGTCTGGCCTCAGAACTACCTGCACCTCTGCCCGATGCTCCGCGGCCCCGTCCAGAACCATTACCTCCTCTACCATTACCACGACCCCTCTGCGGTGGCGGTCTATTATTTCTGAATTGAGTACGGCCCTGACCCTCGGACTGAATCCTAGCCAACTTACGCGGACAGTCCCTCACGCGGTGATCCAAGGAGCCACACTCGAAACATCCTTTTCCACCGGTCCATCATCCTCCCCAATGAGATTTCCCACAACGATTACACTGCGGCGGTTCCTGATTAGTAGCAACAAACCTACCAGCCTGATTTGGCCCACTCTGTCTAGCCCTTTTTTGAGGATTACCTGACGACCCAGAAGATCCAAAACTCCTCTTATGTCTGTTCCTATCCAAGTTTTGCCTCACAGACTCTTTAACCCCCTCGGCTACCTTAGCCTTCTCAACCAGGACGGCAAACTCACGCTCCTGCTGTGGAGCAATCAGCAACCTTAATTCATCCCTCAAACCATCCTCGAATCGAACACACCTCTCGTGTTCAGTGGCCACAATGCCCCTAGCATACCGACTCAGCCTCAGGAACTCTGCCTCATACTCTGACACAGACTTACTCCCCTGAACTAGCCTCAGAAATGCTTTTCACTGCGCGTCAACGTAACTAGCTCCAATGTACTTTTTCTGATAAGCAACCCTAAAATAATCCCAAGTAAGATCCTCTACTACAACACTGTCCCGAACCGTGAGCCACCACTGGTATGACTCATCTCGAAGAAGCGATACTATGCCCTTCAGCTTCTCCTCAGCTGTCAGGTCTAGATCATCCATGATCCGCTCCGTCGCCTCCAGCCAATACTCAGCCGTGCTGGGAGCAACACCAGAAACACCTCGAAATACTTCAGCCCCGTTTGCTCGAAGCCGCTCAGGTACAGATTTCCGAACTCCTGCGCCTCCACCTACTCCAGCTACCCTTTCCAGAACTCGCAGCATCGCCTGCGACACTGCGTCATCCCCGGTCTGATCCTGAAACTCACCACCTCCAGCTGGTGGTGGTACCGGTATCTCATTTTTCGACTTCACCGGATCCTACGAGTTCGTAAACGTCATCCTACCACGACCACGTCCACATGTATTACGACCACGTCCACCTCGTGCGCTCATGACTAAAACTCGACTTATCTGATTTAAAAGTTTTATGCATCAGTAATTATTCCTCTGTCTTTTAAAAGCAAAGTCTTATGAATATTGTTTATTACAGAAGTTTTGTTTTTGCAAGTCCACACAGTCCTATCAGTTTCAGTTTCTAAGGTAACCTACTATTGCTAGTCATCCAATCACATCTCATCCAAAAAAATCACAAGCAATAATAAGGGGTACTTACCTGGGCGGATTGGTGCCGGAGACTCGGTGCCATGCCTTTCAAACTATGCATTTAAAATAAAACATTTAAAACCCATATTTAACACACTTTGGGCCTCAGGCCCACAGCCGAGCCTTTGAACTTAGCTCTGATACCAAAATTGTAACACCCCAAACCCGGTCAACACACCACAACCGAATCTGGTTTGTCACTGAGAAAAATTGTTTGAAGAGAACAAGTTACCGATTATAGTTCGTTTTGAGAAAACTCCTTACCATAGTTAAAATTTTGGGCATGATTGTTTTAAAACCGGTGGCACATTTTACAAACCCGGAATTTTTGAAACTTGGTTGAATCCATAAGTAAAACAATTTCATACCAATTTAAAATCCAAGTAATTTCTTTAGTTGCTTAAAACATTATGAACTTAGTGTGGAAAAAAATCTTAAGTTTGGAAATACGTTTGAGTTTCATTCATTTTAGATTACCGCGTGATACCCGTTGCTAAAGTTTAAAACCTATTGTGTTGTAGTTTGAAAACCTTATCTTTCCAAGTTTTATTAGGTTTTACCCATTAATTTGTAAAGGCATATTTAAAATCCAATTTAAGCATGTAAATAACAAAAACATAAGTTTAAAAGGCCTTTTACAATCCAAATAAAACCCAAATGGAAATAAATAAAATTAAAGTACCAAGTTTAAAAGTCGAGCAAATCAGTATTTATTCATGGCATGAGCACCTCGAGTCCACCTGGCTCCATGTCCGCAATCTAAGTGTTACTGAAATGATAGGGAGAAGGTGAGTCGCGAGACTCGGTGCATAAATCCCCTCCCGATTAATGCAACAAGCTAACACACACCGTACATAGCAATACAAGTAATGCACCCAATCCTAGCCATCCATTCTCCTTTTTCTACCCCGTGTGGTACCAAACCACTGGTGGTGCCAAACCACTGGTGACCCAAAGTCACGATATCCATACGTGTGGTGCCAAACCACTAATGACCCAAAGTCACGAAGAGTCCAAATGATGGGGCCAACCCATCGTGTGATACCAAATCACTGGTGTCAATCCCGTATTATCATCTGTGGGGCCAACCCACTGTGGTACGAAGCCACTGGGACGAGACGCTATGAGGTGCCAAACCTCTGGTGTCCCAAAGACACGAATGTGATGCCAAATCACTGGTGACCGAAGTCACGATTCCAATGATGGGGCCAACCCATCGTGTGATACCAAATCACTGGCGTCAATCCCGTATTATCATCTGTGGGGCCAACCCACTGTGGTGCGAAGCCACTGGGACGAGACGCTGAGGTGCCAAACCTCTGGTGACCCAAAGTCACAATAATCAATCTGTGGTACCAAACCACTGGAGGTGCCAAACCTCTGGTGTCCCAAAGACACGGATATCATATTCCCCCTCCTCTCACATCACCCAATAACATATCATACTAATGCAAATCGTGCAAATCATGCAATCATACTCACATGCTTAATATGGCATCTCATAATACATACACCATAAATTATGATATCATATATCACTACAGATCTCGTAATGAAACGGACTTACCGAATGCGTGTACATACCCCATCGGGTATCATATCAATCATCATACCGTTTTGGTCTTACAAGGGCAATCAGGTTTATTAAACATATTACTAAGTTTACTGTGTGTTAATTTACACACCTGTTCAAACACAAGCTTTAAACTCAACGAACCGATCTAAGGCCCTCGAATACCTTGCTCCTATGATCGGCCAAACATAGATTAGTCACTTATACCATTCGGCCAAAACTAAATAAATCAAGACGGTTAACGCTTAACCCTTACCTTACACTTGATTTGGTTTTCTACCAAACCCGAACCAACAATGGTTCCTCCTAAAGCAAACGGCACACCCTATTAAGAAGAAATATTAATCTCCTGTAACTTGACTAACCGAGAACTAAGAGAATAGACTTGATAACATCAACTCTTGCCACCACTTACCAACGATTAACAGAGAAAGAAGACTCCTCTTGCTTGCTTCCAAAATCCAAAGGCCCTATAACGCAATGATTAACAAACGATTAACTCCTTTCAACCAAACCCAAAATCGGCTCTTAACCAAACCGAAACGATAAAGCACAAGAGAGAGGAGAAATGGCCATTCGGCCAAGCACTTACCTAACTCCAATCGATTGAAAACAAACCCCAACAAGATTAACACTCCTCTAGAATTCGGCCAAGATGAACACCACTAGGAGAGAGGGGAAATTCGGCTAACACATTAAGCAAAACAAAAGAGGATTCGGCCAAGGTGTTTAACACACCTATGTTCGGCTTTGAGTGAGAGAAAAAAAAAGAAAGAACGAAAAAAAGAAAGTGTGGAATGGGAATAGAGTTTCGGCAAGAGGGTATTGAGAGAAGAAAAAGAGAGTATGAGAGAAAGAGAGAAGCTAGTTTCGGCTCAACACAAATGAACAACAAGTAAAAGAAGTGGGAGGGTTCGGCCAAAGTGAATAACAGAGATTAAAGTTTGAAGGCTCAAGAGCATTCGGCTAACAAAGAATACACAAAGAAAACAAGCAACTTTCGGCAAGCTATAGGAGTTTGGTCTTCCGGTTTCAAGAAGTAAAAATTAGAGACTTACTTTGGAAGAAAATTCGGCTAGCTTTTTGACAAAAGGAGAATTTGGCTTACAAATTATTTTTTGACCGAAAACACCCAAAATACCAAGTGAATTTCGGCACCCCCCATTCCCACACTACCAAGCCGTCCACTCCCCAAAAATCTCTCCAATATTCGGCCATCACTTCCCCAAACACTCACAACCACCCATTCAAATCATTTTGAACAAGTCTCCCTCCTAAATTCACTCTCCACCCACCATTCAAGTGGGTTGACTTGGTCTATGTGAGTTTGAACTGCCAACAACTTCTCCTCCTCCATGCCGTCAAAATGGAAGCAAAAAGTGGGCATTCTGCAGCTTGAACACAGGACCTCTCCTCCCGCAAGTGACGCCAATCCAAGCTCTTAGTGGCGCCTAGCTTGCCACTCCACCAGCTCCTTTCTTGTGCTAAAATTCACCAAAGAATACTTATTAACCCTTGACTTCTTGACTCCTCTCACCTAAGCCTAAAAACTAAAATTTTTCCTACCTCTCAAAGCTTACACCTAGCTTACAACTAAGCCTCAAAACATCAAAAACAACAACATAGCAGGCCAATAACATGCAAACAATGCCATAACAAAATAGCCCCTAACCCAGGATATTACACTGGCAGTTAGCAGTAAGACTTATGTACAATTATGAGTGTTTTGTGACACAAAAAGGAGCCTGTGGCCTGATGGTGGTGGCGTCATAAGGAAGGCAAGGAGAAAGGGGTTTGAATCCCATGGAAAGAAAATCAGAGCATTTATTTTATGCCTTGGGAGTGGAAGAAGTAGAGTTTGGATCAAACTCTACAAGGGGGGTTGAAGACTTGGTCAAAAATTTCAAATAGAAGGAGGGGAGCAATTCTAGGAGATTGTGGTGGAGAAAATCAGGGAAGTGGATGTGTGTGGGAGTGTTGGCCAAAATTGGGAGTTTAGGTAGGAAGGGAATTTCGGCTAGGGGGTTTGTATGATGCAAATTCGGCTGAGGGGTCATTTGGGAGCATTTCGGGATTTCTTCTTGTGAAGCATGTCGTGCACTTTTTCTACCTTTCGTGCATTTCTTTCTATTCTTGCTAATAGCCTTTCATATACTTTTGTTGCTCGATTTAGCTTTTGGTCTACAAACACTTGGTTGGCCGAATCTTTACTCCTCTTCCCATTTCTCTTCACACTTCGTTCGTCTCCTTTTTCTTTTTCTCTAAGCCGAATATCTGCACTTCTTCCCTTCTCGATTTTCTTTTCTGTTCCTTACAAGATAGCCGAACGAATCTTTCTCCTTTGTTCTCAATGCTTCATCTCTTGTTCTTTAAGTTTGAGTAAACCGAAGTTAACCTCTTCTTTTCTTCTAGTATACTTTCATCTCTGGGGCCATTCGTGTCTATTTCTTGTTACTCAAAGAAACATGTTCCTGTCGAATTTTAGAGTAAGTATTATTGACTTTCTTTTAGTCAATTATCGTTGTTAGTGCTATTCTTTCTCTCTTGTACTGAATCTTCCCTTCCTTCTTTAGTCTGATGCTGATTGGTATTTAGGTTCTCTCAAAGTGGGAAAAGAGGCAAGCATCCGGAAGCAATCGATACGTTACTCTTAGCCTTGATCAAGTAAGCATTCTCGCTTTGGGTTGGTTGGAGGACTGATTTTTTCCTGAGGGTTTTGTTTTTGTCAAGGGTGGATTTTAACCACATGTTTATTCAATCTCTTTTAATAAGGGTGTATTGTAACGCAGAAACCATTCAGCGGTTCTTGATCTTCGCTAATATTTGGAGAAGACTTAGCAAAACTCGGTCAATCAAGGTATGTATAAGTGTAGTCTCGATTTATGTGAGGATAAAGAGGATAACTCTTTTGATCGAGTGACTAACTGTTAATCTTATTTAACGTAGGAACGGTGCTTAGGGATTCGTGGCACGCTTCGTAATCAAGGTGTGTAATCGTACACCCATTACCGTATAGTTTAAACACTAGATTTCGATGTCGAACACTCTTGTGCTACTGTGTATCGGTAAAAGCCGAAAAGCCGCTCTTCCGACATCTGAGAGCCTTCGAGCGTGCGAACGCTCGTAGGGATAGATCGAGCCACATTCGTTGGCGTTAGACCGTAGAGGCCGCCACGAGCATTTCCATGGGTTTAGGTCGTAATGGGCCTCGATGGGCTATGGAGGCCCAATGGACCCCACATGGGTAAAGTCCCCGGTGAAATGATAACAATGAAATGGGCTGTGAAGTTCACATAGCCGCGACCGATATTGAGTTGAGTGGGCCACATGAGCGTGTGGGCCCACTGGGGCCGAAAATTGGGCTTTGGGCCCAACTACACCGTTGAACCAAAAAAGGGTATCTGTGTCGCTTGAGGCGACTGTAGGCCTCCGGAAAGGCTGTTATATGAATAAATTACTGAAATACCCTCAGTGGGTGAAATTACTGAAATGCCCTCGATGGGTAAAATTACCGGAATACCCCCGAGGGGTGAATTACCGTTTTATCCCAACTGACCAAATGACCGTTATACCCTTAGTGGTAGTATCAGTGATGTATATATAATATTTGTATGATTGATTATGATTGTGATACACCGCATACACGGGCTATTTATGACATGACATACTACACGGGCTATTTATGACATGACATACTGTACTGGTGGCTCTGCCACGCTTTATTGATATAGTGGCTTCGCCACATATACTGATTTTAGTGGCTCAGCCACGTATACTAATTTTTAGTGGCTCAGCCACGTATACTGTTATTAGCAGCTTTGCTGCATTGTTATTAGCAACTAGGCTGCGTTATTGGTGTGCTGGTTGGGTGGGTCGACTTGGTCCCCACGAGGTGTGTTGGTTGGTACGGGAGGTGTGTTGGCTGGACTGGGTTGGGTTACATTTTTGTGTTGCATTGATATGATTTTTGGGCTTAGCCCACTCTAATACTAAATAGGGCTTAGGCCCAGACTGTTACTGTAATAGGGGATTACACACTGAGTTGTCGTAACTCACCTTTTTCTTTAACTATGCAGGTAATCCCCAGTCTTAGATGATTTGAACCTGCGAGGGACTTGGAGGTGGCCACACGCTCGATATTTTTTAAAATGTAAAGTTAGTTATTTTATTTTATTTTAATATATTGAGCTAATGAGTTTGTAATAAGGCCATTTGGGATTTTTAACTTTTAGTTGGTATTTTCTTTGCATTACTACCTGCTAGACTAGGAAACGCGGGTTTTAAAACGACAACGGTTTTTAAAGGAAATTACGATTTTTCAAACCTTAAAATTTACAACTAAATGAGCTTCCGCGATATTTAATTTTGTTAAACAAATGATTCTATTAACAAGGAAATAATGTGCTTATGAATTTACTACCCTAAAAGTCTCAAAGAGAATAGATGTTTAGTAGTGAGCTTTTACCGAACTAGCCAATTTGCAAACCACACTTTGATGTGACACGTCAGATCCGGTCGTAATGTCTAGGCCGGGTTTGGGGTGTTACAATGGGTGTCTACAGTAATTACGTAAAGTAATGAATGCTTAGTAAGCTCGTATAAACTTTAAATTTAACATACCATTCCAATAATGAACTTTATAGAATAAGTATAAACCTTTGCCAGTGCCATAAGCTTAATAAAAGCTTATATAACACCATCAAACTCACAAGTTAGCATACTTTTTCATGATAAATATGAAATAAACGACATATATATAAACATAACATTTAATTTATCGTAGTTACCATACAATCATGTTTCATTCCATTTGCTTACTTACCGTTTCCAATACCATGAGTTTAATATAAGCCTATTCAAGCATCATCAAGCTCACATGTAAGTAGATTCATTGACAAATCATATAGACTCATTTATGACATAAATAGATTTCATAAGATACATTACATACGCGTCAAACCTTTCATAAAGTCATGAACCTTTCCATTGAGTCACTTACTGTTTCATTCCTTTTCTTACCAATTGAACAATATAAAATTACATTGGATACTCGGGAAAGCTCACACGAAGTGTGCATTTACAAATAATCGTAACCTTTCCTTTACATCAATGCTCACACGAGCTGTGAAATGGGCCTGCCACACGAGCTATGGGTCGGAATATAAGCTACACGAGCTCTGGAGAATCCGTAACAAATGCAGGACCTCAACCATCTGTAGGACATTCAAGACCAGCACCCGAAACATGAAATCCCTAATGACTTGTCATTTGTATCCTAAGAATTCCTAAGGTTCAACTGGGACTCAATATCTGTCAATTCATCATAACTTTGATACTTTTATATTTTTGTGTAACACCCTAAACCCGGCCTAAAAGTTTAGATAGAATCTCGGATGCTACATTGATCACCGAAGTGATCGTAGGTAAATTTTTACAAAAAAAATTTCATGTCGAATCGTAATACTTAGTCGTTTAAAACCAGTCAGTAAAATTTCAGTTCAGATAGCATATGTATATGTAAGCAGAATAAAAACGAGTAAAACTTAACTCAAAATTTGTACCACAGCTTTGTAAGATTTAAGATTTCCAAAACTAAATAATCAAATAGATATTGAAAGTACAAACTGATAATAGTTTATTTTAACCGAGACATTCCGAGACCTCCGCACACCGAGTCCAGAGTCAGAATCCAAAAAATGTACTTGAAAAGGAAACACTAAGAGGGGGTGAGCTACTCGAGCTCAGTGTGAGTTCGTAACAAACCAAGAGGCAGAAATAGGGTATTCACACCAGAAGCACAACAGAATTTCAAACACACAATCAGAATTAGAAATCACACCAGAACTGGTGTCCAAACAGAGCTTAAAAATTAGAGCAAATTAGGTTCACACAGAAGTCTCAGCACAAATGCTAATCAGACAAACAGATCACAGGCAACTAGACTTTCAGTCAGAACTCACAGACAGATGCGGATGTAATGCAGTTTAATAAAAACCCACCCATCCAGCCAACACATCTCTCCGTCCCCCAATCACACCCTAAAAGAGCTGTTAAAGCTCATCCAACCAAACACACCAGTTAGGACCAAGTAGGCCCATCCAACCCTACACACCATATAAAGTCATCCCGGGTTGCTCGACAACAATAACTTATCAGAATGCAGTTGAACTACAAAAATAGATAGAAATATGCAATAAAGGTTTGGCGTATATCTTTATGCTGATGCTGATCCAAAAATTCGTAGTACAGACAAATTGCAGTTTGAACTAACAAATCAGATATATATATACGTAGCATAGCTAACGTACATGCGGTACAGTGCAATGCGGTAAACCGTTATACCGGTAAATTTGCAGTTAAACTGCCAGATCAGATAAGAGTACGTAGCATAGCTAACGTACATACAGTACAGTGCGATGCAGTAAACCGCTATACCAGTAAATTGCAGCTTAACTACTAGATCAAATCAGAATCAGTCTTCCTTCTCTTCACAATCCCATCCCAAAATATTTTATGCAGATGTATGTATGCATACAATCTCACAGAACAGAGACACAATATCAGACAGTTAGACAGAATAGCTGTGCACACACACCCAACAGAACAAATTCAGATTCAAACACTTCAAATGACAGTCACAGATACACTCAAGCCAAAGCCCAGATCAGAATTCTTAACTACCTTGTTTAAGCTTAGCCAAGGGTTGAAGCACCCAACACATTTTCAGATCAGAAAGGCACACCGAACCAATATAAGTGTCTTAGGACCACACGCCCGTGTGCTCTGGCCATGTGGGAAATGCCTAGGTCGTGTGAGGGGTTAAAAGCCCATGTGAAAGGGGCACACGCCCGTGTGAAGGGGGCATACCCACCAGGCACGGCCGGGTGTCCATAACATATGCCCGTGTGGAATCCCTAATTTCCAAATTAGCCACATGGCCGCGTGGCCAGGCCGTGTGACACCAAATCACTCAAACCTTAATCCCCAAATTTACACGTCCGTGTGCCCGAGGGACACGGCTGTGTGGCCAGGCCCAGTGGCACCAAAATTTTGCCCGAAGCCCTAATTCCCAAAAGGACACGGTTGTGTGGACGTCTGGGTGGTCACGAAACCACCCTGAAACAGCCCTGAAAAACATTCTTTCAGCCCCAAAGCACTCCCCAACCTTTGATAGTTCGAATTCATACCCAAACACTCAATTTCTAAGCATAAGATAATGATATAACTCGAATTTAAATGATTTGCGAACAACCATCCTGTAACAGCCCGTTTTTGGGTCAAATTGGGACAGTGGTTTTGGGACCACAAATACGAGGCCAAAATATTTATTTTATTATTTTATTGAAGTTTACAGCATGATAGTATTATTGGGTGAAAGTTTTGTAAAGAAATTTTACTGTTTGAATGCTTAATTCAGTAAAAAGGACTAAATCGCGTAAAGCATAAAACTTGTGTTCTATTAGCTAAAAGTGTCAAATAGCTATAGAACATTAAAGTAAAGGTCCTTAAGAAGTAAATAGACCATTTATGGTTAGGGGATGATCATAGCATGACAATTGGTGTAATTTTTAATATTTTTAAAGGCTATAAAGGTAAATTAGTAATTAATGTTAATTATAATAAAACAAAGTCATTTTTATTTCATCTTTCTTCCTTATCTTGAAAAAATTAAGAAGGAAAGAATAGCAAACTTATGTTTTCATTCGGCCAAGCTTTGAAGGCTAGATTGAGGTATGATTTTAGCTCAGTTTTTAATAATTTTTATGTTTTTGATATCGTTGCTTCGTATTCTAGCTAGCCCGTACCCTAGATTTTGAAATTGTTAAAGATTTATCATGTTTCCATTGTTGAATGCTTGAGTAATTGGATGTTGATGATGTATTTTGGTTATTGTTAATAGTTAAACTAGTTTTATAAAGTGATTTTTGACAAAAATGCAAAATAGGGATTTAATTGTGAAATTGTAAAATGTGGTGCTTAAAAGTGTGAAATAATGAAAGATATGGGCTGCTAGGAGTCCCTATGAAATTCAGCTAGGCATGGGCTAGTACCAAATTGCATGAATTTACAATTTTATGTGATAAGGACTAAATTGTAAATGACATGAAAGTATATGGGCAAATGTGTAAATTTTCCAAAAGATGAATTTTGGACTAAATTGAATAGATTGAGTGCTGAATGTATTGAATTTGATAATTTGTAGATCAAGACAAGTCGAGATCAAGTTTAGATCGGGGAAAAGGGAAGATTGACGAATAGCCGATAGTTTTTATCCGAGCAATACGAGGTAAGTTCGTATAATTAGAATCGATCTTTAAATACTTGTGTTTATTTGAAATATATGTATATGATTGAGTATTTGGTATACTTGGAATACAAATGTTAAATTGATAAAGATTGATTATTACTGAGCCCCGTTTGAACCGTATGAATTCGTAGGATACGAGTGACATGTCACTAGGGTTACTGTTTTGGTCGAGCTCCTGCATTTGTTGCAGACTCACCATAGCTTGTATGAGCTTACCGATATATCAGCTCGTAAGAGCTTACTGTTTTTAGCTCATCAGAGCTTACCGTTTCAACTCAATAGAGCTTACTATCCATCAGCTCAGGATGAGCTTACTGTTCATAGCTCGAAAGAGCGGTAAATGATAAGGAATTGACAGAATACTAATGTATATCACCCGAGTATCCTTTGAAGTGCTAATAGGTTCAACAGGCATAAATTCTGTTTATACAGATGAATACTGTTACTGAATGAAGTATTGATTATATGATTGAGAATGAAATGTTGAATACAAGATATATTGAGTATTGAATTCTGATAATGGATGATTTCATGTATTAATATGACTAACCTATGGATGAATGTTTGTGTTAGGCATTTGGAAATTATATGGAGTTTACCTTAAATTATTTGTATTGATTTGGTATAAATGGTAAGTTTAATTCTAAATTATACGTACTTACTAAGCTATAAAGCTTACTCTATTTCTTTTCTATGTATTATAGAGGCTCGATAGCTCGATCGTTTCAGACAAGTCGGAGTTACACATCACACTGTGTGTGTATGAAAGGTAAGTGTCTATATGAACTTATTAGGATGAATATGTGTATTGAACTGATGAGATAATATGTGAAGATATGCTTGAATGAGCCATGTGTATATTTGGTATTTGAGTTGAAGAATATGGTAAGATATGGCTAAGCAAATGAGCCAATAATTATATGTGATGAAATTGCTAAGAGTACCAATAATGTCATTGTATCAATATGGTTATATGCATTCCATACTAAATTTATTTGTATATGGCTTACTAAGCTTTTGGAAGCTTACTCTGTGTGTGTGTTTGCTCTATTTTATAGATCGTCAAAGCTACTGAAGGCTCGGGGACCGTCGAGGATTGTCATCACACTACTCAAACTTGTTTTGGTACTTTGAAAATGTGTATATAGTTAAATATGGCATGTATAGGCTAGTCATTTTGGATTATGTTTGAAATGTGTATAAATAGCCATGAGATATGGCTAGATAAATATTGGTAATATGCATGAGTGAATATGATATATGATTGATGATTTGGTATGGCTTGATAGCTAATGAAATGGCCAAAACTATGGTAAGCATATGAATGCATTATGAGCATGTATGTTTGAGCAAAGGAACGATTATATGAAAGGTAAATGTAGATGAATCATGTTTGAATGTATATGTGTTTTAGTTGTGTAAATTGGTATGATTGGAAATGAGATTGGATGTAATCATTTGTTGATTAATTTGACATGTTTTTGGATGTCAATTGTGCTTGAAATGAATTGGGATATTGCTTGTAGGATTGACCCAAGTGTGGGTGGCATTTTGGTTTTGCAAATGGCCTGTTCTGCATACACGGCTGTGGTACATGGGCGTGCCTGGTGGCCGTGTGAATAAGTCAGTAGCTAGCCTAATTTTACACGGTCATGGCACACGGGTGTGTCTGGTGGCCGTGTGGATAAGTCAGTATACATGCTCTGTTTTGGCACGGCCAGGACACATGGGTGTGTCTAGTAGCCGTGGGAGGCACACGGCCTGCCCACACGGGCGTGTGACCTCTGTAACTTAGAAAAGTTTTTAAATTTTTGAGAAATTCCATATGTGTCCGGTTTAGTCCCGACCCTATTCTAAAGCATGATTAAGGTCTCATTGACCTAAAAAAGGGACACTTTGATTGTGAGTGATGACTTATATTATGAAACATCTGTAAAAGTTTTCGATCTATCCGGTAACGCCTTTAACCCTAATCCGGTGACGGATACGGGTTAGGGGTGTTACAGGTTATGTGTGGGAAAGGTTATAGCACCCCCACAATGCCTATCCGGGGATAGTCTTATAGGGTCTTAGGAGATAGGTTTTTTTTATTTAAGCATATCAATGTCTTAATCTAGGCTAAAATCTTATGGAGATCTTAAATAAAAACTCTGAAGAAAATGTCTTCGGTTTACTTATAACTCGATTAAGATGTGTTCACCAAACTTATCTAGTTTGAAACTTAAATTAAAGATTTTTACTTTTAACGAAAACCTTAAAGGATACCTAAATAATTCTAGTAAAATACATTCAATTCCCTGTGGTGGGCTTGATGATAGGCTGGTGAGAAATGAGTTCGTTCGTTGCATAGACTGGTTGGAAGCTGCTATGAGACTTCTTGATAAAAAAGCTATGGAGGACTTCATTACTCTTATTTGGAACTCGTGGGACAACAGAAACAATTTTACCTTCCGAGGCAAAGAGGAGAATGCGATCACGATTTGGAACAGAGCTCTGGCACTTAGCAATGACTTAAGGATTTATAACCTTAGAGAAAAATCGATGATTCCTATTCAACCTATTGTTCGTAGATGGAAGAAGCCTGCGCGGGGGGTTGTTAAAATAAATGTGGATGTGGCCATTGATGCGGAGCGAATAGGGTTGGGGGTTATTATGAGGGATGACAATGGCTTTGTGTTGAGTGGCTATGGATGCATTAAAGAGACGAATTTTAACAGTGACTAGGCCTAAATTATGGTTCTTGAGGAAGGTGTCATCTTGGCAAAAAATATGAATTTAAAAAAGGTTCACTTTGAGTCTGACAATGCTAATATTGTGAACATAATAAACAGTAAGGGGCAGGATATTACTTTTATTGGACAACGTGCGAATGATATTTACCTGCAATTGAAGACTTTTGAGGCTGCAGTCGTCACGTGGGCACCTAGAATTAGCAATAGGCTTGCTAATTTTATTTGCAATTTTGTTTTAAAGAACAATTGCACGTGGGCTTTTGATGTGAATTATCCTAGAGAGATCCATGATCTTGTAATTCAGGATGTTATTAATGAAAGTTAGGCTTTTTGGGCTATTGTTTGATAATAATAAAAAAAACCTTCAATTCCTAAAATTAATTTTATCTTAAATTTCTAAAAAAAAAATCTAGAAATTATCAATGAATTAAGAGAAATATTAAAATCCTTCTACAACTTATTCTATATTTTTTATTATTATTTTTCAAAGATTTAATTAATAACATTAAACCTATCAAGATCTTACGAAAGTACCCTATGCCGAGTTTGTGATTTATCTTACTTTAAAATTCTTGATCTAAGGTTTAAATTTGTTAAAATCCTAAAATAATATCTCTTAAATAACATTTATTAGCTTTCTAAAAAGTTTCTAAAATAAAATACTTAGAAAGACCTACTCATGATTTACAATTCACCTACAAAAAGAATATTTACATATTATTTTAAAATTCTAAAAAAGGAATCCTATACGATTTTTAAAATTAGTTTAAAACTCTAAAAAAATATCTTACATCTTATTTATAATTTTTCTAGGGTAAATTGTAACATCCCAAATGTGGGGTTATTTGGAATTTGATAATTTTTCTTATGTATGAACTGCTGTGTCATTATTTATGGAATAATAATGATCAATTTAAGGCTTTGAGTTGGCTCGGTTTAATGGAAAATTCAGTTTTTAATTTAAAAGGTAAGGAGCCTCAGTGAGAGGGTGTTAAAAGAATAAGTGGGGATAAGTTGACACTAAATAAGCCTTGGAAAAGTGGCAAAAGGGAGGCCACTTAAGTGCTTGGAGTTGACGCCACAATGCACAAGGGAGAGCTTGTGTTCGAGTCGCGAAGTTCTCTTTTTGCACTATATATGGGACGGCACAAGGGGAGAGAATTTCTCTCCTTAAATTCTTTTTATTTTGGATAATAAGGGTGTAATTTATTATCATGGGATAATCAAGTATTTTAAAGGGATATTATTTGGATATTAAGGATATTGCATGGATTAATAAGAGATTATTATGATTTAATTCAAAATTATTTGAATTAAAATGAATGAGTGGTCAGGAGCAATTGGGGAAGTTTGATGAATTTTGAACTCCTCATGAGAAGGAGTGGACGGCAAGCTTGATAGGGGGGCCGAATGCCTATAAAAGCATCAGTTGGCCCCCTTGCTTCTTTTTTTTTGTCATTCTTGCTGCTTGCCGAAATTCCTAGCCCTCATTCTTCATTCTCTTTATTTTTTCCATCCTCAAACTCTCTAGCCGAACCTATACTTTAACCTTTGCCAAAATCCCTTTTCTTCTTGTCAAACTCTCCTAGCCGAATACACTTCATATCCTTGTGCGAAACCTCTTCTCGATCTCCGATTACTTCTTTAATAGCTTTGGCCGAATATCAAAGTGGTTAGATCCCATCAAGGTATTATCGACAGTTGATTTGGAAAAGCCGATATCACTTAAGGACTTCGGGATCGGAAGTAGTCGACTCAAACTCTTCCTCTCTAGTAAACGGTTTGGTAAGTGTTAGTAAGATCTATTTTAGTAAGTTATTAAGTGGTGATTAAAAGCCGAAGGCTATTAATCATGTCGATTAACCAATTACTTGGTAAAGCGGATCTGTGCCTCGAAAGTGCCGTGGTTCGTAAATAAAAGCAAAGGTAAGGATTCGGGACCATAACTAACCCTCTGGATTTGTTTTGGTTGGTAGAATAGGCCATAATACTAATCCTAAAAGTTGGCCGAATATAGGTCTTTGATAGATCTAGGTGGCCGACTCCTCTTTTGGGACTTAGATTACAGTGGGTGTGGTGTGTACATACACACCATTTAACTTATTAAATTATGCTAAGTAATGTGATTGCTAACTTGATGGATGTAGCAATGGCTTGAATACCATAACGGTATATGGGGTAAACTGTGTAAGTACTGTGCATATGATTGCTATTTTATGCTTTTGGGAAGCATCTTTGTGATAATACATATGATAAATCTATATGTATTTGTTGACTATGTGGGTTGATTGAGTGGAGGGGCGTAATATCGTCTTCGACGAGCACCGGTGCTTTGGTAGCACATCGTGACTATACGTCACCGAGAGGTTTGGTACCTCCGGAGGTTTGGTACCTCATAGCGACTTGTCCCCCGTGGTTAACACCACCGTGGGTTGGCCCCACTTGAGATATGGGATCGTCGCGGTGATTTGGTATCACACGATGGGTTGGCCCCATCACCCGATTTGTGTCTATGGACACCGATGCTTTGGTAGCACATTGTGACTATATGTCACCGTGAGTTTGGCACCACCAGTGTTTTGGTAACACATCGTGACTACGGTCACCGAGTGGTTTGGTACCACGTGGGGTAGACAAAGGTGTTTGGTTGGCTAGGTTGGGTACATGATACTTTGCTTAATTAATCTGTTATATGTTGTGTATGAAATGTTGTATTAACCAGGGAAGGGTTACATATTGAGTCTTGGTGACTCACCTTCTCCTTTAACATTTTTCAGGTGACTCGTAGATGGCGGTGGAGGAGCCGGTTGGACTCGCGGTGGCCATGCAGTGGATTCTAAATTATAGAACTTTAAATTTGTTTAATTTTATTTTGGGTTGTAATAAGGCCTCCATAATCTTTATTTATGTTTTTTATGTTGGATATTTACTCAAGACTATACTATTGAATTGAATTAAATCACATGTTTTCTTAAGTTATCACGAAAAAGTTTATTCGTGCCATCAGACACACTTGAAAGCCCTAGTATAACAATTGGACTTAATTAAAATTCCAAATTAAAACTAAGGGTAGCTTTAACAAGACAACCGAAAACGAGGAGTTTTCAATGGAAAATTAAATGTTTTTTTCGAAATGGTGTTCACAAGGTTTTACTCGGTAACAAATCAAATTCGGTCGTAGTGTTTGGGCGGGTTTGGGTTGTTACAGAACTGGTATCGAGCCAGTTCAAAGCTGGTGTGTAGGGGCCCAAGGCCCAAAAATGTTTTTGGTAGGCCTTATGGTATGATTTCTGGGTTTTTAAGTAGCATGGCCCGAGTCTCCGGCACCGATCCGCCCATGTAAGTACATCTAAACCTTTACGTGAATTATATTCGTAGAAGGGTAGGAAGCATGGAACGTAGATAGACTTATAGGACTTGGACCCTAAGGTTAGATTACTCAAACACAACGAAGCATAAGACTTAAGGAACTAAACCAACCTATGACTTAGTCAATGAGGTAGGGTGTGGTAACCCCTCAGACGCATGTCTAGGATTGGATCGGAAGAGCTTGGTATTTAAGCGGTCCTCGTGACTCACCTCCTCTTCGCAGTATCCCACCCAGTGCGTAGCTTCTGGTTCACCCTAACTCGAAGGTTGATGGTGTGGTAACCTCTGCATGCGCATGTCTAGAAAGGTTCAGTGAGAGCTTGGTATTTAAGCGGTCCGCGTGACCCACCTCCTCTTCACTTGAATTCTGCCTGGTGCGTAGCTTTGGTTCACCCTGACCAGGAGGGCTCGGTCATAGGCTAAACACAATAATTAAAACCCGAAAAAGGGAATCAGCCATGTTTTCGAAAAAGAAGGAAACAACAAGCCCTAATGTTTTCAAAACTTGTCCAATAACCCTCTTAAACCCTAGAATACTACGTATACAATGTTTTTCTCGGAAAACTTGACTTGTGGAAAATTACAGAAATACCCTTAGGAGTAAAATTACCAAAATGCCCCTGACCCATAAAATATTAACTCGACGGTTTTGCTTAAAATTTTCAATTATTTTACGAATATTAAGTAGCTTAGCTTTGGAAATCATCAGTAAAATATTTTGGTTCTGGAAATTACGAAAATACCCCTGTAGGAAAAAGACGAAAATACCCCTGGGGTAGAAATGGGCAGAAATGTCCGATGAGTGAATAGGTATGGAAAGTATTAAGGAATGGATGCATGGACTTCTTTGTGTGAACTAGGATAGGAAACTGAAACATTGTTTGCTCGAAAGAATCTCTGATTAAACCTCATCCATAAAACTTCTTCGCGAGTAATAAAGTGAAACAAATGCTAACGCATAAAATTTCTCTTAATCGATTAAAAGCGCGGTAGATAGAATGAGTTCTAGAGGACGTGGACGCCGTGGACGTGGTAGGGGTAGGATGACGGTGTCCGAACCCGTCAGTCGGGACAAGGTTCGAAAATGAGGTACCACCGCCACCACCACCTCCTACTTTTAGAGTCGAGAGGCCGAGAGCGGGCCGGTGGCGAGTCGGTATCGCAAGTCGTGTTGCGAGTCTTGGAGATGGTGGTGGGGCTGGTGGAAATGTTGGAGCTCGGAATTGTCCCCGAGTGACTCCGATCTAACGGAGCGGAGGTATTCCGAGGTGTGTCGAGAGTGGCACCCGGTCTGTGTGGAATCTTGGCTAGAGTCAACCGAAAGGATCATGGATGATCTTGACCGACCGAGGAAGAGAAGTGAGAAAGGCGGTGTCGCTCCTAAAGGATGAAGCGTGATCGGTGGTGGCTTACGGTTCGAGATGGGGCTACTGTAGATGATTTGACTTGGGAGTATTTCAGAACCGCCAGAGAAAAAGTATGTGGGCACTAGCTACAGCCGCCTTGAGAGAAAGGCTTTTCCGGGATTAGTTCAAGGAACTAAGTCCGTGTCGAATACGAGGCGGAATTTCTAAAGTGAGTAGATATGCGAGAGGCATCGTGGCTCACCGAACATGAGCGTTGTGTCCGCTTTGAGGACGGACTCGAGATGATTTAAAGTTTCCGATTGCCCCACAAAGCGGAGTTCGTGAGTTCTCATCTCTAGTGGAGAAGGCTAAGGTAGCCGAAGGAATCAAGGAGGGTGTGCAGAGCTATGGTAAGAACAATCGGAAGAGAAGTTTTGGGTGGTGGGTCAAGTGGAAGTGCTCGTAAAAGAAAAGGGTAGGCCAAGTGGGCCCAATCAGCAGACAAGGCCCACAATGGCGCTAATCAAAGGCCGACTCGGTCTGCAATCGTTGTGGAAAGACCCATTGGGGAGGATGTTGGACCGGCGATAAAGGATGTTTTGAGTGTGGGTCTTTGGAGCATCGCGTCGAGATTGTCCCCAAAAACTAGCTAAGAAGCGACGGAAGGACGTAACCGTGCTCAAGATAGAAATGTAGGACCACGGAGGGTCGTGGTAATGGTAGAGGAAACAACGGTCCTAACCGAGGTCGTGGAACTCAAGGCGCAGGTGCAGCAACACGAGGCTAGGCACTGGCTTAGTTTACGCAGCAAGGTGTCGCGAGGAAGGTGACGCACCGGATGTTATAACCGTGACGTTTCTAATTTTCGGTTTCCCTTATGTTGCATTGATTGATGTGGGCTCGACGCACTCGTACATTGCTAGTAGTGTGGTAGGAACTATGGACCTAGACTCAAAGCGCTTCTAGGAGATGATCGTAGTTAGCCCCTTACGTCACTCCGTAGTCGTAAATAGACTTTATAGAGGCGCACCCCTAGAACTTCAAGGGGTAGTATTTGTAGTCGATCTAATGGAACTACCGTTTGGGGAGTTCGATTTGATCCTTGGTATGGATTGGTTGGTTAAGTACCAAGCGAGTTTGGATTGCGGCTAAGCGCATGGTTCTTAAGACTGAGAAGGTGATGAAGTGGTTATGATAGGAGATAGAAGGAATTACCTATCCAACGTAGTGACCGCCTTGAAGGCTGAAAAGATGGTCAAGAAGGGTTGTGAGGCGTATTTGGTTCAAATCTGTGCTTTGGAAGCTAAGGAGTTGGTAGTTGAAAAGGTCCGAACGGTTGGGGAATTTGCTGATGTGTTCCCGCGAAGAACTTAGGGTTTGCCTCGGATCGAGAAGTCAAATTCGGTATAGACTTGCTACCGGAACGGCACCGTGTCCATAGCACCATACCGAATGGCACCAAAGGAATTGGTGGAGCTAAAGGCTCAAATTCAGGAGCTCTTGGATAGAGGGTTTATACGACCAAGTATATCTCCGTGGGGAGCACCTGTGTTGTTTGTCAAGAAGAAGGACGGTTCTATGCGGATGTGCATCGACTACCGTCAGTTGAATAAGTTAACGATCAAGAACAAGTATCCGTTGCCTCGGATTGACGACTTGTTCGATCAACCGAAAGGGTGCCTCGGTGTTTTCAAGATAGACCTTAGGTCGAGGATATCATCAACTTAAGGTAAAGGAGGTGATGTTCACAAAACGGCATTCGAACCCGGTATGGGCATTTCGAGTTCTTGGTGATGCCATTGGGTTGACTAATGCGCCGGCGGCATTCATGGACTTGATGAACAGAGTATTCCATTCAAAGATACTTGGACCGATTCGTCGTGGTGTTCATAGACGACATATTGGTTTACTCAAAGACGTAAGAGGAGCATGACAAGCATTTACGGATAGCTCTGCAAGTATTGGGGAAGCGATTATATGCCAAATTGAGTAAGTGTGAATTTTGGCTTAGGAGGTGGCTTTCTTAGGTCATGTAGTGTCATTTGAAGGAATTAGGGTAGACCCTCGCAAGATTGAAGCAAGTATTGGAGTGGAAACCACCTAGGACGGTGCATGAAATACGAAGTTTTCTGGGTTTAGCAGGATACTATCGGAGATTCGTGGAAGGATTCTCTCTAATAGCAGCGCCGTTGACTAAGTTGCTAAGGAAGGGTGTCCCGTTTGTATGGACGGAGAAGCAGCAAGAAAGCTTTGATAAACTAAGGAAGATTTTGACTAAGCTCGGTTTTGGTACACCAAGCAGAAAGTTATTCACGCTTTATTGTGATGCATCTCACACCGGTTTGGGATGTGTGTTGATGCAAGATGGGAAGGTAGTAGCCTATGCATCCCGTCAATTAAGATCGCATGAGGTTAACTACCCAACTCACGACTTAGAGTTAGCGGCGGTCGTCTTCGCTCAAGATATGGAGACATTACTGTATGGAGAGAAGTCGATGGTCTACACGGATCACAAAAGCTTGAGGTATCTTCTGACTCAAAAGGATCTGAATCTGAGACAGCGTCGATGGATTGAACTACTAAAGGACTACGATTGTTCAATCGAGTACCATCCGGGTAAGGCTAATGTGGTAGCTGACGCATTGAGCCGAAAGGTGGTGACGGACTTGAGAGCAATGTTCGCTCGGTTAAGTCTGTATGATGATGGGAGTCTTTTGGCAGAACTTCAAGTTAAGCCGACATGGATTGAGGAGATTAAAGAAAAGCAGTTAATGGATGAAGGCTTGAGCTCTAAGAGGGTACAAGTTCAAGACGGTGGATTGGAAGGGTACAGTCTGTCTATTGATGGAGTGCTTTGTTTTCAAGGACGAGTATGTATGCCAAAAGATACAGATTTAAGGCGGAAAATTCTCCAAGATGCACATAGCAGCCCATACGCTATGCATCCTGGGGGAAGCAAGATGTATGGAGATTTGCGGAAGCTTGATTCTCGTGGCACAGGTTGAAGCGTGAGATAACGGAGTTCAGTAGGAAAGTGTCCGACGTGTCGCACAGTTAAGGCTGAACATCGGTCACCATCGGGACTACTTCAACCGATAAAGATCCTCAATGGAAATGGGAGAGGATCACCATGGATTTTGTTAGTGGGCTACCCCTTACGCCCACCAAGAAGGATGCGATGCGGGTAATTGTGGATCGCGCCTAACTAAATCACTCACTTCATGCCGGTGAGAATGGATTACTCTCTCCGAAGCTAGCAAAGCCGTATGTGGGTGAAATAGTGAGGTTGCATGGCGTGCGATGTCGATTATCTCGGATAGGGATCCCGATTCACGCGTCAAGGTTTTGAAAGCGTTGCATCAAGCTTTGGGTACACGGTTAGATTTGAAGACGGCTTTCCATCCACAAATCGACGGACGATCGGAAGGGTGATACTGATTTTAGAAGACATGTTAAGAGGTCGTGTCTTGGATTTTAGTGGTAGTTGGGAGGAGTACCTACCACTAGCGGAATTCGCCTATAACAATAGTTATCAAGCGAGTATCCAAATGGCTCCATACGAGGCTCTATATGGACGAAAGTGTCGTACTCCTACATGTTGGACGGAGTTGGGAGAAAGACAAGTTCGGGTCCGTAATTGGTAACCGAGACGGAAGACAAAGTCAAGGTGATTCGGACTCATCTCAAAGAAGCATCGGATAGGCGTAAGTCTTATGCCGATCTCAAACGCAAGGAAGTGGAGTATCTTTGTGGGAGACAAAGTCTTTACGAAAGTGTCGCCTTGGAAAAAGGTGTTGAGATTTGGACGGAAAGGAAGTTAAGCCAAGGTTCATTGGGCCATATCTTTGTTGTGAAGCAAGTAGGACCAGTGGCTTATCGCCTAGAACTGCTGGCAGAACCGAGTCGATTCATAACGTATTCCATGTGTCAATGCTAAGAGGCAGTATCGGTCGAGATCCTTCACACATTGTGCCGATGAGAGAGAGATTGAGGTGAACACGGATTTATCTTTTGAGGAAGAACCGATTCAAATTGTAGATCGAGATGTGAAAGTTCTACGAAGGAAGGCGGTGCCTTTAGTAAAAGTGTTATGGCGGAACCACGGAGTGGAGAAGCTACGGGAGCCCGAGGAGGTGATGCGGCGGCAATACCCCCATCTCTTTTGATCAAGGAATTTCGAGGACGAAATTTATTTTAAGGGGGTAGAATTGTAACATCCCAAATGTGGGGTTATTTGGAATTTGATAATTTTTCTTATATATGAACTCATTGTGTCATTATTTATGGAATAATAATGATCAATTTAAGGCTTTGAGTTGGCTCGGTTTAATGGAAAATTCAGCTTTTTTAATTTAAAAGGTAAGGAGCCCTCACAGAGGGGTGTTAAAAGAATAAGTGGGGATAAGTTGACACTAAATAAGCCTTGGAAAAGTGGCAAAAGGGAGGCCACTTAAGTGCTTGGAGTTGACGCCACAATGCACAAGGGAGAGCTTGTGTTCGAGTCGCAAGTTCTCTTTTTGCACTATATATGGGACGGCACAAGGGAGAGAATTTCTCTCCTTAAATTCTTTTTATTTTGGATAATAAGGGTGTAATTTATTATCATGGGATAATCAAGTATTTTAAAGGGATATTATTTGGATATTAAGGATATTGCATGGATTAATAAGAGATTATTATGATTTAATTCAAAATTATTTGAATTAAAATGAATGAGTGGTCAGGAGCAATTGGGGAAGTTTGATGAATTTTGAACTCCTCATGAGAAGGAGTGGACGGCAAGCTTGATAGGGGGGCCGAATGCCTATAAAAGCATCAGTTGGCCCCCTTGCTTCTTTTTTTTTGTCATTCTTGCTGCTTGCCGAAATTCCTAGCCCTCATTCTTCATTCTCTTTTATTTTTTCCATCCCCTCAAACTCTCTAGCCGAACCTATACTTTAACCTTTGCCAAAATCCCTTTTCTTCTTGTCAAACTCTCCCTAGCCGAATACACTTCATATCCTTGTGCCGAAACCTCTTCTCTGATCTCCTGATTACTTCTTTAATAGCTTTGGCCGAATATCAAAGTGGTTAGATCCCATCAAGGTATTATCGATGATTGATTTGGAAAAGCCGATATCACTTAAGGACTTCGGGATCGGGAAGTAGTCGACTCAAACTCTTCCTCTCTAGTAAGCGGTTTGGTAAGTGTTAGTAAGATCTATTTTAGTAAGTTATTAAGTGGTGATTAAAAGCGAAGGCTATTAATCATGTCGATTAACCAATTACTTGGTAAAGCGGATCACGTGCCTCGAGTGCCGTGGTTCGTAACAAAAAGCAAAGGTAAGGATTCAGGACCATAACTAACCCCTCTGGATTTGTTTTGGTTGGCCGAATAGGCCATAATACTAATCCTAAAAGTTGGCCGAATATAGGTCTTTGATAGATCTAGGTGGCCGACTCCTCTTTTGGGACTTAGATTACAGTGGGTGACAGTGTGTACATACACACCATTTAACTTATTAAATTATGCTAAGTAATGTGATTGCTAACTTGATGGATGTAGCAATGGCTTGAATACCATAACGGTATATGGGGTAACGGTAAGTACTGTGCATATGATTGCTATTTTATGCTTTTGGGAAGCATCTTTGTGATAATACATATGATAAATCTATATGTGATTATTGACTATGTGGGTTGATTGAGTGGAGGCGTAATATCGCGGTTGACGAGCACCGGTGCTTTGGTAGCACTGCGTGACTATACGTCACGGAGGTTTGGTACCTCCGGAGGTTTGGTACCTCATAGCGACTTGTCCCTCGTGGTTAACACCACCGTGGGTTGGCCCCACTTGAGATATGGGATAAATCGCGGTGATTTGGTATCACACGATGGGTTGGCCCCATCACCCGATTTGTGTCTATGGACACCAAAGTGCTTTGGTAGCACATTGTGACTATATGTCACAAAGTGGTTTGGCACCACCGGTGTTTTGGTAACACATCGTGACTACGGTCACGGTGGTTTGGTACCACGTGGGGTAGACAAAGGTGTTTGGTTGGCTAGGTTGGGTACATGATACTTTGCTTATTTAATCGTTATATGTTGTGTATGAAATGTTGTATTAACCAGGGGAAGGGTTACATATCGAGTCTTGGTGACTCACCTTCTCCTTTAACATTTTTGGTGACTCGTAGATGGCGGTGGAGGAGCCAGGTTGGACTCATGGTGGCCATGCAAAGTGGATTCTAAATTATAGAACTTTAAATTTGTTTAATTTTATTTTGGGTTGTAATAAGGCCTCCATAATCTTTATTTATGTTTTTTTATGTTGGATATTTACTCAAGACTATACTATTGAATTGAATTAAATCACATGTTTTCTTAAGTTATCACGAAAAAGTTTATTCGTGCCATCGGGCACACTTGAAACTGGTATAACAATTGGACTTAATTAAAATTCCAAATTAAAACTAAGGGTAGCTTTAACAAGACAACCGAAAACGAGGAGTTTTCAATGGAAAATTAAATGTTTTTTTCGAAATGGTGTTCACAAGGTTTTACTCGGTAACAAATCAAATTCGGTCGTAGTGTTTGGGCCGGGTTTGGGTTGTTACATAAATGGTAGATAATATCTTAAAGACTGACCTAAATTCAAATGTAAAAACCTTATGGTTTCATTAAAATGTAACACCTACTTAACTAACTTCATGTCAACAATTATACGATGGAAAAAATGACCTAAAGTTCCCTCTTTTAAAATGAATAGTAATAAAATAGGAAAATTAATTAAATTGGCTAAAGTTAATAAAAAGTTGAAACTCTTCCAAAAATGGCAATAATAAAAAAGAAAACTTAAATAAATGAAATAAATAAGACATTGGCATGATGGTGATGATAATAATAACAATAATACACCTTATTCATAACACAATAAAAGAATCAAAGTAACATAAATAAATAATATTAAAAGGGGAATGTGTAAAAAAAAAACATAAATATAAATGGACATGAAAATAAATAAATAAAAATTATACAAGTGTGAATAAATATAAAACATTAAAATAAAGTGCATAATTGACATTAAATATATAAGGTATAAATGCAAACTAAAGGGAAAATATAAGTGTAAATAATTTATTAAAGATGGAAACAAAATGACATAGTTTGACTTTGGAACTAAAAGGTAAAAAATGTGGAAGGCAGAGGACTGATGTAGCAATTAATTTGACTTTAATTTTGAAATTTTAGATTAAATCGAATGTTTGAATAAACAAAAGGGTTACGGGTGTTAATAGGACAGAGAGTGAGGATGGTGTTGCAAAAAAGGGGTATTTTTTTAAAATTTAAAAAATATGGGGTGGGAATAAATTACCTATTTTTTGCACCTATAAATGAAAAAAAAACTATTGATTCTTTCATTTTAACCTCATTTTTTACAAAAAAAAATAAAAAAAATCTTCCTCTATCTCTTCCTCCTATTTTGGCCATGGCTCCACCACTGGAGAGCCCAAAGGCTCTCCAACCTCCAGCGGTGGAGCTACTGCGTACGGTGGTCGGATTTTTTTTTTTTTTTTGCAACATCAAAGTTTCTTTAAAAAGAATCACTACTTTTCTTAAAAATCAAAAATTTATTTTGAAATAGTTGAAAAAGATCAAAATTTTGTTTTAAAAAATTTAAACTTTTCCTTTAAAATGACGAAAAAACGTATTTTTATTTTAAAAATCTAAACTTTTACTTTTTTAAAAAAATCACTATTTTTCTTAAAAATCAAAACTTTATTTTGAAATAATTGAAAAAGATCAAAACTTTGTTTTAAAAATTTAAACTTTTCTTTTAATATGACTAAAAAGACATTTTTTTATTTTATAAATCTAAACTTTATATTGTTTTTAAAAAATCAAAACTTTTCCCAAGATCAAGCCTTTAAAAAAAACATCTATTTTAGAAAGGGGAAGGAAAAAAATGAGATTTTTGGGGCTCCTAAGGGCGGAGGACCGACATTCCGGTGACGCCCCTTTCATCGGAGCCCGAACCCGATCCCTCAAGATATGTATATGGGAAAAAAAAGTAGAATGTTTGGTGGTGGTGTTGTTGTTGTTGTTGTTGTTGTTTTACCTTTTTTTTAAGAACAAAATATGAAAAACCTCCCCTTTTTTTTTCTTTCATTTTATTTCAAGTATATATATTGTTTTTTAATCTTGTTTATTTGTAAAAAATGATAATAAAAATATTTAATAATAATAGTAGTAGTGATGGTAATAATAATAATAATTTGGCCATTGACATGCCCAAAAAGGAAAGAAAAATAAAAGAAAAACAAATGTCTCAAATTGACCAAAATAAACTAGGCTTCGAACAGCCCAAGAGAGAAGATAATTTTAAATGGGCCTCCAATTGGGCTTGGACAAAATGGGTGTCTACAATAACTACGTAAAGTAATGAATGCTTAGTAAGCTCGTATAAAATTTAAATTTAACATACCATTCCAATAATGAACTTTATAGAATAAGTATAAACCTTTACCAGTGCCATAAGCTTAATAAAAGCTTATATAACACCGTCAAACTCACAAGTTAGCATACTTGTTCATAATACATATGAAATCAACCAAATATATATAAACATAACATTTAATTCATCATAGTTACCATACGATCATGTTTCATTCCATTTGCTTACTTACCGTTTCCAATACCATGAGTTTAATATAAGCATATTCAAACATCATCAAGCTCACATGTAAGTAGATTCATTGACAAATCATATAGACTCATTTATGACATAAATAGATTTCATAAGATACATTACATATGCGTCAAACCTTTCATAAAGTCATGAACCTTTCCATTGAGTCACTTACCGTTTCATTCCTTTTCTTACCCGTTGAACAATATAAAATTAAATTGGATACTCGGGAAAGCTCACACGAAGTGTGCATTTACAAATAACCGTAACCTTTCCTTTACATCAATGCTCACACGAGCTGTGAAATGGGCCTGCCACACGAGCTATGGGTCGGAATATAAGCTACACGAGCTCTGGAGAATCCGTAACAAATGCAGGACCTCAACCATCAGTAGGACATTCAAGACCAGCACCCGAAACATGAAATCCCTAATGACTTGTCATTTGTATCCTAAGAATTCCTAAGGTTCAACTGGGACTCAATATCCGTCAATTCATCATAACTTTGATACTTTTATATTTTTGTGTAACACCCTAAACCTGGCCTAGAAGTTTAGTACGAATCTTGGATGCTACATTGATCACCGAAGTGATCGTAGGTAAATTTTTACAAAATAATTTTCATGTCGAATCGTAATACTTAGTCGTTTAAAACCAGTCAGTAAAATTTCAATTCAGATAGTATATGTATATGTAAGCGGAATAAAAACGAGTAAAACTTAACTCAAAATTTGTACCACAGCTTTGTAAGATTTTACATTTCCAAAACTAAATAATCAAATAGATATTGAAAGTGCAAACTGATAATAGTTTATTTTCACCGAGACTGTCCGAGACCTCCGCACACCGAGTCCAGAGTCAGAATCCAAAAAAGGTACCTAAAAAGGAAACACTAAGAGGGGGTGAGCTACTCGAGCTCAGTGTGAGTTCGTAACAAACCAAGAGACAGAAATAGGGTATTCACACCAGAAGCACAACAAAATTTCAAACACACAATCAGAATTAGAAATCACACCGGAACTAGTGTCCAAACAGAGCTTAACAATTAGAGCACATTAGGTTCACACAAAAGTTTCAGCACAAATGCTAATCAGATAAAAATATCACAGGCAACTAGACTTTCAGTCAGAACTCACAGACAGATGCGGATGTAATGCAGTTTAATAAAAACCCACCCATCCAGCCAACACACCTCTCCGTCCCCCGATCACACCCCAAAAGAGCTGTTAAAGCTCATCCAACCAAACACACCAGTTAGGACCAAGTAAGCCCATCCAACCCTACACACCATATAAAGTCATCCTAGGTTGCCCGACAACACTGACTTATCAGAATGCAGTTGAACTGCCAAAACAGATAGAAATATGCAACAAGGTTGACGTATGTGCTTTATCTGATCAAAGTGCAAAAATTTGTAGTATGAGACAAATTGCGTTTGAATCGACAAATCGGATATATATATATCGTAGCATAGCTACGCGTACATGCGTCTGGTGCAATGCGAGAAACCGCTATATCGGTAAATTTGCGATTAAAGCGCTAGATCGGATAAGGGTACGTAGCATAGCTTAACGTACATACTGATGCTGATCGCGATATGGTAAATCGCTATACTGCGTAAATTGCAGCTTAACTGCTAGATCAGATCAGAATCAGTCTTTCTTCTCTTCACAGTCCCATCCCAAAATATTTTATGCAGATGTATGTATGCATACAATCTCACAGAACAGAGACACAATATCAGACAGTTAGACAGAATAGCTGTGCACACACACCCAACAGAACAAATTCAGATTCAAACACTTCACATGACAGTCACACAGATACACTCAAGCCAAAGCCCAGATCAGAATTCTTAACTACCTTGTTTAAGCTTAGCCAAGGGTTGAAGCACCCAACACATTTTTAGATCAGAAAGGCACACCGAACCAATATAAGTGTCTTAGGACCACACGCCCGTGTGCTCTTGTAACAGTTCAGTTTAGACCCTAGTCGGAAAGTGGTTTTAGGATCACAAATTCGAGTCAGTAAAATATTTTAATATTATTTTCTGTGTCTTTGATATGTGATTAAGCATGTGTTAAAGTTCCGTGATTTAATTTGTCTGTCTGTGTGTTTAATTTGACAAAAGCACTAAATCGCATAAAATGTAAAAGTGGCTTTCTATTTGATTAATGGCAAAATTGATGTGGCTTTATTATGTGAAGCCCTTGAAAGGCAATTAAACCATTTTAAAAGATAGTGGATGGTAATAGACATTTATGACCACCCATTATGTATTGTTATATATTTTTATTAATGGATAATTTGGTAAATCTATTAATAATATATGTTATAATAAATTAAAAACAAAATGGTGGTCATTTCAATGGTTTTCATCCACCGAATGTAGAAAAGAAAAAGAAGGGTTAAGCTTTGTGATGTTCGGCTAGCTTTAAAGATAAATTCAAGGTATGATTTCAATCGATTTTCGATAATTTCTACGTTTTTGCAATCGTTACTTTGTATACTACAAGGCCCATGCTTAAATTTTGAGAATTGATGAATATTTTGTAAAGTGCCATTGATGAGTTCATAAGCTTTGTGAGGTTTTATGATGAAATAAGATGTATTTGTAAGTGATTAACATGTTTTGTATTTGAAGTTTTGTTAAATTTGAGTATTTTGGACTCAATTGAGAAAATATTATTTTGGAGGACTAAATTGTGAATTTGATGTAAAGTATGGACTTGTATAGTCCCTAGGGAGATTCGGCTATGCATGTGTGTGAACAAATTGTGTATATTTGATGTTTTGAGAAAAATGGACTAAATTGATAAAATGTACAAATGTGATGGCTAAATTGCAAATTGCCCTAAATGTATGTTTTTGGATTGAATTCAGTGAATTAGTGAATAAATGGACTACATTTGAATATGTATAGATCAAGAATTGAAGAAATCGGACTTAGATCACGAAAAAGCGAAAGTAGTCGAATAACCCAGTCCGAACGAATATCCGAATCTGAGGTAAGTCGATATACAAATAAATGTATTTGCATTGAATTATTTGAATGTATATGAAATGTGAAATACTATGATTATCCATTGAGATGGAATGTATGTGAAATTGGAGTTGGCTAACAAGTCGATAAACTGATAAAGTCCATGAAGTCATGTGTGAACCTAGGAATATTGTAACACCCCAAACCCGACCCATGCGTTATGACCGGATCTGACATGTCACATGGGAAAAACATGTTAAATCTTTTTTATTCGTACTAAGATAAGTATTATTTTGTTATAATCGAGAAAGCAAGTTCGATTTGAAATATTTGATAAAATACTACTAACCTCGATGGTTGATTGATAAATCGATAATTTGAACTAGATATCTTATAAAACCGTGACTTTTGAAAATATCGTTGATAATTTGAGAGAAAATTTCCAAGTTAAAATATTTGTAAAAGTTTGTTATGAAATCCATTTGTAAATCAGAAAAGAGAAAAAAAAACGTTGGTTATGCTTTTAGAAAATCCCCATTTGAATTAATTCAAGCAACATAATAAATACGTCAAACATAATGCAAAATAAAATAATCCAGAGGCCTTATTACATCATAAAAACCCCAAAAAATAGTAAAAATAATAAGGTGAACGGAAATAGAAATCTAAAGTTAAATAAAAACCATTTCTGAAGTATGGCCTCCACCGAGTCATCCATGGCCCAAGTCCACATCACTCGAGCATTACTGCAAGGGTTAAGGGAAGCGGGGTGAGTTACTAGAACTCAAAGTGTATAATCCCCTTACAGTTATCCACTTTGGGCCCGAACCCGTATAGCAACATCTTGGGCCTAAGCCCATTACAAAGTAATAAATAAATGACATGAATGCAACCCATCCCATCCGGCTAATCTCTCCCCGACCACCAATCTCTCTGTGGGGATCAAGTCAACCCACCCCGCCATTCTCTCCAATTTGCGATCAAAGCGCCATTTATAATATTTTTGTGGTTGAATCACCAAAGTCATAATCAAGCACATTAATAAACAAATTGTGGCAATGCCACCAGGCTACACTTCTCTTTATTCAATTTTCCCATCCCATGCAATATGTAGAGATGCAACATACATAATAACAAGTATTAATCTATTGTATACTTTTAATGAATCGCCCCTTTAAAGCAATATAATAATTCGGCCCACTAAGGCATTTTAACAAATCAGCCCATAGGGGCATTTCGGTAATTCGGCCCATAGGGGCATTTCGGTAATTTAGACAAATTAACACCGATTTTGATAAATCTTTAGAAATAATGAAATTTAAGCAATTTCTTGATTTATGCCATATTACGATTTTTAGCCTTATAATAATAACAATCAACTATCAAACTTGTTACCGAATCATAATCTACGGAATTGCGGTGTGAGATTACACACCTGATTACGGTAAGTATCAAACTCTCTTGATCGTCGGCACCTATGACATCATAACACTCGATTAATCTAATGAACGAGATTTTTATTAATCTAAATCTAAACCAAGTGATCTATTGAAACGCTTACCCTCGATATCGTGAACGACCACGATTTGTCTATTCTCACCGGATGATGGTCCCCAACCCGGTGGGAAATCTCGAATCGCCGAAACCGCTCTACGCTTGAACTTAGGAGTAGGAATCGTAAATCCACTCCTTTTGTGTTCTCCAATAGCTTTTCCTTTCAACTCGGTTCCACTTGCCTCCATTGAAAAAGTCTTAATCAAAACGATATTACAGTATATATTGATTGTCTAAGGAAAAAGGGTTCGGCTTACCACTATTTCTGTAGAATCCACAAGTAGAGAATATCGGGTGATTTCGTCCCTAACAACATAATCAATTAGCCAAACTTTCAATCCGATTAACACAATAACCGAGTAGCGATATCGAATGGATTATGAAGGGACTCCTTTCCTTAATCGATGATGATCCCGATTCGCACCGATTGGTTTATGACTAGGGATGAATAGGCAATGATGTGGTATTCGGCCAAACCACTAGAATACTACAAATAGAAGATTATCAAAATATGATGGAGTATGGAAGAACACCATTTGGGTTTTAGAAACAAGATGAGATAACCAAATGATGAGGAATACTCATTCGGCTAAAGAGAGAAGAAAATGAAAAGATTTGAATGAAACACTTACCCGGTTTAATCAAGAAAGAAAAGTCCAACTTGTAAGATGGAGAAGATGATCAATTTTTGGCTTTTGAATAGAAAAAGGGTTGATGAAATGATCAAAAGAAAATAAAAGATAAAGGAGGAGTGCTTTGTTAGTTTCGACTAACAAAAGAAAAATGAACAATAGTGGGTTGAGTGTTGCGGCAAAACAAAGAAGTAAGATGAACAATTAGGCTAGATGTTTCGGCTATCAAAGAAAGAATGACCAAAATGCATTGAGGTTTCGGTCAAAACAAAGAAAAGAAAATGCTCACTTTTGGCTTTGGAGTTTTCAGCAAAAAGGGAAGAAATTGGAAAAAGGAAAAGGTCACCAAAATGCTAAGGAGAAAAATAACCTCTCATGCACCAAAATTTTGTCAAAATGACCAAAGAGAAAAGAGAAATTCGGCTCTCACTATTCCCTAACCAAAACCGTGCATCACTTTGCCTAAAGGAAGAATGTTGACCATAATTCTTTCCAAAACATCTTCCACACTTTAAGCCAACATGTTCCCTATTCTTTCCTTTTCTTTTTTCTTCTTTCCTTCCACTCATCCTTTCCTTATTTCCTTAGCCATCTTTCCTAAAAGAAAAAGTCTTCCTTTCCATAATTGAAGCCTTGGCCGACACTATGGATGAATAGCACAAAAAAATAATCAAAATTTTCACCAAGTGGGATTCGAACCTCTTCCCCTAAAGCCCTTCATGTGACGCCACATCCTCTTTACCATATGCTCATTTTATGCTAGCAATTTACTCACTTATTTCCATAAGCATTGATGCCACCTACCTTCTCCCCCCTTAAGGGCTTAAACACAAAAATTTTACTAAGGCCCAACTCAACCCCGAGCCTTCTTAGAACCTTAAAAACCTACACAATTAATATTTTAACTAATCTGTCACAAGATATAATGCACAAACATAAATTATGAATTTCAGGATGTTACAATTCTACCCCCTTAAAGAAAATTTCGGCCTCGAAATTTTACCTGATTAAAAGAGATGAGAATATTGATGCCGAATCGTGTCCTCAGGCTCCGATGTAGCTTCCTCGGATCCGTGATTACGCCATAATACTTTGACTAACGGTACCGACTTCCTTCTCAGCACCTTAACGTCCCGCTCTAAAATCTGTACTGGCTCCTCTTCAAAAGACAAGTCAGGTCTTAATTCAACTTCCTCCACCGGTACAACATGAGATGGATCCGAACGATAACGCCTTAACATAGAGACATGGAATACACCATGTATCTGACTTAACTCCGGAGGTAACTCAAGCTGATAAGCTACTGGCCCAACACGCTTCAGTACACGGTATGGTCCGATGAACTTAGGGCTCAACTTGCCTTTCCGCCCAAATCTAAAAATCTTCTTCCAAGGTGAGACCTTCAAAAAGACCTGATCACCCACTGCAAATTCTATACCCTTACGCTTCAGATCCGCGTGCGATTTTTGTCTATCCGAAGCCTCTTTTAACCGAGCCTAAATTACCTTAACTTTCTCCTCCGTCTCGAAAATCAACTCAGGACCCAATAGCTGACGCTCACCCAACTCAGTCCAGCAAGTAGGAGTGCAACACCTACGACCATACAACGCCTCGTAGGGTGCCATCTGGATACTGGATTGATAGCTGTTGTTGTATGCAAACTCCGCCAAAGGTAGAAAGTCTTCCCAACTACCCCTGAAGTCGATCACACAGCCCCTTAACATGTCTTCTAGAATCTGGATTACTCTCTCCGTGACCATGCATCATGCGGATGAAATGCCGTCTTTGAGATTTAACCTTGTACCCAAAGCTTCATGTAAAGCCTTCCAAAACCGTGATGTAAACCTAGGGTCACATGCGATATAATAGACCTTTGGTACCCCATGTAACCTCACGATCTACGCTACATACAACTTGGCCAACCACGCAATGAATAATCCGTGCACGAGCGGTAGGAAATGGCGATCTTCGTTAACCGATCCACTATCACCCATACTGAATCTTTCTTAGTAGGCGTTAAAGGTAACCCACTAACAAAGTCCATCGTTATCCTTTCCCATTTCCATAATGGAATTTTCACGATTGAAGCAACCACGACGGCAATTGATGTTCCGCCTTCACTGCCGACATGTTAAGCACTTACTCACGAAATCGGTAACCTCCGTTTCAACCACGCCACCAATACCGCATTTCACGGAGATCTCGGTACATCTTATTTCCCCTGGGGTGCATAGCATATGGACCACTATTCGCCTCACGCAGAATCATTTGTCTCAATTCCGAATCTTTGGGCATACAAATTCTTCCGCGGAAACACAATACTCCGTCATTATTCAATCCAAAATCCCTATCTCACCACTTTTCACTTGTCAAGTAAAGAACCCAACCTGTCATCTAATAAGCGCTTTTCCTTAATCGACTTACCCATGTAGGCTTCACTGAAGTTCACTAGCGAGCTACCATCTTCATAAAGGTGAGATGAGCGAACATTGCTCTCAAGTCGATATCACCTTACGACTCAGCGCGACCGCCACTACGTTAGCCTTTCCAGGATGATATTCGATTAAGAAGTCATAATCCTTCAATAGTTCTATCCACCTCCATTGTCTTAAGTTCAACTCCTTACAGGTAAGGAGGTACTTGGACTCTTATGATCCGTATAGATGATCGACTTCTCCCGTCTGCAGATAGTGTCTCCAAATCTTGAGCAAACACCACTTTCGTAGCTAACTCCAAATCATGAGTGGGATAGTTCACCTCATGCAGCCTTAATTGACGAGATGCATAAGCCACCACTTTTCCCCTTGCATCAACACACATCCCAAGCCCATGTGTGACGCATCACAATAAACAATAAACTCTTTACTAGCCTCGAGTTGAATCAATACCGGTGCCAGTCAAAATCTTCTTCAATTTCTCAAAGCTCTCTTGCGATTATCGGACCACACAAGCGGTACTCCTTTTTGCAACAACTTAGTTAGGGTGCAAAGCAATCAACGAAAACCCCTCAACGAAAGCGCTGTAATACCCGACTAAACCTAGAAAACTACGAATTTCAGCCATCGACTTGGTGGCTTCGATCCAACACTGACCTCGACCTTTCGGGGATCAACTCTAATTCCTTCCGGACACAACATGCCCTAAAAGGTCACTTCCTTCACCAAAATTCACACTTACCGAATTTGGCATACGATTCTTTTCTATTAATATCGCAATACAACTCGTAGATGCGAATCATGTTCTTCTTCATTCTTCGAGTACACCAAGATATCATCTATGAACACCACCACAAATCGGTCTAAATAGGGTTGGAAAACCCAGTTCATCATGTCCATAAATGCAGCTGGTGTATTAGTCAACCCAAACGGCATCACCAAGAACTCGTAATGCCCATAACGAGTTCGAAACACAGTCTTATGAATATCTGCCTCCTTGACCTTAAGCTGGTGAGAACCCGATCTCAAGTCTATCTTCGAGAAAACTGAAGCTCCTCGCAACTGATCGAACAGATCATCGATCTTCGGTAACGGATACTTGTTCTTGATCGTCAACTTATTCAGCTATCTATAATCGATGCACATACGCATTGATCCATCCTTTTTCTTAACGAACAAGACCGGCGCTCCGCACGGTGACACACTCGGTCGAATAAATCCGCAAACCAACAACTCCTGAATTTGAGCTTTAAGCTCCGCTAGCTCCTTCGACACCATTCTATAAGGAGCAATGGACACCGGAGCCATTCCTGGCAACAGCTCAATGCCAAACTCTACCTCCCGATCCGGAGGCAATCCCGGAAGTTCCTCGGGAAAGACATCCGAAAACTCTTTCATCGTTCTAACTCTTTCAACCGACAACTCTTTGGCATCCAAGGCACTGATAAAGGCTAAAAATGCTCCACACCCTTTTCGCACACACTTTTCTGCTTTTAAAGCAGACACCACATTAGACAGATAGTTCCTCCTTTCACCTATCATCATCACTTCCTTATCATCCGAGGTTTTTAGTACCATCTGTTTTGCAGCACAATCCAAGTTTGCACGGTGTTTCACCAACCAGTCCATGCCCAAAATAAGGTCGAACTCGCCGAATGGAAGTTCCATCAAGTCCGCCAGAAAAACTTCTCCTTGAATTTCTATGGGTACATCCCTAAATAATTTATTTACTACCACCGACTGTCCTAAAGGGCTAATCACAGTTGTTTCTCTAGCAGAAATTTCAGATCTTGAAACACCCCACACCCGGCCCACGAGCCTGAACCGGATCTGGTATGTTCCTTAAGTAAACCGGTTTCAAAATTCTTTGTTTCTTAGAGAAAATTTGTGTATTTTCAGAAAAATTTCGTTTTGGGTTGGGCTTAGATTAAAAACCCATTTATTTAATTTTATAAATCCAATTTAATTAAGGTGACAAAAGAATTTTTGAGTTCATTTTTAAGAAAAATAGTTTTGTACTTACTTACATCCAAATTAGTTCGTGACATAATATCTAATAGTAAAGCAAAAAAAAAATAAAGAAATTCACTTGGGCCTTATGGCCTTATTACATCAATCAAAACCCAAAAATAATAAAATTTAAGTACTTAATATAAATAACAGTCCCAAATAATAAAAGTCTTTCCTTGCTATGCATGGCCACCTTTAGCTCCTGCCGACCCGGTCCATTCGATCATCTCTGAAAAATATTCCCAACGGGGTGAGTCAACAGACTCAATGTGTACACAAACTAACATTCAACAATTCAGGCATACATGTTCATATCAAAGACATATTCATAAAAAAATGATGCAACCCAAACCCAAGCCTATTTGTCCATCCGCTACACACCACCGTACACCGCCAATCACACCGTGGGGACTACTAAGTCAACCCTCCATCCGCTACACACCATCAAAAGCGATCATTTGCGATCGACGTGCTCATCGCCCATATAATTTGTGTCATTAGACACCATATTCAAATAATGTAACCGAAGTTACCAAATTCGAGATAATGTAACCGGTTACCATATTCAAATTTTGTGACCGTAGTCACCATATTCCGATTGGTGAGACCGAAGTCAACACCTTCTTTCCCTTTCACATAGATCCCGAATGCCCCAAATATTTTATGACATATATAACATACTTATTTTCTCATTCATGATACTATTCACATGTTCAAAATATATCATATTCATAATCCTATCGAGGTAGGAACCGTGCACAGTACTTCTTACCACATTTATGGTACTTAGCCATATTCACATTCTTATGCATATTCATATATTAAAAATAATTGCCATATGATATATCAAAAGTTAGTGTGAGTACACACTGATTTGCTTAATAGATTCCTTGAGATCCCAAAAATCCCAATCTAGGCTTTAGATCATTAATTCCTATATTCGGCCCATCATATATAAACATATTAATAACCTTTTCGATTTTAAAACCAAACCCTACTAGGAATGGTATTACTAACACTTACCTTGTTTGCCGATTTGATTGATAATCAAATCCAGAAGATTTGTGTTCTTCCTTGAAATCGGCTAACTATTAAATCCATTGATTTGATTAGTCTCTGATTAAAACAAATAGATCTAGACATTTAAGAAAGAACCTTGGCGATTATAACCACTTACCTTAAGATGAGATCTCAAAAATCGGTTCCTTGCTCCCTTTAGTGATATCGAAATTCCTATAATTCATATGTTAGATCTAACATATAAAACGTAACCTTCGACCAAATATATATTTATCTTACCTTAGATCCTTGATCCTTGTTTTCAACAATTGTAGAAACCTGAGAGACCCCTTGCAGATTCGGCCAAAAACACAAGAATAGGGATTAGACCCTTCTCTTTCGGCAACTAGCAAAGAAAAGAATTTGAATAGCTTAACCTTACCTTTAATGCCTTTAGCCGATTGCTTCCTTGCCTAGGGTCACAGGGATTCGGCTATGGAGTGTTAATCAGGGATCAAACGAAAAGGTTTTGGCTTGACAGATGAAGAAAAGAGAAGAAGAAAAGATGAAAAGAAAATTCGGCAGAGAAGGTTTAGCTAGGGGATTTTCGGTAGAGCTTAAAACAGATGGGAGATTAACCTTAACTCTCCTCCTTTAGCCGAAATTATCAGGCCAAGAGTCCTTGACTTGGCCACCACTCTTCCTTTGTGATAATATCCTTTCTTTTATTTAAAAATAAAAGTGTTTAATCCATTATTTATCTCCTCAATAATCATATTAAAATTAATCCTATATTTATCACTTATTATTCACATATTTGTGAAAATAAAACACTTCCTTGTTCTAGAAACCAAAGTCACGTCCACCCTCGTATACGGAAGCAAAAATATAACCTTCATTATTTTCTTCCCAAGTGACTCGAACTCAGGCCCAACACCTTGCATGTGGCGCCATTTCCAGAGGCCCTAAGTGGCATCTCCAGGCCACTTTTCTAAGCCTGTTTGTGTGTCAAATTTTACCAACTTTTACTTTTAAGGCCCCCTTGCCTTAATTTCCTATTCTAAACTTTAAAACTCATCATTTTAGGGTCATTTCCAAGTTTCCTAAAATTTTCGATCGGCTCTGTAACTTGCCATTTTTCTTACATTTCCAGGTTTCCAGAAATGTTTACTTTCCATTTTTGAAACATTTCCAAAAATGTTCAGGTTTCCAAAATGTTCACTTCCATTTCCATGCATTTCTAGGTTTCCAAAATTATCAAAAATTTATTCATAATGCTTAAGACTTGTCATTTCATACAATTAAACTGAAAATGCATAGGCCCTTTCCAGGATGTTACAGATCTAATATTCAGAGTTCCAGACAGAGCACATGCAACATACGAATGGGTGGATCCAATATCTATTATTAAGCGATAGCCAGTACATTAGCTATGAAAAATGTACGGTTATGATGTCAGTGCATCGCCGTCCTCTCGACGTCTGACCGCATAGACCAGACCTGGCTGTCTCGCCTCCGCGTTACCCCTATTACCGATACCTCTACCCGGTGCACCCTGACCTCGTCCTACACTATTACCACCTCGACCTAACCCACGGCCTCTCGGTGGTGGCGAGCGCCTCCGGTGGTGGTGCAAATGCGTTACGAACTCCCCGAGTTTGAGCGGGCTCTCGCGATCCTAAACCGATGGTCCTTAGATCCACATCGAAATGACCACCGATTATCTTCCGGTATTCACCCGAGTGAAGTCTCCCACAATCCGCACAAGGTCATGAATCGATTGGTAGTAGCATTTGGAGAACCCGCTCGTCTTTGGTCCCTCATTCCCGGGCCTTTTCTAAAAACCTCTAGTAGGACCTGAGTGTCCAGAGTCTCTCTTGTTTCTGCCCCTATCCTTATCTCGGTTTTGCCGTTCTGAGTGCTTAACCTCCTCAGCTATCTTAGCTTTTTCCACAAGTGTGGCAAAATTTCTCTCCTTACGTGGGGCTATCGGTGCGCAACTCATCACATAACCCGTCCTCAAAACACAAACAGCGTTCATAATCAGTTGGTACTATTCCCCTAGCGTACCGACTAAGACGCAAAAATTCTGCCTCGTATGCTGCCACAGATTTACCTTATTGGACTAGATTCAGGAATTCCTTCCTTCGGGCATCCACATAGCTAGCCCCGACATATTTTCCTTGAAACGCGGTCTTAAAGAATTCCCGGTGTACGCGATCGGCACGAGTGCCTTCCCGAACAGTGAGCCACCAGCTGAGTACGCCTCGATCTCTCAAAGAAAGACACTACTCCTTTCAGTTTCTGCTCAGCGGTGCAATCCAGATCGTCCATGATATGCTCCACAGCCTCAAGCCAGTACTCCGCTACATTAGGGGCTACACCCAAAATACCTTTAAAAACTTCAACCCCATTCGATCTGAGTCGCTCCGATATTGACCCACGAGCTGCTGATCCAGTTCTTGCCCCAGCAACCCTTTCTAGATCTCGCAGCATTGCTTGGGACAGAGCGTCGTCCTCTCTCATTCGATCATGTGACCCAGCTTCAGTCACTGGTGACGCAGGGGTGTCCATTTCTAGCATATGTCCTAATGCCTCGGATACAACTCTAGCACCTCGACCTCTACCACGGCCGAGTCTACCGCGTCCACGTCCTCTAGTGCTCATATTTGCTAATTTGATTTAACCTGATTACAAGTCTTATGAATCAGTATACTATTCCATTTTTATTAAGCAATGTTTTATGGAGTATAAGAGTAGAATTTGTTTTCACAAACGTATCCTAAAGTCTCAATCTCTATAGTTTCAGCTCCTAAAGCTAAAAGTTCTAGAGTATTTCTATTTTGTGGAGTTTTCTTACCATAGTCATAACACAATAATCATAATCATAAAATGATAACATATACTTACTTGACTTGGTGCCGAATACTCGGGGTGCCATACTTCCTTTAAAATAACATTTCTAATTTAAAATTCCAACAGCTTTGGAAAATGCTTTTGAACCCAAACCACAGCCGAGTTTTGCAACCGGGCTCTGATACCATAAAATGTAACACCCCAAGCCCGGACCATGCGTTATGACCGGATCTGACATGTCACATGGGAAAAACATGTTAAATCTTTTTTATTCGTATTAAGATAAGTATTATTTTGTTATAATCGAGAAAGCAAGTTCGATTTGAAATATTTGATAAAATACTACTAACCTCGATGGTTGATTGATAAATCGATAATTTGAACTAGATATCTTATAAAACCGTGACTTTTGAAAATATCATTGATAATTTGAGAGAAAATTTCCAAGTTAAAATATTTGTAAAAGTTTGTTATGAAATCCATTTGTAAATCAGAAAAGAGAAAAAAAAACGTTGGTTATGCTTTTAGAAAATCCCCATTTGAAATAATTCAAGCAACATAATAAATACGTCAAACATAATGCAAAATAAAATAATCCGGAGGCCTTATTACATCATCAAAAACCCAAAAAATAGTAAAAATAATAAGGTGAACGGAAATAGAAATCTAAAGTTCAATAAAACCATTTTCAAGTATGGCCTCCACCGAGTCATCCATGGCCCAAGTCCACATCATCGAGAATTACCCGCAAGGGTTAAGGGAAGCGGGGTGAGTTACTAGAACTCAGTGTATAATCCCTAACTTAGTTATCCACTGGGCCTGAACCCGTATAGCAACATCTTGGGCCTAAGCCCATTACAAAGTAATAAATAAATGACATGAATGCAACCCATCCCATCCAACCAATCTCTCCCCGACCAGCCAATCTCTCTGTGGGGATCAAGTCAACCCACCCCGCCATTCTCTCTAATTTGCGGTCAAATTGCCATTTATAATATTTTTTGGTTGAACCACCGATTCATAATCAAGCACATTAATAAACAAATTGTGGCAATGCCACCAGGCTACACTTCTCTTCATTCAATTTTCCCATCCCATGCAATATGTAGAGATGCAACATACATAATAAAAATCATTAATCTATTGTATACTTTTAATGAATCGCCCCTTTAAAGCAATATAATAATTCACCCATAGGGCATTTACATTAATTTATACAAATTAACACAGATTTTGATAAATCTTTAGAAATAATGAAATTTAAGCAATTTCTCGATTTATGCCATATTACGATTTTTAGCCTTATAATAATAACAATCAACTATCAAACTTGTTACCGAATCATAATCTGCGGAATTGCGGTGTGAGATTACACACCGACACGGTAAGTATTAAACTCTCTTGATCGTGGCACCTATGACATCATAACACTCGATTAATCTAATGAGCGAGATTTTTATTAATCTAAATCTAAACCGAGCGATCTATTGAAACGCTTACCTCGATATCGTGAACGACCACGATTTGTCTATTCTCACCGGATGATGGTCCACAACCCGGTGGGAAATCTCGAATCAACGAAACCGCTCTACGCTTGAACTTAGGAGTAGGAATCGTAAATCCACTCCTTTTGTGTTCTCCAATAGCTTTTCCTTTCAACTCGGTTCCACTTGCCTCCATTGAAAAAGTCTTAATCAAAACGATATTACAAAGATATATTGATTGTCTAAGGAAAAGGGTTAAACTTACCACTATTTTCATAGAATCCACAAGTAGAGAATATCGAGTGATTTTGTCCCTAACAACATAATCGATTAGCCAAACTTTCAATCCGATTAACACAATAACCGAGTAGCGATATCGAATAGATTATGAAGGGACTCCTTACCTTAATCGATGATGATCCCGATTCCCACCAATTGGTTTATGACTAGGGATGAATAGGAAATGATGTGGTATTCGGCCAAACCACTAGAATACTACAAATAGAAGATTATCAAAATTGAGGGAGTATGGAAGAACACCATTTGGGTTTTAGAAACAAGATGAGATAACCAAATGATGAGGAATACTCATTCGGCTAAAGAGAGAAGAAAATGAAAAGATTTGAATGAAACACTTACCCGGTTTAATCAAGAAAGAAAAGTCCAACTTGTAAGATGGAGAAGATGATCAATTTTTGGCTTTTGAATAGAAAAAGGGTTGATGAAATGATCAAAAGAAAATAAAAGATAAAGGAGGAGTGCTTTGTTAGTTTCGACTAACAAAAGAAAAATGAACAATAGTGGGTTGAGTGTTGCGGCAAAACAAAGAAGTAAGATGAACAATTAGGCTAGATGTTTCGGCTATCAAAGAAAGAATGACCAAAATGCATTGAGGTTTCAGTCAAAACAAAGAAAAGAAAATGCTCACTTTTGGCTTTGGAGTTTTCAGCAAAAGGGAAGAAATTGGAAAAGGAAAAGGTCACCAAAATGCTAAGGAGAAAAATAACCTCTCATGCACCAAAATTTTGTCAAAATGACCAAAGAGAAAAAGAAATTCGGCTCTCACTATTCCCTAACCAAAACCGTGCATCACTTTGCCTAAAGGAAGAATGTTGACCATAATTCTTTCCAAAACATCTTCCACACTTTAAGCCAACATGTTCCCTATTCTTTCCTTTTCTTTTTTCTTCTTTCCTTCCACTCATCCTTTCCTTATTTCCTTAGCCATCTTTCCTAAAAGAAAAGTCTTCCTTTCCATAATTGAAGCCTTGGCCGACACTATGGATGAATAGTACAAAAAAATAATCAAAATTTTCACCAAGTGGGATTCGAACCTCTTCCCCTAAAGCCCTTCATGTGACGCCACATCCTCTTTACCATATGCTCATTTTATGCTAGCAATTTACTCACTTATTTCCATAAGCATTGATGCCACCTACCTTCTCCCCCCTTAAGGGCTTAAACACAAAAATTTTACTAAGGCCCAACTCAACCCCGAGCCTTCTTAGAACCTTAAAAACCTACACAATTAATATTTTAACTAATCTATCACATGATATAATGCACAAAAATAAATTCTAAATTTCAGGATGTTACAAATATATAGCAATTACGTATGTCATGAGATAGGTGTCTGTTATGTGTTATCATGTAAGACCACGTCTGGGACGTTGGCATTGATTTGAGATTTCGTGTAAGACCACGTCTGGGACGTTGGCTTCGATAAGAGATTTTGTGTAAGACCACATCTGGGACGTTGGCATAGATATGAGATTTACGTGTAAGACCATGTCTGGGACATCGGCATCGTATTTGATTCGTGTAAGACCCTGTCTGGGACAGTGGCATCAATATCTGATTACATGTAAGACCACGTCTGGGACGTTGGCATTGTACGACTATTCTGAGCACTCTGACTATCCTATTAGATTCTGAATGGTTCAACAGGAAAATTTGAGATACGAATGACTATGTGAATTGTATATCCGCTTCAGGTACGTTTGATATGTACACTAACTGTGTATGAAAGGTAAGTATCTATATGAACTTACTATGATGATTATGTATATGAAATGATGAGATTATTTGAGAAGTTATGCTTGAATGAGCCATGTGTATATGTGATATTTGATTTGAAGGAATTGGTAAGATATGGCTAAGCAAGTGAGCCAAAGAATTTATGTGATGAATTGGCTTTGAGAACCAATAATGCCATTGTGCTAATATGGTTATATACATTTTATGCTAAGTTTAATTTTATATGGCTTACTAAGCTTTTGAAATCTTACTCTGTTTTATAGATCGTCAAAGCTACTGAAGGCTCGAGACCGTCGAGGATTATCATCACACTACTCAAACTCATTTTGGTACATTTTGGAAATGTTTATACTAATTATGGCATGTATAGGCTAGTCATTTTGGTATATGTTTGGGTTGTATATTGCCATATGATATGGCTAGATAATTGTTGGTTATATGCATGAGTAATATGGTTTATGATGATGGTTTTGGTATGTTTATATGTCCATAATATGGTAAAATTTGTGGTAAGTAAATTGATGCTATATGGGCATATATTTGTGATCAATGAAATAATTTTGTATTTGGTAAGATGTAAATGTACCATGCATTATTATACATGTGAATTGGCTATGTAAATTTTTATATGGGTTGGCATGATTAGAAGTGAAATTGAATGAGATGATATGTTGTTTATTTTATATGATTTTTGGTTGCCAAATGTGTATGGAAATAGGTTCGTTTGAGCTTGTAAGGTAGACCCTATTTTGGATGGCATAGTGGCCTTACAAAGGGCCTGTTATGCATACACGGGTGTGGCACACGGGCGTGCCTAGTGACCGTGGGATTAAGTCAGTATCTAGCCTAATATTACACGGCCATGATACACGGGCGTGCCTGGTGGCCGTAGGGATAAGTCAGTATACATGCCCTATTTTGGCACGGTCAGGACACATGGGTGTGTCTAGTAGCCGTGGGAGGCACACGGCCTGGCTGCACGGGCGTGTGACCTCTGCAATGTTCAAAAAGTTTTAAATTTCTGAGAATTTCTATATGTGTTTGGTTTAGTCCTGACCCTCCTCTAAAGCATGCTTAAGGTCTGAGTGACCTATCTAAGGGTACACAGTGATTGCAATCGATGAATTGTATTATGAAATCTCTGTAAAGGTTTTCGATCTGTCTGGTAATACCTTTAACCCTAATTCGGCGACGGATTCGGGTTAGGGATGTTACATTTGGTTGGTATCAGAGCTACAGTTTAGTCAATTCTCGGACTAACGTAGCATGTCAGAGTCTAGCTATACATGCCATATATCTGAATTGTGATAGTGTGATGAATCTTGACATATAAAATGTGATTTTCGTATAGCAATGAATCCCGAAAGAGCCGTAGCTGACGATGTAGAAGGCAATGCGCCTACTCCCGCGCAAGGGACAGCGCCATCTGATTCGAGACCGACTACGAGTGGTCAAGAGGGAGAAGCTAAACAAGCTTTCTTTCAGATGATGAGTGAGTGGTTCACTCAGTTCGTGAGAAATAACCTGACTATTTCACAACCTCCGCCCCCACCTAATCACCCTTAGTCATCTGCTATGCCTCCGGCTATGAATCTGAATCTGTTGAACAAGCCTCTGGTTGAAAAAATTCGTAAATATGGGGCTGAAGAGTTCAGGGCTACCAGTGATGACGATACCGAGAAAGCCGTATTACAATCCAGGTATTTGATGAAATGTCACTGAGTCCCGAGGAATGCATAAAGTGTATAGTTTCTTTGCTACGAGATGCGGCCTATCTGTGTTGGAAAACTCTAATTTCTGTTGTTCCGAAATAATGGGTGACATGGGACTTCTTTCAGATTGAGTTTCGGAGGAAATACATTAGTGAGAGATTCATTGATCAGAAACGAAAGGAATTTTTGAACTTGAAACAGGGTCGTATGTCTGTTACTAAATACGAACGAGAGTTCATGAGATTGAGCCAGTATGCTCATGAATGTGTATCCACCGAGGCAATAATGTGCAAAAGATTCGAAGATGGTCTTAACGAAGACATCCGTTTACTTGTTGGGATTCTAGAAATAAAAGAGTTTGTGGTACTTGTTGATGGAGCGTGCAAAGCCGAAGCCCTCGAGAAAGATAAAAGGAAAGCTGAGTCTAAAGCTAAAGATGTGAGAAAGAGATTTTAGAGTAGATCATTTCAGTCTACTTTGAAAAAATTCAGAGATGAACAAAGTCGTTCGAGAGTTAATATGGGACATTCTAGTAGAGATTGAGCTAGAACACAAATGAGCTCAAAAACTCCAGCGACTTCAATAGCAAGTGTTGGAAATGTACGATCCGAACGACCTGAGTGTAAGCATTACGGTAAAAGACATCCGGGAATTTGTAGATTGAATGACCGGGCTTGCTTTAGATGTGGATCATTAGATCATTTCATTCATGATTGCCCAGAGTCTATTGAGCCAGAGACTATTCAGAATTCGAGAACAGATAATGCTCCAGTGAGAGGTAGACCATCGCGAAATACAAGAAATGTCAGTGGTAGTCAGAGAACTACGAGAGATACTGTTGCGAGATCTGAAGCTAGAGCGTCTTCCAGAGCGTATACCATCCGAGCTCGTGAGGAAGCTTCATCTCCTGATGTTATAACTGGTACATTTACACTTTATGATACTTCTGTGATTGCATTGATAGACCCTGGTTCTACTCATTCGTATATATGCATGAATTTGGTATCCAGTAAGACTTTGTCTGTAGAGTCTACTGAGTTTGTTATAAAAGTATCGAACCCCTTAGGTAAAAGTGTCCTGGTTGACAAAATATGCAAGAACTGTCCGTTAATGTTTCGAGATATCTGTTTCCCTGCTGATCTGATGCTATTACCGTTTGATGAGTTTGATATAATTCTGGGTATGGACTGGTTGACATTGCATGATGCTGTTGTGAACTGTAAAAGAAAGACTATTGATTTGAGTCGTTAGAATGGTGAAATAGTTCGTATTGAGTCGAATGATTTAAATGGATTGCCTGCTATGATATCTATGTTGAAAGCTCAGAGTTATATGAAAAAGGGTTACGAAGCTTATTTTGCTTATGTGATTGATTCGAAAGTGTCTGAAAGGAAAGTTGAATAAGTGCCAGTAGTCTATGAATTTTCTGATGTATTCCCTGAAGAATTGCCGGGTTTGCCTTCGATACGTGAAGTTGAATTTGGTATTGATCTGTTGCATGGTACGACACCTATTTCGATAGCTCTGTATAGAATGGCACCAACAGAGTTGAAAGAGTTAAAGTCACAATTGCAAGAATTAATTGACAGAGGGTTCGCCAGACCGAGTTTTTCACCGTGGGGTGCTCCCGTTCTATTTGTTAAAAAGAAAGATGGCACGATGAGAATGTGTATAGATTATCGTCAGTTGAACAAGGTAACTATAAAGAATAAATATCTGTTGCCCAGAATTGATGATTTATTTGATCAGTTAAAAGGAGCTACTGTGTTTTCAAAGATAGATCTGAGATTGGGTTACTACCAGTTGCGAGTAAAAGATTCAGACATTCCGAAAACTGCTTTTAGAACGAGGTACGGGCATTATGAGTTTTTAGTTATGCCTTTCGGACTAACGAATGCTCTTGCTGTTTTTATGGATTTAATGAACAGAATTTTCAGACCGTACCTAGATCGATTTCTTGTTGTATTCATTGATGACATTTTGATATATTCATGGGATGAAATTAAACATGCTGAGCATCTAAGGATTGTGTTACAAACTCTACGAGAAAAGCAATTGTATGTGAAATTCAGTAAATGTGAATTTTTGTTGCCTGAAGTCAGTTTTCTGGGACATATTGTATCGGCCTCTGGAATACGAGTTGATCTGAGCAAGATTTATGCTATTTTGGATTGGAAACCTCCGAAGAATGTATCTGAAGTTCGTAGTTTTCTGGGACTTGCTGGTTATTACCGAAGATTCGTAAAAGGCTTTTCGATGATAGCTACTCCGTTAACTAAATTGCTTCAGAAAGATGTGAAATTTGAATGGTCCGATAAATGTTAGAAAATTTTTGATCAGTTAAAAACTCTGTTAACTGAAGCTCCAGTGTTAGTACAGCCAGAATCGAGTAAAGAGTTTGTGATTAACAGTGATGCTTCGTTGAATGGTCTGGGATGCGTATTGATGCAAGAAGGCAAAGTTTTAGCTTATGCCTCAAGACAACTAAAGCCTCATGAAAAGAACTATCTGACAAACGATCTTGAGCTAGCTGCGATTGTGTTCGCATTAAAGATTTTATGACATTATCTGTTCGGTGAGAAATGCCACGTGTTTTCAGATCATAAAAGTCTGAAATATTTGATGACCCAGAAAAATTTAAATCTGCGTCAGAGGAGATGGTTAGATTTGTTGAAAGACTACGAGCTCGTAATAGATTATCACCCGGGGAAAGCAAATGTTGTTGCTGATACACTGAGTAGGAAATCATTGTTTGCACTACATGCTTTGAATGCTCATTTAGATCTAGCTGATGATAGTTCAGTAACAGCTGATTTGAAAGCAAAATCGTTATTTTTACAACAGATATGTGATGCTCAAAAAGTTGATAATGAAATAATAGTGAGACGAGCTCAATGTGATTTGAATTCTAATTCTGAATTTTGAGTTGTTGATTATTGTTTGAGATTTTGAGATCGTATATATGTTCTGAAAACTTCTGAGTTATTACAGTTAATTTTGAGTGAAGCTCATAATAGTCGACTATCTGTTCATCCGGGAAGTACAAAGATGTACCATGATCTGAAGCAACACTATTGGTGGTCTGGTATGAAACGATATATCTCTGATTTCGTATCAAAATGCTTAATCTGTCAGCAAGTTAAGGTGGAACATCAGGTTCCATCTGGTTTGTTACAGGCGATTCTGATTCCCGAGTGGAAATGGGATAGAGTGATGATGGACTTTGTTTCTGGATTGCCTTTGACTCCTAGAAAGAAAGATGCAATTTGGTTCGTAGTTGATCGATTAATGAAATCTGCCCATGTTATTCTGGTACGATCTGATTTCTCGCTTGATAAGTTAGCTGAGCTTTATATTTCTGAGATTGTGAGATTGCACGGGGTGCCACTATCCATTGTGTCTGATAGAGATCCGAGGTTTACATCTCGATTTTGGAAGAAATTGCAAGAAGCTTTAGGCACAAAATTGCATTTCAGTACCGCTTTTCATCCGCAAACTGATGGCCAATCTGAACGGATTATTCAGATTCTTGAGGATATGTTGAGATGCTGCATCCTTGAGTTTAATGGTACGTGGGAACAATACTTATCACTGATTGAATTTGCATACAATAATAGTTTTCAGTCGAGCATCAAAATGGCACCATATGAAGCTTTGTACGGACGTAAATGTCGTACACATCTATATTGGACTGAGCTTAGTGAAAGTAAGTTACATGGGTCGATTTAATAAAAGATACAGAACAGAAAGTGAAAATGATCCGAGATAGTTTGAAAGCAGCGTCTGATCGTCAGAAATCCTATGCGGACTTGAAACGCAAAGATATTGAATTCGAGATCGGTGACAAAGTGTTTTTGAAAGTGTCTCCGTGGAAGAAAGTACTCCGATTCGGACATAAAGGCAAGTTGAGTCCGAGGTTCATTGGACCGTATGAGATTATTGAGCGTATTGGACCTGTTGCGTATAGATTGTTGTTGCCCTCCGAGTTAGAAAAGATACATAATGTATTTCATGTTTCGATGCTCCGTAGATACAGATCCGATCCGTCACATGTGATTACTCCGTTTGAGATTGAAATCCAATCCGATATGACTTACGAGGAAGAACCAATCCGTATCTTAGCTCGTGAAGTAAAAGAATTAAGAAACAAGAGAATTCCGTTAGTAAAAGTATTGTGGCATCGACACAGAATAGAAGAGGCTACGTGGGAGCCTGAAGATTTTATGAAACAACAATATCTGAATCTATTTAACGGTAAGATTTTCGGGGACGAAAATCCCTAAGGGGGAGAATTGTAACAGTCCGGTTTAGACCTTAGTCAGAACAGTGGTTTCGGGACCACAAATTCGAGTCATTAAAATTTTTTAATATTATTTTTTGTGTCTTTGATATGTGATTAAGCAAGTGTTAAAGTTCCGTGAGTTAATTTGTCTGTCTGTGTGTTTAATTTGACAAAAGGACTAAATCGCATAAAATGTAAAAGTGGCTTTCTATTTGATTAATGGCCAAATTGATGTGGCTTTATTATGTGAAGCCCTTGAAAGGCAATTAAACCATTTTAAAAGATAGTGGATGGTAATGGACATTTATGACCACCCATTATGTATTGTTATATATTTTTATTAATGGATAATTTGGTAAATCTATTAATAATATATGTTATAATAAATTAAAAACAAAATGGTGGTCATTTCAATGGTGTTCATCCACCAAATGTAGAAAAGAAAAAGAAGGGTTAAGCTTTGTGATGTTCGGCTAGCTTTAAAGCTAAATTCAAGGTATGATTTCAATCGGTTTTCGATAATTTCTACGTTTTTGCAATCGTTGCTTTGTATACTACAAGACCCATGCTTAAATTTTGAGAATTGATGAATATTTTGTAAAGTGCCATTGATGAGTTCATAAGCTTTGTGAGGTTTTATGATGAAATAAGATGTATTTGTAAGTGATTAACATGTTTTGTATTTGAAGTTTTGTTAAATTTGAGTATTTTGGACTCAATTGAGAAAATATTATTTTGGAGGACTAAATTGTGAATTTGATGAAAATTATGGACTTGTATAGTCCCTAGGGAGATTCGGCTATGCATGTGTGTGAACAAATTGTGTATATTTGATGTTTTGAGAAAAATGGACTAAATTGATAAAATGTACAAATGTGATGGCTAAATTGCAAATTGCCCTAAATGTATGTTTTTGGATCGAATTCAGTGAATTAGTGAATAAATGGACTACATTTGAATATGTATAGATCAAGAATTGAAGAAATCGGACTTAGATCACGGGAAAGCGAAAGTAGTCGAATAATCGAGTCTGAACGAATATTCGAATTTGAGGTAAGTCGATATACAAATAAATGTATTTGCATTGAATTATTTGAATGTATATGAAATGTGAAATACTATGATTATCCATTGAGATGGAATGTATGTGAAATTGGAGTTGGCTAACAAGTCGATAAACTGATAAAGTCCATGAAGTCATGTGTGAACCTAGGAATATAGGAGTTACGTATTTCATGACATAGGTGTCTGTTATGTGTTATCATGTAAGACCATGTCTGGGACGTTGGCGTTGATTTGAGATTTCGTGTAAGACCACGTCTGGGAAATTGGCATCGATAAGAGATTTCGTGTAAGACCACGTCTGGGACGTTGGCATCGATATGAGATTTACGTGTAAGACCATGTCTGGGACATCGACATTGTATTTGATTCGTGTAAGACCCTGTCTGGGACAGTGGCATCGATATCTGATTACATGTAATACCACGTCAGGGACTTTGGCATTGTACGACTATTCTGAGCACTCTGACTATCATATTAGATTCCGAATGGTTCAACGGGCAAATTCGAGATACGAATGACTATGTGAATTGTATATCCGTTTCAGGTACGTTTGATATGTACACTAAGTGTGTATGAAAGGTAAGTATCTATATGGACTTACTATGATGATTATGTATATGAAATGATGAGATTATATGAGAAGTTATGCTTGAATGAGCCATGTGTATGTGTGATATTTAAGTTGAAGGAATTGGTAAGATATGGCTAAGCAAGTGAGCCAAAGAATTTATGTGATGAATTGGCTTTGAGAACCAATAATGTCATTGTGCCAATATGGTTATATGCATTTTATGCCAAGTTTATTTTTATATGGCTTACTAAGCTTTTGAAAGCTTACTCTGTGTGTGTTTGCTCTGTTTTATAGATCATCAAAGCTACTGAAGGCTCGGGACCGTCGAGGATTATCATCACATTACTCAAACTCATTTTGGTACATTTTGGAAATGTATATACTAATTATGGCATGTATAGGGTAGTCATTTTGGTATATGTTTGGGTTGTATATAGCCATATGATATGGCTAGATAATTGTTGGTTATATGCATGAGTAATATGGTTTATGATGATGGTTTTGGTATGTTTATATGTCCATAATATGGTAAAATTTGTGGTAAGTAAATTGATGCTATATGGGCATATATTTGTGATCAATGAAATAATTTTGTATTTGGTAAGATGTGAATATACCATGCATTGTTATACATGTGAATTGGCTATGTAAATTTTTATATGGGTTGGCATGATTAGAAGTGAAAGTGAATGAGATGATATGTTGTTTATTTGATATGATTTTTTATTTCCAAATGTGTATGGAAATAGGTTCGTTTGAGCTTGTAAGGTAGACCCTATTTTGGATGGCATATTGGCCTTGCAAAGGGCCTGTTTTGCATACACGGTTGTGGAACACGGGCGTGCCTAGTGACCGTGGGATTAAGTCAGTATCTAGCCTATGAGTACACGGCCTTGGTACACGGGCGTGCCTGGTCGATGTGGGGATAAGTCAGTATACATGCCCTGTTTAGGCACGGCCAGGACACATGGGTGTGTCTACTAGCCGTGGGAGGCACACGGCCTGGCTGCACGGGCGTGTGACCTCTGCAGTGTTCAAAAAGTTTTAAATTTCTGAGAATTTCCGTATGTGTTCGATTTAGTCCCGACCCTCCTCTAATGCATGCTTAAGGTCTCGGTGACATATCTAAGGGGGCACAATGATTGCAATCGATGAATTGTATTATGAAATGTCTGTAAACATTTTCAATCTGTCCGGTAATACCTTTAACCCTAATCTGATGATGAATACGGGTTAAGGGTGTTACAGCTCTGGCCGTGTGGGAAATGCCTAGGCCGTGTGAGGGGTTAAAAGCCTGTGTGAAAGGGGCACATGCCCGTGTGGCAGAGGCACACGCCCGTGTGGACCAGGGACATGGCCGTGTGAACAGGTCGTGTAACTCTCTGTCCATTTGCACTAACTTTGTATACAGGGCTGACACGGTCGTTTGAGGGTCTCACACGTCCTTGTGCCCACCAGGCACGGCCATGTGTCCATAACACACGCCCGTGTGGAATCCCTAATTTCCAAATTAGCCACACGGCCGCGTGGCCAGGCCGTGTGACACCAAATCACTCAAACCCTAATCCCCAAATTCACACGCCCGTGTGCCCGAGGGACACGGCTGTGTGGCTAGGCCGTGTGGCACCCAAATTCTGCCCGAAACCCTAATTCCCAAAAGGACACGGCTTTATGGACGTCTGGGTGGTCACGAAACCACCCTGAAATAGCCCTGAAAAACATGCTTTCAGCCCCGAAGCACTCCTCAGCCTTCGATAGTTCGAAGTCATACCCAAACACACAATTTCTAAGCATAAGACAACGATATAACTCGAATTTAAATGATTTGCGAACAACCACCCTGTAATAGCCCGTTTTTGGGTCAAATCAGGATAGTGGTTTTGGGACCACAAATTCGAGGCCAAAATATTTATTTTATTATTTTATTGAAGTTTACAGCATGATGGTATTATTGGGTGAAAGTTTCGTAAAGAAATTTTACTGTTTGAATGCTTAATTCGGTAAAAAGGACTAAACTGCGTAAAGCAGAAAACTTGTGTTCTATAAGCTAAAAGTATCAAATAGCTATAAAACATTAAAGTAAAGATCCTTAAGAAGTAAATAGACCATTTATGGTTAGTGGATGATGATAGCATGGCAATTGGTGTAATTTTTAATATTTTTAAAGGCTATAAAGGTAAATTAGTAATTAATGTTAATTATAATAAAACAAAGTCATTTTTATTTCATCTTTCTTCCTTATCTTGACGAAATTAAGAAGGAAAGAATAGCAAACTTAGGTTTTCATTCGGCCAAGCTTTGAAGGCTAGATTGAGGTACGATTTTAGCTTGGTTTTTAATGATTTTTACGTTTTTGAGATCGTTGCTTCGTATTCTAGCTAGCTCGTACCCTAGATTTTGAAATTGTTAAAGATTTATCATGTTGCCATTGTTGAATGCTTGAGTAATTGGATGTTGATGATGGATTTTGGTTATTGTTAATAGTTAAACTAGTTTTATAAAGTGATTTTTGACAAAAATGTAAAATAGGGATTTAATTGTGAAATTGTAAAATGTGGTGGTTAAAAGTGTGAAATAATGAAAGATATGGGCTTCTAGGAGTCCCTATGAAATTCGGCTAGGTATGGGCTAGTACCAAATTGCATGAATTTACAATTTTATGTGATAAGGACTAAATTGTAAATGACATGAAAGTATAGTGGCAAATGTGTAAATTTTCCAAAAGATGAATTATGGACTAAATTGAATATATTGAGTGATGAATGTATTGAATTTGATAATTTGTAGATCAAGAAAAGTCGAGATCAAGTTTAGATCGGGGAAAAGGGAAGATTGACGAATAGCCGATAGTTTTTATCCGAGCAATACGAGGTAAGTTCGTATAATTAGAATCGATCTTTAAATACTTGTGTTTACTTGAAATATATGTATATGATTGAGTATTTGACATACTTGGAATACAAATGTTAAATTGATAAAGATTGATTATTACCGAGCCTCGTTTGAACCGCATGAATTCGTGTGACTGGCCGTGTGGTACAAGTCAGTATACCCCCCTAAATGGCACACGGCGTAGCACACGGGCTTGTGACTTGGCCGTGTTGCATAAGTTAGTATACCCTACCGTTTTGGCACAACCTAGTACACGGTCTAACACGCGGGCGTGTGGTCGGTCGTGTGACCCAAGTCAGTATGATGCCCTCTTTTCACACGGCCTGGGACACGGGCGTGTCTGGAGCCGTGTGAGGCACACGGCCTTTGCACACAGGCGTGTGACCCTTGAAATGTTGAAAATTTTCTAAGTTTCCAAAATTTTCGTATGTTATCGGTTTAGTCCCGAACCACTTCTAATGCATGTTTAAGGCCTCGTAGATCTTATAAGGGACAATGTGTTTATGATGGAATGGTATTAGAATATGAATGCATAAGTGTATGAGTTTTGTTTGTTAAGTGATGTGTATTGATAGGTAATACCTCATAAACCTATTCCGGCGATGGATACGGGTTAGGGGTGTTACATTTATTGGTATCAGAGCTACAGTTTAGTCGATTCTAGGACTAACGTAACGTATGTGAGTCTATCTATACATGCCATATATAAAACTGCGATAGTGTGATGACTCCTGATGTTTTCAAATGTGTTTTATATTATAAATTGATCTTGATCGAGCCGTAGTTGATGTGGTTGAGAGTAACGCGCCTGCTCCCGCACAAGGGATAGCGCCATCTAACTCTAGACCCGTAACGGGTAGCCAGGGAGGAGAGGCTAAAGAAGCCTTCTTCCAAATGATGAAAGAATAGTTCACACAATACATTCGTACGAACCCGGCTGCACAACAACCTCCACCCCCACCTGTTCCCCAATCAATTCCTGTAGTTCCTCAATGTATTGATCCTCTGCGATTGAATAAACCACCTGTTGACAATATACAGAATCACGGGGCCAAAAACTTCAGAGCCACTATTAACATTGACCCTGAGAGAGCCGAGTTTTGGCTCGAGAACACGATTCAGGTATTTGATGAACTATCCTGCACACCTGAAGAATGTTTAAAATGTGCTATATCACTATTACGAGATACTGCATACCAGTGGTGGAATACCTTGATATCCGTAGTTCTACGAGAAAGGGTTACTTGGGAGTTCTTTCAAGTTGAATTCAGAAAGAAATATATCAGCCAAAGGTTCATCGATTAGAAAAGAAAGGAGTTTCTTGAATTAAAACAGGGTCGTATGTTAGTCACAGAATATGAAAGAGAGTTTGTACGACTTAGTAAATATGCTCGTGAATGCGTTTCTTCTTAAGCTATAATGTGTAAAATATTTGAGGATGGATTGAATGAAGAAATCAAAATTTTAGTTGGAATTCTTGAGCTGAAAGAGTTTGTCATTCTGTTTGAAAAAGCTTGTAGAGCTAAAGAGCTTTTGAAAGAGAAAAGAAAAGTCGATTCTGAGGCTAGGGATTCTAGAAAGAGATTTATGGGTAAATCACATCAGTCAGCATCAAAGAAATCTAGAGAATATTATCCTCGTTCTATGGCTTCTGCGGGAATTTCAATTAGAGATAGAGATATGAGACATTTCAGTTCTAAACCTCAGGTGACATCCGTTGCTAGTGTGGGAAGTGTTAGAAATGTTGGACCTGAATGTAAACACTGCAATAAGAGACATTACGGTGAATGTAGATTAGTAAGCGGAGCTTGCTTTAGATGTGGATCTCTTGATCATTATCTCCGGGATTTTCCAGAAAAGTCTATAGCTGAAAGAGATCAATCAGCGAAAGTGAGTTATACGGCTACTAGAGGGAGACCATCCCAAAACACTGGAAATATGAGTGGTAACCGAGGTGCTACGAGAGATTCTACTGTGAGATTTGAGGCACGAGCACCTGCCCGAGCTTATGCTATTCGTGCACGGGATGAGGCATCATCGCCAAACGTTATTACTGGTACTTTTTCTCTTTTTAATACTGATATAGTTGCGTTGATAGATCCTGGATCAACCCATTCATATATCTATATGAGTTTAGTATTTAAAAAGAGTTTACATGTCGAGTCTACAGAGTTTGTAATTAAAGTATCGAACCCCTTAGGCAAGTCTATTTTAGTTGATAAAATTTGTAAGAATTGTCCTCTGATGACTCGGGGTTACTGTTTTCTGGCTGACTTGATGCTTCTACCGTTTGATGAGTTTGATGTGATTCTGGGTATGGATTGGCTGACTATGCATGATGCAGTTGTGAATTGTCGATGAAAGACTACTGAATTGAAATGTCAAAACAGTGAAATTCTTCAGATTGAGTCTGATGATTCGAGTGAATTACCTACTGTGATATCGTCTATATTAGCTTAGAAATGTATGAAAAATGTAACACCTCTTACCCGTATTCGACGCCGGAACAGGGTACGAGGCATTACCGGACTTATACGCAAGCAATCATATAAATCGAGACATGAATTTCCACTCAAATTTAAAACTTTTCATAAATATTCATATCGTCCCTTAAACGAGCCTACGAGGCCCAAAACAAACATTAGGAGTAGTTTGGGACTAAACCGAGAACTTTAGAAACTTCTGGGAAAACTTGGAAAATTTTTCATGTAAAAATGTCCACACGCCCGTGTGGGTGAAGTGACACGCCCGTGTGGCATATCACACGCTCGTGCTTCAGGCCGTGTCCAAAATAGGGGATATTTTGTTTATGATGTCATCAACCAAATAAGGTCACACGGCCAAGGCACACGCCCGTGTCCTTAGGCCGTGTGGCAAATTTAATTCCAAAAATTAAGTGCAGACTTCATACGGCCTGGGCACATGCCCATGTCCTATGGCCGTGTCTCTCACATGGCTGAGACACACGGCCATGTCTCGTGCCCGTGTGTTTACTACTGGGCATTCTGTTTTGCATTAATTAGGGCGCAGGGGACACACGTCCATAACACACGCCAATGGGGCAAGCCGTGTGTCACACACGGCCTAGACACACGCTCGTGTGTCTACCCGTATGGATAAAATAAGGCTATTTACCAAGCCTTTTTGCCACCCATACTTGCACCAACCTACACAACATCAAAACCTCACACCAATCCAAATATATATATATAACTTCAAGGAACTTAACATGGCATAACTAAGTGCTTCACCATCATCAAACATCCATAATTACATGCAACGTATCATCATTAAACCATCAATAACCATAGGCCATATCATAATGGCATTGGCACATGCTTGCATATATGAATAATTTTACAACCAAATAATCATTATGAGCCACATCTCATGGCCTTATACGGAATGAATCAAATATCATCATAAGCCAACACATTTGGCTAAACTAATATGACATATAACAAAAAGACCAAGTCCCTATACATGCCATACTCAAAATGTTGAGACTAACTATACCCAAAAGTTTCAATTGATAGTGTGGTCAAGTCTCCGACGTCCTTCGATCCCCGAGCTAGCTTGGCAATACTATAAGAAAATGGAAAAGAAAGGGGAGTAAGCATAAAGCTTAGTAAGTTTCCATGTAAATAATTAACAATATTCACCATGTATTATTATACACATAACATAATATAATCTATCACAATGTCATCAAGTATCATAGATACATTTTAAATCATGTCATTTACATAATGTAAAATAAAGCTCGTGATCATGATTTATTCATTCACTTCTTATCGAGGTCTCATCGATTTATAATCTCAATATGTATGAGCTTTGTGTACATACCTGTACCCTTTCAACATGTTCATACCTTGTCATTTCATTGACATAATCTTTAGACTACCCGTTGAACTGCTTGGAATACTAAAGGATACTCGGGAATCACATACACATAGAATCATACTAATGCCATATCCCAGATATGATCTTACATGGGATCACATTTCGATGCCTATAGCCCCGCTATGGTCTTACACGATTCTCATATCGATGCCATGTCCCAGACATAGTCTTACACGAACTCTCATAACGATGCCATATCCCAGATATGGTCTTACACGTAAACTTATAACCCTAATGTCATGGCATTTGTATCCTAACTATTCCTAAGGTTCAACCGGGATTTCGAGGTATCAAATCTTCGTCGAATCGTCATCGAGTCAACATTAATCAAGTCCACAAGGACAATTACACAATTCGTGCAATATTAAAGCATTAAATACTTAAAAATGTAATGTTGCATTATTTACACACGAACTTACATCGGTACAAAAATATGGCTAACTATTTGATTTAGTCCACAACCTTGTTCTTTCCTCGGTTTAGGTCAGGACTCCATTTTTCTTGATTATCAAGCTTGGAAGTTGAAGAAAAACCCTAGCTATGGCTCTTCTAATTTTTGGCACACACTTGAAGAAGATGAGCAAATTTTGCTTTCTTTTTCCCTTTTTATTCTGTTATTAACCAAATGACCAAAATGCCATTTTTACTAAACTTTCAAATTTTACCTAATCATGCCCATTTTTGTCCATAAAAATAAAAATTGGAAAAATTTCTATTTAAGGACCTCTAATTAATAATCCAAAGCTATTTCATACTTAAAGCTTCTAGAATCTCATATTTTGCGACTTTTGCAATTTAGTCCAAAAAGTCAAATTGGACATTTATTCACAAAATTTCTTCATGAAACTTTCACACAATCATGCAAACATGTCATGGACCTCAAAACAATCATAAAACAAATATTTCTACTTTGGATTTGTGTCTCAAAACCACTATTCCGACTAGACCCAAAATCGGGATATTACAAAAAAGGGTTGTGATACATATCTTGCATATGTATTAAATACTAAGGTATCTGAATCAAAGATTGAATTTGTACCTGTTGTTTGTGAGTTTTCAGATGTATTTCCAGAAGAATTATCGGGGTTTCCACCGATCAGAGAAGTCAAATTTGGTATTGAATTAGTATCGGGAACAACATCGATATCGATAGCTCTATACAGAATGGCTCCAACAGAATTAAAAGAGTTGAAAGCTCATTTGATAGAATTGACAGATAGAGGTTTTGCATGACCGAGTTATTCTCCCTTCTGTGCACCGGTATTGTTCGTGAAAAAGAAAGATGGCACGATGAGAATGTGTATCGATTATAGACAACTGAAAAAAGTGACTATAAAGAACAAATACCCTCTACTACGGATTGATGATTTATTTGATCAGTTGAAAGGGGCTACAGTATTTTCAAAGATTGATTTGAGATCGGGTTATTATCAGCTACAAGTTAAAGAATCAGATGTGCCGAAAACCGCGTTCAGAACGAGGTATGGACATTATGAATTCCTTCTTATGCCTTTCGGATTAACTAACGCTCCTGCAGTTTTTATGGATTTCATGAACCGGATATTCAGACCATATTTAGACAGATTTGTTGTCGTATTCATTGACGACATTCTGATCTATTTACGAGATGAATCTGAACATACCGAGCACTTGAGAGTTGTGTTACAAACTCTACGTAACAAGCAATTATTTGCAAAGTTCAGCAAATGCGAGTTTTGGCTCCGAGAGGTTGGATTTCTGGGGCATATTGTTTCAGCCGATGGTATTAGAGTTGACCCGAGTAAAATTTATGCTATTATTGATTGGAAACCTCTGAGGAAGGTGTTTGAAGTCCGTAGTTTTCTGGGTTTAGCAAGCTATTACCAAATATTCGTGAAAGGATTCTCGATGATTGCGACACCTATGACACGATTACTTCAAAAAGATGTGAAGTTTGAATGGTCGGAAAAATGTCAGCAGAGTTTTGAATAGTTGAAAGTATTGTTAACTGAAGCACCAATTTTGGTACAACCAGAATCGAGGAAAGAATTTGTGATTTATAGCGACAAGTCATTAAACGGTCTGGGATGTGTTCTGATGCAAGAAGGAAAAGTTATAGCTTATGCTTCTCGACAATTGAAACCACATGAAAAGAACTATCCGACACATGACTCAGAGTTGGCTGCAATTGTATTTGTGTTGAAAATTTGGCGATACTACTTATACGGTGAGAAATGCCACATTTATACGGATCACAAAAGCTTAAAATATCTGATGTCACAAAAGGCTTTGAATTTGCGACAGCGAAGATGGCTTGAGTTATTGAAAGATTATGAATTTGTGATTGACTATCACCCGGGAAAAGCTAATGTTGTTGCTGATGCCCTGAGACGAAAATCTTTGTTTGCATTATGAGCAATGAATACCCAGTTGATGATTTGTGATGATGGGTCTATTTTAGCTGAATTAAAAGCTAAGCTGGTATTTTTTCAACAAATCTGTGAAGCTCAGAAAGATGACCGTGAATTGCAAGTTAAACGAATTCAGTGTGAGAACATCCCTGATTTAGAGTTTCAGATTGGGACCGATGATTATTTAAGGTTCCGGAATAGAATTTGCATACTGAGAAATTTAGAACTCGTTCAGAAGATTTTGCACGAAGCACACCATAACTGATTATCTGTTCATCCGGGAAGTACCAAAATGTATAACGATTTGAAACATTTTTACTGGTGGCAAGGCATGAAATGAGATATCTCAAAGTTTGTTTCTAAATGTTTGATTTGTCAGCAAGTAAAAGCTGAACATTAAGTACAATCTGGGTTACTACAGCCTGTAATGATTCCTGAGTGGAAGTGGGATAGAGTTACAATGGATTTTGTGTCAGGATTGCCCCTAACTCCAAAAAAGAAAGATGCAATCTGGGTTGTTATCGATCGACTAACAAAATCTTCTCATTTCATACCGGTACGTACAGATTCACTTGACAGATTAGTTGAATTATATATTTCTAAGATTGTTTGATTGCATGGGGTGCTATTATCTATTATTTTTTATAGAGATTCGAGATTTACGTCGCGATTCTGGAAGAAACTGCAAGAAGCTTTAGGTACAAAGTTGAATTTCAGTACAGCTTTTCATCCTCAGACTGATGGTCAAACTGAAAGAGTTATTCAGATTCTCGAAGACATGTTGAGATGTTGTATTTTAGAGTTTGAAGGCAGTTGGGAAAAATACTTACCATTGATTGATTTCACGTATAATAATAGTTTTTAGACGAGTATTAAGATGGCACTATACGAAGCTTTATATGGTCGCAAATGTCGAACTCCACTATACTGGACTGAACTAAGTGAGAAAAAGATTCACGGGGTTGAAATGATTAGAGAAACTGAAGAAAAAGTGAAAATGATTCGCGATAGTTTAAAAGCAGCATCAGATCGACAGAAATCCTATGCGGATTTGAAACGTAGAGTGATTGAGTTTCAAGTCAGAGATCGAGTGTTTCTAAAAGTGTAACCGTGGAAAAAGGTTCTTCGATTCAGTCGTAAAGGGAAGTTGAGTCCACGTTTCATCGGGCCGTATGAGATTATTGAACGGATAGGGCCAGTAACATATCGACTAGCTTTACCGTTAGAACTTGCACTAACTTCATTAATGTCCATATTTTCGAGTTTTAACACCTAACTAAAAACTAACCAGATTAATAAGCGCAGGTTTCCATACCACACGGCCTTGCACACGGGTGTGGCCATGGCCGTGTGGACACCATGGGTAGTCACATCGGCGTGGCGAAGATCATGCAGGCCAAGGAAGAAAAGTTTCCCCAACACACGGGCTACGATAAAACACCACGGCCGTGCGATGTGGTCGTGGTCGAAACTGACTCAAAAACACGGGCTGCGATAAAGTGCTACAACCATGCGATTCAGCCGTGGTTGTTACTGAGTAAATGACACGGGCGTGCGACACGCCCGTGCCCAGAAACCGTGGTTAAAACTGAATAAATCACACGGGCTTGGGGCACGCCCGTGCCTATAGATCGTGGACGATACTGACTAATTACCATGGGCGTGGGATCCTAAACACGGGCGTGGGAGAAACGAATGAAGCATCACACGGCCGTGGGCCTCGACCGTGTACCCCAATTTCTATTTAAACCATCCCATTGTTCATCTTTTTCCCCAAATTTTTCCCCCTAAAAACCCTAGCCGCTCTCCACTCTCTCTACTCAGTCCCCCTATTCTGACCACCATTGTCGACTTCCCCTCCTCCCTCTGCTTCCCTTTGCTCCTCTCTCCTTCATTTTTCTCCTTTCCCTCTAATCTTTCCCCTCCCTTCTCCACGCGTAGTCCACGCCCGTGTAAGAACACCACGACCGTGTCACCGCTCCAACACCCCCATCGGTTCACCTTTCCTCACCATTGCTGCTTATTTCATTCATTTTTATTTAATTTTATTTGATTTTATTATCTATTATTTTTATTATTTTCATTCTTATCATGATATCTATTTTCAAATTCTTAGTTTATAGTCTAGTTTATTTAGTCTGAGTCTATTACTAAATTTAGTCATTACTATTTCTTAATGATTTTTAGCAGTACTTGACAAATATACTACTATAGAAATACATTATTTAGGTTATTAGGAACGAAAAATTGTTTGGCTGGCAATAATATTTGATTTATGGAAACTCTTTGTTTTTCAGGTACGTAATGGCCCCCCCACATGGGAAAAAGACCGCTGTCCCCGCTTCGAAAAAGCGGAAGGGACCCGGTGCGACTTCCTCGCGTGCCTCTGCCGAAGTGCACCATCCGTTCCTACAGTTTCCTCCGGGACCCCAGAAGGACCTTTTTCAGATACTTCGTGCGCGACCCCTCGGAGTGGGGAGGTGCATTGATTGGGCCGCTTTGGAGCAAGTCCAACTAGCCGACGCCGTCCGAGCCCTCCTGACTACCGACCCATGGTGGCACTTCTTCGAGATTGTCGAGCCGACATATCTAGAGCTCACTCTGGAGCTCTGTTCTACCTTCCACCTTCAGATGGTGATGACCAATTTTGACGACCTCGGGATAGTCCAATTCTGTCTCGGAGGCCTCGTACGTGAGTTGGGTGTCCCATAGTTCGGGGCCACTTTGGGACTCTACACCGAAGAGTTCATGGAGGATGATGATTTCGAGGACCTCCACCGCCACATCCACTACTCTCCTTCATCTTGATGCAGTGACTTAGCTCCCTCATCGGCCATGTACGACCCCAGTCGCTCTAAGGCGACAGCTCTCACCCCATGATTGAGGTACTTACACGCCATCCTAGCTCATACTTTGACGGGTAGGCGAGAGAGCACCGGCGTCGTCAACACTCACGACGCCTACTTTTTATGGTGCATGGCGAATGGCCACGTCTTCGACTTAGCTTACTTCATCGCCCGCGCCATTCAACATCAGACAGAGCAGCATAGGGGAGGAGTCATCTCCATGGGTCCCTACATCACGCACCTGGCTCACTATTTTGGGCTCCTCAACATCACAGCTCAGTCCTCCTCGCTCACGTTCATAGGACAGATGGCCCCACAGGGCATCACGATGATGATTCATATGAGGATGATTGAGCGTCGCCGTGGGTTCGATCCCTTTCAATACTGTTTGTCGACGACCACTGATCAGGACACTCCAGTGGACATTACTAATGATGTCCCTCCACACCACGAGGAGCCACTGTCTGCACCACCACCATCCCACTGACCAGTTCATGCGGCAGCTTCACTGACTAACATATCTGAGCGCCTCACTCGGTTCGAGCAATACTATACTCAGCAATTTAACGACAACGTTCGACGATTCGACGACATCGAGGCGACCCTTCACCAGATTTGTCAGCACTTTCACATATCGCCGCCACTCCCACCTCGCGACGCATCCGACGATGAGGACCTTTGAGTCCAATTATTTTATTTTTTATCTTTATTTTTATTTCTATTTCTATTTTCCTTTTATTTCTATTTCTAGTCTATTTCCCTTTATGTTTCGTATTATAATTCCAAAAGACTTATCTTTTATATTTTGAACATTATTTTAGTTTTTATAATTTTTCCTAATCGAGTAATCCCGTAACCTTCTTCCACAGTTGTGTTTATTTTCTTAATAGTTACTCAGAATTATGCACTTCACTTTGTTATATCTACAATTCCGTGTCAACTATTCCATGGATTTCATCCAAAATTCAGGAAGTTTCACTTCTCTCCCTCTCTTATGATATTCTTATTATATTGTCATTATATATCTTTGTACATTGAGGACAATGTACATCTTAAGTGTGGGGAGGTTATTGATTTCATTACCAGAAAATCCCTGAATTATGTCTTGTTCTTAAGTAATTTTCTCATATTACTAATTAGAATAAAACTTTTATTGACTTATAATTTTTATTGATATGTTTTGAATTAAGTCATAGGTAATTGTGCATTGATGGTTTAAACTTTAAGACATCAGAGAATCAAGCATGATAAGTCTATTTTCAGAATTAAAATTTTGTTAGGTTGCTTCCCTAAATTTAAATATTACTTTGAAGTTTGAAATTTGCAAGGTTGATATCAAAAACCATAATTTTTGTGAGATTTTTTAGCCTTTTAGAGCATATTCTTTTCGTGCTCACTTTATTGATTATGAGTGTGTCAATATTGATTTGTTATTCTAGAACTTGCTTCGATTATACATGTCGAGACCACACCTTTGATTTGATATACTGAGATGATAAAGGCACCTAGGTTTTAGCCCACTTATTCCATAAAAAGCCTACCTTCATAATTAACCCCTAGTGAACCCCTTTGATCCTAATCAACCGTTTCTTGATATACCACTAATATTAACCTGAAACCCAGTTATTCGATTTGTTATTCCCATTTTCTTGACTCCCCTTTTGTGGAGATTTGATTTGATCAGTTGCCTAACTACATTCTTTATTTTAGTGGTTAAATTCATCTTATATCATATACTTCTTCTTACCCCTATTAAATTTTTTTTGGAAATCTATTTATTTTTAGTTCTTTGTTATTTGAGCTTAAACAGTTTATTCCACATTTTGAGAAGAAGCTCGGATTAATAGTGATAAGTTTTTTTAATTGATGTAATTATTCAGTATTAGTTCATTTTTCTAGTTAGGTAAATTGTCAATTCAATCTCGATTCTAACCTTCTTTTTCAGCCTTTATCCATACCATTAACCCAAACCCCATTACAACCCTTTAAAAGACCTTTTGATCTGTGTATCATCTCATTTTATAGTGGTAGAGATTTGATTTTCATGCAAGCCTATGGTAATAACTTTTCATATTTGACTTCTGAGTGCTTAATTTGAACCTTAAACACTTTGAGTGTTTTGAGTGAACCTTTAGTGAGGATGTCAATTCTTGTCGGTTTTGGATCAAAGGTAATTATTTAGACAAGGGGAAACACCTATGTTTTCGGGCTACAAAAAAAATTCGTGACTTAGATTGTTTGAATCTTTAGGACTCTTTTAAGTTAAATTATCAATGTATGAATTATCTGTGAATTATGATGAGACATTATTGATGAGAATTATGAATTGAGGAAGTTAATTCTTATTGTGAGTTGGGGATTTTGCTTGAGGACAAGCAAACGTTTAAGTGTGGGGATATTTGATAAACCATAATTTACACATATTTTAACCCCATGCTTGGCTTATTTTTGGATGAATTTTCATTAGATTTGATGAATTCGATGCTCATAATCCCTTAATTTCATGTTTTACACTCAGGAGAGCTTAGGGAGTCAAAAAGAACGAGAAATGGGCCAAAAAAGGACAAAATGGGCCTACCTTAGAAACAAACACGGTCTGGGCTATCAAACATGGTCGTGTGTTGCGAGCAGAATCGAACACGGCCTGGATCAACGTACACGGACAGACCCCACGGCCGTGTGTGGCGAGCAGAAGCGAGGACAGCCTAAGGCTATCGAGCACGGGCGTATCACACGGGCGTGTCCCTGTCGTACCTAAGTTTAATTCTATCAGGAAAAGGTTACTTGTGGGCCAAGAAAGGCGTTCCAAAGCCTATATAAACACCCTAGGGGGTAACCTAAGGGACACGCAGAGTAGAAGGCGGAAAAATACTCGAAGGCAGCCATCGGGAGTAGCTCGGAAGAAGGATCTCCATCAAGACTGGAGATCTCCCATCAAGTTCTTCAGAAGTTTTTGGGTTTTCTTATGTTTTGTTGTTTTTCCTATTCTATGATGTTTCCCTCTATCAGTATGAACTAAATCCCTTAGATACCTGAGGGGATGAAACCTAAGACGGATCTTATTATTATTTGATTTATAAGATAAATACTGGTTCTTATTCTTAATTGTGAGTTCTTATTCTTGTCTTGATAATTCAGGTTATTGATTCAAGTCAAATGTGCTTATTCAGAGGAGCAAAAGACCCTGCCTAAGAGTAGATCAACACAATTAAGCGGAGTTGATTGCAACCCTAGAAATAGGGCGACGAAAATCTGCCGGATTAGAGTCAAATCTAATAAAGGAATCCATAGATCGAGTTAATGCGACAATAGGGGTTTTAATTAGAAAGAGATTTCAATTAATCAACCTAGAGTCGGTTGTTTTTAGTCTCGAGAGAGATATTAACATATTTGAGGGATTTTTACGGATTAAGTCAAGTGAATAAATCGTATGAATCAAAAGTAATAAGTGAAGTCTAGGTGAATTCTTCCTTGGGTATTGTTTATCTCATATAAGTTGTCTAAAAGTATTTTCCTAATTTCATTCTCTGTCGTGCTCTTACTTAGTTTTAGTTTAAAAAGAAATCACTCCAATTCTTAGGCTAGATAATAAAAAGATAGTAACTACTAGTACTCTTGGTCCTTGTGGATACGATATTACCGGTCTTACCAAAACTATACTACTTTTCGATAGATGCGCTTGCCTTTATTGTGATCGTAGTTAGTTAGAGACATGTCACTCATCCAACCAAACACACCAGTTAGGACCAAGTAGGCCCATCCAACCCTACACACCATATAAAGCCATCCCGGGTTGCCCAGCAACAATGACTTATCAGAATGAAGCTGAACTACCAAATCAGATAGATATACACAGCAAGGCTGACGTACGTGCTGTACAGTGCGGTGCAAAATTCCTCAGTACAGACAAATTGCAGTTTGAACTGCCAAATTAGATATATATATATACGTAGCATAGCTAACGTACATGCGGTACAGTGCAATACGGTAAACCACTATACCGGTAAATTTACAGTTAAACTGCAAGATTAGATAAGGGTCTGTAGCATAGCTAACGTACATACGGTACAGTACGAAGCGGTAAACTGCTATACTGATAAATTGCAGCTTAACTGCCAGATCAAATCAGAATCAGTCTCCCTTCTCTTCACAATCCTATCCCAAAATATTTTATGCAGATGTATGTATGCATACAATCTCACAGAACAGAGATACAATATCGAGAGCTTAGATTAAACGACATTTGTGCACACACAACCAACGAGCGATTGATTCAAACACTTCACATGATAGTCACACAGATACACTCAGGCCGAAGCCCAGATCAGAATTCTTAACTACCCTTGTTTAAGCTTAGCCAAGGGTTGAAGCACCAAACACATTTTTAGATCGGAAACGCACACCGAACCAATATAAGTGTCTTACGACCACACACCCGTGTGGTCTGGCCGTGTGGGAAATGCCTAGGCCATGTGAGGGGTCAAAAGCCCATGTGAAAGGGGCACACGGCCGTGTGACGGAGGCACACGCCCGTGTGAAGGGGGCACACGGCCATGTGGACCAAGGACATGGCCGTATGAATAGGCCGTGTAACTCTCTATCCATTTGCACTAACTTTGTATACAGGGCTGACACGGGCGTGTGAGGGTCTCACACATCCGTGTGCCCACCAGGCACGGCCGTGTGTCCATAACACACGCCCGTGTGGAATCCCTAATTCCCAAATTAGCCACACGGCTGTGTGGCCAGGCCATGTGACACCAAATCACTCAAACCCTAATCCCCAAATACATACGCCCGTGTGCCCTAGGGACACGGCCAGTGTGAGAAATGATAAAAATCCCAAAATTGGCCACACAGCCGTGTGGCACCCAAATTCTGCCCAGAACCCTAATTACCAAAAGGACACGGCCGTGTGAGTCATCACACGCCTGTGTGGACATTGGGTGGTCACGAAACCACCCCTGAAATAGCCCCGAAAAACATGCTTTCAGCCTCGAAGCACTCTCTAGCCTTCGATAGTTCGAATTCATACCCAAACACACAATTTCTAAGCATAAGACAACGATATAACATCGAATTTAAATGATTTGCGAACAACCACCCACATTGTGTCGACTTTTCGTAAAGTCATAACAATATCCGCAAATAAACAAAAGAGGATACGAAACCCATACCTGTTATACGATCTACGATGCTCCGACACCGACTTTGACGACGAGGAAGCGACTCTCCCAAAATTCCCCAACAACCCATTCAAAAGAAAAAAAAATAAAAAGAAAAGAACAGAGAGGAAAAAGTGGGGAAGAACGTTCAGGAGAAAGAAAAAAATAAAAATAATAAGAAATAATTTCATAACAATGGTAAATAATTATTATGATTAACTACAAACAAAACAAAATAAAAAAAAGCCCTCCAAAATGCACACCCAAAGACTCGAACCCAGAACCCAGAGACCAAATAACACACAATAAACCACCAGACCAGTAGGCCCATTCTGTCGCTTAAACACACAACCAAACACAATAGCGTAACCTTCTCACTGACCCTAACTACAAAAACCCTAAAACTTCTAGCCCCCTAAATTCGGGGAGTTACATATTGATTCATTTACATCAAAATAACATAATAAACATTCAATTTAAGCAATATTTAAGTGATTACAGTTCATACAAACTTACCTGACTAAATTGCAGCAATGACTAAGTACAGGGGCTATTTGGTAATTTTCTCTTCTCCTCGATTTTCCACTCGTTCTTGATCTAAAATAATAATTCCATTCAATTCACTAATTCTAACAGAAAAATCAATTCATTTTATGCAATTAAGTCATTTTTGACATTTTTACAAAATTTCCCCTATCATTTTACTTTTATACAATTTAGTCCCTAAGTTCAAAACATGCAAATTAACCATTTTTATTCAATTAATCCCATTCAAGCATTTAAAAAAATTAATTTAGCTTATAACCCATAATAATGAAAATTTACAAAATTACCCTCAAAGTTTACCTTTTTGCAATTTATACCCTAAATCTGAAACTTGCAATTTCATAATTTCTAATTAAAATTCATGTGAACCAAATGTTACCTATTTTTATAACAGCCCATATTTATCATCCATTTTCAATATTTTCCTTTAATTTTACCATTTTCATAAATAAGTCCTTATACCTTAAAATCATCAAAATTTACTTAATAAACTATGTCTATTTAACAACAAAGCTTAACAATCTATCATAAATTTTCACAAACACCTCAAACTCATCCATGGCACATTCTAAAACATTTAATAATTTTGAAAAAAAAAAGGTACGGGTTAGCAGGGTCTAATTGCAACGATTTCAAAAACATAAAAAATACAAGAAATAAATGAAAAATGGACTTACATACATTAACCATAGCAAGACCGAAGCTTGGAGCTTTAATTTCTATGGAGTTTCGGTTTCTTCAATTAAAAATGAAGAAGATAACTATATACTTTTACTTAATTTAAGTTTTATTATCTATTTACTATTTTGCCCTTAAATATTTAACCAAATTTCACCAAATGCAAAGCCATGATCATCCACTAACCTTAAAATTGGTTGAATTACTACTTAAGACCCTTATTTCATGCTTTTATATCCATTAAGTACAAATAAAGCTATAGCTATTAAATTTCACATATTTACTATTTAGTCCTTTCAAATTAATTAATCATTTAAACATCAAAATTTCTTAACGAAACTTAAATACAACCTTAATATTTACGGCTCGGTTTATAAAAACAAGGTCCCAATACCTTATTTTCTAAAACCACTTGACCTTAGCGTCATACTACTTAAACCTACTTATCCACTCAAATAGCATAATTTTCCAATTAAAAAATTATTTTGATACTATATTTGACTCATAAATATTAAATAATAACATTTACGAACTTACTCGTCAGATTTGTGGCCCCAAAACCACTGTTTCCAACACCACTGAAAAACGGGATGTTTTATTTCAATAATGAAATTTATAGAATAAGTATAAATGTAACATCCTGAAATTCAATTGTAACATCCTGAAATTTGGGATTTTATGTTTTGCATTATACCATGCGTTAGGCTAGTTAAAAATGTTAGTTGAGTATGTTTAGGGGCCTTGAGAAGGCTTGGGGTTGAGTTGGGCCTTAGCAAAATTTTTGTGTTTAAGTACTTTAAGGAGGGAAGGTAAGTGGAGTCAAGACTTAAGGAAATAAGTGTGTATTTTGCTAGCACAAGTGGAGCTAGTAGCAGATTGGAGTGGCGTCACATGAAGGAGCTAAAGGGGTGGAGTTCGAATCCCACCTATTACAACTTGTTTTGGGATTTAAATTTTTGTGCAATTCAAGTAATTGATGATAAGTGTCGGCCAAGCTTTAAAGAAGGAAAGGAAGACTTTTTATTGATGGAAAGAACACTATGGAGGAAGGTAAGGAGAAGATCAAGGAGAAAATAAGGAAAGAAGTAAAGGAAAAGAGTAAGAAGGGGGATATGTTGGCCGAATCTTAGGGAAGTGTATAGGGAAAGAATTTTTGGTCAACCATGACCTTTTTGGGTGAATGAGGCACACGGTTTTGGTAGGGGAAATATGGGAGCCGATTTTCTCATGGTCTTTATGTAAGTTTTGTGCATGAAATTCTTTTAATCTTTTTAACATTTTGGTGCTCTTTTTCCAACCTTTTTCCTTTGTTGCCGAAACACTCAAATCATTTTGTTCATCTTTCCTTTGTTTGCCGAAACACTCAAGCCTCTTTGCTCATCTTTTCCTAGGTGTTGGCTGAAACTTTTTGACATCACTTTTTCTATCTCTTTCTTTCTTTTTCATCATTTCTTCAACCATTTTCTCTTCTTCTTTAGTCAATATTTGGATGGCTGAATCTTCTTTGTTCATTTTCCTTCAATAGCCGAACCTTTTATCACTTAATCTCTTTTCCATTTTCTTTTGTGTGTTGAACACTCTCTTCTTTGACCGAATCGGTAAGTGGTTTCATTCTCCTCTTTTCATTTTCTTTTCTTCATGGCCGAATATGTGCCCTTATCATTGGAGGGTTCTTTAAACCGAAACATCTCTCTCTCCTACTCCCTCATATCATGATCATTTCTTTTTCGTAGTGTTCTAGTGGGTGGCCGTATATCACATCCTTGTCGACTCATCCGTAGCCATAAGTCCAATCGGTGGAAGTTGGAGCTATTATTGTTAAGGTAAGGAGTTTCGTCATGGTTCATTTTGATCTATTTTCATTGCTCGGTTAGTTTGCTAAATGGATCGATGGATTTGACTAATCGATTATTTTAGGGACTAAACTACTCGTTTTCTCTACTCGTTGGTTCTTCAGAAGTAGTGGTAAGCCAAATCCTATCCCTAAACAACTACTCTCTCATAGTAGTAATTTACTGATCGAGACTTTTTCAATGGAGGCAAGTGGTAACTATTTGAAAGGAAAATCGATAGAAGGACAAAAAGGGAGTGGACTTGAAATCTCTACTCCCAAGTTTAAGCGTAGAGCGGTATCGACAGTTCCGAATTTCCCACCGGGTTGTGGACCATCATCCGGTGAGAATAGACAAATCGTGGTCGTTCACGATACTAAGGGTAAGCATTTTAGATCGTTGATTTAGATTTGGATTAAGAAAAATCTCTTATGTTAGTTAATCGAGTATTATGGTGATATAGGTGCCGACGATCAAGAAGGTTCAGCCCTTACCGTAATCAGGTGTGTAATCTCACACCGAAATCCCGTAAATTTGTGATTCACTATTATGTTGGAAAATAGATCGTTGTCGATTACAAATCTAATAACCGAGATATGGTATGAATCGAGTGACTTGCTTATTCAACACTATTTTTAAAGTTCTGTCAAAATCGGTATTAATTTACTAAATTACCAAAATACCCCTATGGGTCGATTTACCAAAATGCCCCTATGGGCTGATTTACCAAAATGCCCTTATGGACCGATTTACCAAAATGCCCCTATGGGCCGACTTGCTAGAATGCCTTAGTAGGCCAAATTATTAAATTGCTTTAATGGGCCGATTCACCGAAATGATTCACTAGATTAATGGACCTTATATTTATGTGGATATTTTATATTATTATGTATGTTGCATTTTTTTATTTTGCATGGGATGGGAAAAATTGTATGGAGAGCAATGTAGCCTGGTGGCATTGCCACAAATTGTTTAATATTGTGCTCAAATATGATTTCGGTGGCTTGACCACAAAAATATTATATAAATAGCGATTCATTCGCAAATTGGTGTGAGCGGCGGGGTGGGTTGACTTGATCCCCACAGGTGTGATTGGCTGGTCGGGGGTGTGATGGATGGATGGGTTGGGTTGCATACTTTTCATATATATACTGCTATGTAAAATGGGCTTAGGCCCAAGATTATGCTATGCGGTTCAAAGCAGTGGATGACGGTAAAGGGATTATACACTCGAGTTCTAGTAACTCACCCCTTTTTCTTAATCCTTGCAGGTAATGCTCAGTAATGAGGACTTGGGCCCATGGATGACTCGATGGAGGCCATACTTTGGAAATAATATTTTCAAACCTTAGTAAATTTTGTTTCCGCTTTATTTCGTTACTCTTACTATTTTGGGTTTAAAGTTGTAATAAGGCCTCTGGGATTTTTATTTTGTTTTATGTTTGACGTATTTATTATCTTCCATGAATTGATTTAAACGGGGATTTTCTAAAATCATAAACAACTGTTTTTCTTAAAATTTATCAACAAACGGATTTCATAATAAATATGTATAAATAATTTAACTTGGATTTTTCCTGCAAGTTATCAATAATATTTTCAAAAGTCACGGTTTTAAAAAATCACTAGTTCGATTATTGATTCTTCAATCAACCATTCAAAATTAGTAATATTTTTATCAAATATCTCTAATCAAATTTGTTTTCTTAAATTTTAACCTAATAACAACATCTTTAGTAAGAATCACAAGTTCTTTACTCGTTTTCTTCATGTGACATGCCAGATCTGGTCATACCGCTTGGGCCGGGTTTGGGGTGTTACATTTTATGGTATCAGAGTCTGGTTGCAAAACTCGGCTGTGGTTTGGGTTCAAAAGTGTTTTCCAAAGCTGTTTGAAATTTAATTTATAAATGCATGTTTTAGAGGAAGTATGGCACCACGGGTATCCGGCACCAAGTCAGTAAGTTTATGATTTCATTTTATGATTATTATGGTATGACTGTAGTATGAAAACTTCACAAAATAGGGATACTCTAGAACTGTAACACCCCAAACTCGGACAAGACACCACGCCCGAATCTGGTATGTTACGGGGAAAAACGTCTTTGAGTGATCAGATTTTTTTTTTTCGTTTAAAAGCGGGGTGAGAACATAGTGAATTTGAGGAAGATTGAGTAGGGTTGTTTGATTTGGTTTTGAAAACTTATCCGAAGTATATAGTTAAAACGAGTTGATTTTCATTTAGCATTTCCAATAGTTTCTTAGTACTATTTCGAAACATTTTAGACTTAGTAGAAAATCGAGTTGGTTTGAAGCTCATTTGTGTTTACGCTATAGCAAAGCATAGTGAGATACCCGATGGTATAGTTTAAAACACACTGCGTGATAATTTTGAAAACATTATCTTACCAACTTTTAGTAAAATTTATACCAAGTTATTTGTTAAGCAGGTTGCGAATCTAATTGAAACATAACCATCAAAAAGCATAATTTAAAGGCCATTTACAAATCCAAGTTAAATCTCAAATCAAAATAAGTAAGCTAAAGTACCCAAAGTGAATAGTCGGAGCAAAACTTTTATTAAAGCATGGCATGTGCACCCCGAGTCCACCCCAGCTCCATGTCCGCGTCTACGGGTCACCTGAAATGTCAAAGGAGAGGGTGAGTCGAATGACTCAGTGCATAAATCCCGCTCCTGATGAAACAACATGCCAACACACACCATACATAGCAACATGATTAATGCAACCCGATCCTAACCATCCGTATCGCCTTTTCTACCCCGTGTGGTGCCAAACCACTGGTGGTGCCAAACCACTGGTGACATATAGTCACAATGTGTTACCAAAACACTGGTGTCCCAAAGACACAATGTGCTACCCAAGCACTGGTGACCGAAGTCACAAATCCAATGATGGGGCCAACCCATCGTGTGATACCCAATCACTAGCAGACGATCCCATATCTCATGTGGGGCCAACCCACGGTGGTGTTAACCACAGGGACAAGTCGCAATGAGGTGCCCAACCTCTGGTGTCCCAAAGACACAAATGTGCTACCAAAGCACTGGTGACCGTAGTCACAATAATCGGATGATGGGGCCAACCCATCGTGTGATACCCAATCACTAGCAGACGATCCCATATCTCAAAGTGGGGCCAACCCACGGTGGTGTTAACCACAGGGACAAGTCGCAATGAGGTGCCCAACCTCCTGGTGTCCCAAAGACACAAATGTGCTACCAAAGCCTTTGGTGACCCAAAGTCACAAAGTGTGTTATAAAACACTGGTGCTCACAAGCACAAATCATCACTGCCCCCTCCACTCATATCACCCATCAACAAACCAACTCATGTAATCATGCATATCATACAAATTATGCATATCATGCTAATATGTTTGACTCATGCCCCATATCACATACATACATAGTCATGATACCATATAGATCATCGAGAAACTTGTAACAATACTTGACTTACCCGAGTCCAAGATCATACCAAAAAGGGTATCGTATCAATCCATCAAAGCGCCATGATTTTTAATAGGCAAACCGTTTTAATAATAATATCACTAAGTATGGGTGTGTTAGTTACACACTGGTAATTACGAGTTCGAAACCCAACGAAAAACGATCTAAGTCCCTCGATTACTAGCTCCTACACTCGGCCAACACATAGGGGTTAGGCATCTATAACATTCGGCCATCATCAATTAACCAAAGGGGTCAATATCCATCCCTTACCTTGAAGATGATTTGGTTTCCAACCAAACCTCGAACCAACAAAGTGGTTCTTTTGATAATCGGCCACCACCTAATAAGAAGAACCATTAATCCCTAATTAACTTGGCTTAACAAGATAAAAGAATCAACTAATAGAACTGGCCCTTACCAATACTTACCCCAAATGGTTAACCAAAGGACGAAGGCTCCACTTGATTGTATCCAAAATCCGAATGACCTATAATGAAATCGGTTCCAAAACTAAAGATTAACTCTCCACCTCAAGGCCACATTCGGCTCTTAATTAACCAACATCGGCAAAGCAAAAGAAGAAGGAAATGGCCATTCGGTCCAACACTTACCAATCCCAAATGATCAAGCAAGACCCCAACACTTACTCGATATTCGGCCAAGACTACAATAGGAGAGAGCCACAAAAGATTCGGCCAAGGGAGACTACTAGGAGAGGAGAGATTCGGCCTAAGTGTTTAACACACATTTATATTCGGTTTTAAATGAAGAAGGAAGGAAAAGAAAATAGGAAATGAGGATGAAGTTTTGGCAATAATGAATAAGAAAAGAAAGCAAAGGTTTGAGATGCAAGTGGTTGTGGTTTCGGCACAAAGAAATGAGGGGAACAAATGAGTAATTCGGCTATTACGACTTAAAGAAGAAAAAGAGAATTTGAGTAAGGAAGAAACTAGTTTCGGCTTACCTACATGGAAAGAAAAGGGAGAGAGAGAGCATATGGCTACCAAAAATAATTGAGAAAAAACAAAGCACAAAATCAGCAAAGTTGCCTGGACTTTCGGTTTGTGAAGGAAATGATGGAGAACTCACTTGGAATTTCGGTTTTAACAAATGAAGAAAATTGAGAGAAAACCTTGGTAAAATTTCGGCTAACAAAACCAAAATGAACACTTTTGCTTACCAAAAGAAAACCGAAAATGTACCAAAATGCAAAGGTACATTCGGCCTTCCCCTCTCCCACACCAAGCCGTCACTTCCCCACTCCCCACTCCCTCAAATTCGGCCATATCCCTCCATGCACTCACATCCACACATTTCAAATGTGTTTACCAAGTCACACTCCACTTTTTGCTCTCCACCATCCAAGTCACCACTTGACCAAGTCCAAGGAGGAATTCAAATTGCTCTCAACCTCTTCCTCCATGCCGTCCCAAAAAGAAGCCAAAATGGGAACTCTGCAGCTCGAACACTAGACCTCCACCTCATGTAGATGACGCCACACCAAGCTCCCCCATGTAGCGCATGCTTTGCCACTAAGCTAGCTCCTTACTTGTGCAACAAAACAACAAATTATTTTCTTAAACCCCAGCTTCCTCAGCTCCCTTCACCTAGCACCCCAAAAACCAAAATTTTCCTACCTACCCAGGCACACTCCTAACCCACAATTAAGCCCCTAAAACACCGAAATAGCAACACAAAGACACTAAACACATGCAAAAACATGCAACAACAAAATAGCCCCTAACCGGGATATTACGGTTCTACCCCCTTAAAAATAATTTCGACCTCGAAATTACCACGATCAAAAGAGTTGCGGGTATTGCTTTGTCTCATCATATCCTCGGGTTCCCACGTAGCTTCTTCTACGCCATGATTCCGCCAAAGTACCTTAACCAAAGGCACAGACTTTCTCACGCAGGACCTTCACATCCCGATCAAGAATCGCACAGAGTTCCTCCTCCATGGTCAAGTCCGGATTTACCTCGATCTTTTCCATTGCTACCACATGCGATGGATCTCGAGCGATACCTCCAAGCATCGAAGCGGAAAACGTCGTGAACTCCGACTAAGCTCTGCGGCAACTCAAGCCGATACGCCACTGGTCCAACTCGTCTCGGTACCTTATACGGTCCAATAAACCTCGGACTTAGCTTGCCTTTCTTCCGAACCTCAATACCTTCTTCCAAGGCGAGACCTTCAGAACACTCGATCCCCACGGTGAACTCTATATCTCTTCGCTTAAGATCGGCATAAGACTTACGCGGTCCAAGCTTCCTTCAATCTAGATGAATCAACTTAACCTTGTCTTGGTCTCAACCAACCAACTCGGGTCCCAACAACCGACGTTCACCTAACTCCGTCCAACACGTAGGTGAGCGACACTTCCTACCATACAACGCCTCATACGGTGCCATCCTCGATGCTCGCTTGGTAGCTGTTGTTGTAGGCAAACTCGACTAATGGCAAAAACTCCTCCCAACTACCTCGAAATCCAAGATACAACCTCTCAAAGATATCCTCTAAGACACGATTGACCCCTTCGATTGATTGACCGCCGATCATCGGGTGAAAAGCCGTCTTTGAAATCCAAACGAGTACCCCAGAGCTTGATGCAACGCTTTCCGAACCTTGGCGTGAATCGGGATCCCTATCCGAGATAATCGAGACCGCACGCCGTGCAACCTCACTATCTCGACACATATAGCTTCGCTAGCTTCAAGTGAGTAGTCAACCCTCACCGGAATAAAGTGAGTGATTTAGTCGATCGATCCACCACTACCCAAATCTGAATCCTTCTTGCTTGGCGTAAGCGGTAACCCACCGACGAAATCCATGGTTATCCTTTCCCACTTCCATCGAGGAATCTTCACAGTGAAGCAAACCCGACGGCAAGCGATGTTCAGCTTGACCTGGCCGACAAGTCGGACACTTCCCAACAAACTCTGTCACCTCTTTCTTCAAGCCGGCCACCAAAAGCGCTCTCTAAGATCCCTATACATCTTACTACCTCCGGGATGCATAGCATAAGGACTGCTATATGCGTCTGAAGAATCTTCTCGCCTCTACTCAACATCTTTAGGCATACAAGCCTTACCACGAAAACACAGAACCCCATCACCGGACAAGTTTGTAACCCTCCAAACCACCATCCTCGCACTGCAACCTTCGCGCACTCGTAACCTCATCCAATAAATGTTTTCTCTCGATCCGCTCAACCCAAGTAGGCTTAACTCGCAACTCTGCGAGAATACTCCCGTCGTCATACAAACTCAAATGGGCAAACAATGCTCTTAAGTCCAGAAACGACCTTACGGCTCAACGCGTCCGCCACCACGTTAGCCTTGCCGGATGATACCCAATCGAAGAGTCATAATCTTTCAAAGCAACTCAACCCATCTGCTGCACGCTCAAATTCAAATCCTTACGAGTCGGTAGATACTTGGACTCTTATGATGCGTGTAGACTATCGATCTCTCCCCGTATAAGTAGTGCCTCCAAATCTTTAAGGCGAAGACCACGGCCGCTAGCTCCAAATCGTGCGTCGGATAGTTGACCTCATGTGGCCTCGGTATGCCGAGAAGCGTAAGCCACAACCTTACCTTCTTGCATCAAAGACACAACCCAAGCCCGTATGTGATGCATCGCAATAGGCTGTGAATTCCTTACCGGCCTCGGGTTGAATTAGAACCGGAGCCTCGGTCAAAATCTTCTTTAACTTATCGAAGCTTTCCTTTGTTTCTCGGTCCATACAAACGGAACTTCTTTCCTCAAAGCAACTTGGTCATCAGCGCTGCTATCACGACGAAACCCTCAACAAACCTTCGGTAGTATCCGGCCAAACCCAGAAAACTCCGAATCTCGACCACCGACCTAGGCGGCTTCCAATCCAAAAGCGCCTCAATCTTACGAGGATCTACTCGAATCCTCTCACCGACACTACATGACCCAAGAAAGTCACTTCTCTAAGCGAACTCGCACTTACCGAACTTAGCATAGAGTTGCTTTTCCTCAAAATCGCAACACCACTCGCAAATGCTTATCATGCTCTTCCTCGTCCTTGAGTACACCAAGATGTCGTCTATGAAAACCACGACGAATCGATCCGGATCTGCTTTGAAACACCCTGTTCATCATATCCATAAAGCGCTGCCGGTGCGTTAGTCAACCCGAATGGCATTACCAGAATTCGTAGTGCCCATACCGAGTCCAGCGCAATTTGTTTTATGGATATCGGCCTCCTTAACTCTTAATCGGTGATACCCGGACCTCAAGTCGATCTTCGAGAATACCGCAGCACCTCGGTGATCAAACAAATCGTCTATCCGTGGCAGCGGATACTTGTTTTTAATCGTCACTTATTCAATCAAGCGGTAGTCTATACACATCCGCATCGTGCCATCTTTCTTCTTGACAAAGAGTACCGCGCGCCCCATGGCGAAACACTTGGCACGATGAAACCTCTATCCAATAACTCCTGGATCTGAGCCTTAAGCTCCACCAACTCCTTTGGCGCCATCCTATACGGAGCAATAGACACTGGCGCAGTTCCGGGTAATAGATCTATTCCGAACTCTACCTCGCGATCTGGCGGCAAACCCGGAAGCTTCTCAGGAAACACATCAGCAAACTCCTTAACGGTATGAACCTTCTCCACAGCAGACTCCTTAGCCTCCAACGCATGCACATGAACTACATACGCTTCACAGCCTTTCCTGACCATCTTCTCTGCCTTCAGAGCAGATACCACATTAGATAAGTAATCTCTCCTATTACCTATCATAGCCACCTCTTCACCCTCAACCGTCTTAAGAACCATGCGCTTGGCCGCGCAATCCAACCTCGCCTGGTACTTGACCAACCAATCCATCCCAAGAATCGATCGAACTCCCAAACGGCGGTTCCATCGGATCGGCAGTGAACACTACCCCCTTGGAGTTCTAGGGGTACCTCTCTAAACAGTTTATCTACTACTACAGAGTGACCTAGAGGGCTAATCACGGTCATCCGCCTAGAAGATATCTCGAGTCTAAATCCATGGTCTCTACTATACTCACGGCAACATAAGAGTGCGTTGAACCCACATCAATCAAAGCGGTATAAGGAGAACCAAAAATCAAAAACGTACCGGTTATGACGTTCGGTGCGTCACCCTCCTCTCGGCGCCTCGCAGCATACACTAATCCAGGTTGTCTAGCATCAGAACTAGCCGCGCCTCTGCCCGGTGCTCCACGGCCCCGACCAGAACCATTACCACCTCGCCATTACCACGGCCCTCTGCGGTGGCGGTCCATTACCTCTCGAACCGACACGGCCCGACTCTCGGATGAATCTCGGCCAACCTACGCGGACAGTCCCTCACCCGGTGCTCCAGAGAACCACACTCGAAGCAACCTTTTCCTCCAGTCCAACAACCACCCCAATGAGATTTTCCATGACCGATCACATCTGCGGCGGTCCTCGCCTAGCGAACAACAAACCTAGCAGGTGGTTCGGCCCACTCGGTCTAGCCCTCTTCTGCGAGACCCGACGATCCGAGAAGACCCAAAGCTCCTCTTATGCCTATTTCTATCCATGCCCCGCCTCACCGACTCCTTAACACCCTCGGCTACCTTAGCCTTCTCAACTAAGACAGCGAACTCGCTCTGCCGAGGAGCAATCAGCGATCTCAAGTCGTCTCGCGAGACCATCCTCAAACGAACACACCTCTCATGCTCGGTGGCCACAATGCCCCCGGCATACCTACTCGACTTCAAGAACTCGGCCTGCGTACTCAAGAACCGATTTACTCCACGAACAAGCCTCGAAAAGCCTTTCATTTGGAGTCGATATAACTAGCTCCGATGTATTTCCTTTGATATGTCGCCTGAAATAATCCCATGTTAGATCTCTCTCACGCCACACTGTCTCGAACCGTGAGCCACCACCGATATGACTCATCACGGAGAAGCGATACGATGCCCTTGACTTCTCTTCTTCACTGTCAAGTCCAGATCATCCATGATCCGCTCGGTTGCCTCGGCCAATATTCAGCAAAGATCTTTGGAGCAACACGAAACACCTCGGAAGAATTCGCCCCATTTGCCGAAGTCGCTCAGAACAGCATTTCCTAACTCTGCACCACCACCTACACCGGCTACTCTTTCCAACACTCGCAAAGATCGCTGTGACGCTGCGTCGCCCCCCGATGCGGTCTTGGAACTCACCACCACCTCGGTGGTGGCGGAACCGGTATCTCATTTTCTGAACCCTGACCAGATCCTACGGGCTCAGAAACCGTCATCCTACCACGACCTCGTCCACGACCACGTCCACCTCTAGCGCTCATGACTAATCTTTCTACGTATCTGATTAAGAATTTTTATGCATCAGTATTTATTCCACTTGTTTAAAAGCAAGTCTTATGAATATTTTAAGAGGATTTGTTCTCGCGAGTTCACAGAATCCTATCAGTTTCAATCTCTAAAGTAGTATACTATTGCTATTCATCAAATCATATCACATCCAATCAATTCACAAGCAATAGTACGGGGTACTTACCTGGGCGAACTGGTGCCGGAGACTCGGTGCCATGCCTTTCAAACCATACTTTAAGAATAAAGACTAACAAAATAATCTTTTGAAAACCTTTTGGGCCTCAGGCCCACAGCCGAGCCTTTGAACTGGGCTCTGATACCACAATTGTAACACCCCAAACTCGGACAAGACACCACGCCCGAATCTGGTATGTTACGGGGAAAAAGGTCTTTGAGTGATCAGATTTTTTTTTTTTCGTTTAAAAGCGGGGTGAGAACATAGTGAATTTGAGGAAGATTGAGTAGGGTTGTTTGATTTGGTTTTGAAAACTTATCCGAAGTATATAGTTAAAACGAGTTGATTTTCATTTAGCATTTCCAATAGTTTCTTAGTACTATTTCGAAACATTTTAGACTTAGTAGAAAATCGAGTTGGTTTGAAGCTCATTTGTGTTTACGCTATAGCAAAGCATAGTGAGATACCCGATGGTATAGTTTAAAACACACTGCGTGATAATTTTGAAAACATTATCTTACCAACTTTTAGTAAAATTTCATACCAAGTTATTTGTTAAGCAGGTTGCGAATCTAATTGAAACATAACCATCAAAAAGCATAATTTAAAGGCCATTTACAAATCCAAGTTAAATCTCAAATCAAAATAAGTAAGCTAAAGTACCCAAAGTGAATAGTCGGAGCAAAACTTTTATTAAAGCATGGCATGTGCACCCCGAGTCCACCCCAGCTCCATGTCCGCGTCTACGGGTCACCTGAAATGTCAAAGGAGAGGGTGAGTCGAATGACTCAGTGCATAAATCCCGCTCCTGATGAAACAACATGCCAACACACACCATACATAGCAACATGATTAATGCAACCCGATCCTAACCATCCGTATCGCCTTTTCTACCCCGTGTGGTGCCAAACCACTGGTGGTGCCAAACCACTGGTGACATATAGTCACAATGTGTTACCAAAACACTGGTGTCCCAAAGACACAATGTGCTACCCAAGCACTGGTGACCGAAGTCACAAATCCAATGATGGGGCCAACCCATCGTGTGATACCCAATCACTAGCAGACGATCCCATATCTCATGTGGGGCCAACCCACGGTGGTGTTAACCACAGGGACAAGTCGCAATGAGGTGCCCAACCTCTGGTGTCCCAAAGACACAAATGTGCTACCAAAGCACTGGTGACCGTAGTCACAATAATCGGATGATGGGGCCAACCCATCGCGTGTGATACCCAATCACTAGCGACGATCCCATATCTCAAAGTGGGGCCAACCCACGGTGGTGTTAACCACGGGGACAAGTCGCAATGAGGTGCCCAACCTCTGGTGTCCCAAAGACACAAATGTGCTACCAAAGCACCGTGACCCAAAGTCACAAAGTGTGTTACCAAAAACACTGGTGCTCGTCGGACAAATCATCACCGCCCCCTCCACTCATATCACCCATCAACAAACCAACTCATGTAATCATGCATATCATACAAATTATGCATATCATGCTAATATGTTTGACTCATGCCCCATATCACATACATACATAGTCATGATACCATATAGATCATCGATAAACTTGTAACAATCTTGACTTACCCGAGTCCAAGATCATACCCAAAAGGGTATCGTATCAATCCATCAAAGCGCCATGATTTTTAATAGGCAAACCGTTTTAATAATAATATCACTAAGTATGGGTGTGTTAGTTACACACACTGGTAATTCTGAGTTCGAAACCCAACGAAAACGATCTAAGTCCCTCGATTACTAGCTCCTACACTCTCGCCAACACATAGGGGTTAGGCATCTATAACATTCGGCCATCATCAATTAACCAAAGGGGTCAATATCCATCCCTTACCTTGAAGATGATTTGGTTTCCAACCAAACCTCGAACCAACGATGGTTCTTTTGATAATCGGCCACCACCTAATAAGAAGAACCATTAATCCCTAATTAACTTGGCTTAACAAGATAAAAGAATCAACTAATAGAACTGGCCCTTATGTAACATCCCCAAACCCGGCCCAAACATTACGACCGAATTTGGTTTGCTACAGAGAAAACATTTTGAAAACCATTTTAAGACTGATTTTAAAATTTGTCGAAATGCCTTTCAAATTAAATTTCTTTGTTAAAAACCATACTTAATAAATATTTGTTGAGTCGAGTTGTTTACAAATTTCAAATGTACCCGATGGTACCTTAAAACATTTGCGTTTAATTTGAGAAAACATGTGCATCCGTTTTAACATCCTCGAATAGTTTAAACAAAACATTCAAAACATGCAGCAATAATAAAATAATCCTAGGAGGCCTTATTACAATTAAACAACATAAATCCAAAAGAAAGATAATTAAACCCAAAATTCATTTATTAAAAACCCCCTTTGCATGGCCACCTCGAGTCCATCCGGCTCCATTTCCGCGATCTACTCATCTGCAAAATATTAAGGGAAAGGGGTGAGTCACCAAGACAAAGTGTGTAATCCCCACCCGGTAAAGTAACTCATACACAAGTCATTAATAAACATGCACATGCAACCCAACTAGCCATCCATACTCCTTTTCTACCCCGTGTGGTCAAAACCACTTGATGACTTAGAGTCACAAATCGGATGATGGGGCCAACCCATCGTGTGGTCAAAACCGCGATGACCATAGGTCACAATAATCAAGTGTGGTCAAAACCATTGGTGGTACCAAACCACTTTGGGACTTAGTCGCAAATTAATCAATCGTTGTGGTCAAAACCACCGATGACCATAGGTCACAAATAATCTGATGGGGCCAACCCATCTTGTGGTCAAAACCATCGACGACAGTCCATAATTCATCCCCTCCTCTCATCAATCCCACCATCACATGCTTATATATCAATTATCATGTTTCATGTCATAGCATTTAACATCATGTAATGGCATACAAATCATATATCAAAAATTACAAATTAGGGGACTTACCTGAATTCCATGCTTAGCCATAAGCAAATCACAACCAAAAGATCTAAGGCAAATAATAATAGCACGTAAATTAATAAAGTGTGTATAGAGATCTTACACACCTATTTTCTAGCAATTCTCGAATATACTAGCGAAATTCAGAGACGTTGTTTCCTCCAATTCACCGAATTCGTATTTGTCACTTGTCCTATCGAGATTCCTACCAAAACACTTGATAATAATTAGCTTGCACATCTATTCATAACCAAAGCCTATAGCCGAATGTTACTTACCACCTTTCCTTAGGAGAATAAATCCCAAAAGCTTCCCTTAATGGCTATGGCTTCCCTCTTACTAATGCTTGAAAAAAAATCCCAAAAAGGATCTTGTGCTCCATTGATATTCGACCAAAGTAACTCTAATGGAGAAGGAAAGATTTCGGCTATATAGTAATGAAAGGAGAAAATATGTGAATAAAAGTGAGGGAATATAAGTAGAAAAGAGAATAACAATGAGTGAATGGGGATTCGGTTTAATCAACAATGGAAGAAAGAAAAGAAAAGAGGATTTGAGGAAGAAAGAGGTTCGGCCAAATGAAAGAAAAGGGATTTGTGTTTGAGCACAAATCAAAGGAAGAAAAGAGAGAGATGGGAGAAATGAGATTCGGCCAACACCTTGTTTACCAAAAAGAAAAGTGCATAAAATGCCAAAATGAAGTTTTAGTTTCAAGTGGAAAGATGAGAGAAAGAAAATAGTATTTTTGGTTCAATGAAATGAAGACTAAAACAAAAGCAAAATTTGCACAAAATGTACAATAAACATTCGGCCAAAGAAGAGTTTTTGGAGAGGAAAAGCAAAATGCAAAAGATGCACAAAAGAGGAATTGGCCAAATATTCCCCCTAAACCACCTAACAAAATTCGGCCACCCACCTAGACACCCATGCAGTCCACATACATGCACTAAAGCCTAGGATTACTTTCCAAAACATCCTCCCCATTCCATGCCTTTGTCCCCTCATCATGCCATAAGTTCAAGATTCTTATCCCCTAAATTAAGCTTTCCTTAATCATAAATTCAACTTACCAAAAGTTATTAGTCCACCTATCATAAATAAGTTTGACTGAGGCCATCAATGCTAATACAAAAATAAACCTTCAAAATGCTAAACATACCACTCGAACCTCTAACCTCAAGCTACCTTTCAAGCTCCTTAACCATCTTGCCACTTACTCCTCTTGTGCTTTAAATGAACACTTAATTAACTTAAGTGTCAAGCTCACTTAATCCTACTTCATTAAATATCCCAAACTAAAAATTATTCTAACTTCCTAAATAAAACAAGCCTTCACAAAACTATTCTAACACACAAAATTCCTACCCGAGCCAACACAAAAATAATACTCAAATTTTCCTAAAGCCTAATTCCCAATCGGCTCAATCCTACTAGGCCCAATTTTGGGATGTTACAATTCTACCCTCCTTAAAGAAATTTCGTCCTCTCGAATTTCCAACTAGCTCATGATCGTACCTCCTATCTCGCCACACTACGCTCCTCCTCACTGCGCATTCGATCTTAAAGAATTATCATATTTCTAAACACATTCTCCAAGTTCATAATCAAATTTTTCCCACACTTCACCAACTCAAAAGAACAAACTAACGTAACCACAAATAAGACAATTGAGGGTATTAGAAAATAAGAACTTACCCGTTGTCATATCTCGGCACATCTTCCTCCTCGCGACGGCCAACCGCATAAACCAACCTTGGTTGCCTCGCCTCTGTACCTCAAAGCACCTCCACGCCACGCCCGTTACCATCACCATTACCACGACCTCTCTCGTGGTGGTCCTTCATTTCTAACCCGAGCACGGTTCGACCCTCCGGTGATTCTTAGCTAACCGGGGACAATCCCTTACACGGTGATCGAACGATCCACACTCAAAACATCCTCGATTACCATTCCAACACTCCCCCTTGTGAAACTTGCCACACTTATCACACCGTGGCGGCCATTGAGGATTAGTAGCAGCAGCAGGCCTAGCAGCTTGATCTGACCCATCAAACCTCGTCCTCTTTCTTTCATTACCCGAGAACCTTGAAGGTTCCGAGCTCCTCTTATTCCAATTCCGTTCTTGGTTCCGCTTAACGGACTGTCTTACCTCTTGACAACCTTTGATTTCTCTACTTGGACAAGCAAACTCCCGCTCCTGCTGTGGAGCTATCATCATTCTCAGCTCATCTCTCAGCCCATCTTCGAATCTAACACAACGTTCATGCTCGGTACCCACCATACTACGAGCATACCTACTCAACCGGAGGAACTCGACCTCATATTCCGCCATCGACTTATTTCCACGAACCAGTTCAAGAAAGCCTTTCACATTTGTGCGTCTACAAAGCTAGTTCCAATATACTTCTTTTGGTAAGCTTCCTGAAGAATTCCCACGTGAGATTTTTCGCCACCGTTCCATCCCTTACGGTGAGCCACCACCGATAAGACTCATCCCGAAGCAAGGAGATAATACCCTTCAACTTCTCCTCGTGGTGAAATCCAAATCACCCATAATCCTTTGGTGGATTCCAACCAATACTCCGCCGCTTTGGGTGCCACTCCCGACACACCCCGAAATACCTCAGCTCCGTTAGATCGGAGTCGCTCGGGAATAGATTTCCGAGCTCCCAAATTTCCACTAGCCCCAGCCACCAACTCAAGGACTCGCAACACAGCTTGCGACACTGCCTCACCTCCGGTCTGATCCTGCTCCTCAGCTCCAAAAGTTGGAGGTGGCGGTGGTACTTCATTCTCAGAACCTTGACCCGACCTAACGGGTTCAGACACGGTCATCCTTCCCCTTTCGCGTCCACGACGACCCCGTCCTCTAGAGCTCATTCTAACTATCGCTCTTTTAATCTATTTAGAAAAAATTTTATGGATTAGTACTTTGTTTCACTTGGTTATTCGCGAAGAAATTTTTATGAAGGGAGTTTAATAGAGATTCTTTCGATCACATAAGGTTTTAAGTCCTCTATCCTAGTTCACACAGAGAAGAACATCCATTCCCTAATACCTTTCATTCCTATTCACTCTTCAGACGTTTCTGTCCAGTTTCTATCCCAAGGGTATTTTCGTCATTTTTCCACTAGGGGCATTTTGATAATTTTGGTAAACCGGGAATATTTTGAAGATTTTTCCAAAATAAATTTTTCCTAATATCTAGAGAGTACTTAAACAATTTTAAAACTCGAGTTTTCATGAAAACATGGCTAATCCCTTTTGGGTTTTATTTATTGTGTTTAGCCTATGACCTGAGTCCTCTTGGTTAGGGTGAACAGGCTACGCACAGGTAGGATTCTCGAAGAGGAGGTGAGTCACGAGGACTGCTTAAGTACCAAGCTCTTAGGATCCAATCCTAGACATGCGCACTGCAGGTTACCACACCCTAACTCGGCGACTTGGTCCTAGGTTTGTTTAATTAGGCTTTTAAAGTTTTATATCCTTGTTGGGGTAAACTAATCCTAAGGTTTAAAGTACTTATTACTATCTCGTTCCATGCTTCCTACCCTTCTACAGTAAAAATAAATCATCTGAAGTTAGGAGTACTTACAGGCGGATAGGTGCGGAAACTTTCGGTGCCATGCTATTCAAAACCAAAAATATTTCTCAAAGGCCTACTAAAACATTTTAGGCCTTGGGCCCCCACAGCCGAGCTTTGAACTGGGCTCTGATACCAATTTTGTAACATCCCCAAACCCGGCCCAAACATTACGACCGAATTTGGTTTGCTACAGAGAAAACATTTTGAAAACCATTTTAAGACTGATTTTAAAATTTGTCGAAATGCCTTTCAAATTAAATTTCTTTGTTAAAAACCATACTTAATAAATATTTGTTGAGTCGAGTTGTTTACAAATTTCAAATGTACCCGATGGTACCTTAAAACATTTTGCGTTTAATTTGAGAAAACATGTGCATCCGTTTTAACATCCTCGAATAGTTTAAACAAAACATTCAAAACATGCAGCAATAATAAAATAATCCTAGGAGGCCTTATTACAATTAAACAACATAAATCCAAAAGAAAGATAATTAAACCCAAAATTCATTTATTAAAAACCCCCTTTGCATGGCCACCTCGAGTCCATCCGGCTCCATTTCGCGATCTACTCATCCGCAAAATATTAAGGGGAAGGGGTGAGTCACCAAGACTCGAGTGTGTAATCCCCCACCCGGTAAAGTAACTCATACACAAGTCATTAATAAACATGCACATGCAACCCAACTAGCCATCCATACTCCTTTTCTACCCCGTGTGGTCAAAACCACTGGTGGTCAAAACCACTGATGACTTAGAGTCACAAATCAGATGATGGGGCCAACCCATCGTGTGGTCAAAACCACCGATGACCATAGGTCACAATAATCAAGTGTGGTCAAAACCATGGTGGTACCAAACCACCGGGACTTAGTCGCAAATTAATCAATCGTTGTGGTCAAAACCACCGATGACCATAGGTCACAAATAATCTGATGGGGCCAACCCATCTTGTGGTCAAAAACACCGACGACAGTCCATAATTCATCCCCTCCTCTCATCAATCCCACCATCACATGCTTATATATCAATTATCATGTTTCATGTCATAGCATTTAACATCATGTAATGGCATACAAATCATATATCAAAAATTACAAATTAGGGGACTTACGAATTCCATGCTTAGCCATAAGCAAATCACAACCAAAAGATCTAAGGCAAATAATAATAGCACGTAAATTAATAAAGTGTGTATAGAGATCTTACACACCTATTTTCTAGCAATTCTCGAATATACTAGCGAAATTCCGAGACGTTGTTTCCTCCAATTCACCGAATTCCGTATTTGTCACTTGTCCTATCGAGATTCCTACCAAAACACTTGATAATAATTAGCTTGCACATCTATTCATAACCAAAGCCTATAGCCGAATGTTACTTACCACCTTTCCTTAGGAGAATAAATCCCAAAAGCTTCCCTTAATGGCTATGGCTTCCTCTTACTAATGCTTGAAAAAAATCCCAAAAGGATCTTGTGCTCCATTGATATTCGACCAAAGTAACTCTAATGGAGAAGGAAAGATTTTGCTATATAGTAATGAAAGGAGAAAATATGTGAATAAAAGTGAGGGAATATAAGTAGAAAAGAGAATAACAATGAGTGAATGGGGATTCGGTTTAATCAACAATGGAAGAAAGAAAAGAAAAGAGGATTTGAGGAAGAAAGAGGTTCGGCCAAATGAAAGAAAAGGGATTTGTGTTTGAGCACAAATCAAAGGAAGAAAAGAGAGAGATGGGAGAAATGAGATTCGGCCAACACCTTGTTTACCAAAAAGAAAAGTGCATAAAATGCCAAAATGAAGTTTTAGTTTCAAGTGGAAAGATGAGAGAAAGAAAATAGTATTTTTGGTTCAATGAAATGAAGGCTAAAACAAAAGCAAAATTTGCACAAAATGTACAATAAACATTCGGCCAAAGAAGAGTTTTGGAGAGGAAAAGCAAAATGCAAAAGATGCACAAAAGAGGAATTGGCCAAATATTCCCCTAAACCACCTAACAAAAAATTCGGCCACCCACCTAGACACCCATGCCGTCCACATACATGCACTAAAGCCTAGGATTACTTTCCAAAACATCCTCCCCATTCCATGCCTTTGTCCCTCATCATGCCATAAGTTCAAGATTCTTATCCCCTAAATTAAGCTTTCCTTAATCATAAATTCAACTTACCAAAAGTTATTAGTCCACCTATCATAAATAAGTTTGACCGGCCATCAATGCTAATACAAAAATAAACCTTCAAAATGCTAAACATACCACTCGAACCTCTAACCTCAAGCTACCTTTCAAGCTCCTTAACCATCTTGCCACTTACTCCTCTTGTGCTTTAAATGAACACTTAATTAACTTAAGTGTCAAGCTCACTTAATCCTACTTCATTAAATATCCCAAACTAAAAATTATTCTAACTTCCTAAATAAAACAAGCCTTCACAAAACTATTCTAACACACAAAATTCCTACCCGAGCCAACACAAAAATAATACTCAAATTTTCCTAAAGCCTAATTCCCAATCGGCTCAATCCTACTAGGCCCAATTTTGGGATGTTACACCTTACCAATACTTACCCCAAATGGTTAACCAAAGGACGAAGGCTCCACTTGATTGTATCCAAAATCCGAATGACCTATAATGAAATCGGTTCCAAAACTTAAGATTAACTCTCCACCTCAAGGCCACATTCGGCTCCTAATTAACCAACATCGGCAAAGCAAAAGAAGAAGGGAAATGGCCATTCGGTCCAACACTTACCAATCCCAAATGATCGAAGCAAGACCCCAACACTTACTGATATTCGGCCAAGACTACAATAGGAGAGAGCCACAAAAGATTCGGCCAAGGGAGACTACTAGGAGAGGAGAGATTCGGCCTAAGTGTTTAACACACATTTATATTCGGTTTTAAATGAAGAAGGAAGGAAAAGAAAATAGGAAATGAGGATGAAGTTTCGGCAATAATGAATAAGAAAAGAAAGCAAAGGTTTGAGATGCAAGTGGTTGTGGTTTCGGCACAAAGAAATGAGGGGAACAAATGAGTAATTCGGCTATTACGGCTTAAAGAAGAAAAAGAGAATTTGAGTAAGGAAGAAACTAGTTTCGCTTACCTACATGGAAAGAAAAGGGAGAGAGAGAGCATATGGCTACCAAAAATAATTGAGAAAAAACAAAGCACAAAATCAGCAAAGTTGCCTGGACTTTCGGTTTGTGAAGGAAATGATGGAGAACTCACTTGGAATTTCGGTTTTAACAAATGAAGAAAATTGAGAGAAAACCTTGGTAAAATTTTGGCTAACAAAACCAAAATGAACACTTTTGCTTACCAAAAGAAAACCGAAAATGTACCAAAATGCAAAGGTACATTCGGCCTTCCCTCTCCCACACCAAGCCGTCACTTCCCCACTCCCCACTCCCTCAAATTCGGCCATATCCTCCATGCACTCACATCCACACATTTCAAAAGTGTTTACCAAGTCACACTCCACTTTTTGCTCTCCACCATCCAAGTCACCACTTGACCAAGTCCAAGGAGGAATTCAAATTGCTCTCAACCTCTTCCTCCATGCCGTCCCAAAAAGAAGCCAAAATGGGAACTCTGCAGCTCGAACACTAGACCTCCACCTCATGTAGATGACGCCACACCAAGCTCCCCCATGTAGCGCATGCTTTGCCACTAAGCTAGCTCCTTACTTGTGCAACAAAACAACAAATTATTTTCTTAAACCCCAGCTTCCTCAGCTCCCTTCACCTAGCACCCCAAAAACCAAAATTTTCCTACCTACCCAGGCACACTCCTAACCCACAATTAAGCCCCTAAAACACCGAAATAGCAACACAGCACACTAAACACATGCAAAAACATGCAACAACAAAATAGCCCCTAACCCGGGATATTACAAGAACTATTAGCTTAGGAGCTGAAACTATAGAGATTGAAACTTTAGGATATGCTTTGCGAAAATAACTTTACTTCTTATACTCCATAAAATATTGTTTAATAAACACTAAATAAGCATACTGATTCATAAGACTCTTAATCAGATTAAATCGACGTTAGTAAACACGAGCGCTAGAGGACGTGGACGCGGTAGACGTGGACGTGGTAGAGGCCGAGGTGCTAGAGTTGTATCTGAGGCATCGGGACATATGCCGGAAATGGATGCACCTGCGTCACCAGTGACTGAAGCTAGGTCACATGATCGAATGAGAGAGGACGACGCTCTGTCCCAAGTGATGTTGCGAGTACTAGAAAGGGTTGTTGGGGCAAGAACTAGGTCGGCAGCTCGTGGGTTGATATCCGAGCGACTTAGATCGAATGGGGCCAAAGTCTTTAGGGGTATTTCGGGTGTAGCCCCAAGTGTAGCAGAGTACTGGCTTGAGGCGGTGGAACAGATTATGGATGACCTGGATTGCACCGCTGAGTAGAAACTGAAAGGGGTTGTGTCATTGCTAAGAGACGAGGCGTATCAGTGGTGGCTTACTATTCGGGAAGGCACTCAGGCTGATTGTATTACCTGGGAATTCTTTAAATCAGCATTCCAGGGAAAATATGTCGGGGTTAGCTATGTGGATGCCCGAAGGAAGGAATTCCTGGATCTGGTCCAAGGAGGTAAATCTGTGGCAGCATACGAGGCGGAGTTTCTGCGTCTGAGTCGGTACGCCCGGGGAATAGTGTCGACTGATCATGAACGCTGCGTGCGTTTTAAGGATGGATTGCGTGATGAGTTACGGGTGCTGATAGCCCCACAGAAGGAGAGGAATTTTGCTACACTGGTGGAAAAAAGCTAAGATTGCTGAAGAAGTAAAACACTCGGAACGGTAAAATCGAGACAAGGATAGGGGCAGGAACAAGAGAGACTCTGGGTATTCAGGTCCTGCTAGAGGATTTCAGAAAAGGCCCAGGAATGAGGGGCCAGTTCGAATGGGTGCTCCAGCTACTACCAATCAGTTACAACCTTGCGTGGATTGTGGAAAACTTCACTCGGGTGAATGCTGGAAGAGAACTGGTGGTTGTTTTAGATGTGGATCCAAAGACCATCGGTTTAAGGATTGCCCTCGAGAGCCTGCTCAGACTCAGGTAGTTCGTAATAGATTTGCGCAGCCAGCTGGAGGCGCTCAGGAGCCGCCGAGAGGCCGTGGGCCAGGTCGAGGTGGTAATGGTGTAGGACGAGGTCAGGGTGCACCGGGTAAAGGTATCGGTAATAGGGGTAACACAGAGGCGAGACAGCCAGGGCTAGTCTATGCGGTCAGACGTCGAGAGGATGGTGATGCACCGAACGTCATAACCGGTACGTTCTTCATATCTGATGTACCTTTTACCGCTTTGATAGACATTGGATCCACCCATTTGTATGCTGCGTGTCGTGGTATCGAACTTTGAATATTAGATGCGAGATTATCGCTAGAGAAACAAGCGTGATTAGCCCTTTAGGACATTCGGTGGTAGTAAATAAGTTGTTTAGGATGTGCCCTTAGAAGTTCGGGGTAGTTTTTTGGCGGATTTGATGGAAGCGCCGTTCGGTGAGTTCGACCTTATATTGGGCATGGGTATTTGGTTAAGCATCGTGCGAACTTAGATTGTGCCGCAAAGCGGATGGTACTAAGAACTTGAGAGGATAAGGAAGTGATGATGATAGGTGAAAGAAGAAATTATCTGTCTAATGTGGTATCGCTTTAAAGCGCGAAAGGTTGGTACGAAAAGGGTGTGAAGCGTTCTTAGCCTTCATTAGTGCTTTGAATGCCAAAGAGTTGTCGGTAGAGAGTGTTAGAAGCGATGAAAGAGTTTGAGACGCGTCTTTCTCGAGGAGCTTCGTGATTGCCTCCGGATCGGAAGTGGAATTTGGTATTGAGTTGTTGCCAGGAATGGCTCCGGTGTCCATTGCTCCTTACAGAATGGCGCCGAAGGAGCTAGTGGAGCTTAAAGCTCAGATCTAAGAGTTGATGGATCGTGGATTTATTCGACCAAGTGTGTCACCGTGGGGAGCGCCGATTTTGTTCGTTAAGAAAAAGGACAGGTCGATGCGTATGTGTATCGATTATAGACAATTGAATAAGTTGACGATCAAGAATAAGTATCCATTACCGAGGATCGATGATCTGTTCAATCAGCTACGAGGAGCTTCAGTTTTCTCGAAAATAGACTTGAGATCGGGATATCACCAGTTAAAGGACAAGGAGGCGAATATTCATAAGACTGCGTTCCGAACTCGTTATGGGCATTACGAGTTCTTGGTCATGCCATTTGGGTTGACAAATGCACCAGCTACATTTATGGACATGATGAACTGAGTCTTCCAACCCTATCTAGATCGGTTTGTGGTGGTGTTCATAGATGACATCTTGGTGTACTCAAAGACAGAAGAGGAGCATGATTCGCATCTACGGGTAGTATTGCAGATATTAAGGGAGAAGCAATTGTATGCCAAATTCGGTAAGTGTGAATTTTGGCTGAAAGAGGTGACTTTTTTGGGGCATGTTGTCTCTGCCGAAGGAATTAGAGTTGATCCCTGTAAGATAGAGGCTGTATTGGACTGGAAGCCACCAAAGTCAGTGGCAGAAATTCGGAGTTTTCAGGTTTACCGGGTATTCTGAGTGGTTCGTTGAGGGTTTTCGTTGATTCCTGCACCCTAACTAAGGCGCATTGCGTAAGGGAGTATCGTTTGTGTGGTCAGATAAGCAGCAAGAGAGTTTTGAGAATTTGAAGAAGATTCTGATGGAAGCGCCAGTATTGATTTAGCCTGAGGCTGGTAAGGAGTTTAATGTTTATTGTGATGCGTCACACACGGGCTTGTGATGTGTGTTAATGCAAGGGGGAAAAGTGGTGGCTTATGCATCTCGTCAATTAAGGCCGCATGAGGCGAACTATCCCACACATGATTTGGAGTTAGCTGCAGTGGTGTTTGCTCTGAAGATATGGAGACACTATCTGTACAGGGAGAAGTCGATTATCTACACGGATCATAAGAGTCTGAAGTACCTCCTTACCCAGAAGGAGTTGAACTTAAGACAGCGGAGGTGGATAGAATTGTTGAAAGATTATGACTGCTCAATTGAGTACCATCCAGGTAAAGCTAACGTAGTGGTAGATGCGTTGAGTCGTAAGGTGATATCGAATTTGAGAGCGATGTTCGCTTATCTCAGCCTTTATGAAGATGGTAGCCTGTTAGCTGAACTTCAAGTGAAGCCTGCTTGGGTAAGTCAGATTAAGGAAAAGCAGTTGTTAGATGAAAGGTTGGGTTCTAGGCTTCAGCAAGTGGAAGGTGGTGAGATAGGGAATTTTGGATTAAATAGTGATGGAGTATTATGTTTCCGCGGAAGAGTTTGTATGCCCAGGGATTCTGAATTGAGACAAATGATTCTGCGTGAGGCGCATAGTAGCCCATATGCTATGCACCCCGGGGGAAACAAAATGTACCGAGACCTCCGTGAGCAGTATTGGTGGCCAGGGTTGAAACGGGAGGTTACTGATTTCGTGAGCAAGTGCTTGACATGTCAGCAGGTGAAGGCAGAACATCAACTGCCTTCAGGGATACTGCAACCGGTGAAAATCCTACTATGGAAATGGGAAAGGATAACGATGGATTTTGTTAGTGGGTTACACTTAATGCCTACTAAGAAAGATTCAGTATGGGTGATAGTGGATCGATTAACGAAAACTGCTCATTTCCTACCTGCTCGTACGGATTACTCGTTGCAGAAGTTGGCCAAGTTGTATGTAGCAGAAATCGTGAGGTTGCATGGGGTACCGATGTCTATCATATCAGATAGAGATCCTAGGTTTACATCACGATTTTGGAAGGCCCTGCATGAAGCTTTGGGTACAAGGCTAAACTTCAGCACGGCATTTCATCCACAGACTGATGGTCAGTCAGAGAGAGTAATCCAAATTCTAGAAGACATGTTAAGGGGCTGTGTGATCGACTTCAGGGGTAGTTGGGAAGATTTTCTACCATTGGCAGAGTTTGCATACAACAATAGCTATCAATCCAGTATCCAAATGGCACTCTACGAGGCGTTGTATGGTCGTAGGTGTTTTGTTTTATGTTTGACGTATTTATTATCTTCCATGAATTGGTTTAAACGGGGATTTTCTAAAATCATAAACAACGGTTTTTCTTAAAATTTATCAACAAACGGATTTCATAATAAATATGTATAAATATATTAACTTGGATTTTTCCTGCAAGTTATCAATAATATTTTCAAAAGTCACGGTTTTAAAAGATCACTAGTTCGATTATTGATTCTTCAATCAACCATTCAAAATTAGTAATATTTTTATCAAATATTTCTAATCAAATTTGTTTTCTTAAATTTTAACCTAATAACAACATCTTTAGTAAGAATCACAAGTTCTTTACTCATTTTCTTCATGTGACATGCCAGATCTGGTCATACCGCTTGGGCCGGGTTTGGGGTGTTACATTTTATGGTATCAGAGTCCGGTTGCAAAACTCGGTTGTGGTTTGGGTTCAAAAGTGTTTTCCAAAGCTGTTTGAAATTTAATTTATAAATGCATGTTTTAGAAGAAGTATGGCACCACGGGTATCCGGTACCAAGTCAGTAAGTTTATGATTTCATTTTATGATTATTGTGGTATGACTGTAGTATGAAAACTTCACAAAATAGGGATACTCTAGAACTATTAGCTTAGGAGCTGAAACTATAGAGATTGAAACTTTAGGATATGTTTTGCGAAAACAACTTTACTTCTTATACTCCATAAAATATTATTTAATAAGCACTGAATAAGCATACCGATTCATAAGAATCTTAATCAGATTAAATCGACGTTAGTAAACATGAGCGTTAGAGGACATGGACGCGATAGACGTGGACGTGGTAGAGGTCGAGGTGCTAGAGTTGTATCTGAGGCATCGGGACATATGCCGGAAATGGACGCACCTGCATCACCAGTGACTGAAGCTGGGTCACATGATCGAATGAGAGAGGACGACGCTCTGTCCCAAGCGATGTTGAGAGTACTGCATTAGGGTTGCTGGGGCAAGAACTGCGTTCCGAACTCGTTATGGGCATTAGGAGTTCTTGGTGATGCCGTTTGGGTTGACAAATGCACCAGCTGCATTTATGGACATGATGAACTGAGTCTTCCAACCCTATCTAGATCGGTTTGTGGTGGTGTTCATAGATGACATCTTGGTGTACTCAAAGAAAGAAGAGGAGCATGATTCGCATCTACGGGTAGTATTACAGATATTAAGGGAGAAGCAACTGTATGCCAAATTCAGTAAGTGTGAATTTTGGCTGAAAGAGGTGACTTTTTTGGGGCATGTTGTCTCTGCCGAAGGAATTAGAGTTGATCCCCGTAAGATAGAGGCTGTATTGGACTGCAAGCCACCAAAGTCAGTGGCAGAAATTCGGAGTTTTCTAGGTTTGGCTGGGTATTACAAGCGGTTCGTTGAGGTGTTTTCGTTGATTGCTGCACCCCTAACTAAGCTGTTGCTTAAGGGAGTATTGTTTGTGTGGTCAGATAAGCAGCAAGAGAGTTTTGAGAAATTGAAGAAGATTCTGACGGAAGTGCCAGTATTGATTTAGCCTGAGGCTGGTAAGGAGTTTAATGTTTATTGTGATGCGTCACACACGGGCTTGTGATGTGTGTTAATGCAAGGGGGAAAAGTTGTGGCTTATGCATCTCGTCAATTAAAGCCGCATGAGGCGAACTATCCCACACATAATTTGGAGTTAGCTGCAGTGGTGTTTGCTCTGAAGATATGGAGACACTATCTGTACAGGGAGAAGTCGATTATCTACACGGATCATAAAAGTCTGAAGTACCTCCTTACCCAGAAGGAGTTGAACTTAAGACAGCGGAGGTGGATAGAATTGTTGAAAGATTATGCTGCTCAATTGAGTACCATCCAGGTAAAGCTAACGTAGTGGCAGATGCGTTGAGTCGTAAGGTGATATCGGATTTGAGAGCGATGATCGCTCATCTCAGCCTTTATGAAGATGGTAGCCTGTTAGCTGAACTTCAAGTGAAGCCTGCTTGGGTAAGTCAGATTAGGGAAAAGCAGTTGTTAGATGACAGGTTGGGTTTTAGGCTTCAGCAAGTGGAAGGTGGTGAGATCGGGGATTTTGGATTAAATAGTGATGGAGTATTTTGTTTCCGCGGAAGAGTTTGTATGCCCAAGGATTCTGAATTGAGACAAATGATTCTGTGTGAGGCGCATAGTAGCCCATATGCTATGCACCCCAGGGGAAACAAAATGTACCGAAACCTCCGTGAGAAGTATTGGTGGCCAGGGTTAAAATGGGAGGTTACTGATTTCGTGAGCAAGTGCTTGACATGTCAGCAGGTGAAGGCGGAACATCAACTTCCTTCAGGGTTATTGCAACCGGTGAAAATCCCACTATGGAAATGGGAAAGAATAACGATGGATTTTGTTAGTGGGTTACCCTGAACGCCTACTAAGAAAGATTCAGTATGGGTGATAGTGGATCGATTAACGAAAACTGCTCATTTCCTACTTGTTCGTACGGATTACTCGTTGTAGAAGTTAGCCAAGTTGTATGTAGCAGAGATCGTGAGGTTGCATGGGGTACCGATGTCTATCATATCAGACAGAGATCCTAGGTTTACATCACGATTTTGGAAGGCCCTGTATGAAGCTTTGGGTACAAGGCTAAACTTCAGCACGGCATTTCATCCGCAGACTGATGGTCAGTCAGAGAGAGTAATCCAGATTCTAGAAGACATGTTAAGGGGCTGTGTGATCGACTTCAAGGGTAGTTGGGAAGATTTTTTACCATTGGTAGAGTTTGCATACAACAATAGCTATCAATCCAGTATCCAAATGGCACCCTACGAGGCGTTGTATGGTCGTAGGTGTCGTACTCCTACTTGCTGGACTGAGCTGGGGGAGCAACAGCTATTGGGTCCTGAGTTAATCTCGGAGATGGAGGAAAAAGTTAAGGTGATTCGGGCTCAGTTAAAAGAAGCTTCAGACAGACAGAAATCGTACGCGGATCTGAAGCGTAAGGATATAGAGTTCTCTGTGGGTGATCAGGTCTTTCTGAAGGTCTCACCTTGGAAAAAGATCTTAAGATTTGGAAGGAAGGGCAAATTGAGCCCTAGATTTATCGGACCTTACCGTGTATTGAAGCGTGTTGGGCCGGTGGTTTATCAACTTGAGTTACCTCCAGAGTTAAGTCAGATACATAGCGTATTCCATGTCTCGATGTTAAGGCGTTATCTTTCGAAACCGTCTCATGTTGTGCCAGTGGAGGAAGTTGGGATAAGACCTGACTTGTCTTTTGAAGAAGAGCCAGTGCAGATTTTAGATCGGGATGTTAAGGTGCTAAGAAATAAGTCAGTCTCGTTGGTCAAAGTATTATGGGGTAATCACGGGTCAGAGGAAGCTACATGGGAGCCAGAGGACACGATACGGCAGCAATATCCTCATCTCTGTTAATCAGGTAAATTTCGAGGCCGAAATTTCTTTAAGGGGGGTAGAATTATAACATCCTGAAATTTGGGATTTTATGTTTTGCATTATACCATGCGTTAGGCTAGTTAAAAATGTTAGTTGAGTATGTTTAGGGGCCTTGAGAAGGCTTGGGGTTGAGTTGGGCCTTAGAAAAATTTTTGTGTTTAAGCACTTTAAGGAGGGAAGGTAAGTGGCGTCAAGACTTAAGGAATTAAGAGTGTATTTTGCTAGCACAAGTGGAGCAAGTAGCAGAGTGGAGTGGCGTCACGTGAAGGAGCTAAAGGGGTGGAGTTCGAATCCCACCTATTGCAACTTGTTTTGGGATTTAAATTTTTGTGCTATTCAAGTAATTGATGGTAAGTGTCGGCCAAGCTTTAAAGAAGGAAAGGAAGACTTTTTATTGATGGAAAGAACACTATGGAGGAAGGTAAGGTAAGGAGTTGGAGCTATTATTGTTAAGGTAAGGAGTTTCGTCATGGTTCATTTTGATCTATTTTCATTGCTCGGTTAGTTTGCTAAACGGATTGATGGATTTGACTAATCGGTTATTTTAGGGACTAAACTACTCGTTTTCTCTACTCGTTGGTTCTTCGGAAGTAGTGGTAAGCCGAATCCTATCCCTAAACAACTACTCTCTCATAGTAGTAATTTACTGACCGAGACTTTTTCAATGGAGGCAAGCGGTAACTATTTGAAAGGAAAATCGATAGGAGGACAAAAAGGGAGTGGACTTGCAATCTCTACTCCCAAGTTTAAGCGTAGAGCGGTATCAGCAGTTCGGGATTTCCCACCGGGTTGTGGACCATCATCCGATGAGAATAGACAAATCGTGGTCGTTCACGATACTAAGGGTAAGCATTTTAGATCGTTGATTTAGATTTGGATTAAGAAAAATCTCTTATGTTAGTTAATCAAGTATTATGGTGATATAGGTGCCGACGATCAAGAAGGTTTAGTCCATACTGTAATCAGGTGTGTAATCTCACACCGAAATCCCGTAAATTCGTGATTCACTATTATGTTGGAAAATAGATCGTTGTCGATTACAAATCTAATAACCGAGATATGGCATGAATCGAGTGACTTGCTTATTCAACACTATTTCTAAAGATCTGTCAAAATCGGTATTAATTTACTAAATTACCAAAATGCCCCTATAGGCCGATTTACCAAAATGCCCCTATGGGCCGACTTGCTAGAATGCCTTAGTGGGCCGAATTATTAAATTACTTTAATGGGCCGATTCACCGAAAAATTCACTAGATTAATGGACGTCATATTTATGTGGATATTTTATATTATTATGTATGTTGCATTTTTTTATTTTGCATGGGATGGGAAAAATTGTATGGAGAGCAGTGTAGCCTGGTGGCATTGCCACAAATTTTTTAATATTGTGCTCAAATATGATTTCGGTGGCTTGACCACAAAAATATTATATAAATAGCGATTGATCGCAAATTGGTGTTAGCAATGGGGTGGGTTGACTTGATCCCCACAGGTGTGATTGGTGAGTCGGGGTGTGATGGATGGATGGGTTGGGTTGCATACTTTTCATATATATACTGCTATGTAAAATGGGCTTAGGCCCAAGATTATGCTATGCGGGTTCAGGCCAGTGGATGACGGTAAGGGGATTATACACTGAGTTCTAGTAACTCACCCCTTTTTCTTAATCCTTGCGGGTAATGCTCGTGAATGAGGACTTGGGCCCATGGATGACTCGGTGGAGGCCATACTTTGGAAATAATATTTTGAACCTTAGTAAATTTCGTTTTTCGCTTTATTTACGTTACTCTTACTATTTTGGGTTTAAAGTTGTAATAAGGCCTCGGGATTTTTATTTTGTTTTATGTTTGACGTATTTATTATCTTCCCTGAATTGATTTAAACGGGGATTTTCTAAAATCATAAACAACGGTTTTTCTTAAAATTTATCAACAAACGGATTTCATAATAAATATGTATAAATAATTTAACTTGGATTTTTCCTGCAAGTTATCAATAATATTTTCAAAAGTTACGGTTTTAAAAGATCACTAGTTCGATTATTGATTCTTCAATCAACCATTCAAAATTAGTAATATTTTTATCAAATGTTTCTAATAAAATTTGTTTTCTTAAATTTTAACCTAATAACAACATCTTTAGTAAGAATCACAAGTTCTTTACTCGTTTTCTTCATGTGACATGCCAGATCTGGTCATACCGCTTGGGCCGGGTTTGGGGTGTTACAATAAACCTTTACCAAAGCCATAAGCTTAATAAAAGCCTATATATCACCATCAAACTCACAAGTTAGTATACTTGTTTGTGATACCTATGAAATCAACCATGCGTAAACATAACATTAAGTTCATCATCATTACCATACGATCATGATTCATTCAATTTGCTTACTTACCAATTCCAATATTACAATTCAGAGATTAAACATAAACTATTACCAATACCATGAGTTTAGTATAAACCTATTCAAGTATCATTGAACTCACATGTTAATAGGTACATCAACAACACATATAAACTCATTTACATCATATCTAGAATTTCATAGGATACATTACATAAGCATCAACCCTTTTATATAGTCATGAACCTTTCCATTAAGTCACTTATCGTTCCATTCATTTTCTTACCCGTTGAACCATCTAGAATTACATCGGATACTTGGAAAAGCTCACACGAAGTGTTCCTTTACATATAATCGTAACCTTTATTTTAACTCATTGCTCACACGAGCTGTGAAATGGGCCTGCTTACACAAGCTGTGGGTTGGAATGTAAGCTACACAATGCTGCTCACATGAGCTGTGGAGAATCCGCAACAAATGCAGGACCTCAGCCATCGATAGGACATTCAAGACCAGCACCCGAAACATGAAATCCCTAATGACATGTCATTTGTATCCTAAGAATTCCTAAGGTTCAACCTGGACTCAATATCCGTTAATTCATCATAGCATTGATATATTTAAATATCGATCCATTTACATTATAAATAACATAGTAAACATGAAATTTAGATAACATTAGAGCTATTACCGTTCATACAAGCTTACCAGACTAAATTGCAGCAACGACTAAGTATAGAGCCTATTTGGTAATTTTCTCTTCTCCTCAATTTTCCACTCATTCTTAATCTAAAATAATAATTCCATTCAATTCACTAATTTTAACATAAAAATTAATTCATTTTATGCAATTAAGTCTTTTTTGACATTTTTACAAAATTACCCACAACATTTTACTTTTATACAATTTAGTCCTTAAGTCCAAAACATGCAAATTAACCATTTTTATTTAATTTCAAGTTTAGCCGAATTGTTTGAACCCAATTACAACCTATATTTGTTGTTATTTTACAAGTCCTTGTACTTTTACTAATTTCACATTTTAGTCCGTAAACATTAAAATCACCAAAAATTACTTAACAAAATACTTATATTTAACAATAAAGCTTAATAATATATCATAAAATTTCAAGAACACTTCAATTTCATCCATGGTAAAATTCTAAACATTTAACAATTTAAAAAATTGACCCTCAGGTTAGCTAGGTTAAGCTAATACAAGTCTGAAAACATAAAAATCATTAAAAACGGGATCAAAACACATACCATGAATGAAATGGAAGCTTGGCCGATTGTTTTTCTCCAAAACCATGGATGAATCGGTTTTTGGCTAAGCTACTTAAAGAAGATGGCAAAAATTCATCTTTTGTTTTATTAAATCATTTAACTTAATTATTCAATTACTAAATTAACCTTTTAAAATCTATTAAATTACACCAAAACCAATCCAATATCATGCACTAACTTTAAACATGGAATAATTATCATCCAAGTTCATGAATTTACCTTTTCATAGCTATTAGATCCATTTAACTAATAGAATTCAACTTTGGCACCTTTTACAATTTAGTCCTTTTTAATTAATTAACTATTTAAACGTTAAAATTTCTTAACGAAACTTTAATACAACCTTAATAATACTCCGTAAATATTTGATAAAATATTTAAAGCTCGATTTATAGAAATGAGGTCTCGATACCTCATTTTCTAAAACCACTTGACTTTATGGTCATACCACTTAAACCTAATTATTCGTTCAAATAGCACAAATTGCCAATTAAAAATTTATTTTAATACTATATTTGACTCATAAATATTAAATAATAAAATTTACAAACTTACTCATCAGATTTGTTGCCCCAAAACCACTATTTCCAACACCACAGAAAAACGGGCTATTACAAACTATTTCACAATTTTTCCTTTTCCTCGGTTATCCTCCGTACGAATCAAATCTTGATCTATAATAATTAAATTCAATCTTATCAAATTCAAATACAAGTCCTAACTCAAATTTATGCATATGACCCTTAAGGTTTCATTATTTACATATTTTTCCTAAACTTTTATATTTCTCTCAATTTAGTCCGTAAACCCGAAATTCCAAATTTGTCAAAATTTCATAATTCCCCATGTTAACCGAATTTTCACTTGTAAAACTAAAGCCTATAATTATTCAAAATTCACAAGAATTTCCTATCAATTTTAATATTTTTTCACATTAGTCCTTTAACTAAAACTATCAAAAATTACTTTACAAACTAATCCTAATCAACAACCAATACTTTAAATACATCATTTAAAATAAAAAATAACAAAGATTCATCAATGACAAAATCCAAAATCCTTAACAGTTTTAAAGATGAAAGTTTGGATTAGCTAGACCTAGTTGCAATGATCTCAAAAACATAAAAAAAATACAAGAATTAGATGGAAAAATAACATACATGCATAAGTTTTTGCTTGGTCGAACCTAAGGTTTCATTAATGGAGTTTTTCTTCTCCTATATTCGGTGATGGAAAGATGATAAGGAAGATGATACCAAATTTTTATTTTATGTTTTTACTTGTTTTATTATTAGTTAACTTATGAAATAATATATAAAAAACTATAAATAAGTGTTTTTACCATTCACTAATATTGAAACATGGTCTAATTACTTCATGAGTTGCCATACATCTACGAATTAAACTATTTATTCAATAAAAAATCAATAGTGATTAGATTTTACGACTTTTGCGATTTAGCCCGTTTTAATTAATTATCTAAACGCTAAAATTTCCGAACTAAACTTTCACATATCAATATAATAACTCCTTAAATATTTAAATAAAATTATTTACAAGCTCGATTTACTGAAACAAGGTCCAAATACCTCATTTTCTGAAACCACTTGACTTTTGGGACAACCACTTATATTAGCCATTTATTAAATTAAATAAATTCATCAAATCTGTAACATCCTAAAAATTGAGTATCGATATGTTGCATAATTTTGGTGCTTAGCTTGTGAATGATTCAATTTGTGTGTTTAATATAGTCTTGAGAAGGCTCGGGAGTTATTCGGAATTAGAATAAATTTTAGTAATGAATACTTTATTGAAGTGGAACAAGTAACCTTGATGTTTAAGGAAATTAAGTGATCAAAAGATAGCATAAAAGAGCCATTAGTGAAGAGGTTATGCGCTACATGTATGGTCTTGAGGGGAGAGGTTCGAATCCCCTAGTATGCATTTTGTGAATATTAATTTTTGCTCTTTCCTAGCAAGTGTCGGCCAAGCATCACATTCTTGGTAAGTTAGACTTTTATTTTATGGTATGATGGCTAAGAGATATGGTAAGAGTGAACTTAAGGGAAAGAATCATATGGAAAAGGCACGTAAGGGGGACATAAGGCATGAAACAAGGGTGATGTTTTGGAAACTTTGGGGTGGCTAAACTTTGACTTTTGGCCAATGTACTTAGACGATTTTGGGGTTAGAAGGGGTTGGCCGAATATTGGTTAGGATTAGGAGCTAGTTGGCCATAATGCTTCAGCAAATTAGTGCATTTTTCTTTTCTCTCCACAACTTCTCTCCCTAGCCGAATGTGTCATGTGCAATAGGTAAATTTTGTTTTGGTTTTGGTCATTTCTTCTAGACTAAATTGATATCATCTTTCATTCTTCCCAAGTTTCTCCTCTTTGTGCCGAAACTATACCATCTTGAAAGGTCATATTCTTTTCTTTCTTTTTGGTCGAATATACACCAACCCCAAAATCATTTCTTTGTTCATCTTCCATCATTGAAAATTTACACATAAACACTTTCTCTTTTATTTCTTATTCTCATTTCTTTCTTCTTGTAAAGAACTCTTAACATCACTATTTCTTTTCCAAAATCTTTCACCATGGCCGAATGTTAATAATCATCTTCATAGCCGAAATTTCCATTTCTTATATATTTTCTTATCAATCATTTTTTTGCATTCGTTTTGATTAATCGGTAAGAACCCTCTTCGATTTCTTTATTTATCATCTTTTCTTTTGCCGAATCTACTTTTGTTCGGGAGGGTCTTTTGACCGAAAGTATCCTCTATCTCTTTCTCTTAGACAATCTTTCTCGTCTTTATAGTGATATAGAGAAGGCCGAAACTCGGAGTGTTCGTAATCATCGTGGATCGCTAGGATTCGGTTCAAAGTGTTAAGGTAAGGGTTTCTATCAAGGACTTCCATATTACTCGTTATTTCGTCAAAGATGGGTTACTAATCGATTTTATCTTAGGAACGTTATCGCTCGATTTTCATCCCGTGAACGTAAGATTTCGTGGTAAGCCGATTTCGCCCTTAAAACCTATAAACTTAATTTCCAAAATATTAGTTGGACTAATATTCTTTTGTCAATGGAGGCAAGCAAGATAGGGTCGAAAAGGGTGGTGAATAGTGTTCGGAAGAGGGGCGGATTCGCTATTCCCTCTAGATTCAAGCGAAGGGCTGTTTCGACAATCTGAGATTTTCCACCGGGTTGTGGACCCTCATCCGGGGAGAATCAATTATTCGAAGTTGTTCGTAGTTCAGAGCCATTAGCTAGTCGGGATTTTCCACCGGGTTGTGAACCGTCAACCGGGGAGAACCGCCAAATAGTAGTTGTTCGAGATTCCGAGGGTAAGGATCTAGATCGCTTATCTTTAGCATAGATTTATATTAAGTATTAGTGTTCTAATCGAGCGTTATAACGTTTTTAGGTGTTAACGATTAGGAAAGTGTAGTGCTCACCGTAATCAGGTGTGTAATCTTACACCATATCTCGCGGGTTAGATAACCACATCGTAATAATGCTAGATTAAAATCACAAAGTTAGTGAAATCGGGTAAAATGGTTTATTTTATCACTTTAATCGTAAAAACTATGAAATTGGTATCAAGATTATGAAAATTACGAAATTGTCCTTAATGGGCTAAATCGATAAAAGTGACTTAATGGGCCATATGTGATATTTGATAAATGGGCCATATGTGATATTTGATAAATGGGCCATATGTGATATTTGATAAATGGGCCATATGTGATATTTGATAAATGGGCCATATGTGATAATTGTTAAATGGGCCATATGTGATTTTGATAAATGGGCCATATGTGATTTTGATAAATGGGCCATATGTGATATTTGATAAATGGGCCATATGTGATATTTGATAAATGGGCCATATGTGATATTTGATAAATGGGCCATATGTGATATTTGATAAATGGGCCATATGTGATAATTGTTAAATGGGCCAAATGTGTATGAGATTATGTGGGCCAAAATGTGAAATGGGCCAGTTTGTGATAACTTTTATAATGAGCCTTATGTTGGAATTATTATATATGAATGAATTGTCATGCATTTTATATACATGATTTCATGGGTTGGGATAATTGACGAAGAGAAGATGGCTTCGTGCCCAGATAATGGCTTCGTGCCCAGTTGATGGCTTCATGCCCAGTTTAATATATGGCTTAATGCCCAGTTGGTGTGTTGGCGGGGTGGGTGACTAAAGCTCCCCACAGGTGTGTTGGTTGGTATGGGTGGTGTGTAGCGGATGGAAATTTAGGCTTGGCTGGGAATTGCATATCACATGCTTTTTATACTTGTTATATTGTACATTTGTAAATGGGCTCAAGCCCAATTAAATGCTTAAATGGTTCCGGCCCAGTGGACTTGGTAAGTGGGTTACACACTGAGTTCTAAGTAACTCACCCCGTTTCCTTTACCCATCTCAAGTAACGATCATTAATGGAGGCTTGGGTCGGGGGATAACTTCGTGGAGGCCATACTTCGAATGATGGTTTTTGTGAACTTTGAACTACTCTTAAGTATTTTTATTTAATTACTATTTCAGCTATGATGTAATAAGGCCTCTGGTATTATTTTTATGGATTTTTACTTGTGGATGGATTTTAATTATGTTTAAATACTAAAATGGGACTATTCCATTTTTAATAAATGTTTTCTTAAATTCTCGTGCAAAAAGGGGGTTTTTCTTAAATATTTTATTCTCGTTAATTTTTCTGTAAAATTCTTTAAGAATCTTGTTTTCAAATTTCCTTTTGAACTCTTTTAAACTTCTCGTAAAATTGTTACCAATTAATTTCTAAGTTTTAATTTATAAACTCTTATGTCTTAAATCATAGATTTTAAATTAACCTCGGCTTTTAATAAACTTCAATTCCAAAATAGTTTTGATGATCTGTTTTATTTAAATCAATAAATGACTAAATGTATGTTCGATTTGTGTGACATACCAAATCTAGTCTTAACGCATAGACCAGGGTTTGGGGTGTTACATTTTATGGTATCAGAGCCAGTTTTAAAACTCGGCTGTGGTTTGGGTTCAACAATAATTTTTGTTTAAAGCTATTTCGAATTTATAGAATTTATGTTTTAATGGTAGTATGGCACCACGAGCATCCGGCACCAAGTCAAGTAAGTATTCGTATATTGAATGTTTATTATTGTGATATGATCATAGGAACACTCTAGAACTTCTAGTTTTAGGTGTTGAAACTGTAGAGATTGAGACTATAGGATGTGATTGCGAAAACAACTCTATCTCTTATATATCTCATAAAATATCGTTAATAAACACTGAAATAGTATTCTGATTCATAGAACTTGTAATCAGATTAAACCAAATTAGCTATTATGAGCGCTAGAGGACGTGGACGTGGTAGACGTGGCCGTGGTAGAGGCCGAGGTACTAGAGCCGTGTCTGAGGCATCGGGACATATGCCAGAAATGGATGCACCGGCATCACCTGTGTCGGATATTGGATCCCACGACCGTATGAGGGAAGATATTGCTTTGTCTCAGGCAATGTTACGAGTTTTGGAAAGGGTTGCTGGGGCTAGAATGGGGCCAATGGCTCGAGGATCAATATCGGAGCGGCTCAGATCTAATGGTGCTGAGACTTTTAGGGGTATTTCTGGAGTAGCCCCAAATGTTGCGAATATTGGCTCGAGGTTTGTAGAGCGAATTATGGATGACCGGAGTGTCTTCGCCGAGCGAGAAACTAAGAGGAGCCGTGTCCTTGTTGAGGACGAGGCGTATCAATGGTGGCTTTCATCAAGTGCGAGAAGGCACCCAGTGAACGTGTTACTTGGGATTTCTTCAAAGTCGCTTTCAAGGGAAGTATGTCGGGGCAAGCTATGTGGATGCCCGGAGGAAGGAATTTCTGAATCTAGTTCAAGGGAATAAGACAGTGGCAGCATACGAGGCAGAATTTCTTCGCTTAAGCCGATATGCTCGCACAATAGTACCAACTGATCATGAGTTTTGTGTACGTTTTGAGGATAGGCTGAACGATGAGTTACGGATACTGATAGCCCCGCAATAAGAAATGATTTTTGCCACGCTTGTGGAGAAAACCAAGATAGCCGAAGAGACTAAGAACTCAGAACGCCAGAATCGGGAAAGAGTCAGAGGCAAGAGGGATTTTAAGTACTCGGGTTCTGCTAAAAGGTTCCAAAAGAGGCCTCGAAATGATGAGCCAGCTCAAGCTAGAGCACCTGTGGCTACCAATCAGATTCAAGAATGTGCTGACTGTGGGAGACGAAACCCCGGGGAATACTGGAAGAGAACCGGTGGTTGGTTTAAATGTGGTTCTAAGGACCATCAGTTTAGGAATTGCCCTCGACGGACTGCTCTGACTCAAGAAGCTCGTAACTCTGATGCACAGCCAGCTAGAGGCGCTCAGCAGCCACCGAGAGGCCGTGGACCAGGTCATGGTGGTAATGGTGCTGGACGTGGTCAAGGTGCACTGGGTCAAGGTAATGGCTCTAGAGGTAACGCGGAGGCAAGATAGCCGGGGTTGGTCTATGCGGTCAGGCGTCGGGAGGATGGCGATGCACCTGATGTGATAACTGGTACGTTCTTTATCTTTGATGTACCTGTTAATGCTTTGATAGATATCGGGTCTACCCACTCGTACGTTGCTAGTGCCATATCTAGAAATCTGAATATTAGATCTGAGATTACCGATAGAGTGATGACGGTAATTAGTCCTTTAGGATAGTCTGTGGTCGTGAATAAATTGTATAGAGACGTGCCTTTAGAAATTCAAAGAGATATATTTTTGGCACATTTGATGGAATTTCCTTTCGGCGAGTTCGATCTTATTTTGGGCATGGATTGGTTGGTAAAGTACCGGGCGCAATTGGATTGTGCTGAAAAGCGGATGTCAATAAGGACTTTGGATGATAAGGAGGTAGTAATGATAGGCGAGCGAAGGAACTTTTTGGCAAATGTGGTATTTGCTTTAAAAGCAGAAAAGTTGGTGCGAAAAGGGTATGGAGCGTTCCTAGCCTTCATTAGTGCTTTGGATGCCAAGGAATTATCAGTGGAAGGTGTGAGAACGGTGAAAGAATTTTTAAATGTCTTTCCCGAAGAACTTCCTGGTTTACCTCCAGATCTGGAAGTAGAATTTGGCATTGAGCTTTTGTTCGAAGCGGCCGGTGTCCATTGCTCCTACTGAGAATGGCGCCAAGGAGTTAGCGGAGCTTAAAGCACAAATTCAAGAATTATTGGATCGGGGATTTATCCGACCGAGTGTGTCTCCGTGGGGAGCACCGGTTTTGTTTGTCAAGAAGAAGGATGGGTCGATGCGTATGTGTATTGATTATAGGTAGTTGAATAAATTGACGATCAAGAATAGGTATCCATTACCGAGAATCGACGACCTGTTTGATCAATTGAGAGGAGCTTCAGTTTTCTCCAAGATTGATTTGAGATCGGGTTATCATCAACTCAAGGTTAAGGAGGCAGATATTCATAAGACGGCATTCCGAACTCGTTATGGACATTATGAGTTTTTGGTGATGCCGTTTGGTTTGACCAATGCACCAGCTGCATTTATGGACATGATGAACTGAGTCTTTCAACCCTATCTAGACCGGTTCGTGGTGGTGTTCATAGATGATATCTTGGTATACTCGAGGAATGAAGAAGAGCATGACTCACATTTGCGCATAGTATTGCAAATACTGCGAGATAAGCAACTTTATGCCAAATTCAGTAAGTGTGAATTTTGGCTGAAGGAAGTGACTTTCTTGGGTCATGTGGTGTCAGCTGAAGGAATAAGAGTTGATCCTCGGAAGGTAGAGGTGTGTTGGATTGGAAACCACCGAAGACAGTGGCTGAGATTCGGAGTTTTTTAGGTTTGGTGGTTAGTATAGACGCTTTGTTGAGGGTTTTCGTTGATTGCTGCACCCTAACTAAGTCATTGCGAAAAGGGAGTACCGTATGTGTGGACCGATAAACAATAAGAGAGTTTTGAGAAATGAAGAAGATTTTGACTAAGCGCCCGATCTTGATTCAACTCGAGGTGGAAAAGAGTTTATCGTTTCATGTGATGCGTCACACGGGTTTAGGATGTGTCTTTGATGCAAGGTGGAAAAGTGGTGGCTTATGCTTCTCGTCAGTTGAGGCCGTACGAAGTCAACTATCCTACCCATGACTTGGAGTTGGCTGCGGTGGTTTTTACTTTAAAAATTTGGAGGCACTATCTCTACGGTGAGAAGTCGATCATTTTTACGGACCATAAGAGTCTTAAGTACCTCCTTACCCAAAAGGAGTTGAACTTGAGACAACGGAGGTGGGTGGAGCTATTAAAGGATTATGACTTCTCAATCGAGTATCATCCTGGAAAGGCTAACGTGGTGGTAGACGCGTTGAGTCGTAAGGTAGTATCGGAGTTAAGAGCAATGTTTGCTCATCTCAGTTTGTATGAAGATGGCAGTCTGCTAGCGGAACTTCAAGTTAAGCCTTTGTGGTTAGAACAGATCAAGGATACGCAGTTATCAGATGAAAAGTTGGGACCCTTAATTCAGCAAGTTAAAAGTGGTGTAATAGTGGATTTTGGAATGAACAAGGATGGAGTGTTGTGTTTTCGTGGAAGAGTTTGTATGCCCATGGATTCGGATTTGAGACAAATGATTCTGCGGGAGGCGCATGGTAGCCCTTATGTTATGCACCCCGGAGGAAATAAGATGTATCGAGACCTTCGTGATCAGTATTGGTGGCCAGGGTTAAAACGGGAAGTTACGGATTTTGTGAGTAAGTGCTTGACTTGTCAACAAGTGAAGGCAGAACACCTATTACTGTCGGGCTTATTGCAGCCGATAAAGATTCCTTTATGGAAATGGGAGCGGAAAACGATGGACTTTGTTAGTGGGTTACCCTTAACACCTACTAAGAAAGATTCCGTCTGGGTGATAATGGATCGGTTAACGAAGACTGCCCATTTTCTACCGGTTAAGCACGGATTACTCGGCTGCAAGTTGGCTAAGTTGTACGATCGGAGATTGTGAGGTTGCATGGGGTACCAAAGTGTCTATTATATCGCACAGGATCCTAGATTTACATCACGGTTTTGGAAAGCTTTGCATGAGGCTTTGGGAACAAAGTTAGACTTCAGTACGGCTTTTCATCCTCAGCCAGATGGTCAGTCGGAAAGAGTAATCCAGATTTTGGAAGACATGTTAAGGGGTTGTGTGATTGATTTCAGAGGTAGTTGGGAAGATTTTCTACCGTTGGCAGAGTTCCCGGATAATAACAGATTACCAATCCAAAGATCCAAATGGCACCTTATGAAGCGTTATATGGTCGTAGGTGTCGTACCCTACTTGTTGGGTGAATTGGGAACAGCGGTTGTTGGGTCCTGAAATTGTATCCGAGACGGAAGAAAAGGTAAAGGTGATTCGAGCACGGTTAAAGGAAGCTTCGGATAGACAAAAGTCGTATACGGATCTGAAACGTAAGGATATTGAGTTTGCGGTGGGAGATCAGGTCTTTCTGAAAGTCTCCCCTTGGAAAAAGATTTTCAGATTTGGAAGGAAGGGCAAGTTGAGCCCTAGGTTCATTGGACCGTACCGTGTGTTGAAGCGTGTAGGACGGTGGCCTATCGGCTTGAATTACCTCCGAGTTTAGTCGATTCATAGTGTCTTCCATGTCTCTATGTTAAGGCGTTATCGATCAGATCCGTCTCACATAGTACCGGTAGAAGAAGTGGAGATAAGGCCGGACTTGTCTTTCGAGGAGGAACCGGTGAAAATTTTAGATCGAGATGTTAAGGTGCTAAGAAAGAAGTCGGTACCGTTGGTTAAGGTTCTATGGCGTAATCACGGAGCGGAGGAAGCTACGTGGGAGCCTGAGGATGCAATTCGACAACGATATCCTCACCTCCTTTAACTAGGTAAATTTCGAGGACGAAATTTTTCTTTTAGGGGGCTAGAATTGTAACATCCTAAAAATTGAGTATCTATATGTTGCATAATTTTGGTGCTTAGCTTGTGAATGATTCAATTTGTGTGTTTAATATAGTCTTGAGAAGGCTCGGGAGTTATTCGGAATTAGAATAAATTTTAGTAATGAATACTTTATTGAAGTGGAACAAGTAACCTTGATGTTTAAGGAAATTAAGTGATCAAAAGATAGCATAAAAGAGCCATTAGTGAAGAGGTTATGCGCTACATGTATGGTCTTGAGGGGAGAGGTTCGAATCCCCTAGTATGCATTTTGTGAATATTAATTTTTTCTCTTTCCTAGCAAGTGTCGGCCAAGCATCAAGTTCTTGGTAAGTTAGACTTTTATTTTATGGTATGATGGCTAAGAGATATGGTAAGAGTGAACTTAAGGGAAAGAATCATATGGAAAAGGCAAGTAAGGGGGGACATAAGGCATGAAACAAGGGTGATGTTTTGGAAACTTTGGGGTGGCTAAACTTTGACTTTTGGCCAATGTACTTAGACGGTTTTGGGGTTAGAAGGGGTTGGCCGAATATTGGTTAGGATTAGGAGCTAGTTGGCCATAATGCTTTAGCAAATTAGTGCATTTTTCTTTTCTCTCCAGAACTTCTCTCCCTAGCCGAATGTGTCATGTGCAATAGGTAAATTTTGTTTTGGTTTTGGTCATTTCTTCTAGACTAAATTGATATCATCTTTCATTCTTCCCAAGTTTCTCCTCTCTGTGCCGAAACTATACCATCTTGAAAGGTCATATTCTTTTCTTTCTTTTTGGCCGAATATACACCAACCCCAAAATCATTTCTTTGTTCATCTTCCATCATTGAAAATTTAAACATAAACACTTTCTCTTTTATTTCTTATTCTCCTTTCTTTCTTCTTGTAAAGAACTCTTAACATCACTATTTCTTTTCCAAAATCTTTCACCATGGCCGAATGTTAATAATCATCTTCATTGCCAAAATTTCCATTTCTTATATATTTTCTTATCAATCATTTTCTTTGCATTCGTTTTGATTAATCGATAAGAACCCTCTTCGATTTCCTTATTTATCATCTTTTCTTTTGCCGAATCTACTTTTGTTCGGGAGGGTCTTTTGACTGAAAGTATCCTCTATCTCTTTCTCTTAGACAATCTTTCTCGTCTTTATAGTGATATAGAGAAGGCCGAGACTCGGAGTGTTCGTAATCATCGTGGATCGCTAGGATTCGGTTCAAAGTGTTAAGGTAAGGGTTTCTATCAAGGACTTCCATATTACTCGTTATTTCGTCAAAGATGGGTTACTAATCGATTTTATCTTAGGAACGTTATCGCTCGATTTTCATCCCGTGAACGTAAGATTTCGTGGTAAGCCGATTTCGCCCTTAAAACCTATAAACTTAATTTCCAAAATATTATTTGGACTAATATTCTTTTGTCAATGGAGGCAAGCAAGATAGGGTCGAAAAGGGTAGTGAATAGTGTTCAGAAGAGGGGCGGATTCGCTATTCCCTCTAGATTCAAGCGAAGGGCTGTTTCGGCGATTCGAGATTTTCCACCGGGTTGTGGACCCTCATCCGGGGAGAATCAATTATTCGAAGTTTTTCGTAGTTTGGAGCCATTAGCTAGTCGGGATTTTCCACCGGATTGTGAACCGTCAACCGGGGAGAACCGCCAAATAGTAGTTGTTCGAGATTCCGAGGGTAAGGATCTAGATCGCTTATCTTTAGCATAGATTTATATTAAGTATTAGTGTTCTAATCGAGCGTTATAACGTTTTTAGGTGTTAACGATTAGGAAAGTGTAGTGCTCACCGTAATCAGGTGTGTAATCTTACACCATATCTCGCGGGTTAGATAACCACATCGTAATAATGCTAGATTAAAATCACAAAGTTGGTGAAATCGGGTAAAATGGTTTATTTTATCACTTTAATCGTAAAAACTATGAAATTGGTATCAAGATTATGAAAATTACGAAATTGTCCTTAATGGGCTAAATTGATAACAGTGACTTAATGGGCCATAATTGATAACAGTGACTTAATGGGCCATATGTGATATTTGATAAATGGGCCATATGTGATATTTGATAAATGGGCCATATGTGATAATTGTTAAATGGGCCATATGTGATATTGATAAATGGGCCATATGTGATTTTGATAAATGGGCCATATGTGATATTTGATAAATGGGCCATATGTGATATTTGATAAATGGGCCATATGTGATATTTGATAAATGGGCCATATGTGATAATTGTTAAATGGGCCAAATGTGATATGAGATTATGTGGGCCAAAATGTGAAATGGGCCAGTTTGTGATAACTTTTATAATGAGCCTTATGTTGGAATTATTATATATGAATGAATTGTCATGCATTTTACATACATGATTGCATGGGTTGGGATAATTGACGAAGAGAAGATGGCTTCGTGCCCAGTTAATGGCTTCGTGCCCAGTTAATGGCTTTGTGCCCAGTTGATGGCTTCATGCCCAGTTTAATATATGGCTTAATGCCCAGTTGGTGTGTTGGCGGGGTAGGTGACTAAAGCTCCCCACAGGTGTGCTGGTTGGTACGGGTGGTGTGTAGCGGATGGAAATTTAGGCTTGGTTGGGAATTGCATATCACATGCATTTTATACTTGTTATATTGTACATTTGTAAATGGGCTCAAGCCCAATTAAATGCTTAAATGGTTTTTTATTGATGGACTTGGTAAGTGGGTTACACACTCGAGTTCTAAGTAACTCACCCCGTTTCCTTTACCCATCTCAGGTAACGATCATTAATGGAGGCTTGGGCCGGGGGATGACTTCGTGAAGGCCATACTTCGAATGATGGTTTTTGTGAACTTTGAACTACTCTTAAGTATTTTTATTTAATTACTATTTCAGCTAGGATGTAATAAGGCCTCTGGTATTATTTTTATGGATTTTTACTTGTGGATGGATTTTAATTATGTTTAAATACTAAAATGGGACTATTCTATTTTTAATAAATGTTTTCTTAAATTCTTGTGCAAAAAGGGGTTTTTCTTAAATATTTTATTCTCGTGAATTTTTCTGTAAAATTCTTTAAGAATCTTGTTTTCAAATTTCCTTTTGAACTCTTTTAAACTTCTCGTAAAATTGTTACCAATTAATTTCTAAGTTTTAATTTATAAACTCTTATGTCTTAAATCATAGATTTTAAATTAACCTCGGTTTTTAATAAACTTCAATTCCAAAATAGTTTTGATGATTTGTTTTATTTAAATCAATAAATGACTAGATGTATGTTCGATTTGTGTGACATACCAAATCTGATCTTAACGCATAGACCAGGGTTTGGGGTGTTACAAAATCAAAATTCAATATAAAATTATTATTGACTCATATAATTTAAATATTAATTATTACTGACTTACTCGTCGATTTTGTGGTCCGAGACCACTATTTTCAACACCACTGAAAAACGGGCTATTACAACTCTCCCCCCTTAGAAATTTTCGTCCTAAAAAATTCTTACCTGAAAATAGATTTGGGTACTATGATTTCATAGAGGCTTCTGTTTCCCACGTAGCTTCTTCAACTCTGTGTCGATGCCATAACACTTTAACCAACATAACACGTTTATTTCTTAATTCTTTTATTTCCTGAGCTAAAATTCTTATCGGTTCTCCGTTATAAATCAAATCGAGCTGCAATTCAATTTCATCTGTAGATAACACATATGACGGATTAAAATGATAGCGTCAGAGCATCGAAACATGGAAAAACATTGTGAATTGTATCAAGTTTTGGAGGTAATGCTAAATGATACATTGCGTGATACATGCACGGATGGGGTGAAAATTATTAAATTCCAATCACCAAAGCTGCCGATTTTCAAGCTTGAGAAATCAACATACTTGCGATGACTTTTTGGATGGGATCCTGGCATTTCTAGGTTGAGGCGTCATCATGGCGTTTAAAGATCTATCTCTTAGCTTCAAAACACATTTTTAATCACTCAATTTTGAGTTCGGGAGCTCAAGTTATGACTGTTTTAGTGACGATTGTGCTAGCAGAATTTTTGAACGAGATTATGACGAGAATTACAAATTTCGGGCTTTTAATTTGAGTTTAAATCATATTGGGTTCGGCTTTTAGGTTTAATTTTTATTATATATGAGCCCAATATTGTATTTATCAGCTCTTATTATTTTATTCCAATTTTTTTATAATTATTAAGTCTTTTAAGTTATTTAGAAGTATTATGTTAATAAGAAAGTTTAGTTTAAAACTACTTATTATTTAGATTAAATTAGAGTTCTAGTATACTTCAGAGTTGTATTTAGATTTAACTAGCTAGCCTATATATAGGCCTTTGCATTGTACACAATTCATCCAATTCATTATCATACTTCTCTTTTGCGTTAATAAATTCTCTTTGAGTTTTCTTTTTAAGAATTTCTCTTGAGTTTCTTTTAGAAGAGTTTTAACAATCTTTTTAGATTCTGGGAATCATCTTCAAACTTTTTCTTGCCAAGTTTTCTTTCTTGGAAGGGAAGTTAGAGCCGCTTGAAGGGGGTTGTGGATTCTTCGTGTTTCCAAGGCTTATTAAGACTTCTACATACCATGTTCTATCTTATTTATTTTCTTCCTTATTGTTCTAATAATATATTTATTATTCTATTTTAATTATCTTAGTTATTTATTTTAATTGTTTTATCTAACCTGGATTTGATTGCGTTTCAAGTTATGTCAAAAATCCAAATTTCTTTCCGAACGTCTAGAGCCCTAAGTCAAATCCGCAATTTTTACAAACTTTACGATCTGCTTCCGCATTCATCCGCCTCATTCTTTATCATTTGGTATCAGATTTAGGCATTTTAGGTTTTCTTTTTTGTTTTTATAAACCGATTTGTAATAGCCCAATTTAGGGCCTAGTTGGAATAGTGGTGCGAGACCACAAATCCGAGTTAGTAAAATTGATTTTTTAAGGTTTAAGAGATGTTTGCATGATAGTATGAAAGTTCTATGTAGAAATTTTGTGAAAATTTCTATTAAAGGGTTCATTAGGACTAAATTGCAAAAGTTGCAAAATATGAGATTCTAGAAGCTTTTTTGTATAAAATAGCTTTGGATTATTAATTAGAAGTCCTTAAATAGCAATTTTCCCAAATTATAATTTTTGGACAAAAATGGACATGAGTTAGTAATTTGTCAATTTTTAAAGAGAAGGGCATTTTGGTCATTTATCAATTAAATGATTAAAATGGGAAAAGATGATAAAAATCTTATTCATCTTCTTCTTCCTTGTGCCGAAAATTTGAGAGACTCCATAGCTAGGGTTCTTCAATTTTTGAAGCTTGCTAGTAAGTGCATCCTAGCCCCGTTTTTAATATTCTTCGTATTTTTGAAGTCCTCGTATTATGAATTAGCTATTTATAGCTATAAGTTGAGCTAGAATTCATGTTCATAAATCTACCCATGTATGACATGCTTGTAAAATGATGTTTTATGAAAGATTATGAGAGTTTGATGTTAGATAAACGTCTTTTCCTAAATGAATTTCATGAAAAATGCTAGTAAGGACTAGTTTGTAAAAGTTGTAAAATTTGTCATACATGATAGAAATAGTGAGAATTGATTGTTGCTATAGTTAAGAGAATGAATCAGCTAAGCATGAAGTTCACGAAAGTTGAATAAAAATCACTTTACGAGCCTTGGGGTAAAAGTGTAATTATGAGAAAGTTTAGGGGCAAAATGGTAATTTTGCCAAAGTATGAGTTAAGAGTCAATTTAGTCAATGTGTGTATTAAATGCGCTAAATTATTATTATAGATCAAGAAAAACGAAGCCCGGATCGAAACCGAGGCAAGAACAAAGTCGAGGACTAAATTGCATTTCTACATACATTTTGTACATTGAGGTAAGTTTGTATGATTTCTAAGCTTTATGATTAATATCATTGAATTGCTTAGTATGATGTAGAATATATCTTAATTCCATGAGATTTTTGATGCTATGTTAAACAAAGAAATCAATGAGATTAAGCATGAGAAAGTCCCGATTGAAGTTGAATTACTTAGGATACTCGATCTATCACATGAGACAAGGAAGTCCGTATAAGACCAAGCCAAGGCATGGCATCGGCAATCAAGCAAGTTATCATGTAAGACCAAGACAAGTCTTGGCATTGAAGAGTTATCATGAGATGAAGACCCACATAAACCCAAGCCAAGGCATGGCATTGGTGAGTCTCCAAGTAAAGATGTCATGTAAGTCCAAGACAAGTCTTGGCATTGAAAAGCTATCATGAGATAGAGATCCCATGTAAGTCCAAGCCAAGGTATGGCATTGGTGAGTAACAAGGAAGATTTCATGTAAGTCCAAGCCAAGGCTCGGGATTGACCCGTTCATGAGTAAAGATACCAAGTAAGACCATGTCAAGACATGGCAATGGTAAGTTCCCAATGGAACACACAAGGAAGACTTCGTGTAAGTCCATGTCAAGACATGGCATCGATACCAAGTTGAGAGATCCCATGTAAGACCATGTCTATGATATGGCTTTGGCATCGAGATATATGTGAGATGAGATTCAGTATCCTCGATTATTCATAGTAATTCATCGGGCAAAAGAGTAAAGAATAAATGAGAAAGCAAGAAAGTTAAGCAAGTAAAGCTATCATCAAAGTATGCTAGTCAAAGTTAACTAAGGGTATTATTCATGTTATGAATGATGAAGTTAAGATTATGCTTACCTTAACAAAGTATGCTAATATATATGATTAAGTGATACAGGTACCTTGTTTACCGTAAAAGCACGAGACTAGTAAGTACCATGATGTGTGTAAGAATCATTAAGAGTAAGTAAGCTCAAGCATGTGAACTTAGCAATGCCTTTGCTTATGATGAATGAGTATGTTAAGTATATATATATATATATATATACGTTGTTATATGCATTACATGCAAACTTACTAAGTGAAATGCTTACGTCTTTAATTCTTTTTTTCCATGTAGTCCCGCCAAGCTAATCTCGTGGATCATCGTCATCTGACTCGTGAGCACACTATCAATCGCTATTTTGGTATAGCCAAGTTGTTTATATTAAGTATGGCATGTATAGGAAGCATTTCATTTTGAGTTATGTTTTAGAATTAACCAAAGTGTTGGCTATCAAGCTTAGTATTCTTTTTGTATATGGCCAAAGAGATGGGTCATGAATGATTAAGTATGTATGTTTTTATCTATCAATGAAGTATGCATCCTTGTTCATGTTAGATGTAATACTTGAGTTATTGAATTGAGTATTGGATTGATCTTGATCTCAGGGTGGCAATTGGCTTGGAAAATAGCCTCTAGGTGCCCACACGGATAGACACACGGGCGTGTGTCTAGGCCGTGTGTCCCCTGCACATTAGTGTTTTAAGTCAGAATAGACCACGGGCTAATCACACGGCCGTATGTTTAGGCCGTGTGTGACACACGGTTAGCACATGGGCGTGTGCCCTGCCCGTGTGAAGTCTGCACCTTGCACTTGTAATTTGAATTGCCACACGGCTGAAGTATACGGGCGTGTGTGTGGACCGTGTGGATAAGTCAGAATGCCAAAGGTTAGCACACGGGCCAAAGCCACAGGCGTGTCAAGGCCGTGTGAAATTAGTCAGTGTCGACCACGAGTGGAAGACACGGGTGTGTCCCAAGTCACATGGGCGTGTGACCCCTGTTTCGAGGAAAAGTTCCCGATTAAGTTTCGAAAGTTTCCGGATAGGTGTTTAAGGCCTCGTAGGCCCATGAAATGTATGTTTTGATTAAGAAAGAGAAGTTTTTGTTTCGAAACAAAATTTTACAGCCCGTAAGTACATGTTTACTTAAGTTCAAGTATGGTAATGTCTCGTATCCAGTCTCAGTCTAGGACTTGGGTATGGGGTGTTACATGATTTCTATCAAACAACCTCAAAATAATTTTTTTAACCCGACAATTTTCAGAAAAAAAATATTTTTCAGTGGGTAAACGTTTTTCAAACGATCTAAAATTTTACATACTATTTCTTGGCACTATTTTAGAGTATAAAAAATATATTTCCCGTAAAAAAAAGTGATAAAAAAGTACAGAAAAGATAAAATACGAAAAAAATAAGAAAATATTATGTGGGTTGAATTTGATTGTATTTCAGGTTGTGTCCAAAATCCAAGTTTCTTTTCGAACGTCTAAAGCCCTAAGTCAAATCCGCGACTTTGACAAACTTTACGATCCGCTTCCGCATTCTTCCGCCTCATTCTTTATCACCGCAGGTTCAATTTTTCTAAAATTTCATACGGCCCAATGAATCGTGAACTTAACTTTCCCTTTTTGCCAAAACGTAATACTTTTCTCCAGGGCGAGACTTTCAGGAACACTTTCTACCAACCGAAAATTCTATATCTTTACGTTTCAAATCGGTGTAAGATTTTTGATGATTAGATGCAGCTTTCAAATTATCGCGAATAATTTGACTTCTTCTTTGGTTTCCTGAACTAAATCAATCCCAACAAACTTTCTTTCATTTAATTCAGGCCAATATAATGGTCTCCTACATTTACGCCAGTATAAAGCCTTGTATGGAGCCATTTTCTTATGCTCGACAACTAGATATTATGATATACAAATTTAGCTAACGACAAATATTTTTCTCAGCTACCTTCAAACTCAATAATACAACATCAGAACATATCTTCCAAAATTTGTATTGTTCACTCAAACTAACCATCTGTTTGCGGATGAAAAACGATTTTGAAATTTAATCTGGAACCCAAAGCCTCGTGTAACTTACCTCAGAATATAGAGGTAAACATCGAATCACAATCGAATATGATCGACAATGGTACGCTATGCAATCTCACAATTTCTAAAATATATAAGTCCACTAACTTCTCAAGCAAATAATCAGTTCGAACAGGTATAAAATGAGCTAATTTTGTTAATCTGACAACAATAACCCAGATCAAATCTTTCTTTTCGGAGTCAACAGTAATCCTAAAACAAAATACATAGTGACATGCTCTCATTTCTACCCAGGAATCATCACAGGTTGCAACAAACCTGATGGATCCTAATGTTCGGCTTTCACCTACTGACATATAAAACATCTGGATACAAAGTCTGATATTTCTTGTTTCATATCAACAGTTCCGAAAACATAGATTCCTGTAATTATCCTAACTAAACACTAAAATTTGATCATTTTTAACAAGTTTCTATTTAGTTAACTGTTTCAGATCACATTTCCGCAATACTTGAATTCCTTGGTTGATAATCGATGATTAGATAACAAACTTTCAATAACACTAGACACCTGTACTATCTCAGATTCAATTATGAAACTTTTTTTAATATAACATTCATTTGTTTGGAACTCTGCTGGTACTTATTCAATCAAACAAAACTGACATTTGTAACAACTTCATCAATGATAGAGCTATCACCAAAAAGTTTAAACGAATCATCTATAATATATAATGAACCCTAGATAACTACTCACTTTTGTAATAATTCTCGGTGATTTCCTTACTTCACAATTATAAGGAGTTGATTCGCAACACAAGGGATCTATGTTGCGACACGGCCTAGAACTCTCAAAAACTATTTTGTGACAGTCTTTTTTCGAGCCTCTTCGCATGAAGTTTAAATTTCTTCGTCTCTTTGATTAGTCCACTTCCTAAGCTCAACTACCACTAAAAATAAAACACATAATTAAAGACTTAAAATAAAATTAAAATAAACCAGTGAAAAAAATAAAATTTAAAATTAAACAATATTTAAAAGAGAATCCTTTTTTCAGAGTCAGGACAATCTGTATCGCCACAGAAGAAGAACTTTCAGCTAGTCCTCGACACTTTGATCCGTTGTTTTTTTTTCTAGAGATGTGAACAAGCACATTTGGTCGATTCTAATGATGTCGACTTATTTTCGACTGTCGCGACATCCACATTACGAGTTGCTCAGTGTCAAATCCAAGCCAACCCCAGATTATTTTTTGGGGTATTATTGTCTCAAGCCTTCTCACCACCATGTCGCGTAAGGCTTTGGACACTCGATCTTTGTCTTTAGTTTCGAGTGAGAACTAAACGAACTCATTGATTTCTTCGGTTGACACCTCCTCGATTTTGGACAGAAAGTGTACCGGCTCGTCTACACTTTCATTCAGAATTTGGTTAAGCTCAATGTTAATGGTTAGATCTACTTCTACATATACATCTATGACTACATCTATATTTATGTTAATTGGATTGGAAATGCCTTCGGTGATATTTAATGTCTCCTCATGGCCTCAAATTCCAAACTTTTGCTGACTATTATCATTTAAGTTGGAGTGGTTGACAACGATATAGTGATCTTCAAGATCCAAGTTGGGAACATCGTATCTGATCTTTTCCAAAGAACTCTGCGCCTCCATTTGTTGTGTCAATGATTTTGTCATTTCCAATATTTGCGCCATCAGTTATTTTATTTCTACCATATTCGCAATGTAGGTTCATGTGGTTGCTTCGCATGAAACTGTCTCATGCAAATTACAAGAGAGATCAGATGGTTCTTTGGATGTCTTTAACTGGTTTGATTGTCCTTGGACTTCTAGCTTGAGTCGGAATGACTTATATTCCTCCGATTTCGAACGAAATTTGTATTAATCTTTGTACTATCCGCACCTTCGATCGTGACTTCGTTGGTTTTTTTAGGCTCCGTTCAACCATCGTGATCTTTAATTATTTCTATGTTGCTCATACAAATCTCGATATACCTTATCATCCATGATTAAGTCAAATTCTTGTTGATTTGGATACTCAGGAAAACCATATTCTCTGTCATAACTCTATTGGTTTGTTGAAGGTCCGTTCATCCAACTTGATGCTTCGTTAATGTACCCATCAACATTATATTGTGAATACATCTCCAACTCTTGCTGACTGTTACAATCTGGTTCAGGTTGATTGACAACAATATAATGGTCTTCGTAATCAGGGTTGGGAACATTATGCATGACCTCTTCCAATGGAGTCATCGCTTCGTTTTTTTTGTTAGAGAATCTTTATCATGAGCAACCTTTGGTTTTCCCTAAGTTCCTCTTGATTGTATACACCCTCTTCATATACTTCATCATCGTACCACACAGACATCTTGTGTTCTTCGTCCCAACTGTTATCATCATCAACTACATCCATGATTAAATTAAATAGTCAACAAGGTATCTAAAAAAATATTTAAATAAATAAAAATAATGAAAATAAAAATTAATTAAAATCAACACACCATCTAACTCATTTATCTTTTAACTATCATTATTTTATAAAGCAATTAAATTGATAACAATTTTCACTATCTCAATCCCTGGCAACGGTGCCAACAACTTGACCACAGCTATACGTACGAACATCTGGACTGAAAATACTGCAAAAAATAAATATATAATTAAACAACAATGTCCACAAGTATACAAGTCAAACTATAATATAGTAAAGAATGTTACAATGAAACACTCAGGGAAGTATTTCGAGGATCGTACCCAAAGGGTTGCGAAATGGAGAAATTTATTATTAAATTAATTACAGAAAATAATTACTAATCTAATTGAATCTCGAATTAGTAGTGTTGATTCAAAATTAAAATATTAATTAAATTAATTAACCTAAATTAACCTAATGGAATTTAATTAACCTAATATATTCTAATGGAATTTCATATTCCTAGTGTCAATGATGCGAGTTCCCCGCCTATGATTGATTAAATCTCTAATTATATATTAAGTCACTAATTACCCTCAACTAAGTTATTTACTACCATTATCTAGAATACCCTCTCAGACTCATCTTCACTAAGGATTACCACCTAAGTCACCCTCTCGGTCTCTTCCTAGGCATACAGATACCCTTTCGATCTCACTGCTTGGCACAAGTTATACTCGACAAGATACCCTCTCAGTCTCACCTTTCTAGATATTCTACTAGGGGTGTCACTCCCTAATATAATAAGCATTCTTCAATAAACACCCAATTTTAAGTAAATAATTACTTAATTAATAAATCAGATCTATAATTGAAACATGCAAGATATAAAATACACACAATATTTTATTCCAATATTCATACAAACATTAATTGATCATGCTAAAAAAATATAAATAACGAAATAAAAGAGTAAAGGAAAAGAGAATGCTCATTAATAAATAATTGAAGCGCGGTTCCGGAACAATCTCCGCTCGCAATCATCTTCACATCGGAATAAAAAAGTTTTGACTAATCAAACATAAAAATAAAACTAAAGAAGAATGAAGTAAATAAAATTACTTGTCTAATCTAGGTCTAACCAAGCCTAACCCCTTCTCAAGAGACTATAAGGTGACTTATATAGGCTAAATGTTACTTGGTGCCCACACAACCCTAGATACACTTTGATTCTAATTAATACAGTATACTATTAAATACTTATGGTCCAACTAAGGAAATAATCAAAAAATTTCGTCCAAGGAAAGCAACTGCATACTTCCATGAAATCGTCGCGGTGTCGCGACATCAAGGTCCCCACATTGTGACATCAGCCCTTTTTACCCCTGGATGCTTCGATGTTCGGTGTCGCGATGCTGCATGATGGTGTCACGACACTAGTGCCATCCTTTATATTCTTGGGCCTGAATTGGCATCCTACTTACTCAAATTGCCTATTAATCATTCTCGAGGCTAAATTTAACACCCCAAACCCGGCCTAGACGTTACGACCGGATCTAGCGTGCCACATCAGGTGTTGTTTGAAAACCTTATGATCGTTGGAAAACTCATTTTCAAATCCATACCTTAAACGTTCAAAATCCCGTTTCTCGTTGCTTGTTAACAAAAGAAGCTTCACTCAAATTAATACCCTTTCAAAAATGCACGTATTATCTTGCTTATTAAAAACCGTGTCTGTTACAGAAATTTGGTTTAAATAGTTGCGGAAACGTGATATTTTAAAAACAGTTGTTATTGTTTTAAAAACCCGTGTTTAATGAATTTGCAGTGTTTTAAGAAATCCCAAATAGAAGTTAAAACAGTTCCAATGGCCTTATTACAAAAATTATAAAACCCAATAGTTAAAGTAAAGTAACCCCAGGTTTAAATACTAAGATAACCTTCGAAAACATGCAGGACGTGTGGCCACCTCCGTCTCCCTCGCGGCTCCAAATCCTCTAAGGCTAGGGATTACCTGCACAGTTAAAGGAAAAGGGTGAGTTACAAGAACTCAGTGTGTAATCCCCACTACTGATCCACTGTGCAGGCCCAAGCCCATGCAGTATTAGTCCGGGCCTAAACCCCAAATACATGTCAATGCAAACAGAAGGAATGCAGCCCAACCCAATCCAACCATCACACCACCCGTACCAACCCTACTCACCATGTGGGGACAAAGTCGACCCACCCAGCCCTACACACCAATATCGCAGTCAAGCTGCTAATATCAACACAAAGAAAAAGGCGCGATGTGATATCGTGGTTGAGCCACTAAAATCAGTATACCGTGGCAGAGCCACTGAATCAGTATAACGTGGCATAGCCACCAGTACAGTACTTCCTACAAAAACATAACCCAACCCAATGCAACATATAGTGGCATATTAAAATGATGTATGAAATAAATTACCACCATAAATGATTAAACAGGTTACGCATACAACACTAGATCTACCACTAGGGGTATAATGGTCATTTGGTTGGTTGGGGGTAAAACGGTAATTTACCCCTCAGGTGTATTCCAATAATTTCACCCAACGCGGGTATTTCAGTAATTTCACCCTTTAAGGGTATTTTGGTAATTTTACCCCTACAACGGCCTTTTCGAAGGCCTAATGTCACCTCGAGTGACTCGGTTTTCTCTTTCCGGTCAATACAGTGCTTTTGGGCCTAAAACCCGATTTTGGCCCATTCGAGCCCACACGGTCGTGTGGCCCATTTTGTTCGTTTTCAGTCTCGGTTCTGCGGCCTTCGCAGTCGCATTGATCAACTTACATTTTTTCATCGTTTTAGCTCATATGGGCCCATTAACCCGTTGGACCCATTTAGCTCGACTCCGCTCAACAAGGCCCATTACAGCCTCGGTTTTACGAGAGCGTTCGTGACACTCTCTCAACAGTCTGCCGCCCTCACTAGTGACTCGGTTTATCACTACGAGCGCTCGCAGCTCGAGTGATCTCAGCTACCGGTATTTTGGCTTTCCGATATTAGATCACAGCAAAAGCAGGTAAAGCAGTGGTGCGAGATTACACACCTTATTACGAGTGTAGGTTGAAGCCCCCAAGATTAAGCACCTACGAAATCAATAAATCCTAATCTATTAGTCTTAATCCTGATAAGACATCTCCAAAGATTGAAACCGATTCATCAACCAATACTACTTACCACCAAACAAGAGATCTACTGCAAGGAAGAGTGTTCAGTCGGCTCTTTGGTTTAAACAAGTCGAGTCCCTAGCAACATTCAATGAAAGAGGAGGGTGTTAGCAAAAACCGTCTTCATGGTAACAGAAGTGATAGCTTTCTTGGATAAAGAAAACACAACGAAACTAGAAGAAAACCAACCCCATATTCGGCTTTAGACACACTTACCAACCAATGCACAACAACAATCGACAGTTGGCTAACCACAGGATTCGGCCCTCACAACAGAGAACAAATGGGATTCGAGATGGAAGAGGGTGAGTAGATTCGGCCTAATCAACAAGAGGTCAATGCTAAGAGTTTCGGTTTTAGCTATGTAAAGAGAGGGAAACAAGAGAAAGAGAAACGTTGCCTTTAACAAGAGAAGAGTCGAATGGAGAAGAGAGGTTCGGTAGCAAGAGCAGCAATCGCGAAATGTTTTTGCAAAAACAAATAAAAGAATTGTGTGAAGGGGGAAGAAAAGAGAGTGAAGGTGGAGGCTTAACACTTCGGCAATTAGCAAGAAAATGAAAAGAGAAAGAAAGGTGATGAAAAGAGAATAGCTACATGCAAAAGAGAGAAAAGTGCACCTAAGGTAAAAATGCACGAATAGGAGAAATAATGCACCAAACTTCAGAAAAAGGAAAACCCGAAAATGAATGAAAACGGAGTAGCAAACACAGAGAGAATTCAGTTTGCTATCACACTCAAATGGCCGAAATTGCTACTCAATCCACCCCCCAGCCGAAATCTCCCCCCCATCAAGGCACACTCCCAAATTCGGCCACTACTCCCTCACTCCTCAACCCCTTGATTTTCTCCACCACTCCCTCCTTGAATCACTCCTGGCCTCCCATTCAAAATGATTGACCAAGTCTTCAACCAACCATGCAGAGTTTGATCCCAACTCTACCTCTTTCTCTCCTAAGTCACAAAATAAAATCCCTCATTTGCAATCTGTTGGATTCGAACCCCAAACCTCCTTGCTCTCCCCTTGACGCCACGCCATCACACCACATGCTCAACTTGTGTTAGCAAAGCACACTAAAATTTGCTTAAGCCCTACCACTACCAACCCTCTTCACTTTAGAGTCAAAAACCAAAATTTTTCCAAAGCTCAAACTCGAACCCAGGCCTCCTTAGGACCCCCAAATACACTCAAACAACTATTTGAGAAAGCACAACATACAATTATGCAAAATTTTACAACCTCTAATTTTTGAGAAGTTACAACTCTAACCCCCTTAAAGAAATTTTGGCCTCAAAATTTACCTGGTTAGAAGAGCTGAGGGTATTGCTGACGCATCGCCTCTTCAGGTTCCCACGTGGCTTCCTCTGAACCGTGATTACGCCACAGTACCTTGACTAATGGAACAGATTTCTTTCTCAGCACTTTAACATCACGATCCAGAATCTGCACCGGTTCTTCCTCAAATGTCAGATCAGGTCTTACCTCAATCTCCTCCACCGGCACTATATGGGAAGGATCAGAACGGTAGCGTCTCAGCATAGAAACATGGAATACATTATGTATACGATTTAACTCAGAAGGCAGCTCTAGCTGATAGGCGACCGGTCCTACACGCTTTGATATCCGGTAAGGTCCGATGAATCTGGGGCTCAACTTGCCCTTCCGTCCAAATCTCAGAATCTTTTTCCATGGTGAGACTTTCAATAAAACATAATCCCCCACAGAGAACTCTATCTCTTTACGTTTTAAGTCAGCATACGACTTCTGCCTATCAAATGCTTCTTTTAACCGATTCCGTATCAACTTCACTTTCTCTTCAGTTTCAGAAATTAGATCTGGACCCAACTATCGCCGCCCACCCAATTTCGTCCAACAAGTAAGGGTACGACGCCTACGACCATATAACGCCTCGTACGGTGCCATCTGAATACTGGATTGGTAACTGTTGTTATAAGCAAATTTCGATAAGGGTAAATAATCTTCCTAACTGCCCTTGAAATCAATCACACAGCTTCTTAACATGTCCTCCAGAATCTGTATTACCCTCTCCGACTGACCATCAGTCTGTGGATGAAATGCTGTGCTAAAATCCAACCTTGTCCCCAGAGCCTCATGTAACACTCTCCAAAATCGTGATGTAAATCTAGGGTCCCTGTCTGAAATGATAGACACTGGCACCCCATGCAACCTCACAATTTCTGCCACATATAACTTGGCCAACTTCTGTAACGAGTAATCGGTGCGAACCGGTATGAAGTGGGCAGATTTAGTTAGCCGATCAATAATTACCCACACCGAATCTTTCTTAGCAGGCGTCAGAGGTAGCCCACTAACAAAATCCATGGTTATCCTTTCCCACTTCCAGAGTGGAATTTTTACAGGTTGCAGCAGTCCCGAAGGCAATTGATGTTCAGCATTCACTTGCTGGCATGTCAAGCACTTACTTACAAAATCAGTCACCTCATGTTTAAGTCCTGACCACCAGTACAGTTCACGTAGATCTCGATATAGTTTGTTTCCACCAGGATGCATAGCGTATGGGCTACTATGCGCCTCCCGTAGAATCACCTGCCTTAACTCAGAGTCCCTCGGTACACAAACTCTTCCACGGAAACACAATACTCCTTCACTATTCAGCCCAAAATCCTCAGTCTCTCCCTTCTTCACTTGTTGAAACCGAGGAATCAACGACTCATCCAACATCTACTTCTCTTTAATTTGACCAATCCAAGTTGGTTTTACTTGAAGTTCAGCTAACAGACTACCATCCTCAAACAGGCTAAGACGAGCAAACATTGCTCTCAGATCAGACACAACCTTACGACTCAGTGCATCCGCTACCACGTTAGCTTTTCCCGGATGATACTCAATCGAGCAATCATAATCCTTAAGCAGCTTTATCCATCTCCGTTGCCTAAGGTTCAACTCCTTCTGAGTGAGGAGGTACTTAAGACTCTTATGGTCGGTGTAGATGATCGACTTTTCCCCGTACAGGTAATGTCTCCAAATCTTTAGTGCGAACACCACCGTAGCTAATTCCAAGTCGGGCATAGGGTAGTTCACCTCGTGCGACTTAAGCTGACGGGATGCATAAGCCACCACTTTACCCTCATGCATCAGCACACAGCCTAAACCCGTGTGCGACGCATCACAGTAAACAACAAATTCCTTTCCACCTCGTTTTGAATTAGTCTTGAGATTCGATCGAATCTTCTTGATTTCTCAAAACTCTCCTGTTGTTTGTCAGTCCAAACAAATGGTACACCTTTACGTAGTAACTTGGTTAGGGGTGCAGCAATCAATGAAAACCCCTCAACGAACCGTCTGTAATACCCAGCCAGACCCAGAAAGCTTCGAATCTCAGATACCGACTTCGGTGGCTTCCAATCCAATACGGCCTCAACTTTTCGAGGATCAACCCTAATCCCTTCGACAGACACAACATGACCCAAAAATGTCACCTCACGCAGCCAAAACTCGCATTTACTGAATTTAGCATAAAGCTGCTTCTCTCTCAATACTTGTAGAACAATCCAGAGATGTGAATCATGCTCCTGCTCAGTTCTCGAATATACCAAAATATCGTCTATAAACACCACCACGAACCGATCTAAGTAGGGTTGGAAAACCCGGTTCATCATATCCATGAATGCAGCTGGTGCATTCGTTAGCCCAAATGGCATGACCAAAAACTCGTAGTGTCCATAACGAGTCCTGAATGCAGTCTTGTACACATCTGCCTCCTTAACCCTTAACTGATGGTACCCCGATCTAAGATCTATTTTAGAGAAGATCGCGGCTCCTCGCAGCTGATCAAACAGGTCATCTATTCTTGGTAAAGGGTATTTGTTCTTAATCGTCAGTTTATTCAATTGACGATAATCAATACACATACGCATTGACCCATCCTTCTTCTTCACAAATAGTGCTGGTACTCCCCACGGAGACACACTCGGTCGGATAAATCCTCGATCCAGAAGCTCTTGGATCTGAGCCTTTAATTCTACCAGCTCCTTCGGTGCCATCCTATAAGAGGCGATGGACACCGGAGCCGTTCCCGGTAAGAGCTCAATGCCGAATTCGACCTTACGGTTTAGTGGCAACCCCAGGAGCTCTTCAGGGAATACGTCCGGATACTCCTTTACTGTCCTGACATCCCCAACAGACAAACCCTTAGTACCAGATGTGCTGATATAAGCTAGAAACGCCTCACAACCCTTGCGAACCAGCTTCTCGACCCTTAACACTGTGATTACATTGGATAGATAATCCCTTCGCCCTCCTATCACAATCACTTCCTCGTCCTCTGAAGACTTTAATACCATACGCTTAGCAGCGCAATCCAAATTCGCACGGTGTTTCACTAACCAATTCATGCCCAGAATGAGATCAAACTCGCCAAACGGCAGTTCCATCAAATCCATCGAAAAGACAACCCCTTGAACCCCTAAAGGCAAATTTCTAAACAGCTTATTCACTACAACAGACTGTCCTAAAAGACTAATCACTGACATTTCTCTATCAGTAAGTTCAAAGTGTACGCCCAATATTCCCGACACATTACATGCAACATACGAGTGCATAGACCCAATATCAATCAAAGCTATAAATGGTACATCATGAATGAGGAATGTAACAGACCAATATTGACCCTAATCGGAACGGTGGTTTCGGGACCACGAATCCGAGCCTGAGTAATATTTTAATATTATATTTCGTGTTTATTATATGTGATTTAGTGAGTGTGAAAGTTTCGTAGAAAAATTTAGTCATTTAAGTGCTCAATTTGATAAAAAGGATTTAATCGAGAAAAGAGCAAAAGTTGCATACTAAAGTGAAAGGTACTAAATTGATTGTGGCTTTTAAGTGGGTGTACCAAAGGGCAATTAGCCCATTAACCATATTAAGGGACGGCAATGGGCCTTTATAAGTCCAAATTATATGTTAATTTAGTTTATTATATAGTTATATTAATGTGTTAAAATAATGTTAATAATATGTGTTTGTTTTATCATTAAATAATAAAAACAAGTGGGGAGAAAGAGAACATACCTTGTTCTCTTCTTCTGGCCGAATGTAGAAAGTAGAAACTCCATAGTTGAAGCTTGATTTTCGGCAAGATAAGGAGCTTGATTGAGGTATGGTCAGCTTTTTGGTTTTTGATAATTTTTACGTTTTTGAGATCGTTGCTTCAGTATATTATCCACCCATGTCTAAATTTTTGAAAATACCATGTATATAAGATTCGGCCATTAACATGTTTAGATAGTTTTGATGTTTAATGGTTCTAGATTAAAGATATGTTAAGGATTTACAAGTTTTGTATTGGAGTTTTTGGTGATTTTGAGTATATAGGGCTAAATTGAAAAGAATAAATTTGTGAAAAATTAAAATGTTAAATAGATGAAATGCATGGACACCCATGGTTATGGGGAAGATTCGGCCTAGCCATGGTGTTAGAAAATTTTGCATATTTTGAGTTTTGTGTAAATTGGACCAATTTGTAAAAATGGGAAACATTAGGGGCAAAATAGTAAATTGCCCATTTGTGTGTTTTGGGACTAAATTGAGATGAAATGCGATTAAATGAGCTAAATTCTAATGTGTTTTAGATCAAGAGCAAAGAAAAACGGAATTAGACAGGGGGAAGACGAAGGTTCTCGAATAGCCGATTCGCACGGACTATCGACAACCGAGGTAAGTCCTTTAGCTAAAATATGTCAATAAATTAATTATGAACTTAGTGAATGATGAATTGTGGAAATTTAGAGTATAAATTCATGATATAGCCGAATGTGAATGTATAGTATTGAAGTGAATTTATTTTGGTTAATGCAAGGTGTATAAGTAAATTCTTGAGCTACCTTATGTTTAAAGGTTAATTACAAATCTAATGAATGATAGAATTTGTATAAGTTTGGTGTAAAACCATGAGTTGGCCGAATGTGATGATGATGGATTGGATTGATTTCAAATATATTTTATGCAATGTGAATAAATGCATATGGTTCGATATGTGATAGTGAAATGTGAAAAGCATGTAAAATTATTCTGACATTCGGGCTTCGAGCCTAGCAGGCCTTGTGCCGGTGACAAAATCGGGCTTTATGCCTAGCAGGCCTTGTGCCGGTGACAAAATCGGGCTTTATGCCTAGCAGGCCTTGTGCCGGTGTTACTTTTCAGGCTTTTATGCCTAGCAGGCCTTGTGCCGGTGTTATTTATCGGGCTTTACGCCTAGCAGGCCTTGTGCCGGTGTTACTTTTCAGGCTTTTACGCCTAGCAGGCTTGATGCCGGTGATGTAATTTATAAAAGAGAAATTGAATCTTTGTTCAAGACAACTTAAAGCTAATTTATTGAGTATACGGTTCAGGTAAGCATGTAAGGTATGCTATGCTTAATATTACTTGGGTCAAATTAATATTATGAGAATTGTGTTATATGTGTTCGAAGTTAATATTGATGGATGTAATATAATGGAATTCGAGCTTAGAATGTGCTATTATGGAACAATTGGTTTGCAAGTTTAAATGTTAAGAAAGGAGATTTTCATGCGATATGCTTATATGAACTACAAAGAAATACATGTAGGTTGAAGGAAATGATTCCTAATTTACTTGGGTTAATGAATTACTAGTATCTGGCTTTGTATAAATAATTTACTTAATTGCCTATGTGAAATGCCATAAGTTGATTGCTTTCATTTCGTAAATAATTAAATGTTTTATTATCATGAGTTAGGACTTACTAAGCTAGTAAGCTTAATTATGTGAAATGTTCTCCTTTGTTTTATAGATTTTGGTCACGTCGCGGGCTCGTAAAGGATCTTCAAGAAGTCAACCACACTATCGCCTTCCTTTGGTATTTTGAATTTTGTTTACGAATTAGAAGGCATGTATAGGCTAGATGAAGTTTTAGAAACATATGATGTTTGACCTTGTATATAATAGCCATGCGAATATGGCTAAATTTTTAGTTAAATGCGCTGTTGTGTCTTGATGTGTACGTTGGTTCATGATGGCAATGTTTATGCATTCTTAATCAAAGTTTAATCATTTTTGTTAAGGAAATGTTTGTATACGAAATGAATCCTTGAATTAGGGATGTAGGTAGGTTCGGTTAGAAGCTAGTCTTTCATAAAATGCAACAAAACAGCTTGTAGTAGCAGCAGTGATGTGAGTTAGAAAAATCACCAAAAATAGGGTATATTGAATTAGAAGGTGAATGAGATATGAAATTAAACCTCATTGTGTCTATTTTTACATGAAAGAAATAGGGTAGGCAAAAGATTTATATATTATGAGATAATTAAGTTCCAGTGAGACCTGCCCTGAACGAATTCGGGAGTCACTGTTCTGTTTTAGAAAAATTTTAAAAAATTGTAAAAAAATAATTAAGAAGCATGGTCTATATGTGTAGAACCCTTAATGAGTCTATTTTTCATTGGTATAAACAAGAACATTATAGAAAATTTTTGTAATGAGATAACTGTATTTTTGTAGAGACAGGTCAGAATTGTCAAGCAGTGTATAAGGGTAATTTTGATGAATAAACTGTACTAATTGGCCACATGAAAAATTCTGGAAAAATTATGCTGAAAATTTATGTGAGTCTAGTTTCAAGTAAAATTTACGGATCTAAATTTCGAGTTTTGTAACTCAAGTTATGATCAATTTAGTCAGCATGATGCAGTTTGACAGCTTTAAATTTTTATGTTCGAACTTGTAGTCGAGTCTTGTAATGCCACATACTGAACCCCGGCAAAGGTCTCGGGTATGGGGTGTTACATTTGATTGGTATCAGAGCTTACGGTTTAGTCGATTCTAGGACTACCGTATGCGCGTGTGAGTCTAGCTATACATGCCTTTTATATATATTGATAGTGTGGTGACTTCTGACAGCCTGAACTTTGTTTTATATAGTAAATGGACACCGATCCCGAAAGAACCGTAGCGATGATGTAGAGAGTGTAGCGCCGACCGTGCACACGGATCAGCGCCGGTAGACTCTCGACTTTGTTTCGGTAGCCACGAAGGAGAGGCTAAACAAGCCTTTTATCGGATGATGAATGAGTGGTTTGCCCAATTTATTCAAAATAACCCATTTGTACACCAACCTCCACCCCGAATAATCCAACTCGATTCCTCAAAGACTTCAGATGATAGATCCGGTGAGATCGGTAGGCCCCAGATTGATAAAATCCGAAAATTTGGGGGCGAAGAATTTAAAGCCAATGATGATGATGACGCAGAGAGAGCCGAAATGTGGCTCAATAACACTATTCGGTACTTGATGAGCTATCTTGTACTCCGGATGAATGCGAAGTGTGCTATATCTTTCTTGCGGGACTTTGCATATCACCAGTGGAACACACTAGTATCGTGGTTAGAGAAAGAAAAAGTGACATGGGATTTCTTCCAGAATGAATTTCGTAAGAAGTACATCAGCCAAAGATTCATTGATCAAAAACGAAAGGAGTTCCTTGAATTGAAACAGGGGCGAATGACCGTAACAGAATATGAAAGAAAATTTGTCAGGCTCAGCAGATATGCTAGAGAGTGTGTTTCTACTGAAGCAATTATGTGTAAAAAATTTGAAGACGGCCTAAATGAAGATATAAAGATGTTTGTTGGCATTCTTGAAATTCAAGAGTTTGTAACTTTAGTTGAGAGAGCTTGCAAAGCTGAAGAGCTCGGGAAAGAGAAAAGAAAGGCTGAGACAGAAGCTAGAGACATCCAGAAAAAGGTCTTGGGTAAAGTCTTTCATTCCACGACCAAGAAGCCCGAGAGATGACTACACCCGATGAAAGCTACTACAGATCCACCTAGGCGGGATCGACCCCTATGAGCTCTCGAGCTACCTCGATAGCCAGTGTTGGTAACGTTCCCCAGAATAGAGTAGAATGCAAGCACTGTGGAAAATGGCACTCAGGGAGTTGTAGATTTCATGATCGGTCTTGATATAGATGTGGATCGTCAGATCATTTTATTAAAGAATGTCCGATGTTAGTTGAGCAGAATACAGTTCAAAACATTAAGTCGAGCAACACATCATGTAGGCGAGCCACCCGGACATTCAAGCAATGTAGGTGGTAGTCGAGAGGAACGAAGAACACTGTAGTTCGATCTGAGGCTAGAGCTCCAGCTAGAGCTTATGCCACATGAGCCAGAGAGGATGCTTCCTCCCCCGACGTCATTACCGGTACTTTCACCCTTTATGACACTACTGTAATTGCATTAATTGATCTGGTTCGACTCACTCATATGTGTGTGAAACTTTAGAATTCGGAAAGACTCGCTAGTTGAGTCTCACGAGTTTGTGATTCGTGTGTCCAACCCTTTGGGTAGATGTGTGCTTGTTAATAAAGTGTGTAGAGATTGCCCATTGATGATTCGGGATTATTGCTTCCCAGGTGATTTAATGTTGTTGCCCTTTGACGAATTTGATATAATCTTGGGTATGGGTGGTTAACTTCACATGAGGCGGTAGTGGATTGTAAAAGAAAGCTTATTGATTTGAAATGTCGAAAGCAATGCGAGACCATCGAAATTAAATCCTATGGCGTAAATGGGTTGCCTACAGTAATATCTTCAATGTTAGCCCGGAAGTATGTGAGAAAAGGGTGTGAAGCTTATTTGGCTTATGTACTGGACAATAAAATGTCCGAGAAACAAATTGAATCAGTATCAGTTGTATGTGAATACCCGATGTGTTTCTGAAGAACTACGGGTTTACCCCGATCTGCGAGAGATTGAGTTCGGCATTGAGTTAGTGTTAGGGTGCGACTCCGATTTCGATAGCTCGCATCGAATGGCGCCTCTTTGAATTAAAAGAATTGAAAACGCAGTTGCAAGAGTTGTGAGATAGGGGCTTCGCACGACCGAAGTTTCTCTCCTTGGGGTGCACCGGTTTTATTTGTGAAAAGAAGGATGGGACTATGAGAATGTGTATCGATCACGGCAACTAAATAAGGTAACTATAAAGAATAAGTACCCGTTACCTCGGATTGATGATTTATTTGATCGATTGAAGGGGGCTTGGTGTTTCGAAGATAGATTTGAGATCGGGCTATTATCGATTGCAGTAGAGAGATTCGGATGTGCCGAAGGCGCATTCGAACGAGAGTACGGACATTATGAGTTTTTAGTTATGCCTTTTGGACTCACTAATGCACTGCTATTTTATGGATCTAATGAACCGAGTCTTAGCGCTTTTTGGATCGGTTTGTAGTAGTGTTTATTGATGATATATTGATCTACTCCAAAAATGAAGCGGAACATCTTTGAGCATTTGAGAGTAGTACTACAAATTTTGAGAGATCAACGGTTGTATGCAAAATTCGGTAAGTGTGAGTTCGGATGAATGAAGTCGACTTCTTGGGTCATGTTGTTTGGTGTCGGTGTTGGGTAGATCCAAACAAGATAGCAGACTATACTCGATTGGAAACCACCAAAGAATGTTTCGAGATCCGAAGTTTCCTAGGCCTTGCGGGGTATTACAGACGATTTGTAAAAGGTTTTTTCTGTAATAGCTACACCTTTGACGAGACTACTACGAGAAAGATGTCAAATTTGAGTGGTCAGAAAAGTGTCAGAAAAGTTTTGAACAGTTGAAAGCCCTTTTGACCGAGGCTCTAGTATTAACTCAGCCTGAATCGGGTAAAGAATTTATTATTTTTAGTGATGCTTCCTTGAATGGGTTGGGTTGCATTTTAATGCAAGAAGGCAGGGTGATAGCCTACGCTTCGAGACAATTGAAGCCGCATGAGAAAAATTATCCAACTCATGATCTAGAGTTAGCGACCATTGTGTTCGCATTGAAAATTTGGCGTCACTATTTATTCGGCGAAAAATGTCATATTTATTCAGATCACAAAAGTTTAAAATATTTGATGACTCAGAAAGATCTAAACTTGAGACAACGCAGATGGTTAGAATTGCTAAAAGACTATGAATTAGTGATTGACTACCATCCGGGAAAAGCTAACGTTGTTGCGATCGTTAAGTCGAAAATCATTGTTTGCTCTTCGTGCAATGAACGCAGCAGATAGCTATATCGGTGATGGTTCGATCATAGCCGAGTTACAAGCAAGACCGATGTTTATTCAGCAAATTTGTGATGCACGAGAAAGTTGACAAAGATTTGATTAGTAGTCGAATTCGGTGTGAAAAGGTGCGAATCAGATTTTTGATTGATGCAAATGATCGCTTGAAATTTAAAAGCCGAATGTGTGTTTGAAGAACTCGGATTTGTCTGAGATGATTCGAGTGAGGCCCATAGTGGTCGACTATCGATACATCCGGGTAGCACAAAAATGTATAACGATTTGAAACAATTCTATTGGTGGCACGGCATGAAAGCGGGATATATCCGAATTTGCTTGAAATGCTTAGTTTGTCGACAAGTAAAAGTGAGCATCAAGTGCCATCCGGACTACTTGACCAATCATGATACATGAATGGAAATGGGATAGAATTACAATGGATTTTGTATCGGTCTCCCTATGACACCGAGTAAGAAAGATGCCGTTTGGGTTACAGTTGATAGATGACCAAATCAGCTCATTTTGTACCAATTCGTGCAGACTATTCACTCGATAAACTTGCCGAATTGTATGTATCACAGATTGTGAGATTGCATGGTGTACCGAGTTCCATTGTTTCAGACAGAGACCCGAGATTCACATCGCGGTTTTGGAAGAAGTTGCAAGATGCTTTAGGCACTAAACTTCATTTTAGTCTGACCTTTCATCCGCATGACGGGCAGTCGGTCAAGCGAACTATTCGAGATACTTGAGGACATGTTGAGATGTTGCGTTCTCGAGTTTGAAGGTACGTGGGAACGATACCTACCTTTGATTGAATTTGCTTACAATAATAGCTTTCAATCTAGTATCAAAATGGCACCTTATGAAGCCTTATACGGGCGAAAATGTCGAACACCATTATATTGGGTGAGCTCGGCGAGAATAAGATACACAGGGTTGATTTGATTAAAGAAACTGAACAAAAAGTGGTGTGATCGAAATACTTTGAAAGTCGCCTCGGGCCAGACAAAAGTCTTATCTTGACTTAAAGCGTAAAGATATTGAATTTCAAATCGGAGATCGAGTATTCTTGAAAGTTTCTCCGTGGAAAAGGTATTCCGATTTGGTCGGAAGGCAAACTTAGTCCGAGATTCATCGGACCTTATGAAATCACGAGCGTATTGGGCACTGTTGCTTATAGGTTGAAGTTGCCCTACGAGTTAGAAAAGATACATGATGTATTTCATGTTTCGATGCTTCGTAAGTACAGATCGATCCGTCTCATGTGATCACACCGAAGAGATTGAAATCCAATCGATTTGACATATGATGAAGAACCGATCCGTATCCTAGCTCGGGAAATAAAAGAGTTGAGAAATAAAAGGATTCCATTAATAAAGGTTTTATGGAATCGTCACGAAGTTGAAGAGGCTACGTGGGAGCACGAGGAGTCAATGAGGCAACAATATCCGACCTTGTTTAACGGTAAAATTTTCGAGGACGAAAATTCTCAAGGGGAGAGTTGTAATGCAGACCAATATTGACCCTAATCGGAACGGTGGTTTCGGGACCACGAATCCGAGCCCTGAGTAATATTTTAATATTATATTTCGTGTTTATTATATGTGATTTAGTGAGTGTGAAAGTTTCGTAGAAAAATTTAGTCATTTAAGTGCCCAATTTGATAAAAAGGATTTAATCGAGAAAAGAGCAAAAGTTGCATACTAAAGTGAAAGGTACTAAATTGATTGTGGCTTTTTAAGTGGGTGTACCAAAAGGGCAATTAGCCCATTAACCATATTAAGGGGACGGCAATGGGCCTTTATAAGTCCAAATTATATGTTAATTTAGTTTATTATATAGTTATATTAATGTGTTAAAATAATGTTAATAATATGTGTTTGTTTTATCATTAAATAATAAAAACAAGTGGGGAGAAAGAGAACATACCTTGTTCTCTTCTTCTTGGCCGAATGTAGAAAGTAGAAACTCCATAGTTGAAGCTTGATTTTCGGCAAGATAAGGAGCTTGATTGAGGTATGGTCGGTTTTTGGTTTTGATAATTTTTACGTTTTTGAGATCGTTGCCAGTATATTATCCGACCCATGTCTAAATTTTTGAAAATACCATGTATATAAGATTCGGCCATTAACATGTTTAGATAGTTTTGATGTTTAATGGTTCTAGATTAAAGATATGTTAAGGATTTACAAGTTTTGTATTGGAGTTTTTGGTGATTTTGAGTATATAGGGCTAAATTGAAAAGAATAAATTTGTGAAAAATTAAAATGTTAAATAGATGAAATGCATGGACACCCATGGTTATGGGGAAGATTCGGCCTAGCCATGGTGTTAGAAAATTTTGCATATTTTGAGTTTTGTGTAAATTGGACCAATTTGTAAAAATGGGAAACATTAGGGCAAAATAGTAAATTGCCCATTTGTGTGTTTTGGGACTAAATTGAGATGAAATGCGATTAAATGAGCTAAATTCTAATGTGTTTTAGATCAAGAACAAAGAAAAGCGGAATTAGACAGGGGAAAGGCGAAGGTTCTCGAATAGCCGATTCGCACGGACTATCGACAACCGAGGTAAGTCCTTTAGCTAAAATATGTCAATAAATTAATTATGAACTTAGTGAATGATGAATTGTGGAAATTTAGAGTATAAATTCATGATATAGCCGAATGTGAATGTATAGTATTGAAGTGAATTTATTTTGGTTAATGCAAGGTGTATAAGTAAATTCTTGAGCTACCTTATGTTTAAGGGTTAATTACAAATCTAATGAATGATAGAATTTGTATAAGTTTGGTGTAAAACCATGAGTTGGCGAATGTGATGATGATGGATTGGATTGATTTCAAATATATTTTATGCAATGTGAATAAATGCATATGGTTCGATATGTGATAGTGAAATGTGAAAAGCATGTAAAATTATTCGACATTCGGGCTTCGAGCCTAGCAGCAGGCCTTGTGCCGGTGACAAAATCGGGCTTTATGCCTAGCGAGCCTTGTCTTGGTGACAAAAATCGGGCTTTATGCCTAGCGGGCCTTGTGCCGGTGTTACTTTTGAGCTTTTATGCCTAGCGGGCCTTGTGCCGGTGTTATTTATCGGGCTTTACGCCTAGCGTGCCTTGTGCGGTGTTACTTTTCAGTGCTTTTACGCCTAGCGAAGCTTGATGCCGGTGATGTAATTTATAAAAGAGAAATTGAATCTTTGTTCAAGACAACTTAAAGCTAATTTATTGAGTATACGGTTCTGTAAGCATGTAAGGTATGCTATGCTTAATATTACTTAGGTCAAATTAATATTATGAGAATTGTGTTATATGTGTTGAAGTTAATATTGATGGATGTAATATAATGGAATTCGAGCTTAGAATGTGCTATTATGGAACAATTGGTTTGCAAGTTTAAATGTTAAGAAAGGAGATTTTCATGCGATATGCTTATATGAACTACAAAGAAATACATGTAGGTTGAAGGAAATGATTCCTAATTTACTTGGGTTAATGAATTACTAGTATCTGGCTTTGTATAAATAATTTACTTAATTGCCTATGTGAAATGCCATAAGTTGATTGCTTTCATTTCGTAAATAATTAAATGTTTTATTATCATGAGTTAGGACTTACTAAGCTAGTAAGCTTAATTATGTGAAATGTTCTCCTTTGTTTTATAGATTTTGGTCACGTCGCGGGCTCGTAAAGGATCTTCAAGAAGTCAACCACACTATCGCCTTCCTTTGGTATTTTGAATTTTGGTTACGAATTAGAAGGCATGTATAGGCTAGATGAAGTTTTAGAAACATATGATGTTTGACCTTGTATATAATAACCATGCGAATATGGCTAAATTTTTAGTTAAGTACGCTGTTGTGTCTTGATGTGTACGTTGGTTCATGATGGCAATGTTTATGCATTCTTAATCAAAGTTTAATCATTTTTGTTAAGGAAATGTTTGTATACGAAATGAATCCTTGAATTAGGGATGTAGGTAGGTTCGGTTAGAAGCTAGTCTTTCATAAAATGCAACAAAACAGCTTGTAGTAGCAGCAGTGATGTGAGTTAGAAAAATCACCAAAAATAGGGTATATTGAATTAGAAGGTGAATGAGATATGAAATTAAACCTCATTGTGTCTATTTTTACATGAAAGAAACAGGGTAGGCAAAAGATTTATATATTATGAGATAATTAAGTTCCAGTGAGACCTGCCCTGAACGAATTCGGGAGTCACTGTTCTGTTTTAGAAAAATTGTCAAAAATTGTACAAAAATAATTAAGAATAATGGTCTATATGTGTAGAACCCTTAATGAGTCTATTTTTCATTGGTATAAACAAGAACATTATAGGAAATTTTTGTAATGAGATAACTGTATTTTTGTAGAGACAGGTCAGAATTGTCAAGCAGTGTATAAGGGTAATTTTGATGAATAAACTGTACTAATCGGCCACATAAAAAATTCTGGAAAAATTATGGTGAAAATTTATGTGAGTCTAGTTTCAAGGAAAATTTACGGATCTAAATTTCAAGTTTTGTAACTCGAGTTATGATCAATTTAGTCAGCATGATGCAGTTTGACAGCTTTAAATTTTTATGTTCCGAACTTGTAGTCGAGTCTTGTAATGCCACATACTCGACCCCGGCAAAGGTCTCGGGTATGGGGTGTTACAAGGAACGTACCAGTTATAACGTCAGGTGCGTCGCCATCCTCACGACTCCTAGCAGCATAAACCAACCCTGGCTGTCTCGCCTCTGTGTTACCAGCACCTCTGCCCAATGCTCCGCGACCTCGTCCAAACCCATTTCCCCCTCGGGCTAGACTACGGCCTCTCGGTGGCTGCTGACCACCTCTCCTTGGCTGAACATATCCCTAACCCGCAGCTTGCATCTGACCCGGCCTCTGCGTATAGTCTCTAACCCCGTGATCTCTAGACCCACATCTGAAGCACGCCTCAGTTCTCTTCCAACGATCCACGATGACATAACCCGCAGCGCAAAAGGTGCGATCCGCCAAACAACCATCGGAACTCCAGTTCGGACCGGCCCATCAAATCTAGGCCTCTTATGAAATCCATCTGAAGAACTTGAAGGCCTAAAATCTCTCTTATTCCTGCCCCTTTCCTTCTCACAGTTTTGACGCTCAGAGCGTTTCACATCCTCGGCAATCTTAGCCTTCTCTACCAGAGTAGCGAAATCTCTTTCCCTCTGTGGGGCTATCAGTACCCGTAACTCATCCCAAAGACCATCTTCAAACTGCACGCAGCACTCATATTCTGTTGCAACTATACCCCGAGTGTACCGGCTCAAGTGCAGGAACTCTCCCTCATACTCCGCTACGAATTTATTCCCCTGAATCAGATTCAAAAATTCTTTTCTCCGGGCGTCCACGTAACTTGCCCTGACATACTTCCCCTGGAAGGCAGTCTTAAAGAAATCTCATGTTAATCGGTCCGGCTGTGTGCCTTCCCTCACGGTAAGCCACCATTGGTATGCCTCATCTCGCAGTAGGGACACTGCTCCCTTCAACTTTTGCTCCAGTGTGCAGTCTAGGTCATCCATGATCCGCTCAACCGCCTCCAACCAGTATTCTAATACATTCAGGGCTACACTAGAGATGCCCCTGAAGATTTCAACCCCGTTTGACTGAAGTCGCTCAGAAATTGACCCTCGGGGCATTGACCCAGTACTCGCTCCAGCCACCTTTTCCAGAACCCGTAGCATTGCTTGAGACAAAGCATCATCCCCTCTGGCTCGGTCATGAGACCCCGTTTCAATCACTGGTGATGCTGGTGCTTCCCTTTCAGGCATATGTCCTGATGCTGAGGACTCAGCCCTAGCACCTCGGCCTCTACCACGGCCACGTGTACCCCTTTCGCGACCTTTTGTACTCATCTCGACGTAATGTATTAATCTGTTTAAGAGTTTTATAAATCAGCTTATAGTTCTCATGATTATTAACAAGTGTTTTATGAAGAACAGTAATAACAGTTGTTTTCGCAGATCGAGTTTACCACCATTTCAATCTCTATAGTCTTAGTTTCTATCACTAAAAAGTTTCAGTGTACTACCACTATCTCTGGTAGTTTCTCAATACGTTCATTTCATCATATAATCAAGTATAGGGTAAAGAAACTTACGAATTCAGTGTCGGAGACTCGGTGTGCCACACGTTCAATGATACTACTACTTTTCTAAACCAGACTTTAAACAAATTTAAACAATTTTCAAAACCCATTCCCCAGCCGAGTTTTGCAAACCTGGCTCTGATACCACTAAATGTTACACCCCAAACCCGGCCTAGACGTTACGACTGGATCTAGCGTGCCACATCAGGTGTTGTTTGAAAACCTTATGATTGTTGGAAAACTCATTTTCAAATCCATACCTTAAACGTTCAAAATCCCGTTTCTCGTTGCTTGTTAACAAAAGAAGCTTCACTCAAATTAATACCTTTTCAAAAATGCACGTATTATCTTACTTATTAAAAACCGTGTCTGTTACAGAAATTTGGTTTAAATAGTTGTGAAAACATGATATTTTAAAAACAGTTGTTATTATTTTAAAAACCCGTATTTAATGAATTTGCAGTGTTTTAAGAAATCCCAAATAGAAGTTAAAACAGTTCCAATGGCCATATTACAAAAATTATAAAACCCAACAATTAAAGTAAAGTAACCCCAGATTTAAATACTAAGATACCCTTCAAAAACATGCAGGACATGTGGCCACCTCCGTGTCCCTCATGGCTCTAAATCCTCTAAGGCTAGGGATTACCTGCACAGTTAAAGGAAAAGGGTGAGTTACAAGAACTCAGTGTGTAATCCTCACTGCTCTGATCCACGATGCAGGCCCAAGCCCATGCAAGATTAGTCCGAGCCTAAGCCCCAAATACATGTCAATGCAAGCAAGAGAAGAATGCAGCCCAACCCAATCCAACCATCACACCACCCGTACCAACCCTACACACCATGTGGGGACCAAGTCGACTTGACCCTACACACCAATATCGCGATCAAGCGCTGCAATATCAACGCAAACAAAGCCGCAAGATGTGATATCGTGGTGAGCCACTAAAATCGTGATATCGTGGCGAGCCATCGAATCGATATAACGTGGCATAGCCACCCGATGCGATACTTCCTCCAAAAACATAACCCAACCCAATGCAACATGTAGTGACATATTAAAATGATGTATGAAATAAATTACCACCATAAACGATTAAACAGGTTACGCATACAACACTAGATCTACCACTAGGGGTATAATGGTCATTTGGTCGGTTGGGGGTAAAACGGTAATTTACCCCCAGGTGTATTCCAATAATTTCACCCAACGCGGGTATTTCAGTAATTTTACCCTTTAAGGGTATTTTGGTAATTTTACCCCTACAACAGCCTTTTCGAAGGCCTAATGTCACCTCGAGCGACTCGGTTTTCTCTTTCCGGTCAATACAGTGCTTTTGGGCCTAAAACCCTATTTTGGCCCATTCGAGCCCACACGCTCGTGTGGCCTATTTTGTTCGTTTTCAGTCTCGGTTCTGCGGCCTTCGCAGTCGCATTGATCAACTTACATTTTTTCATCGTTTTAGCTCATATGGGCCCATTAACCCGTTGGACCCATTTAGCTCGACTCTGCTCAACAAGGCCCATTACAGCCTCGGTTTTGTGAGAGCGTTCGTGACACTCTCTCAATAGTCTGCCGCCCTCACTAGTGACTCGGTTTATCACTACGAGCGCTCGCAGCTCGAGTGATCTCAGCTGCCGGTATTTTGGCTTTTCGATATTAGATCACAGCAAAAGCAGGTAAAGCAGTGGTGCGAGATTACACACCTTATTACGAGTGTAGGTTGAAGCCCCCAAGATTAAGCACCTACGAAATCAATAAATCCTAATCTATTAGTCTTAATCCTGATAAGACATCTCCAAAGATTGAAACCGATTCATCAACCAATACTACTTACCACCAAACAAGAGATCTACTGCAAGGAAGAGTGTTGATCGGCTCTTTAGTTTAAACAAGTCGAGTCCCTAGCAACATTCAATGAAAGAGGAGGGTGTTAGCAAAAACCGTCTTCATGGTACAGTATGATAGCTTTCTTGGATAAAAACACAACGAAACTAGAAGAAAACCAACCCCATATTCGGCTTTAGACACACTTACCAACCAATGCACAACAACAATCGACAGTTGGCTAACCACAGGATTCGGCCCTCACAACGGAGAACAAATGGGATTCGAGATGGAAGAGGGTGAGTAGATTCGGCCTAATCAACAAGAGGTCAATGCTAAGAGTTTCGGTTTTAGCTATGTAAAGAGAGGGAAACAAGAGAAAGAGAAACGTTGCCTTTAACAAGAGAAGAGTCGAATGGAGAAGAGAGGTTCGGTAGCAAGAGCAGCAATCGCGAAATGTTTTTGCAAAAACAAATAAAAGAATCATGTGAAGGGGGAAGAAAAGAGAGTGAAGGTGGAGGCTTAACACTTCGGCAATTAGCAAGAAAATGAAAAGAGAAAGAAAGGTGATGAAAAGAGAATAGCTATAGGCAAAAGAGAGAAAAGTGCACCTAAGGTAAAAATGCACGAATAGGAGAAATAATGCACCAAACTTCAGAAAAAGGAAAACCCAAAAATGAATGAAAAGGGAGTAGCAAACAGAGAGAGAATTCGGTTTGCTATCACACTCAAATGGCCGAAATTCCTACTCAATCCACCCCCTAGCCGAAATCTCCCCCCAAGGCACACTCCCAAATTCGGCCACTACTCCCTCACTCCTCAACCCCTTGATTTTCTCCACCACTCCCTCCTTGAATCACTCCTGGCCTCCCATTCAAAATGATTGACCAAGTCTTCCACCAACCATGTAGAGTTTGATCCCAACTCTACCTCTTGCTCTCCCAAGTCACAAAATAAAACCCCTCATTTGCAATCTGTGGGATTCGAACCCCAAACCTCCTTGCTCTCCCCTTGATGCCACACCATCACACCACATGCTCAACTTGTGTTAGCAAAACACACTCAAATTTACTTAAGCCCTACCACTGCCAACCCTCTTCACTTTAAGGTCAAAAACCAAAATTTTTCCAAAGCTAAAACTCGAACCCAGGCCTCCTTAGGACCCCCAAATACACTCAAACAACTATTCGAGCAAGCACAACATACAATTATGCAAAAATTTACAACCCCTAATTTTTGGGACGTTACACCCAAAGTAAACCCAACGAGTCATCAAAACACTAGAAAGTGCGTAAAATGCTTATTTTACAATAAAATAAACATAAGTTAATAAAACTAAAAATACAATAAATAAATATAAAATGGCTAGAAAACAATCACGTTAAGTGTCGAAAAGACTAATTTTCCACAACGAATTGTGACAGATCAATCCTTATCTACGATCCTTGGGTACATCTTTTTCTGCTTGCCTTTACCTTAGTCATCACTGGCACGTCATTTCCCTTGTCTAAATGTTGTTGAGTTACCACCCATAAGCCCTACTGGCCTTTTTTTATCGTTATGCTAGCGGACTATTTCCTTTTCTACTTCCTTTTTCTTTATCAAACGGATTCCCCAATAATTTACTTACTCACTATCGTTTTGTCATTACGTACATCTTTCTTCCAACCCTTTTCCTTGTTCGCGGGATTTCCCACGATTACAACCCTGATTATCCACCAGTTTTTACTATCCCAATGGACTCTTTAGACTACCTGAACCGAGCTAAGGTCTTACACAATATAATCTCATATTTAACATCTTGGTAGACTACCCCATGTTTAGTGTCTTGGTGGACCACCCTATGTTTACTGTCCCGTCAGACTCCATTGGTTGCCATAGCTTGGCTATGGTCTTACACCTCATGATCCCCGTGTTTACTATCCTGGCGATCTACCCCGTGTTTATTGTCTCGATGGACTACCCCGTGTTCAGTGTCCCGGTGGGCTACTTATGATGCCATAGCGTCTTCCAGCTATAATCTTACACAATATAACTCCCGTGTTTGCTATCTCGATGGGCTACCAAAGGATGTCATAGCATCTTTCAACCATGGTCTTGGTCCTATTTAGCCATTCTAGCGTGCTTTTACATGATGCCATGGCATTTTTCAACTATAGTCTTACTCATTTCTATCATGATGCCATAACATCTTTCAGCTATGGTCTTACTCATTTTAGGCGTATAGCCTCTGATCGGTCTCATGGCCTAGCCATGATCATTCTCTTTACTACACTCGTTGCATTCCATCCATTCATTCATTTCACCATTGTAAACTAACTTTTATAACCATTTCATGTACTTTTTTACACTTCATGGAAATGTCAACATATCATCTAAACACATTTATGCACCTTTATACTAATACAGCTCACTCCTGTGCTACCTTCTGATCCTTGTTCCAAATAACCAATATTCCATTTCTATCATGCTACACTGTAAAGCCAGTAGACCAATTATACCCAACGAACCTCTACAAATCCTCTTTGTTAATTTGAATATGTAACGCCCCGAATTTGGGCCTAGTAGAATTGGGCCTATTGGGCCTTGGGAATGGGAGCGTTTAAAATTTTTGGAAATAAGAGAACGGCACTAGTGTAAGTTGGACCTATTAGGTGAGTGATTTTGGAAGGTTAGGGGGCTTCCATGAAGTCTTGGATTCAAACCTAGGCTTTAAGAAAAATTTTGGTTTTAGGTGAATAAAGCCCTGGGGGTAAGTAAGTAGGCTTTAAGAATAAATTGTGGGAAAAAAAGACACAAAAAAGAGTTGTGGTCTAGTGGAAAATGGCGCCACATGGGAGACAAGGAAGTGACGCCATAGAGGAAGCAAGGGGTCCAAGGTTCAAGTCTTGGCACTTGTAATTCATTTTGTTTTTCTTTTAAATGAACTTAGACTTTGGCCCATAGGCTTATATTTAGTTGCGCATGTTCTAAGTCACAAAAGGAGCTTGTGTTGTGGTGGCATGTAGCGCCCTGGAGCATAGGAGAGGGTAAGGGTTCGAATCTCATGTCAAGCAAGGAGTGTTTATTTTATGATTGGACGGCCCGAGTTTGTGTTAGATTTAAACTCACTGTGAAGGGGGATCCCACATCAGGAAGCTAGTATGAGGATAGGCAAGAAGCTGGCTATAAATAGAGCAAGCAATGAGAAGAGTAAGCATACCTTTTCTTGGCTTAACCCTTTCGCTTTGTGGCGTGCTCGTTTGGGTTAGGCGTTGGATCATTCGTTGATCTGTGTGTCGTTGGGTCAAGGTGGTGGTGACCGAAGTTGATCGACACACCCCTTGGGGGTCAAGGGTGTGATCATTGTTGGCTTCTGCGCAGAACAATGTTCAGAGTGCGGATTAACTTCAGATCCCTATCAGGTGTGTGTATTTGGCACTACTCTAGCTGTAGAGCGGCAAATACCGAAATGCCGGTCACACGGTGATGGTAGCCATACGAGCGTACGAGTGCATGTGTGGGAGCTTCGACGCGATAGTTGAGGCCATCATGAGTGTTCTTGTGGGTTTAGGCTATTTGGGCCACGATGGGCCGAAAGGGGCCATGTGGGGTCAATGGGCCCGTGGGCCCAATTGGATAAGTTGTATGATTGTGTAGTAAATATTGGACTGGACTATGTGATTCTCATATCTGTGGCTAGATTTGGGCTAAATGGGCCACACGAGCGTGGGGGCCCATTTGGGCCAAGAATGGGCCCTAAGCCCATTCGCATCGTTATCTCTGTTTAGAATACATTGGTTTACAAAATTACTGAAATACCTTAGTTTACAAAATTACTGAAACACCCTCGACTTGTAAAATTACTGAAGTACCCCCGGTTTGTAAAAATTATCGAAATACCCTCGGTTTGCAAAATTACCAAAGTATCCCTAATTTGCAAAATTATCGAAATACCTTCAGTTTGGAAAATTACCTAAATACCCCTGATTTAGGAGGATCGGTGTTGTGAGGGACTCGGAGATGGCCACACGTCTACAGTTTCTTTATACTTTGGACTATATTTTTGATAATCTAGTTTGGGTTTTAATTTTTGTAATAAGGCCTTGTAAGTGAAGTGTGGGTTTTTTTTATGGTTTATAATTGCTAGAAGTAGAACATGGTTTTCCAAATTAACTATTGTTTTTCAAAATATCATGCTTCCGCAACTGTTTTAAATTAAGTTTCTGCAACTAGCAAGGTTTTAAAGATAATAATGTTTTACAAGAGAATGACTTTTAATAAACTACGTTTTGAAACTAAGCAAACGAAATCTGAGGTTTTAAAGGCAGAAAGTTTTAAATTGTAAGAAGGGTTTCTAATGAAAGCATGGTTTTCAAAAAAAAAACTCTTCAATGTGACACGCCAGATTTGGGCCTAACTTCTAGGCCGGGTTTGGGGTGTTACAGAATACGTAAGTGTTCCCTTGCAAGGTCGGGTATTCACCGGTCATAGTTTGCATCAAAGTGCCATACCTGAGGCAAAACATATAATAACGTTTCTCCTTTCTTCTTTTCACCATCATACGTATCAACACTCTGATACCCTTTTTTGTTGATCCAGATACAGAGCTTATGCACCAAGGAAGGAGTATTCATATCAATGCACATGCAAGACTCATGTCTATGACTTACCGAAATCAATAGTTCATGCATCATCTCATTTTCATATTCCTTTTATAGACGTGCCAAAACCAAAGGTTAGATTAACACACCTGAATAAATAGTAAGACAGTAAACATGTTGATATAGTTAACAACCACAAAGTACAAAGGAACTCACCAGAAACCTTCACTCAGGGTTTTATCTACTCAACAGGTTCTTTTCCCTTTACATTGGGACCTTCTCCAGTATCTTTGGCTAAAAACAATCAAATAAATCTTTTAAATATAAAAACAACCGAAATTCAACATAATAATAAGAAATAGTAAACATGCAAACAATTTCCAGAATAAAGTTTTCTTCCTGTCTAGTATTTCAAATGAAAACCCTAATGAACAACTCCTATGACTACCTCTTCTTATTTGGTAAAACTTAAAGAAATATTTAGGATTTGATCAGCAAACAACTTAAAAAAAGGTAGATTCTACAAGCTTAACAATAAGTTCCTCTGAAATCAATGAAGAACACTTCTGTGTTTTCTTCGATGATAACGAAAGTGAGCAGATAAGATGAAAAATAAGTTTTTTCTCCATTACTAGGTTGTCCTATTTATAACAAGACTATAATCCAATCCACACTTTAATTAAGTTTTGTAATCAATATCCATGCACACACATTTCCACTAATTAATCACATCCTACGAGGTTCTTCAGGTGTCCTGGTTATTAACACATTACCTCCACTAGGATGCCACATGACTTATACATGTCTCACTAACAACGATTTCTAACACACTAATACATTTATAGTAACACAAAACACGGGTGGCGGACTTTATAGCAGGAGGATTCACCAAATAAGGATCTTTCCAATCAAAGAACTTGTCAATTGCGGAGTGAGAGTCCGCAAGCTTGGCAAAGCTCAGCAAACTACTTCACCACGGAATACGCCAATGCCAACTAGTCTAAATCTCGCAACTTAGGCGGTTTTGCTAGTACAACTTTCCAATAATACTATTTGTAATAAGTAAGGTAATGACACACCCTAGAAAACACTTGGGTTGTAACCTCTCTAACCCGACCTAGACGTTATGGAAAATTTTAAAGGCTACATTGGTCATCAAAAAGGCTTAGATAAACTTTCGTATTTTCAAAAATGTTTTACAACCATTTACTTTTCTATTGAAAACTAGTGAAAATGAATATTTGTCTTTATATCGCGAAAATGTATTAATTTCAAAAGATCGATTGATTTTAGAATTTCATTTGTAAGGAATAATCATTTTAATTTTAAAAGCTTATTTCAGTATAGCAACAGAAAAGAGTGATTTAATCAGACTTCCAGTAAAAACCAAATTTCATTCATAGTCATTTAAATATCAATTCAAGCAGTTTGAAAATTTATGTCATAAAGTCTCATGCCACAATCCATATAAAAATTAATGCAGTCCCAAAGCAATTATTAAAATTAAGCTTAAAGTACTTAAAAAGTGAAAACATCCGAGAAGCTCCTCCGATAGCCGTGTCCAAATCCTAACCTTGGGGGTTATTTGTAAAACCAGTAAACTAATGGGATGAGCTAAAAAGCTCAGTGTGAGTCTTAACTCAAAAATTTAGTCATAAACAGTAACAATTAACAGTCAAGGTAGTCAACAACAAAGAAATTTTTAAACAGTATAGAATCACATTTTTAGTATGCATGGACATGTCAATGCATTATTTTTAGTGAGGTTCCTACCAAACTCCGCTACACACCAATATAATAGTTCCCCAAAACTCATCCAGCCAATAACACATCAGTTTGTGGACGAGCCACCAATATTGTAGATAAAATGCCAATATTGCAATCAAGCTGCCAATATTGTGGACAAGCTACCAGTAATGCAAATAAACTGCCAGTATTGTGGACAAGCCACCAGTAATGCAAATAAATTATTAGTATTGTAGACAAGCTGCCAGTATTATGACAAGCCACTAGTATTGCAGACAAGCTGTCAGTACTTCCTCCTTTCATAATCATCCCAACCCCAATGTAGTATGGCATGTTATTAATAATATCATAACAATACAGTAGGCATGATTAAAGTATGCAATCAATAGTAGAAATAGTAGCCATGATTTAAACATGAAATTAGTAACAAAAATAGTAGGTGCATTAAATGATGCTTTCAGTATTACTAGTATTAGAAACCACATTTTAACATGACTAAAGTTTCAGTAACAATGTACATGATTTATCATGTAATCAATATCGCTAGCAAAACATTAGCATGCTTTCATATCACATAACTTGCGAAACATTACCGAGTCATATAATAACATACATACATATTTGGTAACACAAATTTTTTAAATCAGAGGTACTTACTTGAAATCAATCCTCATAAAGGATTTATCAATCACCAAGAATGCTTAATGTATTCATTTAGCCAATATTTTGGAGCAGAATTAAACGATTATTATTAATCATAATTAGATAATATTTATGGACAAATCATACACAACTTTAGTAGGTTAAAGCCCACACTTGGAATAAAGGTCTCGTGATACTAGATCTAATCTTTCGCCCTTTAATGTTACAGATCTAATCAGATCTTGCTTGATCTGATTAAAGAATGAATGTACCAACACCAAAATACCCATGTTAGTTTTGGTTTTACAGTCCAAAGTAATTCTCTTATAAAATCGAATGAATAATAACTTACTCCAACACTCTTTCAACAGAAATCCAATACTTTTGTTCTAATGCAAAAACCGAGTGATTTGGACTTAGACCTTCAACAAAAACACAACTTTAGTGAGATGAACATGCAAGATTCGGCCATAACAATTAAATAGAAAAGTTGAGATTTGATTGGGCAATCATTACTTACACTTTATCGTTGAGATCGAAAACTACGGTTTAGTGGTGTGGCGGTGATGGCCCGACGGTTGTGTAGTGGCGGCAATGAGAGGGAGAGAGAGGAAGAATGGTGGTGAAAGGGTGGTTAAGGTGGTGCAATAGGTGGCACAAAGGAGGAGATGTGGTAGCAAAATGAAAAGAAGAAGAGAGGATGAGCTAGAGAAAAAGAGGCGGCACAAGTGGTGGTTTAGGAGAGAAAATATGAAAAAAGAAAAAAAAATGAAAGTTGATGGCTTTCTTTTCGTAAAAAGGGTGTCATAACTAGTTAAAGAGGAAGAAAAGGAATGTGAGGGAAATAAGGGGAAGAAAAGGAAAGCAAAAGAAAACGTGGAGTGAAAAAAGGAGAAAACAAGGAAAGGAGGAAGAAAAGGAAGGAAAGAATCTTGCACAAAAGGCAAGTGTTTTGGGCGGCAAAGATGATGACCAAAAGGATGCCAAAATAAAAAACAAATTGCAAGGATGAGGACTCGAACATGGGTCTCAAGGGAAGCTATGCTTGTTCTTAACCACTATGCTAACACACAATCTTGTTTAAATGTTTACAACATTTATTTTTAAAACAGGGAGTGACACGTACTAGAGTTTCAAGGAAAAATAAAAATGAAGCGAGAGAAAAGATTCAAGCTTAGGTCTCAAAGACAATTTCAGTAACACTTAACCATCAGACCAGTAACTCCTTTGTTTTACAAACGCACAAAGATAATCTTAAAAATGGGGCGTGACCACTCTCGATTCACAAACCCAATTTTACTAACCCAATTTTTCGGATGTGACATGGGTTTTTCACCCCTCTCATGTAATCGGGCCTATTGGGCTTCTCATGTATTAGGTAAAATTATGTGTTATCCGGACTTTTATCAACACTTATAATTTATCCAACCCAATAGCTATTTTCTATTTCCAAAAATATTATTTATTTATTTATTTTGATTAATTAAATTATTTTTTAAATTCCAATTCTAATTCCATTAAAATTATGACAACTTTACTGTATTAGAATCCATGAGGAAATTAATTTAATTGTCTCATTCAACAAATCTATGATGACTAATTAATTTAATTCTCACTTCGAACTTCAATTATTTAATTATAATAAATTAAATAATAATTCAAGGAAATTAATTTAATTTCTAATTCATCTTTTTTTACTAAGCAAGAAATTGCATTCACTACGGATAATGATACATGCAATCCATTTCTCTTAGTTGTAGTTTTTATCTATTTCATATTATCAGTTTTACATGCAATTCATTTCCAGTTATCTTGAGCTAGCGGAGAGACCGGATGGACATATATAATTAGGGCTTAAATGATTAGTAATTAAGTTCTGGTTTTTTCATTTATTAAGTACAACATTATTTAATCATAGAGTTATTCTAGTAAAACACCCCTAACTCGTATCCGTTGCCGGAGTAGGGTTACGAGGTATTACTGATCAATACACATCATTTAACATACATATCCAGTATATAAAGCATTCATCCTCATAAATCATTCAACACAATCACATTGTCCCTTATAAGGGCCTACGATGCCTTAAACATGCTTTAGAAAGGGTTCGGGACTAAACCGATATCATACAAAAATTCTGGAAACATAGAAATTTTTCATGTAAACAAGGGTCACACGCCCGTGTGAACAGGCCGTGTGCCTCTCACAGCTAATAGACACGCCCGTGTCTCAGGCCGTGTGAAAACAGGGCATACATATTGACTTGGGTCACACGGCCGACCACACGCCCGTGTGTCTAGCCCGTGTACCCTTTGAAGTGGCCACACACGCCCATGTGCCAGGCCGTGTGTTAGGCTGTGCCAAAACTGTAGGGTATACTAACTTATGCAACACGGCCAAGTCACACGCTTGTGTGCTAGGCCGTGTGCCAAATAGGGAGTATACTGACTTATACCACACGGCCAGTCACACACCCGTGTGTGAAACCGTGTGGAGCATACTGACTTCAATTTAGTTTCAACACCAGGGGACACACGGCAGTGTAACTTGACCGTGTGTCACACACGGCTGAGACACACGCCCGTGTCTTTGCTCATGTAGACAAAAATAGGCTATTTACCAAGCCATCTTGCCACCCCATTTGGTACACACTTTCACCTACACATATGGTACAAAAACAAAGCAAAATAGGCAATACATAACAACCAATCAACTGTAACTCTTACTATTTCATCTAAATTTCTTAGCCTAAACTTCAATCACAATCATCATCAATTTATCAAACATTTCCAAGTAACATTAAACACTTCACAAAATGTCATTAGCTCATATCTAAAAACATTTACCAAACATACATCATTTTGTTCCATTTCACAAGCATAATACCAATTCCACAAACCTCATAATATAAGCCATAAGCACACTTATATATACATAATCAAACTAGCCAAATTAAGCCAAATCTCATGGCTATAAATACAAACAAAACATAACCATTCATAAGTCATCTCAAATGGCAATATTCACTTTCAAAACATAACCAAAATGACTCAAGCTTATACATGCCATATACCATATATACACAATTCAAAAGTACCAAGTAGATGGTTGGATAGTGTGACGTAGACTCTGACGATCCCTGAATCCGAGCTAGCTTTGAATTCACTATAAAACACGGGAAAAACAAACAAAGTAAGCTACAAAGCTTAGTAAGTTCATACTAAATATACTCAACAATTCATAAAATACAAATCATCAATTTGAACAAGTTAATGTATCATTCATGATAATATCAAACCTTCCATAAACTTATTCATATACTTATATGCAAAGTCATAACCTTTTCTATTTGATCTTCATACTTACATGTAAAAACCTGTACAAATTCATAATTAACTCATACCTTCCTGTAACACTGTCGAATACTCGATGTTTCGCACACTAAGTGCCATCGCATAGCCGAAGCTATTATAATTTCGCACACTAAGTGCCTTACTCGATGTTTCACACACTAAGTGTCATCGCATAGCCGAAGCTATTATAACTCCACACACTAACTGCTTTACATAGCCGAAGCTATCTCAATCTCACACACTAAGTGCCGTATATAGCTGAAGCTATCTCAAATCGCACACTAAGTGCTAAACATTTTCAATTTATCGTCGAACATGACCATAGTCTCGTGTATACAATTTATACAATATCAAAGCGTTAAAAGCATAATTGCAAGAATGTTTATCACGTACGAACTTACCTCGGATGCTAGAATGGCGAATCGAGTCGTTTAGTCGATCACTTTCGTTTTTCCCCGATCTAGATCTGAATTCTGCTTTTCTTGATCTAAATGTATTTAAAATTAACTTATTCAATCATCTATTCATTCAATTTAGTCTAAAACATACTTTAACGCATATTTACCCTTTAACCCCTAAACTTTCACATTTTTCACAATTTAGTCCTTGTAGCATAAAATCATAATTTCATGCAATTTAATCCAATTTCATGATAGCCGAATTTCACTAGTGTCCATATTAGCCCATATTTCTAATTTATTTCACATTTTAACCACACATTTCTCACATTTCACAATTTAGCCCCTAATTTGCATTTTCACCAAAAATCACTTAACAAAACTTGTTTAACTAACATCAAATGTTCATAATCTATCAATAAACATCAAAACTCATACATATTCATCAATGGCAACACTCAAAATCTTTAACAATTTTGCAAATTAGTCCCTGGGCTAGCTAGTATACGAAGCAACGATCTCAAAAACGTAAAAATCATCAAAAACCGAGCTAAAACCATACCTTAATCAAGCTTCAAAGTGACCGAATGGAAAAACTAATTCCTTATCTTTCTTCTTGCAAAATTTCGGCTAAAGGAAAGAAAGATGGACACCATTTCATTTTGTTTTTATTTATCTTAACTTAACTTACCAAATTACATTTTAACCTTAATTATAAACCATTTAAAACACATAAAATGTGTCCATATAAGTCCACTCATAAATAAAATTCTTTAATTACCATTTAAGGCCATCATATTTAAAAGCCAAAGCTATTTGACACCTTTAACTAATAGAACATGCATTTTATTTTACCTTTTACGCGATTTAATCTTTTTTACCGAATTAAGCATTCAAACAATAAAATTTCTTTACGAAATTTTCACACATACATGCTATCATACTGTAAACATTAAAATAATAATAAAATAAATATTTTGACCTCAGATTTGTGGTTCCGAAACCACTGTTCCGGTTTAGCTAAAATCGAGTTGTTACAAGTATAGTACCATTACTTAACTCTCCCTTATAATATATCCTTATAAAAGCTACTTGATACGTGTTTATCCAGTGAGTTTATCATAAGTGTGTTACCCTCATAAAATATCCTTAATCTCTTTAGGATAAAATTCATTCTCCCAACATGACTTTATTTGATCTCATGGTATCTATTATAACTTTAAATATAAAAAGTCAATTACTAACACATAGTAATTAAATCGTTTGTCTTATGACGAATGACTCGTGACCACATTCCTTTTTCAAAAATCATGTAATGTCAATGAGAGGATATCATTTACCCTTATAAGATTATGATTCCACTGTTGTGGAATGATGCAACATCATGAAGAAATTGTATACCCAACGTTCTAGCTTCAGTTCCTTATCTATTTGAACTGAGGGTTTTAATACATTAAAATATATGAGTTACGTATACATAGTTCATCATCCACTCAATATTTAGGTATGTCACACTATGGACATCACAAGTGAATAAATCCATAAACATATCTAGGATAAATTCAACTTGAGTCATATCTTATGTATTGTCAGTTTATACAACAGCATTTGTCTTTATCTTTTGAGAGTCATCCACTCCAATACTCATGTCATCTCCCTAATTGGACTTGATAGATGCAATAATAGTCTTTCAATCGATTTACTCAATTTTGATTAGACTACAAACTATTTAGATTATCTACTAAGGCTTAGTTTAGCAATACTTCTCAAAAGTGCTTTTGGGGAAAAAAAACTTTTGAGGAGAAGCTAAAATTTTCAGTTTCTCAAAAAAGTGCTTTTGGGCTAATTTTTGACTTGGGAGAAGCATTTTTTCTCTCAAAAAGAAGTTTGTTTAGGAATACTTTTGTCTTAAAAGTGTTTTTTATCCCAAAAGTGCTTCTTAAAAGCAATACTAAACACACCCTAATATTAGATGTCTTCTCGCATTATGATCTGACCACATAATGCAACTTAATATTAGTTAAACATTAGATAATCAATAAGTCAATATTTGCTTATATTTGTATTACGTGAAAAAATTGTTAAGGACGAATAATGCATTAAAACATATCATTTCAAATCGGAATGATAAGAGAAAAATATGTTAATTCTAAATTATAAATTTTTCAAAAGGTTCACTTTCTTGTCTCATTTTTCAATTCTACCAAGAAATGAATGGAAAAAAATGTACTTTTATTCTTTAATTTTTTCCATCTTTTCTGCTAAACACACTTGTATAAAGAAAAATTATATTTTCAATTCTTATGTTTTTCTACTCTTTTTAATTTTTATCTTTTCAATTTTTGTTCTACTTTATCAAGCAAAGTCTAAGGGTGTGCTTAGTTTAGTGAAAAAGATAGAAGGAAACAATTTTGAGTGTGCTTTGTAGGGAAAAAAAAGTGGGAGGAAAGAAAATAGTAGGAATGATCTTTTTCCATTCTAATGCATAAAAATCAATTATTGTAAATTGAAATGATGAAATGAGAGAAAATAAGAGATAAATCTACATTAGTTCAAAATTACGCGTTTTTCAAATATTTTATTTTCTTTCCTTTATTTTTCAATTTTTTTCAAGCAAGTAATTGATGGAAAGAAAATTACTTGTAATTTCAAAATTTTCATCATTCCTACCAAACATAAGAAAAATTATATTTTCTTCTATCCTTTTATTTTCTATTCTTTCAATTTTACTATGATGTTTAGTATGAAGACATTATTGCCCAACTTTCCAAGGGTCCTGACAACTTAATTCCTTTCCCTTGAGGAAACCAACAATAGCACCAATAGGATTCAGCTCTTAGGGGGTTGCGTAACCAAAGCTGAGAAAGCTCTGTGGCTTGCGCAATTACTTCTAAAGGATATGGGTTTCCTCCTTCAAAGCAAACAGAAGAATGTTAGCGATGTACACTTCGATATATCTATCACATTTGAACGGAACAATGTTGACAATAGGTGTTATCTAATACCTAAATTGGAACCAAACTAGATTGCTCTCAGTGGAGGAACAAATCATCCTCCACCCACATAACAATGGTTGGCCTGCAAAATAACAATAGTTGTGCATTACCTCTTTACTGGGTGGTCATTTTTGCTTCCTCCTAGGATTTTAAAACTGCCATTCATATTAACAGAAATCGAAATAAGGGACCTCCTTGTCTTAACAATCTCTTTGATGTACTAAACTTTGTCTAGTACCATTAGCAAAGATCTGATAGCTAACCGTGTTAATACAAGCCGTCACAAAATTAATCCATTTATTCTTTTTTTTAAGGCATTCGGAATTCCTTTTGCCTTTTTTTTTTCCTCTTAGGAATCATATGGAGTCTTCACTCCTACAATCATGTCCTCATTTTTGTCTATTGTGCATAAATGCATTCTAGAATGCGGTAATAACATGGCCTAAACAGACTTACACTCTATTTACCAATGTTTTAGAGATAGAAAAAGACTAAAATATTTTCCTATAAATACATTTTACTATATCAAATTATCATAGTCAAAAAAATGAAAAGCGATGTCAAATAGTGCAAAACAGATATATGATGATTGATGTCTAAAGAAATGAATGTTCTCAACATCCTAGACAAAAACGGATAGATTTAACTTTTTTTTGTGTTAATTTTTTTTTTTTTTGAATTATGTTTATTAAAAAATTAAAAATAACATTCAGGTTCAGTTAGTTTAAAAAGAAATTAATCCAATTTAGTTCAATCTCAATTAGTTAAAAGTAAAAGATCTTATTTTATTTACATGGTTTGCAAGACCAAAAATCATGGTAAAAAAAGGAAGTTAAAATATCAATATATGATTTAACTGAACAGAAAAAGTCATTTTAATGCTACCTAAAGAGTGACCAAATTTTAAATCCGATTGTTTAAATAAAAAACAAAGAGTACAAAAAAAAAAAAAAGAGAAAGAAAAAGAAAACTCTAGAATTAAATAATCTAATCAACCAAATTAAAACCCCCAATAACATAATCTAATCAACCAAATTAAAACCCCCAATAACAAATATATTGGCACCCTTCACACAAGTTGCAGCAAGGCTTGGCCCCAAAAAACTGTACATTGACTGACCTAATTTAATTTGGTATAAACCCTAATTCTGATGTGGTTCAAATTTGGAAGCATAATTATACAAGGCAAATTCTAATGAATTGGTATAAACCCTAGATTTCACAGCCATCAGACCTCACTAAATTCTCTCAAAAACGTAAAAGACATCTATTTTTACCCAACTACTCAATAACCAGGTTTCAGTCTATATATTTATATATATTTCAACGATGTATGAAAAGCTAACCAGGAACTATACACGGCTCTGTTGCTCTTTGCTCTCAATTTCACGCACACGGTCGACTATGTGCTGGATCTTCTTTGATAGACTCTCATTGTGCTCTTCAATTTGCTCAAAAATCAATTCTAGATGTCTTTTATAAGTTGCAGCTCTCTTTTTCTCAATGGCCAGCTGCTGCGTTAATTCTCGGATTTTATTATGTTCATTCTGCAACAAAAACAAGATAGATAAACTAGTTTCAGTACAGGTAATGAATGACATTATTGAAACACATGACTTCAACTCAAGAGCATTAATCTTAACTTGTCTAGTACAAACAGCGGCAGACATACACGAGTGGTACTAGACAAAATTGCAGAGGCTAAAATGAAGTTTTCAGTATTTAACACAAGTTGGAAGTGAACCTGGCCATTTGACCGGTTAAAACATGAAACAAAGCATTTGTGTCCACCACAGCAATAGCAAAAACTTGAGGATAAAAGGCTCTGATTGACACACCAAAATGAGGCCTCAACCATGGATTCAAAGAAATTCAGATCTCCATCATTAAGGGCTCAAAGACATTAGTTCATAACCATTAAAATGGTCAAGAAAACATTAGAAGCAATAACAAAAGACATTTATTAATTTTGTACAAAAGCTGAAAATGAGTTTTTAGAGGCTAAAATACTGAAGTTAAAAGAGCGTAGTAAGTTTCTTGACAAGATCAACGACATGACAAAAGAAACAACATTTTTGGTTATGTCAAATAGTGTCCATGGAACAGCATTTTCCAAAACGCTCTACTTCAAAAACAATTGTTACTACAGCTCCAGTAAGTACTACAGCACACAAGAATAAAACATCTGTTGTTTTTTTAAAGAAGGCAGGCAGGCATATACATTAATAAATTGCTAAATGATTCAGAAATTTATAATTTTAATTCTTATATAACATGCTAGTATTTTGAATGCCTTGTACTCCCTTCATAACATAATACCCATCCCCTTACCATTTTAAGATGCCCCAAAACAAGTCAACTAACAAAAAGAATCAAAGCCTACGCTATCAAAGAAACCTACACTATCATTTACCATGGAAAAGGGACAAAATTATCATCAAAGGGACCTTTTTGAACTCGGGTAGAAATGCAGAGTTATCTGGCAGGACTAGTGCATTTTAAGAACTTGTGCAAAAAGACTCCATGTGTTGCAGAATGGAGATTAATAGCTAGAAAGAACTTTGAGTTTCATTTCATTAAGCTCTTGTAGTGGCATTTGGGACTCTACCTCAATAGTTAAAAACACATGGACGAAGCCACATACATCATCATCCATTGATTATCACAACAATATATTCTAGGCATGGTAAAAGATCTAGGCACCTATAAGCAAATTGGTCTCATTTAATAGAAATTAATTAATAGTCATTCTGAACTTTATATTCTTAACTATTAAAAGGCCAAAATTAGAAACAACTTTCATTTGCCATGTTTGTTTCTTGAATAATATATCAATGCATCCATCTTTTCTTACACTTAATGCTGCTCAATACCACTCAGCATCTGACCATAATTCATATTAGGAGCACCATTAATCCTCTTGCGCTAAGAAGAAAAGATAGCCAGCTATCTAAGATGCTTCCATCATGGTTAACATATACCTTTGGCAAAAGCATTATTTAGTGGGAATATTTTTTTTTTATAATTTCTAATTTCGAAGAAAGATAACCATGCTAAAACAAAAAAAAAAAGTACTGATGGTTATGAGAATAACTTACAATGCACAAACATGCATAGCGTATAACTTAAATAGAAAGTGTAGTTACATTTTAATATACTAGCCAAATGAATGTATGACAGGAGTATACAAACTCACCGGATATTGATCATAAATGCAATCCCTACGACCTTTTCCGGGCGCCAGAGGGTGAGTGTGCTCCTTAACAAATTTCGTGACAACCCATTTGCCGGAACTTACTTTCCTCACCAAAATCATTGCCCTGCATCCAACCCTCGTCTCTGCCCTTTGCCTCACAATTTTTTCTCTCTTGTCAGGCATTCTAAAACCCTCTTTGTTGCAAACAAGTGCCCTACCAATAGCAGATCCATCACGCCTCGAACGGGAAAGTTTACTTACCCGAATGATGAATCCCACCCTTGTGGCATACGCATTATAAAAAGCATGTGCAGCTGCCTCAGATTCAAATTCCTGACCCACGTAAGGCTCATCAGCTGGAATACCCTCTGGGATGTCATCCCTTCCTGGAGAAAATTGCTCCACTTTTTCATTCAATTCCTGTTGAAACGTTTCTTCAACATGATTTTCTCCTGTTTCATTTTCATTTTCCATGCTACTAGCCTCTGCTTGGACCGAATTCAGTACCATGCCACCATTAACATCACCATGAACCCCAAACTCCACTGCAAGAACAAGCCTTTTTCTAATTATTGCTAGCAGATGAAAAGATAAGCATGCAAATATACAAAGTTAAACTTTATATTTCCTATTGAGGTCCAAAAGTTCTTGGCACATTGAAATTAACAGTTACCAATAGACCATCTAGTTACCGATCAAACTTTATATTACAATGCAATATAACATTATAACTAGTGGTTGTTTCAAACTTTTTTCTTCTCTTGCTTCCAGACTCCAACCAATCATCAAGAGCATAGATTGGATCCACGATGAAAATAAAGGAATAGAAAACACAAATAAAATTTACTTAACACAATGCTCCAGAATAGAACCTACAATGAGTCTTACAACCAAGAACTATGTTGCTACAACTCTTAATTTTTCTTGGAAGTAACCGTGTCCGATGTATATACAGACTCCAGTATGGTGACAGAAGTTTACATAGACCCTACAAATATATGAAAATTATTATTATTATTATTATTATTATTTTTTTTTTTTTTTTTTTTGGTGGTGGTTGTTGGGGGGGAAAGGGGGTGAGCTACCAAGTAACATAGGCCAAAATAGATAAGGCATAAAGGAAGCATATTTCTTGTTTCTAATACTTAAGTGTAAATTATAAACTTCTTAAGAATGAAATAATAAAAAGATAAAGGAACAAAAAGAAAATACAATATTTATTTCTCGAGTCCTGATTGGAGTTAACTCTGGAATAAGTCAGCCTTTTTTCCTCTTTTATATAAAAAAATTTCCTTTATTTTCCTACCCCCCAAACAGATTTTGATCACAAATTTGCTTGAAATCATCAATTAATTCTACAACCTGAGGCCCTAATGCTATACTTGCAAATATTGCATTCTTAAAAGGGGGGAATTTAAAAAAAAAAAAAATTACCAGAACGAACAAAACAAAATAAAACCTAATAAAAATTGAAACTCTAAAGTTTCTCGCTTCCACTTGCATTTTCCCGGCATCCAAACAGAGTAAATTAATAATTCAAACGAAAAAAAAGAGCATGTTCAACAATTGGGACTCCGAATCGAACATTAATAAAAACCTAATCAAATTACTGAAATATATAACTTAAATTGACTAAGAATTAAAACTAAAAAAAAAAAAAAAAAACTTACTAGAAATTTCAGCCTTAATGAGATGAAATTGTGATAATCGATTAGGATTTAGGTAAAGGAAAAGAAGGGGCGAGACTTTTGGGGTGCGAGATCAGGGTCGAGAATTATAGGGACGCAAAAGAATGTGACGTGGCAAGCGTAGATTGGTTTCAGTACATACAAAGTCAAACATTTTTTATACTCAAGTTGAATGTTGACACGTGTTTGTTAAGTAGACTATGCCTCAGGCCTATACCTCCAAAGTCCATTCCGTTTTCTTTTTTCGCGGTTTACAGAAAGTTTGATAAACAGTTTATGAATATTTTAAGTTAAATAAATTATTATAAATAATTTTTTAAATATTTATATTATTATTTAAATATGATTGAGTTCATATTACCATTCGATCAATACCAACTCCATTAAAATAATTATGAAAAATTGTTCTGTAATTAAAAATTCTGAGGTTGAATTTGAATCAATACTAGGTTAATAAAACATTAAATTTTACTACTAAATCAAAATTTTATTCTATTATAATATTTATATTTTAATATTATACATATTTTATTACTTCGATCAATTGTATTTATACTTACTATTTATAAAGTCCTTTTATCGAGTTGGTGTCACTTATTAGATCCCATTTAATTAGGGAATTATCAAAAAAAAAAAATTATTTGCAAAGTTATATAATTATGTAGGTGTTTTTGACATTTTATATTTTTATAAAGCGCAAACTACACAAACGGTCATCCAACTATAAAAATTTTTCATTTTAGGCACCCAAAATAAAAATTTTGCAATTTAAGCACCCACATTACATAGTTTGGTCATTTTGATCACTCTCGTTAAAATTACAAACGATAAGCTGACGTGGTAGTTAAAAAAATCGGCATAATAACAAATTTAGCTCTCAACTTTTACATAATATATCGATTTAATTGTAGCCTCCCCAACCCGACCTAGACGTTATGGCCAAATCATGAAAGATTACATTAGCCACATGTAACAGCCCGAATTTGGGCCTAGTCAGAACAGTGGTTTCGGAACCACTAATCCGAGGCCGGAGAAATTATTTTTTTAATATTATTTTATGTGTTATAGCATGATTATATGAGTACATGAAAATTTTGGTGAAATTAATTTTAGTGATTACTTGCTTAATTTCGAAAAACGACTAAATCGCATAAAGTGCGAAAGTTTTGTTCTACAAGCTAAAGGTGTTAAATAGCTATGGATGTAACAGCCCGATTTTGGGGCTAGTCGGAACAGTGGTTTCGGAACCACTAATCTGAGGTTGAAGAAAATTATTTTTAATATTATTATATGTGTTATATCATGATTATATGGATGTATGAAAATTTTGGTGCATTAATTTTAGCGATTGTATGCTTAATTGCGAAAAAGGACTAAATCGCATAAAGTGCGAAAGTCCTATTTTATAGGCTAAAGCTGTTAAATAGCTATAGAATTTTAATTGGAGGTCCCTAATGTGCAATTAGGCCTTGTTTAGTGTGGTGGCCGGCCATAGGGACAAGAAAAGACATGGTTAATTGGCTAGGTGAGGTTTTAGTGACTTAATTGATAATTTAAAATAAAATAAGAAGAAAGATGATAACACATATCATCTTCATCATCTTCTACCGAAAATACCAGCAAAAAGGGGGTTTTGAAAGCTTAAAAATTTCAGCAACTTATCCTCTCACAAGTAAGTGATTTTGATGGTTTTATTTAATAATTTTTGTACTTTTAGAACCCCTAAAGCTTAAGCTAGCTAGAGAGGGGACTAATTTGTAAAATGGTTGAAAGTTTAGGGATTTTCCATGAGAGTGTTTATGTTGTTTGCTGAGTTTTTATGGAAGAAAATGAAAGTGAGAGGGTTAAAGAACAACTTTTGTGAAAGGTGTTTCCATGAAAACACCTAAAAAGGGGCCTATTTGTAAAGGTTATAAATTGAGTAGTAAATGCATGAAATAATTTAAAATTTGAGTTGCTATTAGAGGGAATATGAATCGGCTAGGCTTGAGTGTGTGAAAAATGAACACATTTCATTTTACGAGCCTAGGGGCAAAATCGTAATTTTGCCAAAGTATAAGGGCAAAACGGTCATTTTTGCCTAAATAGAATTTTTGAAGTCTTATGATTTATGTAGTGATTGAATGAGTAAATTTTATATTATAGATCAAGAAGAACGTGGAAACAACCTTGACCAGGGAAAAGGCAAGGTTTCGGACTAAACCGTCAATTAACATATTTTGCACCGAGGTAAGTTTATGTGTAAACGATACATCCTTAATACATATATTTTTACCTATTGATGCATTGTATGGATGTAAATGCTTATTGGTGAAATTGATTGAAAATGATAGAAAATGAGTAAATCTCGATTGAACCTCAGAATGGAAATGTGGGTACGGACAAATATCCGTAAATATGAAATTGTTGGTGGGCTGTGTGCGATACCACCCTATTTTCTATTCACGATGGGCTGTGTGCGATACCATCGTTTATATTATCATTTGGTGGGCTATGTGCGATACCACCGTAATTATCTTTGTTGGTAGGCTGTGTGTGATACCACCCTATTATTGCTTAATGGTGGGGGGTAATGCGAAAAACCAGGGTATCTTGTATTATTCCGAAGGGTTCATCGAGAAACTTGTTAAGTAAACATTTCATGTGGCTTTGTGGAGTTAAGTGCATGGAATATGTGCAAGTAAATGTGAGAAATGTTCATGATATGTGGTTAGGATGTGGTATGAGTTGAGATGAGTAAGCTTGACCATGAGAATATAAATTGTTTATACACAATATGTAATGTTTATGATTGATTAGCATATGGTATGATGCTTATTGTTTACATATAGGCTTACTAAGTTTAAAGCTTACTTCCTTTCTTTTCCCTTATTTTATAGTGTCGAAGAGCCTGCTTGGGATACGGGGATAAGCAAAGGATTGCCCACACTATCAGCACATCTTGGTATAGATTGTCTTAGCATTTTAAGTATGGCATGTATAGGGACTAGACTTAGCTAAATGTCATATTGTTTTGGCCAAATGTGTTGGCTCATTCAAAGATGAACTCTTTTGTATAAGGCCATAGTTGATGACTCTTTCTTATTAATCTATGAAAAGATAAAGTTATTTATGATTGTGCAAGTAGCATGATGAATTACTTGGTTTCATTATACATTAATGGGTTGATGTTTGAATGTGATTTATGTCGTATGAGTTAGGGTGATAAAAAGAGCTTGGCAAATAGCCTTGTTCTTATCCACACGGGTAGACACACGGGCATGTGTCTAGGCCGTGTGTGACACACGGTCAACCTCATGGGCGTGTGGTTAGGTTGTGTGTCCCCTTGCATGCTAGGTTTACAAGTCAGAATGCTCAGTAGTAAACACACGGGCAGAGACATGGCCGTGTGTCTCAGCCGTGTGGAAGGCACGGCCAAGGACATGGGCGTGTGCCCAGGCCGTGTGAAGTCTGCACCTGAATTTTGGTATTTAATTCGCCACACGGTCGAAGGACACGGGCGTGTTCCTAGGCCGTGTAACATTTTTGGGATGATGACGTCAGAAACAGAATGCCAAGGTTTTGGCACACGGGCTAAGACATGGGCGTGTCGAGGCCGTGTGAGGGACAAGGTCTAGGGACACGGGCGTGTGTCCGGCCGTGTGAAAACCCCTATAGGTTCGAATTGAGAAATATTTCCACACGGGTGTGGAACACGGGCATGTGGCATGCCACACGGGCGTGTCCTTTCTTCCACACGGGCGTGTAAATCGTTTAATGAAAATTTTTCTAAGACTTTTAGGGATCTCTTAAAGAGTTTGATTTGATCCCGAACTATTCTCAAAACGTGATTTAAGCCTCGTAGGCTTGTTCAAAAGGTGTAATAAAAGTTTTAAATTGGAGAGGAAAGTCAAGTCTCGGAATTGTATGATTGATTGCGTATAAGTCTAGTGATGCCTCGTACCCTGTTCCGGCGTTGAATACGGGTAAGGGGTGTTACATTTAGTGGTATCAGAGCTATGATTTAGTCGGTTCTCGGACTACCATAGTATGTGTGAGAGTCTAGCTATACATGCCATAGATATATATATTGATAGTGTGATGACTCCTGACAATGTTAAACTGTGCTATCGTATAGAAAATGGATCCCGACCGAGCCGCTGCTGATGACGCTGCTAGTAATGCGTCGGCTCTCGCGCAAGGAACCGCGCCTGTAGAAAGTAGACCCAAGACTTTGGGTCAGGGAGAAGAGGCTCGGGAAGCCTTTCTCCACATGATGAGTAACTGGTACACTGAGTTTGTACGAGTAAACCCTAATGCTCAACCTCCTCCACCCCCACCTATACCTCAGCCAGTTTCCGTGGCTCCTCAAGGTATAGACTTAGTAAAAATGACTAAACCCCCGGTCGATAAGCTTCGAAAGCAAGGGGCCGAGGAATTTAGAGCCAACATAGATGATGACCCTGAGAAGGCAGAGTTCAGGCTTGAGAACTCTATGCGAGTATTCGATGAACTCTCCTACACGCCTGAGGAGAGCTTAAAATGTGCTGTGTCATTGCTGAGGGACTCGTCATGTCGTTGGTGGAAAACGCTGACATCCGTAATACCGAGGGAGAGAGTGACATGGGACTTCTTCTTAGAAGAGTTCCGAAAGAAGTACATAAGTCAGCGATTTGTTGATCAGAAACGGAAAGAGTTTCCTGAATTGAAGCAAGGCAAAATGACTGTGGCAGAGTATGAGCGCGAGTTTGTTAGGCTCAGCAAGTATGCTCAAGAGTGTGTGTCCACGGAAGCTATTATGTGTAAGAGGTTCGAAGATGGGCTGAATGAATATATCAGATTACTAGTTGGGATCTTAGAATTGAAGGAATTTGTGGTGTTGGTCGACAAAGCTTGCAAGGCTGAAGAGTTGAATAAGGAAAAGAGAAAAGCTATGATTGAGGCCCGAGATGCAAGGAAGAGGCCAATGAGTAAATCGTTCCAAGCTCAATCAAAGAGGTCCAAGGAAATGAACCCTCGGACGATTGCTTCAGCTGGGTATTCACATCGAGATCGTGGTAACACTTATTCGGGCTCTAGAGTTCAAGCCACCTCGATATCAAGTGTGGGTAATGCAAAGTCAAATAAACCGGAGTGTCCAAATTATGGTAGACAACATACTGGGGAGTATTGGGGAAATAATCAAACTTGCTACAAGTGCGGTTCACCCGACCACTTCATTCGGAACTATCCAGAGAGGGATGAGAAAGATAGAAAACAAGAAGTAAGAGCAAGCAATGTACCTTCGAGGGGTAGACCACAAGGGAACCCGGGAGGTGGGACTAGTAGTAGAGGTGCGCCTAGAGACTCTGCTATGAGATCAGAGGGCAGAGCACCTACAAGGACTTATGCCATTCTTATGTTTGCATGAAATTAGTATCTAGCATGAGTGTGATTGTTGAGTCTACGGAAATTGTGGTAAAAGTGTCAAACCCGTTAGGCAAACATGTGCTAGTTGACAAAGTGTGTAGGAATTGTCCTTTGACAATTAGAGGTCATTGTTTTCCAGCAAATCTTATGTTGTTGCCATTTGATGAATTTGACCTGATTCTTGGCATGGATTGGTTGACTACTCATAATGTTTTAGTAAACTGTGGTAGTAAGTTTATTGAATTGAGATGTGTAAATGGAGATGTTATTCGGGTTGAATCAGGTAAATCGGATAATATGCCTGTAGTGATTTCGTCTATGGTAGCTGAAAAATAAAAGAGAAAAGGGTATGAGTCCTATCTCGCCTTTGTGTTGAATACTCAAGAGTCAGAAGTAAAGATTGAATCAGTGCCTGTGGTGTGCGAGTATCCGGATGCATTTCCGGTAGAGTTACCCAGATTACCTCCAATTAGAGAGGTCAAATTTGGTATTGAGTTAGTTCCGGGTACAGCACCTATTTCGGTTGCCTCGTATAGAATGACACCGTTAGAGTTAAAGGAGTTGAAGGTTCTTTTGCAAGAGTTAACGGATAAGGGTTTTGCAAGACCAAGCTATTCACCGTGGGGTGCTCCGGTACTTTTTGTGAAGAAGAAAGACGGGTCGATGAGATTGTGTATAGACTACAGACAGCTCAACAAAGTGACAGTGAAGAATAAGTATCCTTTGCCAAGGATCGATGATTTATTTGACCAATTAAAGGGAGCTACGGTGTTTTCTAAGATAGACCTAAGGTCTGGCTATTACCAATTGAGGGTTAAGGAGCAAGATGTGCAGAAAACTGCATTTTGGATGAGGTATGGCCATTATGAGTTCGCTGTCATGCCATTTGGCTTAACGAATGCTCCTGCGGTCTTTATGGATTTAATGAACCGTATCTTTCGGCCGTACTTGGACAAGTTTGTAGTTATTTTTATCGATGACGTATTGATTTATTCTCGGGATGAGAATGAGCATGCAGAGCACCTAAGAACTATTTTGTAGACTCTAAGAGATAAGCAGTTGTATGCTAAGTTTAGCAAGAGTGAGTTTTGGCTCCGAGAGGTCAGATTCTTAGGACACATTGTGTCGGGTGATGGCATTAGAGTTGATCCGAGTAAGATCTCGGCTATTTTGGAGTGGAAACCGTCGAGGAATGTATCTGAGATTAGGAGCTTTTTGGGCTTAGCGGGCACTGCAGATGGTTTGTTAAAGGGTTCTCCATGATTGCTACACCAATGACGAGACTACTGTATAAAGATGTTAAGTTTGAATGGACCGAGAGATGCCAATAGAGTTTTGAGAAACTGAAAGCTTTGTTGACTGAAGCACCGGTTTTAGTACAACCTGAGTCGGGAAAAGAGTTTGTGGTCTACAGTGATGCGTCATTAAATGGTCTTGGCTATGTGTTGATGCAGGAGGGTAAAGTAGTGGCTTATGCCTCGAGACAGCTAAAACTGCATGAAAAGAATTATCCGACTCACGATTTGGAGTTGGCTGCTATCGTCTTTGCTTTGAAGATTTGGTGTCATTATTTGTATGGTGAGAAATGCCGAATCTTCACCGATCACAAGAGTTTGAAACACTTGATGAACCAAAAAGATTTGAATTTGCGACAACGGCGGTGGCTCGAATTACTGAAGGATTATGAGCTAGTAATCGATTATCACCCGAGAAAAGTGAATGTGGTTGCGGACGCCTTGAGAAGAAAATCCCTGTATGCTTTGAGAGCTATGAGTACGAGCTTAGCATTGTCTGATGATGGTACTATATTGGCCGAGTTGAGGGCTAGACCATTATTTCTTCAGCAGATACGTGAAGCTCAAAAGAATGATAGTGAGATGCAAGTTAAGAGAGCTCAGTGCGAATCGGGAAATAACTCTGATTTTTGGGTTGGTTCAGATGATTGTTTGATGTTCCATGATAGAGTTTGTGTACCCAAAGATAATGAGTTAATCCGGAAGATTTTACATAAAGCACACAATGGTTGCTTGTCAGTACATCTGGGCAGCACAAAAATGTACAATGATTTGAAGAAGTTATATTGGTGGCCGGGTATGAAAAGAGATATTTTTGAGTTTGTTACTAAGTGTTTAGTCTGTCAACAAGTGAAAGCCGAGCATCAAGTACCTTCGGGATTACTTCAGCCAGTAATGGTTCCCGAGTGGAAGTGGGATCGAATCACGATGGATTTCGTAACGGGGTTACCTATGACTCCGAAAAAGAAAGATGCTGTGTGGGTTATTGTCGATAGATTAACGAAATCGATTCACTTTATACCAGTGCGTGTGGATTATTCACTTGACAAGTTGGCTGAACTGTATATTGCTGAGGTTGTGAGATTACATGGGGTGCCTATATCCATTATCCCGGATAGAGATCCAAGGTTTACTTCAAGGTTTTAGAAAAAGTTGCAAGAAGCCTTGGGTACAAAATTGAATTTTAGTACCGTGTTCCATCCACAAACCGATGGCCAATCCGAAAGGGTGATTCAAGTTCTCGAGGATATGCTCCGATGCTGTGTTTTAGAGTTCGAAGGTAGTTGGGAAAAATATCTACCTTTGGTTGAATTTGCCTAGAACAACAGATATCAGTCGAGTATACGGATGGCACCGTACGAAGCTTTATATGGTCACAAGTGTCGGACCCCTCTGTATTGGACTGAGCTTAGTGAGAAGCAAATTCACGGGGTTGATCTAGTTAGAGAAACCGAGGAGAAAGTGAAAGTGATCCGTGATAGTCTGAAAGCTGCTTCAGATCGACAAAAGTCATACGCGGATTTTAAAAGGAAAGAAATTGAGTTTCAGGTGGGTGATAAAGTATTCTTGAAAGTATCTTCGTGGAAGAAAATATTGAGATTTGGTCAAAAAGGCAAATTGAGTCCATGATTTATAGGGCCGTATAAAGTTATCGAAAGGATTGGACCAGTAGCTTACCGGTTGGTTTTGCCGGCAAAGTTAGAGAGAATACACAACGTGTTTCATGTGTCGATGTTGTGATGATATCGTTCCGATCCTTCGCATGTGATTCCTTCGACCGAAGTTGAGATTCGACCAGACATGACCTATGAAGAGGAACCAACTAAGATTTTGGCTCGAGAGGTTAAACAGTTGAGAAACAAAAGTATAGCCTTAGTGAAAGTGTTGTGGCAAAAGCACAGTGTAGAAGAGGCTACGTGGGAACCGGAAGAAACCATGAGAGAACAGTACCCAAACCTCTTTACCAGTAAGATATTCGGGGACGAAAATCTCTAAAGGGGGGAGAGTTGTAACAGCCCAATTTTGGGGCTAGTAGGAACAGTGGTTTCGGGACCACTAATCTGAGGTTGAAGAAAATTATTTTTAATATTATTATATGTGTTATATCATGATTATATGGATGTATGAAAATTTTGGTGCATTAATTTTAGCGATTGTATGCTTAATTGTTAAAAAGGACTACATCGAATAAAGTGCAAAAGTCCTATTTTATAGGCTAAAGGTGTTAAATAGCTATAGAATTTTAATTAGAGGTCCCTAATGTGCAATTAGGCCTTGTTTAGTGTGGTGGCCGGCCATAGGGACAAGAAAAGACAAGGTCATTTGGTTAGGTGAGGTTTTGGTGACTTAATTGATAATTTAAAATAAAATAAGAAGAAAGATGATAACACATATCATTTTCATCATCTTTTACCGAAAATACCAGCAAAAAGGGGGTTTTCAAAGCTTAGAAATTTCAGCAACTTATCCTCTCACAAGTAAGTGATTTTGGTGGTTTTATTTGATATTTTTTGTACTTTTGGAACCCCTAAAGCTTAAGCTAGCTAGAGAGGGGACTAATTTGTAAAATGGTTGAAATTTTAGGGATTTTCCATGAGAGTGTTTATGTTGTTTGCTGAGTTTTTATGGAAGAAAATGAAAGTGAGAGGGTTAAAGAACAACTTTTGTGAAAGGTGTTTCCATGAAAACACCTAAAAAGGGGCCTATTTGTAAAGGTTATAAATTGAGTAGTAAATGCATGAAATAATTGAAAGTTTGAGTTTCTATTAGAGGGAATATGAATCGGCTAGGCTTGAGTGTGTGAAAAATGAACACATTTCATTTTACGAGCCTAGGGGCAAAATCATAATTTTGCCAAAGTATAAGGGCAAAACGGTCATTTTTGCCTAAATAGAATTTTTGAAGTGTTATGGTTTATGTAGTGATTGAATGAGTGACTTTTATAATTATAGATCAAGAAGAACGTGGAAACAACCTTGACCGGGGAAAAGGCAAGGTTTCGGACTAAATCGTTAATTAACATATTTTGCACCGAGGTAAGTTTATGTGTAAACGATACATCCTTAATACATATATTTTTACCTATTGATGCATTGTATGGATGTAAATGCTTATTGGTGAAATTGATTGAAAATGATAGAAAATGAGTAAATCTCGATTGAACCTCGGAATAGAAATGTGGGTACGAACAAATATCCGTAAATATGAAATTGTTGGTGGGCTGCGTGCGATACCACCCTATTTTCTATTCACGATGGGCTGTGTGCGATACCATATTTTATATTATCATTTGGTGGGCTATGTGCGATACCACCATAATTATCTTTGTTGGTGGGCTGTGTGCGATACCACCCTATTATTGCTTAATGGTGGGCTGTGTGCGAAACCACCGGGTATCTTGTATTATTCTAAAGGGTTCATCGAGAAACTTGTTAAGTAAACATTTCATGTGGCTTTGTGGTGTTAAGTGCAGGGCATATGTGCAAGTAAATGTGAGAAATGTTCATGATATGTGGGTTGGATGTGGTATGAGTTGAGATGAGTAAGCTTGACCATGAAAATATAAATTGTTTATACACAATATGTAATGTTTATGATTGACTAGCATATGGTATGATGCTTATTGTTTACATATAGGCTTACTAAGCTTAAAGCTTAGTCCCTTTCTTTTCCCTTGTTTTATAGTGTCGAAGAGCCAGCTTGGGATACGGGGATAAGCAAAGGATCACCCACACTATCAGCACATCTTGGTATAGTTAGTCTCAGCATTTTGAGTATGGCATGTATAGGGACTAGACTTAGCTAAATGTCATATTGTTTTGGCCAAATTTGTTGGCTCATTCAAAGATGAACTCTTTTGTATAAGGCCATAGTTGATGGCTCTTTCTTATTAATCTATGAAAAGATGAAATTATTTATGATTGTGCAAGTAGCAGGATGAATTACTTGGTTTCATTATGCATTAATGGGTTGATGTTTAAATGTGATTTATGTCGTATGAGTTAGGGTGATAAAAAGAGCTTGGCAAATAGCCTTGTTCTTGTCCACACGGGTAGACACACGGGCATGTGTCTAGGCCGTGTGTGACACACGGTCAACCTCATGGGCGTGTGGTTAGGCCGTGTGTCCCCTTGCATGCTAGGTTTACAAGTCAGAATGCTCAGTAGTAAACACACGGGCAGAGACACAGCCATGTGTCACAGCCGTGTGGAAGGCACGGCCAAGGACATGGGCGTGTGCCCAGGCCGTGTAAAGTCTGCACTTGAATTTTGGTATTTAATTCGCCACACGGTCGAAGGACACGGGCGTGTGCCTAGGCCGTGTGACATTTTTGGGATGATGACGTCATAAAGAAAATGCCAAGGTTGTGGCACACGCGCTAAGACACGGGTGTGTCGAGGCCGTGCGAGGGACACGGGCCAGGGACACGGGCGTGTGTCCGACCGTGTGAAAACCCCTGTAGGTTCAAATTGAGAAATATTTCCACACGGGTGTGGAACACGGGCATGTGACATGCCACACGGGCGTGTGGGTCGTTTAATGAAAATTTTTCTAAGACTTTTAGGGATCTCTTAAAGAGTTCGATTTGATCCCGAACTATTCTCAAAACTTGATTTAAACCTCGTAGGCTTGTTTAAGAGGTGTAATAAAAGTTTTAAATTAGAGAGGAAAGTCAAGTCTCGAAATTGTATGATTGATTGCGTATAAGTCTAGTGATGCCTCGTACCCTATTCTGGCGTTGAATACGGGTAAGGGGTGTTACATTTAGTGGTATTAGAGCTATGGTTTAGTTGGTTCTCAGACTACCATAGTGTGTGTGAGAGTCTAGCTATACATTCCATAGATATATACATGTGAGTTCGTTTTTCACCCGTTTCTTTTAATTTCTATGTTTTTGAGATCGTTGCAACTAGGTCCAGCTAGCCCGTACCTTTGATTTTGAAACTGTTAAAGATTTTGAATGTTGCCATTGATGATTTTTTGTGATTTTAGATGTTAAATGATGAATTTGAGGTATTAGTTGTTATTTAAAATATTTTATTAAGTTATTTTGATGAATTTATCTATTAGGGATTAAATTACTAAAATAGTAAAAAATACAAGGACTAGATGTGAAATTGTTACAAATGTGGGTTGTATTGGATGGTAGTAACCTACGGCTGGTATGAATTTTCAATGAAAATGGTTAATTTGAATGTTTTAGGCTCAATGACTAAATTGAATAAAAATGAAAAGTTGAGGGCAATTTTGTAAAAATGTCAAAAATACTAAATTGCATAAAATGGAATGATTTTGCTGTCTAAATTATTTAATTTAATGAAATTATTAATTTAGTTCAAGAACGAGTGGAAAATCGAGGAGAAGGGAAAATTACCAAATAGCCCATGTACTTTGACATTTCTACAATTTAGCTAGGTAAGTTCGTATGAAATACAATAATTTAAATGTTGATTAAATTGAATGATTAATGTGTTGTTCTAATGTAAATTAATCAATTTATATATGTTATGTATTATTATGTAATTTATTATGTCATGAAACGATGTAAATCCAACAATGTCGTGACGATTACCGAGCCTCGTTTGAACCTTAGGAATTCATAGGATACAAATGACATATCATTAGGGTTTACATGTTTCGGGTGCTGGTCTTGAATATCCTACCGATAGCTGATATCCTGGATTTGTTACGGATACCCCACAGCTCGTGTTAGCAGCATCGTGTAGCTTACATTCCAACCCACAGCTTGCGTGAGCAGGCCTATTTCGCAGCTCGTGTGAGCAATGATGTAAAGGAAAGGAAAGGAAAGGTTACGATTATATGTTTAGCACACTTCGTGTGAGCTATCCCGCGTATTCGATAGTATTCTAAATGGTTCAACGGGCATGAAAAGGGAAATGAATGGTAAGTGTTTAAAAGAAACTGTCATGTATCTATGAAAAGGTTGAAATGGTAAGATTCATCGAAAGTATGATATGTTAAGGAAAATGATGAGTTCAAATGAATTATATTCATGTGAAATGGCTTATCTATGTTAAATTCATGAGGATTATGTTTGAATATGCTAACATGTGTTGTTGTTGATGCTTAGGCTTGTGCCAAGCTATTGGTTGGATTGTATTATGTTTAATTTTAAAAGTTATGCCTTGAAATGGTAAGTGTCCAAATGGAAATATGCTTATGTTCATGAAAGGGAGGTAAGAATCAAGGTATGTATTTTCTAATGAAATGATTTATCATGTGGTTGATGTTTATACTAATGTCTTGTATTATGCAACAGAAACGGGTAAGAAAAAGTAATGAAATGGTAAGTTCATAATTGAAATGTAATATGATGAAAAAGGGATTAATGAGTTGAATGATGTACTATATGTGAGAAATTTACGTATGCTTTGGATGAATTTACTTATGTCATGAATAAATATACTAGTTCATGAATTGATAATGTTATTTAAGTTTTTGCTAAGTAAATGGAATGGAAAGTAAGTAAAGGAAGTAGTTTCATAATTTTATGAAAAGGTTAATGATGGTGTAATATGTTTTATAAATCATATTATGTTAGGAATGAAAAATATATGTGATATTGATGAAGTTACTCATTTATGAGTTGATGGTTATAAAGTTTGATAAACTTTGTGGAATTGGTTATGTTTTAATTATCCCATAAAGTTCATTATTGAAATGAAATGTTATGTTTAAAGTTTATACGAGCTTACTAAGCATTCATTGCTTACATAATTATTTTCCTTTACTTTTCAGATTATCGGAAGCTCGGTCGGTTTGGAAGCTAGTCAGAGATCTATCACACTATCCAGCGATTATATCGGTAGATTTTGATGTTTTAGTCAATGTAATAATGGCATGTATAGGTGGACTTATGTTTAATAATCTAATTGTTTTGGCATGTATAAGTGTTATTATGGTTGTACTTATGGTATTTTTATGCCTTGATGGTTGGTGTTATTATGGCCAAGATGATGCGCATTTTGAATGACCAATTTGGTATGTGATAGTGTAGTTTCGACATGGTCAAGTTATGGTATGCTTATATAAGTTTTGAATTAGATGTGCAAGATTGAGATATGGTATGGATATATGTTGGATGTTTGGTACCATTTGGAAATGGTTGGTTTGTGTCACTTATGTGAATTTGATGCATGTGAGTAATGTCCAAATGGTAAGTAATATTGTCATGGTATAGCTCAAGTAATGTATGTTTCCAAATGGTAGCAATGTAATTAAATATGTTTGTGTTTAGGCATGTTAGTTTGATTGTGATTGAAGTGCCTATATTGGTTGAATGGAATTTGGTCATTTTTATGCATGTTTTGAGTAAATTTTGATGCATTGGTCATATGTGCAAATGTGTTTAGATTCATGCTTGAGGTGGGTGAAGGAAATGGCTTGATTTTGGCCAATTTCTTATCCACACGGCCTAAGCCACGGGCGTGTCTCAGCCGTATGTGACACATGGCCATGCGAAAAGGTCGTGTCTCCCCTGTAGGTTTTAAAGGTTGCTTTTTGAAAGTTACACGGCCTAGTACACGACTTGGCACACGGGCGTGTGAGGCCATTTCAAGTGTTACATGGCCTGGCACACGGGCGTGTGGCTTGGCCGTGTGACCTAAGTCAGAGAGTTACACGGGCACGGACATGGGCTGGGACACGGCCGTGTATCCCTATTTTGATTGTTACCCGGCCTGAGACACATGTGTGTGTCTCAACAGTGTGAGTCACACGGCTTGGCCACACGCCCGTGTGACCCCTGCAGTGTGAATTTTTCTAAATTTATCCTCAATGTTTCAAATGTTTCTGATTCGGTCCCGAGTCATTTCTAAAGTTTTTCTTAGGCCTTGAGGGCTCGAATAAGGGACGATAAACATGTGTATGAATGAATTATACTATGGTTAATGAAATGTTTGGAGATGAATATTTTAAGTTACGTTTTCATGATAATGCTGTGTAATCTTGTTCCGACAACGGATACAGTATAGGGGTGTTACAGTTACGAATGAACGGGATAAGTGTGCCTGATTTGAGTTTGGGCTGAGATCTGAATTGGTGATGGAAGTGACTCCACTTCAAGAAAGGGTTTTCGAAGCTTTGGTGGAGAAAACCAAAATTTGTGAAGAAGTTAGGTGCATAGAAGGTGAAAGGAAGGAGCGAGCAAAAGTCCCTATAAAGTGAGAATTAGGCCCTAATGTGCAGGCTTCGCATCCAGTTAAGCGGGCCAGAGATGATTGACCGACCAGAACTTTGTTGCAGCAGGAGGTAGAATTCAGAACTGTGCCACTTGTGGAAAGAGGCATTCGGGTGATTGTTGTAAGAGCATGGGTGCATGTTTGAAGTGCAGGTCACTGAACCATAATATCTGAGATTTTCCACGACTTAATGAGCAGATGCAAGCACCGGGACAGAATCGAGCCCCAAACTAGAAAGTTGGGCAGCAGCCCTAGAGAGATCAGGGTCAAAATCGAGGTGAAAATGCTAGACAGAGGTAGCAAACACCAGGTCACAGTGTTAATTGGGCAGATGCTAGGCAGCCAGCACTTGTGTATGTGGCTAGACGGAAAGAGGATCGTGATGCAGCAGACGTGATAGCAAATACTTTTACCATTAATGTTATTCCATACTTTGCATTAATTCATATTTGATCTACCCACTCATATGTGTCTTGTGAAATGGCTGTTAAACTGGGAATTCGGGTAGAAGAGACTACAAGTGATGTAACTGTCCTTAGTTCCTTCGAAAAATCTGTGCAGGTGAATAAGATATATAAGAGATGTCCGTTGCAAGTCCAAGCTGAGGTATTTCCTGTAGATCTAATGGAATTTCATTTGGAGAATTTGATTTCATATTGGGCATGGATTGGTTGAGTGAGCATCGAGTTTGTAACAGCCCGATTCAGGGCCTAGTCGGAATAGTGGTGCGAGACCACAAATCTGAGTTAGTAAATTGAGTTCTTAAGGTTTATGACATGTTTGCATGATAGTATTAAAGTTCCATGTAGAAATTTTGTGAAATTGACATGGAATGATCAAATAGGACTAAATTGCAAAAGCTGCAAAATATGAGTTTCTAGAAGCTTTTTGTATGAAATAGCTTTAGAATATAAATTAGAAGTCCTTAAATAGCAATTTCCCCAAATTATAAGTTTTGGACAAAAATGGACATGAGTTAGTAAATTGTAAATTTTTAAAGAGAAGGGCATTTTGGTCATTTACCAATTAAATGATTAAAATAGAAAAAAGATGATAAAAATTTCATTCATCTTCTTCCTTATACTAGAAAATTGGGAGACTCCATAGCTAGGGTTCTTCAAATTTTTGAAGCTTGCAAGTAAGTCATCCTAGCCTAGATTTTTAATATTCTTCGTATTTTTGGAGTCCTCGTATTATGAATTAGCTATTTTTAGCTATAAGATGAGCTAAGAAGCATGTTCAAAAATCTACCCATGTGTATCATGCATGTAAAATGATATTTTATGGAAGATTATGGGAGTTTGATGTTAGATAAACATCTTTTCCTTAGTGAATTTCATGAAAAATGATAGTATGGACTAATTTGTAATAGTTATGAAATTGGTCATACCTATTAGAAATAGTGAGAATTGATGATTGTTATAGTAGAGAAAATGAATCAGCTAAACATGATGTTTAAGAAAGTTGAATGAGAATTATTTTACGAGCCTAGGGGCAAAAGTGCAAATAAGAGAAAGTTTAGGGCAAAATAGTAATTTTGCCAAAGTATGAGTTAAGAGTCAATTTAGTCAATGTGAGTATTAAATAATCTAATTATTATTATAGATCAAGAAAAACGAAGCCCGGATCGAAACCGAGGCAAGAACAAAGTCGAGGACTAAATTGCATATCTACATACATTTTGTATATTGAGGTAAGTTTGTATGATTTCTAAGCTTTATGATTATTATCATTGAATTGCTTAGTATAATGTACATTATTACCATAGAAATGCTTATTGCTATGTTAAATAAAGAAATTAATGAGATTAAGCATGAGAAAGTCCCGATTGAAGTTGAATTACTTAGGATACTTGATCTACCACACGAGATAAGAAAGTCCGTATAAGACCAAGCCAAGGCATGGCATCGGCAATCAAGCAAGTTATCATGTAAGTCCAAGACAAGTCTTGGCTTTGAAGAGTTATTATGAGATGAAGACCCATGTAAGCCCAAGCCAAGGCATGGCATTGGTGAGTCTCCAAGTAAAGATGTCATGTAAGTCCAAGACAAGTCTTGGCATTGAAAAGCTATCATGAGGTAGAGATTCCATGTAAGTCCAAGCCAAGGCATGGCATTGGTGAGTAACAAGAAAGATTTTATGTAAGTCCAAGCCAAGGCTCGCCATTGACCAGTTCATGAGTAAAGATACCAAGTAAGACCATGTCAAGACATGGCAATGGTAAGTTCCCAAGGGAACACACAAGGAAGACTTTGAGTAAGTCCATGTCAAGACATGGCATCAATACCAAGATGAGAGATCCCATGTAAGACCATATCGAGGATATGGCTTTGGCATCGAGTTATGTGGGATGAGATTCAGTATCCTTGGTTATTCATAGAAATTCATCGGGCAAGAGAGTAAAGCTCAAATGATATAGTAAGAAAGTTAAGTAAGTAAAGTTATTATAAAGTTATGCTAGTTAAGAGTATTATTCATGATATGAATGATGAAGTTGAGATTATACTTATCATAGTAAAGTATCTCGATCTATGTGATCAAGTGATACATGTATATTGTTTACCGCATCTGAGCATGAGAATAGTAAGTACCATGAGATATGTAAGAATCAGTAAGAGTAAGTAAGCTTAAATACTCGAGATTCATAATGCCATTGTTTATGATGAATGGTTAATGTTAAGCAAATATATTGCTATGAGAATTACATGCAAACTTACTAAGCTAAATGCTTACGTCCTTTATTCTTTCTTTCCATGTAGTCCCGCCTAGCTAATCTCATGGATCATCGTCACCGGAGCTCGGAGCACACTATCAATCGCTATTTTGGTATAGCCAAGTTGTTTATATTAAGTATGGCATGTATAGGAAACATTTCATTTTGAGTTATGTTTTAAAACTAGCCAAAGTGTTGGCTATCAAGCTTAGTATTCTTTTTGTATATAGCCAAAGAGATGAGTCATGAATGATTAAGTATGTATGTTTTAATCTATCAATAAAGTATGCATCCTTGTTCACGTTAGATGTAATACTCGAGTTGCTGAATTGAGCATGAGTTTGGTCTTGATTTGTGGTGGCAATTGGCTTGGTAAATAGCCTCTAAGTGCCCACACGGATGGACACACGCAGGCGTGTGTCAGGGCGTGTGCACTCGCACCTTTGTATCTTAAGTCGAGAATAGACCACGGGCTAGCTACACGGGCGTGTGTCTAGACTCTAGGCCGTGTTAAGGTAGTCAGTATGCACCACGGGTGGTAAGCACGGGCGTGTGCCTTGGCCATAGGGCATTGACAGAATGCTGGGGTTTTAGGCATGGTTTGGGGCCACGGGCGTGTCCAGGCCGTGTGTAATTTGCCAGTATCCACCACGGGTGAAAGACACGGGCATGTTTTAGGGGTGCACGGGCGTGTCCCAATTCGCACGGACGTGTGACCCCTGTTTGGAGAGAAAGTTTCCAGATCAGTTCCGAAAGTTTCGGGACATAAGTCTGAGGCCTCATAGGCCCATGAAATGTCTGATTTGACTAAGAAAGAGAAGTTTTTAATTTGGAATGAAATTTTATAGCCCGTAAGTACATGTTTAAGTGAGTTCAAGCATGGTAATCTCTCGTATCCAGTCTTAGTCTCAGACTCGGGTATGGGGTGTTACATTTAGTGGTATCAGAGCTACGGTTTAGTTGGTTCTAGGACTAACGTAGCACGAGCACGAGTCTACCTATACATTCCATACATAAGAATGTTTTTATAATGATAGTGTGACGACTCCTAACGACTTAAATTATGTTTATACATTTAATAAATGGATCCCGATAGAGCTGTCGCGGATGACGTAGAAAGTAACGCACCGGCTCTCGCTGAAGGGACGGTGCGGAACGAGAAAGAGAATAGACCCACTACGGTGAGTCAAGAAGGAGGAGAAGAGGCTAGAGAAGCCTTCCTCCACATGATGAACACATGGTATACGGAGTTCGTTCATACAAACTCGAATGCACAACCCCCTCCACCCCCACCTATTCCTCAACCTATCCCAGTAGCCCTTCAAGTAGTAGAGGTGGTAAGAGGAGAGAAGCCTCCGGTTGATAGGATTAGGAAACATGGGGCAGAAGAATTTCGGGCTAGAAAAGATGATGATCCGGAAAAAGTCGAGTTCGGATAGAAAATACTATCGTGGTATTTAATGACTTGTCATGCACACCGAGGAATGCATGAAGTGTGTAGTCTCTGTTAAGAGATCTCGCTACCAATGGTGGAACACCCTTGTGTCGATGGTATCTCGAGAAAAGATCGCATGGGAATTCTTCCGGGAAGAGTTCAAGAAAAAGTATATCAGTCAAAGGTTCGTGGACCGTAAAAGAAAGGAATTTCTAGAGTTAAAGCAAGGCAAGATGTCTCGTGGATCGATTATGAGCATGAGTTTGTACGGCTCGGCAAATACGCTCGAGAATGCGTGTCCACCGAGGCCATCATGAGTAAGAGATTTTAAGATTGGCTAAATGAGGACATCAAATTGTTTGTTCTTTGTCCTAGAATCTGAAGGAATTCGTTGTGCTAGTAGAGAGGGCTTGTAAAGTAGAAGAACTAGTAAAGGAGAAGAGAAAGTCTAAAATAGAGTCTTGTGACTCTAAAAAGAGACAGTGGAATAAGTCATTCCAATCCTCATCTAAGAAGTCAAGAGATTTCTCCACCCGATCGACTACTTCCACTGGGTTTTCAAGGAAGGACAAGAGTAAGCAGTATTCGGGAAGTAAGGCACAGACAACCTCAGTTGCTAGTGTGGGGAACATCCGATCGGATAGACCCGAATGCCCACAGTGTGGCAGACGTCATCTTGGAGAATGTCGAGCACATGAAAATGCATGTTTCAGATGTGGTTCCCAAGACCACTACATAAAAGATTGTCCAGAGACAATGAAAGAAGATAGAGCTCAGAACCCGAGATCCGGGAGTGTGGTCAGAGGAAGACCGCAGAGGAACCCAGGAAGTGGGGCAAGCGGAAGAGGTAACCCTAGAGAGCAGGCTGTGAGACCCGAGGGTAGGGCGCCTGCAAGGACTTATGTCATTCGCGCTCGTGAAGAGGCATCTTCTCATGATGTTATTACAGGTACCTTTTCTCTTTATGATATCAAAGTTATTGCTTTAATAGACCCCGAATCCACACACTCTTACATTTGTATGAAACTAGTATCCAGTATGAATATGCCTATAGATTTTACAGAATTTACGATTAAGGTGTCTAATCCTTTAGGAAAGAGTGTGTTAGTTGATGAAGTATGTAAAGATTGTCCATTAATGATTAGAGGTCATTACTTTAAAGCAAATCTTATGTTGCTACCATTTGATGAGTTTGACATCATTCTTGGTATGGACTGGTTGACCACTCATGATGTAATAGTTAATTGTGGGAAGAAATATATTGAGATGAGATGTAAGAATGGGGATACTCTCCATATAGAGTCAGATGAGCAAAGTAAATCACCGACAATGATTTTTCACATGACGGCACAGAGATACGTAAGAAAGGGGTATGAGACATATTTGGCCTTTGTGATGAATGATAGAGAAATAGAGTTAAAGATTGAGTCGATCGAAGATAGTATGTGAGTACGTGGATGTTTTTCCGAAGAATTACCGGACTACCACCGTTAGAGAGGTTGAGTTGAGCATTGAGCTAGCTCCTGAGATCGCACCAATATCTATTACTCCTTCATGAATGGCTCCAACGGCGTTGAGAGAGTTGAAGTCATAGTTGCAAGAGTTGACAGATAAAGGTTTTGCGAGATCAAGTTGTTCTCCCCAGGGTGCTCCCGTTTTACTTGTGAAAAGAAAGATGGCACCATGAGATTGTGCATAGATTACCGTCAACTTAATAAAGTGTGAGAAAGAACAAGTACCCATTTCCAAGGATCGATGATTTGTTCGATCAATTGAAGGGAGCCACCGTGTTCTCTAAGATAGACTTGAGATCGGGGTACTACCGGTGAGAGTAAAGGAATCGGATGTGTCCAAGATGACTTTTCGAACAAGGTATGGGCATTATGAATTTTTAGTCATGCCCTTTGGTTTGACCAATGCTCCTGCGGTATTCATGGACTTAATGAACCGCATTTTTAGACCATACCTCGACAAATTTGTAGTTGTTTTCATTGACGACATACTAATTTATTCCCAAGATGAGAATGAGCATGCTGAGCACCTACGAACAGTTTTACAGACTCTTCGAGAAAATCAATTATATGCCAAGTTCAGTAAAAGTGAATTTTGGCTCAAGGAAGTAGGATTTCTGGGACATATTGTCTCGGGAGATGGAGTCCGAGTAGATCCAAGTAAGATTTCAGCCATAATGGACTGGAATCCACCGAGAAATGTCCCTGAGGTTAGAAGTTTCCTAGGCCTAGCTAGCTATTATAGATGATTCGTCAAGGGGTTTTCTATGATTGCAACCCCGATGACTAAATTGTTACAGAAAAATGTGAAGTTTGAGTGGACAGAAAGATGCCAACAAAGTTTTGAGAAATTGAAAGCAATGTTGACAGAAGCTCCAGTTTTAGTACAACCTGAGACAGGGAAAGAATTTGTGATTTACAGCGATGCATCCTTAAATGGATTAGGCTATGTACTTATGCAAGAAGGCAAAGTGATTGCTTATGCCTCAAGACAGTTGAAGCCACATGAGAAGAATTATCCGACCCACGATCTAGAGTTGGCTGCCATAGTCTTCTTATTGAAGATATGGAGACACCACCTATATGGCGAGAGATGTCGGATCTTCATCGATCATAAAAGTTTGAAGTACTCGATGACGCAGAAAGAGTTGAACTTAAGGTAGCGGAGATGGTTAGAGTTGATAAAAGACTATGAATTGGTCATTGACTACGATCCCGGGAAGGCGAATGTGGTCGCCGACGCTTTGAGTAGAAAGTCCCTATTTTCATTAAGGGCAATGAATTCACGGATGACTTTATCTGACAATGGTTTTATTCTAGCTGAGTTGAGAGCTAGACCAATTTTCCTCCAAGAGATCATTGAAGCTCAAAAAGAAGATAGTGGATTGCAAGTCAAGAGAGCTCGGTCATGAGACGGATGTTGAGTCCGATTTACAGGTTAGTCCCAATGGAAGTCTGATGTTCAAAGATAGAGTTTGTGTACCGAGAAAGGAAGAGCTTATTCAGGGAATTTTGCGTGAGGCCCATAACGGATGTTTATCTGTACATCCGGATGGTACCAAGATGTATAATGACTTGAAGCAACAATATTGGTGGCCGAGAATGAAGAAAGATATTTTTGAGTTCGTTTTCAAATGCTTGATTTGTCGCAAGTAAAAAAGGTGAACACCAAGTACCTTCGGGTTTGCTTCAACCCATTTTGGTTCCGGAGTGGAAATGAGACCGTATTACTATGGATTTTGTAACAGGTTTACTGTTGTCTCTGAGCAAGAAAGATGTTGTATGGGTCGTGGTTGATAGACTTACGAAGTCAGCCCATTTTATACCTGTACGAGTTGATTACTCACTAGACAAGTTGGCAAACTTGTACGTTTCAGAAATAGTAAGGCTTCACGGTGTTCCGTTGTCAATCATCTCGGATAGAGATCCGAGGTTTACATCCGATTTTGGAAGAAGTTGCAAGAGGCCTTGGGTACAAAGTTGAACTTTAGTACCGCTTTTCATCCTCAAACCGACGGTCGATCGGAGAGGTTAATTCAAGTACTCGAGGATATGCTCGGATGTTGTATTCTTGAATTCGAGGCGGTTGGGAAAAGTTTCTCCCATTGGTAGAGTTTGCCTACAATAATAGTTTTCAATCGAGTTTAAAGATGGCGCCTTATGAGGCTCTATATGGGCGTAAGTGCGTAACGCCTTTATTTTGGGTGAACTCAAGGAAAACCAAATTCACGGGGTTGATTTGGTTAGAGAAGCTGAAGAGAAAGTGAAAGTGATACGAGAATGTTTAAAAGCTGCATCAGATAGATAGAAGTCCTATTCGGACTTAAAGAGAAAAGAGATAGAGTATCAAGTCGGAGATAAAGTTTTCTTGAAAGTGTCACCATGGAGAAAAGTTCTCAGATCTGGCCGGAAAGGCAAGTTGGGTCCACGTTTTATTGGACCATATGAGATTATCGAGAAAGTTGGGCCGGCATCTTATCGATTGTAACACCCCAAACCCGGCCTACACTTTACGACCGGATCTGGTATGTCACATGGAAAGATTGGTTAAAGAAACTTGGCAATTTTAAAAAAACTTTTCGCGTTATGTCTTTGTTTTGAAAATCAGGTTCCGTTTTGAGGTTTTCTTACAAAATTTAAGTAATAATACTAACAGTCAAAGACTGGTTTTGTGTTACGAAAAACCAAAACTAGAAGATTCCAGAAACGTGACATTTAGAAACAGTTTGTGTAATTCTAAGAAAACCAAGTTAATAAATTATTTGTTCGTTGTCCGTTTCCTAATATTTTGGGAAAAGTTTGTTTATATGTTTAGGAAAACTCCATGTTTAACATTTCATAATATATATAATAACCGCATCAAAATCCAAAACCAAATTGAAGTCCCGGAGGCTTTATTACATAAATATTCCCAAATTAAAAGTAAGTTTAAATAAAGGAAACGAAATTTACGAAAGTAGTAATGCATGGCCACCACAGAGTCCTCCTCGGCTCCATATCCTCGAACTAGGGATTACCTGCAAAATTAAGCAGAGGGGTGAGTCACCAAGACTCAGTGTGTAATTCCCCTTACAAACGTAATCTGGGCCTAAGCCCACAGAAGCACATTGGGCCTTAGCCCTCACAACATGGCATATTAACAGGTGTATGCAATGTAGCCCAGCCCAACCTAGTATTCCATCCTCTACATCACCTGAACCAGCCAAAACACCTGTGGCACCAAGCCACTGTGGTACCAAACCACTGTGAACAGAGTCACTGATATATGTATATATATATGTGGTACCAAACCACTTGAAATAATGTGACATAGTCACTGATATATGTGGTACCAAACCACTGTGGTACCAAACCACTTGAAATAATGTGACATAGTCACTGATATATGTGGTACCAAACCACTGTGGTACCAAACCACTGAATTACACTTCCCCTTTCAATCAACATCATATCCCAAAGCCCATGCAACATATTATCATGTTATAATGAATGCAATCATATTTCCAATGTACACAGATAATTAAATCATACATATATTTAGGCTATGTTATTCGAAAGGCTGAATCATAGAGGTACTTACCTGGTGTCTCCAACCTTACCCACAAAGGTATCTCAACTATCGATACAGTCGTTTCGACTTTTAGCCAATACAGTTATTAATGCAAAATAATAAAAGAAGGTGTGAGCATTACACACCTGATTATGCGAAGAACTAAACACTCTATATCGTCGGCACTCTCACTAGCGAGAACAACAACGATTTGCCTATCCCAAACAGATATCGGCTCTTTACCACAACCCGGCGGAAAATCACGAACCGCCAACACCGCACGACGTTTGAATGACAGATTAGAGACTACGAGTACACTCCCCTCAGGCTCCTTAACCGCACCCTCCTTGGATCGGCTAGCACTCATATCCATGATAAGAGTCTTGATCAGTACTTAGAGAAAAACGTTGGTTGTCTAACAAAGAAATTGGGTTAAGGCAACGAAAGGGAAAAGGGAATAGACCAACCGAAATCAAGAGAACCTCCTTACCTTGGTCAGAGAATGAACCAAACATAGATAGACGTGGCTATAGGTTCTAATCCGATGCGAACATGCCACGCTTGCACAAATAGACACTGATTGAAGAGGAGACTTTCGGCAACCAAAGGGATGCTTCCAGATGTTCGGCTTATAACAAAAAGATGCGAGACACGGTTTTAGTTTGACACAAGGATTGATTCGGTCTTGAAAAAAAAAAGAATAGAGAAGAAAGAAGTAGGATAAAATTTGGCTATGAGAGAAAAACTAGTCAAGAACCAAAAGGGGTAGGGGTTTCTGTTTAATGGAGAAAGTAGAGAAGCAAAGGGGAGGGATGGAGGTTCGGCTAGTGAAGATGGAAATAGAGGAGCAAGGAGAGAAAAGAAAAAGAAGTCGAAGAAGGGTGGAAGAAAGTGGTTCAGCCAAGAAAAAGACAAAAATAGAAGTGCAAAGAAGAAAAGAAAGGAAATAGGAGAAGAGTTGCAATTTGGCTATCACGCAAATGAAGAGAAGGGATGGAGAGAAAATTGAGAGATTCGAAACAAGCTCTAAGTGAGTAACAATCCAAAATGCCTTAAGAACCACCCCAAAATGTCACAAAGAAAAGCTAAAAAGAGCTATAAAATTCGGCACAACACTCTAATGGCTCGGTTTTGCTATCACCCACCACAAATGCCAAAATTCCTAGCCAACTACACCACATAGCCGAAATTCTCCCCCCCAACTCTCCAACATTCGGCCAACTCTCACTCCCCCTCTCAAATCCTTTGATTTGCTCCTTGTTTCACTCTCCATCCACCAATTTGAATTGATTGACCAATTCAAACTCCTCAAGCCCCTTTTCTCCATCCATTTCAAACTGGTTGACTCATTCAACAACCACCCCTCAGAGTCCAAGCTGAACACCACTTCTTCCCCTCCTTGAGCACAAAAATTAAAGCTCCACAATGTAGCAGTGGGATTCAAACTCCTTCCCCCTTGCTCTGCCAGTGACGCCACAACCTCCTTGCCACACGCCCAACTTGTGTCATCAAACACAAATAAATATTCTTAAAGCCTGCATCCCCTAGCTCTCCCCCTAAAGTACCCTAAAGAGAAAAATTTACCAAAGCTTTGGCTCGAACCCGAGCCTTCCCTAGACCCCCAAACACACCAAAATAGCAAGCATAACTAGCCAAACACATGAAGTAGCACAAAATGCAGAACCCCTAACTCTAGGATGTTACATCGATTGGCTTTGCCATCAGAGTTAGAAAAGATTCATGATGTGTTTCACGTGTCCATGTTGTGACGTTACCGATCAGATCCTTCACATGTAATTACCCCGTCAGAGATAGAGATTCATCCCGACATGACTTATGGTGAAGAACCAATTAATGTTTTAGCTCGGGAAGTCAAGCAGTTAAGAAATAAAAGTATTGCCCTGGTAAAAGCATTGTGGCAAAGACATGGAATAGAAGAAGCTACGTGGGAACCAGAAAAGAGCATGAGAAACCAGTATCCAAACCTATTTGCTGGTAAGATTTTCGAGGACGAAAATTCCTAAAAGGAGGAGAATTGTAACAGCCCGATTCAGGGACTAGTCGGAATAGTGGTGCGAGACCACAAATCTGAGTTAGTAAATTGAGTTCTTAAGGTTTATGACATGTTTTCATGATAGTATTAAAGTTCCATGTAGAAATTTTGTGAAATTGACATGGAATGATCAAATAGGACTAAATTGCAAAAGTTGCAAAATATGAGTTTCTAGAAGCTTTTTGTATGAAATAGCTTTAGAATATAAATTAGAAGTCCTTAAATAGAAATTTTCCCAAATTATAAGTTTTGGACAAAAATGGACATGAGTTAGTAAATTGTAAATTTTTAAAGAGAAGGGCATTTTGGTCATTTACCAATTAAATAATTAAAATAGGAAAAAGATGATAAAAATTTCATTCATCTTCTTCCTTGTGCCAAAAATTGGGAGACTCCATAGCTAGGGTTCTTCAAATTTTTGAAGCTTGCAAGTAAGTCATCTTAGCCCCGTTTTTAATATTCTTCGTATTTTTGGAGTCCTCGTATTATGAATTAGCTATTTTTAGCTATAAGATGAGCTAAGAAGCATGTTCAAAAATCTACCCATGTGTATCATGCATGTAAAATGATATTTTATGGAAGATTATGGGAGTTTGATGTTAGATAAACATCTTTTCCTTAGTGAATTTCATGAAAAATGATAGTATGGACTAATTTGTAATAGTTATGAAATTGGTCATACCTATTAGAAATAGTGAGAATTGATGATTGTTATAGTAGAGAAAATGAATCAGCTAAACATGATGTTTAAGAAAGTTGAATGAGAATTGTTTTACGAGCCTAGGGGCAAAAGTGCAAATAAGAGAAAGTTTAGGGGCAAAATAGTAATTTTGCCAAAGTATGAGTTAAGAGTCAATTTAGTCAATGTGAGCATTAAATGATCTAATTATTATTATTATAGATCAAGAAAAACGAAGCCCGGATCGAAACCGAGGCAAGAACAAAGTCGAGGACTAAATTGCATATCTACATACATTTTGTAACACCCCTTACCCGGGTTCTACGCCGGGAACCGGGCCCGAGGCATTACCGAACTCAAACTGCTTAATCGCCACTTAGGCTCAATGCAATTACTCGCTATAACCTCATTCTCAACTTACGAGGCCTCACTCATACACATGAGGACTCTCGAGACTAATTCGAAACTTTTACGATCCTTAATTTTTTTTCTTTTATACAGGTCTCACACGCCCGTGCAAGATTAGACACGCCCGTGCATGAGCACACACGCCCATGTTCCAAGACCATGCCTAAAAACCCAAGCATTCTACCAAATGCTCCACGGCCATGGCACGCCTGTGCTCCCGAACCGTGGTGAACACTGACTTCCCTCGCACGGCCTAGAGTCTAGACACACGCCCGTGTGGCTATCCCGTGGCCAACACTGATGAATCCCACACGCTCTAGGCACACGCCCGTGTGACTAGTCTGTGGTCTATTGTATTTTCAAATATTAACATGCAGAGGACGCACGGCCACAGCACACGCCCGTGGGCTGACCGTGTGTCACACATGGTCTAGACACACACCCGTGTGTCTACCCACATGGTCAAGAACAAGACTAAGTGTCAAGTTCTTTTCACCCTTCTAACATACACAACATATACTCATCTAACACCATCATAATCAACTCAAATTGAAGTGCACTCTCACATAGAAAACTACATCTTTCTTTCATATAATGTAATAGCCAACAACCATGGCATTATACAAAATAAGCTATCCATCTATAGGCCAACACATCATAGCCATTTACAAAAAAAATTACTAACTTATCTAGCCCCTATACATGCCATATACAAAACATTAAGTTTCATGTACCAAAGTGTGCTGATATGAGGGCTATCTTCTGATGATCCTCGTATCTCGGTTCAACGCTTTTAATCTATAAGACAAGGGAAAAGAAAGAGAGTAAGCTTTGAGCTTAGTAAGTTTACACATAAACAAATAAGCAACATAGTATAAGCTAAGCAACTATTAGCATTATACCAACAAGTAATTCACAACTATGCTTACTCTTTCTATCCCTTACCACATTTCCAACACATCATGAGTCACATACTTATAACCATTGAAATGCACCCCTGCATTCAATATCACATTTACGTAATATACAACACATCATTATTTATCGTAATACATCCACACAGTCAATCCACATAACTTATCCACACAGCTCATCCACACAACTAGTTTACATAACTAATCCACACTACTCATCCACACGGTTAATACACACAGCCAATATCTCGGTGGTTTTGCACTTAGCACACCACATTTGATTAATAAGGTGGTATCGCACTTAGCCTACCACAATGGTATTCGTAGTGATTCAGCACATAGCTCACTAGATGATATACCTCACGATAGCATCGCACATAGCTAGCTCATCGTCAATATGCATTAGGATGGTATCGCACTTAGCCTACCATCTAGCATTATCACAACACATGCACATGTCTACTTAAACCACATAGATTCCCAATCATTCTCGATCATACATTCATTCACCATTTCTACTACATTCATTCTACTTGAACCAAATAGGTTCTAAATCAATCTCGAATTAGCTACACACTAGCTATCATCAACAAATTGTAAGTATGAATGCATTGTTTATGCATAGACTTACCTCGATACTCAAAAGTATTGAAATGTGCAATTTAGTCCACCACCTTGCTGTTGCCTCAGTTTTGATCCGGGCTTCATCTTTCTTGATCTATAATGAATAAATCAGCTTATTCAATACACACATTGACTAAATTGACCCACATCTCATACTTTAGTAAAATTACTATTTTGCCCCTAAACTTTCTCATATTTACACTTTAGTCCCAAAGTCTCGTAAAGTGATTTTTATTAAACTTTCTACTCTTTCATGCTTAGCCGAACCACTTACTCAACTAAAGCATTCATCAAATCTCACTAAATCACCCATGTATGACCAAACTTAAGATTTTCACAACTAAGTCCCTACATGCATTTTCATGGAAAATCACTTAGCAAAAGATGTTTCTACTACATCAAGCCTTCATATTCTTCCATAAAAAATCAAAATACATGCATGTCATACATATGTACATTTTTGAACATCCATGATAGCTCACCAAATAGCTATAAATAGCTTACTCATGCTACCGGGACTTCAAAAATACGAAGAATATCAAAAACCGGGCTTATGAGCACTTACTAGCAAGCTTGAAAAATTGAAAGAACCCTAACAATGGCTTCTCAAATTTTCGGCAGCTATGAGAAGAAGATGAATGAATTTCTATCATCTTTTCACCTATTTTAATCACTTAATTGATAAATGACCAAAATGCCCTTTTTGATAAACTTTCAATTTTAACTCATCCATGCCCATTTTTGTCCAAAAATTAGAATTTGGATAAATTGCTATTTAAAGACCTCTAATTAATAATCTAAAGTTATTTCACACATATAGCTTCTAGAAACACACATTTTGCAACTTTTTCAATTTAGTCCTTTTGGACAATTCAACCACAATTTCACAAAATTGCTTCATGAAACTTTCACACCAGCATGCATACATATTATAAGCCTCAAAAAATCATTCATGACCCTCGAATTTGTGGTCTCAAACCACTATTCTGACTAGGCCCTAAACCGGGATGTTACACATTTTGTATATTGAGGTAAGTTTGTATGATTTCTAAGCTTTATGATTATTATCATTGAATTACTTAGTGTAATGTACATTATTACCATAGAAATGCTTATTGCTATGTTAAATAAAGAAATTAATGAGATTAAGCATGAGAAAGTCTCGATTGAAGTTGAATTACTTAGGATACTCGATCTACCACACGAGAAAAGAAAGTCCGTATAAGACCAAGCCAAGGCATGGCATCGGCAATCAAGCAAGTTATCTTGTAATTCCAAGACAAGTCTTAGCTTTGAAGAGTTATTATGAGATGAAGACCCATGTAAGCCCAAGCCAAGGCATGGCATTGGTGAGTCTCCAAGTAAAGATGTCATGTAAGTCCAAGACAGGTCTTGGCATTGAAAAGCTATCATGAGGTAGAGATTCCATGTAAGTCCAAGCCAAGGCATGGCATTGGTGAGTAACAAGAAAGATTTCATGCAAGTCCAAGCCAAGGCTTGGCATTGACCAGTTCATGAGTAAAGATACCAAGTAAGACCATGTCAAGACATGGCAATGGTAAGTTCCCAAGGGAACACACAAGGAAGACTTTGAGTAAGTCCATGTCAAGACATGGCATCAATAACAATATGAGAGATCCCATGTAAGACCATATCGAGGATATGGCTTTGGCATCGAGTTATGTGGGATGAGATTCAGTATCCTTGGTTATTCATAGAAATTCATCGGGCAAGAGAGTAATGCTCAAATGATATAGTAAGAAAGTTAAGTAAGTAAAGTTATTATAAAGTTATGCTAGTTAAGAGTATTATTCATGATATGAATGATGAAGTTGAGATTATACTTATCATAGTAAAGTATACTGATCTATGTGATCAAGTGATACAGGTATATTGTTTACCGTACGAGCATGAGAATAGTAAGTATCATGAGATATGTAAGAATCAGTAAGAGTAAGTAAGCTTAAATACTCGAGATTCATAATGCCATTGTTTATGATGAATGGTTAATGTTAAGTAAATATATTGCTATGAGAGTTACATGCAAACTTACTAAGCTAAATGCTTACGTCCTTTATTCTTTCTTTCCATGTAGTCCTGCCTAGCTAATCTCGTGGATCATCGTCACTGGAGCTCAGAGCACACTATCAATCACTATTTTGGTATAGCCAAGTTGTTTATATTAAGTATGGCATGTATATGAAACATTTCATTTTGAGTTATGTTTTAAAACTAGCCAAAGTGTTGGCTATCAAGCTTAGTATTCTTTTTGTATATGGCCAAAGAGATGAGTCATGAATGATTAAGTATGTATGTTTTAATCTATCAATGAAGTATGCATCCTTGTTCACGTTAGATGTAATACTCGAGTTGCTGAATTGAGCATGAGTTTGGTCTTGATTTCAGGGTGGCAATTGGCTTGGTAAATAGCCTCTAAGTGCCCACACGAATGGACACACGGGCGTGTGTCTAGGCCGTGTGCACCCTGCACCTTTGTATCTTAAGTTAGAATAGACCACGGGCTAGCTACACGGGCGTGTGTCTAGACTCTAGGCCGTGTTAAGGTAGTCAGTGTGCACCACGGGTGGTAAGCACAGGCGTGTGCCTTGGCTGTGGGGCATTGGCAGAATGCTGGGGTTTTAGGCATGGTTTGGGGCCACGGGTGTGTCCAGGCCGTGTGTAATTTGCCAGTATCCACCACGGGTGAAAGACACGGGCATGTTTTAGGTGTGCACGGGCGTGTCCCAAGTCACACGGACGTGTGACCCCTGTTTGGAGAGAAAGTTTCCAGATGAGTTTCAAAAGTTTCGGGACATAAGTCTGAGGCCCCATAGGCCAATGAAATGTTTGATTTGACTAAGAAAGAGAATTTTTTAATTCAGAACAAAATTTTATAGCCCGTAAGTACATATTTAAGTGAGTTCAAGCATGGTAATGCTCGTATCCAGTCTTAGTCTCGGACTCGGGTATGGGGTGTTACAGGGTTAGCCTTGATTATGATATGAAACGGGTTACCCTAAGAAATTTGGATGGGAATGAGATATTTATGATCGTGGAGCATTGAAATTATTTATCAAATGTGATCTCTGCCTTGGTAGCAGATAATCTGATTCGTAAAGGATGTGAGGCTTATCTAGCATATATCTTGGATATGAAGGTAGATGGTGTAGTGTTGGAGAATATTCGTATAGTGAAAGAGTTTCCAAACGTCTTTCTAGAAGAGTTTCCCGGTTTACCTCTGGAGCGTGAGGTCAAGTTCAGAATCGAGTTTCTTCTTGGGACAACACGTGTGACCATTGCACCTTATCGTATGGCACCTAAGGAGTTTAAAGAACTCAAAATGCAGTTGCAAGAGTTGTTTGATCGTGGCTTCATAAGGCCAAGTGTATCACCGTGGGGAGCTCTAGTGTCATTTGTGAAGAAGAAGGATGGGTCGATGAGGCTTTGTATCGATTATCGTCAATTGAACAAATTGGCTGTGAAGAATAAGTACCCTTTTCCAAGGATCGATGACTTTTTTGATCAATTTAGGGGTGCCACAATTTTCTCAAAGATTGATCTGAGGTTCGGTTACTTTCAGTTGCAGGTGAGAGAGGCTGACATACCTAAAACAACCTTTAGGATTCGGTATGGTCCCTATGAATTTTTAGTGATGGCCTTCAGACTTACAAATGCTTCGGCCACTTTCATAGACCTCATGAACAGAGTCTTCCAGCCTTATCTCAATCAGCTCGTAGTGGTATTCAGTGATGACATCCTAATCTACTCCAAGTTTGAGTTGGAGCATAAGGAACACTTAAGGTTAGTTCTTCAAACCTTACGTGAGAAAATGTTGTATGCAAAACTTATTAAGTGTGAGTTTTGGCTCTGAGAGTAATGTTTTTAGGACATGTGGTAATCGCTGAGGGTATCCATGTTGACCCCAAGAAGATCGAAGCTATTCTGGATTGGAAGCAACCTAAGAATGTTAGTCAGATTCGAAGCTTTCTCGGACTTGCTGGGTATTATCAGAGGTTTGTTGAAGGATTTCCTTGATTGCTACGTCGATGAAAAAACTGTTGAGAAAGAGTGCACTGTTTAAATGGACTGAGGAGTAGCAGGCTAGTTCGAGAAGCTTAAGGCAGTTGTAACACCCCAAACCCAGCCCAATTGTTATGGTCGAATTCAAAAAGCTACATTGGCCACCGGAATGGCCCAGAAAAACTTTCTTGATTTCAAACATATTTTTTAAACCATTTGCGCAATTCGTTCAAAACTAGTAAAATCGAATGTTTAACTTTATTTTCAATCTCATTTCAAAAACCATTTGGCCATGAAAATGGTCGAAATAAACTTTTAGAAGTTTGATTTTTTTTTTTAAACTATTGGGTTAACAATTTAAAACAATGAAATAAAGCATTTATTTTAATTTCATAAAAACCGTGCAAATTTCAGGAATCGAAATAAATAATATCTCAATTGTAAACTTTCAATCATTTATTCAAAACTATTTCAGATTTTCAATTATACTTCTAAATTAATTGTCTTTTTATTCAAAATTGGAGAACTTGGTTATTTGTCAATATTTCGGAAATAAAAACGTATTAACTTCATAAATCAAATGTCTTTAGAAACTCATTTGTAAACATTAATAATTTTGAAAACTATGTCTAATTTTATTTAAAACCCATTTTTCAGAAATGCAGCGGAAAGATGTGTTATTGACAGATTCTATTTTAGAAATCGAGTTTCAAGCGAAATCTTATCAAATACTAATTTATGCAGTTTTTAAAACTTAATGTCATGCTAAAAATTTATGCAAATCAAAATGAAAAATCCCTAAAATAAAGTCCCATAAAGTTATTAAAACAAACCCAACTCAAAGTCCATAAAAATCCATAAAATGATATAAAGTCCATAATTTGTTAAAAAGTTCACTTCCGAGAGCATCACCGAAAATCCGCATCTGAGTCCTAGTTACAAGGATTACCTAAAACATACACATAAGATGGATGAGCTTACAAGCCCAGTGTGAGATCATCACAAGTATAATCGCATACATATCAAAATATCAATCTCAACATATCAATCATCATAATAATCACAAGTTCTAACACTGATGCTTATGCATGAACATGTTGATGCATATTTTTAAATGATGCACATTTTATAAAATTTCCTACCTATCTCCGCTACACGCCAACATCGAGTTCCCTAGAACTCGTCCATTCAATAACACACCATTTGTGGAAAAGCCACCACATAATTGCCGATAAACGGCCACATAACACATTGTGGACAAACCACTACATAATTGTTAATAACGACCACATAATATTAGATAAACTACCACATAACTTCCACCTTTCAAAAAACCCACCCCATGCATGTGATATGACCATTTTCAAATTTAACACACATAATCACTTTTCACATTTCTCATGTAGTCATGCTCATAGTCTCATATTTCTCAATTTTACACATTTGTATGTAAACATTTTCATAAATCACATAATATTCACTTTAGCATGCTTTAATATATTTTCAATATTAAATCATGGATCTCATCACACACACATATATAACACATATTTAGATCATCACATATGTATCACATAACATAAAGATGAAATTTGCACACATATCATTGTCACATACATCAACACATCACAAGTCATGGTTTTCATGAACTAATAATTTTATGAACACTTACTTGGAATTTCCCTATGATGAGTTTTTTTCAACTCCGCTTTGAGTACTTAGTGTACTATCAGATAATTATTTAATAGCATTTTATTAAAAATAAAAGTATCACATTATACTCAAATCAAAGATTTAGATCCCAGAACTTATATCGAAGATTCGATTGCCACAATCCTATTAGAAGAGGTTTCGCTTGGATCTAAACTTGGTAGATGAGTCTATCGCATAAAACACGTATTTTTGTTATATATCTATCGCATGTGTCTTATTACTTAAAGATTAATCATTGAATTAATTCTCACCAATTACGTACCCTTAAATCGAGACTTATATTTGATGCTTCAAAGAATATATGTAACAGTCCGGTTTAGACCCTAGTCGGAACAGCAGTTTTGAGACCACAAATACGAGGTCGGAAAAATATTTTAATATTATTTTTGGTGTTTACAGTGTGACTAGGCATGTGTGAAATTTTTGTGTGAAAATTTTATCGATTGTGTACTTAATTTGAGAAAAGGACTTAATCGCATTAAATGTAAAAGCTGAGTGCTGATTGTTAAAGTGCTTATTTTGCATGGCTTTTTAAATGAGAGGTCCTTATGTTGTGAATGGACCATTAATGGTTTGGATGGACAAAAATGGGCTTATATTAGTGGAATTTTAATGTTTTAATTAAAGGTTAAAATGGTAATTGAGTTATTAAGTCATTATAATTAAACAAAACAAATTAGATGGCCATTTTCTAATCTTTCTTCCACCAAAAATAGAAAAGAGAAATAGCCATTGAAGCTTTGTGATATTCGGCTAGGGCTTAGCTTGATTGAGGTATGTTTTGAGCTCGATTTTTGATAATTTTTACGTTTTTGTAATCATTGCTTCGTGTTCTTTCAAACCCATTCTTTAATTTTAGAATTTGATGGTGATTTTGAGATATGCCATTGATGAATGCTTGAGCTATGTGTTAGTTGATAATGAAATATGAAAAATATGTGAAAGATTAACATATTTTGTCTTGGAATTTTTGGTGAAATTGAGTAATTTTGGGCTAAATTGAGAAAATAAGAAATTGGAGGACTAAAATGTGAAAAAAATGAAATGTCTGGGTTTGAATGGACATAGGAAGAATTCGGCTAGGCATGGGTGAAGTGAAGTTTTGTGTATTTTGTGATTTTGTGAAATAGGGACTAAAGTGTCAAAATGTGAAAATGTGAGGGCTATTTTGTAAAATGCCCTAAATATGTGTGTTTGGACTAAATTGAATGAATTGGTGATTGAATGAGCTAAATTTGAATATGTATAGACCAACAAAGGAGAGATTCAGATCGAGAACGAGGTAAAGACAAAGTGCTCGATTTATCGACTAATCTCGGTATTTCTACATCCGAGGTAAGTTCGGATATAATATGTGTTGTTAAATTTATATCTATGTGATGTGAAATGAATGAATATATAGTTACTGAATTAGAAATGTTATATGTGATATTGAGAAATGTGGCACTAAGTGTGCGAAATAAGAATCGGACAGAAGTGAATAGCATTGTGTGCACAAAATAATAGAAGCTTCGACTTTATTGATTGGCACTGTGTGTGCGATATTGAGATAAATTCGGTTTTATGAATAGGCACTAAGTGTGTGATGATATTTAAGCTTCAGCTATGAATTTGGCACTAAGTGTGCGAATAAATCGAATGAATAACAAAGGTTGATCAAAAAGTGGTATCGAGCTTTGAGTGGCAAAATTTGTTGTAAACTAGGTGTTGGAAAAGGTATTTATATAAACCTATGTGGTTGATAAATTTGAAAGTTTATTAATGGATGATTATGCAAGTATTGGATACAATTGAGTATGTGTAACTTTGTTAAATTATCTATGTGATGGATTAATTTGTATATTGATTTGATCCAATGAGTTAATTGTATTATATTACGAACTTACTAAGCTTCAGAGCTTACTGTGTGATGTGTTTCTTTGTTTTACAGTGTTAGTAAAGCTAGCTCAGATTTGGGATCGTCAGTGACTCAATCACACTATCGACTATCTATTTTGGTATTTTTGAAAGATGTATATACTTGGTATATGGCATGTATAGGCTAGAAGTTATGGTATGTTTTGAAATGTTTGGACTTTGCCATGTGACATGGCTTGGAAATTGAATGATGTTGGTGCATATATATAGGCTAATAAAATGATGAATGAGGTATGAAATAGTGAGAATGGAAATAGTATATTTTATGCTTGAATTTGGTTGATGAGAATGATGGATAAAATGTGAACTTGTGGTATGGATTAAATGAAGTTTGGTTAATATGATTTGAATGTGTGGATGATAAGTTAAATTGACTTGTTAAGATGGATTTGTATAGAAAGATGAATGATGATGTTAAGAGATTGAATTGAGTATGTTTTGGTATGTTTGAATGCTATTTAGAGTATGGAATTGATTTGGTTTGTGCTTGTAGGTGTGATCTTAAGTGTGGGAGGCATGTTGGCCTTGAAAATGGCCTATAATTGCCCACACGGTTTAGCACACGGGCGTGTGGCTCGACCGTGTCCTTCAAGGTTGCATTTCAATGCAAGTCAGGCTCGACCACGGGTTTGACACACGGGCATGTGGCTGGCCGTGTGATGCAAGTCAGGCTTGACCACGGGTGAGGCACACGGGCGTGTCTCAGGCCGTGTGGTCAAGTCAGTATGTATGCCCTTTCTAGTGCTTGTTTAATGTCTCGTAGACCTCGTTAAGGGACTATATGTTTATATTTTGATATGTTTCAATGATGATTGACTATGTGTTGTAAAATGATATGAAATGTTCGGAAATGAGTAGTAATGCCTCTTAACCCTAATCTAGCGACGGTTATGGGTTAGGGGTGTTACATTTTAATTGGTATCAGAGCTACGGTTTAGTCGATTTTAGGACTAACGTAGCGCGTGTGAGTCTAGCTATACATGCCATATATATAATTGCGATAGTGTGATGAATCCTGACAGTTAAAAATGTGTTTTCATATAGCAAATGGATCCCGATTGAGCAGTTGCTGATGATGTAGAGAGCAATGCGCGTGCTCCCGCTCAAGGGACAATGCCGGCTTAGTCTAGGTCGATTGCTAGTAGCCAAGAGAGAAAGGCTAAGCAAGCCTTCTTCCGAATGATGAGTGAGTGGTTTTCGAAATTCGTTCGAACGAATCCTGCTGCTCCACAACCTCCACCCCCACGAATACCTGTTGTGCCACAAGTTGCAGATCCGATCCGATTGAATAAGCCTCCTGTAGATAAAATCCAAAATTATGGGGCCGAAGAGTTTAGAGCCACAGTTGATGATGATGCTGAACGAGCTGAGTTTTGGCTCGAGAATACTATTCGAGTGTTTGATGAGATGTCGTTGACTCCTGATGAATGCATTAAATGTGTAGTTTCCTTGTTGAGAGATACGGCATATAATTGGTGGAAAACGTTGATATCAGTGGTTCCGAGAGAGAGAATCACCTGGGATATCTTTCAAGCTGAATTTTGAAAGAAGTATATCAGTCAACGGTTCATAGATAAAAAACGAAAAGAGTTTCTAGAGTTGAAACAAGGCCGCATGTCCGTTACTGAGTATGAACGGGAGTTCGTGAGATTGAGTCAGTATGCACGGGAATGTGTTTCGACCGAAGCTACTATGTGTAAACGTTTCATTAAAGGGCTGAGTGAAGACATTAAATTACTGGTTGAAATACTTGACTTGAATGAAATTGTTGTGTTTGTTGGAAAAGCCTACAAAGCCGAGGAGCTTAGCAAAGAAAAGAAGAAAGCAGATTCTGAGGCTAGGGATGAAAGAAAAAGATTGATGAGTAAGTCGTCTCAACCTTCGTCGAAGAGATTTAAATATGCAAGCAATCGTTCAAATGCTTCGTTTGGACATTCGGGTAGAGATCGTGTGAAACAAAGTGTTGGTCCAAGAACTCAAATTTTGACTGAGTCAAGTGTTGGAAGTGTCAAAAGAAACAAGCCTGAGTGTAGACAGTGTGGAAGACGACATATTGGAGAATGCTGGGGCAAGTACAATAATCGAACTTTTTATAAGTGTGGATCACGAGATCACTTCATTCGAGACTGCCCAGAGTTAGCTGAGAAAGAAAATGTTCAGAGTGCGAGACCAAGTAATACGACGGCTAGGGGTAGACCACCCAGAAACACCAGAAATGTGAGTGGAAGTCAAAGAGGGACTACGGATACAGCTGTAAGATCCGAGGCGAGAGCACCCTTCCGAGCCTATGCTATTCGCGCACGAGAAGAAGCATCATCTCCAGATGTCATTACTGGTACTTTTACTCTATTTGATACTGATGTGATTGCATTGATAGATCCAGGATCTACTCATTCATATGTATGTGTGAATCTAGTATCAAGTAAGACTCTACCTGTTGAGTCTACTGAATTCGTGATTAGAGTATCGAACCCCTTAGGCAAGTGTGTTTTGATTGATAAAGTGTGCAAGAACTTCCCGTTGATGTTTCGGGATATTTGTTTTCCAGCTAATTTGATGTTGATACCTTTTGATGAATTTGATATCATTCTGGGTATGGATTGGCTCACTTTGCATAATGCTATTGTGAATTGTAAACGGAAGAGTATTAATTTGAGAAGTAAGGATGGTGAGATAGTTCGAATTGAAACTAGTGATTTGAATGGGCTGCCGGCTGTTATATCTTCGATGAAAGCTTTGAACTATGTGAAATAGGGTTGCGAAGCTTATCTTGCATATGTGATTGATACAAAAGTGACTGAAAAGAAAGTTGAATCTATACCGGTAGTATGTGAGTTTCGAGATGTGTTTCCTGAAGAACTATCGGGATTACCTCCAATCTGAGAAGTTGAATTTGGTATTGAATTAGTGCTGGGGACTACTCCTATCTCAATAGCTCCGTATAGAATGGCACCGACGAAATTAAAAGAGTTAAAGTCTCAGTTGCAAGAGTTGACAAATAGAGGATTTGCACGACCGAGTTTCTCGCCTTAGGGTGCTCCTGTGTTGTTTGTGAAAAAGAAAGATGGTACTATGAGAATGTGTATTGATTACCGACAGTTGAATAAAGTGACGATAAAGAATAAGTATCCCCTGCCACATATTGATGATTTGTTTGATCAATTTGAAAGGAGCTACTGATGTTTTCTAAGATAGATTTGAGATCAAAGCTATTATCGGTTGAGAGTTAAAGAATCGGATGTACAAGACTCGCATTCGTAGCGAGGTACGGACATTATGAATTCTTAGTTATGCCTTTTGGACTAACAAATGCTCCTGCAGTGTTTATGGCTTTGATGAACCGGATATCCAGACCGTATTTGGATCGATTTGTTGTGGTGTTTATTGATGACATATTGATTTATTCTTGTGATGAGGCGCAACATGCTGAGCATTTGAGAATTGTGTTACAGACTCTGCGTGAGAAGCAATTGTATGCAAAGTTCAGCAAATGTGAGTTTTGGTTGCGCGAGGTTAGTTTTCTGGGGCATATTGTATCAGCTTGGGGAATACGAGTTGATCCGAATAAGATCTCAGCAATTTTAGAATGGAAACCTCCGAGGAATGTGTCTGAAGTTCGTAGTTTTCTGGGACTAGCGGGATATTATAGACGGTTTGTGAAAGGCTTCTCGATGATTGCAACTCCGCTAACGAAGTTTCTACAAAAAGATGTTAAATTTGAGTGGTTAGAAAAGTGCCAGCAGAGTTTTGAACAGTTAAAAGCATTGTTGACAGAGGCGCCAGTGTTAGTTCAACCTGAATCGGGTAAAGAATTTATAGTATATAGTGATGCATCGTTGAATGGTTTGGGCTGTGTGTTGATGCAAGAAGGTAAAGTCATCGCTTACACTTCGAGGCAGTTAAAGCCGCATGAAAAGAATTACCCGACACACGATCTTGAATTAGCCGCGATTATATTTGCATTAAAGATTTGGCGTCATTACCTATTTGGTGAGAAATGTCATATTTATAAGGATCACAAGAGCTTGAAATATCTGATGACTCAAAAAGAATTGAATTTGCGACAGAGAAGGTGGTTAGAATTGTTGAAAGATTACGAGCTTGAGATTGACTATCATCCGGGTAAGGCTAATGTAGTTGCTGATGCTTTGAGCCGAAAGTTTATATGTGCTTTGCGAGCAATGAATACTCAAATAGATCTATGTGATGAAGGTTCGGTTTTGGCTGAGTTGAAAGTGAGGCCGATGTTTATACGTCAGATTTATGATGCTCAGAAAAATGATAATGAGATGATAGCAAAACGAACTCAATGTGATTTGAATTCTGATTCAGAATTTTGAGTTGATAACAATGATTGTTTGAGATTCAGAGATCAGATTTGTGTTCTGAGGAATTCAGAGTTGATTCAGATGATTTTAAAAGAAGCTCACAATAGTCGTTTGCCTGTTCACCCTGGGAGTACAAAAATGTATAATGATTTGAAACAGATCTATTGGTGGCATGGTATGAAACGGGATATCTCAGAGTTTGTTTCGGGATGCTTGGTTTGTCAGCAAGTTAAAGCTGAACATCAGGTTCCATCCGGCTTGTTACAACCGATTATGATTCTTGAGTGGAAATGGGAGAGAATCACAATGGACATTGTATCAGGATTGCCTTTATCTCTGAGAAAGAAAGATGCGGTCTGGGTGATAGTTGATAGATTGATGAAATCAGCTCATTTTGTTCCGGTGAGAACAAATTATTCACTTGATAAATTAGCTGAACTGTATATTACTGAGATTGTGAGATTGCACAGGGTGCCACTATTTATTGTGTCTGACAGGGATCTGAGATTTACCTCGCGATTTTGGAAGAAATTGCAAGAGGCTTTAGGTACAAAGCTGCATTTCAGTACCGCATTTCATCCGCAAACGGATGGACAATCCGAGCGGATCATTCAAATTCTTGAGGATATGTTGAGATGTTGCATTCTTGAATTTGAAAGTACATGGGAAAAACATTTGCCGTTGATTGAGTTTGCGTACAATAACAGTTTTCAATCTAGTATTAAAATGGCACCGTATGAGGCTCTTTACGGTTGAAAATGTCAAACTCCATTATATTGGACTGAGTTGAGTGAGAATAAGATTCACGGGGTTTATTTGATAAAAGAAACAGAATAAAAAGTAAAAGTGATTCGTGATAGTTTGAAAGCAGCGTCAGATCGTCAGAAGTCTTATGCAGACTTGAAACGAAAAGATATCGAATTTGAAGTTGGTGACAAAGTGTTTTTGAAAGTGTCTCCGTGGAAGAAAATACTTCGATTTGGCCGAAAATGCAAGCTGAGTCCGAGATTTATCGGGCCGTATGAGATCATCGAAAGAATTGGGCCATTTGCTTATAAATTGTTGTTACCATCTGAATTAGAGAAAATTCATAATGTATTTCACGTATCGATGCTTCGAAGATACAGATCTGGTCCATCGCATGTAATTGCTCCTTTTGAGGTTGAGATTCAGCCAGATTTGTCGTATAGTGAAGAACCGATTCGAATTCTGGCACGTGAGATCAAAGAGTTGAGAAACAGGAAAATTTCTTTAGTGCAAGTTTTGTGGCACAAACACGGAATTGAAGAGGCTACGTGGGAGCCTGAAGATGTTATGAGGGAGCAATATCCAAACCTATTCACTGGTAAGATTTTCGGGGACGAAAATCCCTAAGGGGGGAGAGTTGTAACAGTCTGGTTTAGACCCTAGTCAGAACAGTGGTTTCGAGACCACAAATTCAAGGTCGGAAAAATATTTTAATATTATTTTTGGTGTTTACAGTATGTGACTAAGCATGTGTGAAATTTCTGTGTGAAAATTTTATCGATTATGTGCTTAATTTGAGAAAAGGACTTAATCGCATTAAATGTAAAAGCTGAGTGCTGATTGTTAAAGTGCTTATTTGGCATGTCTTTTTAAATGAGAGGTCTTTATGTTGTAAATGGACCATTAATGGTCTGGATGGACAAAAATGGGCTTATATTAGTGGAATTTTAATGTTTTAATTAAAGGTTAAAATGGTAATTGAGTTATTAAGTCATTATAATTAAACAAAACAAATTAGATGGCCATTTTCTCATCTTTCTTCCACTGAAAATAGAAAAGAGAAATAGCCATTGAAGCTTTGTGATATTCGGCTAGGGCTTAGCTTGATTGAGGTATGTTTTGAGCTCGATTTTTGATAATTTCTACGTTTTTGTAATCGTTGCTTCGTGTTCTTTCAAACCCATGCATTAATTTTAGAATTTGATGGTGATTTTGAGATATGCCATTGATGAATGCTTGAGCTATGTGTTAGTTGATAATGAAATATGAAAGATATGTGAAAGATTAACATATTTTGTCTTGGAATTTTTGGTGAAATTGAGTAATTTTGGGCTAAATTGTGAAAATAAGAAATTGGAGGACTAAAATGTGAAAAAAATGAAATGTCTGGCTTTGAATGGACATAGGAAGAATTCGGCTAGGCATGGGTGAAGTGAAATTTTGTGTATTTTGTGATTTTGTGAAATAGGGACTAAAGTGTCGAAATGTGAAAATGTGAGGGCTATTTTGTAAAATTCCCTAAATATGTGTGTTTGGACTAAATTGAATGAATTGGTGATTGAATGAGCTAAATTTGAATATGTATAGACCAAGAAAGGAGAGATTCGGATCGAGATCGAGGCAAAGACAAAGTGCTCGATTGATCGACTAATCTCGGTATTTCTACATCCGAGGTACGTTCGGATATAATATGTGTTGTTAAATTTATATCTATGTGATGTGAAATGAATGAATATATAGTTAATGAATTAGAAATGTTATATGTGATATTGAGAAATGTGGCACTAAGTGTGCGAAATAAGAATCGGACAGAAGTGAATAGCACTGTGTGCGCGAAATAATAGAAGCTTCGACTTTATTGATTGGCACTGTGTGTGCGATACCGAGATAAATTCAGTTTTATGAATAGGCACTAAGTGTGTGATGATATTTAAGCTTCGGCTATGAATTTGGCACTAAGTGTGCGAATAAATCGAATGAATAACAAAGGTTGATCGAAAAGTGGTATCGAGCTTTGAGTGGCAAAATTTATTGTAAACTAGGTGTTGGCAAAGGTATGTATATAAACCTATGTGGTTGATAAATTTGAAAGTTGATTAATTGATGATTATGCGAGTATTGGATACAATTGAGTATGTGTAACTTTGTTAAATTATCTATGTGATGGATTAATTTGTATATTGATTTGATCCAATGAGTTAATTGTATTATATTACGAACTTACTAAGCTTTAGAGCGTACTGTGTGATGTGTTTCTCTGTTTTACAGTGTTAGTAAAGCTAGCTCGGATTTGGGGATCGTTAGCGACTCAATCACACTATCGGCTATCTATTTTGGTATTTTTGAAAGATGTATATACTTGGTATATGGCATGTATAGGCTAGAAGTTATGGTATGTTTTGAAATGTTTGGACTTTGTCATGTGACATGGCTTGGAAATTGAATGATGTTGGTGCATATATGTAGGCTAATAAAATGATGAATGAGGTATGAAATAGTATAATGGAAATAGTATATTTTATGCTTGAATTTGGTTGATGAGAATGATGGATAAAATGTGAACTTGTGGTATAGATTAAATGAAGTTTGGTTAATATGATTTGAATGTGTGGATGATAAGTTAAATTGACTTGTTAAGATGGATTTGTATAGAAAGATGAATGATGATGTTAAGAGATTGAATTGAGTATGTTTTGGTATGTTTGAATGCTATTTAGAGTATGGAATTGAATTGGTTTGTGTTTGTAGGTGTGATCTTAAGTGTGGGAGGCATGTTGGCCTTGAAAATGGCCTATAATTGCCCACACGGTTTAGCACACGGGCGTGTGGCTCGACCGTGTCCTTCATGGTTGCATTTCAATGCAAGTCAAGCTCGACCACGGGCTAGACACACGGGCGTGTGACTGGCCGTGTGATGCAAGTCAGGCTCGACCACGGGTGAGGCACACGGGCATGTCTCAGGCCGTGTGGTCAAGTCAGTATGTATGCCCTGTTTTGACACGGCTTGGACACATGGGCGTGTCTGAGGCCGTGTGAGGCACACGGCCTACCCACAGAGGCATGTGGCCTTGTAGTTTGGAAAAATGTTTGATTTTTGAAAAAAAATTATATGATCCCGGTTTAGTCCCGACCCCTTTCTAGTGCTTGTTTAAGGTCTCGTAGACCTCGTTAAGGGACTATATGTTTATATTTTGATATGTTTCAATGATGATTGACTATGTGTTGTAAAATGATATGAAATGTTTGGAAATGAGTAGTAATGCCTCTTAACCCTAATCCAGCGAAGGTTACGGGTTAGGGGTGTTACAATATAGGAACAAAATGTTAACACATGAAAAAAAAATGTGTCTTAACACCATTTGGCTATTAGGAAAAATAATAGAGAGGAAAGAATGTTCCCAACATCCCTTATGCACTTACACTACTCAACAATACTACGTGATCATTGATAAGTCTTGACGAAGGAACGGAGAGGTTTAACGATCTAAAAAAATATATGATCGATGAGTATTGGTCACAAAAGAAATAAAATAGGATGATTGAATCCTTAGAAGAGATGGGAGAGATTGAAAGAGAAAGAAAAGGGGGAAAATCGAAACCCGATGGAAAAAATGGCGTCGACGACAGCGATAGCGACGGTGGTCCAATGAGGTGAGAAAAAAATATAAAAAAGAGTGGGAGGGTTCAATCACAATATAGAGAGAAAAAAGAAAAGAAAAAAGAAAAGGAGTGGTGGAGGAAGGTTTTCCCGTGGTGGTTCACGGTGGCTCACGACGGCGACGGTGGCGGTGAAGGGTGGTGATCGAAAGAAAAGAGGAGGAAGCAAGAACCTTAGACTGTGGTGTGGAGGTGGTGAAGCTATAGCTCGCGGTGGAGGAATTTTAGATGGTGGTTGAAGGTGGTGGTTGTTTGTCGAAAAGGAGAGGAAATGAAAAAGGAAGAAAATTAAAAAAAAATGAGAATATGGGAGCAAATGAGTGGTATGGATGGCAAGGAGGTGGGGTAAGCTTGGTCAATTGTGACCAAGTTTATTGAACCACAATAAAAGGCAAGATGTGATGTTTTGGCAAGGGAAGGAGACATGGAGTGAAAAAGGGATCATATTACCCCAACATATGGAAAGTTTGACTCATAAAGAGGGAAAGGAATCCTCCTAAACGTGGTAACAATGGGGTGGATAGCAAACACATTATGCGCATGGAAATTGTGTTAAAAAATTAAATAAAAAGTTGAGAAAAAAAGGGGATTTGAACTTAGGACCTCTAGGATAGGTAAGGAGCACTTAACCACATGACCACTTCACTTTCTTGTTTTAATTCCTACCATATTTATTTAAAAACATGGTGTGACCTTTGCTAAGGTTTGAGGTAAAATTGCACCACATAGAAAACAGTGTGAGAGAAGGGATTCAAACACAAGTCATCATGGATAGCTCCACCACTACTCAACCACTATGCTTGATATTTATTAATATCAAAATATTATATAAAATAAATAATAAAAAAATTTAGACGGCCACTCTCTTGGTTCATTAGCCCAATTTCTATTAACCTGATTTTTGGGATGTGATAGCAGTATTAACTCAAGCACCCGTTTTGATCCAACCCGTGTCTGGTAAGGATTATGTGGTTTATAGTGACACTTCTCATACAAGTCTTGACTGTGTATTGATGCAAGACAGGAAAGTAGTGGCGTATGCTTTAAGGCAACTCAAACCGCATGAGTGTAACTATCCAATACATGACCTTGAATTGGTTATAGTGGTTTTCACTCTTAATATCTAGAGGCTCTACCTTTATAGGGAGAAGTGTGTCATCTATAAAGACCATTAGAGTCTTAAGTATCTCCTTACCAAGAAGGAGTTGAACTAGAGATAGAGACGTTGGATAGAGCTACTAAAGGACTACGACTGCATTATTGAGTACCACCCGGGTCAGGCTAATGTCGTGGTCGATGCATTGAGTAGAAAAGCGATGAGTGAGGTAAGAGCAATATTTGCTAGGCTGAGTTTGTTTGAGGATGAAGGCTTACTTGTAAAATTACAAGTGCGACCTACTCTATTGGAGGAGATTAAGTTGAAACAGTTATCAGATACAATTTTAACAACTCATGTGAAACTTATCATGGAGGGTAAGACTTTAGATTTTGCCATTAATTCTGAGGAAGTTTTGTGCTATAGTGGGAGATATTGTGTACCTTCAGATTTAGAGTTGAACCAATCTATTTTGAGGGAAGCGTGTAGCAGTCATTATGCTATGCATCCTGGAAGAAGTAAAATGTATTGAGATCTTCATGAGCAGTATTGATGGTCGGGACTTAAACGTGATGTGACTGACTTTGTGGCAAGATGCTTGATATGCCAACAAATCAAGGCCAAGCACCAATTTCCTTCTAGGTTGCTCCAACCTATTCAGATTCCTCAGTGAAAATGGAAGCGTGTCACCATGGATTTTGTTAGTGGGCTACCTTTAACGCTTTTGAAAAATGATTCCATTTGGGCGATTGTTGATCGATTGACTAAGTCCACCTATTTCCTTCTAGTGCGTACCGACTATTCATTAGAGAGGTCGGTGAAATTATATATCTTCGAAATCGTAAGACTTTACGAGATACCAGTTTCTATTATTTCTGATCGAGATCCTCATTTCACATCTCGATTTTGGAAGAAGCTACATGAAGCTCTTGGTAAAAGATTGAACTTTTGTATAGATTTTCATCCATAGTCTGATGGGAAGTCTGAGAGGATTATCCAGATTCTCGAAGATAAGCTGAGAGGTTGCGTGATTTATTTTCGAGACAGTTGGGAGGAATATTTGCCACTTGCTGAATTCACGTACAATAATAGCTTCTAGTCGAGCATTCATATGGCTCCTTATGAAGCTCTTTATGGACGCAAGTGTAGGACACCTCTTTGTTGGACTATGTTAGGGGAGAAGAAAGTGTTATGACTGGATCTAGTGCAAGAAACTAAGAATACCATGAAGGTTATCTAGGATCGTTTGAGAGCGGCATCAGACCGGCAGAAGTCTTATTCTGACTTGAAGAGGAAGGATATAGAGTTCACTATTGGTGATTGAGTCTTCCTTAAGGTTTCGCCTTGGAAGAAAGTGTTAAGATTTGGCTGCAAGGGGAAACTGAGTCCAAGGTTCATTGGACCCTATCGCATCGTTAAGAAAGCTACCTCCAGAGTTGGATCATATCCACGACGTTTTTCATGTGTCCATGTTGAGGTGATACCGATCTGACCCTTCTCATAAAGTCCCAATTCAGGAGATTGAGGTTCATTCAGATTTGACATATGATGAAGAACCGACATAGATCCTTGATCGTGAGGTCAAAGTTTTTTGGAGGAAGCAAATTCCACTCGCGAAAGTTTTATGGATGAATCACGACTCTAATAAAGCCACCTGGAAGTCGGAAGATTCGATGCGGCAACAATATCCTCACCTTTTTCCATCAGGTAAATTTTGAGGACGAATTTTTTTTAAGGAGGGTAGAGTTGTCACATCAATATATTATTATTATTATTATTATTATTATTATTATTATTAGCGCAAGTTTGAAAATAAGGAATGAAGTGGTCTAGTGGTTTAATACTCCATAGATATCCTAGTTGTCTCTTCCTTATCTATTTTGTTGTTCCACATATTGATTAAACTTATACTCACTCTGTTCTAACTATTCTTTTAGATCGTTCAACTGTCTGATCTCATTTCTATTCTGATTTATCATCCATCCTGATTTATTGAAGTTTGTAAATGTAGGTTATTTCGAACATAGACTCCTCCTCTTGGTGATTTCATCTCTTGGCTGAATGGTATAGTGGCCGTAGGGATAATTATTTTTGTATTATTATTTATTTATTTTTGTGCTAATATTGTTCCTTACAATCTTTGAAGCACCAAACGATAATCATAAGGGAGACCCCTAATTTTTCATTGGGAATCATCTTTTCGAGAGTCCAAAATCATAGGGTAAGTGTTGGTGAGGCTATTACTAACCGATCTATTAGTGATAAATTATTTTCAGATCGATCCTATCCAATAATGATTAATCATGTGTTAGATACGTCTTTCGAGTTAGATGAAAGCGAAATAAATACTAAAGATTGTGGCATTTAGGATCTTCGATAAAATGTGTGGGATCAATTCTACTTATTGTATGTTATATAATTATTTTTGGTTATATTAATAACTTAAACATAATTAATTGTGATTACACTAAGTATTCAAAGAGGAGTTGAAAAACTCATTACAAATGACCCAAGTAAGTGACTCTATCTGAAATACATATTGTAAAATGCACGAGATATGTGATATGATATGATTATTGTTATAAATAACGATTTATGTGTAGATCTCGTTCTCATGACATGTGTTGCATGGCTTATGTGATATATTTGGTGATTCAAGTATGTGATATATATAAATATATGAGTATGTGAATATTGAGACCTATGATTTACAGCGACAAGCATGATTAAACATGTTAAAGTGATGATTACTGAAATGTGATTTTGTGAGCATGTCCACATGCTTAAGTGTTAAAAGTGATTCACATGTGTTTAAAAGTATAATTACCATGTCACATGCATGCGATGGGATTTTGTGAAAGGTGGAAGTATGTGGCAGTATATCTGCATATCAGTAGTGGCTAGACCACAAAGTGTTATAAGTGGCAGTATATCTGCATATCAGTGGTGGCTTGTCCACAAAGTGTTATCAGTGGCAGTTTATCTTTAAATCAGTGGTGGGTTGACCACAAATGGTGATTCGGATGGATGAGTTCTGGGGAAGTCGATATTGGTATGAAACAGAGATGGGTAGGGAATTTTATAAAATGTGCATCGTTTCAAAATATGCATCGATATGTCAATGCATAAATATCAATGTTATAATTTATAAATATTTTGATGTTTGATATGTCGTGATTGATATATTTTGGTATGTATGTGAATATATATGTATGTGAAAATACTTGTGTTGATCTCACGCTGGGCCCTTCAAAGCTCACCCATATTACTTATGCGTTTTCAGATAATCCTCGTGGTTAGGACTCGAATTCGGTCGTCGGTGATGCTCTAAAAAATGTTTCTTTTACGATTATGGATTTCTTTTTCTTTTTTTTTTTTTACTTTTATGGACTTTATGACTTCTTTTTGGGATTTTATTTTCTGATAGACTATTGAACTGTGGTATGGGATTTTTTTTACACTTTGGACGTTGGATAAATTACATGGATTTTATTATGGATTAAATCTTTTGGTATTTTTCCTAATAAAATCGTTTTTTTCGCAAACTCAATTTATCAAATTTGAATTTGAAGATCATCAAGTTGTTTTAAAAATATTAAACAAGGTTTCTTTCAAATTTACATTTAAAACATCATATTTAAGAGAATTACTAGTACGTGTTATTCAAAGATTAAACAATTTTACTTCAACTTAAGTTTTCACCATACCTATGGCCTATGTAATTGATTTGATCGAGCCGTAACATTTAGGCCTGGGTTGTGGGGTTGCAATTTCTTTTAAAAACTTGGAATTCTTAGGGACTTTATCAATTTGCTCGATTATAGGTAGGTTTAAATTTAGTGTTTTGAACAAGTTTAGGAAACTTACAAACTCATTTTCATCCGGCTCTTGTGATCTGTGTAACAGCAGTATTTTTAGTTATTTCTTTCTTTCGCTCCACTGTCGGTGCAATTACCTCGTCTAATTTTGGATCATCTTTAGCCTCTAGGGATTTCTTCGGAGGATCATAAGAATTCTCCAGATTTACCTCCAGAGTAGCATTTTTTGGCTACTCAGTACTTTGCCCGATCAGAGCGCTATTGCTTTCACATGCTCCTTAACTTCCCTCCGAGGATTATTTTCTGTGTTGTTGGGAATTTCGATGCCAATTTGCCTTTTGATGTCACCCATTATACTCATCAATTGGCTCATTTGATCTTCAAGTTTAGTCAATGTTCTGGTTGAGTTAGTGCACTCAGACTACACCTACTTTATGTCTGTTCTCATTGACTGCATCTCTCTCTTGATTCTATCCAGCCATTGACTGCATGCAGTATGGTCACTTGGGTTAACCTTATCTTGAGGTTTCTGCAAATAAGGAGTTTGATAATTAGTATTTTTAGCTTGATTCGAATTATTACCTCCTCCTTGGTTTTCTCCCCATCTTAGATTTGGGTGATCTCTCTAGCCGGGATTGTAGGTATATAAATAAGGGTTTCCACCCCTATTTCTGATATAATTCACATCTTTAGAAGGATTGTTGATGTAGAGCAGTTTGTCTTCTCTACACATAGACGATTTATTAGCAGATTCAATACAATTAAGTATATCCACTAACTGTTGATACTTGTCATCCTCTTGGATAACTTTCACCGTAGCAGGTTTCTAGCCATATGTGAATCTTTCAATGGGCCACTGACAGGAGTTCAATACCTTGTTTTCAATTATTTCTTACACATCCTTGTCCATTTTGTTCATGAGAGCTCCTCATGCCGCACTCAGGGAATCTGTGGTGCGGGCACTTTTGAATCAACCTATCTAAAGACAGAAATCTCTCTTCTTAGTTAAACCGCTTTGCTAATAGGGAAGAACTTTTGCAAGAACTTTTCGACGAGCTTATCCCATCTCGTAATAGACCCTGGCACCTACAAATCTAACTAAGAAAAGGAGTTATCAATCAAAGAAAAGGGGAACAACCGAAGATGAATAACGTCATCAGTGACCCCATTTTACGTAAAAGTATCACAAAGTTGGAGAAACCGTTTTAAGTGTTGATTTGGATCCTTTGTCATTGTGCCCCTAAACAGCAGATTATTCTAGATCTTCTGAATCATTACCAATTTAATCTTAAAATTATTTTCTGTAATAATCAGCCTTGTTATACTTTCCTGAACCATGTCCAGACTTGGTAATGCGTAATCCCTTAGGGTTCTCTCCTTACGAGCCATGTGTAAGTTCGTAGGTAGTTGTGGTGGTGTTGGTGGATCTCCTAGGGCGTTATCGTTAGCATTGTCAAACATTGAATTATCGTGCAATACGTTGCCTTCAGCAGGTGGTGGTGGATCTTGCATCTGCTGCTACTATTGCTATCGACGATTTCTTCGGATTATTCTCTCTGGATCTGTGACTGCTTGTAATAGCCCGATTTAGGGCCTAGTCAGAATAGTGGTGCGAGACCACAAATCCGAAGTAGAAATATGTGTTTAAATGATTTCACAAGGCTTATGAGGTATTTGCATGATTGTGTGAAAATTTCATGAAGGAATTTTATTAATTAGTGAATAAATTGTCCATTAGGACTAAATTGCAAGGATTAGAAAATATGAGATTCTAGAAGATTTAAGTATGAAATAGAATTATAAAAATTTCTAGAAGTCCTTATTTAGCAATTAGACCATTATAATTGATGATGGACAAAAATGGACATGGGAAGGAAAAATCTCAAGAAAGGACCATTAAGGGCATTTTAGTCATTTGGTTAATAAAAAAATTAAAAGGGAAAAAAAAGAAAAAATCATGTCCATCTTCCTCCCCCTTGGCCGAAAATCACAAGGAAGACATAGCAAGGGTTTCTTCAACTTCCATGCTTGATAGTAAGTGCATCCTAGCCCCGTTTTTAATGTTCTTCGTATTTTTGAGACCCTCATAGCTCGGTTTAGCTATTTCTAGCTATATTTTGAGCTAGGGTTCATATTAAAAAATTTACCCATGTATGGCTTGCATGTATTTTTATGGTTTATAGAAGAATATGAAAGTTTGATTGATGATAAACATCTTTTTCTAAGTGATTTTCATGTAAAATGCATTAAAGGACCAAATTGTAAAAGTTGTAGAAATGGTCATACATGAGTGAAATAGTGGAAATTTAATGTTGTTATAGTTGAGAATATGATTCAGCTAGGCTTGAAATGCAAGAAAGTTGAATGAAAATCATTTTACGAGCCTAGGGACAAAAAGGTATTTATGTAAAAGTTTAGGGGCAAAATCATAATTTTGCCAAAATATGAATTACGAGTCGATTTAGTCAATGTGTGTATTTAAAAAGTGAAATTGTTATTATAGATCAAGAAACACGAAGCCCAGATCGAAACTGAGGCAAGAACAAAATCGAGGACTAAATTGAGCATTGATACACATTTTGAGAATCGAGGTAAGTTTGTATGAAGTTTGAGTTTCATAATGTTCGATATTTGAAAGTACTTAATATTATGACAGTGTATATTATTGTTATGAAAATCGAGTGATGAAGCCTCGGTGAGAAAATGTTGAAAATAAGTATGTGAAATTCCGGATAAAGATTCAGAACAATGAGGTTATCCATGTATTAACATTGAATAAAGAAGGTCCCGTGTAAGACCATGTCTGGGATGTGGCCTCGGCACCAAAAGAAGATCTCGTATAAGACCATGTCTGGGACATGGCATCGACATTCATGTACGATTTCGTATAAGACCATGTCTGGGACATGGCATCGACAATGAGTTATAAGATCCCGTGTAAGACCATATTGGGGATATGGCATCGGCATCAAGGGGTGATCCCATGTAAGACCATATCTGGGATATGGCGTTGGCATCATATTTTATGAACGATGAGTTCGAGTATCCTATGATAATTTGGTTAATTTGTGGGCAAAAGAGCTAAGTATGTAAAATAGTATAGAGTTAAATTCGTTTATGGATGACCTTGGGTATCACCTATGATAAGAATGATGAAGATATGAGTTTATGTTCATGATAGCAAATGTGCTAAGTCATGTGACTAAGTGATACAAGTACCATGAGTAAAATACAAAGTATGAAATCATATTGTGATATGAGAAGGGTAAGAGTAAGTATGAGTAAGTATGCTTGAGCACTTGATGCTTATGTTGTTCATGTATCATGAGATGGATGAGTTTATTTTGAGTATTTATGTTGCTACTTAAATTTCATGCAAACTTACTAAGCTATATGCTTACCCCTCTCTTTCCCCTTTTTCCTTGTAGTTTCGTCAAGTTAGCTCGGGGATCACAGAACGTCGGAGCTCGGATCACACTATCAACTGTTCTTTTGGTATAGCAAAGTTAATTCATTTTGAGTATGGCATGTATAGGAATTTGATCGTTTTGTGTCATGTTATGTTTGAAGGCCAAAGGGTTGGCTATTAATGTTTCCCATTCATTTTGTAAAAGGCCATGGTGAATTGGCCAATATTGTTAAGTTTATGTTATAAAGTCGATAAGTTAAATGAAATGAATGTTCATGTAAGTAATTGAGTAAAATACGGGTGGAATGAATGATAATTTAAGGATTCTTAAGAGGTTGGTATTGCTATGTTATGTGCTTCTTGTGATGAAATGAATGAGTTTATGTTTCAGGGTGGCAAGAAGGCTTGGAAAATAGCCTTAAACTATCCACACGGGTAGACACACGGGCGTGTGTCTAGGCCGTGTGTGACACACGATCAACCCATATGGGTGTGTTGATAGGCCGTGTGTCCCCTGCATTTAATTGCGAGAATTCGATTTGTCACACGGGCCAGCACACGAGCGTGTGCCTAGGCCGTGTGTTTCTTAAGGCGTTGCTAACGTCATAAACAGAATACCCCTAGTTTTCACACACGGGTGAGGACACGGGCGTGTCTAGGCCGTGTGAAGGACACGGGCCATTGACACAGGCGTGTGTCCGGCCGTGTGAAAAACCCCTGTAGGTTCAAAATAAAAATAAATTCTACACGGGCTAGGGACATGGGCGTGTATGACCACACGGCCTGCCCACATGGGCGTGTCCCAAGTCACACGGGCGTGTGACCCTTGTCGAGGCAAAAATTTTAAAAGAGTGCAAAAGTTTCCGGTTGAACTCTGAAACCTTCCGGATGTATGTTTAAGGCCTCGTAGGCCCATGATATATATGTTATTATTAAGGAAGAGAAGTTTTAAGTTGGAACAAAATTTTATAGCCCGTAATTGCATGTACAAGCAAGGTTAAGCATGGTAATGCCTCGTATCCGGTTCTAGCGTCGGACATGGGTTAGGGGTGTTACATTGCTACAATAGGTGTTCCCCTACTACGAGTCATACACTAAAGCCAGAAAGAGAGGATTAGTAACAATAAAGAAAATAAAATCGTAACTATCACCTAAAAATTTCCTAATTATCCTTATTGAGTGCAAAAATTAAAATAAGACTAGTGATATTGCCTCCCTGGCAACGACACCAACAACTTGACCGCCTCTGAACGTACTAATGTCTAGAGTGTGAATACTACAGGGAAAAATATATCAATGAGGCGGTATCCGTAAGTATACATGACCAATTGTAATATAGTTACAATGGAGTGGGTGAGTACTCCGAGGATCGTACCCAAGCAAGGCTAGTATTAGGTCAGTTTTAAGCTAAACACCCAAAGATCTAATTAGTACTTTGATTTAGTTGTAGAGCAATAATAGAATAAAATGAGATTTTTTAAGGTTTTTATGATAATAAAATAAAATAATATAAGGACATAAAAATTCAAGAGATCAAAATGTAGAATAAATCAGATCTAATTATGAATGATTAGCTCGCTTCGGTAATCCCCAGTAACTGTCGCTTTGAGTTCCTCGTTAATCAACTAGTCGCTATCCCAGTAGGATCTTCTGATCTTGCACTCAAATAATGAGTCAGACTACTTATCTTTTGACCTCATAGTCTAGACCGACTTGGAGTGAAGGTGTTCACAGATAGGTTATACCAATTTTGGGTTAATTCCCACCTTGATGACTTCCTAGGGTTGTAACGCCTAGGGTTTTAAGTTCTTCCTTTCCCAAACAATTAATCTATTGAGTAACCCTACAAAACAATTAATCATACCTCCACAGTCTAATCCCCCATAGAAGGATTAGTTCCTTATGACTTTCATAAACAATATGGAATTGATGTAAAGAGGAAACATGATAGATGAATTGAAGTGTAGAGTTTAAGAAAAAACCTAATTTGTATTAAAAGATGAAACGAATCCACAGAGTTTGATTATCCCAAAAATCAGATCTCTTGAGATCAAACAAAGAACAAACAAAAAATACACCTAAAACCTAAGAAGAAAGAAAAGCGAAACTGAATTTAAGAGCGAAATTCCAAACCAAGTAATTAGTGTCTCTGACATGTGACAAAGGAGCCTATTTCTACATTTCAGGTGGCCATCGTCCTTAACCCTAGGTTAGCTGACATTCCTGAGCTTTAAGTTTGATTGTGCAGACCAAAATGCCCCTTGGCTCATGTTTAATTCCCATCCAGAGTCAATGTTATGACACACCAAGACCTGTGTCGTGACATAGGAGTTAGTATACACCTCTTGGGATATCTTCAGGGGTATGTCGCGACACCTTTAGTCTGTGTTGCGACAACGAAGGCAGTTTAATGATTTCTCTATTCTACTCCCTATGTTGCGAGATTAATCATTCCATGTTGCGACATAGTGACCAACATCTGTTTACTATGCTTTCTAATGGTCTCCTGTACACTTATAAAGTTCTTTAGCTCACCCTTAGGCCTCATTCGACCACTAAGGTCAATAAAAGACACAATTTGTACATTCTATTGAATTTAAGAAAACTTACTAAAACATGATTAAATCCTAATGATAATGCTTAATTTCAAGCTCTAAAGTCCGAAAACTAGTTTAATATGCTACACCGAATCATGGCAAATCATATACCATGAGGAAAACCTATAGAAACAGGAATATAAGAGGTTCGTGGGGTTACTAAGCTACAAATTTGTTATATCTCTAGATAAGCATTTCGATTTGAGGAAGGTACTTTTTGTGATCAATGCAAGAAGAAAGCATAAAATTAAAGAACGGGACAGACGGAGAAAGACAGAACGACATGATGGATGTTGGACAAATACAAATAGAAGAAATCCAAGGAAAACATCCACGTGCACATTACTTGATCTGACAGATGAATCCGGTAGTAAAACTTGATAGGTCTAATTAAATTCTAATTTTATGTATAGTATTGTATATTCAATTAACTACTTAGCTTAAATTTTATTTTTTATTAACATTGTGTTTTATAGGAACCGAGACACTTTAGGAGCAAAAATTTGGCTCAAAACTGAGTCGGTGTCTGATCTGCCGTAATTCAGTGTAGCAGATCAAGCTAGTTTTTACAATTTAGAAGCTTGCATATAAGCACTTTGGTTTAAGTTTTAGTTAAGTTTTTGTAATTCTATTTGCATACAATAAAATGTATAATTTGATTCTTTTATTAACCTTAGGGGCCCAATGAGGCCTAGAGGTGAGGTAATATGCTTTGTGAGCATGCATGAGACCATTAGAAGGTGTACTAATTCGATATTGGTCACTGTGTTGCAACATGAAGATTTGGATGTTGCAACATAGGGAGCAGAATAGAAGAATTTCAATACTGCCTTCGGTGTCGCGACACATTCTGAGGATGTCACGATACACCCCTGAAGATGAAGCATACTACCTTCGATGTTGTGACACAGGACCTGGTGTGTCACGACATCACCTCTGTATGGGAAATAATTACCATCCATGAACATTTTAGTCCGTACAATCAAACATTAAGCACAAGGACAGCAGCTGGTCTAGGGTTAAGGATGACGACCACTTTAAGCCTATAAATAGGCTCATTTAACACATGTTATGGAAAACTTTTCATATTGTATAATTTTCTTCTTAGTTTTAGTCATTAGTCTTTCTTTTTTCTTAGGATTTAGGACTATTTCAAAATTTTTTATTTTGCTTTTGTGGAAGAGATCAGATTTGTGAACTGGATCAAACTCCGTGAGGATTCAACATTCAATTCGATACAAATTAGGCTCATCTAAACTTTATATTCTTGAATTGTTACTCATGTTTATTCTATATATCAAGTCTATGTTGTTTATGATATCCATAAGGAATTAATTCTCCTGTGGGGAATTAGTGAGTGGAGGTATGATTAATTAAATTTGTTGTAGGGTTCTCTTAGCAGATTAGCTATTCAGGAAAGGAAGAACTTAAACCCTAGGCTTAATAACCCTAGGAAGTCATTAAGTTGGGAATTAACCCAAAATTGGTATGGCCTATCCCTAAACACCTTAACCCTGAACCAGTCTGGTCTATGAGGTCGAGAGATAAGTAGTTCTTGTCGACTCATTACTATCGTTGAAGATCAAAAGATCCTACTGGGGTATCGACTAATTGATTGAACAAAAAAGCTGAAAGTTATAATTGGTTATTATTATTGAATCGAGCTAATCACCCATGCTTAGATTTGATAGATTCTTCTATTTGATTTCTCGTTATTTGTTTATTTTTTTTATTATTATTAAAAATCCTAAAACCTTTCTTTATAATTCATCATACTATAATCTTTCTAAAGTACTAATTAGACCTATTTGTGCTTAGGTTAGAATTAACTTAGTGCGTGCCTCCGTTTTGTACGATCCTCGTAGTACTCATATACTTTGTTGTAACTATATTACAACTTGACCTGTATACTTGTGGATATCGCCTTTTCATATATTTTGTGCAGGATTTCTACTCTGGAGTTGGTACGTCCGGAGGCGATCAAGTTGTTGGCGTCATTGCTGAGGAGGCAACGTCAGTAGTTTAGTTTTAACTTTTGCACATAAATAGAATAATTAGGAAATATTTAGGTTATAGACACGATTGTTAGTTCATTGTATTTAGTTACTTGTAAACATTACTAACACTTCTCTGTTCTTCAAGGAAATTTAGTGTACACTCTTGTCCAAGATACTCGCAGTAGTGACTATTGAAGTCAATTTAGTATAAACCATGGACAACATTGATTACATATGGTCGGATGAAGAATTGGACTACGATGATGAAATCTATGAGGAATGAGTGTATGAAGAATGAGAGGTTCTGGAGAATCAACGATTACTCATGCTAGAACTGAGTCAACTTCGAGGTGAAACTGCAACCAAATTACAAGTTTGTGACACCAACATTAACATAAATCCAATTGGTTACCAATATGAGCAAGCTCAAAGTCCAGAATAAGAGGAAAACTCAGTAGTAAAACCCCACAGGGAGAAGGAACCTCCGAACAATCAGATGATTTTGAGTATGAAAGAATACCAAGATAGGCTAGGAAGAATAACACCACAAAAGGTTACCCAATAAGGGGTAGAGCCAGAGGAGGAGATAGTGAGCAGATACACTAGTTAATCAAGAGTTCAGTTCATCCTTCTAATGACGTTAGGTTTTTTCGATGAGGAGAACGTACAAGATCAGAACATAGCAAAAGGTACTAACGTTATGGATCTACCTTGACAATCGGAGGCAATAGTATGCACTGCCAACTCAATGGAGGAATGCCTGAAGTCTCGAAAATTGGTGAAAGAGAGCATGGACAAACATGCAATTTTGGAGGATACACTCAATTTGAATGTATTCTTCAAAATATTAATTCTAAATCAGACACCTCAAAGGTTCAACGATCTAGGGGACTTCTGGATGTGAATAAATGTAATACCCTAACCTATATCCGTCGCCGAAATAGGGTTACGAAGCATTACTAAAAACTTTTATCTTAAAACATTTGATTACAATTATTTATAAAACACATCATATTCCATTGAAACACATGCATAACATCCATTTTTTGAGCCCTCGAGGCCATAGAAACACTTTAGAAACGATTCGTGACTAAATCAAAAACATTTAGAACTTCATGGCAAAAGATAGAAAAATTCATACTACAAGGGTCACACGGCTGCGTGGCCAGGCCCTGTGACTCACACGGTCGAGACACACGCCCGTGTCTCAGGCCGTGTGGACATTCAAAATAAAGACACATGGCCGTGCTCCAGCCCGTGTCCGCGCCTGTGTAACTCTTTGACTTGGGTCACACGGCCAAACCACACGCCCGTGTGCCAGGCCGTGTGTGTAATAGCCCAAATTTTAGTGATATCGGAAATAGTGGTTCGAGACCACCAAATCTGACAAATGAACTCGTAGATTATATTATTTAATATTTACGAGCCAAATGTATCTTTTAAAAGATTTTTGAAATAGCAAATTTTGTTTTATAAAGATTTATTTGGTCAAGAAATCGAGAAAAAGAGGTATCGAGATCTCGGTGTTATAAATCGAGCCATAAATATTTTTATGAATATTTACGGAATGTCAATAAGGTAGTATAAAAATTTTGTTAGAAAATTTTGACGTTTGGGTGATTAATTAAATAAAAAGGACTAAATTGAAAAAGGTGTAAAAGTTGCTAGAAGGATTAAATAGCCTAATTGTCAAATGAGGAAGGACCTAAAGTGCAAATAAGCTCAAAGGAGATATTTTGGGCGGCAATAGCTGAGAAAAATCAGGAAATGGGTGAAATAAGGGCAAAATTAGAAAATTGCCAAAATTAGCTAAATAAAAATGAGACCAAATTGGAATATCTAGAATTTTCTTCATTTCTCTTCATTTTCATCACCTGAAAAACAGCCATGGAAGAGGGTTCAAGCTGGTTTTCACACTCTAGCTTCATGTAAGTTTAATTATTACTTTCTCCTTGAAATTTCTATGTTTTTTTTGGAATTTTTACAATTGGGTCCAACTTATTAATTCATTAGTTTTTTATTCTATGGCTAATTTTTAAAGTTGATGTGGATTATTGCTGGAATAATATGATGAATAAATATTGAATTGAAGCTTTAGTTTTGTTATATGATGATTTTATCAAGTGAACTTGATGGAAATTGGTTTAGGACCTAATTGTGAAAGAGTTGAAATTAAGGCCTAGTGTTAAAATTCTGATTTTCAAAGGTTATGAAGTAGTTTAAAATGATAGATAAAAGTATTAAATGAGAAAATTAGCTCAATTGAGGGGTGAATTGAGCAAGGACTGAATTGTATGAATTGTGGAATTTGGGACAAAAAAGAAATTGACATGTTACACTAAAGCAGTTTTGGACAGCAGCAGTTGTCTAACTTTGAAAAATCACCAAGAATGGTAGAAATTGAACTAGAAGTTGAATGAGATATATAATTAAAGCTTGTTGAGTCTATTTTCATATAAAAGAAACAGAGCAAGCAAAGGAAGTCTATATATTGAGATATTTAAATTTTTGTAAGACTTGTTTAGAATAACTTCGTGATCCCCTTTTATTACTTTAGAAATTCACTAAAAATTGTAAAAATATAATTATGAGTTATAATTTATATGATTGTATTCCTTAGTGAGCCTATTTTCATTAGAAATAACACTATATGAAAATCGTATTATGAGATAATTGATTTTTAGTGAAGAGAGGTCGAGTCGCTTGATCAGTGTGTAACAGGGGAGAACTTAACTAATAAACTGTACTAATTGGCCACACCAAAAATTTTGGAAAAATAATAGTAAGAAGACATGTGAGCTAGTTTCAAAGAAAATTAACGGATCTTAATTTGGAGTTTTTTAGCTCAAGATAAAAATAATTTAGTGACTATGACACAGATGGACAGCTTGAATATTCACATAAGTAAATAGTGAAAATTATAAATAATGTTACTTACAAGTGTGTTGTTTATATTAAGGATGTGGATGGAGAGGAGGAGGAGGAAAAATAATATATGAACGACTTGTGTATAAATTGATCACATGCTCGATTATAATTGATAAATGTTGAATTAGAAATGATATAATGTTTTATTTGGAATATTTATTATGAAATTATGATTATCGTTATAATACAAAAATTGAACTTGTGAGTTTACATGGCTTAATTTTAGTGATCATTTGTTAATTTTATGAACTTCATGATGTGTTATTTCATATGTATTGATGATAAAATCGTGAAAAATGTAAAAGCATGAAAATTGAATAAATGATCAAATTGAGTACTTTAGTTCAGTGACAAGATGAATTGACGGAAAAGACCATAGTTGAACTATGGCAACAAGTGATAAGTGAAAGCTTCGGCTACACTTATCTGATCAAGGACAAGTGAAAGTGATAAGTGTGATAAGTGATAGCTTCGGCTTCACTTATCTGATCAAGGACAAGTGAAAGTGATAAGTGGTAGCTTCGGCTACCTGATCAAGTGAAAAGTGGTAGCTTCGGCTACCTGATCAAGTGAAAAGTGGTAGCTCCGGCTACCTGATCAGTGAAAAGTGGTAGCTCTGGCTACCTGATCAGTGGATAGTGGTAGTTTCGGCTACAAGTGACAAGTGATTTCGGTGTAAGACCATATCTAGGATATGACATCGGTGTGATACGTATTTAAGATGTAAGACCATAGCTGGGCTATGGCATTCTAGTGAAAAGTGATGAATTGACGGATAAGTCCATGGTTTCACCATGGCATAATGATAGTGAAGATGTAAGACCATGGCTGAGCTATGGTATTCTAGTGAAAAGACCATAGCTATGTTATGGCATCAGTGATTATCAGTGAAATTCAGTGCATACCGGTGCAGACCAATTCCATAAGAAGTTCACTAATTTGACAAAGTTTGGTAAGTGTTACATTGAATTATGTGATATTAGGAAATATGAGTTGATGAGACATGAACATAGAACTTGGTTGATGAATGAGTTCATTTGTGATTATATATTTGTACACCCTTGATTGTATTATCCGTATGAATTGGTATTCCAAATGAGTTAATGAGAAGAGTTCTAATATGAAATAATCTGAATTCAAAATGAAATATTATGAAAACGTACTTGAAATACATTGGTATGTCTTGTATATGTTATTTGAGTTCATAATGTGGAAAGTAAATGCATGTGGAAATTTGAGATGATGATATCGGTACATGGAATCTATTAGTGGATACGTACATCCAAATTTATATGATAGATTTTAGTGAACATTGAAATTGGACTCAATAAGTGACTTTTCAATTTAAATTGTGATTGTCAGGAAGAGTTAGTGAGTTGTGTGTCTATGAATTGTTACACGTATTTGTCTGAAATACGAGGAAATGATGGTACTTGATACATGGAAATATGAGATTGTGATATATAAAAACATGGAATATGTTTGATAAATGTGTTTATTCATAATTATAGAACTGTACATCTCAAGTGTACTATTTGTGTAAAGATAATGATTTCAAATTATCTGAAAGTGTTCTGTATTCTTTGGTAATGCCTCGTAACCCTGTTTCGGCGACGGATATGGGTTGGGGGTGTTACATTTAATGGTATCAGAGCTATGGTTTAGTCGATTCTCGGACTAACATAGCATGTACAAGAGTCTAGCTATACATGCCATATGTGAACTGTGATATTGTGATATCTCCCGGCTCTAACGAAATTGTTTTGTTAAGACAGAGATGACTTCCAACCGAGCTATTGTCGATAATGCTAAAAATGATATTGAGATGATTGAAATGTGCTTACGATGTGTTGAAATGTGGAAATGTGTGAATAGAAGTTCATGATATGCATGTGTTAATGTGCTTAATGAGATAACCATAAGTTGGGAAATGTGGAAAAGTGAAATGAAAAGGAAGTCTATGTTGTGATAAGCTCATCCATGTATGTTGGTATTCATATGATGTTATGTGCCTAACATGCTTGATTAAGTGAGTGTTATGAGTAAATTTACTCAAAATTCATGGAATGTATGTTTAAGTACACTTATTTGAATAATATAATCGAAAAGTTCGTGTAACATGACTAAGTATGTAACACCCCAAACCCGGTCAATACGCCATGACCGAATCTGGCATGCCACGAAGGAAAACGTTTTGAAGAAAAACAAGTTAACGATTAAATTTTAGTGAAAAACTTTTTATTATTCTAAATTGTAGAAAATTAAGTTGAAAACCGATATTTTACTTTGCAATTCCGTAAATAGATTTTTAAAACTTAGTCGCATGACTTAGATTCGTAAACCATTTATAAATTAAAGAGAAACTAAAGCAATTAGGTTGAAAATCGTATCTAATAGAAATTTGGAAACTTAAGTTTTGTAAAATAGTATGAGTTATCGAAAATACTTAAGTTGTTAAAAATTATCAATTTATTTAGGTTACCCGATGGTAACGTTTTTAAAACCATCGCGCTTTGTATTTTAGAAAACTTTGTTCACATATCATTAAATCAATCATGTAATTTGCAAGTTATTCCTAAAACAAATCCAAAGCATATAAATAATCCAAAAACATAATTTAAGAGGCCTTATTACAAACCCATAAAAATGAAAACCAAATTAAAATCAAGTACCCAAATGGAAGTTCATGTAAAACCAAATTTCATTGCATGGCCTCCTCGAGTTCATCCGGCTCCTCATCCGCGAATTTACGAATTACCTGAAAAAGTAAGGGAGAAGGTGAGTCACCAAGACTCAGTGCATATTCCCTCTCCTGGGTAAATACCACATACTTACACAAATTATAACCAAGCAATATATATATTATGCACCCAACCTAGCCATCCGTAACTCCTTTTTCTACCCCGTGTGGTACCAAACCCTTTGGTGGTGCCAAACCACTAGTGACCAAAGTCACAAATAATCAAGTTGTGGGGCCAACCCACTTGTGATACCAAATCATGGCGACAATCCCATATCTCAAAAGTGGGGCCAACCCACGGTGGTGTTAATCCACAGGACGAGTCGCTATGAGGTGCCAAACCTCCGTGTCCCAAACACACAAATGTGATACCAAATCATTGGTGACCAAAGTCACGAATAATCAAGTTGTGGGGCCAACCCACGTGTGATACCAAATCATGGCGACAATCCCATATCTCAAAAGTGGGGCCAACCCACGGTGGTGTTAATCCACTGGGACGAGTCGCTATGAGGTGCCAAACCTCGGTGTCCCAAAGGCACAAATGTGATACCAAATCACTTTGGAGGTGCTAAACCTCCGGTGTCCAAAGACACGAATATCAATCTTCCCCCTCCTCTCATATTGCCCATACCAATGCAATAGATAAACAAATCATGTCAATATACTTTGATATGAACATATAACCAATACATATCGTAGATCGTGATATTAAACAACATATAGCAACATCATATCGAAACGGACTTACCCGTATCCTTGCTCATACCCATCAAGGTATCATATCAATATCTCATAGTTTCGGCTTTAACAACTTGAATAGTTATTTAACACACACATATATATATAAACCAAGTTATAAAGTGTGTAAGATACACACCTTTCACCAATGCAAATACTAACTTCCGAAGGTCCGATCTATCGCACTAGATCACCTTGTCCTACAATCGACCAAAACTTAGATTATAAACAAAGGCCATTCGGCCATACCACTAAATCCCAATGAGTTATCGCTTGAAATACCAAGTCTTACCTAAAAGCTTACCCAAAATGATTGACAAAGAAACGAGGCTTAGATTGATTGCTTCCAACGTCCCGAGGAGCCTAAAAGAATAATCGGTTCTAAAAATGGTTAGAACCTTGCAACAAATGTCCATAGGTTCGGCCTTTGACCATAAGAAAACGACATAGAAAAGAGAAAGAAATGAAGGAAAAACGGTCATGAACACTTACCCTTTTCAAAACCGATTGAAGAAAACCCAAAATGAATGCCTACCCTTGATGATATTCGGCCAAAACAATACAAAAGGGAGTGGGAAGTTTCGGCAATATGGTTATGAAAGAAGAAAGATATGTGTATAAAAAGTAAGGAAGTATGTGAGTAGAAAAGAGAATAAAAAAAAATGAGAGAGAGGATTCGGTTTTAGCAACAATGGAAGAAAAGAAAAGTGAGTTTGGGGAAGAAAGAGGTTCGGCCAAATGAAAGAAAAAGGAAATGTGGTTGAGAAAATATCAAAAGAAGAAAAGAGAGAGATGGGAGAAAAAGGTTCGGCCAAGCACCTAGTTTGCCGAAAAGAAAAATGCACAAAATGTAAAAATGAGTTTTTGGTTTCAAAAGGAAAAATGAGAGAAAGAAAATAGTATTTGGTTCAAACAAAATGAGAGCTAAAACCAAAAGTAAAATTGCACAAAATGCTTATGGTGCATTCGGCCAAAGAGGGATTTGTTTGGAGAGGAAGAGAAAAATATGCCAAAAGGTGCACAAATGCTAAAGTTGGCCAAATATCCCCCCCAAACCTCCTATCAACATTCGGCCACCCCCATAGCCATACATGCCGTCCACATACATGCACTAAAGGCCTTGGAATAGTTTCCAAAACATCTTCCTTAAGCCAAGCCTTGAAATCCTCTACATTCCCAAAGTTGAAGGAATTTTATCCCCAAAATCTAGCAATTCTATCCCTTATTTCATGCTTACCATAACCTTAAGTCTTCTTGCCAAAAAAGAAAATTGTCCATCTTATCCATATGTATAGTTGACCGACACTTAGTGCTAGGATGTACAAAAATAAAATCCTCAATATGCTTTCCATGCTACTCGAACCACTTCCCTCAAGCAACCTTTCAAGCTCCTTATCCACTATGCCACTAACTCCTCATGTGCTTTAATTTAACACTTAAATTATCTTAAATGTCAAGCTCACTTAATCCACTTCACTAAATTTTCCACACTAAAAATTATTCTAGCTTAGCTAATATTTCCAAGCCTTCACACAAATATACTAAGCACACAATAACAATCATATCCGAGCTAATACAGATAACAAGATGATACTCTAATATTTTTAGGATGTTACAATTCTACCCCCTTAAGAAAATTTTGTCCTCGAAATTACCTGCTCCAAAGAGTTGAGGGTACTGCTGCCTCATCGCATCCTCCGGTTCCCACGTAGCTTCTTCCACGCCATGGTTCCGCCATAAAACCTTAACTAAAGGAACGAACTTCCTACGCAAAACTTTCACATCTCGATCTAGAATTTGCACAGGTTCTTCTTCTATCATCAAATCTGGACTCACCTCTATTTCCTCTATCGCCACGACATGCAATGGATCAGAACGATAGCGTCTAAGCATGGAGACGTGGAACACATCGTGAATCGACTCACTCGATGGCAACTCGAGCTGATAGGCCATCTGGTCCCACTCGTCTCAACACCTTATACGGTCCAATAAACCTTGGACTTAACTTGCCTTTTTCCCAAATCTTAACACTTTCTTCCATGGCGAGACCTTCGAGAAAAACCTTGTCACCTACGGCAAACTCTATATCCTCCGCTTGAGATCGGCATATGACTTCGCCTATCCGAAGCTTCCTTTAGACGAGCCTCGAATCATCTTAACCTTATCCTCGCCTCTGAACCAACTCGTCCTAACATCCGACGCTCACCCAACTCGTCAAAGCATGTAGTTGTGCGACACCTCCTACCATACAACGCCTCATATGGTGCCATCTTAATGCTTGCTTGATAACTATTGTTGTATGCAAATTCAGCTAACGGTAAAAACTCTTCCCAGCTGCCTCTGAAGTCCAAAACACATCCTCTCAACATATCCTCCAAAATCTGAATAACTCTTTTCCGATCGCCTCACGATCGTGGATGAAATGCCGCATCGAAATCCAACCACGCACCCAAAGCCTGATGTAGCGCTCTCCAAAACCTCGACGTAAATCTAGGATCTCTATCCGAGATGATCGACACTGGCACACTGTGCGACCTCACTATCTCAGCCACATACAACTTAGCTAACCTCTGAAGCAAGTAATCCACCCTTACCGGAATGAAATGAGCTGACTTAGTCAGACGATCCACAATCACCCAAACTGAGTCCTTCTTACTTAGCGTAAGGGGTAATCCACTGACAAAGTCCATAGTGATCCTTTCCCACTTCCACTGTGGAATTTTCACCGGTGAAAGTAACCTGACGGCAATCGATGTTCCGCCTTGACTGGGGCACGTCGACATTTACCCACAAACTCCATTACCTCCCGCCTGCACTGCCACCAAAATCGCTCTCTTAAATCCCGATACATCTTGCTACCTCCGGGATGCATAGCGTATGGGCTGCTATGTGCGTCCCGAAGAATCCTTTGCCTCAACTCAATATCCTTTGGCATACAAGCTCTCCCTTTAAAACATAATACTCCATCACTTGACAAATTATAATCCTCTAAACCTCCGTTCTGAACCCGCAACCTCCGGTCATTTAAACCATCATCCTCTAACTGCTTCTCCTTGATTTGCTCTAACCAAGTCGGCTTGACTTGCAATTCAACAAAAGACTCCCATCGTCATATAAGCTAAGACGAGCAAACATCGATCTTAAGTCGAGTCACAACCTTACGGCTCAACGCTGCGTGCGCCACCACATTAGCCTTGCCTGGATGATACTCAATCGAATAGTCGTAGTCCTTTAACAACTCAATCCATCTACGCTGCCTCAAGTTCAAATCCTTTTGAGTCAAAAGATACTTAAGACTCTTATGATCCATGTAGACTATCGACTTCTCTCCATACAAATAATGTCTCCATATCTTCAAAGCAAAAACCACTGCAGCCCAATTCCAAATCATGCGTCGGATAATTAACTTCATGTGGTCTCAATCGCCGAGATGCATAAGCCACTACCTTCCTTCTTGCATCAAAGACACATCCCAAACCAAGATGTGATGCATCACAAGAAACCGTGAATTCCTTGCCTGCCTCAAAGTTGAATCAAAACCGGAGCTTGATTAGAATCTTCTTCAACTTGTCGAAACTTCCTTGTCGCTTCTCGGTCCACACAAATGGAACTCCTTTCCTCAATAACTTAGTCATAGGTGCTGCTATCAAAGAAAATCCTCTACAAATCTTGGTAATACCCCGCTGCACCTAGAAAACTCGAATCTCACCCACCGACTTAGGCGGCTTCCAATCCAACATCGCCTCAATCTTCCGAGGATCCACTCTAATCCCTCGGTGATACTACGTGACCCAAGAAAGTCACCTCCCTAAGCCGTAACTCGCACTTACTAAATTTGCCATAAAGTCGCTTTTCCTCGAACCGCAACACTACTCGCAAATGCGCATCATGCTCCTCCTCCGACTTTGAGTATACCAAAATATCGCCTATAAATACTACGACAAACCGATCCGTAAACCGCTTTGGAATACCCGATTCATCATGTCCATGAATACCGCCGTAGCGTTAGTCAACCCAAACGGCATTACCGTAAAATTCGTGAGTGCCCATACCGAGTGCGAAATGTTGTCTTATGGATATCACCTCTTTCACTTTAGAATGATGATATCCAGCACCTTAAATCAATCTTGAGAAAACCGCGCGCTTCCTTAAGTGATCAAACAAGTCATCTATCCTCGGCAAAGGATACTTGTTTTTATCGTCAACTTATTCAATGGCGATAGTCTATACACATCCGCATCGCACTCATCCTTCTTCTTGACAAAAGTACCGGTGCTCTCCAAGGCGAAACACTTGGTCGATAAAACCTCTATCCAATAATTCCCGAATGAGCCTTCAATTCCACTAATTCCTTGGCGCCATCCTATACGGAGCAATAGACACTGGTGCAGTTCCGGGTAACAGATCTATACCAAATTCAACTTCATGATCCGGAGGCAATCCCGGAAGTTCTTCTGGAAATACGTCGACATATTCCTTTACCATTCGGACATTCCTCACGGTGAGACTCCTTAGCCTTCAACGCACACACACATGAACCACAAATGCCTCACGATTCTTCCTCGACCAACTTCACGACTTTCAACGCAAATACCACGTTGGATAGATAATCTCTTCTATTACCTATCATAACCACCTCTTTGCCCTCAGCTGTCTTCAAAACCATGCGCTTAGCAGCGCAATCCAAACTTGCTTGATACTTGATAAACCAGTCCATCCCAAGAATCAGATCAAACTCCCCAAATGGTAGTTCCATCAGATCAGCTACAAACACTACCCCTTGGAGTTCTAGGGTACATCCCTATCTGACTTATTTACTTCTCTGAGTGACCTAGAGGGCTAAATCATCGTCATCTTTCTAGAAGTAGTCTCGAGTCTAGATTCATAGTCTCTACTATGCTACTAGCAACATATGAATGTGTCGAACCCACATCTATCAAATCCGTATATGGTACACCAAAGATTAAGAACGTACCGGTTATAACGTCCGGTGCGTCGCCTCCTCTCGACGTCTTGCTTCATACACCAAACCAGTCGTCTTGCCTCGTCGTTGCTGCACCTCGCCTCAAGCTCTATGGCCTCGACTGTAACCATTACCTCCTCTACCATTACCACGACCTCTCTGTGGTGACGGTCCCTCATTTCAACCGAGCACGACCTTGACCCTCAGACTGATTCCTGGCTAGCTTACATGGACAATCCCTCACACGATGATCCAGCGAGCCACACTCAAAACATCCTTTCCTTCCGGTCCAACATTCGCCCCAATGAGATTTCCCACATCGGTTACAACGGCTGGTCCTCGACAGCGAGAATGTGCCTCCCAGATTGATTCGGCCCACTCAGCCTAACCCTCTTCTGAGAATTATTGGCTGACCCGGATGATCCAAAACCTCTCTTATGTTTATTCTTGTCGTGCCTCTACCTTACCGATTCCTTTATCCCTTCGGCTATCTTAGCCTTTTCAACTAAAGCAGCAAACTCTCGCTCCTGATGTGGAGCAATCAGCAATCTCAGCTCATCTCTCAAACCGTCCTCGAACCAGACACATCGCTCATGCTCCGAAGCCACGATACCTCTAGCATACCGGCTCAATCTTAAAAATTCGCCTCATATTACGAGCACGGACTTACTCCTCGAACCAAACTCGAAATGCCTTACGCTGCGCATCAATGTAACTAGACCCAACATATTTCTTCTGATACGCTGCCTTAAAATAATCCCAAGTGAGATCCTCCGCTGCAACACTATTCCGCATCGTGAGCCACCACTGATATGACTCATCCCGAAGAAGCGACACTATCCCTTTCAGCTTTTCCTCAGCACTCAGATCCAAGTCATCCATGATTCATTCCGTCGCCTCTAACCAATACTCTGCCGTACTGGGAGCCACACCTGAAACACCTCGAAATACCTCAGCTCCATTGGCTCGAAGTTGCTCAGATACGGATTTTCGAATTCCCGCGCCTCCAGCTATTCCAGCTACCCTCTCAAGAACTCGCAGCATCGCCTGAGACACTGCGTCATCCCCCATTTGATCCTGATGCTCAACTCCAACCGCTGGTGGTGGGGGTGGTGGTACCTCATTTTCGGATCCTTGACCAGACCTCACTGGCTCAGACACAGCCATCCTACCCCGACCACGTCCACGAGCAATACGACCTCTACCTCGAGTACTCATATCTAAAAGTCTCGACTTATTTGATTTAAAAGTTTTATGCATTAGTCAATATTCCACTTTCTTTAAAGCACAGTTTTATGAAAAGTTTTAATAAAAGGTTGTTTCGCTAGTACACCAAACCTATAGTTTTGGGTCTCTAGAGTAGTTCCTACTACTACACAGTCATGCCAACATCATCATATCATATCATCAAAATCAATAGTTTGATGTACTTACCAGGGCGGATTGATGTCGGAGACTCGGGGCCATGCCTTTCCAACCATACAATTTTCAACAAAATCATTTTAAAACCATACTTTAAAACATTTTAGGCCTCGGGCCCACAGTCGAGCTTTTGAACTTGGCTCTGATACCAAATTGTAACACCCCAAACCCGGTCAATACACCATGACCGAATCTGGCATGCCACGAAGGAAAACGTTTTGAAGAAAAACAAGTTAACGATTAAATTTTAGTGAAAAACTTTTTATTATTCTAAATTCGTAGAAAATTAAGTTGAAAACTGATATTTTACTTTGCAATTCCATAAATAGATTTTTAAAACTTAGTCGCAGCTTAGATTCGTAAACCATTTATAAATTAAAGAGAAACTAAAGCAATTAGGTTGAAAATCATATCTAATAGAAATTTGGAAACTTAAGTTTTGTAAAATAGTATGAGTTATCGAAAATACTTAAGTTGTTAAAAATTATCAATTTATTTAGGTTACCCGATGGTAAAGTTTTAAAAACCATCGCGCTTTGTATTTTAGAAAACTTTGTTCACATATCATTAAATCAATCATGTAATTTGCAAGATATTCCTAAAACAAATCCAAAGCATATAAATAATCCAAAAAACATAATTTAAGAGGCCTTATTACAAACCCATAAAAATGAAAACCAAATTAAAATCAAGTACCCAAATAGAAGTTCATGTAAAACCAAATTTCATTGCATGGCCTCCTCGAGTTCATCCGGCTCCTCATCCGCGAATTTACGAATTACCTAAAAAAGTAAGGGAGAAGGTGAGTCACCAAGACTCAGTGCATATTCCCTCTCCCGGGTAAATACCACATACTTACACAAATTATAACCAAGCAATATATATATTATGCACCCAACCTAGCCATCCGTAACTCCTTTTTCTACCCCGTGTGGTGCCAAACCACTGGTGGTGTTAAACCACGGTGACCAAAGTCACAAATAATCAAGTTGTGGGGCCAACCCACTTGTGATACCAAATCACCGCGACAATCCCATATCTCAAAAGTGGGGCCAACCCACGGTGGTGTTAATCCACGGGGACGAGTCGCTATGAGGTGCCAAACCTCTGGTGTCCCAAAGACACAAATGTGATACCAAATCACCGTGACCAAAGTCACGAATAATCAAGTTGTGGGGCCAACCCACGTGTGATACCAAATCACTGGCGACAATCCCATATCTCAAAAGTGGGGCCAACCCATGGTGGTGTTAATCCACAGGGACGAGTCGCTATGAGGTGCCAAACCTCTGGTGTCCCAAAGACACAAATGTGATACCAAATCACTGGAGGTGCCAAACCTCTCGTGTCCAGAAGACACGAATATCAATCTTTCCTCCTCTCATATTGCCCATACCAATGCAATAGATAAACAAATCATGTCAATATACTTTGATATGAACATATAACCAATACATATCGTAGATCGTGATATTAAACAACATATAGCAACATCATATCGAAACGGACTTACCCGTATCCTTGCTCATACCCATCAAGGTATCATATCAATATCTCATAGTTTCGGCTTTAACAACTTGAATAGTTATTTAACACACATATATATATATATAAACCAAGTTATAAAGTGTGTAAGATACACACCTTTCACCAATGCAAATACTAACCAGAAGGTCCGATCTATCGCACTAGATCACCTTGTCCTACAATCGACCAAAACTTAGATTATAAACAAAGGCCATTCGGCCATACCACTAAATCCCAATGAGTTATCGCTTGAAATACCAAGTCTTACCTAAAAGCTTACCCAAAATGATTGACAAAGAAACGAGGCTTAGATTGATTGCTTTCAACGTCCCAAGGAGCCTAAAAGAATAATCGGTTCCTAAAAATGGTTAGAACCTTGCAACAAATGTCCATAGGTTCGGCCTTTGACCATAAGAAAATGACATAGAAAAGAGAAAGAAATGAAGGAAAAACGGTCATGAACACTTACCCTTTTCCAAAACCGATTGAAGAAAACCCAAAATGAATGCCTACCCTTGATGATATTCGCCAAAACAATACAAAAAGGGAGTGGGAAGTTTCGGCAATATGGTTATGAAAGAAGAAAGATATGTGTATAAAAAGTAAGGAAGTATGTAAGTAGAAAAGAGAATAAAAAAAATGAGAGAGAGGATTCGGTTTTAGCAACAATGGAAGAAAAGAAAAGTGAGTTTGGGGAAGAAAGAGGTTCGGCCAAATGAAAGAAAAAGGAAATGTGGTTGAGCAAATATCAAAAGAAGAAAAGAGAGAGATGGGAGAAAAAGGTTCGGCCAAGCACCTAGTTTGTCGAAAAGAAAAATGCACAAAATGTAAAAATGAGTTTTCGGTTTCAAAAGGAAAAATGAGAGAAAGAAAATAGTATTTGGTTCAAACAAAATGAGAGCTAAAACCAAAAGTAAAATTGCACAAAATGCTTATGGTGCATTCGGCCAAAGAGGGATTTGTTTGGAGAGGAAGAGAAAAATATGCCAAAAGGTGCACAAATGCTAAAGTTGGCCAAATATCCCCCCCAAACCTCCTATCAACATTCGGCCACCCCCCTAGCCATACATGCCATCCACATACATGCACTAAAGGCCTTGGAATAGTTTCCAAAACATCTTCCTTAAGCCAAGCCTTGAAATCCTCTACATTCCCAAAGTTGAAGGAATTTTATCCCCAGAATCTAGCAATTCTATCCCTTATTTCATGCTTACCATAACCTTAAGTCTTCTTGCCAAAAAAGAAAATTGTCCATCTTATCCATATGTATAGTTGACCGACACTTAATGCTAGGATGTACAAAAATAAAATCCTCAATATGCTTTCCATGCTACTCGAACCACTTCCCTCAAGCAACCTTTCAAGCTCCTTATCCACTATGCCACTAACTCCTCATGTGCTTTAATTTAACACTTAAATTATCTTAAGTGTCAAGCTCACTTAATCCACTTCACTAAATTTTCCACACTAAAAATTATTCTAGCTTAGCTAATATTTCCAAGCCTTCACACAAATATACTAAGCACACAATAACAATCATATCCGAGCTAATACAGATAACAAGATGATACTCTAATATTTTTAGGATGTTACAAAGTATGAAAATTTGCTTAGAGTGAATTATGTGATTATGATGATATTACGTTGATGATGAATGCTAAGTCATATGTGTGTATTTATGAGAGTCAAGTTAGAGGCTTTACGACCTCACCCCCTTACCAGTGTTGCTTTATGATGAAAGTTCGCGAGAATTATGTTGAATAAGTTCATAAGTGGGAAACTAAAGAGTTCAGTGGTGAAATAAGTAGCAATGCAAAAAAAAAAAAAAGAGAGTTGAGTATAGTGCGACAAATGAACTCAGTTTTAGAAGAAATATCAGATTATTTTAAAGATTACACAGATTATGCAATGTCACGGATAAAGAAGAAGCTAGTCTCGACTATTCGACTCAATTGAGTATGAAGTCTGAAGTATGTGTTTGATGAGATTCTTCCCGAATTGGTTTTCATTAGTGAATGGAATGATGCAGGGTACATGATGACAGAATTAGTTAGAGAAATAATAATTGAGTAGTAAAGATGTATGTGTGTGATAGTTATAGTTGAGATTAATATGATAATCTTTCTTGGTATTCTATATATATTCTTTTATCCTCAGAGATATGTGTGTGATTATTCAGCTCTGATGGAGTTCTTATGTTATGAGAATGCTAGCTAACTATGATGTTAGACGAAAGCCCTGTTGGTCGGGTCGGTTTATGATCGGTATTTCTTGATCTCTTCGGAATTCTATTTTATTATGTTGGAATAAAGTCGATGGTAAAAATTTATGTTGGACTATTCTTCCGTTTTTACTGGATATTATTCTGTCTTATATATAAATATTTGGAAATATATTATCTCTGTTATGATGGAAGTCCAGTCAGAAGCAGTGTTTTTCTTCTCGCTTTCTCTGAGGAATCATCAGTATCTTTATTTTTTTTATGAGTTATGTTCTCGGATTTCCGGTATGGTATTGTATCTTGAATTTCCTTATCTTGGTTTTCCTATCATTCATACTTCGTAAATTATTAATCATGGCTTATCTTTAAAGTGTGTTCTTCAGCTTGTGATAACTATGTCTGTTATGATTATGCTTTTGGTTTGATCATAGAAATGTGGTGATTCTGGTATCTAGATTTCCCTAATTTTCGTGTAAGGAATTGACATCGGAAAAGGTATAAGTAGTGAAAAATATTTGAACCTCTCCACTGAAGGAATTTTCGAGGACGAAAATTCTTAAAGAGGGGGACAGTTGTAATAGTCCAAATTTTAGTGATATCAGAAATAGTGGTTCGAGACCACCAAATCTGACAAATGAACTCGTAGATTATATTATTTAATATTTACGAGCCAAATGTAGCTTTTAAAAGATTTTTGAAATAGCAAATTTTGTTTTATAAAGATTTATTTGGTAAAGAAATCGAGAAAAAGAGGTATCGAGATCTCGGTGTTATAAACCGAGTCATAAATATTTTTATGAATATTTATGGAATGTCAATAAGGTAGTTTAAAAATTTCGTTAGAAAATTTTGACGTTTGGGTGATTAATTAAATAAAAAGGACTAAATTGAAAAATGTGTAAAAGTTGCTAGAAGGATTAAATAGCTTAATTGTCAAATGATGAAGGACCTAAAGTGCAAATAAGCCCAAAGGAGATATTTTGGGCGGCAATAGCTGAGAAAAATCAGGAAATGGGTGAAATAAGGGCAAAATTGGAAAATTGCAAAAATTAGCTAAATAAAAATGGGACCAAATTGGAATATCTAGAATTTTCTTCATTTCTCTTCATTTTCATCAGCTGAAAAACAGCCATGGAAGAGGGTTCAAGCTGGCTTTCATACTCTAGCTTCATGTAAGTTTAATTATTGCTTTCTCCTTGAAATTTCTATGTTTTTTGGAATTTTTACAATTGGGTCCAACTTATTAATTCAGTAGTTTTTTATTCTATGGCTAATTTTTAAAGTTGATGTGGATTATTGCTGGAAGAATATGATGAATAAATATTGAATTGAAGCTTTAATTTTGTTATATGATGATTTTATCAAGTGAAATTGATGGAAATTGGTTTAGGACCTAATTGTGAAAGAGTTGAAATTAAGGCCTAGTGTTAAAATTCTGATTTTCAAAGGTTATGAAGTAGTTTAAAATGATAGATAAAAGTATTAAATGAGAAAATTAGCTCAATTTAGGGTGAATTGAGCAAGGACTGAATTGTATGAATTGTGGAATTTGGGACAAAATAGAAATCAACATGTTACACTAAAGCAGTTTTGGACAGCAGCAGTTGTCTAACTTTGAAAAATCACCAAAAATGGTAGAAATTGAACTAGAAGTAGAATGAGATATAGAATTAAATCTTGCTAAGTCTATTTTTATATAAAAGAAACAGAGAAAGCAAAGGAAGTCTACATATTGAGATATTTACATTTTTGTAAGACTTGTTTAGAATAACTTCGTGATTCCCTGTTCTTACTTTAGAAATTCACTAAAAATTGTACAAAAATAATTATGAGTTATAATTTATGTGTTTGTATTCCTTAGTGAGCCTATTTTCATTAGAAATAATTGGAAACACTATATAAAAATCGTACTATGAGATAATTAATTTTTAGTGAAGAGAGGTCAGAGCTGTCGGACTGTGTAACAGGGGAGAACTTAACTAATAAACTGTACTAATTGACCACACCAAAAATTCTGGAAAAATTATAGTAAGAATACATGTGAGTCTAGTTTCAAATAAAATTAATGTATCTTAATTTGGAGTTTTTTAGCTCAAGATAATAATAATTTAGTGACTATGACACAGATGGACAGCTTGAATATTCACATAAGTAAATAGTGAAAATTATAAATAATGTTACTTACAAGTGTGTTATTTATATTAAGGATGTGGATGGAGAGGAGGAGGAAAAATAATATATGAACGACTTGTGTATAAATTGATCACATGCTCGATTATAATTGATAAATGTTAAATTAGAAATGATATAATGTTTTATTTGGAATATTTATTATGAAATTATTATTATCGTTATAATACAAAAATTGAACTTGTGAGTTTATATGGCTTAATTTTAGTGATCATTTGTTAATTTTATGAACTTCATGATGTGTTATTTCATATGTATTGATGATAAAATCATGAACAATGTAAAAGCATGAAAATTGAATAAATGATCAAATTGAGTACTTCAGTTCAGTGACAAGATGAATTGACGGAAAAGACCATAGTTGAACTATGGTGATACGATCCGCCTCGGGGAGAGTTGAAACGTATGCGAATTGCCCAATCGTCTACGAGGAGGAGATAAGCCTTTCGGGAAATAATCGGAAAATATGGATGAGTTTGCAGAAGCTTAAGTGAATTTGTTTAGAAGATGGTTTAAGTTAGGAATGGAGGTGTAAATGTAACACCCCAAACCCGGCCTATGCGGTATGACCGGATCTGACATGTCACATGAAGAAAACGAGTAAAGAACTTGTGCTTCTTACTAAAGATTAGAATTTAGTTTAAGAAAACAAATTTTGATCGGAAATATTTGATAGAAATACTACAATTCTTGAAAGGTTAATTGAAGAATCGATAATTGAATTAGTGATCTTTTAAATCCGTAATTTTTGAAAATAATATTGATATTTCGAAGGAAAGTCCAAGTTAAATTATTCGAACATATTTGTTATGAAATCCGTTTGTTGATAAATTTTATGAAAAACCGTTATTTATGATTTTCAGAAAAATCCCCGTTTAAATCAAACCATGATAGAAAGTAAATAGTCAAACATAAAATCCAAATTTAAAATCCCAGAGGCCTTATTACAACTTTAACCCAATATAGTAAAAGTAAGGAAAATAAACAAAAAAGGAATTTACTAAGTTTGAAAACACCATTTCTAAAGTATGGCCTCCACCGAGTCATCCATGGCCCAAGTCCACATCACTGAGCATTACCTGCAAGGGTTAAGGAAAAAAAAGGGGTGAGTTACTAGAACTCAGTGCATAATCCCTTTACCGTCATCCACTGGGCCTGAATCCATATAGCAATAACTTGGGCCTAAGCCCATTTACATAATAGTATTTAAAATGACATGTATGCAACCCAACCCATCCATCCATCACACCCCGACCAGACCAATCACACCGTGTGGGGATCAAGTCAACCCACCCGCCGCCACACCAAAATTTGCGGTCAAGCTGCTATCATATATTTTTATTGTGGCCATGCCACCGAAATCATATGTAAGCATAATAATAGACATTTTGTGGCAATGCCACCAGGCTACACTGCTCTCCATACATTTTTTTCCCATCCCATGCAAGATATGGAAATGCAACATACATAATAAAGTGTTCACATATAAATAACAAACCATTAATCTAGTAATTTATTACAGAGAATCAGCCCATTAAAGCAATAATAATTCGGTCCACTAAGGTATTCTAGCAATTCGGCCCATAGGGGCATTTTAGTAAATCAGCCCATAGGGGCATTTTGGTAATTTTACAAATTTTATACCGATTTTAACAGATTTTAGAAATAATGTAATTTAAGCAAGTTACTCGATCTATGCGATATCACAATTTCTAGCCTTGTAAATAATAACGATCTATTTTCCAACATCACATCGAATCACAAATCTACGGGATTTCGGTGTGAGATTACACACCTAATTACGGTAAGGATTAAACCTTCTTGATCGTCGGCACCTAAATCACCATTACACTCGATTAACCAATAAACGAGATTTTATTAATCTAATATCTAAATCAGACGATCTAATGAAACGCTTACCCTTAATATCGGGAACGACCACGATTTGTCTATTTTCACCGGATGATGGTCCACAACCCTGTGGAAAGTCCCGAACTGCCGATACCGCTCTTCGTTTGAACTTAGGAGTAGGAATTGCAAATCCACTCCTTTTGTGTTGTAACAGCCCGATTTAGGGCCTAGTCAGAATAGTGGTGTGAGACCACGAATCCGAGGTGAATTTATGATTTTTTAAGGTTCATGCCATGTTTGCATGTTAGTGTGAAAGTTTCATGAAGCAATTTTGCTAAATTGAAGTTGAATGGTCAAAAAGGACCAAATTGCAAAAGTTGTAAAATGTGAGTTTCTAGAAGCATTTTGTATGAAATAGCTCTAGAATAGCAATTATAAGTCCTTAAATAGTAATTTTCCCAAATCATAATTTTTGGACAAAATTGGACATGAGTTAGTAAATGGTGATATTTTTAAGAGAAGGGCATTTTGGTCATTTACCTATTAAATGATTAATAAAGGAAAAAGATGACAAAAATCATTATCATCTTCTTCCTCATTGCCGAAATTTTCAAAGAAACCATAGCTAGGGTTTGCTCATCTTTCAAGCTTGCTAGTAAGTTCATCTTAGTCCCGATTTTAATATTCTTCGTGTTTTTGAAGTCCTCGTATTATGAATTAGCTATTTTTAGCTATAAAATGAGCTAAGATGCATGTTCAAAAATCTACCCATGAATGACATGCATGCTAAATGACGTTTTATGGAATTTTATGAGAGTTTGATGTTAGATAAACATCTTTTACTAAGTGAATTTCATGAAAAATGAGCATAGGGACTAGTTTGTAAAAGTTTTGAAATTAGTCATACCTATTAGAAATAATGAGAATTGATAATGGCTATAGTTGAGAAAATGAATCAGCTAAGCATGTAGTCTAAGAAAGTTGAATGAAAATTATTTTATGAGCCTTGGGGCAAAAGTGCAAATATGAGAAAGTATAGGGGCAAAATAGTAATTTTGCCAAAGTATGAGTTAAGAGTCAATTTAGTCAATGTGAGTTTTAAATGATCCATTTATGATTATAGATCAAGAAAAACGAAGCCCGGATCGAAACCGAGGGAAGAATAAAGTAGAGGACTAAATTGCATATCTACATACATTTTGTATATTGAGGTAAGTTTGTATGATTTCTAAGCTTTATGATTTTTATCATTGAATTGCTTAGTATAATGTACACTATTTTCATGAATTATTTGATGTTATGTTCAACCAAGAAATCAATGAGATTAAGTATGAGCAAGTCCCGATTGAAAATGAATTTCCCAAGATACTCGATCTACCACATTATGAGAGCCAGTGTAAGACCATGTTTGGAACATGGCATCGACAAATCAAGCAAGTTATCATGTAAGTCCAAGGAAAGCTTGGCATTGAGCAAGTTATCATGTAAGTCCAAGGCAAGCTTGGCATTGAGCAAGTTATCATGTAAGTCCAATGCAAGCTTGGCATTGAACAAGTTATCATGTAAGTCCAAGGAAAGCTTGGCATTGAACAAGTTATCAAGAGAAAGACTTCATATAAGTCCATTTCAAGACATGGCCTTGAAACCAAGATGAGATATTCCATGTAAGACCATATCTAGGACATGGCTTTGGCATCATGTTACGTGGGAAGAGATTTAGTATCCTCGGTTATTAGCGAGTAAATTCATCAGCAAACGAGTAAAGTTAAAATGAAATAACAAGAAAGCTAAGAAAGCAAAGCTAGCATCAAGATGAAAGTGAGCATTATTTGCGTTATGAATGATAAATGATAGATAATGATTATTATGTTAAAGTATGCTGATCAATGTGATCAAGTGATGCAGGTACCTTGGTTACCTCTCAAGCATGAGATTTGTAAGTTTCATGAGATATGTATGAATCAAGTATGAGTAAGTAAGCTTTATAGCTGAAATCTATGATACCATTATTTATGTTAAATGGTTTATATCAAGCAAGAGTGTACATTATATGTAAACTTACTAAGCTAAATGCTTACGCCTTTGATTCTTTCTTTCTATGTAGTCCCGCCATGCTAACTTGTGGATCGTTGAAGTCGGAGCTCGTAGCACACTATCAATCGCCATTTTGGTATAGCAAAGTTGTTTTATTAAGTATGGCATGTATAGGAGGCACTTCATTTTGAGTATACGTTTTAAGAAGAGCCATAGTATAGGCTATCTTGTTCATTATTGTTTTTGTATATGGCTAGAGAAATTGGCCAAATCGACTAAGTATGTATGCTTTTTGATATCAATGAAAGATGTAGTAATTTTAGTAATTGAATTGAGTACGAATGTGATCTTAGTTTCAGGGTGGTAATTGGCTTGGTAAATAGCCTCTAAGTGCCCACACGGTTGGACACACCGGCGTGTGTCTAGGCCGTGCGTAAACCGCACCTTAGTCTTATAAATAAGAATAGGCCACGGACTAATCCCACGGCCGTGTGTTAAGGCCGTGCATGACACGGTTAGAACATGGGCGTGTGCACTGGTCGTGTGTGAAATAAGTCAAGTATATCAAGATGTAGTACAGTCTAAGTCCACGGGCGTGTCATGGCCGTGTGGAAATCGCGCGAATCATCGAGTTTTAGGGCATGGTCCGAGGACATGGGCGTGTATGCCTATGCTGGGGCGTGTCTTATATTACACAGGCGTGTAACCCTATTTCAAAGAAAAGTTTTTCGATAAGGTTCGAAAGTTTACCAAGATGCGAGTTTAAGGTCTCGTAGGCCCATGAAATGTACGAATTGTTTAAGAATGAGAAGTTTTAATTTTGGAACGAAATTTTATAGCCCGTAATGTCATGATTAAGTAAGTTCAAGCATAGTAATGTCTCGTATCCGATCTAAGCCTCAGAATCGGGTATGGGGTGTTAAATTTAGTGGTATCAGAGCTACGGTTTAGTTGGTTCTAGGACTAGCGTAGCATGAGCACGAGTCTAACTATACATGCCATACGTGAGAATGTTTTTATAATGATAGTGTGACGACTCCTGACGACTTAAATTATGTTTATAGATTTAGTAAATGGATCCCAAAAGAGCTGTGGCGGACGAGGTAGAATGTAACAGCTCAATTTAGGGCCTATTCGGAATAGTGGTGCGAGACCAAGAATCTGAGGTGAATTTATGAGTTTTTAAGGTTCATGCCATGTTTGCATGTTAGTGTGAAAGTTTCATGAAGCAATTTTGCTAAATTGAAGTTGAATGGTCAAAAAGGACCAAATTGCAAAAGTTGTAAAATGTGAGTTTCTAGAAGCATTTTGTATGAAATAGCTCTAGAATAGCAATTATAAGTCCTTAAATATCAATTTTCCCAAATCATAATTTTTGGACAAAAATGGACATGAGCTAGTAAATGGTGATATTTTTAAGAGAAGGGCATTTTGGTCATTTACCTATTAAATGATTAATAAAGGAAAAAGATGATAAAAATCATTCATGTTCTTCCTTGTGTGTGCCGAAATTTTGAAGAACCAATAGCTAGGGTTTGTTCATCTTTCAAGCTTGCTAGTAAGTTCATCTTAGCCCCGTTTTTGATATTCTTCGTATTTTTGAAGTCCCGGTAGCATGAGTAAGCTATTTTTAGCTATAAAGTGAGCTAAAGTGCATGTTCAAAAATCTACCCATGATTGATATGCATGTTAAATGATGTTTTATGGAAGTTTATGAGAGTTTGATGTTAGATAAACATCTTTTTTTAAGTGAATTTCATGAAAGATGATAGTATGGACCATTTTGTAATAGTTATGAAAATTGGTCATACATGTTAAAAATAGCAAGAATTGATGATTGTTATAGTAGAGAAAATGATTCAGCTAAGCATGAAGTTTAAGAACGTTGAATGAAAATTATTTTATGAGCCTTGGGGCAAAAGTGCAAATATGAGAAAGATTAGGGGCAAAATAGTAATTTTTCCAAAGTATGATTTAAGAGTCAATTTAGTCAATGTGAGTATTAAATGATCTATTTATGACTATAGATCAAGAAAAATGAAGCCCGGATCGAAATCGAGGCAAGAACAAGGTCGAGGACTAAATTGCATACCTAGCTACATTTTGTATATTGAGGTAAGTTTGTATGATTTCTAAGCTTTATGATTTATATCATTGAATTGCTTAGTATAATATACAATGTTATTATGAAATTGTTTAACGTTAAGTTAAACAATGAAATTAATGAGATCAAGTATGAGAAAGTCCGTATAAGACCAAGCCGAGGCATGGCATCGGCAATCAAGCAAGTTATCATGTAAGTCCAAGGACCCAAGCTTGGCATTGACAAGTTTATCATGTAAGTCCAAGGACCCAAGCTTGGCATTGACAAGTTTATCATGTAAGTCCAAGGACCCAAGCTTGGCATTGAACAAGTTATCATGTAAGTCCAAGGATCCAAGCTTGGCATTGAACAAGTTATCAAGAGGAAGATTTCATATAAGTCCATGTCAAGACATGGCCTTGAAACCAAGATGAGATATCCCATGTAAGACCATATCCAAAATATGGCTTTAGCATCAAGTTCATGGTAAGAGATTTGGTATTCTCGGTTATTCATAGGAATTCATCGGGCAAATGAGATAAGCTCACAAGAGATAACAAGAAAGTTTTGTAAGCAAAATCATTATCAAGTGGGGACAAATATTAATCATATTATGATTGATAAAATAGAAATTATGAGTATTATGTTCAAGTATCTTTGATCAATGTGATCAAGTGATACAGGTACCTTGTTTACTTCACAAGTATGAGACTAGTAAGTATCATGAGATATGTAAGAATCAAGTATGAGCAAGTAAGCTTTATGTCAAATGGGTTAATTTAAGCAAGTATGTTGTTATGTGCATTATCTGCAAACTTCCTAAGCTAAATGTTTACGTCTTTTATTCCTTCTTTCCATGTAGTTCCGCCAAGCTAATCTCGTGGATTATTGTCATCGGAGCTCGGAGCACACTATCAATCACTATTTTTGTATAGCCAAGTTGTTTACATTAAGTATGGCATGTATAGGAAACATTTCATTTTGAGTATATGTCTTAGAAAGGGCAAAAGTATATTTGTCAAGTTTATTATTCTTTTGTAAATGGCTAAGTGATTGGCCAAGTTGACTAAGTATGTATGTTATTAATATCAATGAAGCATGTTATATTGTTCATGAAAGATTTAATAATTGAGTTGCTGAATTGAGCTTGAGTTTGGTCTTAATTTTAGAATGGCAATTGGCTTGGTAAATAGCCTCTAAGTGCTACACACGGTTAGACACACACAGGCGTGTGTCTAGGCCGTGCATAAAGCTGCACCTTAGTCTCATAAGTAAGAATAGGCCACGGACTAATCCCACGGCCGTGTGTTAAGGCCGTGCATGACACACAGTTAGAACATGGGCGTGTGCCCGGTCGTGTGAAATAAGTCAGTATATCAAGATGTAGTACACGGTCTAAGTCCACGGGCGTGCCATGGTCGTGTGTTATAAGTCAGAATGCTAAGGTTTTTCACACGGGCTAGGACCACGGGCGTACCATGGCCGTGTGAAATTTGGCAGTAAGCTCGAGTTTTAAGCACGGTTGGGAGACATGGGCGTGTCTCAGGGTTACACGGGCGTGTCCCAACTCACATGGGCATGTGACCCCTGTTTCAATGAAAAGCTTTCGATTGAGTTATGAAAGTTTATGGACATGATTTTAAGGCCTCGTAGGCCCATGAAAAGTACAAGTTGATTAAGAAAGAGAAGTTCTTATTTCAGAACGAAATTTTATAGCCCGTAAGTACATGATTAAGCAAGTTCAAGCATAGTAATGTCTCGTATCCGGTCTAAGCCTCGGACTCGGGTATGGGGTTTTAGATTTAGTGGTATCAGAGCTACGGTTTAGTCAGTTCTAGGACTAACGTAGCATGAGCACGAGTCTAGCTATACATGCCATATGTGAGATTTGTTTTTATAATGATAGTGTGACGACTCCTAACGACTTAAATTATGTTTATACATTTAGTAAATGGATCCTGAAAGAGATATGGTGGATGACGTAGAAAGTAATTCACCGGCTCCCGCTGAAGGGACGGTGCCGGACGAGAATGAGAATAGACCCACTACGGTGAGTCAAGAAGGAGAAGAAGGGGCTAGAGAAGCCTTCCACCATATGATGAATACGTGGTATTCAGAGTTTGTTCGTACGAACCCAAATGTACAATCCCCTCCACCCCCACCTATTCCACAACCTATTCCAGTAGCCCCTCAAGTAGTAGAGGTGGCAAGAGGAGTTAAGCCTCCAGATTGATAGGATCAGAAAACATGGGCGAGGAAGAATTAGGGCTAGAAAAGATGACGATCCGAGAAAAAGAGTCGAGTTCAGTTAGAAAATACCATCGGGGTATTTAATGAATTATCATGCACACCTGAGGAAAGCATGAATTGTGTAGTCTCCCTTTTAAGAGATTCTGCCTATCAATGGTGGAACACCCTTGTGTCAGTGGTACCAAGGGAGAAGATCACATGGGAATTCTTCCAAGAAGAGTTCAAGAAAAAGTATATCAGTCAAAGGTTTGTGGACCAGAAAATGAAAGAATTCCTAGAACTGAAGCAAGGCAAGATGTCAGTGACTGACTATGAGTGTGAGTTTGTAAGACTCATCAAATACGCTCGAGAATGTGTGTCCACCGAAGCCATCATGAGTAAAAGATTTGAAGATGGGCTGAATGAGGACATCAAACTGTTTGTTGCTATCCTAGAACTGAAGGAATTTGTGGTGCTAGTCGAAAGGGCTTGTAAAGCCGAAGAACTAGTAAAAGAGAAGAAGAAATCTGAAATGGAGTCTCGTGACTCTAGAAAGAGACAGTGGAATAAGTCATTCCAATCTTCATACAAGAAGTCGAGAGATTTCCCTACCCTATCGGCTACTTCCATTGGGTTTTCAAAGAAAGACAAGAGCAAGCAATATTCAGGGAATAAAGCACAGACTACTTCAGGTGCAAGTGTTGGGAACATTAGATTCGACAGACCCGAATGCCCACAGTGTGGCAAACTTCATCTTGGAGAATGTCAAGCACATGAAAATGCATGCTTTAGATGTGGTTCTCAAGACCACTATATAAAAGATTGTCCAGAGATGATGAAAGAAGAAAGAACTCAGAACCCGAGATCCGGGGGTATGGTCCGAGGAAGACCGCAGAGTAACCAAGGAAGTGGGGCAAGGGGAAGAGGTAACCCTAGAGAGCAGGCTGCGAGACCTGAGGGTAGAGCACCTGCAAGGACTTATGCCATTTGCGCTCGCGAAGAGGCATCTTCCCATGATGTTATTACGGGTACCTTTTCTCTTCATGATATCAAAGTTATTGCTTTAATAGATCCCGGATCCACACACTCTTACATTTGTATGAAACTAGTATCCAGTATGAATATGCTTATAGATTCTACAGAATTTACGATTAAGGTGTCTAATCCTTTAGGAAAGAGTGTGTTAGTTGATGAAATATGTAAAGATTGTCCATTAATGATTAGAGGTTATTACTTTAAAGCAAATCTTATGTTGCTACCATTTGATGAGTTTGACATCATTCTTGGTATGGACTGGTTGACCACTCATGAGTAATAGTTAATTGTGGGAAGAAATATATTGAGATGAGATGTGAGAATGGGGATACTCTCCATATAGAATCAGATGAGCAAAGTAAATCACCGGTAATGATTTGAGTATGCCTATAGACTCTACAGAATTTATGATTAAGGTGTCTAACCCTTTAGGCAAGAGTGTGTTAGTTGATGAAGTATGTAAAGATTGTCCATTAATGATTAGAGGTCATTGTTTTAAAGCAAACCTTATGTTGTTACCATTTGATGAGTTTGACCTCATTCTCGGTATGGACTGGTTGACTGCCCATAATGTAATAGTTAATTGTGGGAAGAAATACATTGAGATGAGATGTGAGAATGTGGACACCCTTCACATAGAATCAGATGAAAAGAGTAGGTGGCCGGTTGTGATTTCCCATATGACGGCACAGAAATACATGAGAAAAGGGGATGAGTCATATCTGGCCCTTGTGATGAATGATAAAGAAACCGGGTCAAAGATTGAGTCAGTGCCGATAGTATGTGAGTACTTGGATGTCTTTCCTGAAGAATTACCGGGATTACCTCTAATCAGAGAAGTTGAGTTCAGCATTGAGCTAGCTCCCGGTACTGTACCAATATCTATTACTCCTTACAGAATGGCTCCAACGGAGTTGAAAGAGTTGAAGACACAGTTGCAAGAGTTAACAGACAAAGGCTTTGCAAGGTCAAGTTGTTCTCCCTAGGGTTCTCCAATTTTATTTGTGAAAAAGAAAGATGGCACCATGAGATTGTGCATAGATTACCGTCAGCTCAATAAAGTGACAGTAAAGAACAAGTACCCATTGCCTAGAATCGATGATTTGTTCGATCAATTGAAAAGAGCCACTGTGTTCTCCAAAATAGATTTGAGATCGGGGTATTACCGATTAAGAGTAAATGAGTCGATGTATCCAAGGCGCGCCGAACAAGGTATGGGCATTATGAATTTTTAGTCATGCTTTTTGGTTTGACCAATGCTCTGCGGTATTCATGGACTTAATGAACCGCATCTTGGACTATACCTTGACAAGTTTGTAGTCGCTTTTTATTGACGACATCTCGATTTATTCCCGAGATGAGAATGAGCATGCCGAGCACGCACGGATAGTTTTACTGATTCTTGAGAAAATCGATTGTATGCCAAGTTCAGTAAAAGTGAGTTTTGGCTCAATGAAGTAGGATTTCTGGGACATATTGTCTCAGGAGAAGGGGTTCGAGTAGACCCAAATAAGATCTCGGCCATTATGGACTAGAAACCACCGAAGAATGTCTCTGAGATTAGAAGTTTCCTAGGCTTAGCCGGTTATTACAGACGATTCGTTAAGGGGTTTTCTATGATTGCAACCCCGATGATGAAATTGTTACAGAAAAATGTGAAGTTTGAGTGGACAGAAAGATGCCAGCACAATTTTGAGAAACTGAAAGCATTATTGACAGAAGCTCCAGTCTTAGTACAACCTGAGATGGGGAAAGAGTTCATAGTTTACAGCGATGCATCCTTAAATGGATTAGGCTGTGTGCTTATGCAAGAAGGTAAAGTGATTGCTTATGCCTCAAGACAGTTGAAGTCTCATGAGAAGAATTATCCAACACATGATCTAGAGTTGGTAGCCATAGTCTTCGCATTGAAGATATGGAGGCATCATTTATATGGTGAGAGATGTCGGATATACACTGATCACAAAAGTTTGAAGTATTTGATGATGCAGAAAGAATTAAGCTTGAGGCAAAGAAGATGGTTAGAGTTGATAAAAGACTATGAGTTAGTTATTGACTGCCATCTTGGCAAGGCGAATGTGGTCGCTGATGCTTTGAGCAGGAAGTCCCTTTTTGCATTAAGGACAATGAATTCACGGATAACTTTATCCGATGATGGTTCTATTCTAGCTGAGTTGAGAGCTAGACCAGTATTCCTCCAAGAGATCTTTGAGGCTCAGAAAGAAGATAGCGAATTGCAAGTCAAGAGAGTTCAGTGCGAGTCAGATGTTGAATCCGACTTTTCGATTAATTCTGATGGATACATGTTGTTTAAAGATAGAGTTTGTGTACTGAGAAAAGAAGAGCTTATTCAGAGAATTTTACACGAGGCACATGATGGATGTTTATCTGTACATCCGGGTAGTACCAAGATGTATAATGACTTGAAGCAACAGTATTGGTGGCCGAGAATGAAGAAAGAAATTTCAAAGTTTGTTTCCAAATCCCTGATTTGTCATCAAGTAAAGGCTGAACACCAAGTACCTTCGGGTTTGCTTCAGTCCATTTTGGTTCCCGAGTGGAAATAGGACCGTATTACTATGGATTTTGTAACGGGTTTACCGTTGTCACCAAGCAAGAAGGATGCTATATGGGTTGTAGTTGATAGACTCACTAAGTCAACCCATTTTATACCTGTACGAGTAGATTACTCACTCGACAAATTGGCAAACTTGTATGTTTCAGAAATAGTAAGACTTCACGGAGTCCCTTTGTCAATCATATCGGATAGAGATTCGAGGTTCACATCCAGATTTTGGAAAAAGCTACAAGAGGCCCTGGGTACAAAGTTGAACTTTAGTACGACCTTTCATCCTCAAACTGACGGCCAGTCGGAGAGGGTAATTCAAGTGCTTGAGGATATGCTCAGATGTTGCATTATAGAATTCCAAGGCAGTTGGGAAAAGTTCCTCCCATTGGTAGAATTTACCTACAACAATAGTTTTCAGTCAAGTTTAAAGATGGCACCTTATGAGGCTCTATATGGGCGTAAGTGCAGAATGCCTTTATTTTGGATTGAACTCAAGGAAAACCAAATTCACGGGGTTGATTTGGTTAGAGAAGCTGAAGAGAAAGTGAAAGTGATACGAGAATGTTTAAAACCCGCCTCAGATGCATGTAAATCCTATTCGGATTTAAAGAGAAAAGAGATAGAGTACCAAGTCGGGGATAAAGTTTTCTTGAAAGTGTCACCATGGAGAAAAGTTCTCAGATTTGGCCGGAAAGGCAAGTTAAGCCCACGTTTCATCAGACCTTACGAGATTACTGAAAGAGTTGGGCCGGTAGCTTACCGTTTGACTTTTCCATCAGAATTAGAAAAGATACATGATGTGTTTCACGTGTCTATGTTGCGACGCTACCGATCAGACCCTTCACATGTAATTACCCCGTCAGAGGTAGAAATTCATCCCGACATGACTTATGGTGAGGAACCAGTCAAGATTTTGGCTCAGGAAGTCAAGCAGCTAAGAAATAAAAGTATTGCCCTAGTAAAAGTATTGTGGCAAAGACATGGAATAGAAGAAGCCACATGGGAACCAGAAGAGAGTATGAGAAACCAGTATCCAAACCTTTTTGCTGGTAAGATTTTTGAGGACAAAAATCCCTAAGGGAGGAGAATTGTAACAGCCCGATTTAGGGCCTAGTCAGAATAGTGGTGCGAGACCACGAATCCGAGGTGAATTTATGAGTTTTTAAGGTTCATGCCATGTTTGCATGTTAGTGTGAAAGTTTCATGAAGCAATTTTACTAAATTGAAGTTGAATGGTCAAAAAGGACCAAATTGCAAAAGTTGTAAAATGTGAGTTTCTAGAAGCATTTTGTATAAAATAGCTCTAGAATAGAAATTATAAGTCCTTAAATAGCAATTTGCCGAAATCATAATTTTTGGACAAAATTGGACATGAGTTAGTAAATGGTGATATTTTTAAGAGAAGGGCATTTTGGTCATTTACCTATTAAATGATTAATAAAGGAAAAAGATGACAAAAATCATTATCATCTTCTTCTTCATTGCCGAAATTTTCAAAGAAACCATAGCTAGGGTTTGCTCATCTTTCAAGCTTGCTAGTAAGTTCATCTTAGTCCCGATTTTAATATTCTTCGTGTTTTTGAAGTCCTCGTATTATGAATTACCTATTTTTAGCTATAAAATGAGCTAAGAAGCATGCTCAAAAATCTACCCATGAATGACATGCATGCTAAATGATGTTTTATGGAAGTTTATGAGAGTTTGATGTTAGATAAACATCTTTTACTAAGTGAATTTCATGAAAAATGAGCATAGGGACTAGTTTGTAAAAGTTTTGAAATTAGTCATACCTATTAGAAATAATGAGAATTGATAATGGCTATAGTAGAGAAAATGAATCAGCTAAGCATTTAGTCTAAGAAAGTTGAATGAAAATTATTTTACGAGCCTTGGGGCAAAAGTGCAAATATGAGAAAGTATAAGGGCAAAATAGTAATTTTGCCGAAGTATGAGTTAAGAGTCAATTTAGTCAATGTGAGTTTTAAATGATCTATTTATGATTATAGATCAAGAAAAACGAAGCCTGGATCGAAACTGAGGCAAGAACAAAGTAGAGGACTAAATTGCATATCTACATACATTTTGTATATTGATGTAAGTTTGTATGATTTCTAAGCTTTATGATTTTTATCATTGAATTGCTTAGTATAATGTACACTATTTTCATGAATTATTTGATGTTATGTTCAACCAAGAAATCAATGAGATTAAGTATGAGCAAGTTCCGATTGAAAATGAATTTCCCAGGATACTCGATCTACCACATTATGAGAGCCAGTGTAAGACCATGTTTGGAACATGGCATCGGCAAATCAAGCAAGTTATCATGTAAGTCCAAGGCAAGCTTGGCATTGAGCAAGTTATCATGTAAGTCCAAGGCAAGCTTGGCATTGAGCAAGTTATCATGTAAGTCCAAGGCAAGCTTGGCATTGAACAAGTTATCAAGAGAAAGACTTCATATAAGTCCATTTCAAGACATGGCCTTGAAACCAAGATGAGATATTCCATGTAAGACCATATCTAGGACATGGCTTTGGCATCATGTTACGTGGGAAGAGATTTAGTATCCTCGGTTATTCGCAGAAATTCATCGGGCAAACGAGTAAAGTTAAAATGAAATAACAAGAAAGCTAAGAAAGCAAAGCTAGCATCAAGATGAAAGTGAGCATTATTTGCGTTATGAATGATGAATGATAGATAATGATTATTATGTTAAAGTATGCTGATCAATGTGATCAAGTGATGCAGGTACCTTGGTTACCTCTCAAGCATGAGATTTGTAAGTTTCATGAGATATGTATGAATCAAGTATGAGTAAGTAAGCTTTATAGCTGAAATCTATGATACCATTATTTATGTTAAATGGTTTATATCAAGCAAGAATGTACATTATATGCAAACTTACTAAGCTAAATGCTTACGCCTTTGATTCTTTCTTTCTATGTAGTCCCGCCAAGCTAACTTGTGGATCGTTGAAGTCGGAGCTCGTAGCACACTATCAATCACCATTTTGGTATAGCAAAGTTGTTTTATTAAGTATGGCATGTATAGGAGGCACTTCATTTTGAGTATATGTTTTAAGAAGAGCCATAGTATAGGCTATCATGTTCATTATTCTTTTTGTATATGTCTAGAGAAATTTGCCAAATCGACTAAGTATTTATGCTTTTTGATATCAATGAAAGATGTAGTAATTTGAGTAATTGAATTGAGTACGAATGTGATCTTAGTTTCAGGGTGGTATTTGGCTTGGTAAATAGCCTCTAAGTGCCCACACGGTTAGACACACGGGCGTGTGTCTGGCCGTGCGTAAACTACACCTTAGTCTTATAAATAAGAATAGGCCACGGACTAATCCCACGGCCGTGTGTTAAGGCCGTGCATGACACACGGTTAGAACATGGGCGTGTTCCCGGTCGTGTGAAATAAGTCAGTATATCAAGATGTAGTACACGGTCTAAGTCCACGGACGTGTCATGGCCGTGTGGAAATCAGCAGAATACTGAGTTTTAGGGCACGGTCTGAGGACATGGGCGTGCATGCCTATGCACGGGCGTGTCTTATATTACACGGGTGTGTAACCCCTATTTCAAAGAAAAGTTTTTCGATAAGGTTCTGAAAGTTTACCAGTATGAGTTTAAGGCCTCGTAGGCCCATGAAATGTACGAATTGTTTAAGAATGAGAAGTTTTAATTTCGAAATGAAATTTTATAGCCTGTAATGTCATGATTAAGTAAGTTCAAGCATAGTAATGTCTCGTATTCTGTCTGAGCCTCGGACTCGGGTATGGGGTGTTACATGTGTTCTCCTAACGCTTTTCCTTTCAAATCGCTACCACTTGCCTCCATTGAAAAAGTCTCGGTTAGAAAGATACTATGATGAGTGCAAGTAGTTGTTTAGGGATATGATTCGTCTTACCATTATTTTCGAAGGATTAACAAGTAGAGAATATCGAGTGATTTTGTCCCCAAAAAAAATAATCGATAAGTCGAAACTTCGATTCGATAGCAACATAACCGAATAGAGATATAACGAAAAAATCCAAGAAGAAACCCCCTTACCTTAACGATGATGAATCCGATTTCCACCGATTGACTTATGGCTACGGATGAGACAAGGGTATGAGATTTGGCTTTCCACTATAACACTACATTAGAAGATGATCACGATATGAAGGATTATGAGAGAATGATATTTCGGTTTTGAACAAAAGTGAAACATCTGAATGCTAATAGACACACATTCGGCTAGGGAGAAAAGAAAATGAAAAAAAACAAGAAGAATAAGACCACTTACCTATTCGATCACATAATTGAGTGCCAGCATGAACGAGAAAGAAATAATGAAGAAGAAATGAAAGGTTAAGAAGTTCGGTTAAGGAGAGAAATGAGCAAGAAGATTCGGCCACAAGGTAATGTTGTTTTGAGTGAAAGAGAGAAAGTTGAAGAAATGGCAAAAAAGAAAAAGAAGAGATGGAGGAGAGTACTAGATGGTTTTGGCTATCCAAGGAAAAAAATGAGCAAAGTGAATTGGACACAAAGAGTTGGGTGTTTCGGCAACAAAGGAGGAAGGTTGGAAAAGAGTACTAAAAATGCTAAGAGAAAACAAGCCTTACAAGTACCAAAATTTGCCAAATGACTAATGCAAAATTCGGCTACCAAAACCCCTCCCAAAAACGTGTATCACATTAGCCAAAAGGATGAATGTTGACCAAAATTCTATCCCAAGCACCTTCCAAACATTCGCCAACATATCCCCCCTTCTTGCTCCTTTCCTTTAATTTTTCCTTCCTTTTCCCTTGTTTTCCTCCTTCCCTTATTTCTTAGCCATCTTTCCAAAAATAAAAAGTCTCCCATACCATAATTAGAACCATGGCCGACACTTGGAATAGGAACACAAAAATAAATCCAAAATTTTGCAATAGATGGGATTCGAACCTCAAACCATTAGTACACTCCACACGCCACTTTCCACTTTTACCAATAGACTCCTTGTGCTAGCAAAATGCACACTTATTTCCTTAAGTCTTGATGCCACTTACCTTCTCTCCTTAAAGTGCTTAAACAAAAAAATTTTGCTAAGGCCCAACTCAACCCCGAGCCTTCTTAGAACCCCTAAACATACACAATTAACATTCTTAACTAGTCTAACGCATGATGTGAAGTAAATTATAAAATCCCAAATTTCAGGATGTTACAGTTTAAGTGTGGGAATGATTCGGATATGGAGAAGGATAGGTTCGATTTTATGATGAAAGAAGATGGATAAAGGTTAGGTGATATTTTGATAGTTTGGTGGAAATGGAGAATAGGACTTAAACAAGAAACGATTCAACACTCGAAGGTGTCACCCCAGTTTCTATAGTGTTTAAGGTGAAAATATGGAAATCGATGATGGACCAAAGACCCGTTACTTAGTGAAGTAAGAACCAATGGTATAATGGTATGGAAGAGTACGATTGACACCACAAGCAAGCTTGATAAGTCAGAATCGAAACTCGTACGAAAATGAAGAGGAGATAAAACTCACTCAAGAACATAAGTTCATAAAATATATCAAAGTTCAACAACCTTTTTACAAATGAAAAATAACAACTATTTATAGTGATAATCTTGGTAGCCGAATGGCCAACTTAGGAACTTAATAGCTAAGTAAAATTAGTCTAGAATGAGCCTAGAAAGTTCCAGAATTAAAACACTAAAGTGCTGGAGCTAAATTCAGCTAATTTGGAGCCCAATGGTCAGTTTCTAGAAGGGCTAATGAACTTGAACGAATTTTGAGCTTGAAGAGTGCAATGCACTTGTCTAGGTGCGTCCTTAAGCTTAAATGAACTCAATTAAATGGGTCTTGTTCAGCAGAATGTAATATCAAAAGAAACCTTTAAAATTAAGCAAATGAACTTGAAGGATGAATGCATGAATTGGTTGAAACATCATGTTGCTTCATTTGATGCATTCATGCACACTTAGCCTTGAAGAAAGCCATAATGCCATGAATGTGCAGCCCTTTAGTACTCCTACATCTCCCTTGGCCGAATGAGGCTTTAATGTGCTGGAATACTTGAATTGATTGTGTAAAAATTCACCTCCCTTGTGGCCAACGTCCTTGCACCTTAATAAATGGCAGAATATTCATGCATGGGAGAAGAATAGTTTGTTCTAGATGCTGGTTGGTACATGTACGAATTTCCCATGCATTTATCTTCCAATTTGTCCATAAATATGGTCCATGCACCTTCAATTACATGAACAATCAGCAGCTTACTTTGCATGAACGTCCCACATGCATGTGCCCATTGAATGCCGTCCATACATTGAACCTAACATGCATGAATCTTGCATCAATTCGGCTGCACCTTGAAGACACCAATGGATGATCATCCTTTCATGAACCTGGTCATTCATGTATGTTCCCTTGCCTTGCTTTAATTCATGCATGAACCGTCCCATGCAATGCACCAGCCCATGCATGTAACTTGGCTGAAAAACTCCTTCATGCATTTGGCCACATACATTGCACCTAGGTGCATGTATCTCTTTAATGCTTCATGTACATTCTGCTGTACCTACAAAAGGGAATGAATGCATATTAAATCAAGCCAAATAAGTTGAATAACAATTAAACATAACCATGACACATTAATGGATGTTTTAGAAAACTTAATGACACCATTTAGGACACTTTGAATTTCGGCAGCCCCTATTTAAATCGAAAAAACTGTACATTTAATTTAACTTTAAAACTACTTAAAAACATGTAATTAAATGTGACAAAATTAATTTAAGCTTAAACAAATGAAATCCAACACTAAATTAATTATTTAGACATATTTAATTTGTTGTAGGAATTTTAATAAATTAAAGACTTAATTTATTTAATACATTAAAATTAAAGAATCAGCTCAATGAGCTGAAGCGAGCTGAAGCGAGCTCAAATCGAGCCCAAATGGACTAATCTGGTTCAATTTGAAAATGCACCAAAGTGCATATCAGCTTCACGGCACTTGGGGCATTGAAGTCGAGCTCCATAAATTTGAAAATCATTGGTGCCCCGAGCGTGCCCGTATCATCCCCCCTCTTCAAGACGATTCGTCCTCGAATCGACCCGTTGATTGTCCGAACAACACTCCTTTTGGCTCAGTTTACCTCGATCAAATGGGGCTGATAATAATCGTAGTACTCGCACTTGAATTATAAAATGCGTATGGCACATGAAATTGATCAACCAATCCTTGCATTGTTCGATATGTGGACTCACTCGCGCTTGAATTATAAAAATGATCGAACACAAAATACTTTTTGTCATCTATTAAAACAGGTAGACCATCAATAAGCAGAATAAGACATTCAAGCACTTCATGATCTAAATGATTTATAAAAACGAAATCGGCATCATGTGTTCTATCAAAATCCAAAATAGATAGATCATCAATAAATGGTATAGGCAAAATAGCATAATTAAGCATGTCATGATCTAAATGCTTTGCAAAAATGAAATCATCAACATGTTGTTGAACACCATCAGAAGAGAACAAAAGAGATTCATAAGTCTCAAGTGTCTTACCTTCGGGAGTAGCAAGAAAATTATCAACTTTACCTTTCTTCGTTAGCATAAACCTTCGCTCCTCGGAATCGTAGTGTAGTCATGGCTTCGCTCGCGCATCAACCTTTTTCAAATGAAATGGGAACTCCATGTACACGAATTCCATGTACAACCACAAAATTTGCTTAAGGTACGAATAAAAATTAATCAAAAAGTGGGCAAAGTTCATTACCTTATTCAAGAACCATGTTTCAAAATGATTGAAATTGTTCAAGCACAATTGGAACTGATCGATTTTCCAACAAGACATACCAGATGATACCAAACATATTCCCGGTTTAAAAACATGCGTTTGACTATTCAAGTCAAAGTATAGCAATGGTTTTGATAAATCAAACATGTTAAACCAATATGACTTGTGCATGCTCAAGATCGAGCGATCAAAACTCTTGACATGTTTCAAAACAGATTTACAAAGGCTCAACGATTTCGTATTAAACAATGAACAAGTCTCGTAATAACCACAATCAAATAAGTTGGGATTAAAAGAAAATTCATTGTCATACTTACTCGAGTCTTGCATTTGTTGAATATATGTCTCTCCACCATCATACTTTGCATCGCATTGATTATTAGTAGACAAACTCATTTTACCATCACTTAAAACATCAAAAATGATCGAAGGATGGCAATCAACAACATTATCCACACAATCGCAAACATTATGGAAACTTGATGGAGACGGAATAGTTTTAAAACACGTACTTTCTTTACCTTCCTTACCTTCCGGCGTGGGCGGTTCTATCTCACTTTCAACTTTACCTTTGTCAATCAAACAAAATCGTCACTCATCGGGAAGGTATTGAAGTTGAAGATTTTCATTGCTCAGCTTCTCAGAATCCTGAAAAGAAGAAACAGAAGAAGAACAAAGTTCTGATGGGTTAGTTAATTCAACACTCTCTTCTTCGCGCTCACCTTGTTCTCTCGTTTCTTTTTCAACATCATTTTCACTTTCTTTTTCAATCTCATTTTCAATTTTTTTCTCATTCTCAATTTTCTTTTCAATTTTCTTTTCTTCATTCTCTTTTTCTCGCATGATTTCTTTTTCCTCTCTTTTATTCTCTTTTTCTTCACTCTCATTTTTATTTTCTTTTCTCTCGAACTCTTTTTCGATTTGTTTTTCTTTATTTTCTTTTTCATTTGATGTTTCTTTTTTGTTTTGATTACAAAAAGTGGATGGTTCAAAAGAATCAAAAATACTAGGATTTGTTTCTAAGATTGAAGCGATGTTCTCATAGATATCTTGATCAATTCCTCGTGAAAGATTCTTCATACGAGACTTCTTTGAATCATAAGAAGTATAACTCATGCTTTCTTGGTCGTCACCGTAAAAGGCTTCAAACTCGTTATTCATTTTGCTTCGCCTTGAATCTCTCGTCGAATAAGAATAACGATTTGAACTACTTCGAGAATGATATTTCGTGGATGAGTACTTCGACATATATGAACCACATTCACTTCCTCGTTGGTAATTTTGAAAGGTATCAAAGTCACGGTTTAATTCATACCGTCTTGAACTCCTTGAGGAATAAGAATCTCGGTCACAGTATCTTCTCGAATGTTCTTCGAAAGTGTGTCTTCGAGACGACCTTGACTCTGACCTTCGATTTGAAGAAAGTCATTCTTGTTGGTCGCGTTCCTCGATTCGATCCAACCTTTGTGCAACTTGTCAAACTTCGTGTTCACGATGCTTCGCATTCTGTTCAACAGATATTGATAATCAGATTCTGACAATGCTTCTTGATTCATGTTTATTTTCTGCAAAGAAAGATTGTTAAAACAGAGATAAACCTTACCACAAAAAACCTCACAAGTCACTCACAAAGAAAATTCGCTCACACTCGTGTTTTACTCGTATAAGGCTTTTTCTTTGATGTAACACTCGTGCCTTTTACCGCTCTTTCTCGCTCTCGCAAGTTTGTTCTTCGTTTTGAAAGGACTTATTACGGCTTGAGGGTCGGCTTCAAAGTGGTTAACAAAGGTTTGACGTTGGGTATCGGGGAGGCTTAAAGACAAAGAAAACAAAAGTATGTATGGCGTTAGGATGGAAAGGATGAAAAGGGACCCAAATGATGGTAGGGGGTTTTGAAGATCGGGTAGAAGGAATGAGAACACAAAAGCTTGCAAAAACTTTCACCTCTTTTTTTTTTTTGACTTTTTGTAATTCTTTTTTTTACTTCAATACACAATATGCTAATACAAGAAACCAAAAATTACAACTTGAATTTTTTTTTTGTTCGAATTTTTTTATTTCTTCACGAACCTATTCCAGCTTCACGTACATCGTCAAAAATCCTCGTTTGGCAGCTCTGATACTAGATGATACGATCCACCTCGGGGAGAGTCGAAACGTATGCGAATTACCCAATTGTCTACGTGGAGGAGATAAGCCTTTCGGGAAATAATCGAAAAATATGGATGAGTTTGCGGAAGCTTAAGTGAATTTGTTTAGAAGATGGTTTAAGTTAGGAATGGAGGTGTTTAAGTGTGGGAATGATTCGGATATGGAGAAGGATAGGTTTGGTTTTATGATGAAAGAAGATGGATAAAGGTTAGGTGACATTTTGATAGTTTGGTGGAAATGAAGAATAGGACTTAAACAAGAAACGATTCAACACTCGATGGTGTCACCCCGGTTTCTATAGTGTTTAAGGTGAAAATATGGAAATCGATGATGGACCAAAGACCCGTTACTTAGTGAAGTAAGAACCAATGGTATAATAGTATGGAAGAGTACGATTGACACCACAAGCAAGCTTGATAAGTCAGAATCGAAACTCGTACGAAGATGAAGAGGAGATAAAACTCACTCAAGAACATAAGTTCATAAAATATATAAAACTTCAACAACCTTTTTACAAATGAAAAACAACAACTATTTATAGTGATAATCTAGGTAGCCGAATGACCAAATAAGGAACTTAATAGCTAAGTAAAATTAGTCTAGAATGAGCCTAGAAAGTTCCAGAATTAAAACACTAAAGTGCTGGAGCTAAATTCAGCTAATTTGGAGCCCAATGGTCGGTTTCTAGAAGGGCTAATGAACTTGAACGAATTCGGAGCTTGAAGAGTGCAATGCACTTGTCTAGGTGCGTCCTTGAGCTTAAATGAACTCAATTAAATGGGTCTTGTTCACTTGAATGTAATATCAAAAGACACCTTCAAAATTAAGCAAATGAACTTGAAGGATGAATGCATGAATTGGTTGAAACATCATGTTGCTTCATTTGATGCATTCATGCACACTTAGCCTTGAAGAAAGCCATAATGCCATGAATGTGCAACCCTTTAGTACTCCTACATCTCCCTTGGCCGAATGAGGCTTTAATGTGCTTGAATACTTGAATTGATTGTGTAAAAATTCACCTCCCTTGTGGCCAACGTCCTTGCACCTTAATAAATGGCAGAATATTCATGCATGGGAGAAGAATAGCTTGTTCTAGATGCTGGTTGGTACATGTTCAAATTTCCCATGCATTTATCTTCCAATTTGTCCATAAATATGGTCAATGCACCTTCAATTACATGAACAATCAGCAGCTTACTTTGCATGAATGTCCCACATGCATGTTTCCATTGAATGCCGTCCATACATTGAACCTAATATGCATGAATCTTGCATAAATTCGGCTGCACCTTGAAGACACCAATGAATGATCATCCTTTCATGAACCTGGTCATTCATGTATGTTCCCTTGCCTTGCTTTAATTCATGCATAAACCATCCCATGCAATGCACCAGCCCATGCATGTAACTTGGCTGAAAAACTCCTTCATGCATTCGGCCACATACATTGCACCTAGGTGCATGTATCTCTTTAATGCTTCATGTACATTCGACTATACCTACAAAAGGGAATGAATGCATATTAAATCAAGCCAAATAAGTTGAATAACAATTAAACATAACTATGACACGTTAATGGACGTTTTAGACAACTTAATGACACCATTTAGGACACTTTGAATTTCGTCAGCCCCTATTTAAACCGAAAAAATTGCACATTTAATTTAACTTTAAAACTACATAAAAACATGTAATAAAATGTGAAAAAATTAATTTAAGCTTAAACAAATGAAATCCAACACTAAATTAATTATTTAGACATATTTAATTTGCTGTAGGAATTTTAATAAACTAAAGACTTAATTTATTTAATACATTAAAATTAAAGAATCAGCTCAATGAGCTGAAGCGGGCTCGAGTGAGCTCAAATCGAGCCCAAATGGACTAATCTGGTTCAATTTGAAAATGCACCAAAGTGCATATCAGCTTCACGGCACTTGGGGCATTAAAGTCGAGCTCCATAAATTTGAAAATCATTGATGCCCCGGGCGTGCCCGTATCATATGGCAACAAGTGATAAGTGATAGCTTCGGCTACACTTATCTGATCAAGGACAAGTGAAAGTGATAAGTGGGATAAGTGATAGCTTCGGCTAAACTTATTTGATCAAGGACAAGTGAAAGTGATAAGTTGTAGCTTCAGCTACCTGATCAAGTGAAAAGTGGTAGCTTCGGCTACCTGATCAAGTGAAAAGTGGTAGCTCCGGCTACCTGATCAGTGAAAAGTGGTAGCTCGGCTGCGATCGATGGATAGTGGTAGCTTCGGCTACAAGTGACAAGTGATTTCGGTGTAAGACCATATCCGAGGATATGGCATCGATTGTGATATGTGTTTAAGATGTAAGATAGCCATTGGGCTATGGCATTCTAGTGAAAAGTGATGAATTGACGGATAAGTCCATGGTTTCACCATGGCATAATGATAGTGAAGATGTAAGACCATGGCTGAGCTATGGCATTCTAGTGAAAAGACCATAGCTATGTTATGGCATCAGTGATTATCAGTGAAATTTAGTGCATACCGGTGCAGACCAATTCCATAAGAAGTTCACTAATTTGACAAAGTTTGGTAAGTGTTACATAGAATTATGTGATATAAGGAAATATGAGTTGATGAGACATGAACATAGAACTTGGTTGATGAATGAGTTCATTTGTGATTATATATTTGTACACCCTTGAGTGTATTATCCGTATGAATTGGTATTCCAAATGAGTTAATGAGAAGAGTTCTAATATGAAATAATCTGAATTCAAAATGAAATATTATGAAAACGTACTTGAAATACATTGGTATGTCTTGTATATGTTATTTGAGTTCATAATGTGGAAAGTAAATGCATGTGGAAATTTGAGATGATGATATCGGTACATGGAATCTATTGGTGGATACGTACATCCAAATTTATATGATAGATTTTAGTGAACATTGAAATTGGACTCAATAAGTGACTTTTCAATTTAAATTGTGATTGGCAGGAAGAGTTAGTGAGTTGTGTGTCTATGAATTGTTACACGTATTTGTCTGAAATACGAGGAAATGATGGTACTTGATACATGGAAATATGAGATTGTGATATATAAAAACATGGAATATGTTTGATAAATGTGTTTATCCATAATTATAGAACTGTACATCTCAAGTGTACTATTTGTGTAAAGATAATGATTTCAAATTATTTGAAAGTGTTCTGTATTCTTTGGTAATGCCTCGTAACCTTGTTTCAGCGACGGATACGGGTTGGGGGTGTTACAGTGTGCCTCTCAAAATGGCCTCACACGTCCGTATGCCAGGCCGTGTGCTAGGCCGTGTAACTGCCTAACTTGCAACCCTTTGAAACCTACAGGGGACACACAGCTGTGTCGCAAGGCCGTGTGTCACACACGGCTGAGACACACGCCCGTGTCTTAGGCCGTGTGGACGAAAAATAGGCCATTTTCAAGCCATTTTCCTCACCCAAAACTTGGTCTCTTATACAAGTCAAATGCATTTCATGCATCCAAATTGTACCTAAAACATGCATATTCAAGCTAGATCATCATAGTATTTAATCATACAACCAACATGCCTAAAAGGCACCTCAATCACAACAATCAAACTTGATTATACATTTGCTAAGTTTAGCCTTTCATGCATCCAAATTGTACCTAACACATGCATATTCAAGCTAGATCATCATAGTATTTAATCATACAACCAACATGCCTAAAAGGCACCTCAATCACAACAATCAAACTTGATTATACATTTGCTAAGTTTAGCCATAAATCAACCAACCATTGGAACTAATTCTATACAAACATTTACCACAATGTTCACATACCAATCATACTCAAATATACCAATTTGACCAATCAACAACTATCATCACTAAACCTTAGTAAACTAGGCCATATGCCAACCACATCCAAACTTACCAAATTAGCCATTTATCTACTCAATACTCACTACCTATTTCCATATCAAACCATACCTCAATGACAACCTTCAAGCATATCAAAACAACATTTCATAGAATGCATTTAACTTACCATTCCATCATTCGCCATTTAAGCACCAAAATGCCAAAATGTCAACAATTATAACATCACATTTACATGCCAACATAACAACCTATTCATTAGTCAAAGTCCCAAATTTACAAGTCATATATATAATGACCATTTCATCAAACACAAAAACACCTATACATGCCATTATAACCATGACTAAAAATCATCAAAATCTACCGATATAGTCGATGGATAGTGCGATGGATCTTCGACTAGCTTCCAACCCCATCGAGCTTTTAATAATATGTAAGGTAAAAGAGAAACTACGTAAGCAATGAATGCTTAGTAAGCTCGTATAAACTTTAAGCATAATATCCCGTTTAAGCATAATATCCCGTTTCAATAATAAACTTTATAGAATAAACATAAATCTATGCCAATACTATAAGATTTATAAATCGATATGATCATCAACTCACAAATGAGTAAGTTTATTAATGTCACATATTTTTTTGACCATTTATAACATGATAGGATTTCATGAGACATAATATATATAATTATTAACCTTTTATAAGATTATATATCTTTCTATTTACTTACTTTCCATTCTGTCCCCAATGATTATCATAAGCCTAAAGTACATTATTAACTCTCAATTCAGTGTATTTATCCAAGACATAGGTGTATTCATTCAAAGAATAAGCAATTTGCTCACATATAATACATCCCAATTACATACTGTTCCATTCCTTTTTTTTACCCGTTTCGTATGCATAATACAAGCATAATCATAAACATCAATCATATCCACAAGCTTGGCATAAGCCCTAGCACATAAACAAAACATGTTAGTTCATTTAAACATGATTCATATGAATTTGACATGGATAAACATTATACTTGAGTATGATTCAATTGGATTTATCATCCATCACAACATATCATGTTTTTCCATGTATCACCATTCCATTGAGTTTCATATATACATGTCTTAGTTCTTATTGAACACTTACCATTTCATTTGCATACACATAAGACATAAACATAACATTTACCATAGTCACAAGCTAGTGATTAAACACATAATTTAGGAATATCATCATATGGTAAGATATGGTACATAACATAGCATCACTTATATCATACGTTTCATAAACCTGTATATTCATACTTTGATCATTGGCACATCATACCTTTCCATATTTGTCGTAGTGAAGTTAACCAGAATCCTTATCAGAGCTCACACAAAGTGTGCTAAATGATGGTTGTTGTAACACCCTGAAAATTTGAGTAATTTATTTTCTATGTGTGCTTTGAGTAATTATTCTAGAAAGTAAAATTTTCTAATTTATTGTCGTGGTTAGTATAGTCCTGAAGAAGGGTTTAAAATTTTTTTAGAAGGAATATTATTAATTTTAAGAAATTATTTATGGAAGTGGATTAAGTGGCTTTGACACATAAATTAATTTAAGTGTCAAAATGAGGCATAAGATGAATTATTGGACAAGTGGTGATGGCGCATGAGCTTGTGCATGAGGTTGAAGGTTCGAATCCCATGTTTAGCATCTAGGTGAATTTTATTTTGAATTTTTATGCACCAATATAGCAAGTGTCGGCCAAGAGCTTTTATGGAAGGTGTTGACTTGTTATTTTTGGTTAAAATATCAAGGGAATAAGGAAATTTTGAACTTAAGGAAGGGTATCAAAAGAATAAGGAAAATGTGAAGATATGAGGCATGAATCAAGGAAGAATTTTTGGAAACAATATCTTGGCCTAAAGACCATGTACTTGGGCGGCAATATGGCTATAGGGGAGCCAGAAATTTGGTGATAGTTTTGGCTAGGAATTTTAGTCTTGTTTTGGTCATTTTTGTTAGTTTGTGCAAGTTTTGAAAACTCTCTCAACCTTTTCTCCCTTTTGCCGAATTTGAGCATTGGTAAGTCCTAAAGTTTTTGACCATTTGGTCATTTTTGCACATCAATTGGTATTCTTTTGTGCCTTATTTCATTTGAGTGCCGAAATCACCTACATCAAATGACCATTCCTTTCTTTTCTCTCTTTTCTTCATTGCCGAATGTGTCTTGATTCTAATCTCCTCTCTTTCTTTCTCTTTTATTTTCTTTGAAAACCGAATTCATCATCATCTCCATTTTCTTATTTTTATTCCTTATCAATCAATATTTCTCTCCAATATTTCTCTCATGGCGAATGCTAAGGTGTTCATAAGCCAAATTATTTCCCTTTCTCTTTAATCTTTCATAGCCGAATCCTCCTTAAAACCATACTATTCTCAAATCCTTTCTTTTCGACGTGGAATATAGGTAAGAGTTCTTTTTGTTTCGATTAGTTATTAGTGGTTAGTGCGAATATTAATGTTGGCTTGAAGGCATTATTTGGATCAAAATAAGCGTTTATTTTATTAACGTTTATTTTGTTAAACTTTAGTGCGATAACGGAAAGTTGGAATCAAGAAGTGGTGGGTGACAAAGCGTAGGAATCGATTCTCGTGGTAAGGAAATCACATCTTTTAAACTTTAGAAATTTTTTCGATATCATTAGATTAATGTTCTTTGCCTTTGAAGACATTCAACATAGGGAAGAAAGCGGGCGGTGTTTTTAGCCGGAAGAAGGAGGTTCTATTATTCCCCCTAAGTACAAGCAAAGGACTATTTGGGAATCGAGATTTTCCCACGGGTTGCGGACGTTCAAGCGAGGAAAATCAAGCTGTCAAGTCGTCGTTCGTACTCGAACCATTATTTGTTCGTGGATTCGATTCGGTTAGCGAACCATCAATCGGAGAGAAATCGCAAGTAGAAGTCTTACGAAAATCCGAGGGTAAATTTCTAGATCGCTATATTTAGATCGGTTTATTATAGATTATAGTGTTTTAATTAACACAATACGTATAGGTGTTGAAGAGCGGGAAAGTTTAGTTCTCTCCATAACCGGTGTGTAACTTCACACTCATTTTGGGTTGGACATCATGTTGTAAGTTACGTGATAAATTCGTAAAATAGTAAAAGCGGGAAAAATACGTAGTAACTCATATTTTTGAGTAAATGCATGAAAAGCAGTTAAAACCAGAAAATAAAATACGATAATACTCTAGTTCGATAAAATGGGCGATAATACTCTAGTTCGATAAAATGGGTCGATAATACTCTAGTTCGATAAAATGGGCGATAATACTCTAGTTCGATAAAATGGGCGATAATACTCTAGTTCGATAAAATGGGCGATATTACTCTAGTTCGATTAAATGGGCGAAAATACTGCATTTCGATAAATTGGGCTAAAATGGGCCAAAGTCACTAAACTACTAAATGGGCTAGTTGATAAATTGTTTATATGAGCCTAATGAAGGGTTAATTGATAAGCCCACCAATGATATGGATTAATGAAAATCTGTTATATGATTATATTTGTTATATACGCATGATTGCATGGGGTGGGTTATATGAAGAGAAGAATGGCCAGTTGCCACAAATTTGGCTCATTGCCTCTAGTTCGGTGGCTCTGCCACAATATGGCTCATTGCCTCTAGTTCGGTGGCTCTGCCACAAATTCGGCTAAATGCCTCTAGTTCGGTGACAATGTCACAATCTAGTTCGGTAGTGCACTACAAAATTATTTAAGGGCTTTAAGCCCATGATTGGTGTGTTTGGCGGGGTGGGTTGACTTGATCCCCACAGGTGTGTTGGTTGAGTGCGGGGTGTTAGCGGATGGATACTAGGTTGGTTTGGGAAATTCATATTTCATGCATTCTTTTCTTTAAATTATGTTACTTTACAATGTATGGTTGAAATCACATTAATGGGCTCAAGCCCCCGGCATGATATCTTGACGATCGGCCTAAAAATGGTGGTAAGTGAGTTGCTGCTTTGAGTTCTTTGTAACTCACCCAATTTTTATTAACCATTTCGAGGTAATGGAAATTGGCGTGGACTTGGGCGGAGATGACTTGGTGGAGCCCATACTACTACAATTTGGGTTTTTTTATAAACTATGACTTTATTTAAGTTTTTATTTTAATTGCTATTATTGGGTTGATGTAATAAGGCCTCTAAGTATGTTTTATGGATTTTATCGTGTGGATGGTTTTATAATTTTTATTTTGAGACTTTAATTATGAGTTTATGTTAAATCATTTGGTTTTCCTAAAAATATCGTTTATTTAATATTTTGACAATTAGACGATTTTCTTTAAAATTTTCCTCCAAATTCTTTTAAGAAGTTTTAAAGTTTCGATAAACATTTTATTTAAGATAAGTTTTAAACAAGTATATTCTTAAAATTATTTTCAAAACCTCGTACTACATCTTTAACTCATTATTTTATCGTAAATCTTGAAAAGAAAGCGAAAGTATGTTTGGTGTGACAAACCAAATCTAAATCTAAGCGCATAGGACAGGGTTTGGGGTGCTACATTTAGTGGTATCGAGCCAGTTTCAAAACTCGGTGTGGTTTGGGTTCAATAAAGAAATTTGTTTGAAAATAATTTCTAGAGTTTTGATTAAAGGTAGTATGGCACCATGAACATCCGCGCCAAGTCAAGTAAGTATCTGTATCTTTGTATGTTTATTATCATTGTGATATGATTATAAGAAACACTCTAGAACTTCTAGTTTTAGGTGTGAAAACCGTAGAGATTGAGACAATAGGATATTGATGCGAAAACACTCTATCTCTTTCATATCATAAGATATCGTTAATAAACAATTGAAATATTATTACGATTCATAAAACTCTTAAATCAGTTAAATCAAATTAGTCGCCATGAGCACTAGAGGGCGTGGTCGTGGACGCGGTAGGCGTGGCCGTGGTAGAGGGCGAGGTGTTAGGGGCGCAAGCGATGTGCCGGGTCATATGTCGGAAATGGATGCACTGCGTCACTCGAGAGTGAGCGGGATCGCGCGCGACCATATGGAAGAGGATAATCTTTGTGACACGAGCAATGCTGCGAGTACTTGAAAAGTCATTTGGATCGAGCTGGACCAACCGCTCGTGGTTCGATATCGGGCGCCCGAAATCCGGTGGGGTGAGGTTTTTTGAGGTGTCTCTGGTGTAGCTCCCAATGTCGTTGAATATTGGCTTGAGAGCGATAGAAGCGAATTATGGGCGATCTTGAGTGCTGTGGAACAAAAGTTAAGAGGAGCGGTATCTTTGTTGAGAGGCGAAGCTTACCAATGGTGGCTTACTATCCGAGATGGCAGCGATCTTTGCTTTGGTTAATTGGGAGTTCTTTAAGGCTTCCTTTCAAGGGAAATATGTGGGAACAAGCTATGTGGATGCCGAAGGAAGGAATTCTTGAACTGGTGCAAGGAAATAAGGCGGTGGCGACATATGAGGTGAGTTCTTACGTTTGAGTCGCTATGCTCGAGCGATAGTGGCAACGGACCATGAGCATTGTGTGCGCGCTTCGAGGCGGTTTGAAAGGCGAGTTGCGGGTTACGATAGCCCCACAACAAGTTAGAACTTTTGCCGCTCTTGTGGAGAAGGCCAAGATAGCCGAAGAGGCTAAGAACTCGGAACGTCAAAATCGGGAGCAAATTCGAGGCAAGAAAGATCTGAAGCATTCGGGTTCTTGAGAAGATTCTGAAGAGGCCGGAATGAGGAACCAGCTCAAGGAAGAGCACCGATGGCTGTTAATCAGTCAGTCGGGATTGTCTTTGAATGTGGGAAAAGACATTAGGAGAATGTTGGAGGAAAGCGGGTGCTTGCTATAAATGTGGATCGACGGAGCATCAATATAGGAGTTGCCCTCGGCGTATGGATACAACTCAAGAAGTTCGTACTCTTGATGTACCCACGCAAGAAGAGGAGTTCAGCAACCACCGAGAGGTGGGGACCAGTCGTGGTGGTAATGGGGTGGGCGTGGTCAAGGTGCGTGGTCGAGGCAATGGTCCTAGGGAACACGCGGATGCAAGACGACCCGGGATTGGTGTATGCGGTCGGGCGTCGTGAGGATGGCAATGCACTGATGTGATAAGCGATGCGTTCTTCATTTACGATGTACCCGTTATTGCCTTGATAGATATTGGTTCTACTCATTCGTACATTGCTAGCACCATAGCTGGAAACTTGAAATTAGACTCGAAATTTCCGATAAAGAGATGAGGTGATTAGTCCCTTAGGGCGATCGGTGTTAGTTAATAAATTATTTAGAGGCGTGCCCTTAGTAATTCAAGGAGAAACATTCTGGCAAATTTGATGGAAGCGCCTTTTGGCGAAGTCGATATTATTGCGGGCATGGATTGGTTGGTTAAGCACCAGGCGAAATTGGGTATCTTTGAAAAGCGTATGTCGATAAGAAATGTGGAGGATAAGGAGATAGTTATGATAGGCGGCGGAGAAATTACTTGGCAAACATGATTTACTGCGTTGAAGGCGGAGAAGTTAGTGCGAAAAGGATACGGAGCATTTTTAGCATTTATTTGTGCTTTAGATGCAAAAAATTTGTTGGTGGAAGATGTGAGAGCGGTGAAGGAGTTCCACGATGTTTTCTGAAGAACTTCTGGTGTACCTCGGATCGGGAAGTGGAATTTGGTATTGAGCTTTTGCGGAGGCGCTCCAGTGTCCATTGCTCCTTATAGAATGGCAGAAGGAGTTGTCGGAGCTTAAAGCCCAAATTCAAGAAGCGCTAGATCGGGGTTTTATTCGGCCAGAGTGTGTCTCAGTGGGGAGCACCGGTTTTGTTTGTTAAGAAGAAGGATGGGTCAATGCGTATGTGTATTGACTATAGGCAATTGAATAAGTGGCGATCAAGAATCGGTACCCTCTAGAGGATTGGCGACTGTTTGATCAATTGAAGGAGCTCTGTTTTCTCCAAGATTGATTTAAGGTCGGGTTACCACCGGCTTAAGGTGAAAAAAGCGGATATTCACAAGGCGGCGTTCGAACCCGTTACGGACACTATGAGTTTTTAGTGATGCCGTTTGGGTTGACCAATGCACCATTTGCATTTATGGATATGATGAACCAGGTCTTTCAACCATTCTTAGATCGGTTTGTGGTGGTATTCATAGATGACATTACGGTTTATTCGAGGAGCGAAGAAGAACATGACTTCGCATTTGCGGATTGTATTGCAAGTGCTTGAGATGTCGAGTTGTATGCCAAATTCGATAAATGTGAATTTTGGTTAAGAGAAGTGACTTTCTTGGGTCATGTGGTATCGGTAGAAGGAATAAGGGTGGATCCTCGGAAGATTGAGCGGTATTGGATTGGAAACCACGAAGTCGGTATTTGAGATTCGGAGTTTCTTGGGTTGGTTTGGATATTATAGGCGCTTTGTTGAGGATTCTCATTGATTCTTTGCACCTCTAACTAAGCTTTTGCGGAAGGAGTGTTGTTTATATGGGTGATAAGCAAGAAAGTTTCGGCGGTGAAGAAGGTTTTAGCAGGCCGGTATTGATTCACTTTGAGGTGGGAAGGAGTTTCTGATTTTTGTGTGATCGTCACATACGGGTTTAGGCTGCGTATTGATGCAAAGTGGGAAAGTTGTAGCTTACGCTTCTCGTCAATTGAGACCGCACGAAGTGAACTACCCTACTCATGATTTGGAGTTAGCAAAGCGGTGGTGTTTGCCTTAAAGATTTGGAGGCACTACCTCTATGGTGAAAAGTCTATCATCTTTACGGATCACAAGAGTCTTAGGTACCTTCTTACTCGGAAGGAGTTAAACTTGAGACAACGAAGATGGGTGGAGTTGTTAAGGACTATGATTTCTCTATTGAGTATCATCCTGGAAAGGCTAATGTAGTGGCGGACGCATTAAGTCGTAAGGTGGTATCGATTTGAGAGCTATGTTTGCCCATTTGAGTTTGTATGAGGATGGTAGTTTGATAGCGGAATTTCAAGTGAAGCCTATGTGGTTGGAACAAATTAAGGAAAAAGCAGATTTTAGATGAGAAGTTGAGACTTTTATTTTGACAAGTGGAAAATGGTGAAATTGAGGATTTTGGAATAAATTCGAAGGTGTATTGTGTTTTCGTGAAAAAGTGCTGTATGCCTAAGGATTGGATCTCGAGGCAAATGATTTTGAGGAGGCGCATAGTAGCCCTTATGCTATGCACCCCGGAGGAAATAAGATGTATCGGGATCTTCGTGAGCGGTTTTGGTGGCTGGATTGAAGCGGGAGATTTGAATTTGTGGGAAAATGCTTAACTTGTCGGCAAGTGAAAGCGGAGCATCAATTGCCGTCAGTCTTTTGCAACGATTAAGATTCCTCTTTGGAAATGGGAGCGGATAACAATGGATTTTGTTAGTGGGTTACCTTTAACACCTACTAAGAAAAATTACTGTTTGGGTAATTGTTGATCGTCGACGAAGATCGCTCATTTTCTACCGGTGCGTCACGGACTACTCGTTGCGAAGTTGGCGAAGGTTGTATGTATCCGAAATCGTGAGGTTGCATGGGGTACTGTATCGATTATATCGGATAGGGATCCTAGGTTTACATCTCGATTTTGGAAAGCTTTGCATGAAGCCTTGGGTACAAAGCTTAATTTTAGTGCGGCTTTTCATCCTCGATCGATGGTGATCGGAGAGAGTGATTCGATTCTGGAAGACATGTTAAGGGGATGTGTAATCGACTTCAAAGGTAGTTGGGAGGATTTTCTACCGTTAGCGGAATTTGCGTACAACAACGGCTACCAGTCTAGCATTGGATGGCACCCTACGAGGCATTGTATGGTCGTAGGTGTCGTTCTCTATTTGTTGGGTGAGTTGGGTGATCGGCGATTGTTAGGACACGAGATGATTTACGAAGCGGAAGAAAAAGTGAAAGTTATTCGAGACGCGGTTAAAGGAAGCCGGATAGAGCGGAAGTCGTATGCGGATCGAAGCGTAAAGAGATCGAGTATGCCGTAGGAGATCAAGTCTTCTGAAGGTCTCACCTTGGAAGAAGATATTTGATTCGGGGAAGAAGGGCAAGTTGAGTCCTAGATACATTGGACCATATCGTGTGGTGAAAAGCGAGTTGGTCGATGGCCTATCAGTTGAGTTACCTCGGAATTGAGCCAAATTCATAATGTTTTCCACGTGTCCATGTTGAGGCGCTATAGATCGGATCCTTCGCACATAGTACCGGTAGAAGAAGTGGAGTTGAATTTGGATTTGTCTTTTGAGGAGGAACCGGTGGAAATCTTAGAGGCCAGAGGCGTGAAGGTGCTAAGAAAGAAGGCTGTGCCGTTGGTCAAAGTGTTGTGGCGTAACCACGGAGTGGAGGAAGCTACATGGGAGCTGAGGATGCAATTCGGCAACAATACCCTCACCTTTTTCAGCCGGGTAAATTTCGAGGACGAAATTTTCTTTTAGGGGTAGAGTTGTAACACCACGAAAATTTGAGTAATTTATTTTCTATGTGTGCTTTGAGTAATTATTCTAGAAAGTAAAATTTTACGATTTATTTTAGTAGTTAGTATAGTCTGAAGAAGGGTTTAAAATTTTTTAGAAGGAATATTATTAATTTTAAGAAATTATTTATGGAAGTGGATTAAGTGGCTTTGACACATAAATTAATTTAAGTGTCAAAATGAGGCATAAGATGAATTATTGGACAAGTGGTGATGGCGCATGAGCTTGTGCATGAGGTTGAAGGTTCGAATCCATGTTTAGCATCTAGGTGAATTTTATTTTGAATTTTTATGCACCAATATAGCAAGTGTCGGCCAAGAGCTTTTATGGAAGGTGTTGACTTGTTATTTTTGGTTAAAATATCAAGGAATAAGGAAATTTTGAACTTAAGGAAGGGTATCAAAAGAATAAGGAAAATGTGAAGATATGAGGCATGAATCAAGGAAGAATTTTTGGAAACAATATCTTGGCCTAAAGACCATGTACTTGGACGGCAATATGGCTATAGGGGGCGAATTTTGGTGATAGTTTTGGCTAGGAATTTTAGTCTTGTTTTGGTCATTTTTGTTAGTTTGTGCAAGTTTTGAAAACTCTCTCAACCTTTTCTCCCTTTTGCGAATTTGAGCATTGGTAAGTCCTAAAGTTTTTGACCATTTGGTCATTTTTGCACATCAATTGGTATTCTTTTGTGCCTTATTTCATTTGAGTGCGAAATCACCTACATCAAATGACCATTCCTTTCTTTTCTCTCTTTTCTTCTTCATTGCCGAATGTGTCTTGATTCTAATCTCCTCTCTTTCTTTCTCTTTTATTTTCTTTGAAAACCGAATTCATCATCATCTCCATTTTCTTATTTTTATTCCTTATCAATCAATATTTCTCTCCAATATTTCTCTCATGGCCGAATGCTAAGGTGTTCATAAGCCAAATTATTTCCCTTTCTCTTTAATCTTTCATAGCGAATCCTCCTTAAAACCATACTATTCTCAAATCCTTTCTTTTCGGCGTGGAATATAGGTAAGAGTTCTTTTGTTTCGATTAGTTATTAGTGGTTAGTGCGAATATTAATGTTGGCTTGAAGGCATTATTTGGATCAAAATAAGCGTTTATTTTATTAACGTTTATTTTGTTAAACTTTAGTGCGATAACGGAAAGTTGGAATCAAGAAGTGGTGGGTGACAAAGCGTAGGAATCGATTCTCGTGGTAAGGAAATCACATCTTTTAAACTTTAGAAATTTTTTCGATATCATTAGATTAATGTTCTTTGCCTTTGAAGACATTCAACATAGGGAAGAAAGCGGGCGGTGTTTAGCCTTCGGAAGAAGGAGGTTCTATTATTCCCCTAAGTACAAGCAAAGGACTATTTCGGGAATCAGAGATTTTCCACCGGGTTGCGGGACGTTCAACCGAGGAAAATCAAGCTGTTCGAAGTCGTTCGTACTCGAACCATTATTTGTTCGTGGATTCGATTCGGTTAGCGAACCATCAATCGGAGAGAAATCGCAAGTAGAAGTCTTACGAAAATCGAGGGTAAATTTCTAGATCGCTATATTTAGATCGGTTTATTATAGATTATAGTGTTTTAATTAACACAATACGTATAGGTGTTGAAGAGCGGGAAAGTTTAGTTCTCTCCATAACCGGTGTGTAACTTCACACTCATTTTGGGTTGGACATCATGTTGTAAGTTACGTGATAAATTCGTAAAATAGTAAAAGCGCGGAAAAATACGTAGTAACTCATATTTTTGAGTAAATGCATGAAAGCAGTTAAAGCGAGAAAATAAAATACGATAATACTCTAGTTCGATAAAATGGGCGATAATACTCTAGTTCGATAAAATGGGTCGATAATACTCTAGTTCGATAAAATGGGCGATAATACTCTAGTTCGATAAAATGGGCGATAATACTCTAGTTCGATAAAATGGGCGATATTACTCTAGTTCGATTAAATGGGCGAAAATACTACTGTTTCGATAAATTGGGCTAAAATGGGCCAAAGTCACTAAACTACTAAATGGGCTAGTTGATAAATTGTTTATATGAGCCTAATGAAGGGTTAATTGATAAGCCCACCAATGATATGGATTAATGAAAATCTGTTATATGATTATATTTGTTATATACGCATGATTGCATGGGGTGGGTTATATGAAGAGAAGAATGGCCAGTTGCCACAAATTTGGCTCATTGCCTCTAGTTCGGTGGCTCTGCCACAATATGGCTCATTGCCTCTAGTTCGGTGGCTCTGCCACAAATTCGGCTAAATGCCTCTAGTTCGGTGACAATGTCACAATCTAGTTGATGAGTGCACTACAAAATTATTTAAGGGCTTTAAGCCCATGATTGGTGTGTTTGGCGGGGTGGGTTGACTTGATCCCCACGGTGTGTGTTGGTTGAGTGCGGGGTGTTAGCGGATGGATACTAGGTTGGTTTGGGAAATTCATATTTCATGCATTCTTTTCTTTAAATTATGTTACTTTACAATGTATGGTTGAAATACATTAATGGGCTCAAGCCCAGCGCATGATATCTTGACGATCCGGCCTAAAAATGGTGGTAAGTGAGTTGCACACTTGAGTTCTTTGTAACTCACCCAATTTTTATTAACCATTAGGGTAATGGAAATTGACGTGGACTTGGGCCGGAGATGACTTGGTGGAGCCCATACTACAATTTGGGTTTTTTTTTTTATAAACTATGACTTTATTTAAGTTTTTATTTTAATTGCTATTATTGGGTTGATGTAATAAGGCCTCTAAGTATGTTTTATGGATTTTATCGTGTGGATGGTTTTATAATTTTTATTTTGAGACTTTAATTATGAGTTTATGTTAAATCATTTGGTTTTTCCTAAAAATATCGTTTATTTAATATTTTGACAATTAGACGATTTTCTTTAAAATTTTCCTCCAAATTCTTTTAAGAAGTTTTAAAGTTTCGATAAACATTTTATTTAAGATAAGTTTTAAACAAGTATATTCTTAAAATTATTTTCAAAACCTCGTACTACATCTTTAACTCATTATTTTATCGTAAATCTTGAAAAGAAACGAAAGTATGTTTGGTGTGACAAACCAAATCTCGTCTAAGCGCATAGACCGGGTTTGGGGTGCTACAGTTGTAACCGTCCCTTTTCATATTTGATGGTCAAAACCATTCCTTTTCAATAATCGATGGTCGTCACCATCCCCGTTCATATTCGATGGTCGAAACCATCCGTTTTCATTAATCGATGGTCGTCACCATCCCTTTTCATAATCGATAGCCGAAGCTATCCCTTTTCATATTCGATGGTCGTCACCATCCCTTTTTACAATTGATAGCCAAAGTTATCCCTTTTCATATTCGATGGTCGTCACCATCCCTTTTCATAATCGATAGCCGAAGTTATCCCTTTTCATTGGTCGATAATCGACGATACGCCATAGGATTTTTCTGCCAAGACATAATTTGATATTTTAAAATGATAGCATTTAAAACATAATTTAAAATGCTATTTAAATGTATGAACTTACCTGCCTAAATTGCAGAAATGCCAAAGTACAGGGGCATTTTGGTAATTGTCCATTCTTCTCGATTTTCCACCCGATCTTGATCTAAATTAATAATTTCATTCAATATATTAATTTAGATTGTAAAACAATGTATCTTATGAAATTTAGTCATTTTTGACATTTTTACAAAATTACCCCTAAAATTTTACTTTTATTCAATTTAGTCCCTACGCCTAAAACATGCAAATTAACCATTTTTAATGACAATTCACATGATTCGAATATTCATGGCACACAAAAAAAATGCAACATTTTCAACAATTTCACATTAAATCCTTGTATATTTACTATTTCAACAATTTAGTCCCTAATCGAAAAATTCATCAAAATCACTTAACAAAATACTTTTAAATAACAACTAATATTTCAAATTCATCATTTAACATAAAAAATCACTAGATTAATCAATGGAAACATTCAAAATCTTTAACAATTTCAAAATCGAAGGTATGGGCTAGCTGGACCTAATTGCAACCATCTCAAAAGCATAACAATTATGAAAAATCAATAAGTAAATCACTTACATGCATCCATTTTTATTTGGCCAAACTTCAAGCTATTTTAATGGAGGTTTTCACTTCAACATTTCAGTGCTAAAGAATAATGAAGATGATGTCTTTTGATTTTATTATTTTTAACTTATTTTATTATTAAATCAACATTATATTAAAATAGTTTTTCACCTAATTGAACATACAACCGTCCACTCTTCACTAAAAAGGTCCAATTACCTTTTAAATTCTCCAACAATCTTTAATTATGCATTTTAACTAATAATAATCAACAGCGATTAACTTTAATGTCTTTTACGATTTAGTCCTTTTTCATTAATTAACTATCGAAATGTTAAAATTTTCAACGAAATTTTAATACCACCTTAATGACACTTTGTAAATATTTTTATAAATATTTACATCTCGGTTTATACAAACGAGGTCCCGATACCTCATTTTCTAAAACCATTTGACCTTTAGGTCTTACCACTCGAACTTAATAAATCGCTTAAATAACATAAATTATCAAATCAAAAACCTTTTCAAAGTCACATTTGACTCATAAATATTAAATAATAATATTTACGAACATACTAGTCAGATTTGGTGGCCTCGAAACCATTATTTTTGACACCACTAAACGGGCTGTTACAATAAAGATGAGGAAAGTAAATATCAGCGGAAACTATAATAGACAAGCATTACCACCAATAAATATAGAGATAAAGATGAAGGAATTATGAAGCCTTCGGTGCATACGAGGATCATCTAATAAAACTGTACCTCAACATGTAGAAGAACCTGAAGGACTTTGTAACAAACAACAAAGCTATGAGATACGTAATGACTCCTTGGTCAAAATGCCTGAGGTAATTCCTAATAAATCCTTCTCACTGGATGAGTTCTTTACAAACCTTATCTGAATCACGTATGGAAAATACTTCCAATACATTCTACAAAACCAGAATGGTAAAAAATGTTTAGAGTTGTTACACTGTTACTTGATTTTGAGAGTAGTTAACTGCCACGATTTGAGAAAAGAGTTTTCAATGAAATGCAGGACGAAAGGGTAAATTAAAAAAGAGAGGTAAATGAACAGGTGCAGAATGGCATGACGAATGTTGGACTAATACCGACAGAAAAAAAACACGAGAAGCATCCAAGTGCACATTAACCGAGCTGATGGATGAGTCCGACAGCAAGACCTGGCATATTTAATTAACCTTAACCTATTGTACATTATTGTATATTCCATCGACCAATAATTTGAAATTTTATCGGAAGATCAGATACAAGTCTAACACGTACTTGAGGTACCTTGAAGATCAAAAATTTTGGAAAAATAGAGGTGGTGTCGCAACATGACAACCCTGTGTCGCAACACCAAAGGCAAAAATTGAAGGAATTATGAAAATCATCTTGACGTCGCGACATAGACCCTTCATGTCTCAACACAAGAGATAGACTTCCCAGGTTTCCAAAAATTCAGAGTGTATCGCGACATTGAACCCTGACGTTGCGACAACGACAAACAGCCAGAGATGTCGCAACACGGAACCCCTATTGTAATAGCATATTTTTAGTCAAATCAAAATAGTGGTTTCGAGACCACAAATTTGAGGTAAAAATAATTATTTTATTATTATTTTAATTTCTATAGAATGATATTATGATTGTGTGAAAATTTCGTTAAGAAATTTTATCGTTTGAGTGCTTAATTTGATAAAAAGGACAAAATCGCGTAAAGCGTAAAAGTGGAGTTCTTTTAGTTAAAGGTGTCTAATAGCTATGGAACCTTAAAGTAAAGGTCCTTATGTGGTAATTAGACCATTAATATTATTAGTGGACAAAGATGGACATCATTTAACTGAATTTTAATGTTTTAATTAAAGGTTATTTAAGTAATTTAATAATTAAAGTTAGTAAAAATGATAAAACAAAAGGCTACATCTTTGTTTTCTCCCTTAGCCGAAAATTAGAAGAAGAAAACTCCATTGTTGTGCTTGAAGCCTTCGGCCATTGATACCTAGTGCATGTAAGTGATTTTTGACTCGATTTTTAATGATTTTTATGTTTTTGGAGTCGTTGTAGCTTAATCTAGCTACCCCAGGGACTAATTTGCAAAACTGTTAAAGGTTTAGGGTTTTACCATTGATGAATATGTGTATATTTTGATGTTTGATGATAGAAAATGAATAGTTGTTATTAGATAAACAACATTTGTTAAGTGATTTTGGTTGAAATTGCAAATTATGGATTTATTTGTAAAATGTGAAAAGTTCATGGTGAATTGTGTGAAATTATGAAAAATATGGGCTACTTTGGATATATATAAAATTTGGCTAGCATGGGTGTAGGTTAAATTGCATGAATTTGTATTTTTGTGAGCTAGGGACTAAATTGTAAAGAATTCAAAATTTAAAGGGCAAAAGTGTAATTCTACCAAAACATGATTTTTGGATTGAATTGAATAGAATGTAGTTTGAATGAGTTAATTTTGATATCATAAAGATAAAGAAAAACAAAGTTCGGATCTAGATCGGGGGGAAAATAAAGTGTTGGATTAATCGATTCATTCCATCATTTTTGTGAATCAAGGTAAGTTCGTATGTTAATAAGCATTAATATAATTGTGTTATAAATGCTTTATTATTGAATTATTTGTGAATACAACTTTACAGATATGTTCGATGACGATTCAGCAAATGAGAAATCCCGGTTGAACCTTAGGAATAGATTAAGATAAGAATGACATGTCATTAGGGGTTATGTGATTTGGTTGTTGGTCCGTACGTCCTACCGGTGGCTGAGTTATCTGGCATGTGTTGCGGATTCTCATCAGCTTGTGTGAGCAGCACCGTGTAGCTACGTCATGACTATCAGCTTGTGTGAGTAGACCCGTTGATAGCTCGAGAGTTAGCATTATATGTGATATGAGATTGAGATAGCTTTGGCTATGTATTGGCACTTAAGGTGCGAGATTCCCGAGTATCCAATAGTATTCCAAATGGTTCAATGAGTATGACAAAGATATGGATGAGTATGAGATTAGTACGAGATTGTACATGTATGTACATGAACCGTATAAGGTTTGAATCGAAGAAATTTGTGAATTTCACATCTAACCTTGTACATGATCTTGTGATAGGTTTGTGGATTGATATGAGTTGTATATTGTTATATTCAATTATGTTAATTGTATATTTATGGCAAGTTGAGTTTATTACTATACGAACTTACTAAGCTTTATAGCTTACTCTGTTTACTTTTCTGTGTTTTATAGTGATTATCGAAGATAGCTCAGATTAGGAGTTGTCGGAGATTGCATCACACTATCAAGCTATCACTTTGGTACTTTTGAACTTATGTTTTTGGTTATATGGAATGTATTAGAATTATGGTCATCTTAGTATAGTTTGGTAATGAATTTAGCCATTTGAGTTGGCTTATAAATGTTAAGTGTTTGGTTTGGTGTATAGCCATGAGAGTTGCCTTATTTTGGTATATTTGGTAATGTATATATTTATGCAAATAACCTTTGTTATGTTGTGTAATATTTCCATTTATATGCTTGTTGTGAATTGGTATTTTGGAGTACCATATGGTTGAAATTTGATGATTTGGTATGCATGTGAATAGAGGTAAGAAAATGCATATATGAAGTTAACTAGTTAAGTGAATTGAGAATGTGAATTTGGTATGAAATTGAATATCATATTGTGGTATTTGTGTGCCTTGTATTTGATGGCATTGAAATGGCATGAATTATGCTTGGTTGAGATTGGTTTGAATGTCTATTGATGCTATGCCATATGCCAATTGATGTTTTTAGGTGGTTGCAATTTGGGTGAGAAAGATGGCTTGGAAAATAGCCTATTTTTGTCCACACGGGCGTGTGTCTCAGCCGTGTATGGCACACGGTCAAGTGAAACGGCTGTGTTTCCCCTGGTGTTTAATTTGAAATCAAGTCAGTATGCTCCACACGACCCATTACACGGGCATGTGACTTGGCCGTGTAGCATAAGTCAGTATACCTTACAGGTTTGGCACGGCCTAGCACACGGCCTGGCACACGGGCATGTGTGGCCATTTCGAAGGGCACACGGGCGTGTGTGTTGGCCGTGTGACCCAAGTTAGAGAGTTACATGGGGTCAGACATGGGCTGGGACACGGCCATGTGATCTTATTTCAAATGTCCACATAGTCTGTGACACGGGCTTGTCTTTGGCCGTGTGAGACACACAGCCGGGCCACACGGACGTGTGTCCCTTGTATTTTGAAAAATTTTCTAAGTGTTCCAAAAAATTCTTGAGTTATTGGTTTAGTCCCGAACCACTCCTAATGCATGATTTGGGCCTCGTAGGCTCGTGTTAGGGTCGATATGAATGATTGTGAATGATTTATATTTGGAATGGAAAAATGTATGAGAAATGTATGTTTATTTGTGTGATAAGTTTGGTAATGCTCCGTAACGCTATTACGGCGTTGAATACATGTGAGGGGTGTTACATTTATTGGTATCAGAGCTACGATTTAGTCGATTCTAGGACTAACGTAGCGTATGTGAGAGTCTAGCTGTACATGCCATATATAACCTATGATAGTGTGATATCTCTTGACAGTTTAAATCGTGTTTTCATATAGCAATGGATCCCAATCGGGCTGTGATTGATGATGTTGAGAGTAATGTGTAACACCCCTTACCCGAGTTCTACGCCGGAACCAGGCCCGAGGCGTTACCATAATAAAAACCTCAAGATCGCCACTTAGGCTCATTGTGACTACTCTCTTAAGTCACCTCAACAACCTCATTCTCGACTTACGAGGCCTCACTCATACTCACGAGGGCTCTCGAGACCATATCAAAACTTCTACTATTTTTAAAACTTTTCCATCTATACAGGGCTCACACGCCCGTGTAAGATTTAGCACGCCCGTGGAGGTCACACACGCCCATGGTCACTACCCGTGCATGAAAACTCAAGCATTCTGCCAATGCCCCACGGTTAGGGCACACGCCCGTGCTCTCCACCCGTGGTGCACACTGACTACCTTAACACGGCCTAGAGTCTAGACATACGCCCATGTGGCTAGCCCGTGGCCAACACTGATAAACACACACGTTCTAGGTACACGTCCATGTGGCTAGTCCGTGGTCTATTCTGACTTAAAATACTAACATGCAGGGGACACACGGCCAAGTCACACGCCCATGGGCTGACCGTGTGTCACACATGGCCTAGACACACGCCTGTGTGTCTACCCACATGGACAAGAACAAAGCTATTTGTCAAGTTCTTTTCACTCCTCAATCATACACAACGAGTACTCATTCAACACATCCATAACCAACTCATAATCTTACAATCTCACATGGATAACTACATCTTTTCATATAATAAAGTAGCCAACAACTATGGCATTATACAAAATAGATTATCCATCTAAAAGCCAACACGTCTTAGCCATTTACAACAAAATTCACTAACTCGTCTAGCCCCTATACATGCCATTTACAAAACATTGAGTCTCATGTACCAGAGTGTGCTGATAATGTGGGCGATCTTCCAATTGATCCACGTATCTCGATTCAACACTTTTGCTCTATAAGACAAGGGAAAAGAAGGGGAGTAAGTTTTGAGCTTAGTAAGTTTACACATAAACAATTAAGCATCATAGTATAAGCTAAACAACAATTAGCATTATACTAACATATAATGTACAACTATGCTTACTCTTTCTATCCCTTACCACCTTTTCAACACATCATGAGTCACATACTCATAACCATTGACATGCATCCCTGCATTCAATATCACATTTACACAATATACAACATATCATTATTTGTCGATAATACATCCACACAGCTAATCCACACAGTTAATCTACACAGCTAATGTCTCGATGGTTTCGCACTTAGCCCTCCACAATCAAATAATAAGGTAGTATTGCACTTAGCCTACCACAAAGGTAATCGTAGTGGTTTCTCACATAGCCCACTAGACAATATACTTAACGATAGCATCGCACCTAGCCAGCTCATCATCGTTATGCCTTAGGATGGTATCGCACTTAGCCCACCATTTAGCATTATCACTACACATCCACATATCTACTTACTCAATCATACATCCATTCACAATTTCTACCACATTCATTCCACATAGGTTCTTAATCATTCTCAATCATGCTACACACTAGCTAGCATTAACAAAATTATAAGTATGAATGCATTGTTTACGCATAAACTTACCTCGGCACTCAAAAGTATAGAGATGTGCAACTTAGTCCACCACCTTGCTCTTGCCTCGGTTTTGATCCGGGCTTCATCTTTCTTGATCTATAATGAATAAAGCAACTTATTCAATACACACTTGACTAAATTGACCCTTATCTCATACTTTAGCAAAATTACTATTTTGCCCCTAACTTTCTCATATTCACAATTTTGCCCCAAGGCTCGTAAAGTGATTTTTATTCAACTTTCTAGCCTTTCATGCTTAGCCGAACCATTTACTCAACTAAAGCTATCATCAATTCTCACTAAATCATACATGTATGACCAATCTCAAGACTTTCACACACAAGTCCCTACATGCATTTTCATGGAAAATCACTTAGCAAAAGATGTTTCTACTACATCAAGCTTTCATATTCTTCCATAAAACATCAAAATACATGCATGTCATACATGGGTACATTTTTGAACATCCATATTAGCTCAACATATATCCAAAAGTAGCTTTCTCATGCTACTAAGACTTCAAAAATACGAAGAATATAAAAAATGGGGCTTGGTTGCGCTTACAAGCAAGATTGAAAAATTTGAAGAACCCTAACAATGGCTCCTTGAATTTTCGGCAGCCTTAGAGAAGAAGATGAATGAATTTCTATCATCTTTTCCCATTTAAAACATTTAATTGTCAAATGACCAAAATGCCCTTTTTGACAAACTTTCTATTTTAACTCATCCATGCCCAATTTTGTCCAAAAATTAGAAATTGGGAAAATTGCTATTTAAGGACCTCTAATTAATATTCTAAAGCTATTTCACACAAATAGCTTCTAGAATCTCACATTTTGCAACTTTTTCAATTCAGTCCTTTTGGACAATTCAACCGAAATTTCACAAAATTGCTTCATGAAACTTTCATACTAGCATGCAAACATAGCATAAACTTCAAAAACTCATTCATAAACCTCGGATTTGTGGTCTCGCACCACTATTCTGACTAGGCCCTAAATCAGGATGTTACATAATGCGACAGCCTCCGTTCACGGAGTAGCACAATCTGAGTCCAGACCCGTATCAGGTAGTCAGGGAGGAGAGGCCAAGAAAGCCTTCTTCCAAATGATGAACGAGTGGTTTACTGAGTTTGTCTGAACTAATTTGGCTGCTCAACAACCTCCACCCCCACCTATTCCCCAACCGGTTCCCGTAGATCCTCAAGGTTTGGAACCTTTACGATTGGGTAAGCCACCTGTTGATAAAATCCGAATGTATGGGGCTGAAGAGTTTAGAGCTACCGTTGATGACAATCCTGAAAGAGCTGAGTTTGTCTGAACTTTCTTGCACGCCAGCTGAATGTGTTAAAAGCAGTGTATCACTTATAAGAGATACTGCATATCAGTGGTGGAATACTTTGATATCTGTGGTACCAAGAGAAAGGGTCACGTGGGAATTTTTCCAAACTGAGTTCAGAAAGAAATACATCAGTCAACGGTTTATTGACCAAAAGCACAAAGTGTAACACCCTTAACTCCCATCCATCGCCGGACTAGGGTTACGAGGTATTACCGGGCGAATCATAACATTTAAACAACCATGGCTCACACATCAGCATATCATAGTTAATCAATAACACAAAGCCTCTTTAGAAGGTCTACGAGACCTTAAACATGCTTTAGAAGTGGTTCGGGACTGAACCTATCACATTTAAAACTTTTATGAAACCTTGAAAATTTTTCTCTTTGAAATAGGGCACACGCCCGTGTGGCTAGGTCGTATGCCTCACACGGCCATGCCTTACACCATGTCTTACCCGTGTGCAACACTGACTTGGGTCACACGGCCTATCACACGCCCGTGTGTCTGGCCCGTATGCAACACTGACTTGAATCACACGGCCTATCGCACGTCCGTGTGTCTGGCCTGTGTGCAAGTCTGACTTGCTTCGTATTGGGACATTGAAGGACACGGTCGAGACACACGCCCGTGTGCTCACCCGTGTAGGCAATTATAGGCCATTTACAAGGCCAATTTCCCACCCAATTTTGGGTCATCCCTACATGTTCAATTCCAACATCAAATAACATACAAATCATTCACCATCTCAAATACCAAATCAAGCATGAAACATACCATTTTTATTTCACCAAAGCATACCATAATGGCCATTCACACAATACCATATATACACCTCACATACACCATTTTCACATAGCAAAACATATACCAATAGGTTCTGTACACAATATCATCAACCACATAGGTTCTGTACATACCTGTACCATCACGTATTTATCTATCACATTTACCACTTCAATGCTCAATGCCATAACTCACTCGATCCTCTCTAAACATTCGATGAACTCGAACACTTAGTGCCAATTATTTAGCCGAAGCTATAATAATATCGCACACTTAGTGCCATCACATTAACCGAATTTGTCTCTGTATCGCACACGTAGTGCCAAATAATACAGCCGGTACTTTCTTTATCTCGCACACTTAGTGCCATTCATCACTGTAATTATTCTATTTACGCACACTTACTGCCTCATATCTTCGAACTCACATTTCTCATTATCAAACTCCACAATCACATTTCAATTCATTTCATCACATATGAACATTATGTAAATAATACGTAATATATACGAACTTACCTCGAACGTAGAAACAACGATACTAGTTGATCAATCGAGCACTTTGTTCTTGCCTCGATCTAGGTCCGAATTTCTCTTTTATTGATCTATATAATATCAAATTCAACTCATTCAATCTCATCTTCATCCAAAACAATCTACAAACACATAGTTAGGGCATTTTACATTTTAGCCCTCATAATTCCATATTTTGACATTTTAATCCCTATTTCACAATTACCCAAAATACACATAATTTACTCACACCCAAGCTTGGCCGAATTTCATACTAGTACCTAGCAGCCCATATCTTTCATTTATTTCACATTTTAACCCTTCAAAGTTTCATTTTCACAAATTAGCCCACAATAATCAATTTCATCAAAAATCCCAAAACAAAACATATTTATCATTCATCAAGCTTTCATATTTCACCAACTATCAACACAAAGCTCACATATTCATCAATGGTACATCTCAAAATCATTATCAAATTTATAAATTTATGCATGGGCTTGCTAGAGTAATTAACAACAATCACAAAAACATAAAAATAATCAAAAACGGATCGAAAATACATACCTAATTGAAGCTTGAGCTTGCCAAACCCTAGCTAGATCTTTTTTTCTTTTCTTTTTCTTTCAATTTTCGATAAGAACAAAGATGAATGCATGAATGTGGCCTTTGTTTTATTAATATTAACTTTAATTATCAAATACCATATTTAACCTTAATGATTTCATTTAAAATCCACTAACTCATGTCCAACTATGTCATTTCATGAATTCAATGGTCCAATATCAACATAAGGACATTTCATTTAATGAGCCATGTCAAATAAGCACTTTTAACTACTAGCACACAACTTTTGCATTTTACGTGATTAAGTCCATTTTCACAAATCGCCACACAAACGATAAAATTTTCACACAGAACTTTCACACATACTTTATCACATGCCATAAACATAAAAAATAATATTAAATTATTTCTCCAACCTTAGATTTGTGGTCTCAAAATCACTATTCCGACTAGGGTCTAAACCGGGTTGTTACAACTCTCCCCCTTAAGTATTTTCGTCCTCGAAAATCTTACCAGTGAATAGATTCGGGTATTGCTTTCTCATAGCATCCTCAGGCTCCCACGTAGCCTCTTCAACCCCATGTCTGTGCCACAACACTTTCACTAAAGCAAATTTATTATTTCTCAAATCTTTGATCTCACGAGCCAGAATTCGAATCAGTTCTTCGCTATACGATAGATCAGACTGAATCTCAACTTCAGTAGGAGCAATCACGTGCGATGGGTCAGATCTGTATCGTCGAAGCATCGATACATGAAATACATTATGAATCTTCTCTAGCTCAGGTGGCAACAATAATCTATAAACAACCATCCCAATACGCTCAGAAATCTTATACGGCCCGATAAACCTCGGACTCAATTTGCCTTTTTTGCCGAATCGGAGTATTTTCTTCCATGGAGATATTTTCAAAAATAATTTATCACCGATTTCAAATTCAATGTCTTTTCGTTTCAAATATGCGTATGATTTCTGTCGATCAGACGCTGCTTTCAAATTATTTCGAATCATTTTCACTTTTTGCTCAGTCTTTCTGATCAAATCTACCCCGTGAATCTTATTCTCATTAAGCTCAGTCCAGTACAATGGTGTTCTACATTTACGACCGTAAAGAGCCTCATATGGTGCCATTTTAATGCTTGATTGAAAGATATTATTATACGCAAATTCAATCAACGATAGGTACTTTTTCCACGTACCTTCAAACTCAAGAATACAACATCTCAACATATCCTCGAGAATCTGAATGATCCACTCCGATTGACCATCCATTTGCGGATGAAAAGTAGTACTGAAGTGCAACTTCATACCTAAAGCCTCTTGCAGTTTCTTCCAAAACCGTGAAGTAAACCTCGGATCTCTGTCAGACAAAATAAATAGTGGCACCTCGTGCAATCTCACAATATCAGAAATGTATAACTCAGCTAACTTATCAAGTGAATAATCTGTTCTCATCGAAATAAAATGGGCTAATTTCGTTAATCTGTCAACTATCACCCAGATTGCATCTTTCTTTCTCAGAGATAGGGGAAATCCCGACACAAAGTCCATCGTGATTCTCTCCCATTTCCACTCAGGAATCATGACCGACTGTAATAAGCCCGAAGGTACTTGATGTTTAGCTTTGACTTGCTGAAAAACTAAACATCTCGCAACAAACTCTAAGATATCCCGTTTCACTCCAGGCCACCAATAAAATTGTTTCAGATCATTGTACATTTTTGTACTTCCCGGATGAATAGATAAACGACTGTTATACGCTTCATTCAAAATCTATTGAATCAACTCTGGATTTCTCGGAACACAAATTCGATCTCGGAATCTCAAACAATCATTATCATCAATTTAAAACTCTGAATCAAAGTTCAAATCACACTGAGCTCGTTTCGCTAGCATTTCATTGTCAACTTTTTGGGCATCACAAATCACAGATAAACAAATAGTCCTCGCTTTCAACTCAGCTATAACCGAATCATCATCACACAAATCTACCTGAGTATTCATTGCTCGTAAGGCAAATAAAGACTTTCGGCTCAAAGCATCAGCAACAACATTAGCTTTTCGTGGATGATAGTCAATTACTAATTCATAGTCTTTTAGCAATTCTAACCATCTCCGATGTCGCAGATTCAAATATTTCTGAGTCATCAGATATTTTAAGCTTTTATTATCTAAAAACACATGACATTTCTCACTGAAAAGATAGTGGCGCCAAATTTTTAGAGTGAACACGATCGCAGCTAACTTAAGGTCGTGCGTCGTGTAATTCTTTTCATGTGGTTTTAACTGTCTCGAAGCATAGGCTATAACTTTACCTTCTTGCATCAACACAGCCTAAACCATTCAATGATGCATCACTGTAAACTATGAATTCTTTACCCGGTTCAGGTTGAACTAACACTGGTGCTTCTGTCAACAATGCTTTCAATTGTTCAAAACTCTGCTGACACTTTTCTGACCACTCAAATTTAACATCTTTCTGTAGCAATTTCGTCAACGGAGTTGTAATCATCGAGAAGCCTTTTACGAACCGTCGGTAATAACCAGTAAGTACTAGAAAACTACAGACTTCAGACGCATTTCTCGGAGGTTTCCAATCTAAAATTACTGAAACCTTACTCGGATCAACTTGTATCCCCGCAGCTGACACTATATGTCCCAGAAAACCAACCTCGCGCAACCATAACTCACATTTACTGAACTTTGCATACAATTGCTTATCACGCAGTGTCTGTAACACAACTCTCAGGTGCTCGGCATGTTCCGCCTCATCACAAGAATAAATCAAAATATCGTCAATAAACACAACGACAAATCGATCCAAATACGGCCTGAATATCTGATTCATCAAGTCCATAAATACTACAGGGGCATTCGTTAATCCAAAAGGCATAACTAAAAATTCATAATGCTCGTACCTTGTTCTGAAAGCAGTTTTCGGAATGTCTGAATTGTAACACCCCAAACTCGGACAGGACACCACGTCCGAATCTGGTATGTTACGGGGAAAAACGTTTTTGAGTGATCAGATTTTGAAATTTAAAAGCGGGGTGAAAACATAGTGAATTTGAGGAAAATTGGAGTAGGCTTGTTTGATTAGATTTTGAAAACTTATCCAAAGTATATAGTTAAAAACGAGTTGGTTTCATTTAGTAATTCCAATAGTTTCTTAGTGCTTTTTAAAACATTTTTGACTTAGTAGAAAATCGAGTTTGATTTGAAAATCATTTGAGTTTACTTTATAACAAAACATAGTGAGATACCCGATGGTATAGTTTAAAACACATTGCGTTATAGTTTTGAAAACATTATCCTTCCAAATTTTTAGTAAAATTTCATACCAAGTTATTTGTTAAGCGAGTTAAGAATCTAATTAAACCATAACCATCATAAAACATAAATCAAAGGCCTTTTACAAATCCAAACTAAAACCCCACTAAAAGTAAATAAGTTAAAGTACCCAAATTGAATAGTCTAAGCAAAACTTTTATTAAAGCATGGCATGTGCACCCGAGTCCATCCGGCTCCATGTCCGCGTTCACGAGTCACTGAAATATCAAAGGAGAGGGTGAGTCGAATGACTCAGATGTATAAATCCCGCTCCCGATAACACAACATGCTAACACACATCATACATAGCAACACAATTAATGCAACCCGATCCTAACCATCCGTATCGCCTTTTCTACCCGTGTGGTACCAAACCACTTTGGTGGTGCTAAACCACCGGTGACATATAGTCACAATGTGTTACCAAAACACCGTGTCCCAAAGACACAATATCCATCAATGTGGTGCCAAAACCTTTGGTGTCCCAAAGACACGTTTGTGCTACCAAAGCTAACCGTGACCGAAGTCACAAATCCAATGATGGGGCCAACCCATCGTGTGATACCCAATCACTAGCGCAGGCGATCCCGTATCTCAAGTAGGGCCAACCCACGGTGGTGTCAAACCACGTGGACGAGTCGCAATGAGGTGCCCAACCTCCGGTGTCCCAAAGACACAAATGTGGTACCAAACCCCTGGTGACCGTAGTCACAATAATCGAATGATGGGGCCAACCCATCGTGTGATACCCAATCACCAGCGTGACGATCCCATATCTCATGTGGGGCCAACCCACGGTGGTGTTAACCACAGGACGAGTCGCAATGAGGTGCCAAACCTCCGAGGTGCCAAACCTCTCTGGTGACCCAAAGTCACAAAGTGTGTTACCAAAACACTGGTGCTCGTCAAAGACAAAATATCACCGCTCCCTCCACTCATATCACCCATCAACATACCATACTCATGTAATCATGCATATCATACAAATCATGCATATCATGCTAATATGCCTAACCTCATATCCCATGTCACATATATCCATAGCCATGGTATCATATAGATCATCAAGAAACTCATAACTATAATAATATCGACTTACCCGAGTCCAAGATCATACCCATTAGGGTATCATATCAATCATCACTGTTTCATTAATTATCACACGGGTTATCAATCATATTACTAAGCGGAAGTGTGTTAGTTTACACACCTGGTAATACGAGTCTAAAATCCCAACGAAACGATCTAAATCCCTCGAGTACTAGCTCCTACAATCGGCCAAACATAAGGGTTAGGCATCCCTAACATTCGGCCAACATCTATTAACCAAAGGGGTTAATATCGAACCTTACCTTTATATTAGATTTGATTTCTACCAAATCTTGAACCAAGCAAATGGTTCTCCTTTAACAATCGGCCACCCCTAAAAAGAAACGCTTAAAACACTTGAAGCCTTATCTTATTGAAATCCAAAAGAATAGACTAACAGATAATCTTCTTACCACCACCTATCAAATGGTTAAGCAAAGGTAGAAAGTTCCACTTGATCGCTTCAAGTCCCCTTTGTCCTATGATGCAATCGGTTCCCACATAAGAGATAACACTCATCAATAGTTGTCATATACAACTCTTAACAAAACCCAAATCGATAGAGTACGAGTGAGAAAAGAAAGAAAAATATTCGGCTAGCACTTACCTCAATCACCAACCCTTAATCGGCCAACGTAAACACCACTAGAAGAGGGGATAGATTCGGTCAAGGCTTCCAAAGAAAGAAGAAAGAAAACGGCTTTAAGTGTTTATCACCTCTAGCGCTCGGCTTGAGTGGAAGAGAAAGAAAAGAAGTGTGAGAAAATGTAGTTTCGCAATGGCAATTGAGAAAGGGAGAAATGGATGGAATGAAAGTAGTTTCGGTTTGCCAAAAGAAGAAATGAGAAGAGAGTTTTGAAGGATGGGTTTCGGCTAAATGGTATGGAAAAGGGAAAAACAAAAATTAGAAGAACAAGGTAAGATGATTTTGGCTTAACTCAAAATGAAAGAAAGAAGAAGAGTGGGGAGGGCATTCTGGCTAGCCAACACAAGATGTAGAAAACCACCTACAAAATTCGGCAATAGAGTTGCTTGGGATTTTGGTTTCAAGAAACAAAAGTGGAAGAGTTTTACTTGAAATTCGGTTTAGGAAATTGACAAAAGAAAAAGAATTTCGCTTACCACCTTTGACCGAAACCAACAAAATGCTAAAGTGGAATTCGGCACTCCTCCACAACACACTACCAAGCCGTCCCCCTTCCCATACCTCTCCAAAAATTCGCCACAACCCTCCAAAGACTCCCAACCACTCATTCAAACATGCATGACCAAGTCACCCTCCTACAAATGCTCTCCACCTTTCATTTGAAAAGTATGACTTGGTCCAAGGTAGAATTTCACTAGCCTTCTACCTCTCCTCCATGCCGTCCCAAAATGTAGCCAAAATGAGGAATTCGCACTCGAACACTAGACCTCCACTCCATGTAGATGACGCTCACCAAGCTCCCCATGTAGCGCATGCTTTGCCACTAAGCTAGCTCCTTACTTGTGCAACAAAACAACAAATTATTTTCTTAAACCCCAGCTTCCTCAGCTCCCTTCACCAAGCACCCAAAAACCACAATTTTCCTACCTACCCAGGCACACTCCTAGCCCACAATTAAGCCCCTAAAACACCGAAATAGCAACACAGCACACTAAACACATGCAATAACATGCAACAACAAAATAGCCCTTAACCCGGGATATTACAGTTCTACCCCCCTTAAAAATAATTTCGGCCTCGAAATTACCTGGTCAAAAGAGTTGCGGGTATTGCTGTCTCATCATATCCTCGGGTTCCCACGTAGCTTCTTCTACGCCATGATTCCGCCAAAGTACCTTAACCAAAGGCACAGACTTTCTACGCAGAACCTTCACATCCCGATCAAGAATCTGCACAGGTTCCTCCTCCATAGACAAGTCTGGATTCACCTCGATCTCTTCCACTGCTACCACATGTGACGGATCTGAACGATACCTCAAGCATCAAACGTGAAATACATCGTGAATCGACTAAGCTCTTGGCAACTCAAGGCGATACGCCATCGCCCAACTCGTCTCAAAACCTTATACGGCCCAATAAACCTCGGACTTAGCTTGCCTTTCCTTCCGAACCTCAACACCTTCTTCCAAGGCGAGACCTTCGGGAAAACTCGATCCCCTACAAAGAAACTCTATGTCTCTTCGCTTAAGATCGGCATAAGACTTCGCGGTCCAAGCTTCCTTCAATCTAGCTTGAATCAACTTAACCTTGTCTTGGTCTCCGCAACCAACTCGGGTCCCAACAAGCGACGTTCTCCTAACTCCGTCCAACACGCGGTGAGCGACATTTCCTACCATACAACGCCTCATACGGTGCCATCTTGATGCTCGCTTGGTAAATCGTTGTTGTAGGCAAACTCAACTAATGGCAAAACTCCTCCCAACTACCCTCGAAATCCAGGACACAACCTCTCAAAGATATCCTCTAAGATCTCGAATAACCCTTTTCGATTGACCGCCGATTGCGGGTGAAAAGCCGTCTTTGAAATCCAAACGCTGTACCCAAAGCCCGATGCAACGCTTTCCAAAACCTTGACGTAAATCGGGATCCCTATCCGAGATTATTGAAACCGCACACCATGCAACCTTACTATCTCTCGACACATATAGCCGCTAGCTTCAAGTGAGTAGTCAACCTCACCGAATAAAGTGAGTTGATTTAGTCATCGATCCACCACTACCCAAATCGAATCCTTCTTGCTTGGCGAAGCGGTAACCCACCGACGAAATCCATGGTTATCCTTTCCCACTTCCATCGAGGAATCTTCACAGTCAAGCAAACCCGACGGCAATCGATGCTCGGCCTTGACCTGACTGACAAGTCGACACTTCCCAACAAACTCTGTCACCTCTTTCTTCAAGCCGTGCCACCAAAAGCGCTCTCTAAGATCCCTATACATCTTGCTTCCTCCAGATGCATAGCATAAGGATCGCTATATGCGTCCTGAAGAATCTTCTCGCCTACTCAACATCTTTAGGCATACAAGCCTTACCTCGAAAACACAACACCTCATCACTAGACAAGTCAGTAACCCTCCAAACCACCATTCGCACTTGCAACCTTCGCACCCTCGTAACCTCATCCTCTAATCTGCTTTCTCTCGACCGCTTCAACCCAAGTAGGCTTAACCTACAGTTACGCGAGAATACTCCGTGGCGTCATACAAACTCAAGTGGGCAAACAATGCTCTTAAAATGCGAAACAACCTTACGGCTCAACGGCGTCGGCCACCACGTTAGCCTTGCCCGGATGATACTCAATCGAGCAGTCATAATCTTTCAAAGAACTCAACCCATCTGCGCTGCCTCAAATTCAAATCCTTCCGAGTCGGGAGATACTTGGACTTTTATGGTCGGTGTAGACTATCGATCTCTCTCCGCACAAGTAGTGCCTCTAAATCTTTAAGGCGAAGACTACACCGCTAGCTCCAAATCGTGCGTCGGATAGTTGACCTCATGTGACCTCGGTGTCGAGAAGCGTAAGCCACAACCTTACCTTCTTGCATCAAGACACAACCCAAACCCGTATGTGATGCGTCACAATACATCGTGGAATTCCTTACCACCTCGGGTTGTATCAAACCGGAGCCTCGGTCAAAATCTTCTTTAACTTATCGAAGCTTTCCTCACTGTTTCTCGGTCCATACAAACGGAACTTCTTTCCTCAAAGAACTTGGTCATCGGTGCGCGCTATCAACGAAAAACCCTCAACAAACCTTCGGTGAGTATCCGGCCAAACCCGAAAACTCCGAATCTCACCCATCGACTTAGGCGGCTTCCAATCCAAAATCGCCTCAATCTTACGAGGATCTACTCGAATCCTCCCGACACTACATGACCCAAGAAAGTCACTTCCTAAGCGTAACTCACACTTACATCGTATTTTAGCATAGAGTCGCTTTTCCTCAAAATCGCAACACCACTCGCAAATGCTTATCATGCTCTTCCTCTCGTCTTGAGTACACCAAGATGTCGTCTATGAAAACCACGACGAATCGATCCATATATTGTTGAAACACCCTATTCATCATATCCATAAACGCCGCCGGTGCGTTAGTCAACCCGAACGGCATTACGTAAATTCGTAGTGCCCATACCGAGTCCAAACGCTGTTTTATGGATATCGCCTCCTTAACTCTTAATCGGTGATACCTGCACCTCAAGTCGATCTTTGAAAATACCGCAAAGCACCTTCAAATTGATCAAACAAGTCATCTATCCGTGGCAACGGATACTTGTTTTTAATCGTCGACTTATTCAATCTGGCGTAGTCTATACACATCCGCATCGTGCCATCTTTCTTCTTGACAAAGAGTACCGGCGCACTTACAGCGAAACACTAGGCCTAATAAAACCTCGATCCAATAACTCCCGGATCTCGAGCCTTAAGCTCCACCAATTCCTTTGGCGCCATCCTATACGGAGCAATAGACACTGGCGCATTCCGGTAATAGATCTATCCCGAACTCTACTCGCGATCTCAAGCGGCAAACCCTAAGCTCTTCAGAAACACATCAGCAAATTCCTTAATGAGCACGAACCTTCTCTACAAGAGACTCTTTAGCCTCCAAGGCATACACATGAACTACATACGCTTCACTGGCCTTTCCCAACCATCTTCTCCGCTTTCAGAGCAGATACCACATTAGATAAGTAATCTCTCCTATTACCTATCATAGCCACTTCATCACCCTCAATCGTCTTAAGAACCATGCGCTTGGCCGCGCAATCCAACCTCGCTCGATACTTGACCAACCGGTCCATCCCAAGAATCGGATCGAACTCCCAAACGGCAGTTCCATCGATCGGCGAGCAAACACTACCCTTGGAGTTCTAGGGGTACCTCTCTAAAACAGCTTTATCTACTACTACGGAGTGACCTAGAGGGCTAATCACGGTCATCCGCCTAGAAGATATCTCGAGTCTAAATCCATGGTCTCTACTATACTATCGGCAACATAAGAGTGCGTTGAACCCACATCAATCAAAGCAAGATAAGGAGAACCAAAAATCAAAAACGCACGGTTATGACGTCCGGTGCGCCGCCCTCCTCCCGCCTCGCAAAGATACACTAATCCAGCCGCCGGCATCGAACTACCGCACCTCCGCCGGTGCTCCACGGCCCCGACCAGAACCATTACCACCTCGCCATTACCACGGCCCCTCTGCGGTGGCGGTCCATTACCTCTGAACCGACACGGCCCGACTCTCGATCAATCTCGCCAACCCACGCGGACAGTCCTCTCACGGTGCTCCAGAGAACCACACTCAAAGCAACCCTTTCCTCCACCCAAAGAACCACCCCAATGAGATTTCCCACATCGACACATCTGCGGCGGCCCTCGCCTAGCAAAGAACAAACCTAGCAGATCGATTCGCCCACTCGGTCTAGCTCTCTTCTCGCGGATTACCCGACGATCCAGAAGACCCAAAGCTCCTCTTATGCCTATTTCTCGTCCATGCCCTGTCTCACCGACTTAACACCTCGGCTACCTTAGCCTTCTCAACTAAGACGACAAACTCGCTCTGGCGAGGAGCAATCGCGATCTCAATTGTCTCGCAGACCATCCTCGAAACGAACACACCTCTCATGCTCGGTGGCCACAATGCCCCTGGCATACCTACTCACCAGGAACTCACCTCGTGCTCGAAATGATTTACTCCCCGAACAAGCCTCGAAATGCCTTTCTCTCGGGAGTCAATATAACTAGCTCCGATGTATTTCTTTTGATATGCACCTGAAATAATCCCATGTCAGATCCTCTCACGCCGCCACATCGTCTCGAACCGTGAGCCACCATCGATATGACTCATCCCGAGAAGCGATACGATGCCCTTCGACTTCTCTCTTCAAGCGATCAAGTCCAGATCATCCATGATCCGCTCGGTTGCCTCGGCCAATACTCAAGATCTTTTGGAGCGACACAGATACACCTCGAAAGAATTCGGCCCCATTTGCCCGAAGTCGCCAGTACGCATTTTCTAACTCCCGCACCACCACCTACACCGGCTACCCTTTCCAACACTCGCAAAGATCGCTCGTGACACCGCATCGCCCCGTCGCCCGATCTTGGAACTCACCACCTCGGTGGTGGCGGAACCAGTACCTCATTTTCTCGAACCCCGACCCAGATCTTACGGGCTCGTAAACCGTCATCCTACCCCTACCTCTACCACGAGTATTACGACCACGCCCGCCTCGAGTGCTCATGACTAATCTTTCTACGATATCGATTTAAGAGTTTTATGCATCAAAGCATATATTCCACTATTTTAAGGCAAATCTTATGAATATTTAAGGAGATTTGTTCTCGCGAGTTCACGTAATCCTATCGGTTTCAATCTCCAAAGTAGTATACTATTGCTATTCATCAAATCATATCACATCCAATCAATTCACAAGCAATAGTAAGGGTACTTACACAGGCGGCCCTGGTGCCGGAGACTCGGTGCCATGCCTTTCAAACCATACAAACACTTAAAATAAACTCTTAAAAACTTTTTGGGCCTCGGGCCCACAGTGAAGCCTTTGAACTTGGCTCGATACCACAATTGTAACACCCCAAACTCGGACGGGACACCACGTCCGAACGGTATGTTACGGGAAAACGTTTTTGAGTGATCAGATTTTGAAATTTAAAAGCGGGGTGAAAACATAGTGAATTTGAGGAAAATTGGAGTAGGCTTGTTTGATTAGATTTTGAAAACTTATCCAAAGTATATAGTTAAAAACGAGTTGGTTTCATTTAGTAATTCCAATAGTTTCTTAGTGCTTTTTTAAAACATTTTTGACTTAGTAGAAAATCGAGTTTGATTTGAAAATCATTTGAGTTTACTTTATAACAAAACATAGTGAGATACTCGATGGTATAGTTTAAAACACATTTGCGTTATAGTTTTGAAAACATTATCCTTCCAAATTTTTAGTAAAATTTCATACCAAGTTATTTGTTAAGCAGGTTAAGAATCTAATTAAACCATAACCATCATAAAACATAAATCAAAGGCCTTTTACAAATCCAAACTAAAACCCCACTAAAAGTAAATAAGTTAAAGTACCCAAATTGAATAGTCTAAGCAAAACTTTTATTAAAGCATGGCATGTGCACCCGAGTCCATCCGGCTCCATGTCCGCATCTACGAGTCACCCGAAATATCAAAGGAGAGGGTAAGTCGAATGACTCAGTGTATAAATCCCGCTCCCGATAACACAACATGCTAACACACATCATACATAGCAACATAATTAATGCAACCCGATCCTAACCATCCGTGACGCTTTTCTACCCCGTGTGGTACCAAACCACCTGGTGGTGCCAAACCACCGGTGACATATAGTCACAATGTGTTACCAAAACACCGTGTCCCAAAGACACAATATCCATCAATGTGGTGCCAAACCTTTGGTGTCCCAAAGACACGTTTGTGCTACCAAAGCCTTTGGTGACCGAAGTCACAAATCCAATGATGGGGCCAACCCATCGTGTGATACCCAATCACTAGCAGACGATCCGTATCTCAAGTGGGGCCAACCCACGGTGGTGTCAAACCACGGGGACGAGTCGCAATGAGGTGCCCAACCTCTCGGTGTCCCAAAGACACAAATGTGGTACCAAACCACCGTGACCGTAGTCACAATAATCGAATGATGGGGCCAACCCATCGTGTGATACCCAATCACTAGCGCAGACGATCCCATATCTCATGTGGGGCCAACCCACGGTGGTGTTAACCATGAGGACGCAGTCGCAATGAGGTGCCAAACCTCCGGAGGTGCCAAACCTCCGTGACCCAAAGTCACAAAGTGTGTTACTAAAACATCGGTGCTCGTCGGCACAAAATATCACTCGCTCCCTCCACTCATATCACCCATCAACATACCATACTCATGTAATCATGCATATCATACAAATCATGCATATCATGCTAATATGCCTAACCTCATATCCCATGTCACATATATCCATAGCCATGGTATCATATAGATCATCAAGAAACTCATAACAATAATAATACCGACTTACTTACGAGTCCAAGATCATACCCATTAGGGTATCATATCAATCATCCTCGTTTCATTAATTATCACACAGGTTATCAATCATATTACTAAACGGAAGTGTGTTAGTTTACACACACCGTAATACGAGTCTAAAATCCCAACGAAACGATCTAAATCCCTCGAGTACTAGCTCCTACAATCGGCCAAACATAAGGGTTAGGCATCCCTAACATTCGCCAACATCTATTAACCAAAGGGGTTAATATCGAACCCTTACCTTTATATTAGATTTGATTTCCTACCAAATCTTGAACCAAGCAAAGTGGTTCTCCTTTAACAATCGGCCACCCCTAAAAAGAGAACAATTAAAACACTTGAAGCCTTATCTTATTGAAATCCAAAAGAATAGACTAACAGATAATCTTCTTACCACCACCTATCAAATGGTTAAGCAAAGGTAGAAAGTTCCACTTGATCGCTTCAAGTCCCCTTTGTCCTATGATGCAATCGGTTCCACATAAGAGATAACACTCATCAATAGTTGTCATATACAACTCTTAACAAAACCCAAATCGATAGAGTACGAGTGAGAAAAGAAAGAAAAATATTCGGCTAGCACTTACCTCAATCACCAACCCTTAATCGCCAACGTAAACACCACTAGAAGAGGGGATAGATTCGGTCAAGGCTTCCAAAGAAAGAAGAAAGAAAACGGCTTTAAGTGTTTATCACCTCTAGCTGCTCGCTTGAGTGGAAGAGAAAGAAAAGAAGTGTGAGAAAAATGTAGTTTCGTGCAATGGCAATTGAGAAAGGGAGAAATGGATGGAATGAAAGTAGTTTCGGTTTGCCAAAAGAAGAAATGAGAAGAGAGTTTTGAAGGATGGGTTTGGCTAAATGGTATGGAAAAGGGAAAACGAAAATTAGAAGAACAAGGTAAGATGATTTCGGCTTAACTCAAAATGAAAGAAAGAAGAAGAGTGGGGAGGGGCATTCGGCTAGCCAACACAAGATGTAGAAAACCACCTACAAAATTCGGCAATAGAGTTGCTTGGGATTTGGTTTCAAGAAACAAAAGTGGAAGAGTTTTACTTGAAATTCGGTTTAGGAAATTGACAAAAGAAAAGAATTTCGCTTACCACCTTTGACCGAAACCAACCAAAATGCTAAAGTAGAATTCGGCACTCCTCCACAACACACTACCAAGCCGTCCCCCTTCCCATACCTCTCCAAAAATTCGCCACAACCCTCCAAAGACTCCCAACCACTCATTCAAACATGCATGACCAAGTCACCCTCCTACAAATGCTCTCCACCTTTCATTTGAAAAGTATGACTTGGTCCAAGGTAGAATTTCACTAGCCTTCTACCTCTCCTCCATGCCGTCCCAAAATGTAGCCAAAATGAGGAATTCGCAGCTCGAACACTAGACCTCCACTCCATGTAGATGACGCTCACCAAGCTCCCCATGTAGCGCATGCTTTGCCACTAAGCTAGCTCCTTACTTGTGCAACAAAACAACAAATTATTTTCTTAAACCCCACTTCCTCGGCTCCCTTCACCAAGCACCCAAAAACCACAATTTTCCTACCTACCCAGGCACACTCCTAGCCCACAATTAAGCCCCTAAAACACCGAAATAGCAACACAGCACACTAAACACATGCAATAACATGCAACAACAAAATAGCCCTTAACCCGGGATATTACATGAATCTTTTACTTGCAACTGATAGTATCCCGATCTCAGATCTATCTTTGAAAACACAGTAGCTCCTTTTAACTGATCGAATAAATCATTGATTCTGGGCAGAGGATATTTATTCTTTATCGTCACTTTATTCAGCTGTCAGTAGTCAATGCACATCCTCATAGTACCATCTTTCTTTTTCACAAGCAATACAAGAGCACCCCAGGGCGAGAAACTTGGTCGTGCAAATCCTCTGTCTGTCAACTCTTGCAACTGAGATTTTAATTCTTTTAGCTCTGTCGAAGCCATTCTATACGGGGCTATTGAGATAGGGGTCGTCCCCGACAATAACTCAATACCAAACTCAACTTCTCGTATCGAAGGTAATCTCGGTAATTTTTCAGGAAACACATCAGGGAACTCACAAACCACAGGCACATATTCAACTTTCTTTTCTGTCACTTTCGTATCAATCACATACACAAGATAAGCTTCACATCCATTTTTCACATAATTCAGATCTTTCATCGAAGATATTACGGCCGATAACCCATTCAAATCACTGGATTTAATTCAGACTATCTCGTCATTCTGACTTCTCAAATCAATAGTCTCCCATTTGCAATTCACAATAGCATTATGCAAAGTTAGCCAATCCATACCCAAAATTATATCAAATTCATCAAAAGGAAATAACATCAGATTAGCCAGGAAATAGATATCTCTAAACATCAACGGACAATTTTTGCACACTTAGTCAACCAGAACACACTTGCCTAAGGGGTTAGATACTCTAATTACAAATTTAGTAGACTCTATAGGCAAAGTTTTACTGGATACTAAGTTCACACACACATATGAATGAGTAGATCCTGGATCTATCAATGCAATCACATCAGTATCATAAAGAGTGAAAGTACCAGTAATGACGTCGGGAGATGATGCTTCTTCACGGGCGCGAATAGCGTAGGTTCTGGCAGGTGCTCTTGCCTCTGATCTCACAGCTTTATCCATTGTTCCTTTCTGACTACCACTCACAATTCCTGTGTTTCTGGGTGGTCTACCCCTAGTTGTCGTGTTACTCAGCCTCGCACTCTGAGCATTATCTTTCTCAGCCAACTCCGGGCAATCCCGAATGAAGTGATCTCATGATCCACATTTATAACAAACTCTATTATTATACTTTCCCCAACATTCACCAATATGACGTCTCCCACATTGTCTACACTCAGGCTTATTGTTTCTGGCACTGCCAACACTTGATTCTATTGGAATTTGAGCTTTAGGACTCGTATATTGTTTCACACGATCTCTATTCGAATGTACAATCGAAGCATTTGAATGACTGGTTGCATCTCTGAATCTATTTGACGAAGAGTGATACGACTTACTCATTAACCTTTTTCTCTCGTCTCTAGCTTCTGAGTCTGCTTTCTTCTTTTCTTTACTAAGCTCCTCGGCCTTACAAGCTCTTTCAACCAATACCACAAATTCAGTCAAGTCAAGAATTTCGACCAGAAGTTTAATATCTTCATTCAACCCTTCAATAAATCGTTTACACATAGTAGTTTCTGTCGAAACACATTCTCGTGCATACTGGCTCAATCTCACAAATTCTCACTCGTATTCCGTAACAGACATACGACCCTGTTTCAGCTCAAGAAACTCTTTGCGTTTCTGATCTATAAACCGTTGAATGATATATTTATTTTAGAATTTAGTTTGGAAGAAATCCCATGTGATTCGTTCTCTCGGAACCACAGATATCAATATTTTCCACCAATGATACGCCATATCTCTCAACAATGAAATAACACACTTAAGACATTCATCAGGAGTACATGATAATTCATCAAACACTCTAATGGTATTCTCAAGCTAGAATTCAGTTCGCTCGGCATCATCATCAACTGTGGCACTAAAATCTTCGGCCCCATACTTACGAATCTTATCAACTGGAGGTTTACTCAATCGAATCGGGTCTATAACTTGTGGTGCTACGGGAACTTGCGGGGGTGAAGGTTATTGAGCAGCCGGATTCATTCAAACAAACTCCGTGAACCACTCGTTCATCATTCGGAAGAAGGCTTGCTTTGCCTCTCCCTCGTGACTACTAGAAATCGGCCTAGATTCAGTCGGCGCTGTCCCTTGAGTGGGAGCAGGTGTATTACTCTCAACATCATCTGCTACAGCTCGATCGGGAACCATTTGCTATACGAAAACACATTTTCTATGTCAGAATTCATCACACTATCACAGTTCGTATATATAGCATGTATAGCTAGACTCTCACATGCTACGTTAGTCCTAGAATCGACTAAATCGTTGCTCTGATACTAACAAAAAGTAACACCCTTAACCTGTATCCATCGTCGGACTAGGGTTACGAGGTATTACCGGTCGAATCATAACATTTAAACAACCATGGTTCATACATCAGCATATCATAGTTAATTAATAACACAAAGCGCCCTTAGAGGGTCTACGAGACCTTAAACATGCTTTAATAGTGGTTCGGGACTGAATCGATCACATTTAAAACTTTTAAGAAACCTTGAAAATTTTTCTCTTCGAAACAGGGCACACGCCCGTGTGGCTAGGTCGTGTGCCTCACACGGCCATGCCTTACACCATGTCTTATCCTATGTGCAACACTAACTTGGGTCACACGGCCCATCACACGCCCGTGTGTCTGGCATGTGTGCAACACTGACTTGAATCACACGGCCTGTCAAACGCCCGTGTGTCTAGCCTGTGTGCAAGTCTGACTTGCTTCATATTGAGACATTTGTAACAGCCCAATTTAGGGCCTAGTCGGAATAGTGGTTGCGAGACCACAAATCTAAAGTAGAAATAAGTGTTTTGTGATTTTTATGAGGTTTATGACATGTTTGCATGATTGTGTGAAAATTTCATGAAGAAATTCTATAATTTAGTGATCAATTGATTCATTAGGAATAAATTGCAAAGATTGAAAAATATGATATTCTAGAAGATTCAAGTATGAGATAGTAATAGAAAAATTATTAGAGGTCCTTATTTAGCAATTAGACCATTATATTTGATGATGGACAAAAATAGACATGGGAAGGAAAAATCTCAAGAAAGGGACCTTAAGGGTATTTTGGTCATTTGGTTAATAAGTTAATTAAAAGGGAAGACAAGTCAAAAATTGTGTCCATCTTCTTCAACCTTGGCCGAAAATTTCAGGCTCACCATAGCTAGGGTTTTGTCATCTTTCAAGCTTGATTGTAAGTACCTCCTTGCCCGTTCTTGATGTTCTTCATATTTTTGAGATCCTCATAGCTCGATTTAGCTATTTCTAGCAATATTTTGAGCTATGGTTCATGTTCAAAAATTTACCCATGCATGAAATACATGTATTTTGATGTTTAATGGAGGAATATGAAAGTTTGATGTATGATAAACATATTTTTCTAAGTGATTTTCATAGAAATTTCATAAAAAGGACCTAGATGTAAAAGTGATAACATGTGTAGTAAAAATTAGTTTTAAAGGAAAGTGTGAGCTATTATAAGCTCAATAAATGTTTGGATAGGCTTGGGTAAGCATGGAATTAAGTACATTTCATTATACGAGCCTAGGGACCATTTTATAAATAAGTGAAAGTTTAGGGGCAAAATTAAAATTTTGCCAAAGTATGATTCATGAGTTATTTTAGTTAATGTGGTCATTAAATAAGTGAAATTGTCATTATAGATCAAGAAACACGAAGTTCAGACCGAAATCGAGGAAAGAACAAAGTGGTGGACTAAATCGAACAACTATACATATTTTGGTACCAAGGTAAGTTTGTGTGTAATAAATCAACGTAATGTTATTATGTTTTAATATGTTCGATATCATGAGAAATGTATACTATCTCTATGAAATTGATTAATGAGGTATTGATGAAAGTATGAAGAAATTATATTATGTGAAAGTCCCGGTTGAACTTTAGGAATAGAAAGGATACCATTGTTACGACATGAGATTAAGGAGGTCCCATATAAGACCATGTCTGGGACATGGCTTTGGCACCGAAAGGAGATCCTGTAACGCCCCGAATTTGGGCCTAGTAGATTTGGGCCTATTGGGTTGTAACGCCCCAAAAATCCCGAAACTTTAAATTTCTGTGCACTGAGGTTGGTATGTATGAGTAGCACTTAGAATATTAAATTTAAGGTATTATTGGGATTATTTGAAGTCTTAGAGATAGGGAAGACCATAGGGAAGAATTTATTTTTCTTGCTTTAGTGGACCCTAGTCTCAGGCATTAGGCCTCTTAAGCAGATTAAGAGAAAATGGGACACAAATGGGCTTGTGGTCCAGTGGTAAGTGGCATCACTTGGGAGCTATAAGGTGGCGTGTTGTAAGCTGAAGAGGTCCAAGGTTCAAGGCTTAGGAGTGGCATTTTGTGGAGTGTTTATTTTACTGTATGGACGGCCAGAGTTGTGTTGGTTTTAAACTGTTACCGTGGAGAGTTTGAAGTAAACAGGTGTGTTGGATGTGGAGGAAATTTCGGATAAGATTAAGGTGTTATCAGGGAGAAAAGTCAGGAGATGAGGAGAGGGAGGAGTTGGTGCCGAATGGGACTGTGGGGAAAGGAGTGTTCGGCTGGTGCCTATATAAGGAGGGGGACGAATGCTTGAAAGGTTCTTTGAGCTCTCTTTAGTTTTTCTGTTTCCCCCCTTAATCGGTTTTCCTATAGTCGAATTCTCCCTTTTGCCGAAATCTCCTAAAGCCGAATTTCTTTTTTTCGAAACCTCCTAAAGCCGAATTTCTTTTTACCGAATTCTCTCATAGCGAAACTCTTTTATTGCCGAAATATCACCCCCAAACCCGGCCCAGACGTTATGGCTAAATTCGGGAATGTCACATCAAAGGCACAATCTCAAACAATTTTGCTAAGTTAAAATCTAAGGCCTAAAAGCCCAAAATCCTTGAATTTTGTTAAGTTAAGAAGAAAGCCCATGTTTTAAAATAAAAGCCCATAGGTTATAGTTATTTTGAAAACCTTGTTATACCTTAGAAATTTATTTAAGTTAAAATAAAAAATTAAGCAGCGAAAATAATAATAAAACCCATAAGTAACGTCAAATTGGAGATACAAGGCCTTATTACAACCAATGAAAATAAAGGATTTAAACTAAAGTCATTTGAAACAAATAAACAAAAAAACTTCTAATTAACTTGCAATGTTGCCATCTCCGAGTCCCTCTTCCACGTCGAGCCGTCTACTGAGCGTCACCTGAAACATTAAATAAAAGGGTGTGAGTTTCGAAACTCAGTGTGTACGGCCCTTGGCAATCAATTCAATATACAATTATCACATTGGGCCTAAGCCCTATCAAAATCAGTGGTCTTGGGCCTTAGCCCACAATGACCTCATATCATATCATATTATGTCAAATCACATGGAAACAAGGTTATGCAATGTAACACCCCTTAACCGTATTCAAGCCGAAATAGGGTTTGAGGCATTACCTAACTGATCTTTCTTAAACATCTTGATCGGGGTTATAAAATTTCATTTAAACTCATCACTTGTACATACTCGGCCTAGGAGGCCCTACACATACTTCCGAGAGGTACCGAAACTATCCCAGGAACTTTTACGAATTCGAGAAACTTCTCAATAAAACAGGAGCCACACGCCCATGTGAAGTGGGACACGCCCGTGTGGTCAGGCCGTGTGGTCACACACGCCCATGTCCCTACCCCGTGTATAAAATCATGAGTATTCTGTTTGTGTCACACGGCCTAGGCACACGCCCGTGTGACTAGCCCGTGGATGACACTGACTAATTTCACACGGCCTTGACACGCCCGTGGCCATGGCCTGTGTGCTAAAACTGAGCATTCTGACTTATCCATACGGCATATACACACGCCCGTGTGCTTAAGCCGTGGGCAAATTAAATTCCAAATGTAAAGTGCAGCCTTCACACGGCTTGGGCACACGCCCATATGCTAGCCGTGCCTCCCACATGGTCTTGACACACGCCCGTGTGTCTACCCAGGTGAACAATTATCAGGCTATCTACCAAGCCCTTGCCACTCTACATTGCACACATACAAATTCCATTACAAAAACTCCACATATCATCAATTACAAATCTTGTATTATCACATTTGGCGATCTCAACTATGACTTAATCAACCTTAAATACTAGCCCTATACATGCCATGACTCGTAAGGACTTGAAACCTCATACCAAGTGTCTGCTCGATAATGTGAAAACATCCCCGGTGATCTCCAACCCGAGCTAGCTAAATTAACCTATAAGAGATGAGAAAGGAAGAGGAGTAAGCAATAATGCTTAGTAAGTTCATATGCATATAATAATCAGTTATTGATAACCATTAGCTATACTCAACCATAAGGTATTATAAAGAGTTTTACATCTTAAACTCATAGTTACCTACACAATCACCCTTGAAGCTTACTCACTGTCTCTTACCACTTTCTAACCATGCCACGAGCCAGATGACCATATTAATTAGCATGCATCCCTGCACTTGTCAGCACATAATCACGTAAAACATTTCAATAAGTCACTCATACCGCCCATTACTCATGATACCACACATCATGAATTCTCACTAATCCATCCATAATGCTAAATTACTCGATGGTTTCACACATAGCCCACTACAATCAGATAGTAGGGTAGTATCGCACCTAGCCTACCAAAAAGGGTAATTATAGTGGTATCGCACATAGCCCACTAGATAATATGCTTAACGATAACATCGCATTTTGACCCATTGTAGTTAAGCATTTAGGGTGGTATCGCACTTAGCCCACCAATCATTTATAATTCTGGTGGCATCGCACTTAGCCCACCAACTGAAATAAATAAGCGATGGTATCACACACAGCCCATCGTTTAATAATTAATAAGGTGGTAACGCACACAGCCCACTGTTATTATACATTCATGGATAGTTATCCACATGAGTTTATCTACTTCAAATGTTTACCCGGGACATCCTCACACACTACCATTCTTACTTAGCTTTCTACTATAATCGTTTGCATTCACACAATGCATTAATAATTATAACTTATGCAACCAAAGTGCATCATTTACACATATCCCCCTATGGGTTCATCATATACCGAATTCATCTCAATTCAGTTATAACAAATACATGTACCTCTCATGGTACAACATATTCATTCTCAATTTCAAAATACTTGTTGAGTCATTAAAATTGTTAAGTAACTCCCTTGAGTCTTATACACATAATGT